>OY979695.1:113689543-114994543 GCA_963855945.1 Thereva nobilitata | reverse complement strand
TATGTGTGATCAAAGCCGTCTATATTTACAAGCCATGCTGTAGAAAAATATTGAGAACCAATTTCCCCTTAATAGGACTTCAAATCGCCAAATTACACTAACAACATAACGTGACTTCACCGATTTGAAATCCCATTAAGGGGAAATTTTGAGCGCCAATTTTTCTGGAACTGCACTAGTCGCGGCATAAGAATTTTACCGAGCGCCTCGGATCATACGGCTCTGATCACGCGGCTGCAGTCGCTACAGTCGTAGCATAAGAATCGCACCTTAAGACCTGTAACTGCATAAACTTTTATATTTGCGTATATTTATTGTAATTTTTAATGAAGTTTGTGGGTACAAGACATCGATGTATTTTGCGATACATCGTCGTGACATCGATGCCACAGAACGATGCATTGCATCGAAAAACACATCGATGTATTTTCTTAATGTCCACCCCTAACTTAGACAGCTCTTCAACGTTCTGGGTTATTAGGTATACATGAAATATTTTGCGTGTGGATTTCCCCACCAAAATCGAAAGTGTCTGTGCACTTTTCCTTCCATCCACATGCGCTCCGCCGCCCCTGACCAAAGCCAGTCTACAGAGGCAACGTGAAACTAGCTAGGACGCATTCAAAAAGCCGAACGATCTTTCACCAGCTTGCGCCGATTAAAAACATATTTTCGTAGTAGGATGACAGAAGATCGTTTAAGTGGTCTAGCTTTGATGCATATCAATGAAGGCATTGTGTCAAAAATGAACCCTAATGATGTATCGGACATTTTCGGTAGGAAACATAAAAAAACTGCCTTAACAAATACTAGCTGACCCAACAGGCCTTGTCCTGTCGATTTATACAAAAAATAGATGTAGATAGAAGATAGGTAGATAGATTATGTTAATTAGGATTTAATGTTGCGACCAAGTTGCAGAGTACTCATATTGGAAGATTACAAACATATACAAAAATTAAGTAATGCGTTCGTCGTGATGAACGATATTTTTTGTCTTTCCATTCGGAGAGAAAATGAGTTGCGCTGATGGTTTAACTACTCTCGAGCGCGCCACGTACAACTGCCCATGGGAAAAACATATCAATTCAAGGTTTATTCCAAACCCTTCCAAAGATTGGCCTTGAGATTTATTAATCGTCATTGCAAATGCAAGGCAAACAGGAAACTGGACACGATTAAATTCAAACGGCAAATCGATTGGAATCAGTGGTATTCTTTGAATCAGAACATCCTCGCCTTTGAATTTTCCTATGATTATCGTTGCTTCAATCATGTTGTTCATCAGCTTCTTAAAAGCGAGTCTTGTTCTATTGCTTCGGTTAGATATGATTGGGTAATATGATTATCACCGAGCTGACCTTGAGCTGCAATTTATGCGGCGGCATTCCTGGAAAATCCAATGAATTCAGAAATTCAACTGGATAATTGACGACTTCATCTTGATTGCTAATTGAATCGATCGACTTAAATGAATGCAATTAACCAGCGATTTGCCTTTGAATTTTTATGTTCAAATCGTCTACGTCCTTATTTTTCGCTGCCAAATAGTTCGTTCGCTCAACCAAACATAGTTTTTGTAATTTTCACCAATATTCGAGAACACTTTCGTAATCAATTCTCTTCCGACTTTGTGAATTCACAAAAAATTGGTGGAAACTTAATGAGGCCAGTGGAAGCGTCAACAGGAATTTTTCCATTGCCAATGTCTAATGACTGTTTCGATTCGTAATTTCGTAACGCGAGACTCGCATATTCGTTATTAACTTTAGAGGTTTCACGTATCTCCACAAATTCGATAACTTTAAGCAAGCGTTTACTTCATCAGCAGCTGTTGATCTTGGAATGACTGGCAGCGTTTGCCGAAAATCGCCGGGTAGCAGAATCATCGTACGTCCAAAAAGGTCATAATTATTGCGCAAGTCTTTCAACGTTCGATCGAGTGCCTCCAATGCCCGTTTGTGCGCCATCGTACACTCATTCCAAATGATTAATTTGCAATTCTGTAGTACGTTCGTCATTGCTGATTTTTTGGCAATGTTGGACGTCGGCTCATCTATCGTTTGCAAATTCAGTGGCAGTTTGAGGGCTGAATGGCGTTCGCCCTTCTTCTAACAATGTGGCAGTGATTAGCGATGATGCTACGGCCAACGGTATTTGACTTCGTACGCTAATCAAATCTAAAGCCAATGAAATTAAGAACGTTTTGCCAGTTCCCCTGTGAGGTGCCCGTATAACCTCATAGAAAATAACTATACATACACTTTGATTCACACTATAGTAATTTAAGGTAGTTTATATAAAAAACTAGATTGTAGTCATATATATAGATATGAGTCAGTAGCCCATTTAGCGCCCTGTAGTCGTTGAGTATTGAACAGTGACTGTAATTTTCATACAAAGTTCCCTTGTATTTATAGTAGGGATTCTTATATACTATCCTTATATACTATTACATATTATCATAACTAGGCCTACTGACTCATATCTATATACATGACTACAATCTAGTTTTCTATATAAACTACCTTAAATTACTACAGTGTGAATCAAAGTGTATGTATAGTTATTTTCTATGAGGTTATACGGGCACCTCACCAATACTCAACGACTACAGGGCGCTAAATGGGCTTTAGCTCTACGCTCTGTCGCTGAGGGACAATTAATAAAATAAACGGTCTCCAATAAAGTAACTGTTTTATTTAAATCCTCGAGTCAAACCCTGCGAATCCCATATTGAAGCATTATGACTACAATCTAGTTTTCTATATAAACTACCTTAAATTACTATAGTGTGAATCAAAGTGTATGTGTAGTTATTTTCTCTGAGGTTATACGGGCACCTTAGTAATTTAAGGTAGTTTATATAGAAAACTAGATTGTAGTCATGTATATAGATATGAGTCAGTAGGCCTAGTTATGATAATATGTAATAGTATATAAGGATAGTATATAAGAATCCCTACTATAAATACAAGGGAACTTTGTATGAAAATTACAGTCACTGTTCAATACTCAACGACTACAGGGCGCTAAATGGGCTTTAGCTCTACGCTCTGTCGCTGAGGGACAATTAATAAAATAAACGGTCTCCAATAAAGTAACTGTTTTATTTAAATCCTCGAGTCAAACCCTGCGAATCCCATATTGAAGCATTTAGCTCTATGTAATGCTTCAATATGGGATTCGCAGGGTTTGACTCGAGGATTTAAATAAAACAGTTACTTTATTGGAGACCGTTTATTTTATTAATTGTCCCTCAGCGACAGAGCGTAGAGCTAAAGCCCATTTAGCGCCCTGTAGTCGTTGAGTATTGAACAGTGACTGTAATTTTCATACAAAGTTCCCTTGTATTTATAGTAGGGATTCTTATATACTATCCTTATATACTTTTACATATTATCATAACTAGGCCTACTGACTCATATCTATATACATGACTACAATCTAGTTTTCTATATAAACTACCTTAAATTACTATAGTGTGAATCAAAGTGTATGTATAGTTATTTTCTATGAGGTTATACGGGCACCTCATCATTTTTGAAGATGGATCTTTGTGCGTAAATAAACTTACTAATGGTCTGTGATCCGTTACCACTATAAACTTTCTTCCATATAGATATGGTCTGAAATGTTTTATTGCCCAATGTATTCCTAACAATTCCTTTTCAATAATTGGTTTCCTTATTTCATGCTTGTCTAGTGTTCTACTAGCGTACGAAACTGGTAAGTCTTTTCCAATCTCTCCTTGAGACAGTACTGCGCCTAGTGCAAAGTTAGAGGCGTCTGTCGTAAGCACGAATTGTCTATCAAAGTTAGGATATTGTAAAATTGGTGGATTCATTAATTTACTTTGTAGCTCCTTGAATGCATTATCACATTCTTCAGTCCAATTAAATGTCACCTTTTTCTTCGTTAGTGAATTTAATGGCTTTGCAATTGCTGCGAAATTTGGAATGAAGCGTCTATAATAATTACAAAATGCTGTGAAACGCTTAATTTCTTCTGCGTTTTTGGGGATGGGATAATTTTTTATTGTATCATATTTCTTGGGGTCTGTTTTTACTCCTTCTTTGGTTATCAGGTGCCCAAGATATACAACTTCTGTTCTCAGAAAATTGCACTTTTGTGGGTTTAACTTCAAGTTGTAATCACGTAACCTCTGGAACGTCTTCCTTAGGTTTCGGTTATGGTGCTCGAGACTGCAACCGAAGATTATAATGTCATCCACATGCAGAAATGTCTCCCCATCTAGTCCAGCTAGTGCTACAGAAAGCATTCTCTGAAAGCTATTTGTTGATATTTTTTATCCAAATGGTAACCTCTTAAAATGAAAATGACCCTTGCCGGTGGAAAAAGCTGTCACTGGTCTTGACTCTGGATGCAGTTCAATCTGGTGGAATGAACTTGTTAAATCAAGTGTCGAGAAGTATTTTGCTCTTCCAAGATTATCAAGAATATCCTCTAGTCTAGTTAGTGGAAATTTGTCGTCCATAATTTTTTTGTTTAGCTGCCTAAAGTCTACGACCATTCTCCATTTTTTATCTCCATTGTCGCTTTTCTTAGGTACTACTAATAATGGTGAGTTATATGGACTAACTGATGGTTCTATGATTTTTTCATCTATCAGTTTATCAACCTGAGAGTTAATCTCTTCAGTTTGTGACTGTGGTAGTCTATAATTTTTAATATACACTGGTGTTTCATCATTCATTTTTATTTTTTGCCGGTAGAAGTTGTTCACAGTCAGCTTATCGCTATCCAGGTGAAATATGTCTGCGTATTCCATGCAGAGTTGTATGATTGGATCTTTTGCTACTTTGTCTATATCATTCACATTCAGCTCTTGTAAAAGTTTGTTCTGCCGTTGTCTATTTAGCCGTGGTTTTTCCCTCGGGTCTATAATATTGTAATTTCTTAATGGCAATATTTTCAGCTCTGGTAATCTAATATTAACTTCTTTCTCGTGTACGTTAAGCATTTTTATATGTGCTATCCCTTTTGAAGGAATCAATGAATTAGCAATGAAGACTCCATCCTGAATTTGTTGGCTTAGGACAATGCTATCTTCCTTAATTTGCTGATTGACAGCTTGTAGGATTTGTGATCTTGCTGGAATCGTTATGGTGTCCTGTCGAGGTACATAAGTGGTAATTGGCACTATGATATTCCGATCCTTTACTACAATTGTTAGTGTGAATATCTCAAAATCAAGTTTGCACTTATTTTCGTACAAAAAGTTTCTTCCTAATATTGCATCCGTACCAATAGCTAAGTCATCAGATACTACGTGCAGTCTCTGCTTAATTTCTTCTCCTTCAATCAAAATTTTCGTTTCAAGCACTCCTATTGTGTACGTATCACTTTCTGTAATGCCTATTAATTTGCATATATCGTACCTATCAATTTGATCATTGTTTATCAAGTTTCTTTTGATTATTGATATGTCTGCTCCTGAATCTATCAAAAATTTTACCGGCTTATCCATGCCTATTATTTTAGCAGTTATATAGTTATTGACACGCTGAAAGTTATATGAAAACATCTTTGCATTTCTTGACCTTGTGTTCTCATCTAATATTCTTCGTCCCTCGAACGATGAGCTTCGGGGGCGGTTTGTTCGTTTCCCGAATCGAGTATATTGATTCTTCTTGGGTAATTGTTTGAGTTATAACCTCCGTTATACCGTTGTTGCGCATAGTGTCCTTGTACATTGCCCTGCCTTTCTCGCTTGTCATTGGGATTATTTCTTGCTGGTTCCGCAGAATTCCTTTTATTGAAGTTTGCAGTTCCTCTATAACTATAATTTTGACTATCATCTTCCCTGTTCCTATTGAATCTCTGATTTCCTAAAGATCCACTTTGAAACTTTTTATTGCGATTGCTCTGCCAGTTGTTTCTGTAAAATTCTTCGTTCGCGCTTCTCCTTCTTGGAGCGCTACCATGATAGAACTGTTTGTTAGTATCATTCACTGCTTCTATTTCAGTAGCTATTTTCACAGCCTTACCTAAAGTTTCTGGCATCGCTGCAAATACTGCTGTCTTATAGGGTTCATTTAGACCTGCCTGAAAAGCATTCAGTCCCGATTTGTCGTTAAGAGCATTAATCAGCTTTCGACTATCTTCGCCATGTTCCGTTATTTGTACGTCATTCAGCTGTGCTATTAGATTTTGTACCCTTGTCGCAAAGCTTTGAACTGCTTGATCTCTTTGTTGAATCCTTGACAACTTATTTTGTATACTTAAGGGATTGCGTTTCACCTTAAAATGCGTCTCGAACAATTTTTTGAAACCATCTATGCCTTGCGGAGTACTTGCTCCAATCTTTATTCTAACCTTTTCTGTGATACGTGCTTTCAGCACCAATTGCACCAATTTCTCTCTCTCCGGATCATCTTTTAATGTCTCTCCTATAATTTCAACGATATTGATGAAGTTGGTCAGCTCCTTCTCTTCACCGTCAAAAGTAGGTAACAATTTTAAAATTTGGAATGGATCTAGAGTTCCCATATTGCTGGTTTCCTGTCTATTCAAATCGATAATTGGGTTGGAAGCCTCTAAAGCTCTATTACTCAAGCTATCTTGCTCTTCTTCCGAGCTCGTTTCCTTCTCCTCAGTCGATACCTCGCTCAACTGGAACTTTATTATTTCACCTACTTCCTCGTACACTGTTCTAAATTCTGTCAGTGTATCCTCACTGCTTTCTACAACGTTAATTCGTACTTCTAGTTCATTTAACTCAACTCTTCTTCTTAATAATCTCTCCGCCGTTCTTAGTTTATATGGCGCCTTTTTTACCTTCGCTTTTATTTTATGGAGTTCTTTCAAAATTTCTACTGCCTCATGCTCTGGCATCTCTCCTTGACTTAATACTGTTGTGCTCTTACTATTGCACTATCTTATCCCATATGTGTATCTATATTTTAGTTTGTTGTTGTTTTTTTGTATCATAATATTATAAGAAAAACCGCGCATCTTTTTTCGCTGTAAACATTATTTATCTTGTATGGTCCTTTATTGTATGGTCCTTGGTCCAGTCGTCGGATCTCTCAATTTTTCTTCCTCCAGGTCCTTGTCGTGCAGGGTCGCCATGTAATGCTTCAATATGGGATTCGCAGGGTTTGACTCGAGGATTTAAATAAAACAGTTACTTTATTGGAGACCGTTTATTTTATTAATTGTCCCTCAGCGACAGAGCGTAGAGCTAAAGCCCATTTAGCGCCCTGTAGTCGTTGAGTATTGAACAGTGACTGTAATTTTCATACAAAGTTCCCTTGTATTTATAGTAGGGATTCTTATATACTATCCTTATATACTATTACATATTATCATAACTAGGCCTACTGACTCATATCTATATACATGACTACAATCTAGTTTTCTATATCAACTACCTTAAATTACTATAGTGTGAATCAAAGTGTATGTATAGTTATTTTCTATGAGGTTATACGGGCACCTCAACATTTTACAGGTATTTTAACCCATTTTATGAAAATGACAGACGGCAATTGACATTTGCGTGAAAGTAGTTTTAATTGAGTTTTGAGTTCAATTAAAAATTAATATGCCCAACTCATTAAGAAAATGTTTTTTTGCCAGATACTGAAACAAGATACGCTTTGATTTTGTTTGTTTTCATTCATAATTTTATTTGTTTTCATTTTCAACCGATCAGCTGCTCAAAATGTAATAGAACCCATAGCGGATTGTACTAAATATTTTATGTTATGTGTTCATAAAAGACTTCATAAAATAATTTTATGAAAGCAGGACGGAATACGAATTTTTAAGATATTTTATTTTTATTTTATGAAGAATAAATTTTATCATCATAACATAACATAAAATATTATTTTATGAATAATTACAGAATAATGGGCCCTTATCAGGCACAAATCCTCGATAGAAATCAACGCCTCGTTGTGGATCACCGCGTTAAATTCAAGTTTAGGTTTCGCTGATGTTGTATGCAAAATATCTTCAGCCAACAATTCGTACTGACCTGAGAGGCATTTCGCACCGGGGTCCAGAAAAGTCGATTTTCAAAAGTGATTTCGAGTATGAAATTGAATTTTTTTACTCAAGGTAGTAGAAAAAGTTTCTTAATTTTCATATAAAGATACCATCCAAATTTCTGCCCCTTGTGCCTCTCCCAGAAAGAAATCCTGGATCCGCCCATGGGATGAGTTGGATGACCTTTGCATTAGTTGGAATCAATCCGGAATAGATTAATTGGAATCTACCTTAATAATGCTTTCAAGAAACTTTAAAAGACCTAATAGCGATGCTCCCCACCATTTTTGAATTAAGAGCTCTCGAAAAAAGAAAGGGCGATCTTCAGTAGGCGTTATATAAACATGGCTTTTGGCAGCTTTGAAAGGACTACCTAAAGCTGTACAAGAACGCCATTGTCTGAGCCAAGAAAAGCAGTTGGCAGAGGTAGTGTCAATCTATCGAGAGCTTACAATACTCTGCCAGACTATCAGTCTGTCGTCCGTCGTTGATAAAAAAGCTGAATAGATCTTCAACAGAATCGTAGGTTGAATCCTATAACTACTAAATAAAATACACTTCACAGGAAAGAAAAGATATAGTCCAGGAGAGACAGCGGAAAAGTATTAAAAAGTTGAAATAAATTTACCCTGCGATATTGAGCGGATTGTACTGCTTGCAGCGTCAGCAGTGTTACTGATGAGTGATGACTTGCCATGGCCTGTAATTGTACTACAAGTTTGTCAGTCAGCTTCACGTGTTTCCGATACGATTGCCGAAATTGCGATATTATAACATACTATAAAACATTAACTGGGTCTTAGTGGGAAACGATATTGGAAAATGCCCTGAAAATATAGATTTTTAAACATGCAAATCTACATATTAATAGGCAAACAAAAAGTTTGTAAACCCTAAGGCTTTTTTGTTCGGGAACCGATTTCGTTTAAATTTTCAGAAAATGTTCTTTTTATGGAATTGTTTTGTAATAAGGAATTTGAACAAAATCGATTCACGAATAAAAAAGTTATAGCGATTTTAATTTTTCGAATTTGAAAAAGCCGTTGGAAAATTTGAATTTTTTTGTGAGCATCAACCTAGAGCTGAGTAGCCTACGATTGACACAAACGACGTTTCAGTGAGGCGAATGAGAAACAGAGAAAACAATCGTTTGTGATGTGTGAATCTTTGGCGGCATAACTGACATAAAAAAACTCACTTACTTTGTGCTGCCGTGCGTTTTTTTGGCGAGTGATAGAAGTGCAAAGTGATAGAATGCATTTATTATTTGATGGGAGTGGGAATGGGAGTTTGAGTGCTGAATGCGCCGTACGTCCACTATCAAGTAGAGTTGATGTGGTTCAATCTAATTCTGTATTCGAAACGACGCCAAAATGATATTGCTATTTCCGCTATTTCCTACACGTTGCATGATTTTGTCGTACGATTTTTTTTTGGAATTTTACGGCAACTACCCGTAAATCACCTTCGAAAATTAAATGGATCTGAGCTCTTTAGCAGTAATTCGAAAAGTACCTCCTATTCAAAAGTTCGAATCTTACCGATATCGGTACACTACAGCTACCCGAAGTGTTCTAGATAGAGCAAAATAGACCGCGTAGGAACAACCGCCGTCCCCGTAAACCCCCATATACAAAAAATCATGCTAATCGGATGAGCGGTTTTGGAGTTTATAAAACATTTACAGACACACAGCCAGACAAACTTTCGCTTTTATATAAAGCGGTCATTGTTGAAAGGGGATATGTAAAAAATATGGAAATTAAAAAACACTGTCTGAAAAATGGAGAGAGAAGTTTTTTAGTGCAACAGCGGCACACAAATTTTCTCCAAATACAACTGGAAGTTGGTTTTTGCCTGTTTTAATATAAAAAAATTAATTATGAATTTTGTTTTGCTATTTGAAATTTTGCACATATGCCTGCAGGTTATGACACATGCCCCAGGTCTTTCTCCACCCTTGAGCTTTGGGAGTGCCGAGTGCGACTGGAGAATGTGCATTATAGTATGTGTGTTCCACACAGCAGACCTAAAGGAAAATAAAAAAAAACAAATCACAAAGTACACAATGTATATAACTATTTAATACTTCCCTAAAGGTCCAACGAACATCCAATATTCCAAAATAATGAAATGTGCATATTTATATATCTAAAAAGAAATAATAATAAATTGAATTACTAGAAATTAGAATTAAGAATAGAATTAATAAAGAATTTGAATTTTAAATAAGGAAAATAACAATTTAAATAAGGAAAGGCATAACAAACAAAAAAACAACAACAACTACATACGAAATTTAAAAAGCCCCTTGTAACCTCAACTTCATGCACACAAGTTGAAACACAAATAAAAAATAAACATCATAAGTCCCTACGAAAGGGCAATATAAAGTTAGTAAGAAATTTAAAGAATTAAAACATAAAAGAGGGAATTTTAACCCAACTTTGACAGTTGGTGACAACAAACATAAAAATGTAAAATTTGCCCGAATTACAATATAAGACTAATACAAAACATGTAAAAACATTAAAGGGCACTTACCTGAATAATATTATTAACAATATTAAACACCTAAACACTAAAAACGCGCGAAAACAACGAATAAGCGAGTCGCGCCGCGAAGGCCGAAAACAAACATACGCGAACTGTCATTCATGTTTTATGATGACAATCAGCTGCCCATCGAGGCGAATTAAGGGCAGCAAGGCCAGATTGAAGGGACAAATATCCCTTTCGCGAAATATTTACAATTTTAACAAAATTAATTTACCCAATGAGTAGGAAAGAGAAAAAGGATTTAGAAAGGGATACAATATCCTGAAGGGATGTTGATAAGGAAATTTTATAAATCCTGCCGCATCGACGTTATGGCAACTGCAATAAATTATTAATTATAAAAAATAACGATATTTAAAAATATGGAAGACTGCAATTTTGAATATTATTAATAATTATGCATCAAATAAAACAAATGGTTTCGCTTGAAAAAGAATTTTATGAAAAACCATAATTTATGGATGGAGAAGAATATCGATAGTGCAAATTATGAATTCGCTGCCAAATCGACCAAGGATGTCAGGACTATAAAGGAAGGAACATCAACAGGCCGCGGACACTTGCGTTTCAAATTTTAGGCTGAAGACCACAGGAATAAAAAGTAATGCCCTTTGGGGACATTTTTTAAAGAAATGTGGTTCTGGTCTTTTCGGTTTTGGTGATGGTGATTTTTTAATGTCTCAACGGCTCCTTCGGAACTCGTTTCATCGAATTCTTTTTTTTGGATATTTTTTCTTATTAGCCCTTGCAGTTAGTTATAAGAGGATAAATTTTTGGGAAAAATAAAATAAATTGTTTGGGTAAAATTTTTATTTGGTTATTTCAATTCATAAATTTACATTGAAGGTTGCTCAAGAAATTGCATGGGAAGTTTGTCAGTAATTTTTAATTTAATATTTGTACCGTGAGTTTTTTAATATAGAAATTTGTGAAGAGAAAGCCACGTGCGTTTTTTTTGTATTTGAGACCTATTTTTATTGTTTTTCTGCTACACTCCCTTGGGAATCCACCAATTGGCCACAGCGCTGAATTTTAATATTGTTGGTGGTTCCTCAACGAACAATGTGATTTTCCCGAAAAACTCTCTCTACCAATTGATAATATTTATTTCATCAAAATTATTGTAAGGCATTATATATTATTTTATATCGCTATATATGATCAGATATAATTGCACAAAATCATTTGTAGACTTTATATACAGTTTTATATAGCGATATGGAGTTACAACATCATCTCATGTTGAATTTTAAATGATACAATATATAATTCTATATTATTATAAACGATTATTACGTCTAAAACTGTTGAAATATTTTATATATAATTTGATATAAATAAACATATACGATTATATATTTTTCTATATAATTATTTTTACTCGGGTAGAAATGCGCTGAATATTCGTATTCGGTATGTTCGGCGTATTTTTATATGTTAATATTCGGTTAGCTTGCCAAATATTCGGTTAGCTTGCCGAATAATTACCGAATATTTAAATACTATTATTTTAAGATTTATTGTATGTTAAAGAGGCTTGATTCTGGAGCTGAACATAGTGTTCCGTCTTGACCAACCTAAAACTAAACAAAAACAAACTATCAACCCAAGAGAAAATAATAATTGAAATAAAAACACAGATTTCATGAAACACTCTTTATTTATAAAAAACGAAGAAAATACACATGCTCTAATCATTAAATCTTTTTGAATCCAGTTAAGGTGAACTGCGGCAATTCATCGAAAATATCGTTTTTGAAAAACAAATCATTATAATAAGAAATATTAATAAATATACTTAACTTCCCTCATCAAATATCAAAAACACTCAAAAGGATGAAGAGAGTCGAAAAACAACAAAATGCCGTCGGCAATTGTACATCTGGAAATAGAAAACAATCAGGAGAAAAATATAAACAAATTCCACACAAAATCTTTACCTGCCAACACTGAAGATGAACTCAGCCTCCCAAGGATCCCCACCAGTGTCGAATATTCCTAAAGCCTAGTAAGGTGATCGGGCAAAATTTTGTCATTTTTAGCCCAAGTGTAGAGTGGTGGAAAATGTTTTGGTGGAAAGTTTTTTCTTTACGTAATTCGTCTTTTCATTATAAAACAAATAAATATTCCTCTTCCATTTTAAACAAATTTTAACTACTGCATTCGACTTTTTAATCCAACAGTCCAACTTTTTGCCAACAAAAAATGACCAGATAATTTCTGGAGGCAAAAATTTGACAAGTAAAAGTCTCCACCATTAGAAAATCCATATACTAGAAGAAAATCTTGAAGGTATGCTTATTGTGGCAAATTTTTGCCCGAACAGAATACTGCTTCGCGCTGTCAAAATTTTGCCGTGCTTGAGGCAAATTTTGCCAAGGTTTTTTACATGCACTTTAAAGGGATGGCAAAATTTTTACCGATCACCGTACTAGGCTTAACAGAAAATAAAATCAACGAAACGAAATAAAAATACTTACCAAAAAACCATTTCATTTGATATCTATGAGTAGAAAAAGAACAGCTGATCACAACCGATCATAGATAAAATACATAAAGGCCCAATTATAATGAACGGATTTGAGCGCAACAAAACGGATTGAACTGTCAAATCGGTTTTCCCAGCATACATTTTAGACCTAACCGATTATAATGAACGCATTCAAGCGGATTCGGTCGGATTTGAGCGCATTCGTTTTTAAAAGTTTAGAAAATGCCGCATTGAACTGTCAAAAATTTGATACACATAACCTTAAAAGTATAATTGCAAAAATATTTAGCGGCGAACAACTCATCAACGAGGTTAAAAATTATGAAATTATTTATAATAAATAATTATTAATCACTCCGTCCATTATTCGCCTTTTAAGTACACTGTAGCGTAAAATTGCTTGCACTGTTGTTTACAATAAACTTTGACGTTTTAATCCGAGCAGATGCGTTACCTATCCAGTCAATTTCCTATCCGATCCAATGCATTTTTTTGACATTCCAATCCGCTCAAATCCGTTCATTATAATTGGGCCTTAACACGGAATTATATACTTGACTCCAAGTGAAGCCCCCTAAATTTGCCCAATTCCATTGTCAGGTTCGAAATAAATACCGGCACTCAGACGAAGTCAAACCAGATTGCGTTCAATCTTCCTAGTGACTTGAGCTAGAAGAAAAAATTGCTCTGAGATTTTTGAAGCAATTTCACCCTAAAAAGTCTGTATTGAGGCTTTACAACACTTACAAAGTCTGCTAATTTATTGACTTAGCAGCCCAAAGACTGTATTGACGTCTTTACCTCGCAAAACCGATGTTGCGATTCGGAACTCCAAGATCGCTGGGAGATCTTCATCCAAATTACATTTAATCATCAAATTCAGTTGCAGCTATCACGCAACGCAGCAACAGTGAGCAACGCAGCAACAGTGAGCAACGCTGCAACCTCGCAGCATTATCATAAGAATTTCCAAGCAGAAACCAAAACCGCGAACAATCGGCAGATTTTCTGGCAAAATTGGGATATTTACGAACACACTCCATCAAGTATCATCAACCCGACGTATAGAGGGCGTATCCAGGACAACTCAATACTTCCCAAAGTGGTCAATATTCACAAGCAATATTTCTGGCATTTTTTGGAATTATATAGATTGAATTAAATATCGAATTAACGAAGCCGAATTGTAATTGAGAAAAAAATTGAAGTTCTAATAAAATAAGGTTATTGGACAAGGTGATTTTTTTTAAGGGGTGAACTGGGTGATCACGGCACACATAGGTAGTATTTGTAAATGAAATAAACACTACTTTGTGTAACCATTACTTATTAACAAAATCAAAACTTGAAAAAATTACCGACTAATTTATATTCTCAGGGTGGGTGCCAAGTTCATCATCATCATAAATAGCTCCACAGCCTGTTATTGGCCTTGGCTTCCTGCAACATCCTCCTCCAGAACTGTCTGTCCCTAGCTTGGGGTCTCCAATTTCTTATACCTAGGGTTCGTAGATCCTCCTTTACGCTATCTGTATATCTCTTTTTTGGACGTCCTGTGCTTCTGTGTCTGTCTGGTCTCTTGTTCATAATAATTTTTGTTATACTGTTATCACTGCTACGTTCAACATGTCGTGCCCATCGAATTTTGCTAATTTTTATAGTTTTTATGATGTTTGGATCTTTATACAACTGATACAGTTCGTGATTGTATCTTCTCCTCCAAACACCATTTTCGTTCACTCCTCCATATATTGTGCGCAGGATTTTTCTTTCAAAGCACCCCAGGAGGTGTTCTTCATTACTTCTTAGTGTCCAGGTTTTGGATCCATACAGTAGTATTGGCCTTATAAGGGTTCTGTATAGTTTAACTTTAGTCCTCCTTGATATGTTCCTTGTTAAGAAGTGTTTACGTAGCCCAAAATAGCATCTATTTCGCAGCGCCAATCTCCTTATGACTTCTGCCGTCGTGTCGTTATCTTTTGAGATTAGCGTCCCTAAGTACTTATATAAATTCTTTTACACCTTCGATGTTATATGTATCAATTGTCATATTTTGGCGATCATTCCGTCTTTTAGAGATGCACATATATTTCGTTTTCTCTTCATTAATTGCTAGTCCGAATTTCTTTGCTGCTCTTTCTAGCGATATGAAGGCTTCTTTCATTGCTATGGCTAGTATTACGATGTCGTCAGCGTATGCCAATAGTTGTACTACCGACTTGTTGAAAATACTGCCCGCGGTGTTAATTCCTGCGTCTCTTATCACTTTTTCCATAGCTACGTTAAATAGTAAGCACGATAGGGCATCTCCTTATCTTAGTCCTACTGTGGCGTTGAATGGTTCTGACAGCTCTCCTTCAATTCTTATTCTGCATATGACCTCTTTCATTGTCATTTTGGTCAAATCTACGAGGTGTTTGGGAAATCTTAAATACGCCATAGCTTTATATAATTCTTCACGTTTTATTTTATCATAGGCGTTTCTGAAGTCTATGAATAGCGAATGTATGGTTATGTTAAATTCATTTGCCTTTTCCAGGACCTGCCTAAGGGTGAAAATATGGTCTGTGGTGGATCTTCCGGGGCGGAAACCGCTTTGATAGTTTCCCAGAGCTGCTTCTGCGTAAGGTTGCAGTTTAACGTATAAAATATTTGATAATACTTTATATGCTACGTTCAATAGCGTGATACCTCTATAATTACGGCAGTTTAGCTGATCTCCTTTTTTATGTATAGGGCACACAATGCCCTCGCTCCATTCCGATGGTATTCGTTTCTGGGTCCATATTAGTGTTATGATTTCATGCAGGCTTAATATTACGTTTTCACCTCCTTGTTTCAATAGCTCTGCTACGATGTTATCTTTGCCCGGAGATTTGTTGTTCTTTAGCTTTTTCACTGCGTCTTGTACGTCTTCTAATGTAGGCATGTCTCCCGCTAGTTCTTCTGCTAGTTCCATGTTTTCTGTAAGGGGCTGCTCCTCATCTCGAGCTAGCAGTTCTTGAAAGTGTTCACGCCATCTAATTAGAACTAATTCTTTGGTACTTAAGATCTCTCCATCCTTATTTTTGCACATGGTTATTCTGGGCTTGAAACCGACTCGTTGTTCCTTTACTTTTTTATATAGTTTCCTGACATCGTTACGGTTGTTCGCTTCTTCTATTTTCAACATTTCGTTTTCCCAGTACTCCTTTTTCTTCGCTTTGTGCACTCTTTTCTCCTGTCTCCTTTTTTCTTTGTATGTCTCAACTGCATTTCTCGTTCTGTGTTTCTGTATCATTACTTGATATGCTATATTCTTTTCCTGTGTTACACGGGTGCACTCATTGTCGAACCATTCATTTCTGCTTTCACGGGGTTCGTATACTAGAGTATTTGATGCTGATTGTTTGATTAGGGTCTTCAAGTTATTCCATTTACCTTCTATGTCTTCGGCGTAGTGATTATTTGCATTTATCACTCTTCTATTTATTTCCTCCACATATTCTTCTTGTTTTGCTTCTTCTTTTAATAATTTCACGTTAAATTTTCGTTCCCTGCGGTTTCTTCTTTCGTTTAGTGTCGATATTCTGCTTCTGATTCTCGTCCCTATCATATAATGGTTGGAGTCGATGTTTGCACCACGATATGCTCTGACATCTAGTACTTCTGAACAGTGACGCGCTTCGATAAGTATATGATCAATTGAGTTTTGCGTTCTTCCATCCGGAGATCTCCAGGTTACCTTATGTATATCTTTTCGCTGGAATCTTGTGTCTGCGATCACCATATTATTCATCATTGCAAAACTGATCAGTCTCATACCGTTTTCATTTGTTTCGTCGTGTAGACTAAATGCTCCTATTGTTGGTCGGTATGCACTTTCATGGCCAATTTTGCATTTGCATCTCCTATGACAATCTTTACATCATGTCTAGGACAGTTTCTTAGCGTCCTATCTTAGGTTTCATAGAATACATCTTTCGCTTCTTCTAGCGCATCTTCAATCGGGGCATGTATATTTATTATGGAGTAATTAAAGAATCTTCCTCTTATACGTATTCTACATATTCTTTCATCTATAGCGTCAAACCCCATTACTAGATGTTGAATTTGTTTTCTTAGAATAAATGCCGTCCCAAAAGTATGATTCTTCTCGTTACAACTATAAAATATATTGTGCGTTTTTTTCTCTAGGATCCCCTTTCCAATCCATCTCACCTCTTGCAATGCTGTCAGGTCACGTTTATATTTATCTAATTCGTTTAGTAGAACTTTTAGTCTGCCAGGTTGATACAGTGTCCTTACATTCCAAGAAAAAATTCGTAAATCATGGTCCTTAATACGATATCCGGGTCTTCGTTGTGTGGTCAATCCTATCCGAGGCTCTGTTGTAGGTCTCGTGGCAATGTGGTAATGCCAGGACGAGTTGCCAGCCCGTCGCTGGTATGCGGGAATATAGCGTCCCACCCTCGCTACTACCGTCGTTAGTTGGCTATCCAGTGGGCACCACAGGGAGGTGACGGTTCGATTTTACCCACCGGGTGCCAAGTTACAATTCCGAATTTGTTACTTTCACCTCGGACACTTCGAAATTAAAAAGTGTGCCAAAATACAATTCACGCATTTCATTTGACAATATTTGTTATTATTATTTGAAAACATGGATGACAACAAAGTTTTTTAATTTACAAAATTTTTAATAGTTTTTTTAAAGTAGCCCAGGGATACGTTAATGTTTGTAGAATGATGGAAATGAGAAAGCTTCATGAGCATCATCCAGGAGGGTGGAATGCAAGAAGCCTTTACATAATATATTTGCAAGAGCTTTGAAAAAATGGTTCAAATTTTATACGAAATTTATGCGGTCTATTTTTTGAAGCGAAGCTTTTTTCCGGACGTTTTATGGGGAGTTAAGGTAACTGAGATTGCTGACATCAAAAATACCGTACCATGTTTGAAATACATTCTTTTGTTCTCTGGCAGAAGTTCATCAAATACAGCCGTTTTTCAATTCGCAAATAACCCATCAGTGCCTGACCCAATTTAAAATGCATGTGTTTTATGGCCAGCCCACACGAAGAAGCAGATTTCCGACAGCATTTTTGGTCGGTGCTCGTTGGTCTTCTTCCTCTAGTGCAGTGCATAACTTCGTCTTAACAATTTTTATGCTGGATAATTGTAGCAAATTTACTAAATTTTGGCGGAAATAAAAAATCGTTCCTGTTTTGTATATTACAAAAATTAGACAGACCATATAAGAACTGGATACCAGAAAAGTGAATTAAATTAGCTAAAAAAGATTAATATAATTACAATACATAACCAAATATAACATTACTGCCTGCTGTTAGTTCTCTTTTCTAGAGACATTTTTCTGAAATATCAGTGAAGATGTATGTACTATTATATGAGTTCAGCTTCTTTAAAGCAATAATTTTTTTCAAAGACCACACAACTGAATTGGATTTAACTTTTATTGCAATTCTTTTTGAACTTATGGTCAATTTCCCTGCAGCAAGGCAATTAATTTTATCAATTATTATGGGAGGGCGAATTTTCTCCGTCGAGTTGCAATTACCGATCTGCCCTCATTTATTACGTCGTCTTCTAGATTTTACGACATTGCATTGCTACCACCACAAAGAGTGCATTTCACTACCGCTGGGTACTGGGAAAATTCTTGAGAAAGGTTTTTTCTGCGTCCCATTTCTCGTCTTATTTGAAAATAAAAGTAGTTAAGAAAGCTATTCTTGAGTGCTTCCAATTTTAAGAGAAAGAAACTGTAATAATTGCTGAGTTATTAGTTCAGTGGGAGTGGCAATTATTGAAAAATTAACCGTACGTACTTGGATGGCTAATAAAATTTAAGGATAATTTATTAGGAGAATTATAACATTTAAACTACTTCAACAATTTTTTCATCATCGTACTTTTCTTCTTAATACTGTAAAAATCATTAATTCCTTAGTCCTTCGATAAGAAATTAAAATTAATTATTGATTTTCGACATAACTTTTCGCTCTTCTGCTTCTGTTAAGTGGCAATACCATTTTTGTGTATTAAAATAAGAATAGATCGATTTTTTATGTTTTATAATCAAGACACCGAAAATAAACCAGCTAAGAGAATGGCATTATGGTATAGTGAAGTAGAATTAAGTACAGTAACGTAATCTTATTGCTCTAAATGAATTTTTGTTTTCATTTGCACTTCTTTTATTTTGCATGCACATAAGTCACTCAGCAATATTCGTCTACCCCAAAATTACAGACGCTTAGCAATCAAATTGCAATGTGCAGGTTTACGTCCATCAGGCGATCAAATGTGCAAGACTTGTATGTTGCAATCTGCCTGCAACGAAACGTTTTGGCGACTTGCTTGCATCTCTAAGATAAAATTCTACGGAGCACCACGATTAAGACCATTACTCCGCTATCATATGCATTGATTTGGTATGTAAATTAGGCATTATTCATGTCCAGTAATTTTAAGCATAATTAATCGAATTGCTAAACGCATTTTAATAAATACAGATTAGCCCAGGTGTCACAGACTTAGACCTCACACAAAATGTGATCTCGCTGAAAATTGGGAGTTAGGTACTTTTTTGGATGTAGAAAACGATAAAAAAATATTTGCTGCGCTAAAGTGTATGCTAAGTTCACAATTTCGAAAACAAATTCGAAAATTTGGTTCTTGCGTTATATATCGAAAAATAAAAAAAATTTGGAAAAACTAATAGCGCCACGTGAAAGAGCGGAAAATTTTACTAAAATTTATGTTATAACTTATTTTAAAAAATTGTTTTATTATTATAAAAAATTATTAAAAATAAGAAGCAAATTCGAAAAATGTAAGCATGCCAAAAAGCTGAATTAAAATATTCTAGCGAGGTGTTCGGGGAAAAACTAAAGTGCCTAAAATGTACGCAAAAATAAAAATGAAAAAAGCATTTTAAAGAGGACACTCTAAGCTTTCTAAGAAAGCCATTAGTTTATAATTTTTTGTTTTTTTTCTCATAGAAAATTTGACCGGAAATTATAATTTGTAAAATTCTCACTGATGCTTATAAAATTGAAGATATGTATTAATAGAGGCGTACAAAAAAAATCCTTGTACATTTATCATCATTAGAGATTTACTTTTGATGTAAAAATAATTGAAATGATAAACATTGTCTGTGTTTAATAAAATTTATGTTTTAGAATATTCATTTTTTCTTTCAGGATACATTCGACGCCATTTTTATTTTCAAAAACAGCCGGCGCACAGTGGGGCAAATAGCTCATTTTTTGGACAATCGATAATTCCCAAGCCTGAAATTAATGAAACTTAAAAATTTTTTTTGTAAACTATTCGTCATAAAATTGCCTTTAATTCTATCGAGCCCGAATTTTGAAATTTCAAAATTAAAGAAGGCTAATCCAGTATGGCGGTCATAAATTTTGTAAATAAATTAAAATTTTCTCAATAGATTCTTTAAAATTATTGAAATTAATTATTATTAATTAATATTCGGTTTCCAAAAAACCCCCCAAGTAACAATTTTTTATAATTTTAAAGAATCTTTTGATAAAATTTCATTTTACTTACAAAATTTATGTCCGCCATATTGGATTAGCCATCTTTAATTTTGAAATTTCATAATTCGGGCTCGATAGAATTAAAGGCAATTTTATGACGAATAGTTTATAAAAAATTTTTTTAAGTTTCATTAATTCCAGGCTTGGGAATTATCGATTGTCCAATAAATGAGCTATTTGCCCCACTGTGCGGCGCCAGACGAGAGAAGTGAAAGACTGACGGCGGCCAGGGCGCGCCTTTCTTCTTCATCATATTTTGTGTGCCGGCTGTTTTTGAAGTTAAAAATGGCAGCTTATTACTACACTATTTTTTTAATTTCTCCATTTCTGTTGGTCGTAGAAAAATAAAAAAAATTGAAAAATACTCGTAAATGAATAGACTATCGAACTGATTTGGTATAAATACTTTAAAAATGGATCCTAACCTCAAAAAACCAAAATGTATGAAATTTTGTTTTATTTTACTAAAAATGCAATAAATAACGGGCAAATAGTCGGATTTTGATAAAAATTGGAGAAAATATCTACCTTGATGCTGTAAGTACCTACGTGGTTGAAATATCAAAAAAAAATCTCGATTTTTACGGCAACAATTGGCACTTTCGAAAAATATTAAAATTGCCGCCATTTTATGCCAAATCATCGTACGGTAAATTTTTTTTTTAAATTGTAGGTTTTTTTATCTACTTTCTTGTGAGTACACGCAATACTTTGTTACTTTAGTTAAAAAGCCCGTTTTAGGACTTTGAAAAACATAAAAAATTTCAATTTTTCAATTTTTTGCGTTTTTTTCATAGTTGGCAAGTAGCTTTTCATAGTATAGTGGAGTTCCTAGAGCGTTAAAAACATGAAAACCTCGGATTTCAGTTACGGTGAATGAAATTTAAAAATTCAAAATGGAAAGTTTAGCTAATAATATATAGATAGTATATAAAAAAGTTTAGCTATTATAAAATTGTGATCTTGATTTGAATAACCGAAATTCAAAATGGCCACCCAAATTTGCCAATTGTGTTCCGATTTCCATGAAAATCAGTATATGGGGGTTTTTAAGGAAGCAAATAACGAATTTATGTTCAGAACTTATAAATTCAAAATGGTAAGTCTTCCACCTTTTTCAATATATTCAATTGAGTGTTCTTCGGAAGTCCGTACAACATGACAGTACAGTACTGACCAGCTTGTAAAATCTCCTCAACGGTTGCAAGATCATTGTGTGAGACGTGTGTAAATACTTGTAAGTATGCCTGTGCCTCAGATGTGGGTATAATGTGTATTCATCAATGCTCCAATATACGTGTTCTCATATCTGCAAAAATATGTGATTGGTTTTTTACCCATAACTCGCTTAGTTTTTAAGCTATCAAGTCCTTCCAAATAGCATTTTGTAGGTTTTTTCAAGAGCTATAAGCTCATGTAAATTAAACTTTCTTTCACCCCTTATTTTTGAAAGGGTTTGAGCTGAAAGGGCTTGAACAAGTTACTATTTACGAACATATGCAAACTCTAAACGGCCATATCTTATTCAATTTTTATCCAAAAAAAAAACAACCAAAATTTTCAGAAAAGCAAAACCTACGATTCTGTACTCTACAAAATTTTGCGTATCATTAATAGTTTTCGTGTTATTTTAAAGGAAAGGCAATACTTTGCAAAATTACAAAAATGCTCTCTTCACTTCAAGCTCAAATTTTATCAAAACTAAGCACTGTAAAACGGTCAAACTTCTAGAGCATATTACAAGTACATTAATAAAGTGAATTCAATAATAAAGAAACTCATCGTCAACTTTCCTAGGGATGGTGCTTGAAAAATATTTCTTCTAGCTTTCTTATAAACTAGTTAAAATTTCAATTTATACTTTTATTACATAGAAGTAACCTTTAAGTTAGTGTCCTACAGTCGACCTTAAGTCTAGTATTTAAAATTAGTAAACTCTGTAAATGATTTTTATGTAATTATTTAATAAAATGAATTGTGAAGTGGTACCGATTATTTTCAATTGTGGTGGAGCGGGTGTTTTACACTTTTTTTTGTCGCCGAAAAAATAGGGACCAACTTTATTTTCGTCATAACTCGCTTAGTTTTAATGCTAGGGAGTTTTATAAAAAAACAAAAATAAAGGTTTTGTAATGCTTCAATATGGGATTCGCAGGGTTTGACTCGAGGATTTAAATAAAACAGTTACTTTATTGGAGACCGTTTATTTTATTAATTGTCCCTCAGCGACAGAGCGTAGAGCTAAAGCCCATTTAGCGCCCTGTAGTCGTTGAGTATTGAACAGTGACTGTAATTTTCATACAAAGTTCCCTTGTATTTATAGTAGGGATTCTTATATACTATCCTTATATACTATTACATATTATCATAACTAGGCCTACTGACTCATATCTATATACATGACTACAATCTAGTTTTCTATATCAACTACCTTAAATTACTATAGTGTGAATCAAAGTGTATGTATAGTTATTTTCTATGAGGTTATACGGGCACCTCAGTTTTTTCAAGCACTTTAAAAAAGGTTTTATGAGTTTTTCCCGAAAAATGCATTGCTTTTTGTTTATTTCAAGTTGAAACTTTCAATTTTGGCGTTTGACAAATAAGAACCAACTTTCAACAAGTTATTACTATTTTCGTATTGGGTCTACAGACACCATAAACCCACCACTTTTTTTGTTTTTTTATAAGCTACATTTTTAATAAGAATCATTTTTTTGCTAAAATACTTACTTTTTGAGTTATTCGCGGAAAACGGCCTGAAAACGTGGTTTTTTTGGTTGAAAAATTGACATTTTCACGCGCGAATAACTCGAAAAGTATTGACTTTCAGAAAAAACATTATAGAACAAAAGTTGCTTAGAATTAGCCAATCTATCTATTCCCGGACTTATTTTGAATGAAAAAAATTTCACCCCCGAGAAGGGGTGGTATTCACCCCCAGGGTAAAAGCACAAAAAAATTTTTGGTAAACTTTGCAATTTATAGTTTAAAAAACAAAATCCCACCTCGACCACGTAAATTCATTCACCGTAACAAAAGTCAGGCCAAAACCCCAAGGCACTCCACTAGTAATAGTCCGGGGAAATTAGTATTTAAAGGAGACAAAATTCGGAAATGGCTGAAAATTGGTCCATAGCTTCCTTGGGACTTTTTAAGAAAACAATTTCGGAATCACAAAAAAAAACATGGCCGCCGGAAATATAGCGGTTTTACGGTGTTTTCCTTGTATCTCGGTTTCTATAGGTCGTACAACCCCGTACAAAAGCCCTAAATGTTGACAATGAAATTCTCTACAACTTTAGTCCTAACAAAGATGTTAACCACCATTTCAAAGTTATTCAAGGTCAAAGTTTCCAAAAATCACTTTTTGGCCAAAACATCACTCAAAAACTGGTTTTTTCGAAATTATATACTTCAAAGTATATAATAAGAATGAATAGATTTGTTAAATTAAACTTCAACTTTTAACAATAAAATTCACTCGAAATCAATCACCATACCACAATAAGAGTATTATCTATATAAATATAATTGGAGTGTCTGTCTGTGATTTCAAAATAATTGTCATTTTCTAAGTTCATATGGTTATTTACACGATATTAACACGAAATCAAGTATTTTTAAAATTTTTGTCTGTCTGTATGTCTGTATGTCTGTATGTCTGTCTGTCTGTTTGCCCGGGCTAATCTCGGAAACGGCTTATCCGATTGCGATGGGACTTTCACTGGAAGATTCAGTATTTTCTTGAGCATGTTTTAGGCTATTTTTTTACTAGGATCCGACTATCGGATCCGATTATCGGGCCCGATTACCGTGTTCGACTACCGGATTAGACCGAACACTTGAACCCTGCAACTTGATTTTTACCCACTTATATATAACCGATCAACTTCAAATTTTGCACATATGTATAGTTCGCGTGACAATGCAATTTAACCATTTTTGGGAAAAAATTAAGATGGTGGTTCCAAGATGGCGGCCGAATTTTGCAATTGTGTTCCCGGACCCCCCGACATGGATATCAAATGAAAGGGTAAGACAAGTAGAATACAATAAGCTATGTGGGGTCATTCAAAATTCAAAATGGTGGCCAGCACAACATGACGGATTATTCTTCGGTATGGGCATCAAATGAAAGCGAGTATAGTGCAGTAAGCGGTGTGCCGTCATTTTAAATCTTATATGACGGTCACTACAAAATGGTGGAAGACATATAATAGACTAAAAACTAGAAAATAAAAAATATTGTTTAAAAAAACTAAAAAATACGCTTTTATCTTAAAATAAACTAAAAAGTAAAAAATAAAAAATTTTGAATGTAAAGTTTTTATTGCTCCAGCCAGTATATAATAACAACCTACCTACCTACGTACCAACAACGGCTAATCCGATTGCGATGGGATTTTAACGGGAAGATTCAGTATTTTCTTGGGCATGTTCTAGGCTTCACTAGGTTCCGACTATTGATTCAGACGGAAAACTTGATCCGATAGTCGCAGAAAAGTGAGTGGAAACTTTTTTTTATCATTCCAATTGTAAACCTCAAAGCTCGAAACGGTTAACCCGATTTTAGAACTTTCATGGGATGATTAAGAATCTTCTTAGGCGTTTAGCATACTTTTCACTATTATCCGACTGTCGGGTTAGACCGAAAACATAACTCGACTATCGAAGGAACGCGAATGAAATGCTGTTACGGCGAGATATTGCTCTTTCAATTTGCGGAAATACTGTGAAGATAGCAAATGATCGATGGGTCTGAAGAAAATTTAAACAGAGAGTATATCGAACTCAATGAACAACGGGAACAAAATGTTGAGGACGCTATTGGGCAAGTTCCGCACAGGGTGAGACACGTATTCTGAATATGATTGTTGTGCATGTAGCACAAAATTTTTCCGATAGGTTGCGCTCAACACGGCCTTTTAAAAAAGTTGTAATACATTTTTTATAAGTAACTCTAAATTTTTTTATTTTTTTTATGTGGCAGTGCCAAGCTCAGGAATCATCCTTTGTACTACCAGTCCGTTATGTCGTTTGCACGTCATGGTGCAATGTCTAGCAGGGAACTTAGTAAGGGGGGAATAGGTTAAGGGTTATGGGGGTTCGGGAGGGGTGTTAAAGAAGGTGGGGATTAACCCTGCGTTTGAGCTCTTGGATGTTGTAGGAGGTCGGAAATACTGACTATGAGAGATTATTCTATAGTCGAGTTGTGTGCCCTAAATTATGTTTTGCAGATTTGTTATTTTTTTCATTATACCTTTTTCCTATCCCGGACTGTGCACACATAAGTTTTTTTATTAAAAGGCGTTGCAACGCACGCGGGTTTTTGCTAGTCATCTAATATATAAAACAGAAATTAAATATTGAGTTGTCAATGTTTTTTGTTCATGTGATATCGTGGTAGATAAAAGTAAATGTATTGCCTTATTTTAAACGGTAATAAATAGTTATATGTTTCAATGCGTTCGCTGGTGATTATTAGTAATAGTTAATAAAGCTCTATGAGGTTACGGAGTGCCCCATAGCTTGGCTGAAAATCATCGCAGAGCTTTGTATTTTTTGCATGAAGGTCCGTGGGGGTCTCCCATGATGCACCACGAAGCCACAAATTCGAAATTCAAAATGGCAGCAGAAATATGGTTGAATTTGCCAATTTTACTTCCACTCAAATGAAAGTGAGTATCTAGGGGTTTTTAAGATCGCAAATAACGAACTTGGGGTCAAAACTTATAATTTCAAAATGGCCGCGCCAATATGGCTGACGAATTTGCAAATTGTGCTCCGATTCCAATGAAAATCGGTATCTGGGATTTTTTGAGGTAGCAAATAACGAATTTATGATCAGAGCTTATAAATTCAAAATGCGCGCGCCAATATGGCGGACGAATTTTGTTAGTTTTGTTCCGATTCCAATGAAAGTGGGTATCTAGGGGTTTTAAAGGTCGTAAATAACGAATTTTTGGTCAATTGGTATATGGGAGTTTTTAAGGTAGCAAATATCGCATTTATGATCAAAACTCACAACTTATAAATCCAAAATTGTGTGGCTAAGTGTCTTTTCCCGGTTATCTGTAGGTTGTTCAAGAGTTGGAAAATCTACAAATGGAAAAACATTGAACATAGTCTATCCTGAAGTTCTCTAAGCAATCATATAAGAAGGAAGCGAGGGAGACCCAACCTCCGCTGGAAGGATGGCGTAGACCAGGACGCCCAGAGCTTAGGGATGCCAAACTGGACGACATCGGCTCTGAATCGGGATCGGTGCAGAGAGCAGTTGTGAGAGGACAGGACCTGATCCCGGTTGTGGAGCTGAGATTTTGTATTTAGCGGGTAAGAGAAAGCGATTGGTGGTGTCCCGTTCCCGTCGTTAGCTGACGCAATACTATCTCATTATCGCATTATCGTATTTTTAATGAAGTTTTGATCAAAATTAAAGAAATACGACTAGCCATCAACAACCAACAACTTACGATGGTAGCGTCAGAAAGCTCTCCTTTTGATATTTATGAGTTAGAGAAGAGAATAACATTTTCATGTTAAAGACCTCCGAACATTTGCCGCAGTAGAAAAATACTTTTAGCTGCAGAGCAACAATCGGCCTACAACAAAATTACCACTATTGTAGCGCGAACTATTATTCAATTGTTAGATTAAGGGGACAGGTGAGACAAATGGCAGCAATAAGAGTGGCTGAGACAAATTAACAGCGCGGCTCACGTTTACAAGACAAACGAGCCAGAGCTTCTACTTGAGAAGTTCACGATTACAGCATGCCCATGCACCCCAATGTTATGATTGGTCCAATGGATAAATTGTGGCAATACTGCCATGATTTAAAATTTCCAAAAGCACCTGGAATGTGCTGTTCCATTGGCAAAGGTGATTTGCCACAACTGAATATTACATCTGAATCACGTGGATAGAACTTCTTCGTTGTTTGAACATATTTTACTACTTCCTTTAGTTCGCGTCGATGGGTGCAGCGCAACGCAACGGGATCCAGCTTTTTAATATAAATAAATAATAAAGACCAAACTTGTACTCACCTGATTTCACCGACAACAGGTTAAAGTGAAGGAAATAAGGATAATTTATATAGGACAAAATATGCACTGAATACTTTGGTACTGTTAAGTTAGGAAAGTAGTAACACCTTATACAATGCTACAAGGTATCACTGTAAGTTAGTAAAAAGAGGGTTTAAAATCTTGTATCGACAGTACAAGATATAACTGAGGAGTGCCTGTTCAAAAGGGCGTATTTCTATTTTCAACTTTTTTTTATTTTAAAATTATTTTGATAATATGGCATAAAAGTCCACCGAATGACCCTAAAAGCTTAATGGAGCGTCCTTTCCATATAAAAATTCCAAAAAAATTATAAGGAAGTGTGTTTTTTTTAGAAAAAACACTCTCACCGTACTAAAATATTTTATTTAAACGAACTACTAGCACTGCACGCAGAATACTCCCACCTATCTAAAAATGTAAAAGTGACGTTTCTACCCTTCCACCTTTCAGAGTAATGAGTCATCAAAGTCAAAATTTTGTTTTTTAACAAAACTATCAACTTCAACTACCTTTTTCCCCAAAAATACGTATAGTTAGTCAATATTTTTTTTCCGAAATTGGAAAGCACGGGCAATTTCCTACAAATAATGTCCAACAATTTTTTTTACGGCCTTTATTTTTGAAGGTATTAGCAAATTTTGATATTAAAGTTGGCTTTATTTGGTAGTTTCCCAGTAGGACTTGTAAGCTTACAGAAGTACTGAAATGAGCCCTCACTAGTAAGGGGTAGGCCTTACCATACCCCTTACAGAAGTACTTATTTTTACACACGATGTCATAGGAGGTAAGGCCTTACTTTTTACTACATCGATGAGCCCTATATAAGGCATTACAAGAGAAGGCAGATGGTAAGGGGTAATCCAGAATTCGGCCCAACGAAGTTAGAAATTTACCCGATGACTCATTTGTTTTCGTATTTTTGTAATGGTATTCGAGTCATCGGGCAAATTTCTAACTTCTTTCCCAGTAGGACTTGTAAGCTTACAGAAGTACTGAAAAGAGCACTTACTGGTAAGGGGAAGGCCTTACCATCCCCCTTACAGAAGTGCTTATTTTTACACACGATGTCATAGGAGGTAAGGCCTTACTTTTTACTACATCGATGCGCCCTTATATAAGGTATTACAAGAGAAGGCAGATGGTAAGGGGTAATCCAGAATTCGACCCAACGAAGTTAGAAATTTACCCGATGACTCATTTGTTTTCGTATTTTTGGAATGGTATTTGAGTCATCGGGCAAATTTCTAACTTCTTTGGGTCTAATTCTGGATTACCCCTTACCATCTGCCTTCTCTTGTAATGCGTTATATAAGGGCTCTTGTAACACCTAAGAAAATAGGAGTACCCCTTACCAGATGACTACTTATATCAGTGCTCCGTCGGTAAGTGCTACCTAGAATTCCTATTGGGTTGGGTCTAATTCTGGATTACCCCTTACCATCTGCCTTCTCTTGTAATGCGTTATATAAGGGCTCTTGTAACACCTAAGAAAATAGGAGTACCCCTTACCAGATGACTACTTATATCAGTGCTCCATCTGTAAGTGCTACCTAGAATTCCTACTGGGTTGCTACTTTGGCACTTTGGTACTTTGGTATTAGAGCCCTAACACAATAGAAAATTTAATTTTAGCTCAAAGTTATGCTAGGAGTGGACAAAGTCTAGATATAAACAAGTCTTTCATCTTCATATGGCTAGTGAGTGAAAGGCGAATAGCCATATGCACACATTCTTCAAATGACGATGCCAGGGTACCAGAGAGCGAATGCAACATTTTTATACACGCTCGCATACAACTAGCCAGCGGAAAATTTTATGATTTTATATGGGGATAAACTTGACGTATTGGTGCATATTTACTATTTATGAAAAAAACAGCTGATTCAATTTTCCTTCCTTTTCTGTTCTGCATGCTTTATCGAAGAGAGAGAAGCTGGCTTTGTCTCGCCGAGCTCACGATGTATATGTTGAGTTGTGCTCAGCAGTGATGTTCGTATATGCACGCACACAACTAACGGGGGGGAAATTTTGTATGAAGATGAAAGACTTGTTATATCTAGACTTTGGGAGTGGATATGTGGACATAAAAATAAGGATTTTTGCTTTTGACAGAACCCTAAAAAAGTTCAATGCATGTATTTCCAAAAATTCTATTCAAAAAGGCTTATTTCTTGAAGTGTCTAATCAAAAGGTCGCATTTCTCACAATCCCGATCAAAGAGCCCTATTTCTAAACAAATAATTAAAAAAAATATAGTTTGAATGTGTATTTTTTCAAATAAAAAACCCATATCATATTGTAGTCTTAACCTTCACATTAATGTGCATTTAAATATATTTTAGCATTTTATTTATAGGAACAGGCAGTATTTTCGAATTCTGTATAGTTTGTTTGGTGGTCAGTCATCAGCGGAATAGGCGGAATAACATGTAGCATAACATGCACGTGCCGTAACTATCCCGGACTGATGGAAGTGCGATCATAACCTCCAAGCGGTAGCCACTGGTAGCTATCCTATGAGAGAGGATAGGCTAATATGATCGGGCTAGTCCCTTCCAAGTAAGGTTGGCGTGAGGCTAATAACCTCACCCGGAAAAAACATTATTACGGAACGAGCAGCATGCCTCGGATACTGGAAAAAACGACGACAACCACGGCAACGAAAAAGGCAAGATTTAAGAATTTTCTCATGGAACGTACGAACTCTGTACAGAACTTGAGCTGCACAACATCTGGCCGATACCGTCAACATATAAAGCTGACATTACCGCCATTCAGGAGATGCGATGGACAGGGAAAGGTGTTTTGCAAAAACCTGATTATGACGTATATTACGTATATTAGGTTTTTAGTCAGTAAAAGGATGAAGCCTACCATTATCGGCTTTAAAGCAATAAACGAAAGGCTATCGGCTAACGGATTCGAGTTCTAGCATGATTACCGTGTAGACGTGTGCGCTGTTGCTCCAAATATTTAACATTTTTCCCGTGCTTTTCCATCCGTAATCCTAACTTTCAATATATATACATATAAGTATTGCGGCGTCCCGTCAGAAATTCTGGAGTGCTTTGTGTTTTTCGAAATAAAACATCCTTTTTCTTAATAAATTAATATGCCTAGATCGCAAACAAGAACAGCTGTCAGAAAAGTCGGTGTTCCCGCCAAAATTAATACACCTGATCATGCGCCCAGCAATTGTGTCTACAGCAGTAGCGGAACACCGCGATCGACGTCCATAGCAGCCCCTGATGACACCTTTGAACTCTTAGAAAAAAGGCTGCTGGTGCACATCAATCGCATACTGCATGAACAATTTGCTGCCTTTGAGGATCGACTGAAGCAGCTTGAGACTCGCTTGTCTTCTCAATTTGATGAAGTACGCAACTCTCTCAACAGCCAAGCTTGCAAACTATCGGAGGATTTAGTGACTGTGCAGCACGATCTTGCCGCTGTGTCTAATGATCTGGAGGATTTTCGGCGACAGTCTAGACTCCATGATGTGGTTATCCGAGGGATTCCTGCGAGCGAAACTGATAATTCGAGGCAAATTTTGAACTCCATTGCATCTACCATTGGACATGAATTAACGCCGTATGTGAATGCATTCCGTCCACTGCAGCGGCGAAGCACTGTGTCGGCGAATGGAAACGCCACGATGAGCAGTTCGTTGATTATAGCTAAATTTCCATCAGCCAACGAGCAACTGGAGTTTTTAAAAAAAAGCCGTCGGCATGGTGCTATTACATTAAAGAGCCTGAATCTGGGCTTTGCTGCAGACAGCCCAGTTTATATTAATGAGAGCTTAACATCGAAAAACAACGATATCTTTCAAACAGCTCGTAAACTGCTGAGAAGGAATCTAGTTACTTCAGTCTTCACGCGCCTGGGTTTTGTCTTTGTACAACTGGAAAGGAATAAACAGCCAGCAAAATTCACTTCAGCACTTGACCTGGAAGAGGCCATTAACTCCTCTCCAACTGTTTTATAGCTGGTTGAGAGCAGCCCGTTTTTATTGTGGAGCACACTACTATGGATTAAAGTATGTTTATATGCTTACTTAATCTTATTGTTATGATTTTGGTTCTAATTTCAATTTTAACTTTATTTTTAATTTTACTCCTAGTTTTGATTTTAATTTTAATTTTAAGTTTTTATAGAATTTGTTTGTACTATATTGCCTCTCTTCTTGGCTATTCTTCTTCTTCTTTATCAGTTCCTTTTTATCCTCTCTTTTATTTCTTCTTCTACTTAACATATCTAGCTTGTTTCTTGTTTCGTACTGGTTTTTGAAGACGTGACTGTGCTCTTTTCTTTCATTTATGTATCACTTTCCTGATAGAATGCACAAACAGGGAAGACTACTAAACATCCTTTGCTCCGCCTCCTCAGGACTTAACATATGTGTTCTAAATGCGAGAAGTCTGAAAAACAAAATGGATGAATTGAGATGGATGTTTGACCGAACGAAGATACAAGTTATGCTTGTGAGTGAGACTTGGTTAAAGCCGGAAATCCCCTCCTCTTTTGTTTCCCTGCATAATTTTCTGTTACATCGTGGTGGCCGTATTGGCCGCACTGGCGGTGGTGTTGCTATCTATGTGGCCTCTTCGCTCTCCTCAAGAGTGGTCGGTAAGTCTAGTGGCTCACAATTCGAATTTACGCCCGTTGAAGTAAAATCTGCATGTGACAAATGTGTTGTTATCAGTGTATATTGTCCTCCAAATGATTTCAATTCCGATATCGCTGCTGAGTTTTCCAATCTTGTATCTACTCTTTCTCACCACTATGAGAACATAATTGTTGCGGGTGACTTTAATGCTGATCTGCTCAAAATCAATACTCGTGCGAATGCCCTTAGATATTTATTTGAGTCATTGGACTTGCATATTCTAAATCATCTACCAACATTTCTAAATTGTCAAAACCCATCCTTGCTTGATGTCCTAGCTGCTACTTGCACTGATGCAGTGTTAAAGCATCATCAAATTTCCCCCCTAGCTTTCTGGATCATGACCTACTATTCCTTTCCGTTCGGTTCTCTGTTCTCGGGCCCTCCACGTCTAGTTCGTATACTTTTCGTGACTTTAGTAACTTCAATCTTGATCAACTATCCGAAGCTGGCTCCGCCATGCCTTGGGAGGCTATCTACCATACTACTTGTGTTGACGCTAAAGTAAGTTTGCTGACTCTATTTACTCAATCCCTCTTTGATCAATGTGTGCCGCTGGTCACAAGAAGCCGCAGGACATCTTCGCTCTGTCCTTGGTTTTCTTGCGAAATCCGTGACCTGATAAGTCAGCGAGAGTGCATGTACAGGCGTTATCGCCAGACTAGGAACCTTAGATATCTTAATGCCTATAAACTGCTTCGCAACCTCGTCACTAGTAAGGTCAAATCACGAAAACGTAGATTTTATGCACGTAAGCTAGATCCCTCTTTAAACTCCAAGCAACTCTGGCGCAATTTCCGCTCGCTGGGTATACACGCTACTGCACCTTCCCCTTTTGATATCGATGTAGACCTTCTAAATGCCTCATTCATTCAATCCCCTCCTGCTTCCTCTGTCTCCCGATCTTCCTCAGTTATTCCGCATATTACTGATGGCTTTAACCTCCGTTGCGTGGACTCCTCGGAAGTTATTGAAATACTCCTCTCCATTTCGTTAACTGCATCGGTTATGATGAAATTTCTCCACGCTTTCTTAAGCGTAAATTTTAAATTTTGGATATCGTCACGCATGTTTTTAATTACTGCCTGACTACTTCCCAAGTTCCCTTGTTGTGGAAAAAAGCCATAGTGATCCCTTTACCGAAAAAATCTTCTCCTGCAGGTATCTCAGATTTCCGTCCCATTAGCATTCTTCCTTTCCTTGCTAAAGCCTTCGAGAAAATTCTTTACATCGAAGTCCTGCGCTACCTTGAATCTAATAGCTTTATTTCTGAATATCAATCTGGATTCCGTAAAAATCATAGTTGTGAAACCGCTATTCTAAAGGTAACAACTGACATTCGCTCTGCGCTTGATAAAGGCGAGGTTGCAATATTAGTGCTTCTGGATTTCTCGAAAGCATTCGACTCGGTGGTGCACACGATTCTGCTTTCCAAACTAAGTCAGCGCTATCATTTCTCTTCTTCTGCTACACGGCTTTTCTCCTCTCTGCTATCTGACCGTTTTCAATGTGTTCGTCATAACAATGTTATGTCCTCTCTCCGACATGTCCCTTCTGGTGTTCCGCAAGGTTCAATTCTTGGTCCTCTACTATTTTCTTTATATATCAATGATCTCCCCTTTACTATCGGCCACTGTTCCTTTCATCTCTATGCTGATGATCTCCAACTGTATACTTCTTGCCCTCCTTGCCAGATTGATTCGTGTATTTCTGACCTGAATAGCACTCTATCTGGAATAAATGAGTGGAGTGCTCTCAATTTCCTTAAATTAAACCCTAAAAAATCACAAGTACTTGTGCTTAGTCGTAGCTCTACACTTCGCGATACAATTCCACTCATTTATCTCGATAACATTCCTCTTCCTATTGTTGATCGGGTCCATAATCTTGGTATTGCTATTAATGCCAAACTCACCTGCTGTGATCAAGTCTCACTAATGCTCTCCAAGATTTATGGGATATTACGTAAGCTCTGGCTTTATGGTCGTCTCCTATCGCCCACTATTCGTTCAAAGCTTGTAAAAGCTCTCATTCTCCCGCATTTCCTCTATGGCTCACTTGTTTACATTGTGTATGATTCATCCTGTCGTCAACGACTTAATGTTGCATTCAATGATTGCTTACGCTTTTTCTTCCACTTGAGAAGATCAGATCATGTATCATCTGTTCGGAAATCACAAATAGGCTGTGACCTCTTTTGTTTTTTCGATGTAATGGCACTAGCTCTTCTCCATAAAGTTTTCTACGCTAAAAGTCCTTCTTACCTTTACGACTTCCTTACCCCTTTGCAAACCTTGAGATCACTCAAATTCCTTATTCCAGCTCATCTGTCCCGAATTGGTAGTCGTTCCTTTTTTGTGCATGCGATTAGACTCTGGAATGATCTTCCCTCTTCTTTACAAAGAATTAGCACAGTCACTATTTTCAGGAAACAAGCTTCTCTTCTTCTATCCACCTCTTCTCTTTAGCTTTCTCTTCCCTCTTAACTCTAGTATCTTCACTCGCTCAATCTGTTTTCAATTCTTTTACATATTAAGCTTAGGTTAGATCTTATTCTTTTTGTTTAAATTCAAATTATAATTGTACTCTAAAAGATGTAAGTCTTGTGTACTTCCGTTTGTTTATGCATAAATAAAAATAATAAAATAATAAATAACAAATAATAAATATGTACGTGTGAGAGGCAAATTTAAGAACATCAGCCTCATAAACGTTCACGCACCTACAGAAGAGTCCCCGGACGATGAAAAAGAAGAATTCTTCGAAGTAGTTGAACGGGAACTTAATGCCTGTCCCAGATATGATGTAAAAATCATATTGGGAGACCTGAACGCCAAAGTAGGCCAGGAGCCCGTATACAGGCAATATGTCGGCACACACAGCTTGCATGAGAACACTAATGACAATGGACAGCGAGTTATAGAGATGGCAGCAAGTAAGAACTTGGTCGTTGCAAGTACCAGATTTGCGCGTAAAGATATCCATAAAGCCACCTGGATATCTTCTGATGGGGCGACTCGCAATCAAATAGACCATGTGTTGATAGACCGCCGCCACCTTTCGGGACTGATAACGGTACGAACGTACCGAGGTGCCAACTTCGACTCGGATCACTATCTTGTTGGTATGGTGCTCCGAGAGCGCATTACAACGCTGAAAAGCTTTGTATCCGCTGATCAGGCTCGAATCAACACAGCTGCACTACGCAACGAAATGGCCAGAAACAGCTACGGTCAGGCGTTAGAACTCGCGCTTAGAAGAGTAAGTCCTGGGGATGAGATGCCGGGCGCCGACGAGAGCTGGACCCGCCTTAAAAATACTGTCATTAGTACTGCTGATTCCATCTTAGGCAGATGTCGTAGAGATCGGAACGACTGGTTCGATGTCATCATCATCATGCAAGCTGGCAACTGAACGTAAGAATGCTGCGTATCGAGCAATGCAGCAGTCTCAGAGAACACGAGCACGCGAAGAGAAATATAAAGAGCTCAGAAAAGAAGAAAAGAGAATTCACAAACGAAAAAAGGAAGCCTGGGAGAAAAATCTCGTTTGTGAACTAGAACAGTACAGAGAGCGACGGCCGCACCCGGCGCGGGAGTTCTACCGAAGAGTACGCGGTATGACGCAATCCACACCTCGTTGCACATACTGCAAGGACAAAGAAGGGAATCTGATCACCGATCCTCAAGGCATCTTGGAGCGATGGGAAGAGCACTTTCATGAATTGCTAAATGGCGAGCTAACTGAGGATTTGGAGGCTTCACCAATATCTGACGATAATGCTATGCTGTCCAAGCTTAGCAGAAGTTAGCAGTGCCATCACCCGGCTCAAAAACAACAAGGCCTCGGGTGCAGACGGCATCCCTGCGGAGCTGGTTAAATATGGAGGGCCTACATTACACCAAGCGATTCATGAATTAATTGTGCAAATATGGGAGCAGGAAGCGATGCCAGAAGACTGGAGAAAAGGCATCGTCTGCCCGGTACATAAAAAAGGAGATATCACAACGTGCAGCAATTATCGTGGTATAACGTTGTTGAGTACCGCGTATAAGATATTCTCCGCCATCCTACAAAACAGGATGGCCCCATACGCTAGAAATATCGTAGGCCAATACCAGTGTGGCTTCAGCCCAGGCAAATCAACAACCGATCAGATTTTCACTTTGAGGCAGGCTATGGAAAAATGTCTAGAGTTTCAAAACTCAATCCAACACCTCTTCATAGACTTTAAAGCCGTCTATGATAGCATAGCCAGAGTAGAACTCTACAAAGCCATGAGAGAATTCGGCATTCCCAACAAGCTGACAAGACTATGTAGGTTGACCATGACCAATGTGACAAGCCAAGTAAAGGTATCCGGAACACTGTCCAGACCAATCAACATCTATAATGGACTCCGACAAGGGGACGGTCTGGCCTGCCTCCTTTTCAACCTGGCGTTGGAGAAAGTGATCCGAGATTCAGGCGTGATATCAAGGGGCACAATCCTCCACAAGTCCACCCAATTACTGGCTTACGCAGACGACATTGACATCATTGGAAGAACATCAACAGCTGTACAAGAAGCTTTCATCCAGATTGAGCGCGCGGCAGGAAATCTGGGACTGCACATCAACGAAAGCAAAACAAAGTACATGGTGGCCTGGTCTGCAAGAACACCTAACATTGGTCCCACAATCAAGGTAGAGGAACACGAGTTTGATGTGGTAAAATCATTTACCTACCTTGGGTCAATAGTAGCAGCCGACAATAGCATGGAACCTGAAATACGCGCACGACTGCTAAAAGCCAACAAAGCCTACTATAGCCTGTCAAGGCTCTTCAAATCCAAGCATCTAACCATAACGTCTAAACTTTTACTATATAAGACGATGGTCTTGCCGGTCCTCACATATGCATCCGAAACGTGGGTGCTTAGCAAAAAGCACTCTAACCTCTTGGCGGTGTTCGAGAGGAAAATACTTCGGAGGATTGTTGGCCCCGTATGTGAGGAAGGACGATTCCGGAGACTCTACAATGACGAGATCTACGAGCGCTATCGCGACATAGATGTTGTGAAGAAAATAAAGCTCGGTAGACTCCGGTGGGCAGGATATCTAGCTCGTATAAGTGAAGATGAGCCTGCTCGGAAAGTTCTCTGTGGTAAGACTTATGGAGTGCGACAGCGAGGGAGACCCAACCTCCGCTGGAAGGATGCCGTAGACCAGGACGCTCAGAGAATAGGGATGCGAAACTGGATGAAATCGGCTCAGAATCGGGACCGGTGGAGAGAACAGTTGCGAGAGGCCAGGACCGGATTCCGGTTGTAGAGCCGTTAAAGAAGAAGAAGAATTATAGTTTGTTTATGATGGAAATACGCCCTTTTGTTCAGACACTCCTCAACTAGAGTTAGTAAATGCTCTATATCTTGTGTCAAGATATATGTACAAGATATGATTAAGGTTAGTAAAAGTTATGTCCTGTATAGTATAGACTCCACAAAACACAACTAGAGTTAATAATAAAATATATGTATATGTACCAAAGAAAATGGGAAAATATTTATCTGCTTGGATCGCGGATGAATACCAAGCAAGCCAGAGAAAATCAGTCAAGCAAACAGTTTTGTTTCACGTTTAAATAACGGTATAAACCAGTTTGGTTGATAACAACCGAAGTGGGGACACAATTGTCTGTGTGTGTACGTTATAAGTTTTGGTCGATTTTAGTGTAACCATATTTAAATTTAATTTGAGTCAATTATTGAGTGGAATTCGAGTGAATTTTAAATTTGTTTTTCGATTAAGTAGCCCAGTCACTTTATACAAAAAAAGGGCCAAACCTCTAAAAAATACAACTAGAGATTTTACAGCGGGATTCTCTTTATTTTTGGGTCACAAATAATTTCCCAAAAGTCCATAAAGCCATCTGACCGGCCACTCGAGCTACTTAGGGTCAAAGGTTACGCAAATCAGTTTTTCTCAAATATCTCGTAAATTATCGGTTTTACGTAAATTTTAGCTAAGTAACATTTGTTGGTGAGATAAATCTGCATAAAAATGTTGTATACCAAATTTACGTAGAGCCAATGGTTTTCGAGATATGGGGCTGAGAAAACTCGAGCATCGCGCTGCATTCGGTTCCGCACCACCTTTGAAGTATAATGCAAGCAGCGTTTTTACATGGTATCCCCAGTAGGCCCAGTCCATAGGTTACAAGCTATGAAATAATTTTGTTGATTATCTCTTTATCTCTTCTATTCCCACTTCTTTCATATTGTCATCTTCATCAACACTCATCTCAGAGGAAAATAACGAAATGCGGTCGGCGTTATCATCGTTCAACTCAGGTTCAATGGTTGTATCCTCGGACATCGAATTGAGACACGACGGGCCCCGGCAAGAGCCATACGCTACGGAACATGGCAATCCTACTTTTCTACATTCTGCATTTTATACATAAACTTCTAAATAAAATCCAACTGGAGATTTTACAGCAGGATTCCCTTTATTTCAGGATCACAAATAATTTCCCAAAAGTCCATAAAGCCAACTGACCGGCCACTCGAGTTGCGGAGGGTCAAAGGTCACGCAAATCAGTTTTTCTCAAATGTGTCTTAAATTATCGGTAAATTTTCTTAAATTTTGGTTAAGTAAAATTTGTTGGTGAGATAAATCTGCATAAAAATGTCGTATACCAAATTTACGTAGAGCCAATGGTTTTCGAGATATGGGGCTGAGAAAACTCGTGCATCGAATGCAGTGCATCGTTTCCGCACCACCTGTAAAAAATACATATGTAAAAAATATATACCCGAGTAATTTCTGTCTGTTTTAAATTCATTTAAACGCTACATATTGCAGAGTTCGGACTTTCATTCATTAGTATTATTTTGCAATAGAATATAATGGCAGATACTTGTTTTATCTGCAATCAATCTTTATCAAATGGCGCGGAAAGGAAAAATAAACGCATTTAAAAGATTTCAAAAAAGACCAGATTTAAAGGAAGCATTGGTGGCATTCAAAAAAGAAAACTGCTCGAGAAATTTGCTAATAAATAGTGGCACATTGTTTATTTTAGCGATGTACGGAGCTCCAAAAAAAGAGACTTCAATTGATAATTACAGATACTTTAGTTTTGCAAAATGCACTAGACTAAATAAGCCTGTGCAATTGTCGTCACTTCCACCCACAGCAGCAGCTACTCAACAACATCTATTCAGGGTATATTACCAAGTTCAAATATGGCTGGGAAAAGATTTAGACCCTCAGCAATGGGGTGGGACCTTAAAAAATAATTTATTAGAGCCAATAACTACTCTCATTCCTCCTGCACCAGATGAGCTTCTCAATTCTGTTTTCTGCAATTGCACAAAAGGTTGTGGCATCCATTGTGGATGCAGAAAAGTGGGATTACCATGTTCTGTGGTGTGTGGCTCTTGTCGGGGCCAGTCCTGTCTCAATTCGATGTCCGAGGATACAACCATTGAACCTGAGTTCAGCGATGATGACGCCGACCTCATCTCATTACTTTCCGCTGAGATGATTGTTGATGAAGATGACAATATGGAAGAAGTGGAAATAGAAGAGACAAACGGAGACGCAGAAGAAGAACTCAGCGAAAACGAGCAACAATAAACAAAATTATATCATAACTTGTAACCCATGGACTAGGCCTACTGGGGATACCATGTAAAAAAAACGCGCCTTGCATTCTACGTCAAATGTGGTGTGAAAAAGAATGCAGTGCAATGCACGAGTTTTCTCAGCCCCATATCTCGAAAACCATTGGCTCTACGTAAATTTGGTATACGACATTTTTATGCAGATTTATCTCACCAACAAATTTTACTTAACCAAAATTTACGAAAATTTACCGATAATTTAAGACACATTTGAGAAAAACTGATTTGCGTGACCTTTGACCCTCCGCAACTCGAGTGGCCGGTCAGTTGGCTTTATGGACTTTTGGGAAATTATTTGTGATCCTGAAATAAAGGGAATCCTGCTGTAAAATCTCCAGTTGGATTTTATTTAGAGGTTTATGTATAAAATGCAGAACGCAGAAAAGTAGGATTGCCATGTTCCGTAGCGTATGGCTCTTGCCGGAGCCCGTCGTGTCTCAATTCGATGTCCGAGGATACAACCATTGAACCTGAGTTGAACGATGATAACGCCGACCGCATTTCGTTATTTTCCTCTGAGATGAGTGTTGATGAAGATGACAATATGAAAGAAGTGGGAATAGAAGAGATAAAGAGATAATCAACAAAATTATTTCATAGCTTGTAACCTATGGACTGGGCCTACTGGGGATACCATGTAAAAACGCTGCTTGCATTATACTTCAAAGGTGGTGCGGAACCGAATGCAGCGCGATGCTCGAGTTTTCTCAGCCCCATATCTCGAAAACCATTGGCTCTACGTAAATTTGGTATACGACATTTTTATGCAGATTTATCTCACCAACAAATGTTACTTAGCTAAAATTTACGTAAAACCGATAATTTACGAGATATTTGAGAAAAACTGATTTGCGTGACCTTTGACCCTCCGTAACTCGAGTGGCCGGTCAGTTGGCTTTATGGACTTTTGGGAAATTATTTGTGACCCCAAAATAAAGAGAATCCCGCTGTAAAATCTTTAGTTGTATTTTTTTAGAGGTTCATGTATAAAGTGACTGGGCTATAAAGTGACTGGGCTATAAGGTACTACTACCGGGAAAATTTTTCAAAAAATCGATTTTTTTTTCTTTTCATTTTACGATTCCTTATACTATGAAGAATAACCTACTTAACTTTTATAAAGAAATTCGTAATAGAAAAAAAGTTACAGCACTGTAGGGTACTACTACCGGGAAAAATTTCAAAAAACTTTTTTTTCCATTTTTCGTTTCCTTACACTATGAAGAATAACCTACTACATTTTTATAAGGAAATTCATAATAGAAAAAAAGTTACACCACTGTAGGGTACTACTACCGGGAAAAATTTCAAAAAACCGATTTTTTTTCTTTTTTCGATTCCTTATACTATGAAGAATATCTTAGTTCTTTTTTATAAAGAAATTCGTAATAGCATTTTATGGTCGACCGCCTTCGTAGTGTAAAAACCATAAAAGAAGACAACGTGTGTCCCATTCGCTCTAGTTGTTTGAAAGCGCAGCGTTTTCACTCAAACAACCAGAGCAAACGGAAAACTCATTGCCTTCTTTTATGGGTATATAGATATATCTCCCGCCATTTTGTGGTGTCCGCAATATTAGATTTAAAATAACGTTATATAGATTACTGAATTATATTCGTCACACCCTTTCATTTGATACCCATACTGAGAGGGTTGTGAAGAAAAAGGTAATCCGCCATTTTGAATTTGGAATGACGCCACACAACTAATTGTATTCTACCTGTCATGCACTTCCATTTTATACCCATGTGGGTGGGTCGGTGAACATAATTGCAAAAATCGGCCTCCATTTTGTAACCGCCATCTTGATTTTTTACTAAACGGTCAGATTGCACTGTCAGGCGAACTATGGGTATGTGCAAAATTTGAAGTCGATCGGTTAAATTTTCTATTTTTTACTCTATTTTATGTATTCCGCCATTTTGTGTTGGCCACCATTTTGAATTTAGAATGAAGCTACACTGCTAATTGTATTCTACCTGTCATACCCTTTCATTTGATACCCATGTCGGTGGTCGAGGAAGACAAATGCAAAAATCGGCCGCCATCTTGAAATCGCCATCTTTATTTTTGTACAAAATGGTCACACTGCATTGACAAGAAAACTACGCATGTGTGCAAAATTTGAAGTTAATCGATTTCAAATGGTGGGTGGCATTAATAATTTTCTACTCAATAATGACGGACTCCCATACAAACTTTCATACCCTATTTCAACCCCTTAAAGCCTTTGTTTCGGGAGAAAAAGTAGCCTATGTCCTTCTCCAAGGTCTAATCTATCTCTGTACCAAGTTTAATCAAAATCGGTTAAGCGGTTTAGGCGCGAAAGCGTAACAGACAAACAGACAGAGTTTATAATATTAGTAGGGATAAAGCGAACCAAAACATTAAACACGTTTTTCTTGAAATTGCATTTTTTCAACTAAGTGAGAGTTAATCTCAGGATCTACTGAACCGATTTTAATAAACTTGCGTGCGTTTTGTTTGTTAAGGTATACCCTTTTGTAATTTACCACATTTTAGAAAAAAAATTAGGAAAAAAAATTTGGGAAGTGAAAAAGGGTGAAAAAAAATGCAATTTTGTCAAACTTTTTTTCAAACTTTCACCAATTTTTTTTTGTTTTTAATTTTTAACTAATTGTGGTAAATTACAAGGTAAGAAACTTTCCTTTATAAAATCCCGTTCGAATTTTTTGTTGCAAACTTCTCAATTCTGAGATTATCTCTCACTCATCGGACTATCTCTTTTTTGAGCTCTGGACTTCAGCGCCCCCTACCTTATTGGAAAAAAATAGAAATAAACTAAAACATTTTTTTTATAACCTTTAAGGACTAATAATGTTATAAAAAAAATTTTCTTGATAATATCTAACATAGCGGCTGAGAAAAAAATTATTAAAAAAGTGCTTATTTTTTGTCGTCTTTCCGGTAGTAGTAGCTTAAGGCGAAATCTGTTATAGTCCAGGCGCTGTAGCCAAAATTTTACTAAGACCTGACACTTAATCAGAGTTGGTAATTTACACGTAAATAGAGGATTTTTGATAATTGAACGTAAATAAACGTAAATATACCTAAATAACGTAAATTAATGTAAATAACGTAAATAATCGTAAATAACGTAAAGTTTGTATTATTTTTGACATTTCTTTCATTCCTTTGTAGTTTATTATCGCGAACGCCCGTATTGTAGAAGTGAAAACTAAAGGCGAAATAACTATAAAATTAACTGAAAATCATGGAAAAAGTTGTAAAAAGTGCTGGTGGAAGACCAATTTCAATTAATTATAAATAGTGGAGCGCCTGGAGCTTCAAAAACATGAAAACCTTGGATTTCAGTTACAGTGAATGAAATTTAAAAATTCAAAATGTTTACCTATTAAAAAATTGTGATCTTGATTTGAATGACCGAAATTCAAAATGGCCACCCAAATTTGCCAATTGTGTTCCGATTTCCATGAAAATCGGTATCTGGAGGTTTTTAAGGTAGCAAATAACGAATTTATGTTTGGAAATGACTGCAAGCAACTATGCCCTGACGGCATACTATGTTCATCCCACTGACATATAGATATGGACTGCTAATTGACAACTTTCAATGGCACTATTTTTCTCCAGAAGAAGAAGACCTTTTCTATGTAAAAAACAATTTTTTTCGAATTTAGAGGAAAATAAGTAATAAGATGTATGTTATAATTGATAGAAATAATTTTCCATCATTATTTTTTAATTAGTAGCCGTTTTTTCGTTAAATAAATGTATTTTTTTTAAATTTGTGAGGGTTCTTTCCCTCTGTTTAACGAACTTTTAAAAATAACGAAAGTAGAGAAAGAAGAAAAAACTCTATAGCTGGCTAGTTTTTTCTAATTATGTTTATATCGCTGACATGCACTGAACTGTTTTTTTATTTTTAAACCGATTAAAGTTCATAGGATTTTAACGGGGGAACGAGGCAACGATAGTTTTTGGTGCCACTTTTTTGTATGGGATTTTGCTTATTTAGCAGTCCATATCTATATGTCAGTGGTTCATCCGCATTACGGTAATGACATTTTATCTAAAATTAACCAAGTAGCTTTTCACAACTATCTGTTAAAGAATTTGGATGTAGATGGCTTAGATGAATGGGATAAGTATAAGTCGAAAGAGGGTATATTTGAATCTATGTACCAAAAGGATATAAAGTGTATAATTTTTTTTGGTAAGCTGCCGAGTTTTATGCCCCATTAATATCTAAGATAGCCATAAAACTATTAAAAATACCAGCTTCATCTGCAGAAATAGAGCGCACATTTTCAAAATGGAGCCTCATTCATACCCTAATTAGAAATAGGCTTTCGTTTGAAAAATCTAAAAAGCTTAAGCATCTATATATGGAACTCAGAATGGAAGATAGTATACAAATTTACGATGATCACGAAGACGATGATGATGGTGAAGTAACTGTAAATTATATTTTTTAATTTTTTTATCAAAAATAAAATCAAATAAATCTTTGTACTAATTTATAAATTTTTTTAATTCTAATTTTTTGATTTTTTACATTAAATACATTATTTACTTTATTTACGCATTAAAACTGCCTGTAAATAATTATGTTATTTACCCGTAAATAACTACGTAAATAATTTGAGGTAAATTACTTTGCCAACACTGCACTAAATCCAATAGAAATGATTTTTGGCACACGGGCAGTTTTTGAAGAGTACTTTAATAAAAAAAAATGTTCTGCTCGCGAACACCTAGGGAAACTTCGGAAAATTCCCGGGAAACCTCGGAAAATTGATATTTCATCAATAACTTGGAAGCGGTTGAAAATTTCGATATAATGTATAGAACAAACTTGTAGAGCGTGAAAATCTCCACAAAAAAGGTCTTTACATGTTTTTTCGAAAATTGCTTCCTATGAGAGATATGAGCTATAATTGATATACTCAGATTTCCGCGCGAATAATTCGGGATATCATAAGATTTACCTCGACGCTTTGGACTATTAGTTCAACTTTGAATATTGTTGGAGCAATAAATAATAAATTAATGATATTAAACAATTCTAATACTATACATCGCCATGTAGAAGAATTTAGAGCTGTTTCGTTGCTGGTGCTGATGTTGTTATTGTTATCTTTCTGTTGTTGATCTTGTCCATTGTCATGTTGATGATCTTAGTCCAGCTTCTCTTATTTGTCTGTTACAATGCTGTAATAAATAATGGTTATGGTGCCCTACTGCGGCATTGTGATGGTTACATTTTCCAACAGCCTTTTCGTTGCCTTTCTACCAATGGTTCACTTCCAATTGAGTTTTGGGTGAATGATTAGAGCCAGAAAGTTCACCGTGGAGGATACAGTGAGAATATGTCCATCCAACCTAAGGGAGCTGAATGTGGGAATATTAATTTTACCAGTGAATGGCATTACCTCTGTTTTGCCTGGGTTGACTGTAATGCCGCCCAACTGGTAACTCTATTCAGGCATCTTCGTGATTCACAGGACGCTCGCCGGTATATGCTGTATATTGATTTTTTATCATCGTCAGGAGCTCCACAGCCTATTGTTGGCCTTGGCTTCCTTCAGCGTTCGCCTTCATGATTCTCGGTCTCTGGCTCGATTTTTCCAGTTTCTTATTCCCAATTGTCTCAAGTCTTCCCCGACGTCATCAATATATCTTTTCTTAGGCCGACCTGGTCTCCTTTTACCTGACGGTACTTTCCCCAGCATTATCTTTGTCGGGTTTCGTTCCGCACCTGGACGCGACCAATCCATCGTAGTCTGTTTATTTTGATCACTTTGACAGTGTTTGGAATCTTGAATTTTTATAGTATGCTGTTTATCGTTACTAACTCTAGTAAGGGGTAGAGCACTCTTGCTTGCGGGGTTTTCCAACGTAGTAATTTTTTTCAACCACCTCTAAGAAACCCTCGCTAAAGAGAACGTTTTATTTGATTATTGCCACTTCAGATTTTTTATTAATATGGTTGCGGGTTGCAACAAATTATTCGTGTTATGCGAGGGTTGCCTTTACCCAAATTCAAAAAACTATTTAATCCAACTTGAATTTCATATTATAAAAATAGAATGGAAAACTAATCTCAAATATAATTTTCCTGTCCCAAATGAATAAAAAAAACTGTATGTATTTTTTCCAGCTTCAAAATGCACCACAGACGACGATGTATTAAAGAACGTTGCAAAAATTGCATTCGTAAGCCACAAATCGAATTTAGTTGGCAACGTATAAGACTGCCAAAGTGAAAATATATCCGCAGAAATTTACGTATCGCTGTGCATAACATAGGTTGCAAGTACCGACGAAGATGCAGGGCGATATAGCGCGGTAAACCATTTTTATCTTCTATCTCTGTGGAAGCGTTATTTCCTACTTTGTCTTTCCTTTCAGCAGCCGATCCACTGTTGCTCGTGTGTTTTGTTTTTTTCCATTACTTCTGCATCCTTTTTTGTTCTTATTCGTGATTCATAGTCTCAATACTGAGGATTCTTATACGCTATGTTTCACATTCCTTAGAGAATTTTCAGATACAACTGCTGCTGCTTACCCGCCTAAAGTTTCCTACCCCACAGCTTCTGATTTTGCCATATATATGTTATATTGGCATCCAGGAAGGAATTCCCTTGAAAGGTACCCATCCCTGGATGGTGTGAGCACTCCATCCCCTAAATTCCGTTTTAAACGTAAAAATGGAAACTTTCAGATTTAATGCAGCAAACTACGAGGCAAATCTGGGAACACAGGAAGGAAAAATCCCCACTACTAAATTTTCGTTCAGCGAATTTTTCTTATGCTCGTCCTAGAGAACAACCGAGGAACAAACACACAGAAAATTCACAAAAAAGTGTTGGGCAACGTTGGTGCTGATATGGCGGTAGAAGGGGATGAAATCTGCTTTCTGGTCCAGAAATTTTTCAGTGCCTTGCCGTCAGCACATAGCATTCACTTGGGGCTTCCGATCGCGCTTTCAGCTCCAGGATTTCACTTTGTTTAGGTTTATTTTCTAGTGTTAACGGATTTTGCGGAATGCACGAAGGTGAGATAAGCTCTGACGATGCATCAAGTTTCGTATAATGTCTGTGGAATTTTGTTAGCAGAGCACCCAATGGTGGCTGTATGAGTCGGAAAGGATGCGCTGCAAACCGTATTAAACTTCCTGAAAGCTTAAACAAATCTCTTGAGCATTTTGCGAAGTGATTTGCCCCATAATATTATTAAGGATTTTGTTACGTGATATTAATAATTCAAAAAAATGGCTACCGTTACCTAGTTTTTATTATTCTTTTCAATCAATTTTGACACAACATCTAATAAAATGGGAATGTCCTTGTGGTGTACACCAACTGTTTTTTCCAGAGACAGTTTTGACGGACAGCTGGTATCGCTGCCACTTTCAGCTGCGAAGACTTCAATTGCATATTGGTAGCCGAACCAATGAAAATATTCCATTATAAGTTGGTTGAGGATGCAAACGCGTTCGTCTCGAGACGTAATTGGCGTTGTTGTTATTGGCGACTTGTCACCACCACGAAAAATGTCAAGAACTCGTGATTGCAGCATTGCCCTTATTTTTCCTAATTCTCCATTCTGTTCCAGAATATCGCGGATTGTTGATTGCAGTTGTTGTTCCCTATCTCCTGGTTCGATTCTTGTTGACATTTTTATTGATTTAAATTGATGAGAAATATATTTGACGTCTTTTGGATGGAGCTTGTAAATTTTTGCGATGGCTACTGCAGTATAATTGATTGTATTTTTATTACTGTTGTCGGGGTTATTTATGTTACTCTAATCAGAATACTTTATAAAGTCCTTGATTTTTCATCGGAATCCATTTAGTAAAGTTACTGTATTCGTAATTATTCAGATAATCATTCTGTGGACGATTTAACGTCTTCTTTACAGTATCGAACTTAGGTTTTGTGTTTATATTAATCATGGTACAAAAACCTCAATATAGTGTAAACAGTAGTCTCTGCTGCCTCCTCAAAGTTGATCTGCTCGTGATGTTTACATAAGAGAAGCTGCTTTAGGTAAGAAAACATGAAGTCGTAGATGGAGAAACCTAAGAAACCTTTGTGGGCAAATTGAGTTAATTCCATGAAAATCTTTGGTAATTTGTAAAGGCTGCAATAATGGAATTGTTTGCGTTTGTTTGGTTTTTGATTTATTTATGAACTATTTATATAAATTTTCATCACTTCGCGGACGAAGGAGAGGGGACGAGAGCTGCCGGACGGAGCGGTAACCCCGTATCCCATCTAGCCCCGTGGTTTCCATAACCGTGGCACTGCAGCTAGACACTTCGATACATATGGTAGATTCTTTTTCAAACGGGATAACAAAAAATATCGCTCAAACTCAGTATGTTCGGGTACTCGATGTGATATACAAAAAAAAATTTTAGCGCGATTGGGTGCGCCGTTTCGCAGTTACAATTGATTAAATATTGAAAAAAACGCGATTTTTCAAAAATTACGTATTTCTCATTTATTTATTGCTTTCGGCACACGCTGATTTTTGGGATGGCCATATAGATTTTTGTAGGAAATTTTCCGTCCTTTCAGATGAAATTACGCAAAAAACAATTGGACGCATTTTTGGCCTTTTTGGCCAAAATTTAAAAAAAACCCGAAAACGGTATTTTTAAATTTTTTTTTCATTTCACCAATCGATTTTCTTACTCAAAAACTACGCGCCACCAAGTTTTGAGAGTGGTTCTCTCAAAAATGCGAAAATGACGGCGTTTCAACCATTTTTGACCATTTTTCGAATATCACAAAATGTCATATTTTCTCCAAAAATCATGGTCTCGTGGTGTGATATTCGAAAAATGGTCAAAAATGGTAGAAACGCCGTCATTTTCGCATTTTTGAGAGAACCACTCTCAAAACTTGGTGGCGCGTAGTTTTTGAGTCAGAAAATCGATTGGTGACATGAAAAAAAATTAAAAATACCGTTTTCGGTTTTTTTCAAATTTTGGCCAAAAAAGGCCAAAAAATTGGCCAAAAATGCGTCCAATTGTTTTTGCGTAATTTCATCTGAAAGGACGGAAAATTTCCTACAAAAATTTATGTGGCCATCCCAAAAGTCAGCGTGTGTCGAGAGCTTTAAATAAATGAGAAATACGTAATATTTGAAAAATCGCGTTGTTTTCAATATTGAATCAGTTGTAACTCCGAAACGGCGCACCCAATCGCGCTAAAAAATTTTTTTGGTATATCACATCGAGTTCCCGAACATATTCCCAAAGTTTGAGCGATATTTTTTTTGCTATCCCGTTTGAAAAAGAATCCACCATATGTATATTATATACAAGCGTGCTCTCAATCATCTAGTTCACTCAGTACTGATGGGTTTAACTTCAGTTGTGTGGACTCCTGCGAAGTTCTTGAAACATTGCTGTCCATCTCGTCCAACTGCATTGGCTGTGATGAAATTTCTCCACGCTTTCTCAAGCTGCTTTCTCCCCTAATTGCAGAAACTATCACGCATATTTTCAATCACTGCCTGACAACTTCCCAGGTACCCCTGCTTTCGAAAAAGTCTGTTGTGATTCCGTTACCAAAGAAATCCTCACCCGTAGATTTGAAAGATTATCGCCCTATCAGTATTCTTCCCTTCCTTGCCAAAGTCTTTGAGAAAACTCTCTTCGCTCAGATCACGCGTTATCTCGAGTCGAATAACTTCCTGTCCAAATTCCAATCTGGCTTCCGTAAAAACCACAGTTGCGAAACTGCTATATTGAAAGTAACTTCGGATCTTCGTTCAGTGCTAGATCAGGGTGACCTAGCAATACTAGTTCTGCTTGATTTCTCCAAAGCGTTTGACTCAGTAGTTCACTCACTTTTGCTCTACAAACTTAGTACTCTCTATAATTTCTCTTCTTCTGCTATTCGACTTTTCTCATCTCTTCTATCTAATCGACTTCAGTGTGTGCGCCATAATGGTGCTGTATCTTCGTTTCTACCAGTACCTTTAGGGGTTCCACAAGGTTCAATTATTGGTCCCCTTCTTTTCTCATTATATATTAATGATGTCATATCTGTTATCCAACGTTGTTCTTTCCATCTGTATGCTGATGATCTCCAGTTGTATACCTCTTGTCGTCCTAGTCAAATTAGATCTTGCATCTCTGATCTTAATAATATCCTGTTCCAAATAAACGAGTGGAGTTCATCCAATTTCCTCAAATTAAACCCTAATAAATCGAAAGCTCTCGTCCTTAGGCGTCCCACTCTGCTCCTGGACAATATTCCAAATTTATCCCTTATTATTATTCGTCTTCCCTTTGTTGACTGTGTCAATAATCTTGGCATTGCTATTAATTACAAACTATCCTGCTGAAATCAAGTCTCACATATGCTATCCAGATCTATGATACACTACGTAAACTTTGGCCCTACGGCAGTCTCTTATCTCCATCTATTCGTGCCAAACTGGTTAAAGCTCTCGTGTTACCACACTTTCTTTATGGCTCCCTTGTTTATATATCTTTTGACTCATCTTGTCGTCAACGTCTTAAGGTTGCATTTAATGATTGCTTGCGTTATATCTTTCACTTGAGACGAACAGATCACGTCTCGGCTATACAGAATTCCTTATTAGGATATGACATTTTTCGTTTCCTCTACATCATGGCTCTGGTCCTTTTATATAAAGTATTTTATACCAGAACCCCTTGTTACCTATCCGATTTCTTATCTCCCTTGCACTCCAATAGATCACTTAAATTTCTTATTCCTGCTCATCTGTCCCTAATTGGTAGTCGCTCCTTCTTTGTGCATACTATTAGACTTTGGAATAGCCTTCCCAACGTGGTGCAAAGAATATGCACAGTCGCGGCTTTCAGAAAGCAAGCATCTATTTTTCTCTCCCCCTCTTAATTTTCTCTTCTTTAGCTTATTTAACCTTTCTTTCTTTTATGATCACCGATATTATTCTAATTAGGTTTTAAAATGGCCTATGGCCAAATAGTATTTTTTTTAGCATTTTTTCCTCCCTACTGGATAATAAGTAAGTCGTAAGTTTACATATTCTGGTAATAAATGATCAGTACTAATTAAAAGGTTGCCCGCTTTATACGGGATACTCTATGTAAGATGTTTCAGTAGTCCTTCATTTACGAAAGAAATTTTTAGCCTCTCAATGGTATTTTCATAATGTGGATTTAATGGACTTAATGAATCTACGTAACGTACACGTGATACTTCTATTTTGTACACTAAAGAGCAAACTTCTCTATTTCTGAATTATTTAGACATTTCTAGTGCTCAACTGTAGGTACTGTATTCCCCTGGCGTCGCTCTTTATTAGTTTTTCCCAATCATGTAAATCTCCAATCACCACTAAGGACGAGGTCCATCAAAAACATAAACACACACTTCAATCTAAAATCTTCAGTATAATACAACAAATAGCAGTCGCCCTGCATTGCTTTAATTAATACAAATAGAGGGTGGGTATAAAATGCTAAACGGTAGTCACCCTCTTCTTTTATTATTTCAGAGTCCTTGCACGTTTCGGCTAACAAACCAGGGCCATCTCGCATCTTAATCAGACTTTTAACCACCACTACAAGAGCTTTGTTTAGGATTTTGTAATATTTTTTTTAGATTTAGTTTTCTATTAAACCCTCGGCGCTGTAATGAAAAATAGAGCGATACTAGATTTTTATTATAAAAGCCATCTTGGTGGACTTTTAAGAGTTTGTTTTAAGCAAAGGCAAGAGCTTAAAAATTTGAATCTTTAAATTCTAGAATTTTAATTTTTTTTTATTTTATAGGCTGTCAAATTTAAATCAGCATGTATCCAACATTTAGCCATTTTTGTGAATTTAGCTTAGGGAATTAGCCTTTTTTATTAGGAATATCGCGGCCTTCCACAAAGTCTACAAAAGCACATCATTTGATTTTGATCTTCTTTCGATTGAAAGAATTCTTCGTGGCCACACCATCATTTTCTATTTTCTACAAAATTAGCAATGATGCTTCCGGATTATCATCTTTCCACCGGAAGTGAGAAATCATTATTTCAGATGATTTAAACGTTCATAATACAACTTGGCTAAATTGCTCAAATGGCATCAGTGATTCTGGCAAAGACGCCGAACTTTTCAATCACATTAATAATTTTTATCAAATTTTCAACTATCAAAGCAGCGTCCTGACATTGCAGGCCAAGGAGTCCGTCTCTTTACCCATTTCTTACTTTCAACTCGGATCCCTGCCTCATAAGAGCATACTTCCCATATTCATCATCTGACCCAATCAATACAGCTCTGAAAAGAATTATCTGGAAATAGACTCCTAAAACCTAGCCATGTCCGGGGAATTCAAAATCCCTCTAACAATTGTAATTACTTCTTTCTCCTTGCTGAGTGTAGTAAGGCACCCCGCTCTTTTGACTAAACTCCATGGTTTTATAGAACTACTAGCTGGAACCCGGTGCGCCGCACTGCACCCATTATACCAAAATAAATGAAGTTGTAAAAAATATTTGGACAACAAAGATTTCCTTCCACGTAAGCGCCAAATGACTCAGGTGGAGCCATTGCCATTGGAACATCATATCCCAGGTACTTCTTTTCGAAATTTTAAAGCATAACAATATTGGCACAATTTATCCATTCGACCAGACCAACCATAACATAAGGGTGCATGCTGTAATAGTGATATTTATTGTAATTGAATGCTTTCATCTTAAAATCGGACTGTTCTTAAATGTTGAATGACGTCGGTCCACGGACATTAACTAATAACTAGTATCGCCCATTGGTCGAAATTCGACCCTCTCTCCCTAATCTTCTCTCAGTCCGTTCCGTTAAAGTTTGACGTCTACGCATTTCAAATAACTCAGTAAAAATTTAATTGAACTATTAACACTTTTTAATTTCTCTATCAGTTCTAAACAAAAACAAAAAAAATTCTTTTAAAAAAGTGTAATTAAAAACTACATTATCATCTAAAATCGCATCTTTAAACTAAACTTTCTTTATTTAAAAAACACCATCGCTTACCGTGATATTTTGATAATAATTTCCACTTTGTTTTATTATTTATTTTTTTATTTTTTTTAATTAAAATTTGCCGGGGCGGTAAAAATCTCCACAGAAAGAAAAACCTTCTCAACATAAGCGGAATGACGCTGACATGCAATCGAAAAGTGGCACAACTCAAAAATTGGCTGTTTTGAGTTATTGTCGCCAGGTGACTGTTGGCACTTTTCTTGCCGTACTTCGATAGTATATGCATTTATTTCTAATCTAATTTGTTGGAACAAAAACAATTCGGCTTCGGTAGTCTAGGGAGTATGGCGCCTGGCTACTATCCCAGAGGTCCCGGGTTCGAATCCCGGCAGAGCCCACGGTCCTTCGCCTTTCCCACATTCTTTCTTCTTCCCTCCTTACATTCCTCATCCCCCTGTCCTAGCCTTCCGCTAGCACTGCATGTCTTCGGTTGGTTGATGGGATTCAACTCGTTTCAGGAGGCATAACACTCCAGGGAGTTGTTTCTCATTGCCCCGATGCCAGAGTCGCGATAGAAAGGGTTGGGGTTAGGTGGTTGTGGCAGTTCCTTCCTACTTCTCTCTTCCCCTTCACTATCTATCGGCTAGAGCTTGCTGTTTGACAAAGCACTCTATACGAAGAAAATAGATTGTCGACAGTACAAAGGGCTTTCCCTGAGCTCTAGTCTTCCACAAAAAAAATTTTGAAATGCCAATTTGATTTGTTTAAAGCGCAGTGAAAAGGAAGTACGGCAAACTTTCGCTAAGCAATCTAGGCTCATGAAATTTAGTCGATTCACAAACCTTTATAATAAATTTTTATATTCGCCTGTTTATATGCTAACCGTAATTTCTACCTTATATTGTTGTCCATTTATCACTTTATATTGGGAAATGCAATACTCATTTCTGAGTGACAGAATTGAGATAAATGAATAATTCTTGTTTTGTGCACAACTTTACGAGTCCGACTTCCATATAAAACCAATTTGAGGAAAATCGGTTTAGTGGAAGTCGGATCAAGTGCTGTACAAAAAAAGTGCTTGCGTATTAATATATAGATAAACGTAAATAAAAACATTCATCGTTGGTGGGAATATCGGATGCCCTTCAACTGGTGTTCCTTGTTTCCGACGTTAAAATGTTTTTGAAGTTTGATTTCAAGCCTAATATCGTGGTCTTTCGGAGTAAAGCAAAATCAAATCGCGAAGAAACTTGTCAATGTGGTGGATGGTGGTCGTTCAGTCCTTCCGCAGCATTATAATAAATTTTCTTTCTATGTGGCAAAGTCAACCAAGTCATTTATTAGTACAGTTCGTCTCTTACTTCAGAATCATCTTAAATGAAATTTTCTATTCCCTACTGGGTTGTGTCGCCTTTCGTTCATTAATTATTGGTAATCTATTGAGTGTTGTGCTTGATGTTTGTCTTCTTTTTGTTTATGGTCGCCGCTCATTTAAAGTTTTGCGCTCATCGCCAAAAATGCCTTGTGTTTTGGCGGCTGTCGTCGCCCATTTTAATTGAGATGCAGCCCTTGCCGTCGGCTCGGCATATTTATAAAATACATATGTATATTGTACAAATTTTTCGATCGCTTCGCTTGCGATAATGCCACCCTTCCCAAGTGCCGCCCAGTGCAAATGCACAGTCTGCACATATGGGTGCCGCGGCACTGCCGAACTCTCTTCTTCCATTCGGTGATTCACTGGAGAGAATCGTGTGGGTTTTAAGATCCACTGATGCCACTGTGTTTCCATTTGATTTTCTGTAGAGCTGTGATTTTTATGTAGTATTTTTTTAGTAAAGACAAAAGTGAACGCCCGTTCTGTTGAGCGTCCTGACGTTTTAAGTTCCCAACTCGAATTACTTATTCCGTTGCCAACCCCCAATCCGGAGGACCAGTTCGATGTTTGCTTCATTTTGAGTCGCAAAACACCCGCCTTGCTTTGCGTACGATATCCTTAATGGCACATCCACACTACACAATCTTCGATGCGCTCATTTTAGTTTTTTCTCAAAATTTCAGAGAATTGTAAAAAATCCTTTGGAAAAAGGGTCATTCCACTTTTTTATGGCCTTTTTAAAGCGCCGCCTTCTAGTGTACTATCAAAATTGCATCATCATTCTAAGAAAATGGCAACAAATATAATGGGAAAAAAGAGTGCGCATTCCAGGATTGTGTAATGGCGGTGTGCAAAGATTGATTCAAGGCGATTAGAGCCGTTTATGGAAAAAATGAGAACAGAAGTAAGATATTTTCGAGAAATACATACTACTCTGAAGCAACAAAAGTTTTGAAGAAATTACACCCTAGAGAATCGGCTCTCGCTTCAAGGCGCCCTCGCCCAATTCGAAATCGACGCCAATCAACAATGCTAAGGCCCATTTTACATGATGAAACACGAAACAAAAAGTTTCATGCAACTTTGCTCGGTTTGAGGGAGAGAAGAGAGAGAGGGCTGGAGGGAACACGTGTTCCCTCAAACCCTCTCACTCTTCTCTCCGTCAAATCGAGCAAAGTTGCATGAAACTTTTTGTTTCGTGTTTCATCGTGTAAAATGACCCAAAAGGATTCTGTTGTCGAAGAAACTCTGCGAGAACGAAACGAATCGTCCTTCAGCCTGAAATCGGCATTTTACGAAACGATCAACATTGTGTTAATAGAAAAGACAAAACGTTTCGTAAGAGACGATACCTATCTCACAGCTATCGTGAATTAGAAAAAGCTGCAGCCCTTGACCGACTTGGGAATTGCTAAATGAAATTGAGCTGTATAATAGAGCGAGAGCTGACTGCAAAAAACGTGACCTATCGAGAAAAAGGATGAAATGTTTTTGAAATGTTAGTACTCACAGCGACTATAAAAAAAATCTTGGTGTGCCTGGGCGGAAGCTGTGCATAAGTTTGGAATGTGCATTTTCCGGAAAATTTTTGGGCGCCCTCCGTGACCTATCGAGAAACAGCTTGGAATTACTCAAAAATATTTCATCCTGTTTCTCGATAGGTCACGTTTTTTGCAGTCAGCTCTTGGACTATAAGGTGCGCCAGGGAATGGAAAACGTGTACAACTTTCCCGCCCGGAACGGCAGGATGCGAATCATCGTGTTCGGCCTTGACACGAATCATGCGGCCTCAGCGTATTACTACATGTCGACTGATAGAATAAATAATTTTACTAATAGATTAAATTTTTATATCTGAACACCGTTCTTTTAAGATTCGATGAACTAAAAAATCACAAAGAGCAATTATTTTAAAAAATGATTAATGTTATTATTTAAAAAAAATAAACTACATATATGAAGTATGAGAAAAACGCGTGGGGGGGCTAAGCCCCCCTAGCCCCTGGGTTGCTACGGTTACATAGATGTAGAAGACTCAGTTTATATGTGTCGTTAACTTAGTAAGTTGTCAGAACTAAGTAAGCGGTAGGAACGTAGTAAGCGGAGAGAAGTCAGGCAGCCGTCGAGCAAGGAAGCAGTTGTTTTTTTTCATCTGTCATTTAATTTGTTAATTGATGCTGTAATTCATTTAATAGTTAAATACGAGTTAAATAAGCCGTTTATCCTTTTTTATCCTACATAGACAAGAGTATCCAGGGGTCACCCGATGAAGAAGATGTTCGGGGAGGTGCAGGTATTATTCGGTAGCATGGCGATAGATCTTAGATCGTATTAGCAGATGGTGTTTCTCAGGACTGATGTCTTTGGTGTACTGGCATCACCAAAGATGCCTGAGGCCATTACTGTCAATTGATCTCCTAGTATAGTGATACCAATTGGGCGGTAGTCAGAGGGGTTGTCGGATTCGGCTTTTCCCGGTATCGACTGTTTCGAAGAGTCCGGGAAAACTCCACGAATGCATGAAACGGCAAAGAGTTTGCGCATAGGTTTAGCCAAATATCAGGCATATTTTAAACGACAATCTATATATTTACTGGGACAACTTGTTCAAGGCGAGCATATTCTTAAAAACCACACAATTAGTATCGCCTTCATTTGCGATCATTTGCTAATCCAACAGAAATAATAAACAAAGAAATTAAGCTTCTAATTATATAGCATTGCAAAATTAAGGGGTTTCAGAGATAACAGCCAACGGCTTATAACTCCATAATTAAAACCTTAAATACACTCTGAATTTCATGCTCAATCTCAAATCAGCTTGGTAATAAGACCGATACTGTGTTGAACCGTCAAAGCTGCCGAAGGTCAAGTCATTAAAAGTCCAATAAATGAGTAGCATATTCTGGCATCCTTTGCTGGAGGTATCTTTGATTACATCTTTTTGTGCAAGTATTCCATCCCATCTTTGTCGTCGACAATTTCCAATTTACTTGCATATGCTCGGCTCTGACGATAAATAACAGCCCAGGGACAATCTTTTGACCGATTGGGAATTCATTTTCGTATACCCGAGCCCAGCCATGATCAGATGTGTATTGTGTGGTCCATGAGTAAGGGACAGAAGTATTCATTAAAAATTCAAATATTAGACGACCAAAAGGATAGAAGCTTTAAGGGATGATGCCGCTTGAACCGATTTAAAGTGGTTTCATTAATTTTTTGCATGTCTCGCAGTTGTTGTGGTAAGATTTCGAGAATCAATTGTTTACTTCTTAACTATGCTGCTTCCTTTAACTTCTTTAATCTCATCAGTGCAGCTTTCTAAAATTCTAACAATAAAATTCCAGCAAGGTGAATCAAAGATTCCATACAGCCAGGTACGCTGATACATTTGGGGTGCATCTTCCTGGCGCACATCCCTGAATAACAAAGTCAACCAGAACCAAAAGCCATCAAACAATCCCCTTTAGAGCATGGCGGAACAGTGCTGGAGCTCAGGATGAGTATTGTGTAAGTAACAATAGAGTCTGGGCCTGTTTTTGCATTGCTCAAGGTGTTCTGTATGGAATCCGGGTATCTCTTTGTATTGCCAGAACACGTTGAGAGGGGCTTAGACGCTATGAATTTCTCTAAAGCACCCTCTGGGGAGGATGATGCTACTTACTCCCCTCTTATTGTTGCTCATGGTCCTCGTGGTGTGGGGGATGAGTTGTTTTGATTATCACTCGCCCTCGAATTTAGGACCAGCCCTCGTGTCAAAAGCCTGGTTGAGAGGACTACAGGTCCACTTTTGGGATAAACCTATTTCGACCACCCCTCTTACTCGACTGCAAAAATTTATTGTCCTGGCAGTCGCTTTGAGTAAGGCTAAGAAATTTTGGGGAGATTATTTATGACAGTCACAGTGTTGAGCTTTTTCTGTTTTAGCCCTCCAGAGGGCTGAAGCTGTGCGAGGGGGTGGCAGGATAAAATCGAGGAGGGGAGGAACTGAGTGTAGATTTAACACCTCTCAGTAAGGAAATGTATGAAACTTTGTTTTTATGGGTGTAATTAAGCTGAATTGAACAAAGAACGTGCGGTACACGGCTACATAGAGTGTACTTTATTTTCCTATAAAATATAATGGCTGAAGGGGTGCATACAAATCGAATTATTTTTGCCCTTTTTGTCGCAAATTTTATGGAATTATTGAAGAAATGTGGGAAATTGTTTATAATTAAATTTCCATAAAACTTTTATAATTAAAGTCAAAGAAGTCGGGGACTGAGCCAGCAGTGTGATCAATTCGTAATTACGGTTGCTTGTATGTATATGTTAAGCTATACTCGTAAATAATTCGTTTTTATATTTATTCAATCGATATAAATTTTTTTTAATGATATGCATGCCAACATTGATTGCAGTGTTGGCCCTAAAAAAAACTTGTGTACAAGAATGGGTTTAATCAGTATCGTAAATACTGCTAGTGTATACTCGTTCAACATTAGAGAGCATGGATTCGAAATTAATTAATGTTTGTATATGATTACGTACAGATTGACTAAACGGAATGTTGTGCATGTTCTTTTCTAAAAAGTTAAAAGGTAAACCAGTTAAAATGAACTGAACTAGTATGCAACGATTTGCCGTATGACACTTCAGGGCGGAGTCCACCCGCCACTTATAGTTCTTGTTGTTGTTAGTTGGCTTATGATTCTGGTTAAGAGACAAAACACGAGTGTTCTCACGTCCGTCGGCAAGTACGGTTGTCTGATCAGTGAACAATCTCGAGTTCTTTGTGAAAGGAAAAAATCTATTTTTTCTCGTAAAGCGCTAGTAGCTAACTATTGTGACAATTTCAAGGTGAAGTTTAAAAACATAGTTAAATAATTTGAAAGGTGAAACAGTGTCACCCAAAAGAGCATTGAAAATAATGAATGGTGGCGGGGACAAAAAAAAGCCAAAAATATGAGGGGAAGTAGAAAGAAGCCAACTTCAGAAGAAACAACAAAAAATCTGAAAGGTGGTAAGAAGAACATAACCACGGAAGAAACGAAGCTAAATCTGAAGGCACTTGCCAAAGATAAAAAATTTCTGTTAAAAACTCTCGATAACTGGACAAAAAAAGGGGAAAGCATGATCCCCAGCGACGTCACCAATACTATCAAAGTAGAGGTACCCAAAAAAAATTCGACACAAAACACCGTAGATGCGAAAGCGCACAGCTTTGACAAATCTGTAGCAACGGTAGATGGAAATAGAAAAATAGAACATGCAGACGATAATATGGATACAAGCAACAACGATGAGTCAGCAGAAGATCCCAGAAGAATCACAATAATTTCCGACGTTAGAATTAAACAAAGTGAAAATAACCTAGTAGTTAAGAATGTTGAAAGTTTAGGAAATAACAATTCTCTTAGTAATAATAACATCATCATAAATAGCTCCACAGCCTGTTATTGGCCTTGGCTTCCTGCAACATCCTCCTCCAGAACTGTCTGTCCCTCGCTTGGAGTCTCCAATTTCTTATACCTAGGGTTCGTAGATCCTCCTCTACGCTATCTGTATATCTCTTTTTTGGACGTCCTGTGCCTCTGTGTCCGTCTGGTCTCTTGTTCATAATAATTTTTGTTATGCTGTTATCACTGCTACGTTCAACATGTCCTGCCCATCGAATTCTGCTAATTTTTATAGTTTTTATGATGTTTGGATCTTTATACAACTGATACAGTTCGTGATTGTATCTTCTCCTCCAAACACCATTTTCGTTCACTCCTCCTTATATTGTGCGCAGGATTTTTCTTTCAAAGCACCCCAGGAGGTGTTCTTCATTACTTCTTAGTGTCCAGGTTTCGGACCCATACAGTAGTATTGGCCTTATAAGGGTTCTGTATAGTTTAACTTTAGTCCTCCTTGATATGTTCCTTGTTAAGAAGTGTTTACGTAGCCCAAAATAGCATCTATTTTCCAGCGCCAATCTCCTTATGACTTCTGCCGTCGTGTCGTTATCTTTTGAGATTAGCGTCCCTAAGTATATAAATTCTTTTACATCTTCGATGTTATATGTATCAATGGTCATATTCTGGCGATCATTCCGTCTTTTAGAGATGCATATATATTTCGTTTTCTCTTCATTAATTGCTAGTCCGAATTTCTTTGCTGCTCTTTCTAGCGATGTGAAGGCTTCTTTCATTGCTGCGCTGGATCTGGCTAGTATTACGATGTCGTCAGCGTATGCCAATAGTTGCACCGACTTGTTGAAAATACTGCCCGCGGTGTTAATTCCTGCGTCTCTTATCACTTTTTCCATAGCTACGTTAAATAGTAAGCACGATAGGGCATATCCTTGTCTTAGTCCTACTGTGGCGTTGAATGGTTCTGACAGCTCTCCTTCAATTCTTAATCTTCATATTACCTCTTTCATTGTCATTTTGGTCAAATCTACGAGGTGTTTGGGAAATCTTAAATACTCCATAGCTCTATATAATTCTTCACGTTTTATTTTATCATAGGCGTTTCTGAAGTCTATGAATAGAGAATGTATGGTTATATTAAATTCATTTGCCTTTTCTAGGACCTGCCTAAGGGTGAAAATATGGTCTGTGGTGGATCTTCCGGGGCGGAAACCGCTTTGATAGTTTCCCAGAGCTGCTTCTGCGTAAGGCTGCAGTTTAACGTATAAAATATTTGATAATACTTTATATGCTACGTTCAATAGCGTGATACCTAACACATAATAACATGATACTAAAACATAATAACAATAATTATAATAATCATGAAGTTATAGATAGCGAATTGGAAGGCTTTCAAGTAGTTAAGAATGGAGCACGTCCACATAGCCATAATATAAAAAAATGAAGTCAACAATGAAAACAAATACAGTTTGTTAGGTAAGATTGAAGAACGCGTACTAACTCTGATTCCCTACTAACACAAAAAATAACACAACCAGTAATACTAAAGCAAAAATTAGATGGTGCCCACCGATTTTCATAAACAACGTAAGACCAACACTATTGTTCGAAATGTGCTAAAAGCAAATGAGGAATTTAACTTCAAAGTACAGAGAATTAATTACTCAAGAAGTAAAATATTTATTGATAACCCCAAACTACATACCTTCATTCTGGACATAATCAGAAACTCACCAGCGGAAGCTTTCTCCTTTAACCCGAAGGGCGAGAAGGGAGAAACTTTCGTAATGAAAGGTTTTTCCAAGGGAATAACTGATTCAGAGGTGTATAATGATCTCACAAGTCAAAATGATAATCTTAAAATACAATGGGTTAAGCCTTTAGTGTCTAAAAAGCCTCACTTAAAAGGGGTGAACCTTGGCTCTTTTATAATTAAATTGGAACCAACGACTCCTGCTAAAGCATTGCTTAAAATCAGGACAGTTTTATACCATGTGATTACATTTGAGAGACCACATAAGAGAAATTTTGTACAATGTTATAGATGTCAGGCCTTTGGTCACATTAGCGTTAATTGTGCAAACAATCCGAAGTGCGTCAGGTGTGGCAACGATTGTAAAGATCTTTGTCCTAAAAAGGAGGAAAATAATCCAAATTCCCCCAAATGTGCAAACTGAGGCGGCAATCACACAGCCAATTTTAAGGGGTGTCCTAATTTTCGGGCATATCAGAAAAGAAGAGAGGAAAACTTAGAGTTACTCGGCAATTTAAAAGAAAAAAAATTAAACAGAGCTAATGATTTCCTAATCAGAAATGACAGATCGTTTGCGCAAGTCGTAAAAGGCAACAGTGAAGGGAACGTTATTGGGGAATTCACTGCTGAAGCGAATAGGTTGTTTGGAGTCTCACTGGGGGTTCTCATGCAGAAACTAGCTGAATTTTGGCCGAAATACAAAACGATGAATGAAAACAATAAGGCTGATGCATATCTAAATTTCATTGTTAACCTGAAATGCTCCAAATAACAATTGTCAATCTTAACGTAAACTCGCTTTGCTCTAAAGACAAGGCATTTTCCCTATCATATGAACTGCAAAGACTAAGGGTGAGTGCAGTACGCAGTGTAAATGGTAGAGTAGAGCATAGCTGCGCATGCTCGCTTATATAACTCTCAATGGGTTTTAAATGGGTGTGTGCATAACGCAGCTCGCTTTCCGCTCGCAGAAAAAGCGAGCTGCGTTATGCACACACCCATTTAAAACCCATTGAGAGTTCTAAAAGCGAGTATTCGCAGCTATGCTCTACTCTACCATCTACGCTGCGTACTGCACTCACCCTAAGACCTCATGTAGCTTTAATTACCGAAACGAGGTTAAATAAAAAATATAAAACAACCATCTCTGGGTATAAATTAATTAGAAACGACTTTGGTAGAGGCACCGCCGTTGCCATAAGAGGATCTCATATTTTATCAAGTCTCATTTGACACAAATAAATTTTCCATAAGCATGATCTGCTGGCACATAAAAGCAGCTGGTGTTAATCAAAAAATACTAATTGGCGCAGTTTACGTACCTTATAATAATAGGCTCGGCTGGAACCTTGAACTAGATAGACTCGAATGTCTGGCTAGAGCCTACGATTATTTTATTATTGGAGGGGACCTAAACTCTAGACATAGGAGCTTGGGCGATTCTGTAAATAATACAAATGGTAATACTTTATACAACTGGTTTCAATCGTCAGCATTCATGTATATTCGGAACTTATTTACCCTAATTCTCCTACATTCCCCAGGGGGTCCTCTTATCTTGATCTCTTTTGGATATCGTCTAGCCTAACGTACAACGGTACGACATTTACAACTTTCCCATTCCCGTCTGATCACTATGGTGTGCTCCTTGGAATTCGTATAGGAAATTTCGAACTTACAGCAAAACAGACGTGGACCACTTCTTACATGAACACTGACTGGACAGATTTCATCCGACATATAAGGGTTAAGCTTCAGGAGGAGGTAGAATTAAATCAAACTTCTAATTTAACTAACCAGGAAATTGACCAATTGATCTCAAAATTTACTTCAGTTCACACGGAATGCATGCGCATTCATTCCAATACTTCTCTAAAAAAAAGTACAATTTAACTCCTCACACACCTTGAGTCTATTCCGCACCAGAAGACAATGGAATCAGGCACTTAAAAGAATTTTCCATAGAACGAATATCGAATACACACAGCTTTATTCAAGAATTTTGTGTTTATCTAAAATAATAAGGGACAGAATTAGAATCGAGGCAAATAACTGGTATACCCGGGAGCTGTTAAAAATTAAACCCTCTCCCAATGCTTTCGCTGCAATCGATAGGCTTACAGGTAGAAAGCACATTAGAAGGGATCCATCCATAAACGATGTGTATATGAACGGTCAATGTTATAGTGATCTAGAAGAAAAACTAAGAATATTTAAAACTCACTATGAGCAGTCTTTTAACACAATAATAGACGACAACAATCCCCATAAAAACACAGTTGAAGAAGCAATATCAACGTTTAATTCAACAATGCTCTATCCCATTACCCAATTCACTACCGATAATAGAGCTTCTTCACCCTCAGACAGATACTTCACAAATCCCGAGGAGATAATACAGCTCAGTAGTGAGCTAAAAAATAAAAAATCCTCAGGTATTGATAAAATTCCTAACTTTGTCATTAGAAAAGTTATAGAAGGCATAGACACATTTCTTGCATCTTTGCATCTAATAACTGTTTAAACAATAGTTACTTTCCTAGTGCGTGGAAAATCGTGGAAGAATCTACTGTTGCATATTTTTTATGCAACAGTACCCAATCACAATAACCAAATGTTGCATATAAAATCTTCGAACATCATTTTATGTCACCAACACAATAATAACTTATTAATTTTCTAAATGAATCAAACACTTTCTCGTTTTTCTTTTTTTTTTAATGTTATATTATTTATACAATATTATAATGTTTCACAAATGTTTTTGTTGCTTTTTTTTTTACGTTGTTTCTTTATTTTATTTTTCATTATTTTTATTAACACATTGGCAACCGCCACGGTGCCGAAGCAACCGCGACGGTCCCTAATTCACCACCGCCCGACCGCGCTTTTTATTTTTCTTCGGTATTATGGTTATATGTATTTTATATAGATTTTAAGTCCACTCGGGACCGAAGTTAAAATAGGACTCTCAGTATCTTTTTTAAAATTATTTTATTACCCTCAAGAAGTGTCCAGGTAATTGCATAAATTTTTACATGCAAAAATTGCTGGATTGCACTTTTGGATTCCCACATTTTGGTCGCACATGTTTAAATGTTTGCGAAAATTATCTCGCTGACGAAAAAGCTCAAGTTGCTTTTGTCTTCGCCGTTTCCCGTGAAGGGAAGTATCCTATTACAACTTGGATTTGTCATGAGATAATTTTTGTAAAGTTTTCCGTTTAGGACTTTTGGTTTTTTTTTTTTTGAAAATGTTGAATTTAAAAAGTTTTCCGTTAAGGAATTTCCAATTTGTGGGAAATTTGGGAATGCCAAGTTTTTATACATAACATTCCTTCCCCCCTGGAGCAAGAGAATCGCTACGGAGTAGAGCGATTCTCGTACTCGAAGGATGAGGGGGTGGTGAGGGTACGTCGAGGTTGTATCTAGTCGAGTGGCATTTCGCGCTCAAGAGCCGGATCCTCTTGGTCCGGGAATATATGTATATCTAAATTGTTGGAGAGAGTGGATTTCCATTTCATTTCTGCCCAGCTTTAATTTTAGCCGTTTTCCCTTGGGTATACCATGCGGGATTGCACCATTTTTGGGTATACTCTAGAGCCTTGTGTTAAAGGACGATGAGGTACGGGCGTTCCTGATACCGACTGGTTCAGAGCCTGACGGATACCCGCATGCGTCGTTAGCATTGGTTAGAGGCTTAGGGTTGTTGTTGGGGGCTAGTTTAATGATAGTGTAGCCTTTTGCTGGGCGAGTGTGAGAGTCAGACTTGTGACTTACTGATCACTGTTCTGACCACCTCCTGTGAGTTTGGCCCCTGGTTTGAAGTGTCCGGTACGGCTTATTTTGGGCGGTGGGGATCCGGTTTTGTCTGCCGGTCGTAGGTTCCCCCACTCGTCGCTGTCTTGTTCGACAGGTGGCCGTGGACTACAATTTGCAGGGCTAAGATAAGTGGTATAGTAGGGTAGCCATTTGTTTGGAAGAGTGTTAGTGTTAGACTCGTCAGGGCTACTGGGTGGTTTTTGGCATTGAGGAGGCCCAACAGATACTGTCACCCTTATTCCACACTCCGTCGGAAGACTTCTACGACGTAAGCTTTACGCTACGACGTAACATATTCTGATATTCTGCACCAAAGATTCGGAGTGCGGAATGTCAAATTCGGGATTCGGAGAAAAAATATCATTACGTCGGAGTGTGGAATAAGGGTGTGTATGTTTTTCGGAAGTTAAGAGGGCGCGAAAGAAGGGCTCGTGAGACTCACAAAGCATTTCTTTCTCTAAACTTAATGAGAATGGTACCACAATCTGAGACCGGCCTGGAATACAATAGATTCCCTTAGGATTACCTTTTGTCTCAGGTCTTCATTGGTCTCAAAGCCGTTGAAATTATTATCTAATCTTGACCCATCTTGAGATAGGCAGCGGGGAGGCACCACCGGGGATTATCTCGGCTTCTACGAGCTAAGATTCCCTGGTTTGGGTTTGCTCCTGCTGCTCTCTGGGTTTCTGGGTGTATTTCCGTGCGAGGAAATCGTAGTATCTTTTTGGGGCCTCAATATTTCAGTATTTTCAGAGGAAGTCATTTCTTAGGATGCCATCTTCGGGAAACCCTGGCATGTTCTGCACATTTGGGAAAGTGCAAGGATTTGGAGTTAAATTGAAGTTTCTTTGGCAACTTCCGAAGGTCTTTCTTTTTTCAAAGGGCATTTTAAGGTGAATTTATTAGAATGGTCTATCAAAATTCCGATCTTTAAGTTTGGTTTGTTTAGGAATTGTAAATGATTTTAAAGGTAAGATCGTAAGGGTTTTATTTTTGTTGCAAAAGAGAGATATATGAAGAACGATTTTTTTTTTGTGAATCGATGGCATCAGTTTCATCTCGCTAAACGAGGAGATTGAGCCAAATTATGGTGAATGTTTACCAAATAGAATTTTGAATTTGCAGGGACATAGTCTTACTACTTCCAAACCAATCGGCTTGTAGTAAAAGAAAAAAATAATTAATTAAATTTGTCAAAACTTACTGTGTAGTTTTCAAAAAAAGCTATACAAAAATATCTAAAACATATCTAAAAACCCGTTTCATATAAATAGTTAAACGAATAAACAGTGCTTAAAGGGTGCGTGTATAGAACGGAGCGGTAAAAAGAGCTAATGATAATCCGTTTACCCCAAAGGATCTTTTAATTGGCAATTGAGGACTAACAATTTCTCTTAGAGAAAAGTATATATCTACCCGACCTTCTTCTTTTTATAGGAGTGGTAAAAAGGATACTAGAGTCTGAATAATTTCCAAAATAAATCGAATGAATTGTACGTGGAGGCGGTTGGTTTATTATATACTTGTATTCATATTTTTATATTTTATGTTTGTTTTTACATTTGTGATTTCTATAAAAATTTTAATTTGGTACATATGTTTAAATATGTTTGTTACATAACCTATATGTTTTTATTTAAGGATATTATAAAGTATGTTTATTAATATTGATTTATTATTTAGTTTATATGTATTATGTTTTGGTTATATACTATATATGTTTATATATCTCATTTATATATGTACAAATGTGTATATGGAATTATTTGCCTTTGTTATATATGTATTATTATATGTGTATATATGTTTTTATATATGTAAGTATGTTTTTATACATGTATATATGTTTTTATATATGTATGTATGTTTTTATATATGTTTGTATGTTTTTATATATGTATATATGTTTTGTTATTATATATGTATAATATATGTTTTATGTGTATATGTTATTATATATGTATATATGTTATTCTATATGTTTTTATTTATGTATGTTATATAGTATATATGTCAAGATATGTTGGGTATATAGTGTATATGCGTATGTATCTTGATATATATATGTATTTATTTAAATATATAATTCCATATGTTTATATATTTTCTATATAATGTAAATTATGTAGTATTATGTTAATATATAAAAATTTTTTTTGTATGTTGTTATTTATGTTTATATGTAGGTATATATAATTATGTAGGTATTTTTTATTTAGTTTTTATTTTATTATATGTTGGTTATATAGTAATGTTTATATTTCTTGATTATATAGTATATATGTTTAAGTGTTATTATATGTTGGTTATAATGTTTTTATGTCTTTTTCTTTAAGTCTATAAGTTTATATGTGTTTTTATTTATGTATATTATATAGTATATCTATATGTTAGTCTATGTTGGTTATGTAATATATACGTTTATATATCTTGATTATACAGTAGGTTTATATGTTTATATAAGTTATGTTGTATTTTTGTTTATATATGTTACTTATATATATGTACATATGTGTATACATAGTTATATATCTTGTTGCATATGTACATATATAGAAATTCCATGTATTTATATATATTTTTTTTTATATATTTAAATTAAGTAGTATATTGGTTGATACATAATTTGTTCTTTATAGTATATATGTTTTTATTTAGTGTATACATGTATTTGCATGATTATATTTTATATATTATATATGTTAATATATGTTGGTTTTATATTTATTATATACATTAATATATGCTTTTATATAGTATATATGTTTGTTTATGCAGTACATATGTTTATATAAGTTTGTTATATATGGATATATGTTTAAATACGTTTGGTACATAGTATATAAGTATATTACTGTTTGTTTTAAGTATATATTTTGTTTGTTATTTAGTATATATGTTAATATATGATTATTATTTAATATATATGTTTTTATTTTTGTATGAATGTTACTATATATTAACTATGTAGTATATTTGTTTTTTTTTTTTTTTTTTTTTGTATTTATTTGTTATTTTTATAATATTTATGTTTATAGGTTTGTTTGTAATATATATAATTGTTATTTAAATTTTTTATATAATATATATTTATATATCTTTATTTATGTTATTTTTATATATGACGATCGCGGTTGGTGGCGGTGGCTGTGTTTTGATTGTCGTATTACCCTTTTTTCTCTTCTATTTTATTTTAATTTTTAATGATTTAAAGTGACCAATGTCGATTGTAAATCCTTGACATTTAAATAGGCAAGGAAAATGTGCTTACATTTGTTTGATCATTACTTTTTTTTTTTGGGATTTGTCAAATAGACTTATAATTTAAAATAGAAAAAAACAATTCAAATTCAGAAAAACTGAAGTTAATTAAATAACAATATTCTCTTAAATAAAAATTTGGTTCCTGTGTTTTACTTACAATGTTACTCTTACTGTTTTTCTTTTATACTTTATTTAATTAACAAAAAATTTAAAATCCTGACATTGGAAAAGATAAGGGAAAATTCCACTTTCTCACTCGCTTTATAATCTTTTGCTGTTAGGTACAGTTTAAAATAGATAACACAGCACTTTTTGAGTTTTTGAATGGAGTTAATTAAATCATTTTAAGCAACATTAAAAAGAATATATATATATATATATATATATATTTTATATTTTAATATTTGGACAACAAAATTTATCTTTGACTTTCATTTTGGGTTTTGTATATCGACATAAAACAAGTAAATATACTTGTATATAATATATATACCCGCATAAGAAATCTTATTTACTATAACTATTTTTTATATTCTTGTATATATTAAGAATTAAAACTTTTAAACTTTTATTGATAAAAATATTTATGTAAAATAAAAATATAAGTTTAATGAAGAATTTTAGAACCTTATCTATCTTTATATGATTTCTTCTTATTTATTTCCTTCATTATTTATTATTCATCCATCTTATTTACGATTTGATATTGTTGCTTAATTTAACTTTTTTATACGCTTTATGTTATTTGAGGAGGAAAAATTTGTAATAATTTAAAACGGAAAAACAAATCGCAAATTTTCTAATTCTATTCTATTAGGTGATTTAAGAAACTTTTTAAAATATTTTTTTTTATAAAAAATAGTATAAAAAAGAATTGCATTGAATTAGTATAAAACAGAATTTAGTTTTTATTATCCTTGATTTTGTTTTTTATTTGTCAACATTGAACTTTTTTAGTTTTCGTTTTTTAACTAGATAAAATTTTGTAATAATTTGAAAAAGAAATTTATATGGATATACGAACGTATCTAATAAACAAACTAATGTATTACTAATCTAACTATAACTAATAAGTTTAAAAAACATTAAGTTTGTTACGTACAGAAAATTGATGACAAACGTGTTTGTGTGCCAATCACTTGGAAGATCTGTCTTGTTGAAGTCCTTCTTGGGGTGAAGGAACTGTTGGCTTAAAGATGTTTTCTAATCCCTCGTTGGGGGAGCGCCTGTGTCTTGGCCGTCCCCTTGTTGGTCCTTATTGGACTTTGTCCTGGGCAGGGATGAAGCCCACTAAAATTCCCGCGATGTAATAAATTAGGGGGGTAAATGCGTGCTCGCCTGGAGCAGAGGCACGTTATGGTTACCCCCGAGTGTAGATTCTTGATAGGATCCGAGGTCGTCGCCTCTACTGATCTTGTGCCCTCAGCCTCGGCTCAGGCTGAGTTCAAGGATAGGGTGCCTATATCCAGCACTCGATCAGTAATTGTTAGGCTCGCCCGAATCCTACCGGCTGCGCCATTTGGGAATGCCAAGTTTTTATACATAACATTCCTTCCCCCCTGGAGCAAGCATGTCACCAACACAATAATAACTTATTAATTTTCTAAATGAATCAAACACTTTCTCGTTTTTCTTTTTTTTTTAATGTTATATTATTTATACAATATTATAATGTTTCACAAATGTTTTTGTTGCTTTTTTTTTTACGTTGTTTCTTTATTTTATTTTTCATTATTTTTATTAACACATTGGCAACCGCCACGGTGCCGAAGCAACCGCGACGGTCCCTAATTCACCACCGCCCGACCGCGCTTTTTATTTTTCTTCGGTATTATGGTTATATGTATTTTATATAGATTTTAAGTCCACTCGGGACCGAAGTTAAAATAGGACTCTCAGTATCTTTTTTAAAATTATTTTATTACCCTCAAGAAGTGTCCAGGTAATTGCATAAATTTTTACATGCAAAAATTGCTGGATTGCACTTTTGGATTCCCACATTTTGGTCGCACATGTTTAAATGTTTGCGAAAATTATCTCGCTGACGAAAAAGCTCAAGTTGCTTTTGTCTTCGCCGTTTCCCGTGAAGGGAAGTATCCTATTACAACTTGGATTTGTCATGAGATAATTTTTGTAAAGTTTTCCGTTTAGGACTTTTGGTTTTTTTTTTTTTTGAAAATGTTGAATTTAGAAAACTTTACAAAAATTATCTCATGACAAATCCAAGTTGTAATAGGATACTTCCCTTCACGGGAAACGGCGAAGACAAAAGCAACTTGAGCTTTTTCGTCAGCGAGATAATTTTCGCAAACATTTAAACATGTGCGACCAAAATGTGGGAATCCAAAAGTGCAATCCAGCAATTTTTGCATGTAAAAATTTATGCAATTACCTGGACACTTCTTGAGGGTAATAAAATAATTTTAAAAAAGATACTGAGAGTCCTATTTTAACTTCGGTCCCGAGTGGACTTAAAATCTATATAAAATACATATAACCATAATACCGAAGAAAAATAAAAAGCGCGGTCGGGCGGTGGTGAATTAGGGACCGTCGCGGTTGCTTCGGCACCGTGGCGGTTGCCAATGTGTTAATAAAAATAATGAAAAATAAAATAAAGAAACAACGTAAAAAAAAAAGCAACAAAAACATTTGTGAAACATTATAATATTGTATAAATAATATAACATTAAAAAAAAAAGAAAAACGAGAAAGTGTTTGATTCATTTAGAAAATTAATAAGTTATTATTGTGTTGGTGACATAAAATGATGTTCGAAGATTTTATATACAACATTTGGTTATTGTGATTGGGTACTGTTGCATAAAAAATATGCAACACTACCTATTCCTAAACAAGGATCTACAACGCAAGTTGAAGATTACAGACCAATCTCACTACTCTCTAATGTAGGTAAGATGTTGGAAAAACTTATACTTAGTAAATTAGAGTTGTTCTGTATAACAAATAATATTATACCGCAATTTCAATTTGGTTTCGAGAAAGGCCACTCCCCAGAACACGCTTTATTATACCTTCAAAATGAAATAATTACGAATTTAAAGCTTCGTAAATGTTCCGTGTTATGTGCGCTTGATCTTAAAAAGGCTTTTGATCGTGTATGGCACGATGGCTTAATTTATAAACTGAATAACTTAAACTGCCCACCTCACCTAACAAAAATTATACACAGTTTTCTTTCAGATAGGATGGGAGTGGTCCAGTTAGGAGACTCTATTTCTTCGAGATTTAGCATCAGGTCTGGAGTTCCTCAGGGATCAATATTAGGTCCAAAATTGTTTAACATCTCAATTCATGACTTTCCACACGTATATAGTATTGGCTCTAAATGCATACAGTATGCTGACGATACGTTGGTCTCACGTGAACTCAATATTGAGTTACTTCAAAGATTGGAATATTGAAGTAAACAATAGAAAGTGCCAATTAATATGTATAAGAAACCCCCAGGCAAAGGCCTTAAAAATGCAACTAAAGAATCCAAATTATTAAAACTCCAAGTTAATGAACATACATTAGGCTCAAGAGAGACAATCAAATATCTTGGATTATTATTTCATCATCGCTTAAAATGGAACCCTCATGTAAGACAAAAACTGAAACAAATGAAGCAAGCCACTGCTGCACTAAGACCGCTCATTAATTCAAAATCGCTTTAATATCAGAACAAAAACACTCATGTACAAAACAATTATTAGGCCAATATTAACTTATGCATTCCCTATTTGGTTCTCATGCTCATCAACTGCGGCTAGAGAAGTGCAAATTCTTGAAAGAAAAATCCTTAGACATTGTACAGCACTATACATGAGTGAGCCCAACAAATGATATTCCAACAAAAAAAATTATGAAACCGCCTACCCCTATTTTAATGTATATGTTATCTCTGATGCAAAAAAGACTAAACAAGATCGGTGAGCACTCTAACGATTTAATCAGAGGAATTTCACTCCAAAATAATACTCCGATTATGGGACAAACCTACCTATCACCTTTTAACATGTTGCCTCCGGAATCAGACATCTTACGTATGGCTGAGGAAGGATACATACCACCCTTTTACGCCTACCATAATAATCGCCACTATAGAGGCTATAATAGTCCTCTCCAATTCGCAAAAAAAAAAAATTTATTTGTATTGTAGATTAATAACTTAACCTAAGTAGTATTTAAATTTATATAAGAATGCTCAATTATTAAAATAATTAACGCCCAATAAGGTACCGGTTATGATACCTGAATGTAAATAATAACCTAAATAATAATGCAGGTCAAGGTAGATTTAGGAACTGAGTTTTATATGTACTGTACATATACCTAAAATTTAACTAACTGCCATTTAAATTAGAATCTTTAATATGAACTGTGCGCATACTCTGTGAATTACTTTTTATGTTTAGTTATATAAGTCTCTCCTGTCTCTCTTCTCTCTTCAAAATAAACTCCAAAATATACTGTGAAGCCGTGTAGGCAACACGTGCTGTACAAAAGCAGATTATATAAATAGTAGATACGCTCCTATAAAAAATGTCGGATCACGGTTCATAGTAGAAATATAAGTAACTATCTAGCTAGGACATATAACCAGTCAGCCATTTAAAAACAAATTGTAAAGAAACTAATATTAATGTGAATGAAGCCAATAAATTTTTTTTTAAAATTAATTAAAAATTCAGAAAAACACCTTTTTACTGCCAATGTATCATTGAGTGTAACAGCGGATAGCGAGCCCTAATCGGAAATATAGTAAAGAGAAGGGTGAAGGAAAAACTGACAACGTCAGCAACGGTTTTATTCGATCGGCTCTCCCATCCAACACTACCATGACCGAGCATTCACTTCGGCAAAGCCTTCTACATTTACAAGCCATGCCCTACGAAATCTCACACTCACATTCAAAGAAAATGGGACTTCAATTTATCTGTCAGAATGGACTTCAGCCAGAATGGACTTCAATTTAGCTGTGAGAAAAGCGATTTTTTAACTTAGTTTTTGGAATAAAAAGTGGTAAAATATTGTATTTTATCACTTTTTAGTGCACACGGATTATCAGTGATAAGTTATTTAGTGATCTGAGTCCATAAATTAAAAAGAAATTAGTGGTTAAGGGTGGGTGCCAAGTAGGGTTGCCAGTTGTACTGATTTAATCAGTACTGTACTTATTTTCATACTTAGAAATTTGCGAGTACTGATTTCGTATAATTTTAATTTCAGTACGTAAATGTACTGATTTTGTAAACTTATATCGATAATTGGAAAAGGTAGTGAATTGACAATTTAGTACGTGTTTTTTCTTGCTTCTACTACATTATTTTAGTAAAATCTCACCAACACATTCGTGTAAAACGAAAGCGACTGTTAGAAATAAAACTGAAAAATGTCATTTGTCAGTATCAGTTAAGGCTGGATTACAATGCCGTCGCTGTCGCTTGTCGTAGACGCTGACGCTCCAGTTGTTGCTTTCGCAGTTACAATTAAGTCGCACTGAATATCAAGTTATCTGTCATTTAGGAAGTTAAATTTCAAGTGTGGTGTGTTTTTTGTATTAAAGTAAAGAGTAAAATTAACGAATGAATGAAAAAAGTGGCTTTAAAAAAATTAAAAAATAATTTACACAAATATTAACTTTCAAAAATTTACCGTTGCTAGTGTCTCGCGACAAAAGTTGAAATGTTGGGATCTTTACGCGACGCGACAGCGACTCCTTTGTATTTGCGATTAGATAATTTCATACATTTTAGCTTTTGACAGTTGGTGCGACAGCGACAGCGGCAGCATTGTATTGCAGCCTTTAGATTTGAGATTTAATTGGGCGCTGAAGCGGTTAAACTAAGTTGCGGCATAAGTCAATGACTTATATGAACATTGTTACATTTTTGAGTAAACTAATAACTATGGTACAATTCTAGACTAGTGAGTATAATAAGTAAGCGGGATATAGTTCAACTATAATGGCGTGAAGACCACTTAGATGAGTTTATAATTTGTGAAACTCATCTAACTTGTCTTCAAATTTCAAAAACTTAATTTTATTTTTCTAGTTTGTACATTTATTTTGATTTTTAAGTTGGTTCTAATTTTTTTTTTGCTCGAAAGTTTTATCCTAGAAAGTACAACTGACAAATGAACGAAAATTTTTGAACCCAATGTACTGATTTCTGTCAGTGCCAGATCTGGTAACCCTAGTGCCAAGTTACAATTCCGAATTTGCTACTTTCACCACGGACACTTCGAAATTACAAAGTGTGCCAAAATACAATTCACGCATTTCATTTGAAAACACGGATGACAACAAAATTTTGTAATTTATAAATTTTTTAATAATTTTTTTAAAGAAGCCCAGGGTTATGTTTGTCTTTAAAATAATGGAAATGGCATTGCTTTACGAACATCATCCAGTGGGGGTGGAATGCAAGAACCATTGTACATATTTGAGTTATAAAAAATGGTTCAAATTTTATGCGGAATATTTGTTGGTCATGTTTTTATTTTGGTTTACATTTGCAACGTGTAGCATGATCAGCAGGTAATGTGTCATATTATACGGTGAGGACAATCATGCACTGAAAATTGAAAGAATTCGCGATATTGTTCTCCAATAAAGAAAAAAAGGAGATTCAACCACCAAAAAGCAAATCCAACAAACTGTCAAATGAATGTTTGGCTAATATTTCCCTACAATTCAAAAATTTCCTTACATTTCCAAAGACATAAACCTCCGAAAATTGAATTGTAAAATCGAAATGCGTTTTCCATACAAATTGACATTTGAATTGTAACTTGGCACAGGCCCTAAGTGTATTTTAAGAGTGTTAATTGATTAGGTGACGTTTTTGTTTACATTCGCGGTGGTTTTTTCGTGTTAATTTAGGGAAAAAATGTTTAATGTGTGTAGTAATGGAATTAAAAGTGAATTTAAAGTAGTTAAAAATTATTGCAGAAGAGTTATTAAAAACATAAGTGCAAGTACTACCACACAACAGGAATAACAATAGCTTTTTCACTTTTCCTTCACATTTTTCTGCACTTATGTTTTTAAAAACTATTCTATAACAATCTTTAATCACTTAAAAAGCACTTTTTATAATATTACTACACAAATTCAACATTTTTTCCCAAAATTAACACGAAAAAAAACCAGGAATGTAAACAAAAATGGTCACCTGATCAATTAACACTCTTAAAATACACTTAATCACTCACTTCTTTTTAATTTTTTTTATTAAATCACTAAAGCACTAATCACTGATAATCCATGTGCACCAAAAAGTGATAATATAAAATATTTTACCACTTTTTAGTTCAAAAACAAAGTTAAAAAATTGCTTCGTACGGCTTCGGCCATGTTAATTCCACAAGTGTCAGAAGATTTTTGGCCCGATTTCAGCTATGTTAGTGTTAGTCGGCCTGACTGCTTCCAGGCCTGTAGTTGCGACGGTCTTGACTGATGTGATGGAACATTTGCAAACACTGAAGTTATAATTGCAGGGGAAAGATAAAATAATATCTGACCTCTCACAGTGCATATTTAGTTTTCAAACTAAATTACAACTTTTTCAAAAGGACATTAAAAATAAAACATTTTGTCATTTTCTTGGAATTAAAAAAATTTGTTCCAATATTTAACCAGAAAAACTCATATACATATATATAAAAAAGCTAGAAGGAATATTAACGGAATTCCAAAAGAGATTCCAAGACTTGAAATATTTTAAATCGTCTCTTGATTTTTTTCTGAATCCATTTGAAATTAACATAATAGACTGAGAGCTCGTGAACCCTCTGGGTAACGGTCTTTCTGTAAGTCTAGAAATTATTTTAGTGATGAGTCGTAGCATGCTAAGTACGGAAACCACCACCTGGCAGGCATCAGCCCTGCACGTCATCAGCCCTTATATTTTTTAAAGTGTAAATTTAATAAAAAAAAAAACTTGTCGCTGTAAGCTTGAAATTTTAATACGATTTAGTTCATTCATTGTAAGGTAGAAAAAAAAATTGACAGGCGATTTCGGTGAGCACAAGTGCCTGACAGGTGAATCGAAAGGTGTGCAGTATATGAGTTGAAATAAACTTTGTTCTGTAAAGATGAAATTTTTATATATGTTTGACTAAGCGATTTAGAAAAAGTGGGTACAATGACAGGCGGTTCTGGCTAGCATAATGCCCCAGTTACACGAATGACATACTTGTCATTTTTTCTGTCATAATTTGTCATTATCATCATACACGGTCATAATTTGTGTCATTATTTCTGTCATAAAAAATAAACAACAACAATGCCATTAATTATGACCAGAGATTATGACAATTGTCATTTTTTGTCATTCGTGTAACTGGGGCATAAGTCCTTGACAGGCGAGAGGAATGATGCCATGGGAGTGCGAGTGAGGGACTTAACGTGAACTCAATGGTGCAATTGACATTACGTGGAGATAAAAATAATGGGTAACATATTTTATTAATTACTAGCTTGTATATACATACCTACTACTTCGTCCCGTAAAAGTTGCGAAATAAAAGTACTGTGGTAGGTTTTGAGAGTGCTTTATTTTTTAAAATCAAATACTGTATTACTTTGCTTGGAGATGTTATAATAAATTAACAGACTCAGAATGTGTGCTGTTTTACCTCCGTCAATTAAAGTTGCTGCAATTCCCGAGGAAGCGACAGCAATACATATACTTCTTTCACTACTAATTTTTGCAAATAACAAATTAATTAAAAATGTTTTTCCAATTCCGAGGTGAATCAAGAAAATATAACTGGCCAGTATTAGAAATAACACTATATAATATTACGTCATACTCTTCTTTCTGTTCTTGATTTAATTTTGAATCACGATTTTGGTAAGATGGACAACATCGTAAGCGAGTTCATTCGGATATTGACGGTTACTGATAACAAATCTTGCCTCTCGTGACCGAACTGTAGGAGTGGTTTACGTGACATACATAAATATGACAATATCTTCAATAAGAATGATCCATTCATTATAAACTATGTGAAGGAAACTTCAATATTTCCTCTTTTCATTCGACCCCCACCCGCCGCAACCCCCTTTAAGAGTCAATTTCTGGAAAACTCGTTCTTACCGTATCCCTACTCAACAAAAGAAACATCCCTACCAAATTTCAGGTCTGTAGAAGTTATAGTTGAAAAACTGCTATTTTATATCTTTAACGCCCCCGCAACCCCCTTAGGAGTCGATTTTTTCATAACCCTTTCTTAGTTGCTGCGATCTCTACTAAACAAAAGAAACATGCATGCCAAATTTCAAGTACAGCATTACTATTAAAATGTCTGTGTCAGACGATTTCTTTAAAACGTCGGATACATTGTTATCCATTTGGCATATGTGATATATTATTTTTGTATCAACTTCTTCATGATGTTGGCACGATAAATTATCATTTAGGTAGGAGATCACAGAGTTGTTATGAACATTATAAGTATGGCATTCTTTGTAATTTCAGTTATCGGTATTCCCGATAAATCCTGTCATTTCATTTGTGTTCCAATGTGTAATTAAAAAATCCACCAAAGCTTGTTTGAATTGTATATTACGTAATTCTTTGATAAAATCGACCGGTCTGACTTATTCTGGACCAGTGTTTGTTTCGTACTTTATGACGTTGGGGTCGCTCATAATCCTTAATAGACGGCGAAAAGTACTGATCGAAAATAATATCTGCTCGTGGCGTATTTGTTGCTGTTAGTATGGACATAATTTTTATGGAAATGTTACCAAATGTTTTTGGGATATTTTTCATTGTATGCAGTAAAAAGAATCCATCAAAAATAGCAGCATTGAACCGTCCTGGTACTTCATCATTGGTGATATTTGCTTTTAAAACTTCAACCATTGCTGATTTTTGAGTTTTGTACATTGAACCATCTTCATGACACAGTGTCATTGGAGCGATTGTAATGGGGTATGATAATGTATTTTCTAAATCGATGTTATATTGCATTGACAGAGCTAACAGGCTACTAAATAAATCTCGTTGGCCACGGATTTCATGAACCATATCACCGACTGTGATGTTTTTTCTTTTTTTCAGAGGCAAAGTTCATTATTTTACATCTGCAATTGTTCTTTCAAATGTACTTCCATTAAGGGCACATTCGTTAATCAACTTTTCTCTTAACTATTCTCCTGATTTTAAAAAAATTAACAAGTAATGCTGTACTGCGCACGAAGCTACTGCACCATTACCAATATTATACAGGAAATTTTCATCTAGAATTAATTGAAATGGATTCAAATTTGTTTCGAAGGTATTCATGAAGTTACATAACTGTGAAGAATCCCTCTTCATTGCATGTTCGTTTAGGTCCGCTGATACATAATTTTTTCTTCGTAAACCTATAATGTCCATTGTATGTGATATAATTGTAGTTCTTATATCGTGACTTCTGACAAGCAGAAATAGAATTTGTAAATTGAATCACACTGGTTAATATTTTTCTTGCATCAGCATTAATATTGCGTCCCTCACTCGCACTCCCATGGCATCATTCCTCTCGCCTGTCAAGGACTTATGCTAGCCAGAACCGCCTGTCACTGTACCCACTTTTTCTAAATCGCTTAGTCAAACATATATAAAAATTTCATCTTTACAGAACAAAGTTTATTGCAACTCATATACTGCACACCTTTCGATTCACCTGTCAGGCACTTGTGCTCACCGAAATCGCCTGTCAATTTTTTTTTTCTACCTTACAATGAATGAACTAAATCGTATTAAAATTTCAAGCTTACAGCGACAAGTTTTTTTTTTATTAAATTTACACTTTAAAAAATATAAGGGCTGATGACGTGCAGGGCTGATGCCTGCCAGGTGGTGGTTTCCGTACTTAGCATGCTACGACTCATCACTAAAATAATTTCTAGACTTACAGAAAGACCGTTACCCAGAGGGTTCACGAGCTCTTGGACTATAATTCAAGGTGAGTTTTCCATTTCCAATATAATTATGACCCAAAAAGCATCTGGAGAATTAGAATTAATACAGATGCAAGAAGATCAAGCTCTACAATTAAAATATAAGTTGACGTCGATTACTGAATTTTGGAAATTTGTACCAGAATCGAATTATCCTGAATTAAAAAAGGCTGCTTGTCGAATTATTTCAATATTCGGAACAACGTACTTACATATGTGAATCATTTTATTCCACTTTAAGGCACTACTCACACGGGGATACTCAAATCTCGGATACTCGGCGACTGGGACGGAGACTTGGAGACTCGAGACTGTAGTTGCTCGTCAAACTCACGCGGCCGCGACTGAAATTGCAAGTTTCCTATCAGCATACCTCAGTTTTTTTATTCAGTGCACTTTGCAAAATGTTCATTTCGTTTTCAGTTGAAAAAACCAATCAACTGAGCGACTGGGAGACTAGCATGTCAAGTCCAAAGTCTAGATATTAACAAGTCTTTCATCTTCATATGGTTAGTGAGTGAAAAGCGAACAGCTATATGCACACATTCTTTAAATGACGATGTCAGCGTACCAGAAAGAGAATGCAACATTTTTATACACGCTCGCACACAACTAGCCAGCAGAAGATTTTATGATTTTATATGGGGATAAACTTGATGTATTGGTGCATATTTACTATTTATAAAAAAAAACTGATTCAATTTTGCTTCCTTTTCTGTTTTGCAATAATTTATCGAAGAGAGAGAATCTGGCTTTGTCTCGCCGAGTTCACGATGTATGCGTTAAGTTGTGCTCAGCAATGATGTTCATATATGCACGCACACAACTAGCGGGAGGAAAATTTTGTATGAAGATGAAAGACTTGTTATATCTAGACTTTGGTCAAGTCTCCTAGAAACTGGGTGCTTAGTTGCCGAGTATCCGCTACTGCAGTATCCCCGTATGAGTGCCGCCGTCTGATTACACATGACGGGTCTCTTAGTGTACGTTCACACCAATAAGTGCCACGCTAAGCGTCTAGTGGCTAGCTAGGTGGCAGGATGAATTATCCAAGCGAACGAACGTGCGTGCTGGCGCTGCGATGTTCATACCGACCGCGCCTCGCTGTGGCTAGTCGCCAGGTGGCTATCCAAGCGAACAGGCGTGTTTGTTTTTTCCTAGGATACATTCAGGCATAAAAAAATAATCGATGAAACGACGACGACCAACATTTTGTAACATCCTAGCCAAGCAGGTATCCTCTGGTGTGAACAGTAGTATATCTTAGCGTAGCACCTATCTTACCAAGCTACCTATCCTGCCACCATTGGCGTGATCGTATACTTAGTCGCCGAGTATCGCAGTCGCTCCGAGATTTCAGTATCCCCGTGTGAGTAGTGCCTAAAATTCGTGAAATCCAAACTAATTGCACCTTTAATCCCTCATGGGACATAGGGCGGAAACAGTTGCCCTCCAGCGGACTCTGTTTTGCGCGACAGCTCTCAGCTCTGACCAGGATCTCCCGGTTGTTGCGGCCTCTGCTAATAGGGTTCTCCTCCACGTTGTTCTAGGTCTTCCGACTCGACGGGTTCCTTGCGGATTCCAGTCGAGGGCCTGTTTGGCTAGATTCTCGTTTTCGCGTCGCAAGGTGTGGCCAATCCAATTCCATTTCCTTCGCCTGATTTGGTCGTCTATCCTTTCTTGGCCGGCACGGCGCCATAGTTCTTCATTTGAAATTCTATCTTGCCAGCGGATTTTTAGGATACGACGTAGGCATCTGTTGATGAAAACTTGTAGGCGCCCTGTGATGAATTGGGTGACTTTCCATGTTTCGCAACCGTACAAAAGAACTGCCTTAACGTTGGAGTTGAACAGCCGCAATTTGGTGTTAATTGAGATCTCCGTCGATCTCCATATGTGAAACAGGCATGCATATGCGCTTCTTGCTTTATTTATTCTGGAACTGACGTCTTCTTCTGTACCGCCGTTTTCGGTAATAATACTACCGAGGTAACAGAATTTATCTACCAGTTCCACGTCACGGTTATTTAGCGCTGTTGGTTCAAGGGTGTTTGCATTTATTCGCATTTCTTTGGTTTTAGTCGGATTTAACTTTAAGCCTGCTGAACTACTTTCTGTTGCCAAATTGTTTAACATGTTTCTGAGGTCCTGGTGTCTGTGCGCCAGCAAACAGATATCATCCGCGTAGTCGAGGTCCTTAAGGCGGTCTAACAATCCCCATTGTATGCCACCTGTTCTAGTATCTAGAGCGCTGACAAGGATGTCGTTTATTACTATAAGAAATAGTAATGGCGAAAGTAGGCATCCTTGCCGTACTCCTGAGCTCACTTCAAAGCTGTCGGAGAGTTTTCCATTGTGAAGAACTCTGCATTTGGAATTGTTGTATAGAGCTTTTATCAATTCTATTATTTTATTCGGCAGTCCACGTTGCCGAAGAGCTCGCGATATAAAGCTCCTATTAACCGAGTCGAACGCTTTCTCATAGTCTACGAAAGCAAGGTAAAGGGGGGATCGGAATTCAGTAGACTGCTCCACTATGATTCTCAAGGTGTTAATGTGGTCTATGCAGGAGCGGCCTTTTCTGAATCCAGCCTGCTGTCTTCTAAGCGTTCGATCTACTGCCTCTCTTATCCTTGATAGTAATATGTGGGACAAGATTTTGCCCACAGTAGATAATAGACAGATGCCTCTCCAGTTGTCACATATTGTTAGGTCCCCCTTTTTTGGTATTTTGACTATGATACCTTCCGTCCAATCCTCCGAAAAAGTACAGGTGTTCCATGCTATTTCCAGGATTGGCTGTAGCGCATCTGCTATGAGGCTTGAGTCGGCTTTCAACAATTCTGGCGGGATGCCATCTTTTCCAGCTGCTTTACCATTGGCCATTGCATGAATTGCGGTTACTATTTCAGTCTTGGATGGGGCACGAGTGGTGATTCTTATTGGCTGTGCATTGTTGTTGTTGTTTTCCTGAGGTTCCTGTGTAAATGAACCATTCAGGGCGGCGAAGAAGTAATCTCTCCATCTTTGGAGTTGCTCCTCGTCGCTGCACAGCAGCCTTCCATCCGCACTCTTTACGGCATGCTTTTTAGTAGAGTGCTTTCCCGAGAGCTGTTTAGTGATTTGGTACAGCACCTTATTGTTGCCTGTGTTTGCCGCGTTTTCCGCTTTCTCTGCGAGCCCATTTATCTGCCGCCTTTTATCACGCCGGACACTTCTCTTTACCTCCCGGTGCAATTGGGAGTATTCCCGTTCAAGTTGTTGTCGTTTTTCCGGGTCGCTTGTAGAGTTCACGTTATTTTTGAGGGCCCTTCTGCGTTAAATTTTTTGCCAGGTTGTCTCCGAGATCCAGTGTTGCTGGTTTCTTTGGACATAACCGATGCTTGTTTCCGCTGCTGTTATTATAGCGCCCTTTGTTGTGCCCAACAGCTCTTCAATATTTGTGTCGTCAGAAACGGTTTGCTGGTTTAAGATTTCTTGCAGTTTGCCAGCAAATTCTCGCTTTTTGGTGCTCTCACGCAGAAGGTCTACGTTAAACCGTCGACGGTTTATGGCATCGCGTTGGACGTTTCTGATTGCAGCGATTTTTAGGCGGATAGTTGCTACTACCAAATGGTGGTCACTTCCAGTGTCTGCTCCCCTAAAGCTCCTGACATCCTCCAGAATAGTTCGCCATCTGCGACTGACGGCCACGTGATCTATCTGATTTCTCGTTCTACCATCGGGCGATACCCAAGTCTCCTTGTGTATCTTCTTGTGACAAAAGTAAGTTCCACCTACCATGAGTTGATGGGAACTACAAAAGTCAACGAAAAGTTCACCATTGTGATTGGTATGAAATCCAAACACCGATCAATATTAACTAACCAGCATCTCAAAGAAGTACTGAGAAGTACTTTCACCAATTATTCACCAAATTTTAAAGAATTATCAAGAGAAGGAAAATAAATGTGTTTAATTTTTAATATTTGAATTCAATACACATATATTGTACTTTTATTTATATGTTTTCAATAAATATAATTTCTGTAAAAAAAAATTTTCAATACCTTTTATGCATACCTTGAAATTTGAAATTTTTCGCGAGCAGCAATTAAATACGTATTTATTTAATTGCGGCTCGCGAAAAATTTCAAATTTTGAAAAATGGTTCGGACTGTCAAGGACCTTGGACACCCCTGCTATAGACTGTGAAAGCTGTTTGTTTCATATTGCTGCGAATGCTGTTACTTTCAAATTACTTAAAAGCTTTCAGGAGCATACTGCCCCGGCTGCAAATGCTTCGGCTTTAAAATACTTTGCTGTGAAATGCTTTCTGTTTGCTTACAGTTTTTCAAAGCTTTGCTCACCACGGCTGTGAAGTACTTTGCTTTCCTTCAGCATTTGTTTTTTTCATTGTCCAACTTTGTATAGTAAAATGGTATTTTGTGTAGAGGGGTGAAAGCTTTTTTTTATGTGTATGTGAAAACATTCGCAGCCGGACTAGCATGCCCCAGCATTTGTAAGCAACAGCATTCAGAGTAATATGAAACAAAAAGTTTTCACAGCATGCAGCAAAAAGTTTGAAAATATGATTGTTGTAAAGCACAGCAAAGTAAATTGGTGTGGTCTTCTTAGCAGCAAAGCAAGGTCAACAGCAACAGTATTAAAATAAAATTGCTGCAGCAATTTAAACCCTGCATGGTACTATAATTGACGTCACTCAGATCTTTTCTCACAAAGGAAAAAAGCTTTCCCGTGACGTCACTCAGATCTTTTCTTATGCAAAAGGCGTAAGAGCTTTTCAAGATGGAAACAGAGCTTTTCCTTATGAGCCTACCTTGTATTATTGTACCATGCTGGTGATGGCGGGAAAAAAGCAAAGTCAATTTTTCTTTGTAAAGAGGGAAGACAAGAAAGAAGGATAAGTTATCTTAGGTGGGAGAAATAGAATGGCGAAGCATAATGCCGCGGGGCGGATTGGAGTCACGGACATCTAGATGGTAGTCAGGCGACTTAATCCCTAGGCCACTAGGACCACCATTAAACACATTAGAGAACGACAACACAAATGTTGCCGGCTATTCGGACAACACTGCGATCCTTATCGGGGATATCTCTCCACAATCAGCAAGATTATAAACATGGCTCATAGAAATGTTAGCGCGTGGTCCAATAGTTTTGGACTCTGTGTTAATCCGGAAAGAATTGCTGAGAGTAACTGGCCTACTTTTAAGCGGTAGAGTAACTTTACCACGGTGCTATCCCACTCTACTCTACTATAACCGAGTTTTCATTAGGTGAGTTCCCAGAATAGTTAGTACTCTACCAGTATACTCTACCACTAATTCTACTAGTGAAAACCCGGCATTAAAGCTTTTTTTTGGACTTCGCATTCGTAGAGTAGAGTAGAGCCCTACTTTGAGGCTGTCGCTTTCTGTTGCGACGTTGGTGCAACAGAGATAGAACCAAACTATTTTCTATACGATAAAGGAGCTCAGATTTGCTCTTCCACTTTATTCTTGGGATGTAAACTCGCCTTTATGCAGACGGACATTTATCATGAATCAGAAGTTGGATAAAACCACCATAATTAAATTTCAATTTCTACCCATCGAAATTTGTGGGATAAGTCAAATAACGACAATAAAAATAAAATAAAGCGTTCTGATTCAGTTAAATTAATTGCGAATGGCTTATCAGTGTTCGTGGAGGAGGTCAATAGGAGGTCGTGACAAAGAGGCACACAAAATATCTTCCGCAATGGCTGCGAAAGCCATTAAAGCGGATTCAGAGAAAAAAGATGAAGATGACACTAGGTTAGGTAGGACACGATTATAAAATGAGTTTGTAAGAGCGACCTCTTTTTTCTTCTGATCCAGTACAATGTCATACTTCAAATGTGGCGAGGTTTCATTGTATTGCCAAAATGACAAAAATAAGCAAATTACTATAAAGAAAGAAAGAAAATAAATGCCAAGAAAAGCTTTTATCACGAGTTTGCCTCAGAGTAAGAGTACTAAAGTAAGAAACCTATGCCTCCACGATATAATATATATTTATATTTTACAATCACACCTCTCCTCATTTCAAATTGGATATTTTACTGCGCCAAAAGAAGTAAGAGAGAAGAAACCCACCAGTACGTATTTAGAGTCCATTGTAATAACTTTGCACTTTCCTGGAGCAGCCCTAAGGCATTAACTCCTATGGAGCAGCTATACTAGCGTTTACTCCGCATTATAATGGAGCAGCTCTAAAGCCTAACTCCTGGGGTATTCTAAGGAAGTCTTGGCTTCCCACTCAAACGTCTGTTTATCAACGACTGAATTTTAATTAATCAATTTACTCTATTTATACAAAATTATCTTATACATCTAAGTATAATTATCATTATTCCCACTTTAGGTAAATTGCCATGGTTCAGCAATTTGTACGCACCGGGCCTCAAGAATTTGATGCACCCGTCTGACCTATTTTCATTTTTACTCGATCGGGGAAAAATTGCAACGTTCGGTCTGCATGAATTTGTTAAAATAAAAGCTCGCGCGTGTGACCCATTAAAGAATTTACCTAAGGTGGAAAAATGTGATTTTGGAAATATGAAAATGTATTATGGGAAAGAGTGTATCACACCATCGCCCTTCTTTTCAAGTTTAATTTTATTGCCCCAAAAGAAGTAAGAAAGAAGAAATCCATGTCTCTTATGTATTTACAATTGCACCTCGCCTCGTTTATCTCGATACAGCCTCATATACGAGTAGGACATTATTTTTGAACCGGGGAATTTAAAAATATTGAGGCCTCAGTACAATTTACTATCGTGTAAAGGACAAATGTACTGCCTCGTGTAAGTCCGGCTCAACTCTAGATGACACCGACAAAAATCTAAACGAAGGGGAATATTCAATAACAGTGGCTTCTGAAATGGGAGATCAGGAAGAAATTGTGGCAAATGAATCTTTTTTCCTAAAGGCGCGTCAGCACCAAGGAAACTACGTTTACATGCTTACTTGAAGTATACTTCAAGTAAGTTTCGAGTAACAAAATATGCATGTAAACTCGTCCTGACTTCAAGTATACTTGAGTCAAGTAAATCAGAAAAATTTGTCGTCTTGACTTGAAAAAAGTCCATGTAAACGCGTCTTGAATACTTGAAAATGTGCATGCGTTGAGCTTTGAAGTAAGAAGAAGATAGATATAAAATTTGTGATTCATGAGTTATTTGTTGTGCGGTGCTTGTCGTTAAAAAAATAAAAAAAAATGTCAAAAAGAAATATTTGGACGTTTGAGGAAACTGCTGCTATGATAAGCATCATAAAAGAAAAGAAGTGCCTAAAATTTTTCGATGGGAAAAAATATCGAAATACCGAAATTTTTAATATGGTGCAGTCGGAGATGGAGAAAAAGGGATTCTCCCACAAAACCGCCCAACAGATTGCTATAAAGTGGCGAAATCTTAAATCGGAATATATGTCCGTAAAGAAGGCAAATAGCAAAAGCGGTGGCGAAAGAGTAGATTTTGTTTTTTTTGCAGAATTAGATGAAATTTTGGGATGTCGTCCATCTACAAAAATTTTCCATCAGGGGGTGGATACAACCCGAAATAATTCAACAGGTAAAGTTAATAAGTGCATTAAAACAAATCAGTTATATTAAACATATTTCATTTTTGTACAGGCGAATACAGAAGCTCATGGAGCGAAATTAACAATGATCCATGCTGCAGCCAATCACTTTCTCCTGGAACTGAAACAACAGACGGTAGGTTTGAAATAGTTTCGCTTATTTATTATAATAATGCTCAGGACATCGTAAGAAATTCTTACTTATACATGCAAGTGCCAAACTTTATGAGAGCCTTCTTTGTGATGAGTCCGACAAAATTTTCTCTGCGAAAACTTTCGGCGAGGCGAATTTTTTGAGTGAGCGGTTCCTGGAATTGTCGTTCTGACGACATTTTGCTCTCCATACATGCAAGTCTTTTTTGCCCTTTAATCGAAAGTTTTTTTGATAAAAACGATGAAAAAAACTGTGTCCGACAAGAATCGCGCGAATTCCGGCGAGTCCGACGTCCCCAAAATGTCAAAATGAAGCAATGTTGTTCTCGATACATGCAAGTCTAATTTTTTGAACACTGGTTCTTTATTACGAATATAATAAGGTGACCACCTTGTCCGACAAAAATCACGCGACAAAATTCGAGTCCGACACCTCCAAAATGTCAAAATTATGAAATTTTGTTCTCGATACATGCATGTCTGATTTTCGATTTTTTCACTTTGAAATTAATTGTTTATTAGGAAAAAAAATATGTCCGACAAAACTTGTGCGACAAACTCATTAAAAATTGAGAAAACTAATAAAAAAATTCAATTAAATATCAAATTTGAAACTTATGGCTGGGTAACGATCTCGCACGTAAAAACTTTTGACAACCAATGCCACGCCACGGTAAAGTTCTGAAAAGGGTTGATCACAATTTTACTTGTTTCCATGAAGAAGCGGACACAAAAATTGTGTTCCATATTTGCCAGTTAACCCAGAATTATCGTGTGCAAGTGCACTGCACCGATTCTGACATAGCAGTCATATTACTATCAATTTTCCAATTTAGAAAAGGTAACACAGAAATTGTAATTAATTCAAGCACCAGCAAAAAAAAACGCTCTTAGACATAAATGCTATACAGAAAAAACTTGGAGATATGCTGTCGCGCAGTCTTGCCGTCTGTCACATCTTCACGGGCAATGACTATAACCCTTCTTTCTTTCGCAAGGGAAAAAAAAGACCTTTCAACATTTTGAAGCGTAATCCGCGATTCCAGGAAGCTTTTATCAATTTAATACAAATGAACCCTACACATATCAATAAGACTTCCGACGTATTTAAAATTATAGAAGAATTTGTATGTAGGATGTACTCGCTAAAAACTAAAGATGATGTTGACAGAGGTAGATTGGAGCTGTTTGAAAAATCGTTTAAAACGAAAAGTAACGATGAAAGGGTACTCAAAAAATCAATGAGATCTTTTGACGCAGCGACATTGCCACCAAGCAAAGAAGAAACATTGCAACAAATTAAAAGGACGATATACATAAGTAGTATCTGGTGCAATGCACATTTGCGTGACCCGACTACCAGAGAACCGGAAGATTGCGGCTGATTGAGGGGAAATTTGAATATTACTGGTTCGATGGTCCAGCAAGTCCATTAATTTCTGACATTACATCACCAGAAAATATCGGTAAAAAAGCAATTTTTTATGATGATTATTAAATATCCTGTAGGTACTTTATAATGTATTTTTCAAATTTTTACAGCTGAATCAGGTGATAGTGAAGTCGATTCTGAAGAAGACTGTAGCAGCTATGAGGATGAAGAATTGACAAGCGAAGATGAATTCGATGAAGAATGAATGACAAATATATATTTTATATTTTATTATTTTAATGATAAACATTTTTTTCGGATCAATTGCTGTAAGTTTAAAGAAAAAAAATGGAAACCTAAAACTATGTGCAAGAAGTTATTAAATTAAATTACAGTTATTAAATTTAATAAGTCAGAACTATTAGTTTACTTTTAACCGAGGTTAATTAAATAATGTACACATTACCAGAAATAATATTTAAAAATTAATGAAAAACTTGAAAAAATAGTACAGTACGATATGAGGGCAATATTACGTTTTATATGTCCAGCACAGTTTATTATTTCATGATTACATTATTTTTTGCTTTTTTTGTCGGACTAGGGATTTGCTTTAATATTTTTGTCGGACAATAGTGAATTTCTCTCTAAAATACATTTATTTATCATTTGCGTTTTTGTCCGACATGCATGTATCGAGAACAAAATTTCATAATTTTGACAATTTGGAGGTGTCGGACTCGAATTTTGTCGCGTGATTTTTGTCGGACAAGGTGGTCACCTTATTATATTCGTAATAAAGAACCAGTGTTCAAAAAATTAGACTTGCATGTATCGAGAACAACATTGCTTCATTTTGACATTTTGGAGACGTCGGACTCGCCGGAATTCGCGCGATTCTTGTCGGACACAGTTTTTTTCATCGTTTTTATCAAAAAAACTTTCGATTAAAGGGCAAAAAAGACTTGCATGTATGGAGAGCAAAATGTCGTCAGAACGACAATTCCAGGAACCGCTCACTCCAAAAATTCGCCTCGCCGAAAGTTTTCGCAGAGAAAATTTTGTCGGACTCATCACAAAGAAGGCTCTCATAAAGTTTGGCACTTGCATGTATAAGTAAGAATTTCTTACGATGTCCTGAGCATTATAAGTACTCTTATAACCGAAATTTTATTTTCAGAGAGTGGTAAAAAAGAAAACGCAAAATCAGGACGAAAAAGCTATGTAAAAAATCTGGATGCGCTTACGTCGAGGCTGCAAAAAATGCAGAAGGAAAACAACAAATTGTTTTTTTTCTAAGCAAAAGGAATTAATCGAGTATGAAATTAAGTTGTTTACCGAAAAGGAGGAAACATATGAGAAGCAGTTTGAAGGCATGATGCAAAGAAACACCCAAAACTGCCTGAATGGTTTAAAAGAAATAGTTATGGGAGAAAATAAGGAAAATGAAAGTGTGGGTGTCAACGTTCAAGAAATAAATATAAGTTAGTGCGATGTCCGGGATTTCTTGCAATCATGGAGCGAAAGTGATTAAGAAGCATTGTTTTATTTAGAAAAATTGGAGCTTTATTTATTTATTAATGTTTTGAAATCTTTTATATTTATTTTTTGAAGTATTTTTTTTTGTTAATTTATGAATTTTTTACTAATTTGTTAATTTATGAAATGTTGCCTTTATTTTATAATAAAAAACTGTATTTTATTACATAAAACTTATAAATGTTTCCTTTATTTTATAATAAAAAGCTATATTTTAATACATGAAACTAATAAATTTACATCATATGCTACGAAGAAGTGGAAATCGGTTCGATAGATATCTTTTAAGGCGCTCTCTTTTTTCCTCACCTCCGATGCTTGATGAAGTATCGTTCCCTGCAGGTTGTGGAAACATTCTTGTTGATTCGGCCACATGTTCGTTCCACTGCTCCCTTATCGGAACTTTCCTACGTTCTAAAATATTGTGTAGGATGCAGCATGTTGCAACCACGGTAGGAACAAAATTTACGTCTATTTCGATCATTTTTTGTAGGATTCTCCACCTTGCCTTCAGCCTCCCGAACGCATTCTCAACAACTATTCTCGCTTTGCTTAAATAAACGTTGAAGGACTCTTCCTCAGCAGTCTTTTGCCCGCAGTATCCTTTCATTAGCCAGGGGAGCAATGGATAAGCAGGATCACCTACCAAATATGCAGACAGCATACTCCCGTCAATTTCCTTCATTGGCTGCAAATAAAATATATAAAATGTTACTGTTATAAATGTTACTTCGAAAGCTACAGTAATCAATAAATACCAAAATAATCTTTTGACTATCCTTGTATAAAAATGAGTCCCTTAACACCACGGCATCATGAGTGCAGCCTGGATGTTTACAAGTTATATCTCTAAACCTAAAATAAAATAATAAAATAAAAAACAATAATTTTTGTCTTACAGTTTTTACATACAAATAATTGCTATCAACGACTGCTTGTAGTACTAAAGAGGGCCAACCCTTTCTGTTGATATAGTATTTGCACCCTTCAGAAGTTGGCGTTATTGGTATGTGGGTGCCATCAATTGCCCCTATCACTTGGGCCAAATTGCTTTTTCTTTCAAAATTGGCTATAATGTCAATAGCTTCCTCCTCATCTGGCATATGTATCTGCTCATGCAAAAATACACTCATCATTGCTTCACAGAATTGATAGACGCATTTTTTAACCGTACTCTTATGCACTCCGGATTGGTTCCCAATTATCCTGTACTCTGCACATGAACTAAGTTTGTACAGCGCAATTGCCACTTTCATTTCCGTGGGAATTGCTTCTCTAACAGGAAAAGGTTTTGGAGCCAAAGACGGGGTTAGTTTGTCGCAAAGCATTTCGAAAGTGTCCTTATCTACCCGAAAATTTTCAATAAATTCATCGTAATTCGCGCTGCGAAACACAAAATTGAACCAGTGCCTGCTCCGATTTTCTTCCATATTCTTCGAGGGGTTTTATTTGGAATATTAAAGGCAAAGGATTCCATTAACGCGTTAGTATTTCTTTGATGGATTAACACGTTTGATCTAATTTTTTTTAAAAGGTTAGTTAAAAAACGCACTCTTCTAATTTTCGCGTGGTGGTTATAAAGTTTATATAAATTCACTTGACTGTTTATAAATCCAGTCGAGGCTTTAATCAATAAGTCTTTTTTAATTCTCTCTCTCATTTTAAACTTTATGTCTCGAACATATAAATTCACAAGTAATTATTTCACTAAGAAATGACAACTGTCAGTTCGAGTAAATCTCAAGACATTTTGAAGTCAAGTAAGTTACCGAAAACCCAACTTGAAATTTCAAGTAAATTTCAAGTCAGGAACTCAAGTAAGCATGTAAACGTAGTAATTGTGAAAGAAACAAATCGTCGTTGCGACCTATGTGCAAAATGTAAAACTTTAGGAAAATTGAAAAAAACTGTTTTGTGAAAAAATTACTTAAACAACTAGTTTTGCTTTAAGTTGTATACTAACAATGGAATTTAATGTTATGAACAAAACCTTTGAGGTGGACATAAGATATTTTCTGCTTTTTCATTCATGTGCAAGTAATTATCACTTTCACATAAGAGATTTCAAATTGCCAACTTTTTAGGACTACATAGGAATATTTTTTATAACTGCAAAATGAGTTGAAGTATCAACGTGGGAGTTTTGGCCATCGATAGAGGACATCATGAAGTTTACATTCAATTAAAAAAGTTAATTTCGATAAAAGTGTCATATAGGAGATCTTAAGGTCACAACGACGAAATGTAAAGCAGAATTTTTTTCCAAAGTATCTAAAATTGTTTAATAAATGTTTTGAATATGTTTGAAAATCGTTTTTGAAACCTTTGAAGAACTATTGTACAAGAAATGAAGAAACGAATTTGTTTCTGATTTGTTCCATTGTTGTAAAATGTATTCGCCTGATCACACGGCACTATTTTCTGTTGCACTTTTGTCGTTGTTATTATCCTCAGCTACTTTTACTTGAAATTCTCCTCAGCGATTTCAGTGCAGCTCATCTTCAGCATTTACCTCATTTTCAAAAGGTTTTGCGAGCTGTATTACATATACATGAAAATATTTCCATTTTTAAATTCATTCAAATATTCAACTTTTACCGCGGCATTTGACCTCCTTTGTTGATACTTTGAAGATTACTAATCCACTGACAAATATGCATTAAAACTGTGGCTTAATTGATTGAAACACACTTTCCACTTCAAATGGAAAACACTGGGTAAACATTTCTGTTTCCAGAAACTTAAAAAATCACGTACACACCAAAGACACAGTGGCGGGTATTTCTCAAATATTTCAAATGTGTCTGAATTGTTTTTGAACATTATAAAAATATTTAAAAAATGTGTCGGATACAAGTTTGTTTTAGCGGTCAACTTCGTGTAGCGGCGTAACTTACAGCAATTTGTACCGTGCTTCTAAACTTATAGAAATTTCCAAATTTTGCTAGCTAATCCACATTAAAAAAACTATTGATGAAAACTATTTATTTGTATATTTGACATTTATTATTTGTAATGTGTTTTTTATTTTAGGGTTTCAGACTAACATCCTCCCCCCCCCCCCACCCTGTTGATCGGTACCGATCTACATATTTTTTTCCTTGGAGATTCCTCGTTTTCGGTATTGATGGAAGAAAATAGTTCCGTCAGCTCGTACCTTCACCTTCGTTTGATAGCGGCCAGGAAGATTTATGGTTTTTTCTCTACCCTTTCTTCTTGATATTTTTCGAAGTCGAGTTTTCGAAAAACATTTTTGGGAAGGAAAATGTCGGTTCTTTCTCGAGTGGTGAATCGTTGAAAGCAATTGTTTTCTCGATCCTTAAACTCCTTCAGATTGGTAGTGGGCCGCAGTATCTTTAGTGAGCCTGGAGTTGATTTTAGCAGGTTCGTCTACTGTAGATATGGTGTACCTGGTCTTCTCTGGTGGTGCTGGCGGATACTCCGTCTTGTTGATTGAACTGGGTGGTGTTAGGTCGTTGAGAGATCTCGTCGAACCATCCGGATGTAGAAGAGATAACGAGACCTCTTCATTAATATACAATTAATCATCCCAGTAACTTTCTTCTTCGAACTCGTAACGGTTTCCCATCTGAAACAGTATTTGAAATAGTTGAGTTTTGTAAATGACATTAAGGGACAACAGATTGAACGGACGTAACACAACAGTTGAAGAAGGATGAACTAGGTTTCTATAGGTAGTAGGCACAACTTGGTGATTGGTCGTTTAAAGCAACCAAATTGAGTACAAACTTGTGCCACTCGCGTCAATCCATCCTCCCCTGGAAATGTTTCTTCGATTATACCGAGTGGCCAAACGGCTGGAGGTGTATTTTCGCCCTTTACAAGTACATGTCCTGGCATCATGTTTCCCTTTTGCTGCTGCCACTTCGGTCTTCGCTGCATTTGATTCCAATACTCCTTTGACCATTTATTCCAAAACTGTGTCATCTTGAATTTCAGGTGCTGCCATCGTTGGTTAAGTGAGGCATTGTTGGCTTCTGGTTCTGGTGGTGTTAGGAGTGATTGGCCAATTAGAAAATGTCCCGGCGTTAGAATGAGTGGAACGTCTGGTTTGTTAGGCACGTAGAACATTGGACGTGAGTTGAGGCACCCTTCGATTTGGTTGATGACTGTCGTAAATTCTTCAAATGTGCAGATGGAATTTTTCAGAGTTCGTTTGATATGGTACTTGATGGATTTCACGCCTGCCTCCCACAATCCTCCAAAATGTGGGGCGGCAGCTGGATTGAAATGCCAATTTGTTGACAGTGTTGTTAGGTACTGCTCAACTTTCGGACTGGATTCTTTGATTGCTTGACATAGCTCCTTGTCCAATAACTTCCTTCCACCGACAAAATTTGTACTACAATCTGAGTATATATCAGTGCATCTTCCTCGCCAAGCGATGAATCTTTTGAAGGCAGCCACAAATGATTCAGAAGTTAAATCTGATGCTAATTCTATATGAATGGCCTTTGTCGTCATACACACGAAAATGCAGATATATCCTTTTAGTGTTTTTGTATTCCGATGCTTTGCTGTTTTTATATTGAAGGGACCTGCGTAGTCAACTCCTGGCTTGGTGAAGGGCTTGGCTATAGTTGTTCTGCATTGGGGTAAGTTTCCCATTAATTGTTGGCTTGTGTTCTGACGATGTCTGGCGCAAGTTAGTGGATGGAACGATCAGCATGCCTCGGATACTGGAAAAAACGACGACGACCATGGCAACGAAAAAGGCAAAATGATTTAAGAATTTTCTCATGGAACGTACGAACTCTGTACAGAACTCGAGCTGCACAACATCTGGCCGATACCCTGTCAACATATAAAGCTGACATTACCGCCATTCAGGAGATGCGATGGACAGGGAATGGTGTTTTGCAAAAACCTGATTAAGACGTATATTACAGCTGTCATATGAAACACCATGTGCTCGGGCTAGGTTTTATGGTCAGCAAAAGGATGAAGCCTACCATTATCGGCTTTAAAGCAATAAACAAAAGGCTATATACCCTTCCTGTGCGAGGAAAATTTAAGAACATCAGCCTCATAAACGTTCACGCACCTACAGAAGAGTCCCCGGACGATGAAAAAGAAGAATTCTTCGAAGTAGTTGAACGGGAACTTAATGCCTGTCCCAGATATGATGTAAAAATCATATTGGGAGACCTGGGGGCCTAAAAAGGCCACATTGGGTGAAACGTCTGTAATATGTTTCATTTGGTGAATTCTAGCAGATCATTAGCAGTTCTGCTAAAAAACGGTAAAACGGCCACTTTGATAAATGATTCATATTCGATTCATTTCATCAGCAGAATCATATTTGGCATACGTTGCCACACGAAAAAATTTAGTGGTGAGTTTTAAGTTCATTAACATAAAATAATTAAGAAATCATGTAAACAAACAAAGTAACCTTTGCAATTACAGAGAAAATTAGAAATTTTAAGTGGTTTTTTTTAAAAAACGAAACGCGATTTTTCGGGAAAACTTGATTGATTATCGAGTGGCAGTATGTGACAATACTTTCTTCGAAAATGGTCACTATTTAGGGCCAATGTCACTGCTCGTAAGCAGTTTGATACATTGGCTTGGTGCATCATGTGGTGACCTTTTGCTCCTACGTAGCTTTGGTAGGATCCCGACGCGTAAAACGATAGTGCACTTAGGACCTAAAAATAACAAAAAGTTAGTAGGTACGTATAGGTGTACCTACCTGTTGTAGGTATACTAACAATACAAACATTGTATATCTACATAATACCTAGGTATTAATTACGCTTGAAATATTATTTACTTACTTTGCAAAATGTCGTTCCCAGCCTTCCTAGGTAAATAAGTTTCTAACTCTTGTACGAGCTCAAGAGTCAAACTCATATTTAGTCTATATAGTGCAATGGAAAGTGCTTATCTCTTGATTTACTTTGGACGTCCTAAACGATAACGTTAAGGTACAGTTCCTGTCCGATAGAATCAAGTTCAATGCCAAAGTTCGACACAATAGGCATACAAAAATCCTTAAGGAATACCCTCATCGGACAGGATACGCAAAGAACGAACCCGTCAACAGATGTTGTATGCCTTTTAACAGCCACAGTGTATGCTTCTCACCCAACATAAAAAAATCATCCTTTAAACAACAAATTATATCCCTCTTGACATCACAATTACCATGAATTAACCATAGACTTAAGCTGACAAAGTATAAATCAACTATACAGCCCTTTTGTACCTTAGTCATAATATGGTATTTCATTGTATTTGCATTTTATTTGATTTTCTGTAGTAAGTTTAAGTATGCCTTGTTTGGCAAATAAATAAAATAAAATAAAATTTTAACACTGAATAACTAACAAAAATCAAATAAAACACAAATATGAACTAAAAATGTTGCTCTCTGAGTAACTTCTAAAATTTCATCTAATTTGACAAGTAAGCAATTCATATTAGTAGGCCATTTTACGCTTTTCTATATAAAATCGACATATCTAATATGAATCATATTATGAATCATATTATGAATCATATTATGAAACACCTAAAGTGGCCTTTTTGTGATTTATAAAATGAAACATATTATGATCATATTATGAAACACCTAAAGTGGCCTTTTTAGACCCCCTGAACGCCAAAGTAGGCCGGGAGCCCGTATACAGGCAATATGTCGGCACACACAGCTTGCATGAGAACACTAATGACAATGGGCAGCGAGATATAGAGATGGCAGCAAGTAAGAACTTGGTCGTTGCAAGTACCAGATTTGCGCGTAAAGATATCCATAAAGCCACCTGGATATCTCCTGATGGGGCGACTTGCAATCAAATAGACCATGTGTTGATAGACCGCCGCCACCTTTCGGGACTGATAACGGTACGAACGTACCGAGGTGCCAACTTCGACTCGGATCACTATCTTGTTGGTATGGTGCTCCGAGAGCGCATTACAACGCTGAAAAGCTTTGTATCCGCTGATCAGGCTCGAATCAACACAGCTGCACTACGCAACGAAATGGCCAGAAACAGCTACGGTCAGGCGTTAGAACTCGCACTCAGAAGAGCAAGTCCTGGGGATGAGATGCCGGGCGTCGACGAGAGCTGGACCCGCCTTAAAAATACTGTCATTAGTACTGCTGATTCCATCTTAGGCAGAAGTCGTAGAGATCTTAACGACTGGTTCGATAATGAATGCAAGCTGGCAACTGAACGTAAGAATGGTGCGTATCGAGCAATGCAGCAGTCTCAGAGAACACGAGCACGCGAAGAGAAATATAAAGAGCTCAGAAAAGAAGAAAAGGGAATTCACAAACGAAAAAGAGAAAGCCTGGGAGAAAAATCTCGTTTGTGAACTAGAACAGTACAGAGAGCGACGGCCCCACCAGGCGCGGGAGTTCTACCGAAGAGTACGCGGTATGAGGCAATTTACACCTCGTTGCACATACTGCAAGGACAAAGAAGGCAATCTGATCACCGATCCTCAAGGCATCTTGGAGCGATGGGAAGAGCACTTTCATGAATTGCTAAATGGCGAGCTAACTGAAGATTTGGAGGCTCCACCAATATCTGACGATAATGCTATGCTATCACCACCAAACTTAGCATAAGTTAGCAGTGCCATCACTCGGCTCAAAAACAACAAGGCCTCGGGTGCAGACGGCATCCCTGCGGAGCTGGTTAAATATGGAGGGCTTATATTACACCAAGCGATTCATGAATTAATTGTGCAAGTATGGGAGCAGGAAGCGATGCCAGAAGACTAAAGAAAAGGCATCCTCTGCCCGGTACATAAAAAGGAGATATCACAACGTGCAGCAATTATCGTGGTATAACGTTGTTGAGTACCGCGTATAAGATATTCTCCGCCATCCTACAAAACAGGATGGCCCCATACGCTAGAAATATCGTAGGCCAATACCAGTGTGGCTTCAGCCCAGGCAAATCAACAACCGATCAGATTTTCACTTTGAGGCAGGCTATGGAAAAATGTCTAGAGTTTCAAAACTCAATCCAACACCTCTTCATAGACTTTAAAGCCGCCTATGATAGGATAGCCAGAGTAGAACTCTACAAAGCCATGAGCGAATTCGTCATTCCCAATAAGCTGACAAGACTATGTAGGTTGACCATGACCAATGTGACAAGCCAAGTAAAGGTATTCGGAACACTGTCCAGACCAATCAACATCTATAATGGACTCCGACAAGGGGACGGTCTGGCCTGCCTCCTTTTCAACCTGGCGTTGGAGAAAGTGATCCGAGATTCGGGCGTGACATCAAGGGGCACAATCCTCCACAAGTCCACCCAATTACTGGCTTATGCAGACGACATTGACATCATTGGAAGAACATCAACAGCTGTGCAAGAAGCTTTCATAAGAAATCTAGGACTGCACATCAACGAAAGCAACACAAAGTACATGGTGGCCTGGTCTGCAAGAACACCTAACATTGGTCCCACAATCAAGGTAGAGGAACACGAGTTTGATGTGGTGAAATCATTTACCTACCTTGGGTCAATAGTAGCAGCCGACAATAGCATGGAACCTGAAATACGCGCACGACTGCTAAAAGCCAACAAAGCCTACTATAGCCTGTCAAGGCTCTTCAAATCCAAGCATCTAAAATATTCGTCTGGTTTAATATTTCCTTCAAACAGCTTAAAGGGGTGTGTGCATTTTTTATGTGTGCCATGTAAAGCATATGAAATTTCGTTTTGTTTACAGGAATTGTCGCTCGGGATGTTTGAAGAAAGTTTCCCTCGTTGATGGCCAACAAATGTCAAAGCATAAATGTGTGCGCTGTTTGTCGAAAATTGGTTTGATGATTTGTTTGACCGTGGATGAGGGCCTAATGATCAGCTTTGTTGTATGATGGTCTCGAAGTAGGATGATTGGGTGCTTTTGCGAATATGGGATCATGGCGTTTGTTAACCGTCCACCAACTCCTATTAGACTATGTTTGTCAATGAATGGGGCTAACATGATTAGTTTGCTGCTTGGTGATAATGCGTTGTTTGACTGTAAACTGTAGAATTCTTGAGGGAAGGCGCTTTGTTGAACCCGCCGTAAAATTATATGCCCAGCAGGAACGTCCATAACCCAAACAAGGCTCACTTTGACATTACGCGTTTGCAACAACTTTCAATTATCGGAAACATTTTTTGTGGTCAACACAATAACAGACACTTTGCCGATGACAACAATTCCATCACATGATTATGAACACCTACAGGATCTTGAACTGGCAGATCCAGGGTTCTGGAAACCGGGCAATATCGACGCCTTGCTTGGTGCCGCCTCATATGGTGTCTGGCCTGGTGGTGTCATCGTCGGGGTGTGGGGTACTGATGGACTTTCCCCTGGGCATATGTTTATTCCTGTTATGTTCACTGAGGCAGGGCTACAAGTCAATCCTAACTTCCTGCATGTATTCTGCGTAATCAAGGATGACTCGGATCCATTATCTAGTAAGCATCTTATGGTATGACGTTCTCCGTTGCTCCCCTTTGTATATACTAAGGCTGTTGATAATAATGCGCGTGCACCCCTCCTCGCCTCGAATGTTTGTATATTGTTTGAATCGGTAGCAGAGACCGCGGAACCTTATTTTAACTGGGGTTGCGAAACAGTTTTTTTTGTCAACTTCCTCTCCTTTTGTTTTGGATTGCCTTTCTGAGTTGTTGCAACACCTCACAATAGCGTGAAGCTGCGATCGTGGTCCCACGGGACAGGTAATTAATCAACAACAACCCCTTGGAATCCCTAAAGAACGTTTGCCATTTTCCCGCGGATTCCACAACTTTCTCTTTATTTGGCGTTTTGGCGGTAGGAGTGACTGAAGCCTGACTGCCGGATCGATCGACGCACGCGCATAGAAATTTTACAGTGCAGCCACTACACCCAGACGAAAATTCCCTGAGACTCCCAGACTTTTCCCGCCAAACAAACGGACTTAAAAAAATAGTGGAACTTACTTTGAGATGACCATCGTATATGTGAAAGACAACGACCTCTTTTCAAGAAATTTCATACCGTAAGGCGGCCATTACACGTTCATGCAAGCGGCAATCAATTCCACCAGTCATGATTAATGGAAATCAAAATATACGGAGGATTACGTCAGTCAACACCTTAGACGTTAGGTTTTCCGTCAGTCGTAGGCAAAACTGTCGAAAAACTGACAGCAAAACCTATCGTGTAATGGGCGCCTAAGAGTTAGTTAGTCACAACACAAGAGTCGTTTTTATGATCTTTAGAAAAATCACATCTGTTTTCCATCAAGTAAACGTGTCAAATAGCGCTGAGTGGACAGAACAACGTTTTTTTCAAGGAAACTATAATTTTTTTTATATGAGTGAAACATACATATTTTACAATTTAATGTGTGGTTTCAATCCTTGATAGAAGAAATTCTTTTTATTACAGACTTTCTTCCTTTTTTTGCTCATGAGAAAAAAATTACCTTTCACCCATTTGGGGTAAAGCTGATTTATGCTGAAGATAATTGTAAATTCTGGGTTTTTTATGATACACACACAACACACACGACTGATACCATCATAAAGAAAAAAAACCATATATTTTTCAAGTGTTGGTTCGAAGTGTAATATTACATCGAAACTGATTCATAGAAATATATCCATTTGTTGGCTTTTATTTTAATAACTGCCATTCTAGGCGTTTGACCGAATCTCCCACTGATCTGTAAACACTTGAAAAGATTCGACGATGGTGCGATCGCACATAATCTTTGATAAAATGGTTTTGAAAAATTATTTATATGTAAATTAATAGTAGCCCAGAAGTCAGAGAAAAATTCAGACCGAAAGATCGAACAAAACGTGACCTCGCTGAAAATTGGGACTTAGGTACTTTTTTGGGTGTAGAAAACGATAAAATAATCTTTGCTGCTCTAAAGTGTATGCTAAGTTCACAATTTCAAAAACAAATTCGAAAATTTGGTTTTTGCTTTATACTATATCGAAACATAAAAAAATTAAAAAAACTAATAGCGCCACGTGAAAGAGCGGAAAATTTTACTAAAATTTATATAACTTATTTTAAAAAAAAATTATTTTATTATTATAAAAAATTATTAAAAATAAGAAGCAAATTCGAAAAATCTGTTTTTGAAAATAAAAATGGCGTCGAATGCAGGCTGTAAGAAAAAATGCATATTTAAAAACATAAATTTTATTAAACAGAGACAATGTTTATCATTTTATTTATTTTTACATCAAAAGTAAATGTCTAATGATGATAAATGTACAAGGATTTTTTTTGTACGCCTCTATTAATATATGTCTTCAATTTTATAAACATGAGTGAGAATTTTACAAATTATAACTTCCGGTCAAATTTTCTACTATGAGAAAAAAAAACAAAAAGTTAAAAACTAATGGCTTTCTTAGAAAGCTTAGATGTCCTCTTTAAAATGCTTTTTTTATTTTTATTTTTTCATATATTTTAGGCAAGGATACTTTAGTTTTTCCCCGAAGGCCTCGCTAGAAAATTTGAATTCAGCTTTTTGGCGCGCTTAGATTTTTCGAATTTGCTTCTTATTTTTAATAATTTTTTATAATAATAAAACAATTTTTTTTAAAATAAGTTATAATATAAATTTTAGTAAAATTTTCCGCTCTTTCATGTGGCGCCATTAGTTTTTCGATATTTTTTTATTTTTCGATATATAAAGCAAAAACCAAATTTTCGAATTTGTTTTCGAAATTGTGAACTTAGCATACACTTTAGAGCAGCAAAGATTTTTTATCGTTTTCTACACCCAAAAAAGTACCTAAGTCCCAATTTTCAGCGAGATCACATTTCGTGCGAGGTCAAAGTCTGGGCTATAGCAAAATTTTAAATTCAGTATAAGAATAAATATTAATTTTCTCTCTTAAATTTGAATGTTGTTTAGAACTATCGAATTGAAAAATGTATATATACATACTTTTCTTACAATTTTTTAATAAAATTATTTTTGCTTTTTTGTTTTCAAAAACTCAGGGGTTGCGGCGCCACCCCGCGAAATTATCAGGGGTTGCGGCTGCAACTCCTGCAACCCCACTTCCGCGGGCTCTGATCGGTAGCACTGTTGAGTTGTTGGTTGTTTTGTTGCTCTAATGATGTAGATGTATCGCAGGTTGATTGGCTTGACCGAAAGGCTTCCTTATTCGAAATATTTGTAGTAGTATGCTTCGGTCGTTGTAGTGATGTAGTGGAACTGGACCCACTTCGTTTCTCTTCATGTATGGTATGGTATTTTTCCTTGGACTTGTGGCATCGAAATTTGCTTTTGCATTCCTTTATTGCGTGGCTCTTTGATAAACAATTGTAGCACTGACCGGCTGTACAGACTAATTGTCGTCTGGCACTTGGAGTCATACTGATATACTTGGAGCATTGTTGTAGCCAATGTGATTCATGGCACGCTGGACATCGATCACCATGAACATGATGAACCCTTGTAGTATTTTTTGAGTGGCTTGGTTGAGGTAGTGTATTTGGTTGGACTATGTCAGAGATTGATTCTAAAATCTTGTGTCGTTTGCATAAGAAGTCATAAAATTCTTGGTATGTAGGAAAATCTTGAGAGGCTCCTTGTTCCTCTTCCCAAATTTTCAGCGTGACGAATGGCAGCTTATGAAGAAGTATGTGTACGAGGAGGATATCCCAAGAACTAATGTCAATCTTCAAGTGGATTATTTGTTGTAGACAATCGTCGATATTTGATATAAATGTCTTCAAGCTAGTAGTATTCTCGGTACTTAATTTCGGTTGGTTTAATAATATTTTCAAGCAATGGTTTACTAATATCCTTTTGCTTTGGTAACGTTGCTTCACCTTGATCCATGATGACTCGTAATTTTCATTCGTAGTTGGTATGTGTCGTAATAAGGTGGTGTAGTTGGTATGTGTCGTAGTAGGTGGTGTATGCCACTAGGCATGCCTTGAGGTGTTATAGTTTCTCAACTGATGTCAATTGCATATTGTTATGTATTAATGAAACAAACAAATCGTGAAATGAGTACCATCTATCATAATTTCCATCAAATTGTGGTAAATCTATTTTCGGCAATATTGTATCTTGCCTAATGACTGTTGTAGTTGATGGCTGTACTTCTTTTGGTGTAAATTTACTAAGTCCTTCCATTAATGCACTTATTTATTCCGAACATTTTGCCTCTACGACCACATATATGTATCTTCAAGTATTTTTGCATTTTCCGGCGCCTCTAGAATAAAGGAGTCTGTTAAACTCTGATCTAAATCCTTGTAGTCTGCCCACAAATTTATGAGCTCATCTAATTTAACTTCATAGAAAGACTTCGTGCGCTTCGCTGTTGCCGTTTTCTTAGCGACTTCTATATATTTTTTTATTCTAGCTGTTAATGTTTGCTCCCGCAACATTTCTTTCTTTAGCGTACTTATTTTTTTTTAAATTTCCTATAATTAACCAAACACAAATGATTGGATGGAACCACCAATGTTTTAGCGGTCAACTTCGTGTAGCGGCGTAACTTACAGCAATTTGTACCGTGCTTCTTAACTTATTGAAATTTCCAAATTTTGCTAACTAATCCACATTAAAAAAAAACTATTGATGAAAACTATTTATTTATTAATTTGACTTCTAAATTTATTTGAAATTCTTATCTTCGAGATACAATATGCAATTTAAATTTACACAATAAATATTATTTTACACTTTTTTATTGCCTTTGCACTCAACACCTGTAAAAAATTAATGCGATTGACACGATGTCCGTGAGAACATGTTTATGCCCTTCACATTAATGGGTTAGGAAATTTGTATTGATAAAATTATTCACTAAATGGTCTGCCAGCCTGCAATGAAATATTAAAATTTCGGCCTGTTATCTGCAGGGGACATGTAAGCACCATAGAATATTTAATAAATTTATACCTTTAATTTGAACTTGAACTATGTTTTTTTTTGCTTAGATTTTTTTTATTTTTCTGTTGTCAACTTTTTTCTGTGGTCGACTGGTTTTCGCGAAGTACAAGGAGGAGAGTACAAAGGGTGGATCGTGACTTCCACTTTCCCTGGAAATACTGGGATCCCCGTCCATTTTGACACGCTGTCCTCTTCTTTAGTTCCCTGTCTTCTTCCTTCCCTTGGGACAAATCGCTGACATAAATGCATTGTCAGCAACCTTTAGGACGACTTGACATTTCACTTCATGAAGTGAAGTTTAAGTTGTGTTGTTTTTAAGTTGTGTTGTTTTTAGTGCGTGTTTACCTGTGCCGTGAAGGTGAAAGTGGATAGTTTTCTTGGTCGAGGTAAATCATCTTTGATTCTGACACCTGATTGTACATTTCTTTTTGTGTTGTGTGAAATTTTGTTGTGACTTTTCAATAGATATTTGTTGAGGTTATGGTTGTTTGTTTGTGGTAATTAAATTCATTTTTGTTTATATGTCTATTAGTTAATTTACTTCATATTTGGTTATAGTTTTTATTATTTTCATTTAATTCATATTTGGCACCAGGTGACTTATTTGTATATTTGACATTTATTATTTGTAATGCGGCCCATACACCACGAGACAAGTAGATCAACTTGATTGAGTCTAACAAAAAGTTTTGTCGTGTGTGGAGTAGTTGCTCAACCAAATTGACGGTTGAACAAAAATCAAGGTAAATATTGAGTATACTAGTACCCACCTCCGATATTTTTGAAATTTTTTTTATATATGTATTTTGGTCCGTAGAATTCATTTTTCGAAAAATAAATTATCGCTCGCTTACCGTTTTCGAGTAATGAATTTTTAAAATTGTGTAAAATCAGTGAGCAGAAAAGTGATATCCGCCATATTGAAATCACTTATTTAGAAGCCGGAGGGGGTATGGGGGGGGCAGAGCCCCCTAAAATTGAAAGATTATATCCTAAAAGGGAGGTATTGGCAGAGCCCCCCAAATTGAAAAGGTAAATCCTATATACCGTTTTTTTAATACATTTTTAAAACACCGCATTCTATGGGAGTATGAAATAGTAACTGCCAAATTCGACTTTTAATTATTTTAAAATTTATATATTTCATATATTGGCGAAAATTTAATTTCACACTTTGAAATAATATGAAATCAATTACCCCATAGGGCGTATATCAACACGACCAGCGTATTTATTAACATAAAAACCTTTGAATCATCTGAATTCTTCGCCAGTCCTGAAGAAAACTCGGCCCATTGAGCTCGAGGGCGGGTGAGAGGCAAAACAGTTTCGTGTAAAACAGAAATCGGGTTTGGATTTAAAGTAAACTTCTTTTTGATGTCAGTTACCAAGTACCAGAAATTTTTAGTGCCAGCGGTAGCATTAAATGATTACTTTTTATCCTGTCATCAAATGATTATTTTACTCTCCTGATGGTGGAAATGCAAAAGTTTCTTGACTTAATATATTCAAAAGTAAGTGGTGTGAAGTAAAAAATATTTCAAGTACACTGTAAAAAAAATATGTAAATTCACAGTACAAATGTACAATAAAATTACAAATCGCGATATGAAATACTAATTTACTACACAATTATTGTAATTTTACTATAAATTTTGTAACTTCACAAAATGAAATTGGAAATCTCCAATACTGCATAACGTAAATGTTGATTACATGAGTGTGACGTATATTTTACACAATGTTGTGTATGTTTCTAAATCGTTTATGTAGGAAAATTCCAATATTTCTTATATAATTATCAATGTTATGTACTGAAAAAACACTTTGTACTGTAATTTTACTAAAGAGGTGTAATTTTAGAACATAAATTTTCAGTAAAATTACAAATCGGTTATTAGAATGTATGGTTTAAATTTTTCCTCTTGTGGATATAATTCACAGGTAACAATGGAATACTAAGCATATAAACCCAATTGCTTTTAAGTTAAGGCCAGACCTTTGACTTTGTCAGGGTCTGGGCAGTTCTTGTAACAGCCAAGAAATTTTGATAGGCATTGCCTCACGTACATGCTAAACAAGGCATTGTGAGCAAAATGCTAATTTTTTATGTATAGGGAGTGGGCATTAACGAAGAATAAAATTTGGCGCTTGGAAATATTTCAGGCAGGGCCAAGCACATTGGCAGGGCGGTAATCTTCAGCTTTGGGGTTTTTCCCTTTTCGTCTCTGGTAAAAAATTCCAACAAGAGTTTTGGAAATTTACAAAACTATGAACAGAAAGCTCCAATACTGATTTTATTTTTACATCCCACAAATAATTTATATTTACTACACCGTTCTGCCGTGCAAAGGACAAATGCCCTATATGCATTATAGGTCAAAATGGCTTTGTATGCATTTTTTGATATAAAATATTCATATTTATCTTTAAAAAAAATTTCAGACTGATTGTACTTTTTAATTAAAATTTATCACTTTAAACAGTTACTTTGTTTGCTTCGTTTTCATGTATTTTAAAAACTTTGATCTCGTTTTTCTCGAAACGAGCTTTTTGCAGATAGATCTTCTCCCCTTTGCACGGCGGAGTTGGTAAAAATACGTAAAGTAGATTAGGAATATTCCTAATAATATATGTATATTGCAAATTTACAAAACTGCTTGTGAATAAAACTTCCAGTATTTTTTTTGTAAAATTTCCACAGAAATTTTTTACAGTGTAGGTGGGCTCCTTGGCCAGGAACCCCCGTTGAATAATTAACAAGTAGCTTATACTTTTTTTTCATATAGAATTTAATGACTTTTTACGACTTTTATAATGGGAAAGGCAGTGCGGCCAAACTGAACGGACAAAAGGCTGTCCTTAAAAAGGTGCATGCTTACGGCCTTTCAAATGAAAATTATTTTTTCTCAATGTAGATTAATCAATATGGGCCAAAAGCGCGTGGGATCTAAAGGTACGATTCCGAACAAGGCGGCAGACCGCAGACTGCCGACTGCAAAAATTAATGTCAAACCGCAGGCGACACTACTTAGTCCATGGAAATGGTACTTTAACATTGCAAAAATGCAGGACAAGATTTTTTTCTTGGGTTGTGTAGGGGGGGTCGGTGTTAGCTTAAATTTGAGTTTTCGAGTTCCCCACCCCCCCCATTTGGCCGCCATCTTGGAAAAGGTGTGCAAATGGTTTTTCCACTATATCTCCGTAACAGTACATCTTACCGAAAATTTATAAACAGACTTTTTGTTTAGAATTAAATTATCTACAATTTATTCTTTAAGCGCTTTGTCGTAAATTGAAGAATTAAGAAGTTATAAGCCTTAGAACACAAAAATTAGTCACAATATTTTCTTTTAAAGGCTATAACTTTTTTTCCTTCAATTTTAACAAAAAAAATAATAACAAGTTTTTTGTAGAGGGTTTCATAACGAATAATTTCCATTCATTCTTTTTTTAATTTTGTTCACTACGAAGGGTTCACAGCGCCCCGAAGGTATCAAAGTGACAGATTTTCTGAATAATTTTTTACGATTTTACCTCCTCCTCTCCCTAGAATTTCTCAAAAACAGGTAGCAAGTAATAATAATGTATGAATGACTTTCCGTTTGAAGAAATGCCGATGTTTGAGTAATGCAATAAAATTATTTATTACGGTTTTTTATTATTGTTATGGTATGTTTTACAAGGTACGAGATGGTTTAAAATGAAATTCTTTGAATAATAACATGTATTAGTTTCTCCAATTTTTGAAAATAATTTGTGTTAGGGCTGCAAAAAATAGTGCTTCATTCAGTTATGCTAATTATCTAGCAAAATACGGACGTATTCATTTTGTGGGAAAATTTTGAATTATTTTAGTGTAATTTCAAAATTGTAATTTCAGTTTGATCTTAGTAAAATTTTCAATTTTATAAAAGTGTACGTGTTATTCAGTTGTGCTATCTACCAAAATTGAAAATATTAATTAAATTAAAAAACCGTAATAAATAATTTTATTGCATTACTCAAACATCGGCATTTCTTAGAACGTAAAGTCATTCATTCATCACACAAATTATTTTCAAAAATTGGAGAAACTAATACATGTTATTATTCAAAGAATTTCATTTTAAACCATCTCGTACCTTGTAAAACATACCATAACAATAATAAAAAACCGTAATAAATAATTTTATTGCATTACTCAAACATCGGCATTTCTTCAAACGGAAAGTCATTCATACATTATTATTACTTGCTACCTGTTTTTGAGAAATTCTAGGGAGAGGAGGAGGTAAAATCGTAAAAAATTATTCAGAAAATCTGTCACTTTGATACCTTCGGGGCGCTGTGAACCCTTCGTAGTGAACAAAATTAAAAAAAGAATGAATGGAAATTATTCGTTATGAAACCCTCTACAAAAAACTTGTTATTATTTTTTTTGTTAAAATTGAAGGAAAAAAAGTTATAGCCTTTAAAAGAAAATATTGTGACTAATTTTTGTGTTCTAAGGCTTATAACTTCTTAATTCTTCAATTTACGACAAAGCGCTTAAAGAATAAATTGTAGATAATTTAATTCTAAACAAAAAGTCTGTTTATAAATTTTCGGTAAGATGTACTGTTACGGAGATATAGTGGAAAAACCATTTGCACACCTTTTCCAAGATGGCGGCCAAATGGTGGGGGGGGGGGGGTGGGGAACTCGAAAACTCAAATTTAAGCTAACACCGACCCCCCCTACACAACCCAAGAAAAAAATCTTGTCCTGCATTTTTGCAATGTTAAAGTACCATTTCCATGGACTATACTGGTTTGTATGATTTTATATGGATGGACTTCGGATCACAGCGCCAGTGTCGCCTGCAGTCGCATCTCTGGTCGAGAACCAGTAGTGTCGCCGGCGCACACTTTAATTAAAATCCAAATCGAGGAGAACTTAATTAAGATTTGTAGTATTTGACTTATTTTGAGTTTTAATTACTTAGGATTAACAAGTAAATAAAACAAATATGAGCTAGCTGTTGCCCGCGACTTCGTCTACGGGGACTACAGTTTATAGCTATCCTGCAGGAGCCGTTTAGGTGTAAAAGGAGTAAAACAAAGTATGGCGGGAAAAATAGGGGCATGAAAAGGCAACTGTACTCTAAGAAGTATTAACCATAAAAGAGTTTTTAAGTTAAAAAATGAGATGCATACATGCGGATTCCTTTTTAAAACTCAGCCCGAATTGAAGAATCTGAATAAAAAAATATTTTTGGGAACAGACCAGTAAAAAGCAAATTTTCTATAAATAATTAAGTGAATAAATGTTCAAACATACCTTTCTCGATTGCTCAAGGACACAACAAACAACAATCAAATAAATTTTTAACTTAGCAAAACAATATTTTATAGCACGTAATTAACTTCCGCTAGATATAGATTTTAATACAGTGTGCTGCGCCAAATAGTTAACACGAGTTGCGAAAATGAGTTTTTCTGTTTCTGATGAAGAAACGTTAATTGATTTAGTAGCTAAATATTCAGTTATTTATGACGGAGACCACGCTGATTATCGAAACACTCTCGTAAAAGCTAACGTGTGTAAAATTATAGCAAAAGAGTTAAATAATGACACTGAGTATTTTAGGTTATGTTCTTTAGTTAAATGGATATCTTTTAACAATTGAAGCCCACAAGACAAAAAGATATTTTTTCACGAAAATAAAAAATATAAACATTGTTAATGCTGTTACTGTATATTGTAAAATAGCAACACTAAATAATAGGGCCGTTTTCGCTGCAGAAGAAAGCTTTAAGTTTGTCTCTAATTAGGAATCCTTCAGAGTTAGAAAATCCACCAAAATTAGATAAGTTTATCATATTGGCCCGGCTGGACTCTTTATCATGACAACAATTATAAATTGGAGAGTTGTTTTCTTCGAGATAACCATCACGAAGAAGGTTGTGCAACAACATGTTAATATTAGGTCATCAACGACATCTGGCGCTACAGCAAGAGGCGTATAAAACACTCGAAATACTTGTCTTAATAGCCCAAAAGCGTTTTCTGTCAGTCGACGACCTCGGCATAATCTGTAGTTAAAAATTTAATTTTCTCGATCAAATCTTGCTACTTATCTGGAATAGGGCTTCATCATATATGTACTTAGCGCAAATGCTTCGTCTCCAATCAGGAAATGTGTTAGAATTACATCTGTACGTGGCAATTGTTTCGGCCCTGGGATATTAAATATATTGGTTGCTATTTTTCCCCATGACTGATTTTTGGAATATACCGTTGTCTGATTCTTTGCCGTAAGAACCAACATCAACAGCCAGTAGTTTCTTGACGGTGGGTCCCATCATAGATCCGGAGGTTCAAATATACCAGTTCCATCATCAACATAAGAAAATGCTAATACTGGTGTAAGTCATGAGGAGGAAGCTCCTGCTAGGGAGTCTACTGAAATGACTTTATCCTCTGGGCCTATTGATTAAACCCAAAATAATGTCGACAAGGTTACTGAAACACGTACTGATAAATCCAAAGAACAAATGGAAACTCAAGCAAAAGGAAAACGCCTAAAACGTCAAAATGATGATCTATTAAAGCTGTGGAGAGAAAGATATGAAAAAAGAGTATCGCTAATGAAGTCGATTATCGAAAAGAAAACTGAAGACGTGGATTTGTTTTGCCGTCACACTGCTGAGGTATTAAGAAAGTTGCCACCAGTTCAGAAGGCAGAAGCGAAGAAACATTTAGGTTTAGTCCTATCAGCCAGAAACTTCCATGGATCGTCAGATTGCAATGCATCTACTTCATCATATATTGCCTATGAGTTGCCAGGGCCAACCAGCAAAGCATTACAAAAGTCGAACTTATCTTATTCACCACTTCATTATATGTCAAACGCTACTTCTGCCTCAGCGGAGCCTACTGACTTATCATTTCAGACAAGTGAAGAGATTCAAGAATTTCAAAATTTGTTAGCTTACCTCAATGTCAAAAATAATTTTTCTTCACCACTTATAGCTGATCGTAAAACCTTTGCTTTAATATCCTCATAAATAAAGCTAAGTATAAAATTAAACTGTTTTTTATTTAAACGACAGTAGCTTCTAAGTGTTTCTTCATCACCCATTAAATGATTTTTAATCAACACTGAATAAGCTCCTTCATGTAGTCTGTTTCTATATAAAGACATTGCATTTTGTCTTTTCTTCTTCATATATAAAAACAATAAGACATCATCGTCCGCTTCCTCTTCCAACAGAAGATGCAAAATTGAATTTGTTGAATACGCATTCGACATGTTTAGTATTTTTATCTTCTTTGGTTAAGATTACCTTTTGTAGTAAAACATTATTGTCTCTGTAGCTTTCTTTAACAACTTTATTAAACTTTAATTTTATAATGTTTATTATTATTTTATTATTAAACTATATACTTTTTTTTAATTAAAGAGATCTTTTTTATTTTTATTAACAACCACTCAAAAGTTTTTCGTTTTGACAACTCACTAACTTTTTTTATTTTTATTTCTTACTTGGCCTTGGCTGACTTTGATTTCATAGCAAGTCTCTTTGGCCAAGTAAGACCGGAAGTAGTAGGACGATGTCCCTACATACTCCCCTCCCAGCGTAGCGTTACCTGAAGTGTACCGAGCGAATCGATTCTGTTTCACCGTCTCGGTCACACTCAAAAGCAGGTTTCAGTCGGTCAATGGCTATCGACTTGTTTGTGCCGTTTAGCTTGACGACGAACTGTTTACGTAATCTTTTGATTACCTTAAATGGCCCTTCGTACGGTGGTTCGAAAGGCCGCCGAACACAGTCGGTACGTATGAAGACGTACTCCGCATTCTCTAAGGCGTTCGGCACGTACACATCCTTCTGTGCGGACTGTCGGGGCTGTGTTGCCGACAGACCTTTCATGTGTGTACGAAGCCGAGTTAGAAATTCTGAGTCCTCTATCGGGTTCTCATCCGTTGGGATGGAAATTGAATTGGGGAGCCTCAGATTTTGTCCATAGACAAGCTCAGCTGGCGAGCATTGTAAATCGGTTTTAATTGCCGAGCGAATACCTAATAAGACAAAGGGCAACTCCTCACTCCAATGAGTAGTGTTGTCCCTTGCCATTAAGGCCGCTTTTAACTGTCTATGGAAACGCTCTACCATCCCATTTGCTTGCGGATGGTAGGCGGTTGTACATATCCTGTGCGTACCTAGAAGTCTTGTGACTTCCTTGAATAATTTAGATTCGAATTGCGACCCTTGATCTGTTGTAAGTTCAAGTGGTGCGCCGAATCTTGGGACATATTCGCTGACAAAATGTTTCGCCACCGTAGAAGCTGAGATGTCCCTAATTGGATATGCTTCCGGCCATCTCGTAAATCGGTCTACGATTGTTAGGATGTATGAATATCCTCGAGATGGGGGCAATGGTCCAACAATATCCATATGGATATGTTCAAATCTATTATTTGGTGGGTTAAAAGTTTCATGTGGAGATTTGGTATGTCTCGAAACTTTAGATTTTTGGCAACCTATACACGATCTAGACCAGTTGTTACAGTCTTTGTTGATCGCTGGCCAAAAATATTTTTTTGTAATAGCTTGCCTTGTGGCACGTATGCCTGGATGCGACAAGCTATGTTCAGCATTGAATGCTAACTTTCTTAATGTTGAGGGTATATATGGGCGTAATGTACCCGTGCTAATCTCACACCAAACTTCATGAGTTGTGAAAGGAATTGGTGTGAGTATTAGTTTTACCCTTGAGCTACTGCTGGGATGCTCTTTGAGTCGTTGTAACTCTTGGTCACCTTCCTGTGCTTTCGCCAGATGTGGCAAATCGAAGGTGATTGTGTCCACGTTGTCGGCCGCTAATGAGCGCGATAAATAATCCGCGACAACGTTTTGTTTCCCAGACACATGTCTGATGTCCGTTGTGAACTGGGAAATTAGACTCAGGTGTCTTGTTTGGCGGGGAGATCTCTCGGTCTTTGTGTGAAGGGCGTGTACTAATGGCTTGTGGTCAGTGTAGACCACAAAATTTCTTCCTTCAACAAAGTACCGGAAATGTTTTATTGCTGCAAAGATTGCGAGTAGTTCACGATCAAATGCAGAATAATTTCGTTCAGCAGATGACAACTTCTTCGAGTAGAAGGCTAATGGTTCCCATCTGTGACCGTTAAACTGTTCTAGCACAGCTCCGATAGCAAAATCGGAAGCATCAGTTGTGACGCTATACTTCGCATCCTCTAGTGGATGTATCAGCACAACTGCTGCAGCCATTGCGGCTTTCACATCGAGGAATGCTTGTTAACATTCTGCGGGCAAAGGAAGTTGTTCCTTATTTTTTGTAGTTGCCGGACTATTGAGGAGTTCCCTCAAATGATCATTTATCGGCACTAACATTTGTGCAAGTTTAGGAATAAATCGGTGATAAAAATTCACCATTCCTAGAAACTTCTGTATTTGTTTAACTGTTGTTGGTGTTGTGAGGTCATTTATTGCTTGAACTCGTTCGGGTGATGGAAGTATTCCATCCTTGCCGATACGATGTCCCAAAAACATGATCTCACTGACACCAAAAACGCATTTGGATAACTTTATTGTTAACCCAAAATTATCCAGGCGTTTAAACAGTTCTTCGAGGTGAGTTAAATGCTCATCCTCGGATCTACTAGCGATAAGAATATCGTCTAGGTAGACATAAATGAAGTCTAGGTCTCTTGTAACTTCATTCATAAATCTTTGAAATGACTGGGCTGCATTTCTTAACCCAAATGGCATGCGAGTAAACTCGAACAGACCAAAGGGTGTTATAATGGCAGTCTTATGCACGTCTTCTTGTGCAATGGGAATGTTGTGGTAAGCACGCACCAAATCCACCTTTGAAAAAATTGTGCAACCGTGAAGGTTCACAGAAAAATTATGTATGTGCGGGATTGGATATCTATCCGGCACTGTGACTGCATTAAGGCGACGGTAGTCGCCGCATGGCCTCCAATCATTTGTATCCCGTTTAGGGACCAGATGAAGTGGAGATGCTGTGGGAGACGACGAAGGTCGACAAATCCCTAGTTGAACCATATGTTCAAACTCCAATTTCGCTACCTTGAGCTTCTCAGGATGAAGTCTACGAGCGGTAACGAAAGGTAATTGCCCATTCGTAACAATGTGATGTTGCACATTGTGTTTAACCGGTAGGTTGAAATTAGGGGGTTGTGTTAATGAAGCGTACTTCGTTAACAATTCTTTATATTTACCAAGATGTTGGCATTCGAAACTCTCGACTTCATACTCACCAGTTGCACAGACGTCAGTCCGAAGACTGGTCTGTGAGTCAACTAGTTTTCGATGTTTAAAATCGAGTAATAGCTCGAACTTCGCGAGGAAGTCCGCACCGAGTATGGCTTTGTTGGTGTTAGCAATAATAAAATTGTGGATGAACCGTCGACGAAGGCCTAGGTTCAGTTCCAACAACTTCATGCCAAAAGTGTGGATCGTTGATCCATTTGCCGCGCGCAGAAGTAAATTAGGGCATGTAGTTTGTACCCTAAAAGTGTGTGCTGGTACTAGTGATATGTCCGCGCCAGAATCGATTAAAAAATCGATCTGGTTATGCTGATCACGGACATATAATCTGCACGAACGCTTCTGCTGAGAAGCGCCCGTGAATGTGGCGACTCCCCGCCAATTTAGTTTTTTTTTGTGGTCCCTTCACCCTACGTTCCCTCTTGGCCGATGGGCCAGGACCTTTAAATGCACAGGGTTGTGTGCACCGTTCTGCCCCACTACCGAAGCGGTAGTGGAAGTAGCAGAGCATCCCCGACAGCGCTGGTGCGGCGGAGGACTTAGGTATTGCCCCTTGTTGGGTGGGTTTACTGGTCCCCCCGATGAAGTATTCGGCTGTCTAGCCGGTGAGCGGCTCCATTGTCGTGGACTAGTAGACCCTCTCACCGACTCCTGTCGCTGACCCTGTCTCCCCTCCATCACGATGGACCTCAACTGGCGCATCTCGCGTTGAAGGGAAAGTACTGTTCGCTCCAGGGAGGCCGACGAGTGTACCTCTGACACCTGAGCTGATGTGGGTTGGTGAGCTGTCACCTCCCACACTTTGTCCGCCAGACGGGATAGTTGTCCCAGAGTCTGGTCTAAGGACGCCGCGAGCCCCACCTGGATGTCTTTTGGAAGTCTCCTTTCCCAAAGACCCCTGATGAGGCCTTCGCTCTCTCCCAGGCTGTCCCCGGCCAGACTCTGTAATCCTCTTAGGAAGTCCGACGGCTTCCGGTCTCCGGGTTCGAGACGATTCCTCGTCGATAATCCGTATCGATCGAGTAGCAGCCTCTTAGCGTCCGCATAGCTGGCGTCGCTGAGGTCCGGAAACGCATGCAGCAGTATCCTTGCTGCCTCCGTGGGCAGCCCGGATACTATATGTGACAGCTTTGTCTTGTCGCTGCTGATTCCATTCAGACCGAATTGGGCCTCAGCCTGGTAAAACCAGACTGCCGGGTCGCTTTGGTGGAATTCGGGCAGGTTGAATCTTGCTGTAGAGGCTACGTCAACCTCTGCCCGACTTCTGCGTCGACCCGACAGCCCCTCCGCCAGGCTGGGCAACGACTCATCCATATCTAGTACAAATGAATGGTCAAAACTTTGCTGTCTTTCCATTATTTCTCACTCAAGTGACCAAATAAAAACCAATCAACAATTCGTACCAGACACAAGCAGAACACTGCAAATGTAAAGTGTGTTGAAACAACACACTTAAGTGTGTTGTTTTCTTGTAGTCATTTTTAATCCACTTTAAAGTGTGTTATTGTCTTAACACACTTTAAAGCGTGTTGTTTTAACACGTTTTTCCGTAAATTGTGTTGAAGCAACACACCCAAGTGTGTTGAAGCAACACACCTAAGTGAGTTGAGACAACACACCTAAGTGTGTTGAAACAACACACCTAAGTCTATTATTTCTACACACCTTAAAGTGTGTTGTAGTTTAACACGTCTTTCCTTCAGATAAGTTAGTGACATGACGAGAAGCGTGTACAAAGTGTGATTTTGCTTCAATAAATAAAGTATTTAAAGGTAAGTCATAATTATTCTTAATGTAAATTCCTAACATGTGTTTTTTTTGCAGAAGCAGCGAAAGCACAAAATGTCTTATTAGAATGTATTGAGAATAGTATGCCAGTCCTTGGGGAAATAGATGAAATCTTTATCTGGAATAATAAAAAGTTCATTTTGATCTCATTATTAACGACCCAGAAGTACGAAGCAAAATTAAACGCATATTATGTTATTAAGGTCGTAGACAATAAGAAGTCAGTAATTGATATTGAAAAATTGATTTTTTCACATGATTTAAGTTCATTTAATATTATAATTAAAGCATTTCTTCCACGACCGCAATTGCAATAAAAACAAGTATAAGAGTTTTCGTAATTATCGTATTATAGTATTTATTAATTTGTTTTTTCATCTCCTCATCAAAGCTATCTAAATTCTACACACCAAAAAGTGTGTTCTATTTTCATAGCTCAAAAGTGTGTTGTTACTACAAAAGTGTGTTGTTACTCCAAGAATGTGTTGTTTCAACACACTTAAGTGTGTTGTTTAGATTTCAGGTCATAATTCACTACTTATTTTTAACACACCAAAAAGTGTGTTATAATTTTAACACGGAAGAGCATGTCAATTGCATGATAAAGTGTGTTAAAACAACACAGCTTGACAACACAGCTAGGTGTGTTGAATAACACACTTTGGTGTGTTAAGCAACACATTTTGTGTGTTTAAAAACACACTTCAGTGTGTTACACCTTTTACAGTGAACCCAAAATAACTTCAACTTTAGTGAAAAAACGAAAAACCAAATTGATACACAAATAAATCCAACGGTGTTCGAACCTACACCACCTAATATTTAATTTTTAAAAAAAATATATATAGGTTTAATAGTTTTACTTAATTAAAAAAAAGGAAATAAATTTTTATATTAAACAATACAAATAACTGTTATATAATTTATTTTTAAAAAAAATTTTCCGCCGTCGGTAAAGATAATATAATCGAGTTAATCTTCTAGCTCAGAAGTACACTTCTCAGCTGGGCTGAGAAACGGGCCACGCTTATGTGCAGGGACCGAATCCGGCCGAAAGCACCAAAAAAGGTATAAGAAGAAAAAACACCGCAAAAACGAGCATGCGACCGAAAATGCGGGTTCCTTCTCAACCCTCCCCAGCACTCCTGTACCGAGCCGGTCCGGTCCCTGCACACAAACGCGGTCACATTTACCACTGCACAGTGGCTCGGCTAAGACATGCAAACACAAAACAGAAAACAATGCAACATTTAAAAGCACAAAACATCAAACAGAGAAGCGTGCAAAAACAATGAAAAAGTGGGACACACAGGGAGTCACGCCACATTAAAAAGAGTCCTTTTAAGGACATCTTCGCTAACTTGCATGCTAAAAGCACTCGCATTTTTGTTAACATTTATAAGCATGCGGTTAACTGGTTCGTACATCCCATAATTGGTATTAGAGGAATTAATGTACAAGAGAGGTGGACCTCTCAGGTTGTAGTTGTTCACTCTAAATGACGTACGGGTTCGTAGGAAGCCTGAGTCAACTTTGTCATTCAACAAACGATGAACGAATATAACGTCAGCGACCTCGCGACGCTTATGGAGAGAGCTCAAGTTGAGCAATTTAAGTCTGTTCACATAAGGCGGAAGAATAAGTGGGTCATCCCACGGGAGGTGACTGAGTGCAAAACGGACGAACTTCCTTTGAACCGATTCGATTTTATCGACATGGGAGGAGTAGTAAGGAGACCATACCTGGGAGGCGTATTCAAGTAAAGGCCTAACTAAAGATATGTACAAGTGTTTTGTGATAAGGGGGTTGTTGAATTCCTTGGACCATCTTTTTATAAATCCCAGGACTGAATTGCCCTTGGAAGAGATATAATTGATGTGGGTGGAGAAATCCAACTTACTTTCTAACCTAACCCCAAGATCGATAACAGAGTTAGTGCGGGAGATCTTGTTATCAAGAAAAGTATAGTCGTAAGTTATAACGCCACGTTTTCTACAAAAAGTCATGACCTCACATTTACTAATGTTAAGGACCAGGTTGTTGTTGGAACACCAAGAATCCTCGATACTCCTTATGTGGCGGTACAATTTGATGTCATCGGCATAAATAAGGATTTTACAGTGCCTCAGCAGGGTAACAATGTCATCGATTGATAAGAAGATGATTTAGTTCTTCTTCTTAATTTTCTTCGTTTTTTAAAACTTGAAAAAAACAACTAATAACTAAGAACTTATCTTTTCTCCCGGCTGGTAGAACCAGAGTTAATTCCTTTTCTTGACTTTTTCTTATTAAATGGTAATTATTCTTGCCCACTCTTGGGTGTCGGGTTCACCAATTTAGTATTTTTATCTTCTTTGGTTAAGATTACCTTTTGTAGTAAAACACTATTGTCTCTGTAGCTTTCTTTAACAACTTTATTAAACTTTAATTTTATAATGTTTATTATTATTTTATTATTAAACTATATACTTTTTTTTAATTAAAGAGATCTTTTTTATTTTTATTAACAACCACTCAAAAGTTTTTCGTTTTGACAACTCACTAACTTTTTTTATTTTTATTTCTTACTTGGCCTTGGCTGACTTTGATTTCATAGCAAGTCTCTTTGGCCAAGTAAGACCGGAAGTAGTAGGACGATGTACCTACACATGTTGTCTCGGTTAACCTTTTGAAACGACTGCAAGCTTTTTGTCGCCGCGTTCAATATTGGTTCGACCGCCGGCGGCAGCTGCACTGCCGTCTGCAGTCTGCGGTCTGCAGTCTGCCGCCTTGTTCGGAATCGTACCTTAAGACTGCGTAGTGAGGACGTCCCTTAGCCTATTTCGAACAGTCAAATCTGAGTGACGAATCACTAAGCAAACTGCTAAGCCTCTTCAAGCATTCAGGGTTACAACTTTGAGGTAAAAGATGGACCTGATGTCTTAATCGAAGAAGAAGACAAAGAAAAAAAGAGCTACATTTGCCACTTAAAACTTAGTTTGCATTTTCAATAATAAGAATTTATTTACATTAATTCTTCTTGAGCAATAGAAATTGCAATAAAAAAAATTCAAAATACACTATAACTGTGTAAATCCTTCTTGGCTGTGCATGGTAACCTTTGATATCTGATTTATTCCCTTTTGATAGTATGTACTAAAGAAACACAGATATTAGCTTAATACAATTTTCTCCCAATCTTTCCAATCCATTTCGTTTCCTATAAACCAAATCCTTCGTATCCTGTTAAATCATGCAAATGAAAAGTTTCGAACCCCTTCAAATTGCCTTTATACAATTTTCACATAATTTTACAGACGCACAAAAAATCCCAAAATTATTCAACAAAGACAGGAAATTCGCAGCAGAATTTGAGTGGTTGGTATCTGCCTCCCCTAAACTTAAGCTGTTTTTGCTACTTTTTAAATGCTATCACTTAAGTCATCCCAGACACAATCACCGCCTATTCAATGGCTTTTACTCTTGACTATCGCATCGAGGAATGGCGGGGAGTGTCTTAGGAGACAGCATACCGAAACTCATCCTGGAAGGCAGTCAAGCTTTCACTGCCTAAAGATGGACTTTATCGACTTTGCATAAATTAAAATAGTGAAAATGGTGAATCCCTTTTGTCGCTGTTTTTAACGAAGAAGAGAACGCCTTTTGGTTGTTTAAATAATCTTCATTCCGAATGTAAGGATCCAGAGTAGGGCGGGAATGTTTCTGGCGCATAATGGAGATTGAAGGAATAATTTCGTAACTTTATTCGAAGCAATTTATGCAGTATTCATGTATTTCGTACTGGAACTGGAAGGATATGCCGGAAGATATGTATGCTTTCAGGATTATTAAGAGAATATTTACAAGCCCCTAAAAACACCTAAGCAGGCAGGAGTAGCTTATGAACGGCAACTTGAAACTAATGAGAAGTCCTTTAGCAGTGACGTACTTCAGGCTCATCTTGACGTTTTCTAAAGTGAACATACATATCTACTTGGTCTACAAATTTTGATAAATTTACATACAAAGTCACATTCCATATAGAGTGAGTGGGTTATTCTGAGCAATCTCTGCAATATAGCCAAAGGATGTTTGTTATTCCTTGGACATCACGGGATGACTTTAAGTGGTGATTTACATCAAAAGGATGGAACACCACTTCAGGAATACTCAAGGTGCTCTACAATGTATGATGTGAAGTTAGTTGCACTCTTGAAATAGCTTCGGTCAGCTTTTGGATGCCCAGCATACTCTACAAATATACCCACCCTCTACAGCCCCCAGTATATTCTGCTCGAGTCATGAATATGGATATATGGAACTTGGCTTCTGTACAACTGTTTGGACGGTACCAAATGATCCTTTTGATGTGAACATTCATCCTTATGCATACTGCAGGGCGAACAGTGAAATCCTTGTAATACTCAAGATTTGTGTCACTTCCCTGCTTCGATATCCTCCTCCACATCTAGGACACAATTCAGCTCAATTCTGTAAATTTGAGAAATTCCGCTGTTGACCCGAAAACTTTATGTTAGTGGTAACTAAAGTGGATGTAGTTGTAGCACTATAGGATCTTAACAGACCTTCAGTTGCACACTCGGCAGATTTCTGCAGTAAGGTACACTATCGAGTAATTAAATAAGATGGAGGATTGCCACTTAAATGGGGCACTTTGCTCTAAATGAATTGTCTAGTGTGGAAGGGGCTGCTATCTGATAGGATAAGTGTTATTTGGCTTTGAACATTCTTCTGAGTACACGAGAAACGAAGACTTACAAGAAAGGAAAAACGGAAGAAAAGTATTTTTATGTGATCAAAGTTTTGATTTAGGCGAATTTTGAGGCTTAGGCTCATTCTTCCTTTCTTAAGCAACCAACATACACTGTAAAAAATTTCTGTGGTAGTTTTACAAAAAAAATACTGGAAGTTTTATTCACAAGCAGTTTTGTATATTTGCAATATATCGTCGTTTAAGTTCTAACACCACGTAAGTGATATTTTGGCGGTTTTGAGATTTTGGTGCATTTTGCTAGAGAATCGAAAGACGCATTGTTTCAGCCAATCAGTAACAAGCAAAATCCAATATAAATGTAGTTTGTACACAAATTATAAAATGGTTTTGTAATGGTATCCATGTAAAATTACGCAGTTTTTTCACTCTCCTGTAAATTTGCTATTTTTGACTTACGTGGTGTTAGAACTTAAGCGACGATATGTATATTATTAGGAATATTCCTAATCTACTTTACGCATTTCTACCAACTGTGTAGTAAATATACACTATTTGTGGGTTGTAAAAATACAATCAGTATTGGAGTTTTCACTTCATAATTTGTAAATTTCCAAAATTTTTATGTTTTAACTTTTTACCAGAGAGAGGAACAAGGAAAAACGTAAAGCTGAAGATTCCCGCCCTGAACCAATGTGCTTGGCCCTGCTTGAAATATTTTCAAGCGCCAAATTTTATTCCTAGTGTATAGATGTTTTCAAACTTCGTGACACAAAAAATTTTAACAGTTCTGCGCACCTCGTTGCCAAATTTTATAAACGTTGTTCTATCATTTTCCCTCTTTTCATTTAAAAAGGCAACAAACGCAGAAAAACTCAACAAAATAATTTGAGAAGGGATGCGCGCATGCCGAATGAATAAAGTTAAGTTATCTTTATATGTATTGAGCAGAGCTTTTAAACACATGTAAAAACCCTGCTCAACCAAGTAAATCTATTCATCATAATAAGCATAATTTTGTTATAATTATGCGAAATATTTCTCATGCCTAAATTTGAAATAATTAAAAAAAAGTGCTGAAAAATTTCTTTTTAAATTCAGGAGCATTTTCATACATAAATTAACAATTCTCCGCAGCCGCAAGCAACGCAACCTCCCCTGGCGCGCATGCGAATGACGGAACACGTCAAAAATCTAGTAATCAAAGTATGTATGTTTAAAAACACAAATTGCGTATTTAAAAAAATTGCTACAACGGGCTATTTTTACATTTTTTAGATTTACGCGAAAAGTTATAATTATTTTTTCATGAAATTTTCATTGTAGGTAGGCACTAACAGAAGCCAGAATTGAAGCCCTGAAACAAGGCTCTACGATATTTACAGTCGCTGTAATTAAATGTCAAAAATTTGCCATATTTCGCGGTTTTTTTTTTTGCAAAAACCTGTTGACCGATTTCAATTGTCCAAAACTCATAGCGCTATTACGTAGGTACTAATTTTTTGTTTTCCAAAAATAAAATTTTTTCGCACCTAAAACATTGAAAAACGTATTTTTGCTACCATTATTAACTTTTTTCGACCTGTTCTCCTGGACCGATTTTATCCAAAACACTGTACCGGCACAATGGAGCTCCTTGCTGGTAACAGCAAGGTTGGCTGCCATCATGCTTGGTCATGCTTCCTTCATCAGCAGCTTTGAAGAACTGATCCGGATAGCAATCGCAGTCATAAACAAATTTCTAATAAACTCACCCTCCCTAATCCTCCGAAATAATCGTTAGGGCGGTGTTATGCCGGTCACATAGTAAACGCTAGCTCGTCGGAAGGGGTCATGGGGGTTGTGACCAGACCGATACCTGTATGGTTCACCACTTACCTACTTGTCTGTGTGAAATTTCTTCATTTCGTTCTGATGCGCCGCCAATTAACCACAGACCTCCATCGCGGGCTCTACCAACACTGAGGAACTGTAAGTAATTCGACCCAACCGCGAGAGCACGCCGGAGAGCAATTCTCTTCAACCATCCTGGAAAAATTCTAAACCAACCTAGCACTTCATGCGGGGCAATAAAATATATAGCGAGATTTCCAAACCAAATTCATATATTAATTACTTGGATTAAATCTAAAACATTCAACAACACTTCAATGAACATAACAACAACAGTTTGACAAAAACAGTGATTTCGTGTTTTGTGTGAGGTTGTATAGAGGGGTGCAAAAAAAACTTGGCGCCATTATTAAACTTGAACCACAAAACAAAAAAAAAGCAAAAGGGAAGTGTCAACGTCGATTTGCCAAAACGATGTTACAGGACAATACGCCTTTGTGTTATTGTTATAAGACAACCAACTTCCAATCGGGCACGATTCCTGGACACTCCCGGCAATCGGCCGAAAAAAACTAAGAATATTAGCGTGCAATTTGTTCAATTAGAACAGTCGAATACATTTTTGCACCCATAACCAAAAACCTGTGTATATAATTATTTAAAGTATTCACTATATACAGTATTGGCCAATACTAAAGCACCCCCCTTAAATATTTCATAAATTTTTCATTATTTTGATAAAAACTTAATAAAAACAACTATCCAATATTACAAAATTTATATCTAACTATTTATTTATATATCTAAAATATAAAAAAATTCAAAAATTATAACATCAATACTCCAGTCTTACAATTCAAACTATACAATGAAATGATAAACTATTGTACCAGTGGACAAAACTAAAGCACCCCCCTCAATTCAATGGAAATGATTAACGGTCAGTAATATCGTGAATGATAACAAAGTACGAGGCAACGGGACGGGTTTCACCTTTTCATTCTGGCGGAAGATCGAACAAAACACATAATGGGGAGGACTCTTTGCTAAAAGGGACCATCTTTAAATCCTGACATATCCTCAGCACAACTTCCTAAAGATTTCGGCTTTGGAATAAGTCAGAGAATAATCCGACGAAGACCCGTAGAAGTGCTTTAGTATTGGCCAATACTGTATATAATAATTAAAATGTGTACAGATAATTAAAGAATCAATATAATAACAAAAATTCATATATATATAGTTAGGTTAATTGTTAGCAATATAATACAAAAGTGTAAAAGTAGTTAATTGTTTTCCAATTTCTTGAAATCACGGTTAGATAACATTTAAACGGCTGTCGCTTGCGAGCTCTTGAACTGAGCAGTGATTTTTTCAAATCAGTCAGCAGTGATTACGGTATCAAAACCAGTTTCTTGTGTTTTTTTTTCTCTGCTATTTGATTGTGCGTCAGTGCGTATAATTTCTTGCGTTGTTGTGATTTATTTTCGCAGCTTCCCGGTTTTTGCTTTGGTTTAAGATAAGTAACTTTTTCTATTAATTTAGTAGCTAGTTTTTTTATTTATTTACAAGTTTTTTCCTCATATTTTGGGGTATAGTCTCCAACATGGGCCCGGACCCTGGAGGGTCTAATCGTTTCTCCCCCTTGGCTGACCTGCATCAACCTACTCCAAAAAAAAAACGATCCAAACGCGATCTTACAACTTTTGCCTCACCCTCCACCCTTTTCGATTTTCCACCTCTACCCTCTCAACAGCTCACAAACCCGGCAAAATTCATCACACTGCAATCGTGTAAGCCCAATAAAACTCTGAGAGATGAAAACGCGTTTCTTTTGAAATTGGCTGTCGACGGTATCAGCAAGCAGTATTCTAAGTACTCTTGGCTGCATGACGGTTCTCTACTCTTACTATGTGATAACCAGCAGATAGCTGAGAAATTCACGGCGACAAAGGTTCTACCAGGTCCCATTCCAGTTAACATAACTTTTCATGAAAAGTTGAACCAAACCAGAGGTACTATCTATTGCCGTTCCATCGCTCACCTCTCCCCCAAAGAAATAATTGACGGCCTTGCTAAATACGACGTCACGGATGTTAGGATTCATACCAGGAAGGATGGTGACAAAGATATCCCTTCAGGCCTCATCTTCCTTACTTTCAACCGCTTCACACTTCCTGAAAAGATCGAAATTGGGTTCGAACTGGTAAAAGTTCGGGAATTCTTCCCGAATCCCATGCGTTGTCGCAAGTGCCAACGAATTGGGCACACCACTGTCCGCTGCTCTGGCAATGAACTATGTCCCTCATGCGGCTACCCCCCTCATCAAGGCGAATGCACCAGAATCTTCTGCATTAATTGTGAAGTTGAAACACACACATCTGGAGCAAATGACTGTCCAAAATATACAGAAGCCAAGGAAGTCCTCAAAATACAGACAAAATACAAGTGCTCCAGGTATGAAGCTAGACAGCGCTATTTCGAGCAATTAAAGGCTACCTCTACTGACCCCAATATTTCATACTCATCTGCTATTTCAAATGCTACCCTTATAACACCTCCAGTATCCAACTTCCAATCCTCCTCCACCCATTCAACTACTTCTGGCAAACCAGCTTCACTTGATTTACTTCAAGCCTCTATGAAACCTGCTGCATCCTCGCAAAACGCCACTCAACCCTCCGTTACTCACTCTAAAATCTCAACGACTACAATTCCACTTGCCGACAATTCACCCCTCGTACCCAACAGCCACTCTCACTCACTTACAACTCTCAACACCCAATCAAACTCTAACTTAACTCCTTGCACATTTTCTAATTTTGTCGAACCTACCTTTCCTACACCAAACTCAACAACTCAAAAAAGTATAGACTCACATAAAATGGAAACTGCCTCTTCTCTATCTGAGTCCGATTGTGCTGCCTCCTCCGCACCTTCTAAAGCCATATCACGCCAAAAGAAAAAACAACAAGCAAAACGCAAAATCAATCCCAAAGTCCCACTAAAAAATCTACTTGAAAGTATCAACTAAGTACTTCCGTACTTTGCTCTAGCTATAGATCCTTCTGTTTTTTCTTCATCTATTTTTCATATGATCTCGATAAAAAATCTTATATGCCTTCAATGGAATATTCGCGGCTTTTACAATAATCTTCCCTATCTGCAAAACTTATTACATTTTTACAAACCGCACATAGTCCTGCTACAGGAAACTAAGTTGTTACTTGGCGAAGGACCAACTCACGTTGGTCAGTATAACTGCTATCACTACAATAAGAGCTACCCGAATAGGAAAAGTGGCGTTGCCTTACTTGTTCACAAATCCATATCCCACACTCCCCTATCCCTACGTACAAATCTTGTGACTAACTGTGTTCTTATTCACTCTTCCCCCCCTACAGCCTTTGCCAATGTCTATTTAGAAACTGATCAAAGCGCCTCTCTAACTGACCTCCAAGATCTTTACGATCAACTGCCAAGCACTTTTATTATGGGTGGTGATTTTAATGCTCACAGCCCTTGTTGGGGCAGCCCTTCCACCGATACTAGAGGTAAAATAATCGAAGACTTCATCACTAGTAATCAGCCCATTGTCCTCCTAAACAATGGTGCTTGCACTCATCTATCCACTCACAACACCCTAACATCCATAGATCTTACTTTTAGCACCTCTAATATATCCCCTTTGCTTAGCTGGACAACCCACGCCAGCCTTGAGGGCAGTGACCATTTTCCCATCATTATACGTTCGAGCATCCCCCTCGCTGATACAAAACACGTTTCCTACTTTCTCCTGAAAAAAGCCAAATGGAAGCTTTTCTCCACAAAAGTCACTGACTTGTCGTCAACCTGTCCTGTCTCGAGAAATGTCGATCAGGAAGCGGCCAAGCTCAGCAAAATTCTCCGTGGCGCTGCGTCCGTCTCTATCCCCACTAGTCATCCCAAATCCATATCACAGCCCAAATGGATGACACGCGACATCCTTGACTTGATAAGAACTAAAAACAAATCCTGGCAGCTCTGTCGTCGTCACCCTTCTCAGTCTAATTTCCTGAGGTTTCGTCTGGATTCAGCTATTTTAAAAAGAACAATCAAAAAAGCTAAAACGGACTCATGGCTTTCCTTTGCGAATTCCATAGACGTCCGCACCAATCTTAAAGAGGCTTGGGCGAAAGTACGTGCGGTTTCCGTTGGTCCATCCACCAGGCTAATATCAAATGTTCATTCAGGCGGTGTAAATTTCACCAGCTCTCCCGAAATTGCCAAAGAGTTTGCCACAGTTTGGTCGAGCTACTCAGCAGACAGTAACTTCACTACTGAACATAGGCAAAGTAAAGTAAATATAGCCTCTGATATACAGCGATACCCTGGTGACACAGCCGTTACACTTTCTCACCGTATTACCTTAAGCGAATTTAAAAATGCTTTAAATTCCTTCAAGGGCACAACCCCTGGGCTCGATAAGATCTCCTACGAATTAATCAGGAAATCTCCCATTTCTTTCCAATTTCGTCTCCTCAACCTATATAATTCTATCCTCTTGCAAAAATCTTTCCCCCGCGCTTGGAAACATGCGCTTCTTGTCCCTATTCCCAAGGAAGCCTCTACTTCTTTGTGCGTCAGCAACTTCCGCCCCATATCCTTGATCTCGTGCCTATCAAAAATTCTAGAAAAAATTCTTTCAAATAGAATAAATGCAAGCCTGTGTAACTTGTTCTCTAAGTCCCAACATGCTTATATTCCTCAAAAAGGCACGCATACTCTCCTACACCTTCTAGACGCTGACATCTGCGATAGTCTGGCTCGGCGAAAACACACTTCCATCCTTTCCCTTGATCTGACGAAGGCTTACGATAGATTGAGTGCTTCGTTCCTCGCTAACCAACTCGCAAAATTAAAAGTTGACAAAAACTTCATATTCCTCATCCTCAACTTCCTCAGTCATAGGTCTATCCAAGTACGGGTCAATGGTTTCCTTTCCCCCATTATGCCGCTACAGAATGGAACTCCACAAGGTTCGCCGCTTTCATGTGCGCTTTTCAATTTGTACACAATCTCCCTTTGCTCCAGCTTAAATAAAATTAATAATACTACTTCTTATCTTTATGCTGACAACCTCCTAATTTTCAGCTCAGGTAATCCCAAATCAGTCTCAAAAAAGCTAACTGTCGCACTGAAAACAGCGCTGAACTGGGCTTCTTCTGCCGAAGCAATATTTTCAAAGGACAAATCAGAACTACTTCACATCTGCAGAAAACGGAACTGCATGGTACCTACCATCTCAGTCAAAGATTACCGCATCACCCCTCTTAACCAATTAAAAATTTTAGGCCTCCTCTTCTCGAAAAACCTTAAATGGAACCTGCACATTAAGACAGTGATTAGTAAAATGGACAAAATTAATAATTTGGTGAAATGCTTAGCTTCTCGCAAAAACGGCCTGTCAATTGCCCCCCTCTTACACATCTGTAAGTCTCTTATCCTGGGCACTGCTGGTTACTGCCTGTCAATATATGGTAACTCTTCAGCCACTGTTCTCCAACCTCTTCAAGCCTCAATCAACAATGTCCTTAGGTCAGCTACTGGTGCTCTTCGCTCTACCCCAATCGACTCCTTACTCGTTGAAACAGGTTTCACCCATATTTCTGCGAGAGTCCGAAAGGTTCAAGTCAAACTTCTCTCACAGCACATCATAAACCCTTCCGCACCTCTGTATCATCGGCTTCGCAATTACATCAATATCAACTCTAAAAGTTTTTCCGCTCTCCGACATTGCACTTTGCTTATAGCTCAACTCAACATACCCACACCCGAACACCCGCCCGATCTTTGGCATACGTTGACTCCTTGGTACCCCCTATCACACCATTTTGTCACGGATGCCGAGCCCCTCAACAAGAAAGATACCCCTTCCGTTATTTACCGCCAACTCCACCAAGAAATATTAGCACGTTTCCCTGACCATATAGCCCTATACACTGATGCCAGTAAATCCGATCATAAGGCTGCCTTCGCTGTGGCAAAAGTAATAAATAAAGAGGTGTCCCTACTACAATCAGGTCTCCTGGCCCACCACACCTCCCCTCAGGTTGCAGAAATTTTCGCTATCTTCCAAGCAATCCAAATTCTACAGAACACCCCTCTCAACCATCTTATTTTCACCGATTCCTTATCTTCTGTACTGGCCATCAGAAATAGAAACAACAAAAGCTATCTTCCGTCTATCATCCGGTGTCTACTTTCACAAAATAGTCACATAAAAATTTGCTGGATTCCAGGACATGTTGGTATAAAAGGTAATGAAGTCGCAGATAGCATGGCGAAAAATGTTCCCCTCTCCGACAATCATTCACTCATCATACCTCCTTCAGAATCCTGCTTTCGCCTTTATGCACTTAACGTCCTTCACACGGAAGCACTTTCAAAGTGGAATACTTCCTCGTCCTTCTTACGTTTCCATACGCCCTCACCAACCCCGGCCCGTTATAATCCAGATCTTCCCAGACTTAAGGCACGTATGCTCTGTAGGATCAGACTCGGTCATACATTCTTCTCCCACGGACATCTTTTTATAAAATCCTCTCCCCGCACCTGCAACAATTGCCCCAATGCGCCACCCCTCACAGTCAGACATATTTTAACTGAATGTCTAAAAACTGCAAACATTTTCGGAGATTATCCTTCACTTTCATCCTTACTAGAACCCGGTCAGAACCATAACAGCCCTCTTTTTAGACTTCTCAGATCTCTAGACATCACTGACTCAATTTAACTATTCTCACACCTCAGCGCCTTTTGGATCTATAGTCCGTGTGCGCTTAACTTGGTCGGTTGTGCTTTCAAGCCTTCCTGCCTCTTGTAATAATAATAATAATAACATTTAAACGGAATTAGATAATTGAACGGAATTAAGTTACGACTACGTCGTGGCACAAAAAAACAACAGTACAATAATCAACCATATTTCAAACACCTTTTTTTTTCGTCACATAAGTTTAATTATTTGCGCATTCAAATTCTACGTTAATTTCCAAGAAATTAAATGACGAATTATCGTCAACACCGTGCCTTTCTAAATATTTATTTTTTTTCTACTGATAAACTACCTTGAATGAAGATCCTTGTCAAGAAAAACCCAGGAGCTGCTACGGGAAAAACCCCTCTGGTTACCCCGTATAGATGAAGACTTCCTCTTCAAAAGAAACCTTCGTTTCTTCTCTGCGACTTCTACCAATTGCTAAACCAACTGAGCGGAGTCGATGTCACACTACAAAACAGAGGAAATTTGAAGGCGGCACCTCTAAAACAACTTTCCAACACCGGCACTGACTCCTTCTCAACAATTTGGATTCCGCAACTTAGTTACGTTTTTGACCTGGGTTGGGGCACAAAGAGCAGACAAGTTGTTGCCTTGTAGCTTCCCGAGCCTGAATATCAGCTACCTGTATCCGGTCAATTCTACTTTCGTTCCTATAGATAGTAACCGCTTGTCTTGCAGCGACTCCCTGAGCTACTACGACCAAAAAGGATATTATAGCTTCAAAAGAAACCAAAATAATTAAATTAAAAAATGTAGGGATTTCCTCTTTTTTTCTTTTTGTCTCCGCCTTCGTAATGGAGGACCTTCCTAATTAACGGGGCCCATGCGGAGCTTCCTGCCGACTAGTTTTTTTCTTCTTTGCGTTTGCTAGGAGCACATCACCCAAACTGCAAACCCGGCTGACTTTCTTATTCGCTTCTTCTCCAATCGGATGCTTTACTACCAGTTTATGGGGGACAAGGATTGGTGGCGCGGCAGACACTGATATTTTCACCTTTTTTCAATTAATTGAGAAACTGTTTTTCTCTATATCTCCGGTCACGCACTAGTTTCCTGAAGCACATATTACAATGCTTCGACCGTTCCAAAACCAAGCTACAGTATTTGGGTCAAAAACAATCTATTCTCGTCCGTCTACAATCCCCAACTGTCTAAAATTTTCCATTTTTTTCTCATTAGCTAAATTTTTGTTTCCTTTACTTTTCCGCTATCTCTCCTGGACTAATTGTTTTATTTTCCCAAATAATAACAGTAAATATTTTGTATTATATGTACGTACATACATTCAAATTAATTTCCGATTGAGTAATTATATTAAGTTTTAACCATTAAAAATCATTACCGGCTGTATTTGAAAATAAGAATGGCGCCGAATGGATGCTGTAAGAAAAAATGAATATTTTACTACATAAATTTTATTAAGCAGATACAATGTTTATCTTTTTAATTCTTTATCAGCTCCCCTTTACCCTTTCTTTTATTTGTCCTCCTCTCTAATTTATTTCTCTCTTTCTTCAAAATTCTACTTCTTGCTTGCTTCTCTGCTTGTGGTTGTGTGGCTTGTTAGTTACCATTACAAGTCATTCCACTGATAGAGTGCACTATGAGGGAATGCTACTTAATATCCTTTGTTCCTCGTCCTCAGGGCTGAACTTATGCGTTCTGAATGCCAGGAGTTTGAAGAACAAAATGGATGAGATGAGGTATATGTTTGAACATACAAAAATGCATGTTCTGCTTGTTAGCGAGACTTGGTTGAAACCAGGAATTCCCTCATCTTTTGTTTCAATTCCCAATTTCTCGATGCATCGTAATGATCAAGTTGGTCGTACTAGTGTTGCCATATATGTTAACTCGGCGTTCTCGTCTAGAGTGGTTGGCAAGTCCAGTGGCTCACATTTTGAATTCATTGCCGTTGAAATAAAGTCCGCTGGTGACAGCTGTGTTGTGATCAATGTATACTGTCCTCCTAATTTATTTAATCCTGACATCGCTGCTGAGTTTTACAATCTTGTTTCTATTCTCTCTCGCCACTATGAGAATATAATTGCTGCTGGCGATTTTAATGTTAATTTGTTGAAGGCTAATACACGTTCGAGCACCCTAAAGCCTCGTTCACATTGGCGAGTACAAAGGGTTAGTACGTGTTGGCTACTGGTTGTTGCCAGTGACTGGTATGCCAGTACACGCCTCGTTGGAACACTTGTGCTAGTGTACTGTTTTGGTTAGTAAACTAACCTGGTGAGTAGTGCCCTTGCTAGTAGATAGCCCTAGTAGATAGCCACTATCCTCCACTTTTCTAAACTAACCACTTAACTCGCCTCGTGCGAACAATGACACGTGGGTTAGTAAACGATTATTTGACAAGTAATTTACGATTTTCTGTGAAGTGATTCCTGATTTTTTGAAAATTGTTTTTTTTTTATTTTTACTTGAAAATGAAGTAGGCAGAAAGTGAAACAATTAAGTTTTTAGAATTATATAAGGACTTTGAGTGTTTGTGGGACAATGATTCTGTAGATTACAGAAATACTCAAAAGCGGCAGGCAGCATTGGAAACGGTGGTTAAGGAAATTTTGTTTTGATTGATACCCAAAACCAGGACACTAACCTGTCTAAACTGAACTACGTCTGAACATCTACTCACTTATAACTAGCCTCAGCCTTGCTAGTGCCTGCTAACCAGGCACTAACCACTAGCCCACTAGCACAGCGTTCACATTGGCGTGTGCTAGTCCCTGGTTAGTAGGTACTGGCAAGGCTGAGGTTAGTTATAAGTGAGTAGATGTTCAGACGCAGTTCAGTGTAGACAGGTTAGTGTACTAGTTGTGGGTATCAATCAAAACAAAATTTGCTTAACCAAAGTTTCCACTGCTGCCTGCCGCTTTTGAGTATTTCTGTAATCTACAGAATCATTGTCCCACAAACACTCAAATCCCCTATATAATTGTAAAAAATTAATTGTTTCACTTTCTGCCCACTTCATTTTCAAGTAAAAAAAAAACAAAAGAATTTTAAAAAAATCAGGAATTACTTCACAGAAAATCGTAAATTACTTGTCAAATAATCGTTTACTAACCCACGTGTCATTGTTCGCACGAGGCGAGTTAAGTGGTTAGTTTAGAAAAGTGGAGGATAGTGGCTATCTACTAGGGCTATCTACTAGCAAGGGCACTACTCACCAGGTTAGTGAACTAACCAAGACAGTACACTAGCATAAGTGTTCCAACGAGGCGTGTACTGACATACCAGTCACTGGCAATAACCAGTAGCCAACACGTACTAACCCTTTGTACTCGCCAATGTGAACGAGGCTTTAGACATTTTCTTGAATCTTTGGATTTACATGTTTTAAATCAACTTCCAACTTTTTTGCACTGTCAAAACCCGTCTTTACTTGATATTCTGACTGCTACCTCCCTTGATTCAGTGTTAAAATATCATCAAATCTCTCCTCCTAGCTTTCTTGATCATGGCATACTATTCCTCTCCTCTCGTTTTGCTTTTGTTCCCCCTCCGCGCCTTTCTCATTTTCATATCATGATTATAAAAATGTCAATTTCGAGCTACTCTCTGAAGTCGCCTCCTCTATGCCCTGGAGTGTTATCTAGAACACAACTTCTGTTGACACCAAAGTTGATATCCTGACCTCTTTCATTACATCCGCTTTTGATCAATGTGTTCCCATTGTTACAAGAACACGTAGTCCTGCCTCTCCCTGTCCTTGGTTCTCTCGTGAAATCAGCGACTTGATAATTCAGCGCGAGTTCATGTATAAACGCCATCGCAGGACTAGGATCCTTAGTTTCCGTAATGATTACAAACAGCGCCGCAACCTAATTAATAGCAAGATTAAATCTGCGAAACGCGAGTACTATTCCCGGAAGCTTGATCCCACCCTAAGTTCTAAAACATTATGGGCTAATCTTCGTTCGCTGGGCGTTCATGCGTCTGCGGTCATCCCGTTTGATGCTGATGTCAATCTTCTCTTTCATCCAATCTCCTCCTGTTTCTGCGTCCTCCTCCCTTTCTTGTCCCTTCTCCTTTGACTCACTTAGTTCTGGTGGCTTTAACTTTCGTTGTGTTGAGTCGTTTGAAGTCCTTGAGATATTGCTTTCCATTTCTTCTAATAGCATTGGCTGTGATGAATTTCTTAAGATCCTCTCGCCACTTATCGTGGAAACTATTACTCACATTTTCAATTACTGCCTGACAACTTCTCAAGTGCCCTCGCTCTGGAAGAAAGCTATAGTCAATCCCTTACCAAAAAAATCCTCTCCAGCTGACATGACTGATTTCCGTCCTATCAGCATTCTTCCTTTCCTTGCCAAAGGCTTTGAAAAAATTCTTTATACCCAAGTACTGCAACATCTTGAATCGAACAATCTCCTTTCTAAATTCCAATCCGGCTTTCGCAGATCCCATAGTTGTGAAACAGCTGTAATAAAGGTCACGACTGATCTGCGCTCTGCGCTCGGCAAGGGTGACATTGCGATATTGGTTCTACTGGATTTCTCCAAGGCATTCGATTCTGTGGTTCACTCTCGTCTGCTTTCGAAACTTGGTCAACCCTACCAGTTTTCTTCTTCTGATATTCGACTACTCCACTCTCTTCTTTCCAATAGATTTCAATGTGTTCGCCATAACAATGTTAAATCCTGGTTCCTACCTGTGCCTCTGGGAGTTCCGCAAGGTTCTATACTTGGCCCTCTTCTCTTTTCGCTGTATGTCAATGATCTTCCCTCTGTTATCCATCGCCCCTCCTTTCATCTGTACGCTGATGATCTCCAGCTGTATACTTCTTGTTCTCCTAATCAGTTAGATCTCTGTGTATCCGAATACAATAGTACACTATCCCAAATTAATAAATGGTGCTCTTTCAACTTCCTTACACTAAATCCCAATAAATCCCAAGTACTTCTCCTCAGTCGTCGATCCTTGTCCCCTGACAACGTTCCATCTCTTTTACTCAATAATACTCCTCTTCCTATTGTTGACTGTGCCAATAATCTTGGTATTGTTATTAATTCCAGACTATCTTGTTGCAAACATGTTTCAGTTATGCTCTCCAAGATTTATGGCACATTACGCCAACTCTGGCTCTATTCTAGTCTTTTATCGTCATCTATTCGGCTTAAGCTAGTTAAATCCCTCGTTCTGCCACACTTCCTCTATGGTCCCCTTGTATACATATCCCTCGATTCTTCATGTCGTCAGCGTCTCCAAGTTGCATTTAACGATTGTTTAAGGTTTATTTTTCACATGCGAAGGTTTGATCATGTATCTGGTGTGCAAAATTCCTTGCTAGGTTGCGGCCTTTTCGCTTTATTGCTGTCATGGCATTGGTTCTCCTGCATAAAGTTCTTCGTACTAAAAGCCCTTCTTACTAGTGTTGGGTAGAACACGATTATAAAATGAGTTTGTAAGAGGTGCATCTTTTTTCTTTTGAGCCAGTACAATGTCATACTTCAAATGAGGCGAGGTTCTATTGTAATGCCAAAATGACAAAAACAAGCAGATTAAAAAAAAAGAAAGAAAATAAATACCAATGAAGTGCATTTTTACAAGCTTAATTCTAATATTAATTAAACTGCCTTAGAGTAAGTAAGAAATCTATGCCTCCACAATGTACAGCCACGGACAACTAATTAGAAACAGTTTCTTAAAAATTGCATTTATACATTTTTTATGTAGCATTTATACATTTTTTATGTTATAGTCCGGGGAAATTAGCAAAAAAAATGCGCGAAAGGAGACAAAATTCGGAAATGGCTGAAAATTGGTCCACAGCTTCCTTGTGACTTTTTAAGAAAACCATTTCGGAATCACAAAAAAAACAAAATGGCCGCCGGAAATATAGCGGTTTTCCGGTGTTTTGCTTGTATCTCAGTTTCTATAGGTCGTACAACCCCGTACAAAGGCGCTAAATGTTGACAATGAAATTCTCTACAACTTTAGATCTTATAAGATGTTGACCCGATTAACCCTTTCAAAGTTAATCAAGGTCAAAGTTTCCAAAAATTACTTTTTAGGGAAAACATCACTCAAAAACTGGTTTTTTTTTAAAAAATTTTTTGATCAGTCAATACGAAACGTTATTACCTACAAAAAAGCCTCTTACCATTTTTTTGAAAACTTAACCCTTTCGAAGTTATTCAAGGTCAAGGTTTCAAAAAATCAGTTTTTGGTCAAAAAATGACTCAGAAACTGATTATTGAGATTATTTTTTTTGTTCTATTTATACAAAAGATTATTGCCTACCCTAATGAGACCCTTGCCAATTTTTCGAAAACTTTTCGAAAATTTTTGCAAAAATCAATTGTTAGTGATTTTTTGGCCGAAAAGTGATTTTTTGAAAATTTGACCTTGAATAACTTCGAAAGGGTTAAGTTTTCGAAAAAACGACAAGGAGCTTTTTTGTAGGCAATAACGTTTCGTATTGACTGATCAAAAAGTTTTTTTTCGAAAAAATCAGTTTTTGAGTGATGTTTTCGCCAAAAAGTGATTTTTGGAAACTTTGACCTTGAATAACTTTGAAAGGGTTAATCGGGTCAACATCTTTGTAAGAACTAAAGTTGTAGAGAATTTCATTGTCAACATTTAGAGACTTTGTACGGGGTTGTACGACCTATAGAAACCGAGATACAAGAAAAACACCGGAAAACCGCTATATTTCCGGCGGCCATTTTGTTTTTTTTGTGATTCCGAAATGGTTTTCTTAAAAAGTCACAAGGAAGCTGTGGACCAATTTTCAGCCATTTCCGAATTTTGTCTCCTTTAAATGCTAATTTCCCCGGACTATTAAGAATTCATTATGATATTGTTATTGATCTCCTTCAATCAATATATATTTAAAAAAATTAAGAGGAGGTGGTGGGAATTCTTTAATTTGATTCCAACATAAAAACTGTATAAATGCAATTTTTATGAAACTGTTTCTAATTAGTTGTTCGTGGCCATATATTTATATTTTGCAATCCCACCTCGCCTAATTTCAAGTTGGAAATTCTGCTACTGCAAAAAAAGTAAGAAATATCTCTCCAGCACAAAATTTCACTCCCTCAAAAAATGTAAGAATTGTCTCTTCAGGACAAAACCTCACTCCCTCGAAAAATGTAAGAAATGTTTCTTCATGACAAAACCTCACTCCCTCGAAAAATGTAAGAATTGTCTCTTCATGACAAAATCTCACTTCCTCGAAAAATGTAAGAATTGGCTCTTTAGGACAAAACCTCACTCCCTCGAAAAATGCAAGAAATGTCTCTCCATCCAATTCGTATTTACAATCTCACCGCGGCTCACCTTAAAGGTAGAAACAGAATGGCACGGTGACCGTGGCGGAGTCCGCCGCTCAGAGAGTTTCCCATACATTTAATTTTTCCCCAGGCGGCGCGGACAAATTAAATGTATGGGAAACTCTCTGAGCGGCGGACTCCGCCACGGTCGCCGTGCCATTCTGTTTCTACCTTAAAGTGGATATTTTACTGCCGCAAAATAAGTGAGAAATGTCTCTCCAGTTCGTGTTTACAATCTCACCTCGCCGCAATTCACATTGGAAATTTTACTGTGGCAAAAGAAGGAAGGAATGTCTTTCCACTAAGTAATTTACAATCACACCTCGCTTCATTTATCTTGATACACGCTCATATACCAGTAGGACATTATTTTTGAACCGGGACATTTAAAAAAACTGAGGCCTCAGTACAATTTACATCATGTAAGAGACAAATTTACTGCCTCGTGTAAGTCCGGCTCAACACTACTTCTTACCTTTCTGACTTCCTCATGCCTCTCCAATCCCCGCGTTCCATTAGATTTCTCATTCCCGCACACCGCTCCTTAACTGGTAGTCGTTCCTTCTTTGTGCACTCTCTCAGACTCTGGAATAATCTACCTAACTATGTACAAAGAATAGGCACAGCCACGGCCTTCAGAAGGCAAGGATTTCTCTCTATATCATCCTCTTCTTCTCTTTAGTATTTCTAATCTCTATCTCTCTTTCTTACTTCCACATATACATATGTATGTACTTCTCTTATCTTAGTTAAGATCCCCAAAAATAATGTACTATAAATGATATAAATCTTGTGTATTATACCAATAAATTGTTATTATTATTATTATTAATTATTTTTACATCAAAAGTAATTGTCTAATGATGATAAATGTACAAGGATTTTTTTTCGTACGCCTCTATTAATATATATCTTCAATTTTATAAACATGAGTGAGAATTTTACAAATTATAACTTCCGTTCAAGTTTTCTATGAGAAAAAAAAACAAAAAATTAAAAACTAATGGCTTTCTTAGAAAGCTTAGTGTCCTCTTTAAAATGCTTTTTTTATTTTTATTTTTGCGCACATTTTAGTCAAGGACACTTTAGTTTTTCCCCGAACGCCTCGCTAGGAAATTTGAATTCAGCTTTTTGGCGCGCTTAGATTTTTCGAATTTGCTTCTTATTTTTAAAAATTTTTTATAATAATAAAACAATTTTTTTTAAAATAAGTTATAATATAGATTTTAGTAAAATTTTCCGCTCTTTCACGTGGCGCTATTAGTTTTTCGATTTTTTTTTATTTTTCGATATATAAAGCAAAAACCAAATTTTGATATATAAAGCAAAAACCAAATTGTGAGCTTAGCATACACTTTAGAGCAGCAAAGAGTTTTTTTTATCGTTTTCTACACCCAAAAAAGTACCTAAGTTCCAATTTTCAGCGAGATCACATTTTGTGCGAGCTTTCGGTCTAAATTTGGTTCTGACGACTGGGTTATATAGTTTTATTATTATCTTGGCCAGTTTCACACGGGCCTACAAACAACCAAGAAAAATCTTCTGAAAAAGTCAGCCCGTGTGAAACTGGCCCTTAGAAACTCGCGCATAACTGATGAATAGGACACGGATCGGATTTCCCTCCATAGCCTCGCGACAGAACCTCTCATCTATCACAGTAAATCGGCTACGAATCTTCCTACGCCCACAAAACACCCAAACTTACGCTTAGCTGATGAATCGAACATGAAATTCATTTCCCTCCATTTTTTTATGTGAAAAAACCAAGCTTATGAGTCACTCTTTGTACTACCAGTCCGTCATGTCATTCACATCATGCTGCAATGTCTAGTAGTAGCTTGGTTTGAAGGATAGAAAAAAGGATAGAAAAGGTTAGAGGGGGTCTGGGGGATGCTCGAGGAAATGTCGATGAACCTTACGTTTGAACTCTAAGATGTTGTACGAGTTCGGAAATATTGACTGCGGGAGTTGTTCTATTCATAAACGAACTTCTAGACCGTATTGTGCCAAAAAGGGGGGGGGGGGCTGGAGGGTATGGGGGTGGGCCGAGCGGGCTAGTCTTGTGTTGAGGGGAATAATATTGCCGTGCAGGCAGGAGATTCTGAATTTCAGTGGAACTGTCGCTATGGTAATAGCGATAAAGTATAGAGAGGGCTGCTACATTCATACGATGGCTTAATGAGTCTATAGAGGCGCGAAAGGGGCCATAATCAATGAGTTTTTTGGCACGATTTTGCACCTTGCCGAGGCAAGCCAAGGTGGTTTTTGGGGCGCCTGCCCAGATATACGAATTGTACTCAAGGCGGGGCCGAATGTAAGATTTGTAGATTGTAGCCAGGGCGGCTGGCTGGAGGAGGAACTTGCATCTCTTGAGAAACCCAAGACATTGGGAGGCTTGTTTGGCGATATGGAATATATGGTCATTCCATCGCAGATCCTCAGTTAAAGTTACCCCTAGGATGTTAAGAGTAGAGCCAGCCGTTAGATTCTCTTTGTCCACTGAGATGGGAGGAATATCGGAGTTAGCTTTGGTGGAGATGAGACAGTACTTCGTTTTGGTGGCGTTAAATTCAACACGATTCATTCGGCCCGTATCGAATCGATTTGATGTCCTTGTTGATCGAAGTGGAAATCAGTTCACGATAGTGAAGACAAGGTCTGACACGTGCTTGTCTTATATTGTCGAAGGCATAAGAGTAACGCAGAGTACCGTGATCAGCGAAGCAGTGAAGTGGGTTGGAGGGGATTGAGAGCAGATCATTAATGAAGATTAGGAAAAGTGCGGGTGATAGGATTGATCCCTGAGGAACACCTGCCGAAATGGCGTGGGGGTTGGATTCGACGCCGTCCAATACTACCTTGATTGAACGGCCAGAAAGGAAGCTCTTAATCCAGTTCCTTAGAACTAAGTTTATACCAATAGCTTGGAGTTTCGACAACAGAGCTGGGTGCCATACTCTGTCAAAAGCCTTTGAAATATCTATAGCAACCAGACCAGACTCTCCAAAGCGATGGTAGGACACAAGGAGATCGGTCTAAAGCCGTACTGCCCGTCGTGTATAATTTGGTTGGATTCTTGGTATTTCATCAGCCTTCTATTGATTATTGTCTCCATTATCTAGGAGAGAACAGAAATAATTGCTATTGGGCGGTAGTTTAAAGGGTCGTTGGCTTCACCTTTTTTTGGAATGGGCTGAACGTGAGCTAGTTTCCAAGAGTCAGGATACACTCCGGAGAAGTAAGACAGGGCAAAAAGTGTGCGCACAGGTTTAGCCAAAGGTGAGGCACATTTTTTAAGAACCATAAGGGGAATTTTATCAGGGCCAGTGGATTTGTTGACGTCAAGCTCTTTGGGACACCTATAAACCTCGCGAGTCCTGAAGTAAACCCCGTCCATTGAGTGGGTGGTATACTCGAGGGTGGGGGTGTCATAGCAGTATCAGGTAAAGAAAAATTTGAGGCGAGCAGAGATGCTAATATGTTGGCCTTGGATTTGCTATCTGTTAGCACTTCCATGTTGTGGATGAAAGGAGGTGTTGAGGAGGAAGTAAAATTCTTCTTGATGGAAGCTACCAATGACCAGAAATTTTTACTGCCTATAGTGGTATTGAGAATCTTACTTCTCAACCCAACAGACAATTTTATTCCTATATGTAAAGGTCCGGTTACACGCAACGATCTGCTTGTGCCAATTGGCTTGCGCAAGTCAATTTGCGCAAGTGAATCGTTGCGTGTGAATGCAAATTTTTGGCTTGCGCAAGCCAAAAAGGTTGCCTTGTGCAAAATATCTGTTCTTAGAAAATCGGCTTGAGTTTGGTGCTTTGGCATGAGCGTTTAAACGATGTTCAAGCCTCAGCTACATGCCCTTGGGTGAATCGTGAAATTTTATGACGCTCCTCCGACCTTATTATTATCAAGATAATATAATAATCGTGTCAAATTAGCAAAAGGGTACCAACTGTTTTTAAGTAGTATGCAAATGTTGTTATCCATTATTTATTTAACAACTGGCTTATGTGAATGAGCAAATAATGTACCATTAATTACCAAATTGAAAATCTCGGAAAATATCTAACGATATCTAATAGAGCCAATGTAAGCATCAAAATAACTTGTATCTACATTTCTCTAAAATATGAGCCTAATTACTTTGTTCTACGATAAAAAGTTTAGGAGTTATTAAAGTTTATGTAAATTAAAAAATTGTCCAAACGTGTTTTCTTAAACACCCTGTGTCTCAGTGGATAGGGCCGATAGCCCTATTCTCTAGAAAAAAATTTTCTCCAAATACATCCAGGAATCACCCCCTAACGTAGTAACGTGTTAGTGCAAAACACTGTACAATGCGTAGATAAGTATAAATATAATGCGCGATAACTAATGGGTGCATTCATTTGCTTTTCGGGCACGGTTAATGCAATAAACCAAGTTAAGTGTTTTAAAATATAATATATTGGTTGTGGGAAATAAAATGTCGAAAGAAAAAGAATTTATTTGTGAATTTATTGAGAAATACAAGTCGTTTCCATGTTTGTGGAAAATCAAGAGCAAAGAATACAGCGACCGCAATGCTAAATCTCATGTGTATAAAATTTTAGTAGAACTAATGAAAGAAGTGGAGCCGGATGCCAACAGGGAAAGTGTGGTAAAGAAAATTAATTCCCTACGTACCACCTACCGAAAAGAGTTGAAGAAAGTGGCAGAATCTGAGAAATCAGGTGCTGGAGAAGATGATATCTATGTACCTCATTTATGGTACTTTGAACTGTTGCATTTTTTAAAGGTCCAAGAACTTCCAAGGCGTACAAAATCAAACATTGATGATATACAGGTAAATTAAATTTATTAATAGTTAAATATATAAATGAAACAATCTTATAAAATTAAGTGATTTATATATATGTATATGGTAAAGACTAATTGGAAACCATTCTGTGCTGCCAGCTCACTTTTCCAGAATTGTTGAAGTATGTTTTAAATTGCTCCCTTACTTCTTTTGCATCTGCTGTGTGATTCTGGTTATAGCCCTTTTGGAGATTTAAGAGATTGTTTGAGTCACCTCGTAAACCATGAGTAATTGTACCATGTGCAGTATCTTCAGTATCAAACACGTCATTCGATGTATATGTATCTGAACAATTTCTTCGCAAAAAATTATGAAGTGCACAACAAGCCAAAACAACCTTGTCAATATTATCAATTTTTAAATTGATTGCAGTATGGAAAATTCGAAAACGGTTAGCCAGAATTCCAAATGCATTCTCCACGATTCTTCTGGCTCGAGACAAACGATAATTATAAATTCTTTTTTCGTAATCAAGCTCTCTTTGATTGTATGGTTTTAAGAAATCTGGCCTCAAAGCAAATGCTTCGTCTCCTACAAAGATGTAATTTAATGGTGTTTCACCTTGAACGACTGGTTCTGCGGTAGGCAAATTCAATTTATTTGCAAGCAACCTCTTCATAAATGTGGTATTGTCAATTACTCCACCATCAGATACTCGACCGTTGGTTCCAATATCACACATTATAAATTCGTAGTTAGCGTTAGCAATAGCCATCAAAACAATACTGTGGGTTTTTTTATAGTTGAAGTAGTAGGACCCACTTTGAGTAGGTGGAATAATCTGTATATGCTTCCCATCTACCGCTCCCAAGCAATGGGGGAAGTTCCATTTATCTTCAAAATCTTTTGAAATTTTCTTCCATTCAAGCACGGTGGTGGGAAACTGAAAGGAAATACATAAACATTTATCAATTATCTGATACTTTTTTACAACTTCATATAACTGCCTCATTTTTATTGTTTCTTTGTTTATTTTTATTACTCATAGTTTTTTTTAGGTTTATGACAATGAAATAATCAATGAGTGGCCAGAATCTCCACAAATCTATTTACCGGACACACCATGTTCATCTAATGCATCTGCATCACAAACATCTTTACGGCTATCCAAATTATCACAAAAACGCAATAATAAATGCGACGAAGTGTTAGACGTGATTGGGAAACGTTTAAGAGAACCTTCTACCAATATTGAAGATAAATATACTGACATTGGGAAAGCATGGGCATCGAAATTGAGGGACCTCGATCCACAACAAGCCGTACACGCAGAAAAAATAGTTAACGACGTATTCTATGAGGCACAGTTGGGAAATTCGAATCGCAATTGTTGTATTCAAATTCAACAGCAGCATTATACAAGGAATGCTCAGCCCCCATTGAATACTCAGCTATTATGGCAAAATCAGCCCCCAATCAACACTCACCAATTATGGCAAAACCAGCCCCCAATAAACACTCGCCAATTATGGCAAAATCACCTTCCACACAACACTCAGGAGTCATTGCAAACTCAACACCGGATTACAACCAACGATAAGGAAAAACCGCTTCCACCCGACAATGAAACGACTGCACAGGTGTTTCCCAACTTAATTTGTGAGGATAAAATGTAATTTATGTGACCTAGATACATTTTATAAATTTGATGTGTTCTTTGAAAAATATGTATTTTTATTTTTTTATGTCTATTAACACTCTTTATAAATAAACTTACCTTTAAATATTTGTCTTTTAATGCCTTATAAATTGCGTCGCATGTCTCTGGAATTATTTGAGTTAGAGCACTTTTTGAAATCACTGTTGAAAATTTTAAGTCTTCATAGCTACTTCCTGTGGACAAAAATCTCAGCGTAGCTGATAGCCGTTCATGGGGGGTAATTGCACGTCTCATAACAGTGTCTTTTCTTAAAATCATTGGCTTAATTAAATTTAGCAAATGGTCGTATGTGGTTTCATCCATACGCAAATAATTGCGAAAATCGTCAGGCTCACTGCGTAATTCCGCTAGTAAATTGGTATGCGAAAAGAGATCTCTTTTTAGCAACCATGGTTTACACCATTTTTTTTCGCCTTTAACTTATTTTTTATTATGCAAACCGCAGCGGTTCCAAGAATTACCTCTTCCTCGAAATTGTCCATTTTAAAAGCAAAAACTTCAGTCCTTCACTTCACAATTGTTCACTGGTGACTGGTTCAGTTTCACTCATTTTATTTGCACCAATTGACTTGCGCCAGTCAATTTGTACAAATAAATCGTTGCGTGTGAACCGATTCATGTTCACTCAGTTTATTTGCACCAATTGACTTGCGCCAGTCTATTTGCACAAGCAGATCGTTGCGTGTAACCGGACCTTAACTCCAAGATCATCTGGGGAATAGTTCTTGCGCACTTAAGGTCCTATATAAAGCCAGATATTAATCTCACAGTGCTCCCAGGGAATAGCGCTAGGCTTTTATAGCGATATAATGGAGAATCGTATAATATGCTCCAAGAATAAAATTTAGTCCTTATATGAAATATTATTTCTCATAATGCACTTATATCGAAATCTCATATTGGTGTACAACACTTACATAAGCCTTAGTTCAATTGCTATTGTAGCAAACTAATGTTATAAGATTGTTGGATCAACTTATAATAGGAATTAAATGTTCTCCTTTTGGAAAAAGTACGTTCATATCAATGTTATATTATATAGGAAAGGTGGCATTAATATAAATTCATTAAAGGACAACAACTTCTCTTTGAGTTAGATTTGATCAAACAGATGGGATGCATTGAAAGTGATTAGATCTATTATAAGTAATATATTTCTTTCTCTCAAGATTGCTTTTTTGCAATGTATAACATGCAATTCAACAACGATTTAAATTTTACTGTTAATATTTCATACGCTACCTCGAAAAATAACAACCTTAAGATAAATGAATAAATTAGAAAATTTAATGTACTATTATGTAAAAAACATATTTTCGGATCAAAAAAAATTTTTTTTCAATAAAATTTCGATATAACTATTTGTTTTCATGCTTGTAAACGCATTTATTCTTAAACTTTTAATTATAAATAAATGCGTTTATTTTTGTTTCAAACTAGCTGGGACCCGGTGCGCCTATGCTGCACCCATAAACCAATAGTAGTAATCAGGTGATATGAATTTTCATTTAATACCCATACCGAATGGCTTGCAAAGAAAAAGGTAATCCGCCATTTTGTATTGGCCGCCATTTTAAATTTGGATCGATCGATCTGAAACTTTGGGAATCGTATTTTTTTCGAAAAAAAACCAAAATAATATAGATCTGAGCTCTTTAACAGTAATTCGAAGAGTACCTCCCATACAAAAGTTCGAATTTTACGGATATCGGTACACTACAGCCACCCGAAGTGTTCGAGATAGAGCAAAATAGACCGCGTATATACAAAAATTCAGGCCAATCGGATGAGCGGTTTCGGAGTCTATTGAACATTTACAGACAGACATACTTTCAATTTTATATATATAGATATGGCCGATCTAAAATTTGACATACATGTATGGCACACAAAAAAGAGTTGCTATAGTACTTCAGATCTCTATTAACGATAATAAATCTTGATATAACAGCCAAAATTTGATGTCGTGACTTTAAAACTCACATAAGCATTCATGAACGCTTACATATATAAGATACAAATTCTTGTATAAAAATTCAGATTGCTGAATTAAGAATAGAAATGTCGATACAACATTTGTAGTGCTACATCAGCACTTTACAGAAAAGGGTGAAGCAAAATGTCATATTTCGGTGCGTGTATGTGTGTGTCTGTACTTCGAGAGAAGAATTCTTCTATGAGACCTTTGATCGGTGTTCTCTGTTTATATTCTTCTAGTTGAGTCAATAGATTACACTCATTATTGAAATGTTATTCTTTTTACGAGTCTGTAAAATTAATGTAGTGAAGGATTATATTTATATTTCCACGGCCTGCCCCGCTGGCACTTAGTATCTAAAAGTTTTTATACATATATGAATACAAGCTCCAAGTGCTCCATATGATCCTATAATAACGTTTGTTAAAAACTGATTGCCTATATAAGTGTTGATGGAGAAAATAAATTCTTACTTAGAGTAGTTTTTTTTTGTATTCTTATATAAGAATCGATATAAAATTCACTTTCTATATAAGCCTCGATATAAGAAAATACTACCCAAGTATTGTTTTCCCATACTCATTCTCCTCACTACTGATATAGGAATATTATATAGGATTATAACTCTTTGGGAATTATAGTCTCTTGTACGCACTCAAATAACACTTATGTACATTTCAGTAAGTAAATTACTCCTATGAGATTAATATTCCCTAGACCCACATAAAGCAACAGATTTCGAATTAGCATTCTAGTTGATGTTTTAAGAACTAAAAGACCTATATAGAGTCATTCCATGTCAAATCAACACGCGAAAATTTTCAGAAGGCTGAAACTTTGCAAAAAGTTTCTTCAAACAATTACAAAACAAATCCTGAAATTCATTTTTTTTGAAAAAATTACTATTCTATTTTTAAGCTATTTTTTAAACAATACTTACAGAAACCCCATAAATTCGAAAATTTTATTTCGGCTATAATTCGCCGAAAAAACATAAAAAATGGGTCCCAATATATACATACGATAGGTATGACCTTGTAGAACACGAATAAACGATGGTTTGATTTTTAGAATGTGTCCTGCTCTCTGATTGGTCGAAAAACTGAAAAAAACGTTTTTTTAAATATCCGAAATAAGGTATTTTTTAAAAATTTGAAAAAAATATGAAAAAATGGAAATTTTGTGCTCTACAAGGTGGTGGTATTTATTTTTTGTGTATGATGGATTTAAACCATGAAAAAATTATTTTGTTCATCGTAAAATCCGTTTCGTGGTTTAAAGCTAATTTTTACAGGAATTTCTTTAGTTTTACATCTTTTTATGTTTCGGAATGTCTTATTCGAGTCTTTTTTTACATTTTTGTGGTTTACTATCGTTAATTGCTGTAGCCAAAAAAATTGCCTAAAACATTTATTTTTAACGGGTGAAAGAAAAATTTAGTAATTGCGATTTCAAATTCATTATTCACATTCAAAAAAATAACGTAAGTGTTTTCACATAGAAGTTAGTTTATTGCAGTCCAAGTTATACAATTTCTTGACGAAGAAACTTCCCTCATTTCCACTGTTGATGCAGAAATTGGTTTAATACAATGTATTTTTCTCAGACCTGCGTACCTCCGAACTGTCGAATAACGAGCTTTTAGTCGTTTCGAATGTTTTTTGATTTCAGCACTGTCTACGTAATCAAAATTTATCCTCGCGAGGTCAGTTTCATCGTTGCTCCATTTGTTCATCGCCCACTGGAAAAGCTGTTGTGGCGTGGTTATAACTACACCGTTGAGACTGTCCGCTGGCGCACAACGTTTGAACACTCCGCCAAGCCCATCGCACGGTCCTTTGCCATGACGTCGCGTCATGCCATTCTGCTACGATACCAAAGTCCTGTTGATAGTAACACAAATTGGTGAGATTCTTGTAGTTTTTGTACTGAGTTGGTGCTCCATCCGTGAAGTAAATCATTTTCTGGACAATTGGCAATCGTTGTTTCAAAAACTGAATTAGTTTTCCAATGAAGAGATTAACAACATCAGAGCCATGTGTTTTATCTTCAGTTAAAACGATGAAATTCAAATGAGTTTCTTTGTTGTCCTCAGTTTTGTAGTATGCCACAAATGGATGAAGAGTAGCTTGTTCCTTTACCCAATAATAATTCTGTATATCATCTTGAATCACAAACATGTAATTTTCAGAAAAATCTCCAATCACCAGCACTTCTCCTTGTTGTAACTCTTTCTTTCTCGCATGTACATAATTGGATTGGCACTTGGCAACATAATCGTGTAAAATTAAATCACCTAAATTTGCCACAAATTGAAAGATAAAATCTTCTGAGGATTTCTGCATCACTTCCAAAGTTGTTCTATCAACAGAGATCCATTGTTTATAAATGACGGTTTCGATCGATTCTCTTTCAACAATGTCAGTCAGTATATTTTCCAACATCTCCAATTTTGGGCACATTTCGCAATCCTGTTTGAAACAATTTTCCGTTGGGTTTTCGCAAACAAGCATTTTGATACAGTACCACACAGGGTCTTGGTGTGGGTCAGAGGGTGGGATTTTGTGACAAAGAGTAATGTAAATATGCTATTATCGAAGCGTGGTTGCAGTGCTGCCAACAACTTTATAAAAAAGACTCGAATAACACATTCCGAAACATAAAAAGATGTAAAACTAAAGAAATTCCTGTAAAAATTAGCGTTAAACCACGAAACGGATTTTACGATGAACAAAATAATTTTTTTCATGGTTTAAATCCATCATACACAAAAAATAAATACCACCAGCTTGTAGAGCACAAAATTTCCCATTTTTTCATATTTTTTTTAAAATTTTAAAAAATACCTTATTTTGGATATTTAAAAAAACGTTTTTTTCAGTTTTTCGACCAATCAGAGAGCAGGACACATTCTAAAAATCAAACCCTCGTTGATTCGTGTTCTACAAGGTCATGCCTATCGTATGTATATATTGGGACCCATTTTTTATGTTTTTTTCGGCGAATTATAGCCGAAATAAAATTTTTAAGTATTGTTTAAAAAATAGCTTAAAAATAGAATAGTAATTTTGTCAAAAAAAAATGAATTTCAGGATTTGTTTTGTAATTGTTTGAAGAAACTTTTTGCAAAGTTTCAGCCTTCTGAAAATTTTCGCGTGTTGATTTGACATGGAATGACTCTATAGAAATTTAAATGTAGATCAACACTAATATAGGAGTTCTATAAGAAAACTCAAAATTTTCAGCACTTGAATTCTTAGCAATGTTCCTTGGGAACCTATCATCGAATGATGATTTGACTTTCCTGATGAAGGAATTGTAACGGTCGGTTATTTACCGGAAAATTCTCACTTTGGTTGGTTCTCCCATCTATCGGGAATTTTAGGATTCAATAACAAAATTTACTGGTCACAAAAAAAATTAGTAAAAAATTTAAAACTTTAAGGAGGCTAAAGAAAAAAATAATTTTTGTTCTGGATGGAAAAAAGAAAAAGATGACAGTTGGATGTAGAACACGGAATAAGAAGTTGGAATTAGAACCGGAGAAAAAAAAATTCAATAATCGTCTAGTCTGTTCAGATAATATAAATATTGTTTTTGGATTGTTGTATGAAAAGTCACCTGGCAGAAAATAAAGAGGAATATGTACATCACCCCCCAACAATAGCTACATAGAACAAAAACATAAAATCTATACAGGAATTCTCAGACAGAAGGTCTCATACCAGAGAAAAGTGAAGGAAGTTTTGTGATTTCCCTATTTCCCAGCTGTCCCTGGTGATATAGTCATAAACAAGTTACATAAATTCTATTTGGTTATAGAACTCTAGAGAAACAAAAAAACAAATGATTGCGAGAAAATTTGGGACAAGCAAAGTTCGAGGCAGTTTTTCCTGTGGAGAACAGTTTGATTATAAGGCGTCCCCAATAAGAGCCTTGTTGAAGACAATCCTGGTTTTTTGTGAATAGCTGGGCTTGTTGAATGGTATAAACGTGCGCTGGGCAACCCCTGTTTGAAACTTAAATCCTGAGGACGGCACTGGTTCCGGCGGGCAATACTTAAGCTCTTGGTGAGGTCTACCGTGCTAAATCAAATCAGTAGGTGATCCCCGATACTAAAAAGAGGATTTCGGAAATTTGGTGGTCAAGGTGGATGACAACAGGCATTAAAGGAGTTAGGTAACGTCGTTATATATTTTTTTTCTCGGATGTGACAAGATTACACGCTAGTTTAGTTCAATTTGTTAGACTGATTTACTTATTTCATTTAGTAGTCAATTTTCTTAATAGTTTGTAGGGAAAATTAATATTTTTGTGTGACATAATACTTGTTCTTATTTTGTTTCGTTAATTGTAACCAACCATTGGTTCAGCATTGGATAAATTGAATTTTTGTTTGGCAGGAATTCCCTTCTAATTTTTAATAGTTTTGAATACTAACCCTATCGTTCAAGACAGTAGTTAATTTTTCTATTGATTGTTTGTGATATATAATTTTTTGTAAATAAATAACACTTAGATACATTGTTAACACCAAAGACTATTGTCACCTTTGTGATCTTAGTGGTTGTTAACATTGTTATCTTTTAATTATATTACTCATATATTAATTTAATAATTATATTGCTAAAATTACCATACTTACACCGTATCAACTAAATAGATCACATTTCAATAAATTTCAAATTTTACATATTATACAATAGCCAATTTTAGGGGGTGCAAACAGGCACTCGATTTTTCAGATCGAAACAAGTACGCCGTAAGATTTTTGTTATTTTGTTGTACGAAACAAAGGAATCATCGACTGGTACCAGAGCGACGATTTATTTTTTTCCTTTCCGTTGTTGTATTGAAGTTGTTGTTTTGTGGTAATAGTTGGTTGCATCCACATTACCTATATTGTAAGGGTATTTTTTTATTTTACACTTATCTAATATTTAATTCAAACTTACCTTCATTGTGTTGTTACTTAATTATATTGTCTTGGGCTGTAATTATTATATAATATATTTGTTGTCAATTTCTTTAAATCCACGAGTATTACTAGGCATGACAGCCTAAGGGGGTAATTTATCCAGGATGGTTGGGTGTTGCTTTCTCTCCAGGGTTCTCTCGAAGTCGCGTTGAACATTTACAGGTCCACCAGGTCGTTGGGAACTTCCAGCGCTGAACACCATGGGCTAACCTAGGAAAAGAACGGTATGAAGAAATCTCCCTTTTGACTAATAGGTAAGTGGTGAATCATATGACTCTTATGTATATATTTCCGGTCACACACCCCACGACCCCTTCCGGCGAGCTAGCGTAAACCGTGTGGCCGGTTTAGCATCCCCTATAAATATTTAGGAAACTAGGGAGGATGTTGTGTTTCAAAATTTTTTATGTCTACCCAAGCATGATGGCAGTAGCCTTGCTGTCACCAGCAAGGAGCTCCATTGTGCCGGGTACAGAATTACAGGATTTTCTCAATTTGATGTACTCACGACGAAGAGACTCATTAGGCGAACATCTGTATGCTCTAAAAGCGGTTTCTTTAGCTGTTATTGCGTTCATACATTCCCCATTGAACCATATGTTCGGCCTAGGCTTCATAGATTTGGTGGAGTGAGGAATGAACAAACGTATGCCCGCTCGTATGATTTTGGTGATACAGAGAGCAGCAGAATTCGCAGTGGTATTAAGGAAATACAAATCCCAGTCAGTAGCTTGGAAGAAACGGATAAGACCCAACCAGTTGGCTTTCCCATAGTGCCGTGCCAGACAGTTCTTTTAGGAACTGTGGTGGTTGTGGTAAAGGATGAATATGGGAAATAAGCGCTGACTAGGCTGTGGTCGTGAATTTACATATTTTTTTACAGTGTAGAATCCCTGACTGAATTAGGGCTGGGGTCAACTCTTGACCGATGGATAGCTATCGTGCTGAAAACCAGAGAGATTCGCGCGTATCTTGGAAGCTCTAAGATTACCGGAAGATTTAGTAGAAGCACACCACAGGGGGAGTGGTTCTGGAAATGGATAACATTCTCAGGAAACTACAGGAAGAAGGAAATAAAGTGGTCGTATATAGGCTTACGACCTAGTAATTCTAGTAACGAGATCTGAACAGCATTAGCAGCAGACGGGACAAAGGCTGTGGTCTGTGTGCTTCAAAGACAGAACTGATGTTTTTCACTACAAGAACAAAACACTTTCAACTGTCCAAGGTTACAGGTACAGTTACATCTAGCCTGACGTTCAGCTACCTAGGTAGTATACTGGACTGGAGAGTCAATATTGCTAACAGAGTTTACAACGGGCGTATATAGCTGTCTAAACATGCAAGAAAATGCTTTGGAAGAACTGGGGAATGGTGCTATGGATGTACGCAGTCATAGTAAGTCCCATCCTCACATATGGATCAATAGTGTGGCGGTCAGGATGAACGAAGGAGTACAACTGTACGAAAATAAGCAGATTCCATAGAATGGCATATATAAGCAACAAAGCTATCCCGCGCGAACCTAACTAGAGCTATTGCTGTCTATACTGTAACTGTCGAGGATATTTGGTGTCCGAGACACGAATAAGGGATAGTAGCGGAAGACTTTAAAGGACAATCATTACAAAAAATATCTGGAGGAGGGGATTAAATGAACGAGTGGCTAGACAGGGAGTATCACCGGAGGACCATTGAGATGACTATAGGCACCCTCAGCACTGAATGGCAGCACGACTTGCGCAGCTCAGGCTAGCTCGCCGTTGAGGGGTTCGTAGTACTGTGGTGGCTGGTAGTGACAGTTAGACATAACCTGACAAAATTATCGTGCCTACTAAAAACAAATGGAACATATGGGTCCTCTGTCTGATGCCAACGAGAGGGGGTCAATAGCAAAGAGAGAGAAGTGGTCACCGGTCACCCAGCCATTCTTAGGGGGTCACACAAAAATCAGTTAAAGTAGGCTGAAAGCACTTACCTTTGGCGAGGACATCCTACGTTCCGGGGGCCACACCGGATGGGGGCTTTCAGGCGTTCGTGATTTTGAAGATTTTCTTGTGAATTGTTGGTACATTTAATCGGGTAATTATTTAGTTATTACATAGGTTTGGTTATTCAATGTTTATTTATTGTTAATCCTATTAGTTTTACCTTTAGTTGATTTATATTATTTCCTTGGTTACTTGGTTATTTATAGTTCAGTATTAGTTATATTCCTCCTATAAATTTTACGTTAGTTATTGGGTCCATAATTAATCATAGAAATTGTTAATATGGCACATGGGTTTATTTTATTATATATTTGTTTTTTTTTTTTTTTGTTTTTTTTTTCAGAGAAAACCCGTTCAATTAAAGTATATTAGATATAAATGTATGTAGGTAAATATAAATGTGTTTTAGCTCACAACTAATGTAATAATTTATGTTTCTTAAGTGGTAATAATTCAATTTATCTATTTCATTTCTTTATATTCTTTTTGTTTTTTTTTTTCAGGAAAGCCAAATAAGAAAAAAAACAATTTGGATTAATGTAAAGTGCGTGTGCTAGTGCGGTTACGTATCTGTATGCATACAGAGCTGTTCACCTAAAATTCAAAGCCAAAATTCAAATTCCGTTAGCAATATCCCGGCTTTTGTTCGATCTACATATATTTCTTTTGGTTTTTATTTTTTTTCTCTTATTATTTTTTTTTCAATTCACATTTTCATTACTTATTCGTTACCCCTTTCACGATTATTTTATTAAGATTTGTTTTTTTTCTGATTTTTTTCTATTTATGAGTTAATTCTTAACCGATCAATTTATCCTTTATCCTATTTTCTAGTTTCTGTTCTTTAATTACAAAAAAAATTCTAATTGTTTAGGTTTTGTTTCTCGTTTTCATTGGTTACCGTTAATATTCTTTAATAGGGTAGTGCCGTTAGTATATTTATTTAAAATTTTATAGTTACGATTGCAAATATGGTTATTGGTTCATGTTCATTACAAGAAATTTTCCTTTCCAGGGCATAACACGTCAGCCCCCCCGCGGATTCATTCGGCCCATCTGCATTCCACTACAAATTCACAATTTCGAACGTTAATATATTTATATAAGATAATATTATCTCCTCTCAATTCAACCCGCCACCGAACAACACTCTTTTTCTCAAAAAAAAACACCGAGCGTCAAAAGGTACAGAAATTCAAAACTCAAAAAAAAAGCGCGCGATTTTTCTTCGCGATTTCCTCCAAAGGAAATTTTTGCACCTCCGCCGAGATAAAACAAAGACGACCGTTCCTTCTCCAAGTTAAGGACTGACTCCTCATATGCTGTACTCCTCCCGCCAATTTTCCCCGGCGACCAAAAAAAAAACGCATTCCGTTGCATCGCATTCCTTGCCGCTATCCCTGATGCTGGAGCCATCAATCTGGACAAGGCAAGCGGTACGATTTTGTATTTTTTTTTGTTTCTGATTTTATGATAAAATTCTACCAGGAACAGAAAAAACGTTGACGATAACCTATAGTAGAAACGCCGTAATCTTGCACGGCGACATGGTTCACCAAAAAATTTATTCATCATTCTATGAGAAAATGAGGGATGTTGGTAATTTTGAAATGCAAGAATTTATGGAAAAACTGAATGATGAAATAATACCAGGAACAGATTATCATTTAAAGCCATTCATAATGCAAACATGCGTTTAGCAATTATGGGTGCTCCGTACGTTTTGATTATGATGATAAAGATTTTTAAACAATTGTTCGAAATTTTGATGAAATTTTTTTTTTTGGGGAATCAATCAGGGATATGCCGTTGATTTTTTTCCATGGCTATTACCATTCCATTCTGGACATGTAAAAAAATTTAGGCTCATGGTCATCACAAATTAGAAAATTTATATTAGATAGAATTATTAATGAGCTTGAACAACATTTAGGTAACGATGAGCAAGTAGTAACAAAACTGATGGAATCAATATTGATAAAATTGAAGCGAAACATCTAAAAAGAATATTCCACACTTCTTGCCGTTTAGCATTGGCAAAAGAACATGCATTGGTCAAAATTTAGTTAGAGGATTCGGTTTCATGATGCTAGCAAGAATTCTCCAGACTTGTGATGTTAGCTATAGTGATTTAAATCTAATAGAAACATACAGAGCTTTTGTTGCATTACCACCGGAAACATTTTTGATTACATTATTTGAATATAACCACATTTGAATTATTAAAAAAAAACAATTTTTCTTTCCAATGGTATCCAGAGTTGGGATATGTGAATTTCGGAGGGTTATTCCAAATATGAAATTATCCTGACTATATTGTTGATATCACGCTAGGATTTTGCCAAACTTGGTTGGGGACTGTAGGCTTGGGCCGCGGCTTTAGGGTGGACTTATCGATAAGGTGCTCGGGTCCCATAGGGCGTCCGTTACAATACGGACACTGGCCAATTGGAGACCATGCATCAAGAAGGGGCATCTCATTTAACACATGATTCCGTAACTGCAAGGATCTAAATGAAAACGAAGCTTTTGTGCACTTCGTCAGTAAATGTCTGATACTAGTCAAGGCCTTTAGTTCACTTTGCAGCTTAGCCTAGACTAACCTAGCAACAGGACACACAACGAACTTGGTGCAGATCTTGAATGCTACAAAGTGGGTCTGAAAACCGTAACAAGCCTAGTGGCAATGTGAATAAGTGGTATAAAAATAATTAAAAAATTAAAAAACACGACGCCGAATTAAAAAATGAACTAAAAAGTCAAAAACAAGTTTTAAGTACTAATGTAAGACAGAAACAAGGTAGAAAATATTTTATTTATTTTGTTAAGTATCACACAACTATCGTATATGTATAATCTGTATTTTTTCAGTCGGGTACAGTTTTAATTGTACTTATTCTCGTAACATTTTGTACCCCGGCTGCAAAAATACAGATTATACATATACGATAGTTGTGTGATACTTAACAAAATAAATAAAATATTGTTGTGTACACCAGTACACCACCCATTTCCTTTAGACCCCATACATCTTCAAGCCGCAATTTATTTAAATGATTATTCATCATAATCTAATTTCATTTAACTTTATTTCTTTTAACTCCATAAATTGCGACTGAAGCAGAATAAAAAAGGTATCAAATTACTTTAAAGCACAAAGTTGCTTAAAAGATAAGCTCGTGCAACCGTGGAATTTGCAAGTTAGCAAAAATTAAAGTAACGAGGCTCCACGGTCGCCTCGAGAGGGTTTTTCCAGCCAGTTCCGGCGGGATCCTCAACCTATAATCATTACTCGAGTTAATATATATTAATAAGTATTTTTCACAAGTTTTTAATAAAATTCTAAGTTGTTGAAAATAAAGAGTAATAAGTATTTTTCACAAGTTTTTAATAAAATTCTAAGTTGTTGAAAATAAAGTCTAATTAGTGTTTTTTTTGGAGAAACCTTTGATATTCCCGTCGGGCTCGCTCGTGTATCGACTGGATAGGCGATACAACATTGGTGGCAGCGGTGGGATGAAGCAAATTGCTTTCCCAAAAATCAGTTTTTGCCGGAAATCGGAAATCTTTAATTTATCATCCATCATTTTTGGTTCAACCATTACCAGCGTTATCACCGTTCAACCCAACAGTTATTTAGCTGAAATTTAAACTCATCATCCATCATTTTTGGCTCAACTATTACCAGCGTTATCACCGTTCTTTTTGGTTCAACTATTATCATCATTGTTCAAATACCATTAGCAGAAATTACTTACCACTGGAAACTGGAAGAAGCACAATATGTTTTACAGAATTTTATATGCGTAAGTTAATTTAGATAGTAGATATACAGTAGTGAATAAAAGTTGATATATTGTCATACATTTAAATTTTTATATATTTGGTGAATGAATATAATCGGTGAGACATATATTTTTTATATAAGGTGGATACATTTTTTGATATATTCGGTGAAATTTATTTTTTTCATATATTCGGTGATACCTATATTTTTATATAAGGTGGATAAAATATGCATTATTCCTTTTTATATGTTTCTGTTATCGTTTTATAAGTGGCAAATTTCTATTTTTCTTTTTTTTTATATGCATTCTGTTGTTATGTTATAAGTGGCGTCAGAGTTGTTGTGCTTGTTGTTGTCTGGTGCTGCGATTATCTTCGAGATATTTGTAATTTTTCTTTTGTGTCTCTCAACTTTCCGAAATTTAAAACCTATTTCCTTTTGCATGGATGTAAAGTAGATGTCCCAAAAGGAAATAACAATTGGCATTTCTTTAAGAAGCGGAAAAAAACTTATGACCACCCCCACAAATCGAAACGCACCAGGAAGTTCTTTAGCCGAAGTCGAATTAGGTGACGACACCGATGAAAATAGAGAAAACAGTAATACTCGCGAAGCCGACATAACGGACAATCTTTCCGAACAACCTTTTAGTGTTAACATGACATCATCCTTTAATCTCTCTCTGGCAGTGAAGCTAATTCCGGAGTTCGATGGAAATCCACAAAATCTGCATCGATTCCTCCAAGTTTCAAAAATTCAAGAAGGTCGGACTTCTACCGAAACAGAAAAACGTGATTTTCTTGACCTTATTAAGTCAAAATTGACAGGGCGCGCTTACGATGTGCTTCTAAGGTACCAGGAGTACGACTCTTGGGAGACATTGCACCTGGCTCTGTTAAATCAATTTTCCTATCAAAGGCCAATGCAACTCATCCAGTCTGAAATATTTAATCTAAAGCAAGGTTCTAGAGAAAAGGTAAGTGAGTACGCCGAAAGAGCAGAAAAACTTCTTGATGAAATTAATATAGCTTCCATGCGAAATGTTGATAGGGAGGCTGGCCCAGCAATTCGTAAACTTAATGAAGAATCTGTCATGAATAGTTTTAAAACAGGCCTACTACAACCCCTCAAATTAATTGTTAGGGCAAACCGACATGATACCCTTCGAGCAGCAATAGATTTCTCGCTGGAAGAAGAAAGGTTGACGAGAGGCGATTACCAATTAGGCTCCCAATCAGGCCAAACCTACAAAAAAAATCTGCGTTGTCAATATTGCAAATCTCTCGGGCACGATGTGCACGAATGCCGAAAACTAGCCTTTAAGAATAACTCTAAACTTAATTCACCTACCACCCCAACTACTAACTTTCCTAAAATAGAGAAAAGGGTTACCAATATTAGATTAAACGAAGGAGAATCTAAATTTTGCCGTTACTGCAAGTCACAAGGACATGAGTTATCTGAGTGTCGCAAACGACCACCCAACAATCGGAGAGAACACATCGATTCTCGCAAACAACAGGGAAACGAAAAAGTACCCGCTCCGAGTGGCACCCGGACCCGAGTACAAGATATAGAATAAGGTGCCCAAAGCTAAATTACGTTCTTCATCTCCGACGTGAATCACTCACTGAAGAGCCTAACATTCATCTCCGACGTGAATCACTCACTGAAGAGCCTAACATTCATCTCCGACGTGAATCACTCACTGAAGAGCCTAAAATTCATCGCAGAAGCCAAAATGTTCTAAAACAATCTAAGCAACAGAGAAAACCCACACTGAGTAATTCAATTCAAAAAAAGTCCACAATGAAAATATATCACTTTCGCGAAAATAAACAAACGTTTATAAGTGAGTTATCTTTAAAACTGAGAGAGGCCAAAACGGTTTTCAGTCTCACATTATTAGATACAGGCGCAGCCATTAGTCTGGTGAAAATTAACCATTTAAAGGGCGATGTAGAGGTGTTTACAGATCATGTCTCGGAAATACAAGGAATAACCTCCGATTCTATTTACACAAAGGGATTATGTTATCTAACGATCAAAATTTCAGAACAATTATTTATAAGACATTTATTCCATGTCGTTCCGCAAGATTTTCCGACTTGTCATGACGTCATTCTGGGACAAGATTTCTTTGATCACACAAAATCTAAAATAGATTATGAAACTAGAGCTTTTACCTTCAGTCTTAACAGGAAAAAAGTAACTTTTAAATTTGTTTACAAGGCGAAACCTGTTATCATACCTGCTCGCACAGAAAGCATAGTAAAATATGGCCCGGTCAGCGAACGCGAAGATATCATTTGCTTACCCTCTGAAATACAGCCTCAAGTATATACAGCAGGTGTCATTTCAAGACCTGCAAACGGATACATTTACCTGGCTGTCTTAAACACCACAGAAAGGGATGTAACGATCCCTGAAAATTTTCGAATACCACATCAACACCTGTCTCAATTCAAAATTTGTAACCTGAATAATAGCAAACTGGAAGACAGGATTGAAAATAGATTAAAAAGTCTAACTGACCAACTGCAATTAGAACACCTTAACTCGGAAGAAAAGAGTTCCATTCTGGACGTGTGCAAAGAATATAATTCTCTCTTCCTCCTGGAAGGAGACAAGTTGTCCTATACTACAGCAATCTCTCATTCAATTCGTACAGAGCCTAAACAAGCCCCAGTGTACACACGGCCATATAGATTACCCCAGATCCAAGGTAAGGAAATCAGTAGACAGGTAAGCCAGATGCTGGCTGATGGCATTATTCGTCACAGTACCAGCCCCTGGAACTCGCCACTGCTGGTTGTCCCCAAGAAGCCTGATTCTTCGGGCGCCCAAAAGTGGAGAGTCGTCGTTGATTTTAGGAAGCTGAATGAAGTAACTCTCCCAGATGCCTTCCCGCTTCCTAATATCGAGGACATCCTTAACCAACTGGGCGATTCCAAATATTTTAGTACCATGGACCTCGCCAATGGGTTCCATCAGATTGAAGTATCAGAAGAAGATAAACCAAAAACGGCCTTTAGTACGGCCTGTGGTCATTATGAATTCAATCGTATGCCCTTCGGGTTGCGTAATGCACCCCCGACATTCCAGCGCCTCATGAACTCTGTTTTGGCAGGGTTACAGGGTGTTAGATGTTTTGTATATCTTGACGATATAGTGGTCTATGGAAGAAATCTTACAGACCACAATCAAAAATTAAAGGAAGTATTCGAACGTTTACGGCAATTTAATTTAAAATTACAACCCAATAAGTGTCAGTTTCTTCGAAAGGAAGTTCTCTACCTGGGACACTTAATTACTTCAGAAGGGATTAAGCCCGATAAAAAAAAACTTCAGCTATAAGTTCAATAAAAGCTCCAAAAACCGTGAAACAGGTAAAATCATTTTTAGGCCTTGTCGGCTATTACCGCCGATTTATACCGCAATTCTCCAAGTTGGCAAATCCCCTCAATAAATTATTAAGAAAGGACACACCATTTAACTGGGATGCGCATTGTGACGAGGCATTCCAACTACTAAAAGAAGCATTGACTAAACCACCTATCCTGCAATATCCTAACTTTGAACTACCGTTTTTTGTAACCACAGATGCTAGTAATGACGCCATTGGCGCCGTTCTTTCACAGAAGAAAGGCTCAAATGGAGTGGACCTGCCTATTGCATTCGCAAGCAGAGTTCTTAACAAAGCTGAGCGAAATTATTCTACTGTAGACAAAGAGGCGTTAGCGGTTGTGTGGGGAGTTCTACACTTTAGACCTTATATTTATGGCCGGCGTTTTACAATAGTGACGGACCACAAACCATTAGTGTGGATTCTTAACCATAAGGATCCCACTTCGCGTATAATGAGGTGGAGGATCAAATTGGAAGAGTTTGACTTCGACGTAATACACAAGTCAGGTCACTTAAATTCCAATGCTGATGCTCTTACACGCTTGGAAACAGCCAACGTCAATGTAACTACCAGGTCACAATCCCAATCCATTGCTAAACAACAGCAACCAATAACCAGCTCTAATTGTGAAGATCCAATCCCTATAAGGAATTCCAGTGATCATGAACCTGAGGGAATAACAGAATTAATAAACGAAAATGAAATATCTCAAGTCCTTAAGGAGTACCACGATTCGCCAATCGGCGGGCACCAAGGAGTTGCGCGAACATTTAAACGAATATGCGATAAATATAGATGGCATAAAATGTTTCGAGACATACGAAATTATGTAAAATCCTGCGAGGTGTGTCAGCGGAACAAAATCTCCTCACGTCACAAGATTCCAATGAAAATTACCACTACTGCAAAGGCCCCTTTCGAGCAAGTGGCACTGGATATAGTCGGACCTCTTCCGACGTCTGAAAATGGCAACAAATACATATTAACCTTTCAAGATAGTCTGACAAAATTTATAAGTGCGATTCCTATACCGAATCAAGAGGCAAGCACAGTAGCGGAGTACTACGTTAGGAAAATCTTATGTGTCTTTGGTACCCCAAAGCGACTTCTAACAGATCAAGGAAGTAATTTCACTAGCGATCTTTTTAAAAGAGTTTGTAAACTCTTAAAAATACAAAAAATCCAGACTAGCCCTTATCATCCACAATCCAATGGCTCCCTAGAGCGATGCCATCAAACCTTAGGTAATTACCTCCGGAGTTATGCAAGTAAAGATCGTCTAAATTGGGACACATGGTTAGAATACGCTACATTTTGTTTTAATACGTCTCCGCATTCGGCTACTAAGTTCACGCCATATGAAGCATTATTCGGTATTAAGCCTACACTTCCCTCTTCACTCACTACAGCCATGGACCCAGTGTATAATTACGATGACTACGTGTTCGAGTTAAAGGCACGTCTTCAGAATGGGTATCGAATTATTAGGGAAAATAGTCTTATTTCCAAAGAAAGATCCAAGGAATATTATGATCGCAATTCCACCCCAGTTTGCTATGAAGTAGGAGATCAGGTACTCCTAGAAGTTAAAGGTCGTACAAATAAGAAACTTACTCCTATATACGAAGGACCCTACGAAATAGTAGATATTAAGAGCCCAGAAACTAGCGTCATTAAATTCAGTCGTAAAACTAAGACCATTCACAATAACTTACTAAAGAAATTCGTAACCTAGTTTTAATATATGCATTCCTCTTGCAGAGCTATTGTGTCGTGCAACATCATTTGTCAATCCAGCCCAATGGAGCTCCGTCATAAAATACTTTCAGCAGCAAATAACACGGGTATATACCTTGAAGACATGGGGGAACTTTTGAAATCAACGTCAACCTGGAAATTCCTTATACATCTAAATCTCAGCCACTTTAACCCCGAAATAGAAAGTTTAACGCCAGCGATGCAGGCTTTAGATCAATTTTGCACACTATCCCAAAACACACTTCCCACAGAGCATTGCAAGGTTACTATGCACATTTTGAATCAGACCTTAATAACCGTTGTTGAAGCTAACAAAATGTTAAACGAGGTTATGGGTGACAGCTCCGTCCCGGGGTCTCGCAAGAAAAGAGGACTTATAAATGGGTTGGGCAAACTCCAGAAATACTTGTTTGGAACCATGGACAGCGACGATTCAGAATACCTTCATTCCGTGATCCAACAGCTTACAACTAACGACGAAACATTATTCCATAGCACGGATAAACAGTTATCGGTTATTAGCGAACTAGTATCTAGTTTGAATACTACCCAACAAAATCTAAATTATACTACCGAGCAAATTAATAAACAATTTAACAGCGTGACCTTTCAGCTAACGGAACAATCTCAATTGAACAAAAATCTTCACCTTTTCGACGAATATGCGAATATCCTCTCCATGCGATTGACCCAAATTATGAATAAACAACATGAACTTCTTGACATTATTCAGGAGGCAAAATTAGGCAGATTGGACAAGCATTTAACAAACTCTGACCTATTTATGGAAGCACTTAACGAAATGCATCTAGAATTGTTAAACAAATATAAGTTGCCAGTGAAAGCAACCAGATCTAATTTGCCAATTATAAATAAGATGGCTAGTATCAGACCTATATATGCTAAGAGTTTATTAGTCTTTGAAATAGTAGTACCCTTAGTTTCTGAAACCTTTCATTTGTTCAAAGTTACAAGCCTTCCGTCATTAATTAAAAATAAAACCTTCTACTATGTAAAAGCGGAAGCTGAGTATTTAGCAATTAATGAACTCACCGATAAGTATGTATTTCTTAGCTATAATGAATTTAATAAATGTAATAACTTCAACACTAGATTATATATATGTAAGAACAATTTTATTAGCTACAATAAAAATAATAATAACTGCATTATTAGCCTCAGTTTAGGTAAGCTAAAACCACAATCATGTGATGTTCAATTATTCCTTTTATCGCACGAAGTATGGCATTCTATGTTAAAACCTAACACTTGGTTATTTTTAGTTCCAGAAAAAACTCCCTTAAGAATAAATTGTAAAAATACGGCTTATACAATAAATTTAAATTATACTGGTATAATTGAATTAGATCCAACTTGTATTGCCAAAACTGAAGAAATTACGCTTGAAGCAAAAACCAATATCGTAAATATGAAAACATACCAGTACACTTTTGGAAATGCTTTCGCAGATCTATTAACTGAACTTTCAGATATTCATATAACAATTAATAATGAAACTAATAGAAACGTTAAACAAATACATGCCGAAAACCTTAATCTAGACGGTATAAGCACTAGTATCAGAGAATTAAAAAGGATTTCGCTCAATAGAAAAAGTACAATGCCTACTTCGTCGATTACATTGTTGACCACTATTTCAATCATAGCCATAGTAATAATTTTATGGTATGTAGTAAAAAGATGGATTAAATGTAAAATTAATTTAAATTGTAGCAAGAAAAATGAATCAGATAATGTTAATGTAACAATTGATACCGAACAATAATCAAATTTTTTTTATATACCTTAACTTTCTTAACTTTAATATTTCATTTGTTTTTTTTTTATATTGTTTTTTTAACCATAACTTACTTAACTTTTATATTTCATTTTTTTTAAATATTGTTGAGGTTCTAAGGGGGGAGGAGTGTTGTGTACACCAGTACACCACCCATTTCCTTTAGACCCCATACATCTTCAAGTCGCAATTTATTTAAATGATTATTCATCATAATCTAATTTCATTTAACTTTATTTCTTTTAACTCCATAAATTGCGACTGAAGCAGAATAAAAAAGGTATCAAATTACTTTAAAGCACAAAGTTGCTTAAAAGATAAGCTCGTGCAACCGTGGAATTTGCAAGTTAGCAAAAATTAAAGTAACGAGGCTCCACGCTCGCCTCGAGAGGGTTTTTCCAGCCAGTTCCGGCGGGATCCTCAACCTATAATCATTACTCGAGTTAATATATATTAATAAGTATTTTTCACAAGTTTTTAATAAAATTCTAAGTTGTTGAAAATAAAGAGTAATAAGTATTTTTCACAAGTTTTTAATAAAATTCTAAGTTGTTGAAAATAAAGAGTAATAAGTATTTTTCACAAGTTTTTAATAAAATTCTAAGTTGTTGAAAATAAAGTCTAATTAGTGTTTTTTTTTGAGAAACCTTTGATATTCCCGTCGGGCTCGCTCGTGTATCGACTGGATAGGCGATACAACAATATTTTCTACCTTGTTTCTGTCTTACATTAGTACTTAAAACTTGTTTTTGACTTTTTAGTTCATTTTTTAATTCGGCGTCGTGTTTTTTAATTTTTTAATTATTTTGTTTTTTATTTTATGATATTTTAGTGATTATAATTCGTAAACCAATGTAGTTTTTATTAAGTGATTTTATTTTACTTCTTATTATTATAGCACTTACAACTATTGAGATACAGTTTTAATGCAAAAGTAAAGTTATCGAAGTTTGATTTATTCTATCTAAATTTAGACACGCTGATAGATTAGGCAGAAATCGTCTCAATGAGACCTTTCATTTGATACCCATATTGACCCGATCAGAAGAAGAAAAAAATAAATCGGGTGTGACGTAAATTGGGTCTGACGGCCGCCATACTGTTTTTTTTAAAAATTAAAGCCTATGTTACTCGGGCTCACTAAACGACTCTAACGGTACTCCAGCGATCTAAATCCGTTCAGGCGTTTAGAAGTTATGGTGGAACAAAGAAACATACAAACATACATACATGAATCCTGAAAACATTACACTCCTTTTTGGGGCAGTCGTGTTACATAGCGTTTGTTTAGAGAATTTTAATTTCGCCTCAACAGCATACTAGGCTTAACTATTAAGTGTTCATTCATGGTGATGGGTTAATAAAAGACGTTTTGAGTAATTTAATTTTATTTAAGCTTAAAATTCGCGATCATTTAACACATATCTATTAAGTGTTATATATATTTGAAATCGTCTCAATTTTACCTTTCGTTTGATACCCATATTGACCCAATCAGAAAAAAAAATTAAATTGGGCGTTATGTAAATTGCGTCTGACGGCCGCCATACTGTTTTTTTAAAAATTAACCTAGCCTATGTTACTCAGACTCATTAAACGATTCTAACGGTACCCCAGTCATCTAAATCCGTTCAGGGGTTTAGAAGTTATGGTGGTAGAAAACAACGTACATACACACAACAAACCTAAACACATTACACTCCTTTTTTTGGGGCAGTCGTGTAAAAATGGCGCTAATGTGCTAATTGGAGGTCAGCACAGAGCAGCCACTTTGACCAACCAACCAAGAGTTGAATTTCTGCAATCTTAGTGCATTTTTTCATCTTAGCGCTAGAAGTTGGATTCTAAATTGCTTGCTGGAAAGCAACATTTTGGAATTGTTCAAAAGTTCTCCAAAAGTTAAAGAGGTTCGGCTTGTAAATAGATAGACTAGAGAAAATCCCTTTAATCTTATGACACACAACCACACACAAACAATTTAAAAGGGAGAAATTATCCTGGCAATTTACATATTTAACAAAGTTCCGCAAGGGCCCTGCGATAATGGCGTTGACTTTTGGATTTTTGTTCATTGATACTTCGGTCAATCTCCACCTCCCTCAAAATATTGACTTCCACCTCATTAACTAATCATGGCATCTTTTCAGTTGAATTTCCAAGAAAGAAAAAGAGTGAAGGGCATTACTCAAACAAGAAACAAAACATTGGGGAAAGATTCGGTATACTTACCTTTTAAGGGTAGAAGATTCGTTAGTTCAAAACCCTTTTTTTCTATCTCCATCCCGAAGTATTCTTAACATTTGCACGAACATGTCATTGTAAAGGTTTCTACGTGAGATGTCTGCCCTCGGCCCTAATTATCCGAAAAATATCAAAGAAAATGGACTTAAGGAATCTAAGGACCTTCCCTTTTTTACAAAAGAACGATTTTCTGCTCCTTCTTCCAAGTAGTCATCAGGATGCTCGCTTGAATATTAATGTGACGTAAGAAAGTGGAAAAGTCTTCAGGTGTAAAAGTTAATAAAACTTAAAAAGGGGTCACGAGTTCGGGAATGAAATGAGCTTTGATAGCTTTTGAGTTCTGTTTTATTTTCGCGGTTGTTTAAAGTGAAGAAAGTTGGGGACAGAATTTTAAACAGATTCTGAATCTTTGGATATGTGCAAAAATTTTATGTTATAATTTAGAGGTAGCGATAAAACTGTAAGTCCAATTTTAACTTAGGTTTTACACGTATAGTTTTTGCAAAATATCTATTTATTTTCACATATGGCGTCAAAACTTAAAGCTTGACCAAGAAACTGTTTTTGCGTCACTTTCATCAAGGTAAAAGACATTTCGAGATGTTAGACCCAACCTGCGGTAATTCACTTCCACTGTTATCAGCCGTCCTTTTACAAAGTGCAATAAAGGGAATACTGTCTGTTTTTAGCAGGTGGACGTGGAGTGATATTTTTTCTGCACGCATTAGGCAGAAGGAAGTTTGTGGTTAGGGGAGAAATCTACAGTGTAATTTGTTCAAAGCTAGTTGAATCAATAAGAACAATAAAAAAACTTTGGACAACACCATTTGCCGTACTATAAGTAGAATTTAGACGTTTAATATTTAGGCCTTCGTATTACCTATAGCCGTGATATTCTTAAAGTGATTAAACATCAACCAGTATAAAATAGAAGAATTTTAAAGTTTGGCTATGTTTTTAGAATATTTCTGAAAATTAGTGCCATTTTGTAACGCAACTATCACCCTCTTTTTCGCATATATGTTTCTCGTCCCTGCTTCTACTTGTTGCACATCCCATCTCATCCCGGAGTAATCTAGGTTGATGGTAATGATCAAATTGTCAATAAAGATTACCTTCATTGATGTTTACACTCTCGATATAACGTAAACGAAAGAATACGCTGACACCAATGACCAAACCATTTGTTTTGAAACTAGTTAATCAATAAAGATGTGGTAAATAAATGGTGACAGGTATTAAGTAAAAAATTTCGCAAACCCCTATGCCCTATAAACATCAAAGAGAATTTTCAATATCTTGAATCATGAATTGCTTTCAGACGTAATATGCGATATTTCGTCGGCTGAATTCTTGTTTGCTCTATTCGTCTTTTTTTGACATTTTAAGTTAAGAATACTACTAATGGTTTTTGGAGGTTCTCTTTCCGAATATGAAATCCATTTCTCTCTATCTTTTGTAGTTTCCAAGATAAGACGTGTCCATTTTGCTCCATATCCCTGTTTTTTAAAATCAGTGTGTTCTTGTTTGCCGCAATAGCCAACTTTTTGTCTATAGAGCACAATTACTATGGAAAAGTACAGCTTTTTCAACTTTGCTCTTGTTTGATCTAAATGTTTTGGCAATGACTAAAGAGTAATATTAAAGAGTAAACTTCACATTCAGTAATGCTCCACCTGCTAGCGGTAATGGCAATGACGTCGAATAACTTTTTTACTTATTTGTTTCATATGCATACATAATGTCGTAGTGGTGGGCATTTTGTTTATGTCGGTGAAGCACTAACAGTCCATTCAAAACGCGCCTTTGGGTGTTGAAACATAACACCGTTTTGAACTCTTTGCAGGGGTAGTTTTTACCCCTTAACGGTTGAAAATAATTAATTTTTGCCTGACAATACTCATTCAATCGAATTTGAAGCATTAAGTTGGAAAAACAATTGTTTACTTTTTTTATATTTTCAGTCCAATTAAGGGTGGCTTTTACCCTTTAGGATTATCCCATATCATAAAATTTGGCTTGATTTGTTATAAATCAACCACGTTCGCACATAAATGTTGAAAAAAGTGTATTTCATTGGATTATTTTTGATTATTATTGAAATTATCGCGAAAAACCATTAAAAAGAGGTGTTTTTTGCATTTGTAAGGGTGACGGTAGCGAATTGTTGAGCATAGTTTGGTGTCTAAAACAATTCAGACCATACGTTTTTGGGAGGAAAATAAAACTTTTTACCGATCATCAGCCATTAGTTTGGTTAAGCAAACTTAAGGAGCCTAATAGTAAGTTAATTCGATGGAAGTTACAGTTGGAGGAATTCGATTATGAAGTTGTGTACAAGAAAGGTCAGGAAAATAAGGTGGCCGATTTCTTAAGTAGATTGGAAGTCAACCACAACGAAAATGTGGAAGAATCCTTTACCATAATAGAAACAGCAACTCCTATTAACCTTTACAAAAACCAAATAATAATTAAAAAACAGCAGTCAGGATCACTGGAAATTAAAAATGATAATATATTTAATAAGACACGTAAAAGAATTTTACTCTAAACTGCAGATACTCAAACATTGAATCATATAATTAAGGATAATTTTCATCCAAAATGCACAAATGCCTTAATTGTTGACGATGAAATCTTTGAACAATTCTTAAACATATGTAAGACAAACTTTAAAAAGTATAAAATAATCCGATGCAGAAAATTTTTAAAGGACATAAATGAAGAGAAGGAATTACAAACCCTTATAGCAGCCGGTTATCCGGCGCGATGATTTATTAGGGCTACCGTTAAAAATAAAATATTTTTATTTTGTTTAAAACCAATGCATTTTTCTTTATTATTACCTCCTACTAAAAGCTGGTTAAGTGGAGCTTACTATATATGTACCTAGTTCTTTCTTCTTATTTGCTCTATTGACACAAAATTTTGCTCCATATGCAAACTAGTAAGAAACTTGTGCATGAAATGTATGAAGTAGAGTAAACTAGAAAAATTGCACATTTTGGAAAAATGTACCTAATTATGCAACCTTTCATCGGATTTGCTTAAAAATCGGAAAATATGTTACTAAGATAACAAATTTTGTAAGTAAAAATTTAAATAAAATTCTATCGGGTGAATTTTGATTTATGAAAAGTTAAACATTCAAATAACTTTTTCTCGAAATGATGCCAATGGCGTTTGGAGCAAACAAGAATTCAGCCGACGATTTTTAAAATGCTTAAAGATAAAGTTGTGTCAAAAAGAATTTTTGTAGTGCAGTAAAAAAAGCATTTTAATTGCACAGTCTGGTAACATTAAAATTATGATTTTATCCTGTTTGGGATATCACCAGGAGTATATTGCTAAGTTTTGGACCTCGAAAAACTTGTGCTACTTTTGTTATAAACAATTAAAGTTTTGTTACCACGTTTTTCGAGCTAAAAATGTGAATTACTCCGGTTCTATAAGTAGGATCGGGGCAAACTAAATAACAGTCTCTTCGTAATAAAATTTCCAATAAATCCTCGTTGGTTTCAAGTTTTTGAAGTACATACATAACCTACAAAACTGAAAAAACAAGGAAAAATTAGAATTTTTTTCAATTTAGCGCCCAAGACAGTCAACCACACCAATTTGCATCAAACTTTCAAAAAATATACTTTTTGATGTTATAAAAAGACACTGAAAAATTGGTGTCAAAATACTAAACCCGTTGGCCAAAATTGCATTTGTTATCTAAAATTTGAAATGCTCGCCATTTTATGCCATTAGTCAAAAATAAAAATTTCTTTTTTCAAAATGTAGGTCTCCATGCCACCTTTCGAATGCAATTAAAAAAAAATTTTTAATATAAATTTGGTTACGTTTTTTTCATTTGTTTATAACTCAAATAATAACAATTGCATTTTTTCGGCCATTTTGAAAAAAAATTTAAAATTTTTTATCAGATCTGGTAGAGAATTTTGGACCTTTAGTTTAAAAAAAGGGTTCATTTTGACATGAAAGGTGGCATGGAGAGCCGCTACGAGGGTCGCCCTGGGTTGGAGCATGGCAGCTTCGGCTCACGTTTGCAGAACCGCCGTGTAAGCTAATTCTGAAAACATTTTACCACGTTTATAATAAACTGCTTTCTTGCTTGTCGGTACGGTACAAATTTTGCAATCAGTTTTTGGAATTCTTCCAGTTTCACGATCATGCTGAAATTTTACATACAAACCAATGGGTATCAAATGGAAGAGTATGATAAGTACAATCCAATAATCATCAATCATGTGACATCATCTTAAATCCAATATGGCGGCCAACATAATTTGGCGAATAACCTACTTCTTTACAACCCCTTGATATGGGTATCAAAAAAAAGCGTATGACAAGTAGAATACAGTAAGCTGCGTGACGTCATTTTAAATCTAATATGGCGGCCAACACAAAATGGCGGAGCACCTATATCTTTACAACCCCCTCTAGGGGTATTAAAATTAGAATACAAGTTTTTTCTTTATGTGAAAAACTAGAGCTCAGGGAGAGCCCTTTGTACTGTCGACAATCTATTTTTCGTAGAGTGCAATGTCGAACAACAAGCTTTAGTCGGAATATAGTGAAGGAAAGATCTACCACAACCACCGAAGTGAAGGAAGGAACTGCCACAACCACCTACTCCCAACCATCACTATCGCGACTGTGGCATCGGGGCAACAAGAAACAACCCGCTGGAGTGTTATGCCTCCTGAAACGAGTTGAATCCCATCAACCAACCGATGACAAGCGCTGGTGGAGCGGGGGAGGGCCAGCGGAAGGCTATGACAGGAGGAATCCGGGATGTAAAGGGGGAAGAACAAAGGAGGAAAGTTATATAGGTGGGGAAAGTGGGAAAGGCGAAGGACCGTGTTGCTGTCGGGATTCGAACCCGGGACCTTTGGGATGGTAGCCAGGCACCTTACTCCCTAGACTACTGAGGTCCCGGTCTTGTTAGAATACATCAAGGAGTGCTGTTCCAGTCCTTTAATTACGCGGATGTGATAAACACGAAGTGAAAAAACAAAGCTTAAAATGAAGAGTAAAAAAAATGTAAAGACGAAAGTTAAAAATCAAAATAAAAAAGACAAAAAAACATAATTAAAATCCACGCACCTAACGCCTCTTTGGCACTTATGGGTTAAGTTTGCTTATCGGGTCAACCTCTGCTACTAGCATTTCCGGGTCGGTGTCTACTACCTAACGGCTCATATGCGGTGTACGGGAATGGTTACGAGTTAGAGTTGAAGAATACAAAGCAATTGCAAAGCAATACACATCGGGAAATTTGAAAAAAGTCCTAATGCAATATGCTTTGCAACAAGTTTCGTGAAAGCAATGGGCATGGAGAAAATATGAGAATAAAGGGGAGTTTGCATCCCGAACACAAAGTAGCCCTGTACAAAACTCAAGCGCCAAGTTTCGTCGAAAGCTCGAAACTTTTTACAACTGGCGCGCACAGTGCTAATTTATATGGGGTTCACACTGGCACCCAAAACATGTTTTAGAAAGCTCTTCAAAGTTCGGTGCAAAACAGGGTAAAACCTGTGTTTTACCAATATATTTTATAAGGAGCGAGCTTTTTTAAACAAGTAGGTTTTGACGTGTTTTAAAATAAAACACGTACAAAACACTTGCTGACAATGCTGAATACTCGCTCAGCTGTAATCAGTACGTCATTTTTGAATTTTTGATAGGTGATTTATATTGTTTACAAGTTTTTCATCGAAAACTAGATGGAAATAACATTTTTAATATTAATTCGATTTCTATTTCGCGGTAAAAAATACTTCCGAATATTTGAAGCTATGAAAACTGACACTTGAAAACATTTTAAAACATGTCGAGTCAGTGTGAACACTTTTGAGCTTTTCAAAACGACTGGTTCATAAAACATGTTTTGGGCGTCAGTGTGAACCCCCTATTATCCTCTACCTTTTCGCTCGATTTTGGGCCCGCTCTGAGAAATACTTCTCTCAGGCGGAGAGGGCGGTCGGCCGAAGGCGAGCTCAAGGCGGGAAAGAGAGGCGAGGAAGAGGAAAGGCAAATTCCAGCCGATCTTCGTGAGCGTAGTCACAATTATTACGAAACTTTAAGTTTCTTCACAAACAAAATTCCTGAATACTCAACCTCCGGCCGGCCGGCGACCCGGCCCTTCGAGCATTTACTCGAATGGGCCATAGGCCAATCCGGTCCTGCCTGTTCGGCCCTAACGACCTCAGACAAATCTAAAACTGGAAACAACACCGGATAAAATAAAATCACATAAATGTATATTTAAAACCACGCAATCTTTATTTTCATAGCACTAATATTAAACAAAGTTAATTTACAACACAACATTCCATTACACCAAAATATGTATAAAACAAAATACCACTAAAAATCCTCCGTAAACTGAAAGCACTGGAGATACAACGTCCTTCAGCCCAGCAAAGGTTCCTGAAAGAACAAAATTTATTAATAAGAACTAATAATGTAAATACACAAAACTTCCATCAAAACGGATTCCACGAAAAAACTTCTAGGCACTAAAAGGTAAAACGTCAAAATGCCGTCGGCAAATCGCACATCTAGAAAATAAAAAATAATCAACGAAATTTCGAAACAAATTCCACAAAGGCACTTACCTCCCAACACTGAAACTGGACTCCGCCTTCAGATTCTCCCACCTAATCACCAAAAGGAGTCTAAAATATAAACTAAATTTAGTAAATAACTAAAACTGAAATAGCAAATACTTACCACAAATAAGCCCCATTTGACGTCCATGAGCATAACAAGGAACAGCCGGAGCGCGTTCAAAAACCTTACTATGGTAAACCACGAGGTAAGCTGTGGTTATGCTGCATCACTTCACTTAACCACGAAAGTTTATGTTTAACCATGGAGGTTTTTGAACGCACTGTGGTTAACTACAGGTTAAAGAAAAATAAAAAAATAAAAATAAAATTTTCCATAAAATAGTCCCCGCTAATTGCTTCAATTATTTCGTTTATTATTTATTTGCAATAATCCCACAAATCCCACTTTAATTTGTTCATGTGTTTAACATTAAAACAACTGTCAGAGAGTTGTTTTTATTCTTCTTCTTCTTAACTATCGCTAACCATGCTCCCGAGCATGGTTAAAATTTTAACTACACCATGGTTAACCACGGGAGTTTTTGAACGCCAAAAAGTTATGCTCGTGGTTATGTTGTAGTTAACCACGGAGTTTTTGAACGACAAAAGTATACCACAGTTAACCATGGTTAACCATAGTAAGGTTTTTGAACGCGCTCCTGATCGACAGACATCGAGCACAGCTCAAGTACATAACCAGAAATTATGTAACATAAGACATCATTGCCATCCCCACTTAAAGCTATTATTCGAAGTAAAATAAATACTGGAACACAGCCGAAGTCAAATCAGATTGCCTTCAATCTTTATAGTGTACTGAGCTATAAGATAAGAATCGCCCTGAGATTCTAGAAGCAATATCAAGTTCTAAGAATCTGCTAGCGAATTGAACTAGCATTCAAGAACACGAGAATCTGCTAACGTTTTGAGTTAGCATTCAAAATCACAAGAATCTGTTAACGCATTGAGTTAACATTCTAAAAGAATGTATTAAATCAGTCCCAATAAAAATTCCAAGCTTGTCTTGAGATCTTGAGCCAACTATTTATAGTAATTATAGTTGAAGTTTCAGCAACTATATCAGTGCCAACTACAAGCAATATTTCCGCTAACTGGGCAGTTGAATGAAGGAAGACAAAGCAACGCAGCAAGGTAGCAGAATCAGCAGGAGATTCCAAAGGGTCAAAACGCAGTGCAACAGGCAACAGCAGAGACTATTTGGCAGATATCTAGCGAGGCAGCTTAAAGCACATCTCACAGCATTAAAGGCATTTTCCATCAACGTGAAGCAAGTCAGAACAAAACTACCAACATTGGGCAATACTTCTGGCAAGTTACCATTATTAAATTATTAAGAAGGAAATAACATACAGGCTAACCAGAAACTTTAAAGAGTAATTTTCAATTCAAGTTACAAATATTAAAGTATAAATAATTGTAAAATTTGAATTGAATTATATTGGAAATTTTGCGATTTACATTGAATTTAATCAAATCACTTTTAGGAAATCAACCATTATACGAGAATTGAATAATAATTGGATTATTGGAAAATTTATCTTTCATTGAATCGCACCCTTCCGGCACCTTTTCTATTAAGTTCAGAAATTAAATTGCTAATTCTGATCACATCCACCCTATAGTCCAGACATAGACCCGTCAGCCAGGATAATTTGCTCAATGCGGTAGTTCTTAACAATCAATGGTAAACATGTAATTTTTGGACTCGTTTTTGTCATACTGCTATCGGGCCATGGCTATGGCCTGATGTTGTCGACAGGATTGCTAGCTCAGCTCGGTGCACCTTGGCCGCCGTCCGGACCCATGACCGCCTGTGCCCGCCCCGCGCTATGCCACTGAATAAAGTACATTTTTATGATTATCTTGTTGTACAGTTTAAATTTAAATAAATTACTAAAAGACAAAAATTTGTTTACCTGTATAAACTTGTGATTTGTAGAGAGTTTTAAGGAACACGAACAGTAGTCAAGCCAAAAGCTTTTTGGAAGTATACAACATTTACCTTACTTCCAAAGGAATTAAAAGAAGATCACAGACCAACTGCACCACAGCGAAAAAGGGAAAAGAAGAATCATTTCAACTCTAGAAATTGGTATCAGAATTATATAGATCCACAACACTAATATTAAAACAAACTTAGTGCGTAATGAGAAGGGCGGAAGTGGAAAGGAAAGCGGAACTAGTGTAAGGATGAAGGAAACTTCAACCCAACGAATAAGACGATTGGAGAAAAAAAGTAAACGTTCAGATAAGTTAGCGAATGAAGGTCTGGAGGCTAAGCGTGTCCGACTGGATAAGAAGGCTAGCTATTAAGCTATGAAACACCCGATTAACTTGAATTGAAATTGAAATAAAAGAAATTACAGCAATCACAAACTCGGCCTGCTAAAAGATCAACTCAACGTAAAGTGGGTCTAGACAAACTGTGCTGTTGAGAGATCAGATCAACACGAATTGCGAATGGAACAAGACAAAAAGCGACATGTACAAATGTTTGAAAGTTCGAAAGCATTTATACAAACCATCAATACCTTAGGATATGCAACAAGGAGTATGGCCCGGGGCCTCCACCACTAAGGGGCCACCAACCAAACGCAAAAAATAAACAAAATTTTAAAATGACAAAAAATCATCACACAAAAACGGAGGTTCGTCACCGTAATAAAAATGGTAAGAAAGTTATAGAAACTATTAGAGTTCATTGATTAAGTTATTTGGAAGTCGTATTAAAATTAGGGCGATTTACAAGTTACAACATAGTTTTTGAGAACATTTATGCCACTGTTGCGTCTTTTCCCTTGCGTTCTTATGGGAGAGAAAGATAACATCACGCTAAAAGTATGTAGCTTAGCCAAGTATGGTTAGACAGCTATAAAAAACATGAAAGAAAGAGGGGAAAGCATTTTGTTATTTTCGAAGAGTTAAATGCTGCGAGGTCACTTTCTAAGCTAAAAATTATTAAAAATCGTTTCAGAGCTACCATGGTACAGGATAGGCTATCTTTTTTAGCAGTACTTAGCATTGAAAGCTAAGACTTTACAGACTTAATTTTTGATTTTGCCAAAAAAAGGCTAAACAAATTTTACGTACCCACACCCACTCATCCTACAAGCACCTAAAAATTAAGAAAAAATTACGGTTTAAAATCGTTTTTGTTTTATAATAAGGGTATTCATTTCACTTTTCAATTGTTTGTAGTTTTGTAGTTTCGTAGTTTCATAGTTCGATTGACATGAACGACTACATTGAATATTTTTCGTAGTTCATTTTTCGTATTATTGCAAGTATCATTTTCGAGTTGCCATAACTTGAAGGGGTTGTTTTTTTGATAAAATGCCCAGAAAAAGTGAAAAACAAAAATTATTGGAAGCATTAATCGATAAAGCTGTACTTTTTTAAATTCTTGGTCTCGCTAGCCATGTTTTTAATTGACGGCTATTAAATTGAATTAAATAATTCAAAACAGCTGACAATTGTCAACAGCAACTACGATAATTTAAAATTACAAACCCGTTTTAGAAACTTTTCAGCTTCGTACTTCACACAAGATGTCGTAGTTAAAAAATATATGGAAATTAACTACGAAAAACTACGAACAACTACGAAGTACGACTACTACGACAAGTACGAAGAATTTACGAAGTGAAATGAATACCCTAAATATGACTTGAATTTTGCTATGCTGAAATTAGCATTTTCTGCCTTTATTTATTAGATTTATGTTGCTTTAATGGATATTCTACTCGTTTTGTTTCTAAACTCATTTACAACTATTCCACTAGTTTATATTAATGTAATTTGAGTCAATAATCCAAGAACGTTTCGTTATTGAAAAAAAAAATGAAAAATCACTTTGGGCCCTTTTAGACGGGCGGACACCGAACAGACAAAACGAACGAACGAACTGGGTGTGTATTGGGAAGAGGGTGAGAGAGGACGAAGGGGGTCCAGACAATTTTCATGGACACTTTTAGCCTTAGAATATAGAACTACAGGAAAGGCCCACTGACATATAATAATGGACTGCTCATCAGACATTATTCCCATACAAACTCATGGCACCAAAAAGTATAGACAAGTATAGTCCTCTCGCTCATCCATAAGCCCCTTTTGTCACCGAACTCAAATATTGTTAAATTTCGTGTTAAGAGTTCAGTGCATTCACTGGCAGAAATGAAATCAGATAGTGCCAAACTTGAAAAAATAAAATTTAACAATAAAAAACTGCACACTTTTCCATTTTCTTAAATATTTTTACTCTTGACTTTCAATAAACCACTAAATACGATAAGTTTTTTGTCTTTGCAGTAAAATAAGAACGGTAAATAAAATTCTGGAATGATTTTAAGCGAAATTTAAAATAAAACCGCCAACACGGTTGCACGATATTAAAGTTGCCATACCTGATTTTATTTTTTCCTTTGAACTAATGTCAGAATATTTACAAAAACTAGATGGGTATAGTGATTTTTTTATTTCTGTCTCGTTTCGCCATAAGACCCGGAATCACTGGCATTTAGATGAAACAGGGGTAGAGAACTCGCATGGTTTAACATAAATATTTGTAATTAATGAAAAAATGCATTATAAAAGGGTAATAACATCAAAATTGCATTTGTTATTTTTTTAGGAACAATTTATTTTGTTTCCATCGTCCAAAAATGAATATAAACAATTTTAATTTACAAAAGTAACTGACGTGTTTACATGTCAGTGAAAAAAGGTTTGCCAGCAATGGAACGAATTGGTGCCATGAAAATTTCCTGATGAGCAGTCCATTCTATATGTCAGTGGAAACCTGTCACTGTCAAATTGGTATAATTGCTTGTTAGTTGACTGTCAAATTTTCCCGTGGCACTTTCTTTAAAACGATTTTTTCTATAAAATTTATTTACAGTTTTTTAAAAAACTAATATCAAAAAGAAAGAAAGTTTAAAGAATTTGTTTTTAGTGTAATTGAAGTTATTACGACTGAATTTTCAGTGAAAAAAAGAACAATGAAGTGTGCAGTTTGAATTTCACTACTCTAAAATTCTGCGAGGGCCCTATATACTAAGCTTTTAGCGAACTGTGAACGAACATATTGACAGTTCTTGCGTTGTTGTTGTTGTAAGGACAAGAAAGCAAAAGAGAATTTCAAAAAGCAAGAACAGCAAGCCATGAATTTTTGAAATTTTGTATGAAATTTTTGAAATTTTTCGTTCGTTTGTCCGTTCGGTGGTGTCCGCCCGTGTAAATGCCCGGCCGACACTCCACCGGGATTCAAAACAGAATTAACGAGTACAGTTAAGTTTTGCCTGTTCCGTGTCCGCTCGTCTAAAAGGGCCCTTTATAGTCCAATCAATCTACACAAATCTGTCTAATAATTGTCATCAGGAAACAAAAAATATAAGGCTCAAACAGAACCAAACCGTTCCGTCCGCTCCGTTCGTTTTTTGTCTGCCGGCTGGACACAACCAATCCGTTCCGTTTGTCCGTTTTAAATCCGCTGATCAGTTGACAAATAAAATATTTTACAATTTTTCATGTGAAAGTAGTTGAAAGTTGAAAACTTCCCAAATCTTGTCTTTTTTGTACCTTTTGTGGTTTCTTTTTGTCATACAATTCGTTGTGACATTTAACATTTTCAATAAAACTTTCTGTATCCCTGATGGTGTCAAACTGAATGTCAAAAACATTGCCTAAAAAGTTAAAAGTTGACCAACTTCTTTCGGTCCGTTCGTTCCGTCCGCTTGGTTGTGGCTACCGCTCCGTTCGTCTCATGGCAAGCTTATGGAAATGTCAAATTTCCAACTTTTAAAACGGACGGAACGGATTGGTTCTGTTTGAGCCTATAGTGAGTGAAGTGAAAAAAATCTAAAAGCGTTTTGATTTTTTGAATTTGGAATGGCGAACCTAACCTAAAAATTCCGGAAAGTGTAAAAAACGCTTTTTAGCGAATAAAAAAACTTGAGCTCGGATCGAAAAAAACCAAATTATAAAGTTGTAGGTATTCAGATTATTTTTCAATTTATGTGCATAGTGCATATAATTCAGTTAATAGTTAGGGCACAAAATCATAGAGAAAAAAGGAAAACCTGTGCGTTTTTTAGACTTTCGGAATTTTTTAGGTTAGATTCGCCATTCCACATTAAAAAAGCAAAAACGCTATCTTTTTTAGTTTTTTTTTGTATATCACCATATTTCTTGTTTCCTATTGTAGTCCAGGAACCAGGGGTTTTAACCTGACACTAAATCCAATAGAAATGATTTTTGGACACGGGCAGTTTTTGAAGAGTACTTTAAGAATAAAAATTGTTCTGCATGCGAACACCTAGGGAAACTTCGGAAAATTCCCGGGAAAACTCGGAAAATTGATATTCCATCAATAACTTGGAAGGGGTTGAAAATTTCGATATAATTTATAGAACAAACTTGTAGAGCGTGAAAATCTTCACAAAAAAGGTCTCTACATGTCTACAAGCTTGCTTCCTATGAGAGATATGAGCTATAATTGATATTTTCAGATTTCCGCGCGAATTATTCGGGATATCATAAGATTTACAACGACGCTCGACTAAAATTTCTGTAACTCGTAATAATGCTGAATTTCCTCCAGTCGGGCCAAATTTTTCATATAGTCCACCCCAAAAGAAACTATACGTGCACTTGTGCCGACTCGGTCCCCGAGGTGGGAAATTGCCTCTTGGAATTTCAAAATAAATTGGCCTGAGATTTCCAAAAAAAAAAATTAAGTCACCGCGAGAAAGAACAGATTCTCAACTACAGATTTTCACATTTATAAAGCTCTAGTCGATAAGATAAACTCGCGAGACTTATCAGAAGAATTTTCATACGTTTTTGGAAATTTCCGGGAAATGTAGAAAATGAATGAAAACTTTGTTGTCAGGGGTTCTTAGATACAAATTCTAAAAGGACAGGGTCTTGGCAATAGAATGACAAGTGGGCTTTTTCAGAAATATCCACTTTGATTTTTTTACATCCATTGTTAAGATATCAGTCATGAAAAATGAGCGAACTAAAAAACAACTAATATAGAAAAACTTGATTCAATTAGGCCCAAGATAAATTGGGAATGAATGTTATATCTGATTTGTTCAATTTTGACCTACTGAATCTTTGACCGAACTCAGCTTGTCAAGCCAATTGGATAGGAAATGGTAAAAAATTAGTAAAATTGCGTTGTTCATTTATCAAAGATCATTACTTCACCTTTGAATATCAAATAGAAACCACTTCTGCCGACACCCGCCACCTATATATGACAATTGTTGAAGAATTTTCCTTTAATGTACCGTTTAGATTATGAATTTTCGACCAAAAACAAAGGAGTTACAGAGATTTTAGGCGAGCGTCGTTGTAAATCTTATGATATCCCGAATAATTCGCGCGGAAATCTGAAAATATCAATTATAGCTCATATCTCTCATAGGAAGCAAGCTTCGAAAAAACATGTAGAGACCTTTTTTGTGAAGATTTTCACGCTCTACAAGTTTGTTCTATAAATTATATCGAAATTTTCAACCCCTTCCAAGTTATTGATGGAATATCAATTTTCCGAGTTTTCCCTGGAAATTTTCCGAAGTTTCCCTAGGTGTTCGCATTTTTTTCTTAAAGTACTCTTCAAAAACTGCCCGTGTGCCAAAAATCATTTCTATTGGATTTAGTGTCAGGTCTTAGTAAAATTTTGGCTACAGCGCCTGGACTATTGGCGATTATAGCAAAAATAACATTGGGTTATTGTAGATTGATTGGACTATTATTTTAAAATGAAACTAGGTTCAAACGTTACTTTCTACATGTAATTTATTCACACTTTAATAAGTACCTTTGAAACCAAAGACATTAAATTTGCTTGCTATTTTTTTTTAATTTTAAGGGGATTCTACCAGCAACTTGCCTAGGGGGCGAAAAGTCTTAGTCCGGCCCTGACCACTGCAATCTGTATCCAGCTTTAGGCCCAAAACACATTCGGCGCTGCAAACTTCAGGACGCAAGATTCATGAAGCTGAAGCCAATGGAAAGAAGTCACTGCAGCTATGTACATTTGAAGTTGCAAAAACCAACGACAACTTGACGGAATTGTTGTTGACATTTAAATTTACAGAGGCGAAGAACCATTTTATACCAAAAAAAAATTTAAAATTGTTTATATTTTGTGGTCCGTGCATATTAATCAAAATGAATACTTTTGATGAAAACATTTTTGACCTTTTTTTAATTTTATTCAGTGCATTTTGGCGGCCGTTTTTACAATACATTTTTCTAAAGTTGACAGCACTTACGCCGGATACTACAAATTTTGAAAATTGCAACGTAAAGTAAGAAGCGGTCAATGTGGCAGTATTAATGAATCCTCGTTGATTTGAAGCTGTGTAGCTTGCGGCGTGAAGTATGCAGCGCCGAATGTATTTTGGACCTTAATGTTTGACGAAAAAATCGGTTCGGGAAATTTTGATCACATATGCCATACTATGTCAATATACATAGGTGCTTACATTTTCTTTCTGAGTAAGCGAATTGACATAATCATTTACATATGCGTTTTTATGTCAATCCAGTTCCCACACAAAGCTATCTTCATGTTAAAGCTCAAAACACGTGCAGCCGCGTCACGTGGAATCGAACATAAAATCTTCGCGAGCACTAACATTTAAAAATGCTGGGAGTGTGGGAGCGCACTTTAATCGAAACAAATTTCGGACTAGCAACACTTATAGAAAAATACGTGTATTGCTTGCTTGCTAAGCAATCCTTTTTGTACCTTCATTTACGCACCGTTCCAAAAACAAAAAAGTTTATTTGATGATAACATCACACAAAAGTTTTTATTAACTTATTTAAAAAGGATTAAAATTTATTACATCCTACTTTATTCTGAACCTTACGAAAAGACAATTTTAATATCACTAAGCCGAAGAGAAATATGCCAAGAAGGAGGAAAACTTTAATTGCAAAAGATATCCTCTAAACCTCGAAAAGTTTCCGACTAAAATATGTCTTAAAAAGTTTTATCCAATTGGCTGATGGTATGTTTTTAGATGGTATACTCTTCTCTCTGCAGAAAATTCGGCTAGAAATACAGTATCCTACCTGAATGCTGGGTATCCAGGCAGGTGGGTGGCATCCTTGTGCTCCTTTCCCACCAAATGAAGATATTTTGGAATAAAATTTATTGTAAGGTCGGATTAAGATGTACAACAAAAGTCCGGGAAAAGTTTTATCCTTAGCGATAATTTATTATGTTGAGGGAAATAATTTAAAAAATTTCTATTTTTAAAGAAGAAAAAGTTAAAAATTAAAAGAAAAAAGAAAAGGAACAAAAAAAAATCTGGATAAAAAATTCAACGAAGGAAATTTTTTGTAAGAGTAGAAAATTGTCTGTGCTTTTGTTAATGAAAAAAATCGCTTTTATCACTTCAATCTGACTTATTATTGCAGGTACTTAAGGGACAGTCAGAGCGAATTGAGAAATCATAGAATAAGTAAAATGGTGTTCGTGTTTTGTAAGGTTTTCAACTAGTGCATTGGTTCTTTTTAAAAAAATAAATCGGGGGGGGGGAATCGTAACGGTTTAGCCGCTAGGGCGTTTTGAATTTTTTTGTGTTTTGCATATCACCCTGTATTTTTGTAACCCTATCTCCTACTTTCAAAAATAAGGCAACACGTCTTTTAAACAAAAAAACAATCTTGACCGAATTTTATGAAAATCGTTTTAGATTATACGATATTCGTTAATACGCGTCGATCGGAAGCTCAACGAATTCGATATCATATTTCGTTCGCGCGATAGCGTGCAGGTAAAAACATCACATACGAAGTTTCAACAAAAAAACAGCTCGACCGAAATTTTATGAAAATCTTTTCAGATCATATTTGCGTTAATACGACACCTCAACGAAGTTGTTGGACAGATCACAGAATTTTTCTATTTTTTTATTATTACTCAATGTAGACAGCAACGATCAGCATTTTATGAGAATGTCAAATTATTTCTGATTTCGTCTGGGAATAATTTGCACTTCATAAACTGCTGAATCGTAAATTCGTTGTTATTTTACTTAAGTGTGGATTCTCACGCTTATTTTACTTACTATGAATTCTCACGCTTAAAAATTGTCTTTTTGGTTAACAATTTTAGTATATAAGAAATTAAGAAATTTTAATAAAATCAGTATTTGCACAGAAATTAAAGCCTTTACTTGTTTTACTTGGCGTGAGGCTGCGCCAAGAACTAAAAGATTAATCACTAGCGGCTGTTTAAAGGAATTCAGCCCGCTATACAAATATCATTGGTCCTTCGAGCCGGATAAGAAACCTTAACCGGCTAAACATCCAGACAGAAGCCACCCCCGAAGGTAGAAGCAGCTATTTGAACACCATTCCTCATCCAGATAGTACATTTACAATGGCGAACGAAGACGAGATACTTAAAGCCCAGCAGGACATTGGGGCAGAAATTCAACGAATAATCCAGAACTATAACAAGGATCCTCTTGATCGAAAGAAGACCAAGACGTACTTCCTAGAGAGGCTTAACCGCTTGGAGGCCCAGTGGGATCAGTTCAATAGTAACGACACCTAGCTGCGGTCAATGCAGTCACCACCGTTCGATCAACCATACTTTACCAAAAAATACTACAGCGGAATACAAAAACTGTATGAGGAATATAGGGAACTCTTTTCACGGAAGCTAGAAGAATTGGATCAATCTCTACCTCCTCAACCCCATAGTCCCGCTCCACACGGTCTTGGGCAAGACAAGGCATATCTAGAAATACCTCCATAATAAGGGAGCTACAGGAGCAAAACCAAAGGAGAAGATCCATGAGGATCAATCACCTCAACATACTCTAATCCGGAAGATAATGAGGAAGCAATCGACTACAATCGACGCACTACAACGATTGCTAAAGAAATTGGATTCAGAAATGCAGACCTCACAGGAGCTCAAATACTATACTTTAAGAGCAAGGAATATTGATCACTATTGGTCTCAAATCGAATGCTTCCATCAAGAGATTTGTGAAGTAACCGACAATCCCAGTGCTCATGGCTACCAGGAAGAAACATACATTGCTTTGGAGGAAATCGTGCAAAATTGTCTTCTCAATCTGGTCACGAGAGAGTCTAAAGTGTCAACACCACAACCCTCTACACAGCAGGCTCAACCACTAACTTTGCCCAAGATCACTCTCCCTAAATTTGACGGAGACTACATGAAATGGCCCCAATTCAACGATCTGTATACAGAACTTGTACATAAACAGAAGATAGACGATGCACGAAAGATGTACTACCTCAAGGCAAATCTCTCAGGGGAAGCGGCAAAACTAATTCAACATCTACCTGCATCCGAACAGCACTACCACACAGCGTGGGAGATATTGCGAGGCAGATACAATAACACAAGATTAATAGTATCTGCATTTCTTAACAACCTGTTAAACCAGCTACAATGCACCGGAGAATCTGCTGTAGACATAAAACGGCTTCACGACACCTCAAAGGAATCGTTACATGGAATAGCTAACATGAGTATTGATGTTGAAGGATGGGATGCTATCATTACACATGTCGTACTGCAGAAATGAGATCATCAATCACGTAGTATATTTGAGCAATCAGTAAAAAACCCACGTGATATACAAAGACTGGCTGAGCTTCTGAAATTTCTCGAGACCCGGTTCCACATGTTAGAATCTCTTGGAGGTAAAAGAGAAAGGGCTATTGTTGCAAGGCGCTCTGGTAATCAACAGTCTACCCTAGTAATGGCAGCCAAGGAGAGCCCTAACAAACCGTCTCAGAAGTCAATACCTTTTTTTGGTTCGCGCGATATCGTGCAGGAAAAAGTTACAACATAGGGAAACCCGGGCAAGAAGTATAGGGCGGGTAAAAAGAATAATCGTTTTTTCTAAAAATTTAAAATAAATTGGGTTACTATGTTTTGTGTAGGCCTGGCAACGTGCGTCCGGCAATGTCATGACAGTTCAACCAAAACAATAAGCGCGAGAGTGTGTGTTGTGGAGATAAAAAAAAATTTTCGTTGTTTTCTTACGATTTTTGCAAAGGTTTGTACACTAACTTTTTATATTACCAATCAGTTAATTATAAATAATATTTGTTTATTCTATTGCTAGTTTAAATGAGTGTAATTTGTGATTATTATTTTTTATTTACCTATTTGCAATATTTCAAATCATCATTTGTTGTAAATATTGGTACATTGGGCAAAACGGATATGGGCAAAACGGTTAGGGTATCCGTTTTGCACGTTTGGTATTTTAATCTAGTCCATCTTAAATAAGCCTCATTTTAGTATTTTTTACCCACTTCAGCTAATTTTACTTAAAAGGTACTTATATATTAGATTAAGTTGCAATCCAAACATATAAATCAAATATTTTGCTTTACTTTAGAGATGGTGTTTAAATATACACGTACAGTAGAACCCGTTTAATTGGAACTTGATTTTTCCAAGGTTTACATTGCAATTGTGCGGGTTTTCGTTTAAGCGATGCCCGTATAAATGCAATTAGATTGCTTCTAAGCGGTGTTTGAATAATGGTGTGCATTCCATCAAGAAAAATTAAAGATTTGTACATATATGTAATATTAATGTTTCTTTATTTAGCTCAAAAATAAACTTAAAATATATGTTGTGTATGTACATAAATATTCAGTTAAGCACATACATGTATGAATAAATAAAATGAAATAACGAAGTGTAAAAGAACATATTCATAAATATTTCAGTACGTAATAATACATAAAACAAAACAAGAATGAATTCAGTCAACATTTGTGCTTTAATGTTTTACTAAACTATTTTTTTTATAAAAATCGCAGATTTTTTTTTGTGTTTTATTTTGAATAAAATGGCTAATAATTGTGTCTTCCACTTTGGAAAGTGAAGAGTCGCAATTTAGTTCCTCGTGCTCAACAAAGACTTTCAAAGTTTGTAACGCTTCAAAGACCTGATGACGACTTGGTGCTGCTGAAGGCAAATTATCACACTCATCATCATCAGCCTCATCAGGAATTTCCTCCGTAGAATAATTATTTTTTATCACTTGATCCATTATTTCATTTTCTGAAATGTCCCCACATGTGTCTAAATTTGAATCGCAATCGACATAATTTTCAAATTCTCTGTCTGATATGGGGATCTCAATAATTTCTTCGTCAAATGAAACTTCATTTTCATCATTCTGAACGAAACCTGCTTTTTTGAAACAATTTTTAATTGTAGCCGGTGTCACAAGCCACCATGATCTTTTGATTAAATTCATAGCATCCAAAATATTGAACGACTTCGAAAATTCTTGAATGGTTTTTCCACTTTCTAGCGATAGCAACTGCCTCCTGATGATATTTTGCCTATAGTAGGCTTTAAAACATCGAATAATTCCTTGATCTAATGGCTGAATAATAGAAGTTGTATTTGCTGGTAGAAATGTTAACTTCACATTAGTGGTGGGCGAAATGGCTCTTTTCAGTGAACTGGTTCGTTTGATTCCGCTCACTAAAAAGAACCATTCAAAAGATCCGTTCATTCGGTTCATTTGGCTCATTTGTCATAAATTTGGTGAAAACTTCAAAACATGGAGTGCCCTTAAATACAATTACAAACACACATACAGTTTAATACAAAACTAGACAAGCCATGCACCCACGTTTGAAAAAATTTGCTACTAATAAGAATTAATGAATTTCCTAATAAAATCAAACTTCCAGTTCGAACTAATTCACTCCCCTTAAGATATACTATATTCTATTCAAATAAATTAAAAACAATATCCTCTTAAAATCTCTTTTCTGTTACATTTTATAAATAATCCTCCTACACTCGAATAATACGAGTGAAATTCTAATTAGAACTCTTCCTAAATCTTAAATGTTCTTCATAAAACTTTTTTAACTCTCATCTATTTCAAAATATTTATTTCCAATTGGAATTGCTTAGAGAGAAATTGCAACTCACATCTTACATATCATCAATACAAGAAAAACAAGTTCTCTGAGAAATATATCTCACCCCTTATGTATTCATTGTGATTTATTCATTCGCTCTTTTTTCAGATCATTCAAAAGTTCAGGTCATTTCATTAGAGACCCGTACATTTGGTTCTTCGTTCATGTTTCATAACACAGTTCAGTATCACTGAACCAGTGCAGTACCATTGAACGAGTGAACGGAACATCTACTACTAAGTGAACCAGTTAATTTGGCTCAGTACACTGTTCCGTTCAGTACGAACGGATCATTCGCGAACGACACAGCACTACTTCACATATTTCAGGTTCAAATGATCACTGACTTTATGACAACTGGCATTGTCAACTAATAAAAGAATCGTTCTCCCTTGCTTTTTAAATTTTAACTCCAGTTCTTTTAAAATTTCCGTCCAAATAGAATTTGTCATCCAGCTGTTTTTTTGAGAATAATATGGAATCGGCCGGCTTTTCTTAGAACGAAAACAACGAGGCCGTTGTGATTTTCCAATCGTCCAAACATACTTTTCTGACCCATCGAAGTCTCAATCTTTCTTTATGCATTTTACTGCCGGCAATGCTCTCGTTTTTTGAAGCAAGTGTTCCACTGGGAAGGGCTTTATATAATATATCCGTTTCATCAGCATTGAACACGTCTTCTGGTTTAAAGACTCTTAGAAGTTTTGGCAGCTCATTTTTTATCCATTCATTGGCAGAAACTTCATCAGCTGAGACCTTTTCCCGTGTATTTTATGGAAAGAAACATTTTCCTTTTTCTTCCACCTATCGAGCCAGCCGTTGCTTGGACGAAAGTCCTCTATATTCATCATTTGGGCAAATTTAGTCGCTTGTTCCATTATCATCGGACCAGAAATTATTGCATTTTTAGTTCTCATTTGACGAAACCATTCGGATACAGCTTGATTGACGGTTTCATGCAATCCTCTTCTAAGTCGCACTCGGTTAAGGTTTCCATTTTCCATGCTCACTTTTCTGATATCTTTCTGGTTTTTAATGATTCTGGTGAGTGTGGAGTTGTCACATCCATACCTATTGCACAATTCCTTACGAGTACTCCCAGCATTCAATTTTTCTAAAATATCCAGTTTGGCTTGCACAGTCAATTTAGAATGCTTTTTCTTCGGAGGCATTATGTAGCTGAAAACGCGAAAAAGAACACGCGTAACATACATAGAAGTCAATCTCAAACTAAAATTTTTAATTCTCAAAGCTTCACCCTGCTTTTGATTTGAATCTAGGAATAAGACAAGAAAAATTCATACAAAAAAGGTCAAACAGCATAAAATTCAAATTTACCTCTACTATTGAAATCAGTCACAAAATTTTTTATTAAAATTTTAACCCTGAAATTTAAACACTCAAAAACGGTTGACATCCACATTCGTTAATGGTCAAGTAACTTTTGGTTCATTAGGAATAAATCACAGAAATATAAAACACATACATATAAACAGGAACACAAAACCAGCCGTAGTGAAGGCTGCTTGCCTTTTAGAGTTTATGAAGCTAAGTAGATTTTGCAGCATGCCTTTGCTCTTGCAGGCTGTCACTAAACGCGTACGCACCCAAATGTTTGTGGTGCGGCTGGTAAGACGAGAAACCTTCAAACTCATTATGTGATTGCATATAAGTGGGAAATACACAAAGAAAAAAATTAATTTTTGCCAAAAATTTCATTGCACATATACGGGTTGCATTTATGCGGTTATAAATGTACATATAGGGCATTTTCTACCCACACATACAAGACAGCCGCAAGGCACACAAAGTATTGAGAGCTGATATTTCTCATACATTTTGTTAACAACTTGGCGGAATTTTCTTAGTTTTTTTCTAATTTATCATTAATTTATTCAATAGAAAGTAAGTTTTATAACATCAAACTAATTCAGCAATTGAAAATTATTTGTATGTCATGTAATTTATATTACCAGTGCCTAGTATTTGTGCTGTAGTTTGATGTAGTAAGCGCGGTGACCGGGACAGCGAAAAAATTTTCAAATTTCCGAAAATTTATAAAAGAACCGAGAAAAGGGTATCATTATTGTCAAAATTAAAGCAGGAAAAGTGGTTAGCGGCTCTTAAACGAAAAGATTTAAAGGCGGCGATGTTTTGGTTAAGAGTTTCCAGTTTTGGCATTTTTATTGCCCAAGTACTGGATCCATCCAGCTTTGAAGGTTTTATATGCCTTCAAACCGTTAAAAGCTCTAAAACTTTCTCTGCTATAAGCACTTTGCCGATCTATTAAATATTCTACGATATCAAAATAATGCACATTTTTTGACAAAGCACTTCGAGAGAAATTGTTATCATTTAATTTATACGGATACAGGCCATCGCAATAATTTCCAATTTTACACTCATGCCGACTTTGAACACTACAATAAACAGAAACGAAAGCACTTAATCAAAAGATGAACTGGTATTTAGATTTCATATTAAAAATGTGAGCTGTTATTTCACATTTTATTTTCTAAAAATAACTAATATTTAGTTTTTTCCAATAAAAATATTACCTACTCCACACTTTCCCTATTCATCTTGCCGGCCTGTCATCGTGTGTATGCCTTGCGGCTCTCCAATACATTGCCATTTGATGACGTGTCAGAAAATGCCCTATTGGGTGCCTTCCATTTAGACACAGAAAGACAATTGTGTCAGACACAGCGTGTCGCTCTGTGTCGTTCTGTGTAAGCCCAAATGGAACACATAAGTTCATGAAAAATCCGCCACGGCGCACTTTTCTCATTTTTATTTTTGTTTGACAAATAAATCGTAAATTTTATGTTGATAATTTCTTTCAATTAATTACCCGACATCTTATAAATGCTGGGAATCTTAAAAATGAAACAATATTGTTGTAATTATAAATTTACGATCAGATTTCAATTGGCGAGGGTTGGTAGCATTGTCTTAGTTGTGCTCGGCTGTGTCTAGCTGTGTCGTTGATGGAACACTTCTGTGTCGGACACAGTGTAACACTGTGTCTCTCTGTGTCTAAATGGAAGGCACCCATTGAATATGGAACGGGTTCGGGATATTGCACTGCCTGCGTTTACGAGGGTGTTGCGCCTATTAGAGTTGCATATATACGGGTTTTACTGTAAAAGTGATCGAGCAGCATGGTCAGAAGAAACACTAGAGAGGGCATTGAAAGCTGTAAAAGATGACAAGCAATCCATAAATTCAACCGCGAAGAAATTTGATATTCCATTCACAACTTTGCAGAGACACGTTAAGTCTGGAAATAAATCGAAAAAACTGGGCAGGTTCACATCTGTTTTTAGTCCAGAACAAGAAGGAGAGTTATGTGCCTATCTTAAAAAATTAGATAGCTTGTTTTTTGGGCTTACCCGTTCAGATTTTTTAGAACTGGTTTTTAATTATGCCTCAAGGAATAATATTTCTCATCTCATCTCAATGGAAAAGCTGGAGATGACTGGTTTTCGGGTATCAAGCGTCGACACCCAGAAATTGTACTAAGAGCTCCGGAGCCAACGTCTTTCAACAAGCCACAGGTGGAGTTGTTTTATACTAACTATTGGAACCTGGTAGAAAAATACAAATTCGATGCAACAACAATATATATAATATGGACGAGACGGGAATAAAGAGCAGTACAACTAAACCACCCAAGGTCTTGTCTATTAAAGGCAAAAGACAAGTCGGAGTAATATGCAGTGCGGAAAGAGGTCAATTAACCACTGTCATATGCTGCTGTAATGCGGCTGGAACTTTTGTTCCACCCTTTTTCATATTTGCTCGCAAACGCATGCAAGAACGACTGTTAGATAATGCTCCACCAGGTTCACAGGCGACCGTAACGGATAATGGTTGGATACATGGTGAAGCTTTTTTGGCTTGGCTTTATTTTTTTGTTGAAAAAGTTCGTCCAGTGAGACCAGGCCAGTATTACTGTTGCTTGATAATCACGTGGCCCATAAATATTATCCAGCTTTAGAATATGCGACAGAAAAACACGTCACCTTTTTATATTTCGCACCACACACGACTGATCGAATGCAGCCTCTAGATGTGGCTGTATATGGACCCCTCAAAAAGTATTTTGAGCAAGAACTAAACACCTTTCAAAAAATGCACCCAGACCGTATTGTAAACCAATATGATATGGCAAAACTTTTTGGAGGAGCGTACGCCAAAAGTGCTTCGGTTCAGAACGCAGTTAACGGGTTTAAAAAACCAGGAATATGGCCTTATGACCCAAATGTATTTGGAGAAGAAGATTACGCTCCTTCGACTATGACAGATCGTCCTTTTCATGACTCATCGTCTGCTCCGACTGAACGTCCTGTTAATGTTCCCCCGTCGACAATAGCGGACATTCCTTACAACACATCTGCTACTCTTATAGAGGCAATACCTGAATCTTGAGCACACTACCAACGCACAACAACTGAGACTGAGATGTCTACTTCATCTTTGCCTGCTTCCACCTTGTCCAATGATATACTGGAAGAAAGATCACCAAATTTAGAGGGAGTAAATCATCCAATATCTGCAGCGAATCTTACACCATTGCAAATCCCACCCATACCAGTTATGGCTGCTACCAAAACAGGTCGCAAACACAAGAGGCAAAAATCAGAGGTGTTAACATCCACACCTGTCAAAGCTGAGCAAGCTATACAGTTTAAAAAGGTGAATAATAAAAAGACGAAAATTTCTGAGTTAGCAGGCCCCAGCAAGACAAAGAAGAAACGATGCCTTGACAAACCGCTAAGCAAAAGCCCGAAACCTGATTACTACTGTTTGGTGTGCGCTGATAGGTACACTGATCCCCCAACAGAAGATTGGATTCAGTGTAATCAGTGCAAAAGTTGGGCTCATGAGGGCTGCACCTGTAGGAACTGGCAGCTATTTTTGCGATAAATGCCAAGATTAATTTCTATTCCATTAGGATATGCTTTTTGCCCTTGAGGCGTATGCGTTTTGCCCGAGGGGGTCGGGCAAAACGAATAATTGACAGCTTTTTTTAATTGCTATTATTTTTATAGAAGTGTTTAAGTTTCTTAATTTTAATTGTTATTTTCCAAAGATTATTAACCAAAGTACAAATAAAAAGTGCAAAGAGTTCTATTGATCATCAGGTTGTTGTTTCATTTACACTTTCCTTTAACATATGCGTCTTGCCCGGGCTTCCCTACGTTTGCACACACGACAAACATTCTTCTTCTCAAATTTATGCTTAAAATGCTATTGGGACCTTGAAAAATGAAAATACGTTAAAAATAACGATTTCGATTTTCGGACCGATTACAATAACTTCCCTATAAACTGGGAAGTTAAAAAATAACCACGACATGATTTTCGAGGAGCATTTTAACCCAGAGGTGAGTAACTATGAGGTACTTCGAGTTGGTCTTACGATTGATTCTCAACTCTATTACCCCAGGAACGAAAACGGTCTGAATTGAATAATAAGAAAGATGTTGTCTTTCATCACGACAACGTCCGACCACACATTTTTTTGATTACGCGTCAAATTCGGAAGAGGTTTGTTGGGCAGTTTTGATGCATCCATCGTGCGGAGATAGCACCGCCCGACTTTCATTTGCTTCGATCCCTACAAAACTCATCACAGAAGCTTGTATGCCACTAGATCCAAGTTTAAAACTAGAAACCATAGAAATTTGGCTATATTGGGTTTAAATAAATTCATTTTTACACTAAGATACCAAAAAGTTGGGATGGTTCGGACATTGCCCGCGACCGCCTGCAAACAGCGGCACAAAATAAGCACTTGATTGGAGCTCTCACGGACAGAGAATAAAACGTCGGTCAAGAATGACACGGAGGAAAACTATAGAAGCAGAACTAAAAGAGATCAATAAAACCTGGAATATCAGATGGCGGGGTTGAAACCCTATGCTCCCACGAGGAGTCAAGTTTAATTATTATTTCTGAGAGGGGTGCCATCCACGATAGTCAACACACAGGCTCTAATCAAATCATTCCGTTTTTCAGTTCAATGACATTTCCTTTCTATGTAAACAATATCTATGTTATTATGTGAATTAAGCCCATCGGGCTTCCGCAGATTTGTCCATCATATAAAAACAAAACCGGGTTTTATAGGCAAGGGGTCGACAGCTTTTCTTCCATCATTTTCCATCATTTGTTCATCCAAATATTTTCTGGTTTCACCGTCCATTGTTACACAAGCATATTTTCGTTCTGTGACTTGCGACATTAGCCTGAACCAAATATGTCGTGCCGGACCGTAAAAAAACTGAACGAATTTGAGCTTAGTTACGGCACTTTGACAGATAGCCCTAAATGAAAATGTAAAGTGACAAGTGGAAAATGAATTCCGTAAATTATGCAGATTAAGCGATTTATTTGATTTATTTCAGTTGTGGAAGAAATATAAACAGCTTTAGCCGTGTTTTTTTAATGAACTATATAGTTCTTCCCCATACAACTCTGAAAACCCAGGTTTTATCGAGGTCTTTATCCAGGTTTTGGGAAATTTCAAAATTTCCCTTTCTTTTCGGAATTTGGCATACTTACCGGCTAACATAGGAGTATTTGTGTAGTAAAAGCGGACAAAAATATTTAATGCGTTTATTGCCACAAATTTAAATGTTTTTAATATTTCAAATATTTTTAATTACACTAAAACTCTTCGTTTTCATCTTCTTCGTCTTCATTTTCTTTTTTTTTCGTTGGAATCTTTTTCGTGAGTTACAGGCGGAGTGCTTGCGATCATCAGATTGACTGCCTCTTGAGAAAATGGCTTAGTTTTTTGTGCTGCCTTGGTCATATGCATCTGAACTTAATAATAGTCTATGTAATATGTCTGTATTACAATCCACTCGTGAAAATTGTCTTGCAAAATTTAATCTGTATTGCCGGAAGTGTGTGTTGCGGGCCTCAGCTGCCTCCTCGGACAACTGACCAATTGGTATGATTGCATGAGATATTACATCGGCTCCATGCATCAAAACTTTGTGAATCGTTGTTAACATAGGGTGCCAAACATAGATATCTATGTACATTTTCGCAGTTTCATGGGCATAGGCTTCAAACTTTTCAACATCAATGCTGTTGCCACTCGAAATCACTTCCAAGATCACTTTAAACCTTTTTATTAAATGCACATTGACACCAGTGATTGGAGATGAGCATTCCGGGTAGCCAAAAAATCTCCTTGAAGTGTTACCATCATTCGTATTCCCAAAACCTGCTTTGGGAACATCTACCAGGAGTCCCATTTCTTCTTTGAAGGCTATTTGAATTTTTTCTTTTGTTTTTTTAACAACTTCTTTCTCTTCAGCAGATCGCGCTTGCTACTTTTGCAATGGTATTTTATAAGCTAAATGTAGTAATGATTCGAAAAAGCGTATTCTCGCATGCAGAATCGAGAGTCCAAAGTTGAGTGCTTCTATATTGACATCTTTTTGAATTAATTTATTAAAATCTTTTGAAGTTTGTCCGCAAATATAGCATCTCATTGTAGATGCAGTATCAGTCGCAGCATTGCAGACTTTGCCGTCAATCATTGTAATCATGATTTTATGCTTTATATTGCCTACTCCGTGCACTTCAGTTTCCTTAAGCTGTTCGGCTTGGTTTTCGATGTATAGAATTTCTTCTCTGGTTATGTCTTTTGATTGATTTATGAAGCGTATGCGTATGGGTCTGCAGAATCTAACTGAGGACGGGACTGGGTTTGCCACAAAATTTTCTTTTGTTCTCCGCCAATAATAACCACCAATCTTAAGGGAACAAGTGAGCTTTGAAAAATATTCGCGTCACTGTCAGTGCTGTTTTGAAATTTTTGTTTGTACTGGGTTTGTTGTGAGCCGTCACAGCCCCAGTTTGATATTAAAACAATATTTTGCTTCTCTACGCTAGATATTTATGCAGGCGCAATGCAGTGTGGTCAAGTAATGCTTGAAGTCGAATCTTAGAGCATGTTTCAGTCACACATATAGATTCCTTATCAGGATAACACTCTTTTTTGGCCTTTTGAACGAGGGGATAGCAGAGGAAAATACTCTTATTAGCCTCATGTACTACGTCCCACTGTCTTCTGGTAAAATCGCCTTCAACGAAGATTGCGAGTGCTTCTGCAGGTGTATGTTTTTTCACAATTGTTTGCTTATTGGCAGTATTAACAACTTTGCGAACTTTTGCAGCTCTGTTTGGTGAAGCTGTAATTTCTTTTATTATTTTTGAGGCGTCACTATTTCCTGAAGAACGCTGACTCACGCCAGCTGCATACGTCAACTCCTCGACAGGTACTTGCTCCCGTAGTTCTTTAGTTTTTCAACGTATACTGCGGTCACATAGCTCTTCGGATATTTTAGATGATCGTCCTAGTTTTCCTGTAGCGTTTTCAGACCAGTAAGGCAATTCAATCGAAGATGTCAGCCAGCATTCATTTCTTTTCAAGAAACATTCTTCTTTGTAACTGGCATCTATCCATTTCTTCTTGAAATCGCTCTTAAAACACTTCAAAGAAGGGATAAAATGCTGTTTTTTATTATGTGGAGAATTACTTATTTGCACAAGTTTCTCTTCGAATAATGAAAACTTTTCATCCATTTTATTTCCTTTAAAATCATTTAGGATGTTATACAAAGGTCTTCTGGTAAATTGCTTGACAGTTACCAAAAAATCTATAAGACAAACGCAAACAAATTTTAACTTGAAGTAAATTAACGTTTTTATTTATTAACTTTGAAGTAATAAAAAAAATGGCGGAAGTGGGCGGATGATTTAACTGTGGTATATAATTGTTAATAGACTATTGTTTATGTTTATATATAAATTATAGCCCGACAATACCAGACACATAAACAAAAACACTGTTGTTTGAAATGTGTAGTAAAAATGAATACCCAAATTTATGGCTTCTATCATATCAATTGTTAAAGTAAAATGTAAACAGCAAATCAATCAATTTATATTTTAAAATATAGCACATACCTCCTTCTGACATATTCAAAAGATTTTTCTTGTAGAATCTGCCACACGGAAGTACAATAGCTAAGTTAACTAATACCACGATCGAAGGCGCCGAGAATAAAAGGCATGCGCACCCGAAAACGACTGACTTCCTATTGAAACGTTCGCGAACGGGTAGAATGGGGGGGAATGCTTATGGCTGCCGTTTGACGGAGCGGTTATCTAGCTTGAAGAAAAATAGGTTCGATGAGACTTTTGACTAACTTTCTGATTCCGACTTTTGTCCGGTTTTATTAAACAAATACTCGTATGTGGCGGCTGTCGGAAAAACGTAATTTAAAATAAAAACAACAGGGAAGTGACGAGAGCAAATTTGTAGGCATGAGGAAACAAATAATTTATTTTTTAGAAACTTATTTATTATTTTCTAGAGGGGAATTCGTGTAAAGATCCGGTTACACGCAACGATCTGCTTGTGCAAATTGATTGGCGCAAGTCAATTGGTGCAAATAAACTGAGTGAACATGAATCGGTTTACAGGCAACGATTTATTTGTACAAATTGACTAGCGCAAGTCAATTGGTGCAAATAAAATGAGGGAAAATGACACTAAATGACGCTAATTTGACACGATTATTATATTATATTGATTATGATAAGGTCGGAGGAGCGTCATAAAATTTCACCATTCACCCAAGGGCATGCTGAGGGTTGTAGCTGCGGCTTGAACATCGTTTAAACGCTCATGCCAAAACACCAACCTCAAGCCGATTTTCTAAGAACATATATTTTGCACAAGGCAACCTTTTTGGTTGCGCCAGCCAAAAATTTGCGTTTACACGCAACGATTCACATGGGCAAATTGACTTGCGCAAGCCAATTGGCACCAGCAGATCGTTGCGTGTAACCGGACCTTAACAGTTATCAACTGACACACAACTTCGGTTTAATTTTAATATATTTAAAGCACTGAAGATGGCGCTTAGTATAATTTCCCTTGTCGTTTTTTAATGAACTCGATCGAAGAACTAAATAGTTCATTAAAAAAACACGGCAATAATGATGAGCAAACGCAAGAACAACGCAAGACTAATATAGTCATGGTCTTGTCTTGTTCTTGCTCAGTCAGTCTTGTTCTTGGTCTTGCGAGCTTAGCTAAGACTTGTTCTTGGTCTTGTTCTTGCAAACATAGCTAAATCTTGGTCTTGTACAAGACAAAACTGCAAGACCAAGGCTATTTTCGCCTTATCAAGTATGTATTGTATGTATTTTTATAAATTGATTAAAAAAAGAAAAGTAGGAATCCTCATTTTTGTATTTGTATGGTTTTCTTTTTAAATCCTGAAAGATTTAACAGAAGAGGGACTCATTTCCTAGACACCAGTAATTGGACGAGGGTAACAGACCTAATTTCGTTGACGCACAATGCATGCAAAGTCATTATGTAAGTACTTATGTACAAATGTGAATAATTGCTTTTACAATTAGCATACTAAAAAGTAAATATAACACATATATTTATATCATAAGTACTTGAACATCCTAATCAATTTTATATATTTTGTTTTTGAATTTCGGTGAAAATTTTGCAAGACTCTTGCTAAAATCTTGTGCTTGGTCTTGTTTTTGCACAGTTAGTCTTGTTCTTGTTCTTGCGAGCATAACTAAGTATTGTTCTTGTTCATGGTCTTGCTAAATTTACAAGACCAAGGCAAGACTTCAAGAAGAGACCATCACTACTCAGCAAAATAAAAGGAAAAAACTTAACCGAAAAATTGCTTGGGAACTGATGCCGCTTACGGATGCTAATACCGGAGACAGACTTGCGGTATAGCAATTGCAATTTCACTTACACCGCAAGTGTGTCTCTGTATACTGAAAAGAAATCACGGTGTACACTTGGTATACAGAACATTGAAACTCAATATCTCAATGAGAAAAATATCGTGGTATAGCCTCAGTATACCCAAGATTTTAACCAGAAAATAGTTTGAACATAAACCAAAATGGAACTTTAGAACAGAACTTTAATTTTTGTTTTGGCAGCATTGCCTATATGAATCTGTCAGAATTCAAAATTTCAAATTTCACTTTTATTTTTAATATAAATTAATCATAATTTGATAATATTTCTATTCATCAGCAGCACAAATTTTTTTTTCGTTTTGCAATAATCTGACAGATAAATCACAACCAAAACAACTCAGTATACTAATGCAAGTGCGTCTTCACATTTTTATATTGCAATGTGACAAAACTGCAATATCTCGATTTCAATTGCTATACCACAAGTGTGTCTCCGGTATAAGGTTTTGTGCCATTCTTACGGCATCCGTACGTACCATTCGAGAATTTAACGAACATTCGTAAGTTCATTAAGTCAATTTAGGTCGGTGCCATATGAACACGCATGTTCGTACGTTAGGGTACGTACGGTTACGGTGCGGTACATCATATTTGGTTCATTCTATTAGCATTACAATCGTTACACGAAAATTATGGAGAAAACTGAGTTCAGCGTCTGTTATCAAGCTCATATTAAAATCTGTTTGGAACGATGGACAAGTCTGCGAAGGGCCGAAGGATTCGATAGTTACACTTCAAGTCCGAATAACTCTCTATAAAATGTCATCGTAGCAATCTACTTTTAATGCACTCGAGCCAATTTCTCACCACCACTCTTAAGGACGCAATTAGCAATTAAAGTTTTGAATGCATAATAAGATGACTTGCCATTTTCACATGGTTATCCGGATTAATTAAGCATAGCCCATAAATTTCCATGCGAATTACGGATCATTATTCAGGTGGTGAAAATTCCGAAAATGATATTCATTGCGCGTTTTGGTGAAAAATATTTGCTGATAAATCCTTGCTTGCTGTTGATGCAAATGCTAATGTGTGAGCGGTTCTGCTTGTGCTGAACAGGGAATAATTTAATTTGAATGTGGAAATATTTTATGGATTTTCATTGTTGTTGCAATTATGAATTATAACTATATATGTATATGTAATTCAGTTTTTTGTGCGTAAAAGTTTCTGTAAAAGAGCGTGGATTAATTTCAAATAAAATCAACAAAAAAATTATGTTATTCCACGAGATTAATATAAATGAATGAATAATTTATAAGCAATAAAAAGCGAGATATTTATTTTTGACTAAAGATGTGATTTAGACTGATAAAATTATGATAATTAAATATTTAATTAAATCAGAAATGGTTGGTCAAGTCCGTTCACTTTTTCTGTATTTCTATAGTTTGTTATAGTATCCTCAAAAATGCTAAATTCAATACAATGTGCGATACTTTACAGAAATTACAAAAAGCAATAATTTTTTATATTGTACGTTCAGCAAAAATAAATTGACTTAGAGCCAGTTTAGACGATGCGCTCCAGCGCATATGCCTCACGAACTTTGTCGATGAAGGGAGAAGTGGGGATGATGAGAGGTACCACCCCACTTCTCCCTTTATCCACAAATTTCGTGAGGCGCATGCGCTAGAGCGCACCTTCTAAGCCGGCTCTTAGCTTTTAAAAGACTTGTTTGGTCAAGCATATTCGAGCGAAAAACGAGACCTTGCTCCTTGCTATCCCGTGCCAGTGACAGAGTGATTGCCCATCATCAGACTCATTCTGCTCGAAATAAAGTCGGCAAGTAGGACCCTTTCAAAACTAGTGGGTGCCCCTAATGCCCGGGATGCACATCAAGTTAAAAAGACTTCAATTCTGTCGTCCTTTTACTTTTGCTTTTAGATCCACTTGGTAGTGGTAGTGCAAAGAAATTTTGGAAAAAAAATTAATAACGGCATGAAAAATGTTGGAAAGGGAAGGAAATATGGCGCCACCAACGGGAAAAATAAATTAAAGTCGGTCCTAGTTACGAGGGTTAAATAGGGGGAGCTTTAAGGGGAGGTTCTCATCTAGAATTTAAAAATTTACGATATTTTTTTATTTCATATTATTAAAGTTTAATATGTCTAGAATGTCCCTTTAAAATATTTTGTTGATCCGAGCACTAGAACGGATTCTACAGCCCATTGATTGTCGCGGTGTCATGATCGCATCTTAGCCTGTGCCGTGCGGAGTCGGGTCTCGGGCGCGGCGCTCGACATAGGTAAAAGACTGAAGGAAGCAAAATTGAATAGATGATTTTAGTTCCCTAAATTTTATATAGGGAACAGAATATACGTCGTGAAGGGAACTTAATAAGGCGTTTGCCTATAATGTATATGAATAGTTAGTGGCACAGTAAGTAGCCTACAAGCCACACGTGCGTGTTAGTTTTTGTTTATTAAAATGCCGAAAAAATCCCTTTACGGCTCTAGTGCGCGAGTCTCTAGACAAAATAAACGTAAAAAGGAATTTTATGGGAATATATCAAACGAAGTCGAAGAGAAGTATATAAGCGCGTCGGCGAAGAAATTAAAATCCGCGTGTAGTGACGACATTCAATATGATATTTCAAGCTGCTATGTCATATGTCACTTTGTGACAGTTTTTACATTTTTGACTCAAATTTTGGTTTGCAAATCGTGTGGCGGAGATGTGAAATTCAATCGTATACATGGACCAGGAATGTCTTTTAAATTGGCGATCAATTGTGAGTGCAACACGCAGTACGTGCGTTCGAGTCCTCTCATCAACAAAAATTCCCGAAGTGAACCGCCGATTTATGTTTGCGATGCGCCATTTTGTATCTCCAATTTGATTTTTGAAAAATTATTATAAGATAACACACTAGAAACCAAAATTCTAAAAACCAATACCAAATTTCAAAAAAAAACTTCAAAATTGATTCATAATTTATTTTTGATCCGCCATATTGGATCCGCCATTTGGAATTTTGAAAAAGTAACCTCAGATTTAGATTCAGCGACCCCAAAAACGTATATATATACGCAATCCCAAAACAAACAATTCGTTTATATTCGAAAAATTGTCGACGAAAAGTTACTCACTCAAACTTCAAACACGATTATATCGAAACTTTTTTTTTCAAGATTTTACAAATTTGTGTACAAGATAACTCAAAACCGGTTCAACCAATCAACTTCTAGCTTCGTGCATATTAAAGTAAACAATTTTCTTCATAGAAAGAATGGAGCACATTTTGAAAATTGTAACATTAACTCCTTTTTGTAAGTCATAAACTATGAAAAAAAACAGCCGAAAACGGCACTTAAATTTCAAAATCGCGCCATTCCGTCAATTTTAAATTTTTTTAAAAGTCGTTCACTGTTTCTGAGACAAATTTATTATAGTTTACAATAATGTCATCTTGATTTCAGGCTAATTTGCGACCCCTAGATTGTACACAGCTGGGCAATTTTCGAAAAACATGCCTTCGGAGAAGCTGAATAACGGGCGCCATTTTGTTTTTTTTTTTGCATAAAAAAATTTTTATGTACAGATAAATGTACAATAAAAGATACTGCCAAATATCATTTCCCTATGTCTTTTCATTTTCCTTCAAAAAATTCACGAACTTTACCTACTCTTTGGCGCGCTAGATGAGAACCTCCCCTTAAGGGGTGGAAAATGAATTTTCAGGATTTTCAGCGAAACTAGACCTCCTATCGAAAAAAAATAAATGTAACATTTGTAGGTAATAAAAATATCAACACCTTTGGTATAAACCATTTTTTTACATAACCTCAAATTTTCCGAGAAAAATCGAAAAAAAATGTTTCTTCGTTTTTGAAGTTTTCTCCCACTAATAATAATCATTTCTTATTCACTTATAATAAACTTCAGACTGAATAGAAGTTCAGATCTTAAGGGGACATTTCCCTCTGTGGGCCTAAAAAATTACCAATTTTCAAGATTTTTTTTCTCGTTAACGAACAAAGCAATTCAACTGAACTTTTTTTTATTGTTTTTATTCATCCTTCAAGTAAGTTACATAATTTTTTCGGATCATAAAAAATATTTTTTATCCCCCTCCACGCCATCAAAGATCTCCGTTCTTGGCGTAACCGTGGTGCTCGTGGCAGTAATCCTGGTTACACACGTGACCTGAAATCAAAAATGTTCACATTTTCTTAAATTATAAACGCGCTCGGCGCTCGGTATAGGCCAACAGTTTTTTAAAATTCCAAAAAAAACAAAACGGCGGACATTTGAAAAAATGTGCCGTTTTTGTCGGTCTTTTTTTTGCCTCTATTTTTTTAATAACTTTTGAACAAAAAAAAACAAATCAAAATTATTGGTCTATACTGAAATGACATATTTGATAAATAATTAGAACAACTTTGAGGAAAATATTTTGAACCGTTTGATCTGAATCTCTGCCACCGCGAAAAAATGTGTCATTATTAGATAATCGCCTTTAAGGGGATAAAAAATATTTTTTATGATCCGTAAAAATTATGTAACTTACTTGAAGGATGAATAAAAACAATAAAAAAAGTTCAGTTGAATTGCTTTGTTCGTTAACGAGAAAAAAAATCTTGAAAATTGGTAATTTTTTAGGCCCACAGAGGGAAATGTCCCCTTAAGGCACGAACTGACGATAAATGCCCACACACAAAGATTTTTGTCAGTTTTCCTGGACTGCAGGCCACGGCCTAACGGCGGCCGGTAAGTGTTCGGTGATACTTGGCCTCAAGGCAATAAACCTTCAGGCCACAGCCTGCCGGCGGCCTGTGTGTAAGTTGGAGACTTTAGCTAAACTCCGTTGCCGTTATATTGGTGTTGACTTAGTTCAGAACAACTCGATAGAGAGCTTTCTTTCCGGTCGTTCGTGGAGTGAAACCACACTTAAGGAGTATCCACACACATCAGGGACGTGACCGCGAGGTTCAATTTTTGCTCCGGCCCGGACACGGACATGTGTGAACGAGTTCGTATAAAATGTACGCACCGATATTTTTTGAACCCCTGACGGAACACTAATATGTGTGGATACTTCTTTACTCGTTCCCACATGTCCGTGTCCGGGCAGGGGCTCGTTCACACATGACAGAACACGGCCCTGTAACGTCCCGGGCACGGCCCTGATGTGTGTGGATACTCCTTTAATCCCATCTCTACCGGAGCCCGCCAGGCTTTAATTCTGCCACCCGCTCTATTTCTTATATTTAGAAATGGCCTACTCTCAATCCCTTCCAACCTAATTCACAGCTTCGTTGCTGGCGGTACTCTGGTTGCTCATGCGGTTTCGTTCGTTCGAGAGCAGAAAATGCCAACGGGCGAAAGAACTAGGTTCTTTATCAATATTCGAAATGTACAATTGAATTGGGATGGAATATATTTTCTGATTATATTCGCGGCCTGATAAAAATTTCAAACCTTTTACCTTCTTTCAATTTTCTCCTGTTGGAAATTAGATGCAAAAAGCCTTTATTCTCCTAAATTAAAAAATATAGACTCAACTTTTTTACCGAAGTTAAAATCACTTTCAAATACCGAAAAATAGCATATCGAAAAATTATTTCATCTCCACCCTATGGCATTCCACACCTCAGGAATTGACAAGCAGAAATAATGTTAGCTGAACTCTTTGTCAACAGAATATGTGAACGTAGGTACCTCAGCGCCCGCATTTACACCGGCAAGCACCCCCGCCGATTACCCTCACAACATTTTCTTTTTCACCACTTTTGCATAATGTCCTTTGCACCTTTCCGCCCGCGCCGTATGTTATGCGATCTGGAAACTTTTGCCGGATGCCGCCGGGAAAGATGTGCACGCCAGATTGTTGAGTAAATTAAAACTTTGAAAGCTTTTACAGCTGATTTGCATAAAGTTTGCTTTTTGCGAGTGATTTTATTTAGCCTCGTGGAAAATGGAAAATTTTCGAAGAGAATCGTCCCCGTGCGACTGGTTTATGGTTCTTTATGCTACCACGTGTGTTAAGCCAAACTTCCAGGGGGTTAATTTACGTATAGCGTTACATATAGGGGTGAGTGGTGGAAGGAAATGTGCTTACTGCCATCTGTTTGAAGTGTATTAAAGATGAAAGAATTTTGTCGAATCCAATGCCTTGTATATTATGTATTTCAGATGCTCTCATGTAATACTCGCATAAATACGTTCAAAGCAGTGATGATTGGATTTTGATTGCATTTTTCAATTCGTCGTACTAATTAAATTTGAAGTTATTGCAAAATTGAAAAAAACTTTAAACTATTTTTTAGACCCACATATGTATGGATGTAGTTTTCAAAAACAACACTTATTCCAACTGGTTTCTAGAACTATGAAGATAATAAGCAATGTAAATGATTGTGGAATACATTGCCCATGGAACTGAACCAAATTTTAGACTACGCACAATATTGCTTTAGATACAAAAGTCTGCAGTCGATAATCTAGTATGTCTGTCTACATCAGTGGCTCCCCAACCTTTTTTTGACCAGGACCACTTTGATTTCATTATTATTAGCAGGGACCACAAGGTTAAAAAATAAACTGTATCAATCTAAAAATAAACATTAATCGAAACGTTTAATTAACATAAGTTATAGTAAAATTCAAAAGTAACATTAATTAACAGTTAGTGGAGTCGGGCAAGCATCAAATTTGAGTGAAAAACGAATTGTTTCCAGTCTCAAAATTATTTTCTTTAATATGTTAGTTACATCGAATACTATACGAAATGGACATTTTCTACCACTGGCAACCGCCGCTACGTAAGTTATGGGCCATTTTGTGGAAAATCTACCATTTTGGTCGTGCTTTCTAAATATAGATGAAAATTTCTCCGTATGTGTAGGTCCAAAGAAAGCGAAACAAATTGAGGCTGTTCATTATTATATTACCTCTCAGCGGTTACAAAATGAAATTTTAATCTGCACACATAACAGAACATCAGTTTCGAATATGTCACTGCGTGAGTAAGACGTCTTTTTGTGCTCCGTGTCAAAACCGTCTTCATTACACGATTCCATAAACATAAACCAAATTTTAAAGCATTAAACCGCAGTTCATTTACAAATATTTTGTTTTTGTTTTGATTTGTCGCAATGTCCGATAAAACGAAAAATGCGACTGCGAAAGTGCCATAGAAAAAATTCGCATCGTCACATAATCCTTCGCCCATAAACACCAGAGCCTTTGCACGGACTTCCTCTGGAAAGGAAATGGGTGAAAATGTTGAAGAGCTTCTTGTTTCTCTCTAATCAAAAATCTCGAAAAAAATTGATGATATCTTCACCTCCATCAATGGGCCGTATTCATAAAAGAAAAGATATGCTTTTACTTGCAAATTATTAAGGAAATCCTTTTGCTTGTATTCATAATAATTTCAAGCAGAACCTTATATGTGTGGTGTAGAAGCATAAGCACCCAGCGGGGAAGAAGAGCGCTTCCACACGGCAGTTAATGCGCTTCTTTGGAAGCATGGAGTGCTTGCCTGTTCCATTCCATTTCATTGCAATTTTACATGGGGATGTCCTCAGAAAGATGCGCTTCCCCTTTCTTTCCTTAAACGCGCTTCTGAAGCATGTGAAATGGATGCAGCGGGAAGCACTTGCGATTATGGTTCTGTTTGGATATGCGAAGCTTTTAAGCTTTTTTTTAATTAAAGAGGAAGGAAAAGAGCTGAAGAGAGAGTAAATATTTCATACCTAAAAACAGAGCATTTTTGAGCATTAGACATAAGAACATTTTGATATTCACACAAAAATTTCCAGTTATGCTTCTTCACAAATCACTACTCATTAGTTGCTCAGACCTATGAAAACTGAAATCAAAGCAAATCCACAGGGGATTGTCATGTACAAAGGCCCTTCGCAGACTTGTCCATAATTTCAAACCGGTTTTAATATGAGTTCAAAAGTACACTCGGAACTCACTATTCTCCATCATTTTCGTGTAACGATTGCAATGCCTATGAAGTAGTGTGGGGTGCAAGCACAGCGAAGCAGCTTTGCCGAGAGCGAAAACATGCTTGTGTTAGTGTAATGGACGGTGAAACCAGAAAATGTTTGGGGGAACAAATGATGGAAAATTATGGAAGAAAAACTGTCTTCCTTGCGACCCCTTGCCTATAAAACCGGTTTTTGTTTTGATGTTATGGACAAGTGTGCGGAAGGCCAAAGAGAATTCGCAGCTTGCATCAAACCTACTTCCGATACGAAATACTCTAGAAGCGCATCACTAAAGCTTCTAGTGGAAGCACTTGCTTTATTTCCCGCTGGGAACCTATGAAAACTGAAATCAAAGCAAATCCACAGGGAATTGTCATGTACAAAGAGAATTCGCAGCTTGCATCAAACCTACTTCCGATACGAAATACTCTAGAAGCGCATCACTAAAGCTTCCAGTGGAAGCACTTGCTTTATTTCCCGCTGGGCATATACTCACATAAAAGTAAAGGAGTATACATAAACTTTGCCTTGTACTTTAAGTGAAAAGCACATCCTTCAAAAAAGCTGAGTTTGGTCAGTAGTAGACTCAGCTCAGTGGTGAATGGTTGTGTTATCCAATTTTCAGTGCGATGGCAGATGTCGTTCACGTGAGGAATGTTAAACATTACAAGCCACGCTTACCTACACTTGTTCCAGATTTTAAAGCATTATACCGTTTTGAAGAAAGAAATTTACAGTGGCTTGCAGAAAAATTTTTAGTGACAAATGAAGAAACTCGGGGAGGTGCGTTGTCATCTGTTCATAGAATGAAGGTATGTTTGCGTTATCTCAGTGATCCTGGCTATCAAAAAGGAATCGGTCAAGAACTTGGTGTTAGTCAAGCTACGGTATCTCGGACTGTAAATGCAGTAGTTGACAGCATAATTGCGCATACAAGTGAATGGATAAAGTTTCCAACTACCAACAGAGAAATAATGGAGGCAAAACTATTATGGCAAAGGAAGTATAAGTTTCCGACAGCTATTGGTGTAGTCGATTGCACCCACATAGGTATACAGAAACCAAATCTCCATGGTGATGAGTACATTAACCGGAAAAGTCAGCCTACTCTCAACGTTCAAGCTACTTATGATGCCAAAGAAATATTTACTAGTGTTGACGTTAGTTGGCCTGGATCCGTGCACGACTCGAGGATATGGAGAAATTCACAAGTGTGCTTACAGTTAAGAAAAAAGACGAATGTTGTATTACTTGGTGATGATGGATATGGGATAGAGCCATGCCTCATGACTCCTTTTAGAAATCCTGCTCCTGGTGCTGAGCAAAATTATAACAAGCTCTTGAAAAAAGAGAGAGTAGTAATTGAACGTTGTTTTGGCCAACTGAAACGCCGGTTTCCTATCTTACAGTATGTTTGTCGCGTGAAATTGAAAAATGTACCAAAAATAATAGTTGCCTGTGCCGTTCTCCATAATGTTGCAAAAACTTTAGGCGATCCGGGCTTCGAACCAGCTGAAGAACCAGAAGAAGATGAAGAAAACCATGACAATAATAATGATGAAATATCTCTTCGCCATCAAGGACAAGAAATCAGAAAAAACTTAAGTATTGTAATCAACAATTTTAATAACAATTAAGTTTACAAATTAGCATTTTACAAGTCTAATTATTGTTAGTAAATAAAATAAAATTTTGTTTGTCTAAAAAAAACATTTTGAATTCAAATACCCAAGACTCGTTTGTTTATAAGGAAAAGTACGTTTCATTTCCATCACAAACAGTTTTTGTTGTAGATTCTTTACGCTTCATTATTTGCAACTTTTTTTCATAATATTCTCTTTGCACTATACTCGTCCGGTACTGCTGTAAAAGAACTAATCGTTGGAGTTCTGTTGTAGTCAGTCCTTTAGTTTCTTCTGTTTCAAATTTTTCTGTCGCCAATTTCTTTTTTTGTGGCAACTTGAATGGTTGAATATCAATGCCACATGATTGCTCAGAGGAGCCAGACGGGGATGCTTTACTCCCTCTTAAGTGTTCATTTGGTTCACTCCCTCTTTGCTCAGTAGAGTCATCTTCGGAAATACCAATCTGCAAGGCCCCTTCGATTCTTCCAATAGTAGGATTACTATCACCTTCCATAGCCTTTAATAAGCGCTTTTCCCAATCCAACAATTTGATGGATTTATTTCCAGTTTTTTTTACGTCCGTTTTCTTCTTCAATCTTGTTTTCATATTGTTTATTTTTTTTAATAAACCTTTAGCATCAAGTGGCTTTCCAAACGTTGCTTCATAATTCTTCGTAAGGAATCCAATTGCTTCGTCCTTCCTTCGTTTTATTTTTAGCACTTGCGATTTTTCCAAAATAACAGGAGCAGTGGCAACTCCTTCTGCTATAAACTGTAGTTCATTCCTAGCGTTTTCTGCACCTTCAGTATCACTTTCACTGCTTGAGGAATACATCTTCACCAATACGAAAAGGTACAACTCACCACGATATGACAAAATGAAACGACGAATTCAATTAAATTTATTTAATTTTTAACAAACAATTGAATATCCCTAACAAAAGGGCTACTTGCCAAACAAAGACCTTTTACTTGTGCTTGGAGGATATCCTCGCAAGTATAAGGTAATCATTTTGAATACGGAAAGAAGGAAATGCTTATACTTCTACCTTTTACTTTAAATCATAACCTTATACTTCTACCTTATGCTTGGGAGGATATCCTTCATTTTTATGAATACAGCCCAATAAATCCGACTTAAGAATTAAGGAATTTTGTGAGTCAATAAAAAATTTAAATGATCGCCTTTATGCTATCGAAGTTCGCCAACGGAGGGGCTAAAGTCCATTAGAAAACAATAATCAGCTGGAGGTCATCAACAACAATATCGAGTCTCTGCAAGCGCCAGTAACTGTGCTGGAAAATCATGTGCCAACTGATCACACCGATAATCTCCAAATCATCAGTTCGCAACTTGCAGATAACGCACTTCATCTGAATGACTTGAGCGGGTGCAAAGACTTATGCCCGATTTCTTCACTTTAAACTTATCCACGGGTTTTCTAACTTTCGAATAAAGATAAGCTTCGATTAAATGTGGGACGGTTTTCTTCACGCGAATCCAAAGTTACGTATTCCACAGATGGTTAACCTACCGTTCATATGGCATCTCTGCAAATTGCTGAGATATGTTTGGCTTTTGCGCAAGTCTCGTTAAAAAAAACGCAAAATTATAATTTGGCGGTTTTTTTGACGTCAAACGTTGAAATAATTTAAAAAATATTTAAATTGTAATTGGGATACAGGCAAATACTTCCGCCTACTTAATGTTCTAATTTATGAATGAAAATGGATTTTTTCTAATTTTAATGTAATATTTTCCATTAAATTTTCCTCTTCGCTCTCATTGGTCGAGAAAACATTAACTTTTATAAATGCATCCATTTTTAATATAATTAAATATTTAAAAATATGTCAACAACAAATATTTTGACACTAACCAAGAGATAAACCCTCAAAATTGGCCAGTTAACTTTAACCCCCCAATAAGTCTTAACCCAACGATAGCAAAAGTGAAGAAAACCAATTTCTCTAGATATACTATGGATAAAGCTAGCAGAGGTATAACCCATTGTGAAGAAATCGGGCATAAGTGATGTCATCATTCGGGGTATCCGCATGAAGCCAGATGAGTCCCCATTAAAAATCATCACCAACATCGTCATCATCATTTTTATTCTATTTATTTTTATTTGTTTATTTTTAATTTTTTTTTACCTTTTAATACTTTTATATTGGTTTAATTTTTACTGTAGTCTATCAATTTTCTAGTTACACTGTTCGTTATGCATTCATGCTTTTACGCGGTTAAATTTTCGTCCTTCGTTTTTCGTTGCCGACCTTCGTTTCTTGTCAATGTTCATTGTTTCGTGTTGTTATTCTTTTTAAATGCCATCCAATTTTAGTTGCGAGGACAAGGTGAGAACGCTAGTCCAAATTTTTAGCTCGAAATAGTTACCTGGATCATGATATTATTTTCGTGTGCCATAGCTTTAATGTCAACCCTCCGTCTGTGAAAACAATTACTTATCGTGACTCTTATAACATTGATCAGGAACGTCTTCTCCAAAGATATTTTTGTCTACCCTGGTCCAGCATCTTTGCATTGGCAGATGTAGATGACCAAATAGCAGAGTTTAATAGGATATTCCTTGATCTCTACGATGAGTTTGTTCCTCTGAGAAGTAAATGTTTATCAGCTAAGTCCAAACCTTGATTTACTCCAGAGATTAAATCGCTTATTATTGAAAGAGAATTCGTCTATCGCTGGTCCTTAAGAGTAAAAACTGCTTCAGCAAAAAGATATTTTAAACTACTTCGAAATTTAATCGTTGCAAAAATTACTTACTTGATCCATCCCTATCCTTGAAAACCGTATGGAAAAATCTACGCAATCTGGATGTCCATTCTAAAAATGAACCCGTTGCTCACAACCTCAGCCCTGAAAGCCTCAACCAACATTTTATATCCAACCAAGCGATAGTGCAGACTACTACCTCTCATACACCTTCATCGGGCGGCTTCTGTTTTCGTTGCGTTGATTCTCTTTTAGTTGTTTCTGCTTTAAATTCTATCAAATCTACAGCCACTGGTAGCGATAATATTTCACCACGATTTCTAAAAATGCTATTACCTTGCTTGCTGCCTATTTTAACTCACATATTCAACGCGTGCTTCACGGCTTCGAAGTTTCCCACTTTGTGGAAGCATGCATTAATTACTCCCATGCCCAAGTGCCGCTCTCCTGCTGTTCCATCGGAATTTCGGCCCATTAGTATTCTACCATTCCTGGCAAAGGTTTTTGAAAAACTGATAGCGACTCAAATCCTTGAGTACTGTGAACAACTTCAATTTATAAGTGAATGGCAATCTGGCTTCCGCAAACATCACAGCTGTGAAACAGCGCTCCTCAAAGTCACAAATGATATTCGCAATTCTCTTGATAAACGTCACATTTGTTGTCTGTTGCTACTTGATTTTTCTAAAGCTTTTGATAGCGTCAATCACTCTTTGCTTTTGCAAAAACTCTCCTCCCAAGTCTCTTTGTCTTCAACTGCTCTTAAACTTTTGCATAGCTTTTTAACAAACCGCTCGCAAAAAGTTAAACTCGGCGACTCTAGTTCCACCAATTCTTTACTTAGCTCTGGAGTTCCTCAAGGTTCTATTCTTGGGCCACTTTTGTTTAGCGTTTTTATTAATGATCTTCCTCTAGTAATAAAGCATTCTAAGGTTCATATGTATGCAGATGATGTGCAGCTTTATTTCTCTGCGCCAAAAGATCAAATCCATAATTGTGTGGAGGAGATTGCGGCTGACTTGCACAGTGTTTCAAGCTGGTCAAAACTAAACTTACTACAGCTAAATCCATCGAAGTCACATTGTATTTTTTTCACTCACTCTGACATTTCTCAATCCGACCTCCCAGAAATTTCCTTAAATGGGGTTCCTCTTGTTCGCGTTTTTAAAGTCAGAAATCTTGGAGTTGTCCTGAATAGTAGTATGACCTGCTGCGACCGCGTCAATTTCATTATTGGCAAAACATACGGGCTACTTTCGAAACTTAGATACCACTGTAGTTTACTAAAAAGGGCTGTCCGTTGGTATTTGGTGAAAGCCTTACTTTTGCCTCTCTTAATGCAGGGCCTCTCCATTTTCCCCTCTCTTGATTCCTCTTGCGCTCGAAAGCTCGAAGTAGTATTTATAACTTACGTCGGTTCGACCACATTTCGCCCTATTCGAATTCCGTCTTGGGCTGCTCCCTTAGTGATTATCGCGAATTTCGGCTTTTGCGCCTACTTCACGATATACTGCACCAACGCAAACCTGCGTACCTTAACCAGTTTGTTCAGTTGTCACAATCGGTCAGAAACAGCAATTTGTTTATTTCGCGTTTCCGCACCCTAATTGGACAGCGTTCTTTCTTTGTCACCGCAGCTCTGTTATGGAACTCCCTCCCAGTCGGTTTACAACGTATCGATTCAGTGAACATTTTCAAGAGGCGTCTTTTTGACTTAATTACTAATAGGACGAATTAAAGCATGAATATATGACTTTTTTTTATATAACTCTTTTTTTTGTTTTGCATTATACTGTTATATTTGAATTTGCTTGTTTCTTTTTCTATTTTTTTTATTAGCTAATTTTCTAATACGTAACTTTCTTTCTTTTTTATATATATAGTTTTGTTTTTTTTTATTTTATACGGCGTTTACATCGCCTCGAAAACTCGTGTTTTCGTCAAAATTTGGCGTTTTGGGCAAAAACACAATCGAAAACACGTGTTTTTCATAGAAATCGAAAACAACTTGGGAACCTGTTTTCAATAAAAACGACAACGAAAACAAGAAAAGTGTGGACAAGAACCCAATTCAGCGTTCAGCACTTGTTATACGCATTTCATTTTCCGTATCACACTTTTTTTTAATTCTCAGTTTGCCATGGAAAAAATTTAAAACAAAATAATTAAATTAAAATTTAAGTAAATAGGCAAAACTGCCACTCGAAAACAAGTAAAACGCGATGTAAACACCTCACTCGTTTTCCGAAAACGAGTTCATGAAAACCCTTGTTTTCGAGGCGATGTAAGAGCCGTATTACACTTCATATCTTAACGCTTTGTTTTTTTATTTAACATTGTCACCGTAGTTTTATGTATCATTTTTTTTAATTAATGTACTTAAAATAAGATTTTTATCTTTGTACATACGTTGCAAATAAATAATAATAATAAACCTCATAAAAAATTGAAAACTGAAGACACTGCTAAATTTTGTTTTTTTGGTTATAACTTCGGATGTTTTAAGTAAAATTTGATGAAATTTTCAGAAATTATACTTTATAATGTGAGCAATTACCTACTGGTTAAAATTTCAAGTCGAAATTTTTAATATAAATCTCAAAAATTAACCTCAAATTTGAAAATTGATTGGCCAATAAATTATGTGCATCGCAACGTATGAGGTTCGTTTTTATTTTAAGTGTAGGCTTTTTTATGCACTTTATGATGGTGAAAGAAAAAAAATTTTTAAACTTGAGAAAAGTGAAAAAAATCGAATAGAAAATCGTGATTTTTTCGTGAATTTTCTCTAACAATTCCACCGATTTTCTACCCCGGGAAACCCACTTTTCAGGAGGTTTTAGGGTCAAAATTGCAGTTTTTTTGAAAATACATCTTAAACGGCAAGTCTTATCATAAAATAGAGTTTACAAGTTTTGTAGATTATGCAATTATCTACAAAAAAATATTTCATACATTTTCCCGTATGAATTGCCATTCTTGAGATATCGCCGTTTTAAAGATTTAAAATACTAATATGAACCTAATTATATTGCTCTACGATAATTAGTCCAGGAGTAAGGTAAATTTTATAAAGATACATATTGTTTTTCGTAAACACCCTGTATCCTAGTTGATAGTGGGTATAGACACCCTCTCTAGAACAATTTTTGCTCCAAATACATCCAGGAATCACCCCTGAAAATATTAGCCACGTAGTCCCACCACTGATATATTGAACAAATGCAAGTCGCCAATGAGTGCATATTAGTATTTTAAATCTTTAAAACGGCGATATCTCATGAATGGCAATTCATACGGGAAAATGTATGAAATATTTTTTTGTAGATAATTGCATAATCTACAAAACTTGTAAACACTATTTTATGATATGACTTACCGTTTAAGATGTATTTTCAAAAAACTAAAATTTTGACCCTAAAACCCCTTAAAAAGTGGGTTTCCCGGGTTCGAAAATCGGTAGACTTTATAACCCCTTATTAATAACCCGCTGCAGATTTTCAGCCTGTACCCAATCATTTCCCCTATTTCGCTTTTTTCGGCTTAATTCACCTGTATCTACTAATAAATAAGTTGTGGAGAAAAGCATAAGATAGCGCAAAGCGATATCTCGAATTTTGGTGTGTGTGAAATTTGCTCCAAAGAATCCGAGTCAAATGCGTCCTTACAGTTTCTATCATTTTGTAACTCAATAAGCTCTTCTTGGATTTCTTTTGCAACTTCTCTAGCATTAGTGCCAAAAGGGTTGTGTATCAGGTTTTGGTCAACTTTAGCTTATGTATTGCTATATTCTGGGAAGTAAAGATTGAATTCATCAGCCCACATTTGCAGATGAAATTTGACGTTTTCTTGTATGCTTTCCCTAAACGTGTTATGCTTTTTGTCGTCAAAGAGTGCCTTTAACGTTGCGAACGCACTATTTGTCCTCGCCAACGTGAATAATTCTTGTCTGTTTACCGAACCTTGCCATTGCAAGTTCAATTTATTTAAGTGTGTGATAATGTCCACAAGATAAGCCAAATGCATCTTGGATGTTAGATCAGAAAACTGCTCCAGTAAGTCATTTATTTTTTTCTCGCCTAAAAACAACTTATCATCATCATAAATAGCTCCACAGCCTGTTATTGGCCTTGGCTTCCTGCAACATCCTCCTCCAGAACTGTCTGTACCTGGCTTGGAGTCTCCAATTTCTTATACCTAGGGTTCGTAGATCCTCCTCTACGCTATCTGTATATCTCTTTTTTGGACGTCCTGTGCCTCTGTGTCCGTCTGGTCTCTTGTTCATAATAATTTTTGTTATGCTGCTACGTTCAACGTTTTTATGATGTTTGGATCTTTATACAACTGATACAGTTCGTGATTGTATCTTCTCCTCCAAACACCATTTTCGTTCACTCCTCAAAGCACCCCAGGAGGTGTTCTTCATTACTTCTTAGTGTCCAGGTTTCGGATCCATACAAAGAAAACAACTAAACAGCTTTTAATAACATTTACTACTTTTATGGCCAATTGCATTGTTAGTGGTGACGGGTTTCTCTGTTTGATTAACGTCGCTAGATCGGAACAAGATCCTTATGTCGCTGGAGCACAATCCGCACCGAAACCGGCTAGCTTTTCTCACATAATGTCATATTCTTGAAAATATTCAGTTATTATGTTCATGACGTCGATACCTTTTGATGTCGTTGCCGTTCCTGCGAAATCAATACTTCTTCTTTGATTATGTTGTCGTCGCCTAAAAGCGGACAAAAACGAGTAAAAGAATATCCACACATATCAGGGCCGTGCCCTGATCGACACAGGGCCGTGTTCTATCATGTGCGAACAAGCCCGTTCCCGGGCACGGATATGTGTGGACGAGTAAAGGGTATCCACACATATTAGTATTCCGTCAGGGGTTCAAAAAATATCAGTGCTTACATTTTATATGAACTCGTTCACACATGTCCGTGTCCGGGCCGGAGTAAAAATCTAACGTCCCGGACACGTCCCTAACTGAGAACAATTAGAAATGCCAGTAAATTTATCACACTGCAAAGCGATTAAAGCGAAGAATGGTGATATTTTTATTTTTGAAACTAGTTACTCCTCGATATCCTTTGACATGAGTTCAATTCGAGCTTTCACCGTGTTGTTCGATAAAGACTTATTCGACAGCTTTGACCAAACAAGGTTTCACAAGAGTTTCTTCTATTGTGTGAGGCTTTTTTGATTGTGCTATTAATTTCGATATCTCAAACGACGCTACTAATGCTTTTTCAGAAGACGAAAATCTGCGCCTTTCCACCCACGCCTTCCTTCAAAGTTTGAAATCTTTTGCGGACCACAATTTAGCTCTTGCGGACTACTGGTTGGGTACCACTGGTCTACATGAACATCCTGAATCAAGGACTGAATCGCTTTGTTGACTTAGGCCTGCTAAGTATTTGGCTGCTTTGGTCTATTTCCACGAATGTAATATCTTTATTGCAGTAAGGAATGCGGCTGGTTTCAGTATTTTTAAATTTTGCATACATGACAAACCCTACCCCTTGTACTCGTACCGAAAAAATTTCAACACTGTTTATTGACGGCAAGCAGGCATTGTTTTTAAGTTCCAACGTAAGTCTTGGGCTACTGTCACGCCTAAGTCAGCCATTAGAGCTACACCGTACTGACACGGAGTTGCATGTTTTATTGGAAATAAGACCGTACTTTGTTGTGCAGGCATTGAATTCGACACGATTCTGGCGGCCCCAATCGGGAATGAGTTCAATGGCCATGTTGTCAGGCATAAGTCCATGATCGTCTGGCACGTGCTTGTCTTGCATTATGTAGAAACCGTATGAGTAATGCAGAGTACCGCAAAGCTGTGAAGTGGGTTGGAAGGAGTTCAGAGTAGGTCATTTATAGATATAAGAAAAAGAAAAAGGCAACAGATTTAACCCCTGGCTGGATGGCGCCGGCAGAGAAGGGGTGTGGTTCGGTTTCACGCGTATCACGTATCATTACCAGTATTAAGTCCATACCAATAGTTTGAAGTTTATTCAACAGAGGGACGTATCATACTCTGTCGAAAGCCTTGGATATACATATCTAGAGCAACCAGACCGGACTCACACCAGAATCAGACGGGACCGGAAAGTTTTACGCAATATTATAACTTTGGCGAATCAATTATCTCTCAGAGATGAGGAGATTTTTGACTATTTAATCAGTTGAATGGTCTCAACAATAGAATAATGCAAAGCGAAGCGCGCATCCAATGTATTAAGAGCTGTAGGGAGTTCTTCGCTGGTTTTTCCAAATTAAACCAAAGTGTTTACCATTCCAACGACAGTGATAGTGATTAGTGACATCATGCAAGAATGTCTAACTGAAATGGCAGCTGAGCTGCAGTCAATCCGGGAAAAACTGAGCTGATGCTGTTCACAGGAAACAAAAAAATTCCCACCTTCAATCTTCTCAGGTTGGAGAGGCACAGCACTCTCGCTTTATCTTACAGAGTGAAATTTCTGGGCGGCCAGCACTGAGCAGGACATATAACGTCATAAAGTTGGGAAGGGTCCAGAGAAAGGATGGCAACAATAGAACATCCCCACGAACGCCCTTGATGTTCTCTTGCACCTACTTCCCCGACCTTCACATTACACATCTAGCCTCTTGTAGTGCCCTCAGCCTGAGGGAACCCGCGGCGTGAACCTCAAAACCAGAAGGACATAGCAATATCTTGAATCTGCTACCCGAGGGTTTGGTCGCTACAACCACGGACTACCCTCCCCTACATTGACGTCGAAATTCCCTCAAGAAGGGAGTCGAGAAACTGAGACGCCCTGAGCAAGTTCGATGTACGAGGGCTTCGGGGCAGGGTTTTATATACGAGGTCTCTTCAAAAAGTAAGGTGAATTTACAAATTTCGCGGGCTACGTACATTCGATTATCGATTTTTTTATTTTGTTATATTGGTATACATGCCCCTGAAGTATGATAAAATATTCAGCTGTATTCATTGTTTACTTTGTCTGTGGCAGCCGCCAAGTGTAAAAACATAGTGGAAGCAGGTTTCCCGCTTCCCGGTAGTCGGCGCCGAAGCGCGCTTATAAGCATTTTGAATTAACACATGTTTTTAATTGAGCCATTCCCAGTTGCGGCAGGTTGAGGCTTTTCGGCGCCGGCTGTCGGAATTGATGAATTTACCGGAATGAAAGTTTAGTTTTTTCTTGCCGGTTGCCTGCTTCGATCAGACTTGAAATTAATTATCGAATATTTATTAATAATTTTAAGTCAGACATTCTCATATATTGAAACAATCTGTCGTTATGGTGTCTTAATTTTTTAAATAAATTCCCTATGAACTCTTCCCTCCCGATTCAGAGGATGTATACCCATTTGGTTTTATTGTACCAACTACACAATCTAACGCAAACAAATCATCATCGGATGAAGACATCATGTAATACTTTCAATGTTATAAGCACAACTGATGAGTGATATCCTGCTTGCACCGGAAATGTTTTATGTCGCCACTGTGTACGACCTAGGCGCGAGAAACTGGCTCCGAACGGCGTGGCGTGGGGTGGCATACTGTGAGTGTACTCTGCATCAAAAAAATGTGTATAAGCTTGTTTCAAGAAGGCCGAGAAGATGTCAATGACGAACCTCGCCTTGGTCACCCCAGCACATCAACAACCGATGAAAATGTTGAGATAGTGAAGAAAATTGTTATGGAGAATCGTCGAATCACTATTAGAGAAGTTGCTGAGGATGACGGCATATCGGTTAAATTCTTTGATCCATTTGTTTCGACTGCAAAAATCGCCGAACACGCAAAACACGTCTTACAGTGATGGGCAAGTAATCTACAAAAAGTAGTTTACGTCTTTGATTATATGTAGAAAACTATGTAGTCAACATCGTTCGTTGTTTACGCGGTTGGCGTAGACAATATCGACTACGTAGATAATTAACACTATACAGAGGATTGTATCAAAAATATAAAAGAAAGAAATAAAAACATTTTAAGTATTGCATTATACTCGTAAATAAGTACATACCCAGCGGGAAATGGAGTGCTCTAAAGACAATGAAGGAGCACTCCCTCGGAAATAAGGAGTGCTCCCATTCCGCTCCCTCTCCATATATTTTTTAATATTAGATGTCCGCCTAGGCTAGCACTCCATTTGAGCTCCCATAGGAGCACTCCTGCAGCGATGTAGTTGGAGACAAAAAGGAGCATTATAGAGCTTTTTAAATTATCTACAGTAGAGGTCACAATTAAAGTACCATAAGAAATATTTAATATTTAAATCTAAATAAGGGACAAAAAAATAAAAAGCTTCAATCGTCACAAAAATTAATAAATTTATTTAGTACATATGTATATTTTTTGAAAATTAAATAATATTCATGCATAATATATATATTGAAAACATAATAACCTTTCCAAAGTTTATAAATAAAAACGAAAAAAGTAATATAAAAATAGAATATAAATAAACCTTAATTTTATTTTAACTTGTAAGTTCGTCTATAGAACTTATTTTTGGCCAAACGGAAACCTTCTTTCATTTCCTTCTGGTAATCTAAATATCCTAAATTGACCGATTTAACTGCTTCTATAAAAAAATAACTTTATAAGCGTGAAATGCATAAAAAATAAACCTTACCATAAACAAATTCATTAAATAATTTGGTTTGGTTTATTGCAATTTTATTTTTTATTCCATCCCAATTATCTTATCAATCTTCAATATGAAGTATTCAGAAAAGAACAAATGCAAACAGTTTTTAACATTCTGCTTTCCAATAATTGTTTTTATATATAAAAGCTGCTCATAATTCAAACATAAGTTAATAAACCAAACGTTAATAATATTATAAATCTTACCAATTCATCACGGTCAAAATTTTCTATATTTGTTTCGATTACTTATTTTATTATTTTATTACTAATACGGTGTGCTTATTAATTTTTTTGTCCAAGGCGTCAAAACAATTTTCAAGTTTTGTTAATATTGCTGCTTGTTGCTCCAATTTTTCTAGTATTTTTTCATTTGATTTTGCTAGAAAGTTTTATTTTAAAACAATACTAAAAAATCATTGTGAAAGAGAAATGATTTACCAAGTTCGTCAATTTTCTTTACAACTCTTTTTTGTTTTGTTACCGTCTGCTTATTAGAATCTGGAATATGTACATTACATATAAAAATTACAAATTTATGTTTGATTTACGAATTTGTGAAAAATTACCAAAATATAGTGTACATAGTTAATTACCTGGATTATCAGAATTTTCTGTTGTATTCATTCCCAAAGTTGCATCGCAGCGGAGTTCCCAAATTAAAATTTTTCATTGAATTCATTCTCTCTGAAATTTTTAACATTACATTTAACTGGATATGAAGAAGCTTAATATAATTGCTAACTTTAAGTAACATGGTGTAATATAGGAATAAAAACAAAGCCTTCATTGAAGGGTAAACACATTGCTTTACAAAGGACATCTGCAATTTTAAAGGTTTCAGGTTCACTTTGCAGTTCTTGAATAAAGCATATGCCTAACGCTTCCTTGGAATCTATAGGCTCGGTGAAAAAACTTTGAATTCTACAAAATTTTAATCCGATAATAATTTCTTCGCCATAGGAATTTTTATAAAATCCTACCATTCTGATTGGTATTAAAGGTTGGATATAGCAACAGTTATCGGGCATTTTTGAAGTTAAATAGAATAAATCACAATAATAATTTGTGTATATTGTTGCGGCTGTAATTTTGTAAATTTTATTTGAAATTTTTCTCAAGCCAGCTCTATCTCTTTTCTCCTTTATGTAACGCTTTTCGAGAGTTCTGTTGTGAAGCTGCTGCAATATTTTTCTTGGTTGTCGACAATCTTTTTTAATATTTTGCAGAAAGTTCCCGAATTTATATGCTGTAAAGCTATCGACATTTCCAAAAGTCCGAACGCATTCGGATAAATGTAGTAAATTATGAACATTATACGTTATTTGATCATCTCCGAATATGTACATATAATTGTGTACAAATGTTTTCAGCATTTCTTTAGTACAAGACAAATTTTGTTGGCAATTTTTGGGACAGGATATTAATCTGTACGACGAATGGAGTAGTAAGAAATGGGTATATAAGCTCTCATCTAAAATATTTTTAAATAATACAATGCCTGTATATAATAGCAGTTGGCGAAATTCTACTGCCTTCCATCTTTTGAGATCCGTTAGGCTTCTGGGCTTTCTTACGAATTCTCTTGGTATATAAGATGACATTGCCTTATATGTTAAATCTAAGTTATTTTTTTCACTTTCGCTTAATTTCCGACAAGAATGCTTCCCTGTCCATATGTTACATATAATTTTCTTCCCAACACCTAGGTCCATTAAATGCATCACATCCAATGGAAACTGTGTAACCAATTTTATATTAATCCTCTCTAAAACATGCTTCTTTTCCCAGTAACATTGTTTGTGACGCAGTTTGTATTTTCTTATTTCAAAATCATCGTCCGTAATAAAATCTGCAGACGAAGTGGAGTAAACTAGACGTTTGTTCTTTCTTTGACCCTTTTGAATACATTTGGAACAGCCATCTGCACTAGTATGGCCAACTGTTCCTGTAACTAAAGCTTTAGCAGGTGCATCGCAAATAAATAGCCTTACTTTTAATTCCATATGTTTTCCATTTATTATTAATCCTGTACTGTTCAAAGATTCTATCTCCCGGACGAATTCATTCAAATATTCATCTATTATATCTGGTTTTCGAGGTCCAACATAGGCTCCAATTAAGAATGGCTTTATATTAATTGTATTGGAAATCGATCCGAGAATTGGCCAAAGTGTAGTTCCCGAGCTTTTAAATAAAGGAAGTCCATCGATTCCAATATCAATTTCTATTTCGTCGGTTTTTTCCAGTAAGACTGGGTTTATTAATCTCAAAGATTTTTCTTCAACTCCAAAATGAAAGTACTCTCCAGGACTGACAGCTATTGGATTAATTTGATTACTTGTCGTTTCTAGCAATGTTTTTGTAGATTTTGGTACATCCAAGCCTGTATTCAATAAAATGTTTAGAAGGTCATCGGATGCCATTCTTGATATGCGATGTCTAATGCACCAATCTCTCAAATTTTCATTTAAATCAAATCGTTCTTCGTTACTATGCAAAATATTGTCAATGAAATCTGAATCTCTTATTGAAAATTGTAATGGTGAATCTTTATTATTTCTATTTTCGTCATTTATATTTTCTTCTGGTTTTTCATGTCTTTGAGGGACATTGGTATTAAGCACAGTTTCTCTTGCTATCAGTCGCCTAAAATGCCTTCTACTAAATCCGCAAATTGTTGTATTCATTTTCGTAAAGCTAATATAATCCAATGATATAATATGTAATATTACTTCTATGTATTTAAAATTTAGTTAGTTTTATTAAAAATGCTTATAAATTTCGTTAACCTAAAAAACAGCTCTAATTAAATAAATTCTGACGCAAAGTTGTTATTAAATCTAATCTAGGTGGATATTATAGGCAAAGTGTATTTCTTCACCTCTTACTAATTTTGATAATTTTATAATTAATTATAAAAAATAAATATTTATCTACGAATATTTATAAATATTGAGAGAAAGGTACTTACGCTTGCTTTTAAAAACGATTCACAAATTAGTTTTTATTTTGTTAATAATATTCACAATTTTCAATCTCTAATCAAAACTTATATATTTCAGTCAAACGCAATTTCTGATCTGACGAAATTTTCCGTAATTTTCCGTAATTTTATGTTTTCAGTATAACGATGAGTCACTCGCATCAATACAATTTTAAGTTTTCAGCTTGGGCCTATGCAATTTCTTGCACATCTCCAATAATGCTCCCTTTGGAGTATATTGAGAGCCCTCCAACTTCGCTCCCTTTGGGAGTGCTCTCTATTTTCCCGCTGGGTATTTTAATTACCTTGCCATAGTTACATTTTTAATATCAACCAGTTTGTGTGCATTCTCGGTTTCTCCTGAAAAATTCCAAGCATTAATTAACACCTCGTCACCATTCGAATTATGGATCACCTCAGTTTTCGTATTTTTTGATGAATTATTTCATCCCTCGATTGATACTACAGATTCACTTCGGATTGATTTCTTACTAGAAGAAAGATACTTTTCACAAATGATATCTAATATTTCAGCAAGTCGTTTTATATTTGGTATATTTTCGTAATAAGCAGATCGAAACTTTTTTATAAATTTTTTAAAATATACAGATTCTATTGCAGTCAGTGGAAGATTGCAGCCGAATATGAAGCTTGATAAGTTTCTTTTTATGAGTGCATCCGTATAGTTATTTATTTTTCTTCAATCTCTTTTTTTGTGTTCACATATGTAAGCAGATGAGGTCGATGAAATTTTTGAGCAACTAGAAGATAAACTTAGTAAATTAAGTGATGATGGTGAAGGTAATGAAGATGTATGTAGATGGAATGGAAAAAGTTTTACTAAAAAATATGTATTGGGGCGAAATCACTAAAATGGTTTCAGTTTTCCAGAAAACAACACAGAACAAATTTCGATATTTTGTAAAAATATGGTTCCTTTAACGAATTAAGTTTAGTTCAAGTTATTTGCAATAAATGAAGGGTGTGTTTTGATTTACCTTGATAGACGTCTTTATTCCCAACCAATATTTTTTTCACAAGACCGAGCTTCTGTAAGGGATTTTCGTGGTTGCAAACGTAAGATGGGAGCATAATGCGTTTAATATTCGCGTGACTCTAAAACAAACCCTGTACGATGTCAAATGAATATTAAACATTCAACCCGTAAAAATAAATAAAACTGCTATCATTAATCAACCTGAAATCTGCCCATCAAACTATTAAAATGTGAACAACATAGAATGGCCTGAGTATGCCGTTCCATTACGTTTCTAGGCAAAATCCATAAATCCTGCAGTAAATTCGTGCCTTTGTCTATTCTGCATACGTACATATATTTTTTTATATGGGCAACAACAATAAACATAAACACAAGTAGTCTGTTAGGGAAGAAATGTTTCTGCTATGTAGTAGGCCAATAATATTTCAACTGTATCTAGTCTGGTGTTGCGGGTAATAGAACAGGCCTGTACGTTTGCTTTTGAAACATGTACATATTATGAGTGAAGCGGGGCTCCGTAAAACAGAATATGTCTCAAGTAGACAAGAAAATTGCACTCGCATTTTATGCTTATGGCTTTGGATGAATAAATTTCCTTATGCCTTGAAGATGAATTAGCACCACATACACGTTAAAGTGTCTTTTTCCTTGTTGAAGCAAAATGTTATTATGTGAAGTAAATAGGTTGAGTTTTTGACATAATTAATATGCCTACGTACGGCACAAGACGAACGTAGGCATAAAATGAGTGCAAAGGCGAGAGGGTATATAAAATTTTAATAATTGAAGAAGGCATCATTTTGGAATCGTAAAAATGTTTTACGAAAAATTTAATAACTGACAGAGAGGAGATGTGACTTCCTTTAGGTCTACTACCTATAAAGTGGTATAAGACATCCTCGAACATATCTAATTGTTGCCCCAACAACATCGTAATCGTAAACCACCGTAATTGAGCGATGGTACGGTAATTTATTTCAGAGGTAGTGTTGCAGCAATTTTAAATTAAATTAGACGATATGTAAGTTCAGCCACTTGTAAGACAAAATATCGTCAACAATTCCAATTACTTCGTCTATAGAGTAAACTTGGGGCAAAATCGAACCGTCACCTCCACGCAGTGTCTCCATATGTAAATCGAGAGTTACCGTGTTGTGAGGGTAAAAATACGGTGTTTCTAGACAAAATTACGGTGAATCTGCTAAAAGTGTACCGTGTAAATTACCGTGCAATTTTTCAAAGGAAAAAACAACGTTATGAACCAAATATCTCAAAATATAACCAAAAATCGCTCTCTATAACTTTAAAATTACGATTATTCTAAGATAAAAGCTGGAACTTGAAACAGTTCTTTGATTTAATCGTTTACTACGTATTTGTAACGCGGGATGTCATTGAAAAGTAATGCATTCCAGACTCACTTGCTCGATATCACCGAAACCTGCAGCGGTTTGATTTTTTGAATGATGTGCTGCCAATTCTGCGAAGCTGGCTGAATTTTCGAATGCAGCCTTAAATTGTAATTTCAACTTCGCAGCGCACAACACCTAGATTTCATTTTTACACTTTTTCACTTCTATTGCCACTTACCGTGGAATGTATGAAAGAGGAATACCAATTTTGCATTACATTTTGGTTTCCAAGATTCATAAATTTCGGTTCATTGCATGAATACATCGATGGAAAAATGAACCTATTCTCTTTTTTCCTGCTGGGGACTTTTAGTTATTGGGAGATTCCCAGCAACCAGGAGCAGTGTTCCCATTACAAAATTTGTTAAGTTGACTGACTGAGATTCGTTTTACGCAGTACATTATGAAATATTTACAACAACGTAATTTATAATGGTAATACGGTGATATGTGACACGGTAATACATTATTACCTTGACGGTAGATAAAGACCATCTACGGTAATTACCGTGTACATGGAGACACTGCCTCCACGTGGTGCCCCCTGGATAACCAACTAACGACGGAGGAGATGTGTAGCGAGTGTGAGACGCTTCACCGAGAAAAAAGACTTAGCTGAATTAAATAAACAAATTTATTTGAAAAAAAATTATTTAATTTCAATAAAAATTTATTTAATTTAAAAAATAGTTTATTACTTTCAAACAAAACAGTTTAGTTGAATTTACTAAATTTATTTAGTTAAATGTCTATTATTTAAATTAACAAAAATTTGTCAAATCAATTAATAAATACTTGAATCAAATAAAGAATATTCTTCTCAATTTGCGCACGCCAACATGCGCAGTGTGACGGCGCACCAGTCGGTTTTCTAGTGCGACAAAGAGAAGTTCGCTTATGAAAGTCCGCGAATCGTTCGTTTGTTGATCTCGGGAGAAAAATCGTTGTTCGTGTACAGTGTGCCTCGAGGAAGACGTGCCCATTTTAGAACAATTGTGTGCTCGGCAGCACAGGAGTGCTCTTGTTTATTAACGCGCATATGTACGCACAGATATATCTATTGTTGAATTGAAAAAAGAAAATATTTGAAACGACTATTTTTTTATTAAAATCAAAAAAAATTCTGATTCAAATTAAATAAATTTTTAATTGAAATCAACTAAATTTTTTTAAATAAACTTTTTTAGTAGTATCTAATCAATTTTTAGTAAGCTCATATCTAAATGTCCAAATTTAGTTATTTCAAATATTTTTTTTTGTTGAATCAACTACTATTTTTTTCTCGGGGTATACCAACCCGGTAAGTTAAAAGGTAAATATATAGCAAAGTGTTACCCACCTCCGATTTTTTTGAAATTTTTTTTTTATATGTATTTTGGCCTGTAGAATCCATTTTTCGAAAAATAAATTGGCGCTCATTTACCGTTTTCAAGTTATTAATTTTTAAAGTTGGGAAAATTCGGTTAGCAGAAAAGTGATAACCGCCATATTGAAAACACTTATTTAACTGGCGGAGGGGGTATGGGTAGTAAAACCCTCCAAAATTATAATGGGTACTTGTAAGAGGAGGGGGTATGGGGGGCGGCAGCCCCCCAAAATCCAAAAATTTAACCTTAAAACGGGGGGTATGGGGGGCGGTAGCCCCCCAAAATCGAAAACTTATACCCTAAAACGGGGGGTATGGGGGGCGGTAGCCCCCCAAAAACGGGGGGATGGGGGGCAGAGCCCCCATTCCATAAAAAGAGTACTTAATTTTTCTATTGCACCTTTTCTTTTAGCAGAACATACAATATGATTTGCAGTTTTACTTGCAACATTAGTGTTACTTTCACGATTTTGTTGGATCCTTGCGCAGGTAGACCAATGCTAAGATTCAACTGAGGAGCTCCTAATTTTAGAAGAGCCAAAAGGAGGTTTAGTTGTTTTACTTCCAACATTACATGCGCAAGGATCCACCAAAATCGTGAAATGAACACTAATGTTGGAAGTAAAACAACTAAACCTCCTTTTGGCTCTTCTAAAATTAGGAGCTCCTCAGGCGAATCTTAGCATTGGTCTACCTGCGCAAGGATCCAGCAAAATCGTGAAATTAGCACTGGTGTCGAACGTTCAACAAATCATCCTATATGTTCTTCTAAAACAAAAGGTGCAATTGGAAAATTAAGTACACTTTTTATGGAATGGGGGCTCTGCCCCCCATCCCCCCGTTTGGGGGGCTCCGCCCCCCATACCCCCCTTTTAAGATTTCCTCTTTCGATTTTGGGGGGCTCCGCCCCCCATACCCCCTTTTTGAATTTAGCTTTTCGATTTTGGGGGGCTCCGCCCCCCATACCCCCCTTTTTGAATTTAGCTTTTCGATTTTGGGGGGCTCCGCCCCCCATACCCCCCGTTCTAAGGTTAACGTATCAATAATCACCCGATGAACCCCCTTCGGGTTCTAAATAAGTGTTTTCAATATGGCGGTTATCACTTTTCTGCAAACCGATTTTACACAACTATAAAAATTTATTACTCGAAAACGGTAAGCGAGCGACAATTTATTTTTCGAAAAATGGATTCTACAGGCCAAAATACATATAAAAAAAAAATTTGAAAAAAATCGGAGGTGGGTAACACTTTGCTATATATTTACCAGTTAAAAATTATCCTAGACGAATTGATGAAATACAGAGTGGAAGTAGCGGCCATTCAGGAGATGAGATGGACTGGACAGAGATTATTTGAAAAAAGAACACATAACATATTTTATAGCTGTAAAGAAAGAGACCACATATTAGGTACAGCATTCATTGTTCGGAAAGAAATAAAGCACCTCGTCATAGGATTTGAAGCCATAGATGAAAGAATGTGCAAGATTCGTTTAAGGGGAAAATTCTTAAATTATTCATTCAGTTATAAATGTACACGCTCCAACAGAAGAGAGACCGGAAGAAGAGAAGGAGATGTTCTACGACTGTTTAGAGAGAGTATATAGAAAAAAAGCATAGAAAGCAGCGTTTCAGCCTACAATCGGAAAGTTTAGTTTGCACGATCACCACAATGATAATGGATTAAGACTGATAAACTTCGTCATGGCGCAAAATATGGTTATATCCAGCACCAAATTCCAGCATAAAGATATTCAAAAGGAAACCTGGAAGTCGCTAGATGGAGTAACCAACAACGCGATTGATCATGTCCTTATAGATGCACGCCACCAGTCCAATGGGCTTGATGTGAGAGCATACCGCGGCGCAAATATAGACTCTGATCCCTCCTTAATGGGAACGAAAATTAGGGCCAGGATATCTGCAATAAAAACAAGAAGAGGAAACAGAGACAGAAAATATAGCGTGCCAGGATTGCAGGAAGAGCAAACTAGGGCTAAGTACGAGAACCTGCTCACCGTAAGAATAAATTAATTTGGTCAAAACACACATGAAAACTTGAATGACCAATGGAATGACATAAAAAGAGCGGTGAAAGGAACAGCAGAAGATATTCTAGGTTTCGTGCAACAAGAACGAAGATTAGAATGGTTTGACGAAGAATACGCCCAGGTGACAATGGAGAAAAACCGAGCTTACCAAGTCATGCTGAGTAGGCACAGAACAAGAAACTCTGAAGAGGAATACAAAGAAAAGAGGCGAGCTGAGAAGAGAATGCACAAAGCGAAAAAAAGGCAGTATTGGGAGGAACAAATGAAAAAAATAGAGGAATCAGCAAGCTTAAATGATGCAAGAAACTTCTACAAAAAGGTAAACCAGCAACGGAAAGAATTTAAGCCTAGAGTGACAATGTGCAAGGATAACAGCGGGGAAATATTAAGTAATAAGGGCGAAGTATTGGCTAGATGGGCTGAGCCATAACCTTCTATATAGAAAGCCATGAACATGCCATGCTCACACATACATGTGAGCAATTCGGTGGTCCAGGTGCCATATTCGTTTCCTGTCAAATTGTATGGAAAAGTGGATGTGACAATTATTTTTTTTTGTTTCTTTAGTGAAATAATTATATAAAAAGAAAGTTATTAACTCAATATGATGAAAACAATTAAATAAAAATGTTGTCATAGAAGTGATATCAAAAATTATAAATTTTAGTGAGATTTTCGTGTTTTTTTAGTGTCTTACAGTGGGCCTTATTACAAAAAAAGAAACTACATATTATATTCATGTAAACCTCATGTGATTTGATTAAAAAAATTAAAAAACATTTAGTGATTAAGTGTGTTAATTGTAAACATGGCCACTTTGTTTACATTCGCGGTGGTTTTGTCGTGTTTCATTAGGAAAATTGTTGAGTTTTTCATGTTGTGGGGTGGTAATCAAATTATCAGTGATTTTTAAGTGATTAATATCTTCATTACGGTGTAATTATTAAAAATATAAGTGCTGAAAAATGTGAAAGAATTTTTATTGTTTTTAATGCCATTTAAATTGGGGCATATTCAGTGCATTTATAAAGATTTCATCTTCGATATGAAGCCATTACAGATTTTGCCGATTACTGCTATATCCATAGTCTAGAATGTTTTTATATCCAAGATTAAATATTTATACATAAATGCACTAAATATGCCCCAATTTAAATGCAATCAAAACAAAAACTTTAGCACTTTCTTTCACATTTTTCAGCACTTATATTTTTAATAATTACCACCGCACGAACATTTTTATCATAATGAATTTTTATCCTAACGACAAAACTACCGCGAATGTAAACAAAGTGGCCACCTTTACAATTAACACACTTAATCACTCAATGCTTCTTAATATTTTAATCAAATCACATGAGGTTTACATGAATATAATATGTAGTTTCTTTTTTTGTAATAAGGCCCACTGTAAGAAACTAAAAAAACACGAAAATCGCACTAAAATTTATAATTTTTGATATCACTTCTATGACAACATTTTTATTTAATTGTTTTCATCATATTGAGTTAATAACTTTCTTTTTATATAATTATTTCACTAAAGAAACAAAAAAAAACAATTGTCACATCCACTTTTCCATACAATTTGACAGGAAACGAATATGGCACCTGGACCACCGACTAACACATACACAACTGGTGTTCATGGCTTTCTATATAGAAGGTTATGGCTGAGCATTTCGAGGAACTACTACTAATGAACCCAGAGCAGGAGCACATTGGTTCCCGAAATGTGCAGAACATGAATGCGGACGATGAGAATGACAGCACAGCAACCCCTACCATAGAGGAAGTACGCCAGGCATTGCGAGCATTAAAAAATAATAGGGCTTCAGGGTCAGACAGCAAACCTGCAGAACTCTTTAAGCAAGGCGGAGAGGAAACTATCCAAAAACTACATGAAGTAACAGTGGAAATCTGGAGACGGAAAGAAATGCCTGATGAGTGGAACGAGGGCATAGTGTGTCCCTTACACAAAAAAGGAGTCCCTCTATCTTGCAACAACTATAGAGGAATAACGCCATTGAACACAACCTACAAAGTATTTTCACGTGTACTCTATAATAGACTACCACCATACGTGGAAAGAGTATTAGGAGAGTATCAATGCGGTTTTCGTCCTGGAAGATCCACAGCAGACCAGCTATTTGTACTCAGAGAAACCCTAGAAAAAGCTGTTGAATTTAACATAAATATCCACATGCTATTCATCAACTACAAATATGCTTACGGTAGTGTGAACCGTATTTAGTTATTTGTGCTATGGAGCAGCTCGGAATACCTAAACACCTAGTAGATCTGACGGAAATTTCGATGAAAGATGCAAGGTGTCGAGTCAGAATAGATGGTGAACGATCTCCACCCCTCAGAACCAATAGAGGCTTAAGGCAAGGCGACGCACTCTCCTGCTTATTATTCAACGTGGCCCTAGAAAAAGCAGTAAGAGATGCATAGATTAACACATCAGGGTGCATCTTTGATAGGTCAGTGCAAATATTAGCCTTTGCCGACGATATTGCTATCCTTGGAAGATAATTTGAGAGCATGAAGGGGACCTTTGTAGCACATGAGCAAGACCCAAAAAAAATCGGGTTGGAAATAAACGAACACAAAACAAAGTATATGCGCACAAAAAACGCCAGAAGTAGCAGACAAAACATAACGATAGACACCTACAATATAAAAGCAGTAGATGAGTTTGTGTACCTCGGCACGATTATAACAAAAGGTTATGATACATCGCCCGAAATCAGAAGACGAATAGCACTGGCTAATAAATGCTACTTTGGTCTACGCCGACACCTGACGTCTAGAAATGTATCAAGGAAGACAAAACTGGCACTTTACACAACACTAATAGGCAGAGCCTCTCAGAGAAAGTGCGAGGCCCGGGGCAACCGATATTTGGAGGCCCCTCCCACATCCGTTGAAAAGTAAAAACTTATGGGAAGAAAAAATTAGATATAGTTTTTGTTATGGTACTAAATATTTATTCAATAAGTAAATTTACTTAACAAATGCTTTTCGCGCTTTAGCATCAGCAAATTCGGTTATAATTTCAGAATAATCTAGAGTACGCGCTATTTGAAAATTTATGTTTAGTGTCGCCAATCCATTTAGTCGATCTTGACACATTGTTGATCGTATGAAGTTTTTTATCCTTTTCAATACACTAAATGATCTTTCGCCTTCCGCTACACTCACTGGCACGGTTAAGAAAATTCGGAGCGCAATAGCTGTATTAGGTAACATGTTCAGAAATCCTAGTTCGATTATTTCCTTTAACAATTCTGTCGGTTTTGTGCTTAGTTTAAAATTACATTTGTGAATACGCTTCAGCAGTAATAATTCTTGGGTAATATCGTGACTTAGTTTTTTTTCGTATTTCTTTTGCAATGATTCTGCCGCTAAAATTATATTCCCCTGATCCATATTGTTAAAATTCCATAAAACTTCAAATAAATTGCAAATAGAAGTTATGGCTTGAAATCTACACGTAAGCCCATCTACTATTGAATCGATGATTTTGTTGAAAACATTATTATAATAGTATTCTTCAGCAAATATTTGGTATTTCAACTGGCGATTTGTGGTAAATCCTGTATTTATTTCATTATCTGTTGCTTTTATTTTGCACTCAATAAGAATTGAATTCCAGTTTTCTTTAAGTCTTTATATCTTCAATTAGGCGGCTAATATTATCTTTTTCTATATTCAACTTTGTTTTCCTGGCTTCGATAATGAGATTGGTTTGATGTATTAATGTCAGTAATTTGAACCAAATTGTAGACATTAAAACACATTCAAATTTTGATAAATATTTCTTAAAAGACAAAATTTGTATTTGTGCTTCGGCTGGCTGACTTCCTAAATCGAATTCATTTAAAGCCGATCGTAAAGATTTTAAATGTAGAGCCACTGGTTTAACAGCGTCAATTCTTGCAGACCATCTAGTTTTAGAAACGCTATGTAAGGAAATGCTGCCAAAATGTTTTTTTAAAACCTCCCATCTTTTTGGACTTCCACTGAAGAAATTATAAATTTGCTGGATAGTACCAAAGAAAGTGATTGCTTCTTTACAAGACTCCGCTGAATGTACTCCAACAAGATTCTAAGTATGGTTTCCACAAGCACTAAAGGTGCAATTACTATTTTCATTCAAGAGAATTGCTTGCACGCCTTTATATTTTCCCGCCATGTTTGCTCCATTATCGTAACTTTGTCCAACGCAGTTTTGGAAATCCAATTTTAATTCTTGTAACAGGCTTAAAAGTCGGCTCGCAATTTCTTGACCTGTTTTATCCGAAAAATTATTAAAACATATAAGGTGTTCTTCAACCGAAAATTCCAACTCGCTCAATTTAACATACCGAATAATCAATGTTGTTTGCTCCTTATGAGCCGAATCGGGAGTTGCATCAGCAATAATAGCAAAGTATTTCGCCATCTTAATCTCACCAATAATTTTATTTTGACCCATCGAACCGCAAATATTAATAAATTCGTTTTGTATTCTTGTTGAAAGGTTATGCGCCTGCATTCTCTCATTATTTTCTTGTGCTGTTCGAACTTTTGAAACGTGGTCAAATAATGTTGAGTCGTACTTACTTAAAAGCTCAATTAACCCAAGAAAATTACCATTATGTGGGCTGCCGATTTTTTTATCTGATCCAAAAAAGGCATCCCTCTTTCGCTTAAGAAAAGTATGATATCAAGGAATCGTTCTAATAATTTTTTCCAATAATTTTTTTCATCGTTAATCTCATTTACAATCAGATGTTCTATGTCCCGATCAACTAATGCAGCTTTCTGTGAATTTCTCCATAAAATATAATTATTCTTATGTGAACTTGAATTTTCGTGCAATGGTATCCGATCATATAATTTTTTCCAACCATTTTGCACCCCATATCCCAGCTTATCTGTCAAATATGATATTGCAACCGTATTTATTTTCTTGCATAGAATGTAACACGGGGCACAATAAATTGATTTATTTTGCATACTCCAGCATAGCCAATCTCTTTTACACGTCTCGCCATTTGCTAGCTTTTTTGAAAGCAAATTATATGGAAATCCACGATGAAATGAAATATTATTTACATGAAATATTATTTGGAATTTCAAAACTCTTTATTTTTAAAAACGATTTCAATTGACTGGGGTTATTTTTATCGAGTAGTCCAATATCTGAAACTGTTAAACTTTCAATAGTCAATTCATTTTCTTGAATTACTTTTATAGTATTTGTAAAATTATCATTATCAGCATCGTGTGTTTCACTTTCATTAACTATTTCTTGAAATTCTGTCTCAACTCTTTCAATATCAGTGTTCTGAATTTCAAATGAAATCTCAGGAAAGCAATTATCTTTGCTAATTATTGAATTTGGCCCTTCTTCATTTGCAGCCGTTTTTTCCTTTGTCTTTTGCTAGCTCCGCTTTCAAAATGTCTCTTCATTGTAAATCCCTATAATCCGAAAAAATATAATGCCCATTTGAAGTTATAAAATAAAAAAAAACTCACCCAGCACTAACCATAAATTTAATATACACAAACCCTCAAACACAATCACAACCTAATTGTAAGTAAAGGAAGTGAACGGAACTCGATTTTTCACTTACTACAACTCGATGCCAAATGCTAGCGTGGCATTTACTTACGTTACGTACTTCGTACTTTTAACTTATAAATAATTCACTTCTCTAATGACACGAAAATGTAACATATCTCACTGACACATGCAGGACAAAAGAGAAAAATTCACAGCTTATGTTCCACAATCCACGGTATATACAAGGTAATGAAAAAGAGACTGACAGCTTCGAATATCGCACGGTATACAGAAACAAGGTAGTGTAAAAGAGACTGACAGCTTGAATATCGTACGAATATCGTAGAAAAAGCCGACGTCACCTGGCAAGTTAATACAGAAAACAACAACAACAATTTCGATTTTGTATGGGGAAGACTTGCCGAGTGACGTCAGCATTCAAATGACATTTCTCTTTTACATTACCTTGTTTCTGTATACCGTGCGAATATCGTAGAAAAAGGTCTTCAAGTGACGTCAGCGCTGATGCAGAAACAACAACAACTTCGATTTTATATGGGAAGTGGTGGCCGAGTGACGTATACGGTATACGGTATACAGTCTTATATGCCCGGTTACAGCGGTTTCGATTTTTTGAAAGATGTGCTGCCAATTCTGCGCAGCTGGCTGAATTTTCGAATGCAGCCTTTTACATTACCTTGTTTCTGTATACCGTGCTTATGTTCTGTATTCTTGTGCTAAAAATACGAGCGCGGGAACGCGCTCTATTTGATTTTGCTAGCTTGGAATCTTGGAAAGTGAGGCCCCTTAAATTATGAGGCCCATGGCAATTACCCCTTCTGCCCCCCCTCTGAGAGGCCCTGCTAATAGGGCCTGCCCTACTATATGGTTCGGAAGTGTGGACGTTGAAAAACGCAGACGAAACATTGGTAGGAAGATTTGAAAGGAGAATTCTTCGATCGATCTACAAAGGAATACAGGTTGATGGAATTTGGAGCAGGGGCGTTTCCAGCCAACTGTCTTAGGGGGGGTAATTTAAAAAAAAGAAAAACTTAAATTTTTTTTTATTCCATAAATTCCATTTGCGCCCTCCCTAAGTCACCGCGAGCTGAAGTTGCCATTTCACACCCCCCCCCCAAAGGGTCAAAAATGTCTGCGACTAGTATTAAACGGTTATTTAGCCCTAATAGAACCTACATAAGCAGCAGCAGAAATTTTTTTTCAATTTTAGTCCCTTTTTTAAACCCCCCCCCCAACCATCTAACTCGAGGTGGGTCCACTTCCCGTAAAAATGTCATATAAAAAATGCTTGAAATAACTTGAAAAGCTTATATACCAAACGGCAGAAGGTTGGGATCACGGTATACAGAAACAAGGTAATGTAAAAGAGACCGACACTCCCCGTGTTCTTTTAATGAACTGGGTTTTGAGAGCTTTTGAGTTCCCATACAAAATCGAAAACCCAGGTTTTATCTGGGTCTTCTGGTTCTTCGATTTTGTATGGGAACTCAAAAGCTCCTCAAAAGCTCTCAAAACCCAGTTCATTAAAAGAACACGGGGACTGACAGCTTCGAATATCGTAGACAAAGGTCTCCGAGTGACGTCAGCACTAATGCAGAAACAACAACAATAACTTCGATTTTATATGGGAAGAGGTCGCCGAGTGACGTTGCCGTCTTACGATATACAGTCTTTTACATTACCTTGTTTCTGTATTCCGTGGTTGGGACGACACGAATTTTTCAAGTGCCAGCTCCCCTACTAAAAGGAAGAAAGTCATAAATTCTCTACGGCGCTTAAGCAGTTAACTTCATTTTGTTTACATAGGCTGTTTCCACACGAGCGTACACACGACAGACAGAGTCGTCTGCAATCGTCAATTCTCTTTTGTCTTCGGTGAAAAATCGTATGAGCTTCTACATGAGGGAACAACTTGCAGGCGCAAATCATACTGTCTTTGTTGTTGTTTAAGACATTCTCTTTGCGAGCAAAAGGGAATATCAGAAAAAAACAACAACAATGCAAGAGCTGTCAAAGTGTTCGATCAAAAATCGGCTCGGGTCGGTCCCTTCCAGCAGTTTTGGAAAAATTCATAGATCGCCGACTATATTCATTATAACTTAACTTGTTTGTTTGAAATATTGGTAATTTTTAAGAATAAAAATAAATAAGCGAACGAAAATTCTTAGGGGGGGTAATTACCCAATTACCCCCCTCTGAAACCGCCCTTGATTTGGAGGAGAAGATACAACTCAAAGTTGTATGAAATTAGTAAGATTCCAAACATTGTCAAGGTAATCAAAATAAACCGACTACGATGGATTGGTCACGTCCAACGAGGTGCGGAACGGAACCCGACAAAGATAGTACTGGAGAAAGTACCGTCAGGAAAAAGGAGCCCAGGTCGGCCTAAGAAGAGATATATAGATGACGTCGAGGAAGACTTGAGGCATTTGGGAATAAGGAACTGGAAGAGTCGGGATGGAGATCGAGAATCATGGAGGTGAACGCTGGAGGAAGCCAAGGCCAACAATAGGCTGTGGAGCTCCTGATGATGATGATAGAGTAAACTTAGAAATATTTTCTGCATACAACTTTGTTGCAAAATTCTTAATATTTAATGACATTATAAAGCGATCTTTGTAATATTACCTATCACTTTTTACAAGGTATGTGTAATATATGTCACTTGCCACATAAACATGAAATGTAATAAAGAATAAAAGGTCTCGGTTTAACAAGACCTCAGTTGATAAGTAACTCGAATCGAATAAAGTCATACATATTAACCGCTTGTTTTCATTAAGATAACACATGGCGCAGACGGTAGTTTGTAATTAATTTACAGTCAATAGTTAAAAAAATAGAAGTGGAAAAATCTAAAAAATATACCGAAAAGGTGTCTACGTGCATTAAGTTAAATATATGGGTAAAAATCAAAAAATTAGAAGCGTTGCAAAAGAACAATAGGTCACGTGGAAGACCAAAAAACTATACTACAATTTACGTAAATACAAATATGGAATATATAAAACGAATTGACGAATTAAAACTGGATGGAAATTTATCAGAAAACTGGCGACTATGTGAGCAAAATTTTAACATATTTTCTACAGCCATAGAATTGGATAAAAAAGAATAACCGGTGCAAGTAACGGTTTTCCTCAATGCGATTGGGCCAGCAGCGATAGAAGTCTACAGGGGTGTTTTTTTAATCTGTTCCAGCACAGAACAGAACAGCTTCCATAGAAAAGTCTTGTCCCCGATAATTATCAAGAACACTATCCAGCACAAAGGGAAATTTTAAATTTCCCTTTTCTCACATACGTTTTTTAACTTGACAATTGACAAATAAAGTAAAATGTTTTGTTTACTGAATGAAAAAAGAGAAAAATTAATGGAGAGATAAATAAGACCGATCTTTATGCAATATTAGAAGAAATGAAAATGCCCAAAGCCGTAATTTATGTAAATAAAAATGAAAATTTCCCTTGCCGTTTTTTTTAATGTTCCAGGACAGAACAGAATAGAACAGATTAGAAAAACACGGCATACAATACCTTCAAATTAACAGAAACGGAAAGAAAAAGTTTCAGTGCAGTGCTAACTGCATTTGAAAAGTTTTGTGCACCTAAAAAAATAAGGTGTATGAAAGTTTCATATTTTGGAGTAGAAATCAGAAGGAACATGAACCATTCGATTAATTTTTAATGGACATAAACAAGTTACTTGGGATATGAAGATCGTATAATCCGAGATCGTATTGTACTTGGCGTGAAGCCTAGACAGGCTGGCACACTTAATCCGGATTACGACGTCATACTTGGCTTTCGGAATCCGGATTAATATCATAGTGCCACATCCAGCTTTTTGATCCAGATTAATTCGGTACCTCGGAACCAGACTAACGTAAGTCACACTAGGCCAACTTTTCAGTAGAGCACAAAAACTGTTAAAAATGTACTCTATCTCTGGCTGCAGAGCTAACTTACAACCCTTAGAAAATGCAAAAAGCGACTCTTCAACGGACTTAAGTTGTTATAGCTTAATGTAGAATCAAATTTTACGTACAATGATGTAATAACCTGAAAATCTGAAAATCATAATATTTGGACTTACGTTCGTCTGGTTCTGAGGTACAGAATTGTCAGCTGTCATTATTAAGGTTTGTTTTTATTGTAGACTTTGGTAGACTCCAAGAAATTCTCCATTTCTTTTAAATTAAATAATTGTGTGTTTTTTGCTTGTTTCCGTCTAAAGCCTAGTATGCTTTCGTGCGGAATTCAGACTCCCCTTTAAAATGCATGTAAAAAAAGTGTACGGAATTCAGGTTGGAGGGCGGTCTGAATTCCGCCCATAAAATCAGTACGCAGTTTAGTCTGAATTCAGACCCGTAAGTGAAATTTGTTTTTCTAGACAATAGATTGAAGTGGAACTTTTTCGTTTCATTTTCCGCAACCCAAAAAATTAAATTTATATTTTCTCGAGCGGAAATTTTGAGGTTTATCACTTGTATGCGGACAAAAGTTGTTTATATAAAAAAGTGTATTTCACAAAGTGTATTTTTTGAAATTGAAAAGTGTAACATTACTAAATGTATGTGAAATAATCATTATTTAATTATAATTTGTGTATTTTACATTTTAAATGCAAAATTTTAAGTTAATGTTCTTTTCAATGAAGTTGTTTAGTTGCTGCTGAAAACGCTCTTTTTAGATGTGTAGGTAAAGTTTATTATGAGGATAACACCGGCTCCACTCGTTGGTCCCAACGCGGATACCAGCGAACGTTGGCGCAGATTCCGACACGCGACGGCCAATCCCCAATGCTCGTGCCAATGCAAATTTCTCGATCCACACGTTGGACAAGTAGCATTGGGGCTGACCTTGGTGCCAACGTGTGGATCCGGCCTAAGGAAGTTATATTTTTACTTCCAGCTCAAAGGATTACGAATATTTCCGCAAGGAATATTTAGACATCGATTTTTGTAAAGGCGATATGGCGTCTTCTAGCGATGTCGCTGTTGCAAATGCCACGCCTATTCTGAAACAGTCATGTAAGAAAAAACAAAGCGAAATCAACAAAAAAAAACACGTTCAGTTCAGAGGAACACCATGCTCTTATACAAGAAATAAAAAAGCACCCAGAAATATATGACTTGGGTCATGAGAACCACTGCAATAATAGCGGTGTTCCTTTTTTACTTTTAAGTACTCCGGAGTAAATAATTAAAGGAACGCAAAATTTGACAATTTGAGGAAAACCTATATATAGTATTCCTCTGTGAGAGCAGGAGTAGTTCCAAGTAAACACAAGTAAAAAATAGCAGAAAAGGAACACGGCTAATAATTCCATCAATAGGGCTTGGGAGAAAATTTGCGAGAAAATGGCTAAGTCAAGTAAGTGAGTAACACGATTTTATATTATTCTACAATATTTAAATATTTAGTGACGGATTGCAAAAGCAATTGGCGATCGCTCCGAGTAGCGCGACGATACACCATGAATAAAAAAAGCAACATGAAAAGGAAATCTGGGGATCCGGTGGCGAACCCCTGGGAGACTTAACATTAGATGATTCGGTTTGTGAATTTTCAATTTTAAAAGAATTGGAGTTCCTTCCGGATATTTCCAAAAGAAGATGGTATAATATAATATTATTATTCATTTGTATTTCAGTAGCAATTCAATAGAATTTATAGATGACAGCAATGGTTCCAGAAACGGTGGATCCCCTACACCTACAAAAAGTTGCAAATACTCATATGTATGTTAGCTTATTTAATTAATGATTTTGGAACAAGAAATAACCTATTTTTATATCTCAGCGATCTCCTACAAGAAAAGATGTACAGCCAGAAAATGGATTTGCTAGATTAACCGACACCTTTGCATCATACATAAAAAAAGATTTGGAAATGGAGACAAGCACAGGCGTTCTTGTACAACCTTTACAAAACAAATCCATGTTCGCAGCGATGGAGGAGTTGATGAGGGGCTTACCCAGAAATGTTATTGATGACTTAAATGTATCTTTTATTAACATGATTTTTAATAAAAAAAAAGAATTAAATATTTAAAGATGAACTTTATTAATGTTATTTTATTACTCTAATCCACAAGCTTTTCGTTGCCATTGTATAGCTCCAGTTGTAGTCATATGTATACTTTATTAGTTTTTCTCGAACGTCCTTCATTTGAACTTCGACCTCGGGCCATAGATATAGGATTTTGGAGCAAACAATCTGATGTTACATACTTGATTTCGCCATTCACCAACAATTAAATTCCCATTATCATTATATTTGTCGACATAGTTCTTAGAAATATATTTGTTCGGAGACATATTTAATAAGTAATTGTGAAGTAGGCAAGTAGATGTTATGATCTTTTGTGCTCTTGCAGGATGACAAAATAACGTTTTCTTTAAGCAAAGCCACTTAGTGCAGAGAATTCCAAATGCATTTTCAACACATCTTCTAGCTCTACATAATCTGTAATTGAAAATCCTTTGTTCTTCTGTAAATTGTGCTTTGGCACTAAATGGCTTCATCATCCAAAAAGGAAACGCACCATCCCCAATGAAGTAAAATGGTAACTCTTCCTCATCAACGACGTTATTTGCTGGAAAATTGAGATCGTCGTTGAGCAGTCGTTTTCAAAAATCGGATGATAGTAAAATATTGGAATCCCCTTCGCTCCCAAAAGCTCCAATATCCAAATAAGTAAATCGATATTCTGCATCGCTAATAGCCAAGCAGACTAATGAAAAAAAACCCTACGAGAAACAAATTGCAATTATTTCAATGATATATTACAAAAGTTGGCTTCTACCTTATAGTTATAGAATAAACTACCAGATTTGGGAGGAGCTTCTATGGCAACATGCTTGCCATCAATGGCCCCAAGACAATTGGGGAAGTTCTATTTTTCGCTGAAGCCATCAGCAATTCTTGAAAACGACTGCTCATTCATTTCAGGAATCTCGCATTTCAGTTCCTTATTAATAGCATCACATACTGAATCAATAATTGTCCCAAAATGCTACTTACTGATTCGGTAAAGGGATGCTATGTGACGTTGCAACATTCCTGAGGCTAAAAATCTGTAACATAACGTAATTGCAGGCCTCGTGATATTAAATTAATTAAATGCATAGATGACTTACTCCATTATTGAAGCAAATTTCTCTTTAGGGCTAATCTCATCTTTTCTAGACCTTTTTCTGCAAATTAGGTGCTTCTCCAATCTAACAAACAAGTTTTCGAATACATATATTTACATCCATATGGAAATTCTCATGGAAAGCGGACTTGTGTTTTTTCAAGTCCTCAAACTGTTAAAATAAAATATAGTACTCAATAGAATTTATAAATACGAAGATATATAGAACATACATCTTTGAAAAAACGCCCTTTTAATCTTATTTTCTCCAAATATGGATTAACGCGATATTTGGGCAATTTTCTCAACTTCTTTTTTTTTATTTGATAGTACCGGAGAAGCGCGAGAAAGTACATTGTTATAATTTTTACTTTTGTACGCATTTTCAAATTTTCAAATTGTGAAAGTGGTCCAAACAGTCAACTGTCATATCAGTCAGGTCTACATAACTCTCCCAGCTAAGCGGAATTCAGACTGGTTATATGGATTCCCTACAGAGCGGAATTCCGCACGAACAGCATACTAGGCTTAAGTGTTCACATAATAACTATTTATGTTTACGTTTTTAGCTGGGAGATGACTCACCACTAAAGGCGCTGATAGCAGTAAATGGTAAACAAATCCAGGCAAATCGAGTTGCATATTGAGGATTATAAATCCAGTTTACTCTCATAGCTTTTTTATCTTTTAAAATTTTGTCATCTTTAATTTCTAACCTCTCTGAGCGGTTCGTCGAGCTTTCCTCTCTGGTTAGCCCCTTAGAGCATTTGACTGGGTGTCTTGCCGGTGAATCAATTAAAAGAATTATTGACAGCAAACTCAGCTTGAGGTAAAACTTTATCCCATGTTTTAGACGCATTGGAACATGACTTTGCCAATATAGGATCCAAACTTTCGTTTGCAATCTCCACTTGTCTGTTTGCCTGGGGAAAGATCACAGCTATCTTAATATTTTGGAAATAATTTGCTTCCATAAAATTCTGTAGATATGAAATACGTTCCTCGGTCTGACACTATTCTTATTGGAAGACGGTAATATAAGAAATATGTCTTCAAATAAGCAACGGCTGCCATCGATGGTGTACTTTTGACCGCATGAAATTTTACAAATCAATCAATAAATATTATGCCCGAAAGATATGCCAGAACGATCTCCTCTGGCCCGCCAAGAGAACGAAAGCAAGGAAGGTAAAAATGCAATTGGGGAGCCCTACCGCATGCGAGAAATAGATAGCTGCCAGGCGCCGCAAGACCCTCATTCCGGGATAAGTTGGCCGAAATCACCATGGCAGTCGAAAGTTTTGAAGGCAATTGTTCACCTCAGTTTTTGGGTGTGATCATAGCAGCGAAATTTAAAAGGATCAGCTTCTGGGAATCGAACGATGTGAGGGAACCGGAACGGGTGCTCCGCAGAATGGTCATCCAAAACCAGCCGATTGAGGTGACCTGTTGGCATGTGATGGGTAGGAAGGTGGACCAGAATGATGAAACTCTTACTCTAAGCTGCAGCTGAAGGAGCAGAGCATGCTCCTATTTTACGGCTTCGGCCGAATCAAAGCCAAGGAGATTGGCATGAAAAATGAGACTCCTGCTGACTCACAGCAGCAGGAAGAACCCGAGGATGCAGGTGATTCAGTGCAACCTACAACACCGGGCTAATTTGGTTTTTCGGGCATACGATTGTCATGGAGGAAGGCGAGGGTTTTTTCGATGAAGAAATCGCTATGGAAGTGCTGATAAAAATTTTTCTGGGCTTAGGAGGAATTAGTTAAAGGTTGGCTGATCCATTAGTTGTGCACCGTTCACTGGCACGGATGGAGGATGTAAGAGTAGTGTAAAGTACCGTCATAAGTGAAGCTATGCAGTGAGTTGGAGGGGGCTGAGATTAGGTCTGTTATAAAGATTAAATCATCAAGATGTAATTACCTGTAATAAAAATATATTTCAAGGTATTTGTTTAATAATTGATCCTACAGAGCTTTTGAGAGCTCTCCTGGCCGTTGTGCCCCTAAACAAAATCCTGTATACGTTCTTGGAAAAATATTGCTCAGAATCACATAAAATTGGCAATTACTTAATTCAAAAACGTAAAAAGCTTATAATTTGGAAGATTACCTACAAGACGTGCGCCATGAATATTTCATTTTATCACGGGTTTTTAATTTTCAAAACTCCATTGAAATAAAAATGAATTTTTCGTACCCAATTGAAAGCGTTGTGCTCGCTCAACACACGCTGCCTTGAAGAAAGTGGAAGAAGTTTTCTGTGCCAAAAAGTAAATACACCCCCTATGGCATCACGGCTCCGTCATGTGTACCACCTGCAGAGGAGCACCTGAAGTTATGCGGAACAAATTTTCCGCTATCTCAGTCAAAAGGAGTATCTAAAACTGAATTGCAAATAAAATTCGAAGAGGGAAAAAGACTTGTTCTCCCTTTTTTTACCCTACCTGGATGGATGTTCATATCGTACCTGGTTTTTGCTGCACAATCGCTTCAAGTAAAATTCCTTCGCCAATGGGTCGCGACGTATGCAGGCGGTGTACAGAACGGCGGAAATTCAATCTAGAACATGGCTAGCTACCAAGGGTATTAGCAGCTCCAGAACGGCGGAACACATGTCATGTTAGCGGACGTATAACTAGGTGTATACAGCTCCGGAATAGTAATCGCTTGAGTGCGCCTAACCTTAAAATAGGAACTTTTCACGGGGAATCCCGCATGTAAGGTGGAACATGTAATAAACGGTCCTGCACGAATGCAGCAGGCAATGACTGAAGTCATCTCGCCCTCGCGGATAATGCTCGTGCATGCAAGGACTGCTCAGAATCTTCGTAAGGATATCAGATGTTTTTTCTTACATTTATTTTCAATTTTTTGCTCATTTTGCATAACCCTCCAAACTTGTGCATGCCTTTCAATCGTAAGGATTGCCTGATAAGTCCCTCGTTTTTGTGCTGCAAAAAGAAACTCGGCTGCCGCCGCCCTTTCCTAAGGGATGTTCGCTCACTTTTTATGCACGAAGTGATGAATGGCTGACGAAAGGAGGAAATAGGCAAGCGAATGGAACCTTTTTGTGTATGGAACAAAATTTTGTTTGTTCCATTTATTACCTGCCAATTTGCTTATCTTCAAACTGAGTTAGAAATGCCATACGGGAATGTCACTTTGGGGGTTTGGGAATACTCCTTTAGGGTGGAATTCATTGGAGGGTGAATAATTCTATTGTTGGCAAATTTTCAATTTTTACGTGATTTTTTTAAAGGTAATTTCACTTGGGGGTGCAAGACTTTTTTTTATCACTCTATGGTGGATTTTAACATATTAAGGGCTATTTGCTATTTTGTAGGACAATTGTAATATTGTAAAATATTTTGAAAAAAACTTGAAAATATTACAGAAATAAACTTTCGTACATTACTGCCATTTTTGAGTTCCATTTGTTCTCACAATTTTCTGTTCACATTGCCGAGATTTCGGCCATATCATTATGCCGTAGCTAATTACTGTAATAATGATTAGTTTTTTCTTTCCCGGGTGAAAATATAAGACTGAAAACAGACTGAAAAATTAATAATTTTTTCAATGTTAAACAGCAGTCGGAAAATGAACGAAAACTATACTGAGGTAGTGAACAGGAGACGGAACTGAAAATGCATAGAAAATGATAGGTAACTGGACTGAAGAGTGTGAATGGAAATCAAGCGGAATTTAGGCAGAAACGTTTAGACATTTGTATGAACGAAGTAACAATTATTAAAAAAATTCCAAAATTTTTATAAGTCCAAGAAATACTGAGTCCCTTCCTAAGAATATTCCAAATCTAAAAATGATAAAAATTTCCGGCTTGTTTCGGCCTCTTTTCAGTCTTCTTTTTATACTCATGAAGGGTAACTGATGTCAGTTTTCAGTGAAAATAATAATTTCCGCCTTATTTCGGACAGAATTCCGCCTAAAATTCATTTTTCAGTCTCTTTTTAGTCCTTTTTCAGTTTTATAGTTTTACCCGGGTTGTAAAGCAATAAAGAAGAATTTATTAAAACATTGAATAGGAATTATAAAAATTATATAAAGGAAGTTTACTAATAATATGTTGTTCACTTCAACCAGTTTTGATGTGCCTACATACTTTCTTAAGGTACATTGACATTATAGCACAGATTTGAAGATAACACACTAAAATTCTAAAATTTACTTTATGTTAACTATGAATTTACATGAATTTTGCAGATGCTTAGCACTCCAGACGATTGGAAAACAGTCGCGAGCTTTGCAAGGCAGTGGAACCTTTGTAATGTATATAAGAGGACACTATGGAAAACACTGTAATACAAGTTAATTCACTGTAAACTCAAGTGTTTAGTTGCTAAGCACTTAAAGCGTTTATATCGTTGTAGACGAAATTTAAACACTTAGCGGCGTTTAATGAGTAAACATTTAAGTGTTTAATTAGTAAACGTTTTGTAGCGTGTTTTTGGTTATGGATAATAAAAATTATGTTGATAGAACTATTAATCAATACTATATTAAAACATAATACTATCATTGCAAAAAGTAAAAAAAAAATAAATAAAAAAAAACAAAAAAAAACCGCAACCCGAGTGCCGTTCTTCCAAGCGGTCCCCCGACTAAGTACAAACCACTTCCAATATTGCTTGACTTCCGTGATAGAACGAGATGCGCTTTACTGAATATGCTAAATGGTACCCTTTGCGGGCATTAGCAAAATTGCGTGAAATATCGGTAGCTCATATTTTTTCTCGTCTTATCATTGCAAATCTCAGCTTTTGAAAATGTTTTATTTCAAAACGCTTAAAACGTTTTATTTTGACGTCACCCATTTGATTAACATTGTAGACATTTTTTAAACGCTTAAGTGTTTTAAAAGTGTCGACAATGTTAATCAAATGGGTGACATCAAAATAAAACGTTTTAAGCGTTTTGAAATAAAACACTTCTAAAACCTCAGATTTACAGTGATACTGATAATTTTAAATTCGTAATATTTAAGCAGCTTTATGGTTTTATTTTCATATTAACAAAATACCTGTCAACAAAGGCGTAACAATTTCAGGATAAACTAAGTTAAATAAATGAAAACAACAAATGAAGTAAGAAAAAGCCAAAAAATGAAGAATAGATATATTCTAAAATAATTTTGGATGTAATTTTGGTTACTTTTTTTACTTCTGTTTATTACTCAAATAACAACAATTGCATTCTTTTAGCCATTTTCAAAAAATAATTTAAAATTTTTTATCAGATCTCATAGAGAATTTTGGGTCCTTTAATTTAAAAAAAATAAAGTTAATTTTTGTTAACGTGAACTCGAGATATTTAACTATTTGTATTTTGGCCAATTGTAAATTAACAAATACATATTTTGAGCTATAATTTGGACTGTATCACTTTGAAACCTATATGTGATAAGTTCAAAAAAATTTTAAGTTTTATAGAAACTTATTTTCAAGCATTATAGTGTAAGTATATTAATTGAGAGATTTTTATTGTTTTTTTCATAAAGCTTAGATGCAAAATGCAATAACTTCCTTGTTTCTTTAAATTCTAATAATAAAAATTCTGATAATAAAAATTGCCCGATAAAATTAAATGATTTTATTTTTTTATTTCTGAAAATAGTACCTCTAAAATGGATCACCCAGTATTTCGTTAGAGACACTTCCCACCCCTAAACAATTTACCGTGTAAAAATAAAACGCTAGAGCGTTTAGTTCCCCATAAGTGTTTTATCATAACCAAGTGTTTACCTTCGCAAGTGTTTAATTGGCGAATAAGTGTTTTACTCTTAGACACTTGCGCTTAGGTTAGATTTTTTTGGTAAACACCTTACGCGTTTAATTTCTGTTAAATGCTTTAGGTGCTTAAGAATCAAAGACTTTAGCGTTTAGATTTTGTGCATTTAACGCTTCTTCTGTTTTAAAAGTTAACATTAAATACTTTATCGTTTAGAAATAAAACACTAGAGCGTTTTATTTCCAAACACCTGCTAAACACTTGGATTTGCAGTGTTATGACAGTTCTAATAGACAAATAACGATTACTGTATTACAAGGGGATTCCATAGGGGAATAGATTATGTAAAGTAAATTTATTAAGCTAAGTAACATAAGTAGGGGAATTAGGTAGTATAAATAGTTGTAAGGATTTTGTGAACAATCATTGATTCCCAGAACTCAGTCCGAGTAAGAGTGGCAATAACTTGCCCTGCGGGAATAGGTATTTTGGTATGAATAAATGTTGCATTATTTAAAAGCAATTGTATTTGTTCCACACACTAAATAAGGCGGCACTAGACGCCACAAGCAAAAGCTGGTTCACCAGCTTGGTCCACAACACCCAAACATTACACTTTCCTCTATTTCTAGGAGCCTTAGGTTGTCTTATTAAAAAATACCTTCATTATAAAATTGTAATATTGTGTAATCTATTTTTTTAAAGAAGGGAAGCACATCGCAATTTGTGGGAGAAAAGACGGTTCTTATTATTATAACTATAGGTTTTTGTACGTAGATGCTGGAACAAATTGACGAGCAATTTACGCTGCTGTCTTTAATCAATCACTTCTTTCTGAAAGGATGATCACGAATAAATTTAATTTTTGCTCCAGATGAAGAGTTGCCGGAATCCTGAGAAAACTACCTTACATGGTTTTTGCTGAAGATGCGCTTCGACTTAGTAATGGGATATTAAAACCTCATGGTCAACGAACTACAGATAAAAATAGGTTATGGTTATTTAATTATAGGTACGAAGCGTTATCACTATCATACTTCACCAAATATATTTCTTCTTCAGATTAAGTCGAGCTCGTCGTGTAGTCGAGAACGCCTTCGGTATTTGAAGTAATAGATTCCAAATACTTCAAAAAACAATAAAATTAGAAGTGAAAAAGCTAGAGTTCATTACGTTAGCGTCTTGTTGCGCGTTACACAATTTTATTATAAATATAAATGAAAAGAGAATATATAGTGTATTGATTGAACAAGAAAATATATGCACATCCGGCATAACAGAAGGTTCTTGGAGGAAGTCAGTTTTCGTAGCAAAATTAGAAAGATCTAATCTAAAGGAAATGCTGCACGATGCTTATGTAGATCAAATAAACATAAGAACATATTATTTACGGAGTACCCATTTTAATTCAACTGCTGCTATTCCGTGGCAAAATGAAGCCGTTAAAAAATTTATTTTTTGAAACTAATATGTATAATGTACATATAATAAAATATGCTTTATAGTTTTTAAAGTTGAGGATTTTAATAATTTTGAATAATGAACGGTTCAATTATTGTACTAATGAGTTTAATTGAATTATTATAAAAATTTGTCACAATTAAAATAACAAGAAATGTTTCTATTTAAATCGAATTCAGTCTTTGTTTTATATACATACAAGGCCGGCGCTGGGTTTTTTTGCGCCCAGTGCAGTATGCCATATTGCGCCCCACCAGCTCCTCCGTTTTTAATCGCAGTGAAGGGCAATGGAAAAATTTGCCTCCCCCCTGCAATTGCACCCGGTGGAAGTGCACTATTTGCATGAAAGCGCCACCCCAGCTTAAGTCCATTGACCTTCTTGGCGCATTGGAGCATAACGGAGATTTCTTGAATGGGAAAAATGTATCTACAGCACGTTTCAATCCCTCTTCTGTCACGATCCTGTCAACGCAATCTCGGTTCGGCCTCGTTTCCTTTTGATTTCGAATAATCGCAAGACCTACCCGATAAGTAGCTTCCTGGAGAGTGGGCTTTCATCGAGTTTTCTTTATTTATGTTTTTTCTGTGTACTTCTCCCAGGAAAATGAGTCGTCGCCCCTCATTACCCAATTTAAGGGCCTTCTAATATCCGTCTTCTGCTTTTCCAGTTCACTGCATTACCAGGAATGTCTGATTATGGTCCTCTACTAGCGAAAGAGGCAGGGCCGCTGCTCGGTGCTGTATACCATATTGCGCCCCATCAGCTCCTCATTTTTTTTGTCGCGGTGAAGGAAAATGGACAAAGGCACAAACACTATTATATTTATTTTAGGTTTCGTTTCCTTGTTAGATATCCAACGTAAATGCTCCGATAAAACTATATCGTGTAAATTCTTACGTTCGCGGGATCCACATGAGATCGGGGATAGACGTACAGAATATTTTATCGAAAAACTGGAAAAATAAATTGTGGTAATAAAAATGAATTCCTTTAATAAATGAAAATAAAGTCACTGGAATACCTTAACAATTTTTTTTTCAAAGTCTTGAACTTTGTTTTTAATTTTAATTTCTGAAATTGCGCCCCTGTCCAATTGCGCCCGGTGCAAGTGCACCATTTGCACCTATGAAAGCGCCGCCCCTGTATACATACTTAAATTCTTGAACAAATAATAGAAATAAAATTAACGACATAAATTAAAAAAATGAAATAAAAAAAACGATCGCGTGTACCGAGTGCACGTGAAATATGTGAAACATCTTTGACGATCTTAATCTTTCTTTAAATTGAATAATTAGTAAGAATAAGTGATAGTGGTGCTTTATCTTGCCTCTTACCAATAGGAGCACCACCTACAGTACTATATAGGTACTAGTAATGAGCGATGTATAAAATATGTAATGTCGTCGAGCTTTTGATTAACAGATATATAAATAGCTACAATAATAATTATTTTTCCATTCAAAGTTTTACACTTAGTAATACAAAATCACCAACAGGTGTCGTTACTGACATTTGTAGTTGAGTCGTCTCGAGGTTTGGTGTGATTCCCAGTCCTCCTGTTCGACCGTCGTATATCTATATATACAAGTGGAAGTTGGCGTCGATTCGAATGCAGAATGAGATTGAACTGGCAGTGACATCATCGGGAGTATCATCAACTCTACTCGATGTACAGCAATCAAGCTCCCATTGAATTTGAACCAGATAGAAGCAACTACGTGTAACATCAGCAAAAACTCCGGTATTGCCTCAGTACTTAAAACGTGCAAAATTATAATTTGGGACGAATGCACCATGGCCCACAAAAAATCGCTAGAAGCGCTTGACAGAACTTTGCGAGATTTCCGAGGGAAAAACCAACCGATGGGAGGCACTCTGATACTACTACTTGCAGGGCATTTTCGCTAAACTTTGCCTGTTATACCTAGATCAACGCCTGAAGATGATCTTAACGCATGCTTCTATGATGAAAAAATCACGCTCCCAACGAATATGTGTGTCCATTTGCTACAAGATGCCTCTGCTGAAACATTTTTCAAACAACTTTTGGACATTGGGAGTAGCGAAATTCTAATCGATCACAGAACAAAAGAGATTTCGTTTCCGCAAAACTTTTGTCAAATGCAGCCTAATATTTAAATCGTTGTGGACAAGGTGTTCCCGAATTTAACAACGAACTACAAAAATCCAGATTGGCAATGCGAAACGTGCAATCTTAGTGCCCAAGAATGATGATGTCAACAAACTTAATGAACAAATTCAAATGAAACTGCTCGGAAAAACTGTCAAATACAAATCGATTGACACAGTAATGGACGGAGAACAAGCAGTCAAATATCCAATTGAATTTCTTAATTCTTTGGAGCCACCAGGCATGTCACCATACATATTGACAATGAAAGTTGGATCACCTGTGATGCTAATTCGAAATTTGAACGCGCCAAAGCTGTGCAACGGAGCAAGACTTACTATCAAAAAATTAACACAGAATTTGATCGAAGCAAGAATCATCAACGGTAAGGTAAATTCGAAGGGCAATATGTCCTAATATCGATGATTTCCAACGATATGCCTTTCGAGTTTAAACGGCATCAGTTCCCTTTGTGCCTTGCCTCACCATCACCAAACCAGAAAGTCAATCGTTTACTATTTCTGGATTGAATTTGAAAATTCCTGTTTTTCACACGCCCAATTGTATATTGCCTGTTCTTGAATTGGTACACCAACAAATTTATACATCTATCCATCAAACAAAAAACCAAAAATGTTGTGTATCCGTTAATGATTAAGTACATGTGTTCTTTATTTGTGCGCTGCATCGCGCGACGGATATGAAATCCAAAATACAGAAAAATAGCCGTTCTTTGAGACACGTCATCTGTGTATGAAAATTTACCTATGCATGTATATCTCGAAAAATGTCAAGTCAATGTATGGTTTTTATTGTCTCGATCAAAATGTCAGATCCCTAATAGTTTCACATTTTGTTATTTGGAATCAAAAATACCAAAAAATTGCCTTTTTCAAACTCTCCTACTGTACATTAAAATTCATATCACCTGATTGGTGACTACTATTGGCTTATAGCATAGGCGCACAGGGTCCCAGCTATATTTAATAAATAATTGAAGTTAGGTACACTAATTTCCTCGACTTCATTTACCCAATTAATTATATAGTATATTTTTCTATGGCAAACGCAAGAACAAGACAATACTAATATAGTCTTGGTCTTGTCTTTTTCTTCCTCAGTCAGTCTTGTTCTTGATCTTGCGAGCATAGCTAACTCTTGTTCTTGGTCTTGTTCTTGCAAACATAGCTAAGTCTTGTTCTTGTTCTTGCAAACATAGCTAAGTCTTGGTCTTGGCCTTGCTCTTGCTAAATGTGCAAGACCAAGACAAGACAAGGCAAAACTGCAAGACCAAGGCTATTTTCGCTCATCAGGTATGTATTGTATGTATTTTTATAAATTGGTTATTAAAAAAGAAACGCAGGAATCTTCATCTGCCTGTCGATCGATACTACGATAATCTTCCCGTTGGCAAAAACAATTTTCTCATTCCTTTTAATTATTTGGAATGGGCCCACTGTAAACTCAAGTATTTACTTTGTAAACACTTAAAGCGTTTAATCCGTTGTAGACGAATTTTCAACACTTAGCGGCGTTTAATGAGCAAACACTTAAGTATTTATTTAGTAAACGTTTGTAGCGTGTTTTTGGTTATGAATAATAAAATTTTTTTTGATAGAACTATTATACAATATTATATTAAAACATAATACTATGATTGTAAAAAGTGAAAAAAAAATAAAAATTAAAAAAAAAACAAAAAAACAAAAAAAAATTAAAAATAAAAAAAAACAAAAAAAAAATTCCAACCCGAGCGCCGTTTTTCCAAGCGATCCCCCCACTAAGTACAAACCACTTCCAATATTGCTTGACTTCCGCGATAGGACAAGATGCGCTTTACTGAATATGCTAAATGGTAGCCTTGGCGGGCATTAATATAACTGCGTGAAATATGGGTCGCTCATATTTTTTCTCGTCTTATCACTGCAAATCTCAGCTTTTGAAAGTGTTTTATCACCCATTTGATTAACATTTAAGTGTTTTAATAGTGTCGACAATGTTAATCAAATGGGTGACGTCAAAATAAAACGTTTTAAGCGTTTTGAAATAAAACACTTTCAAAAGCTGAGATTTTCAGTGATACAGATAATTTTAAATTCGTAATATTTAAGCGGCTTTATGGTTTTATTTTCATATAAAAAAATACTTGTCAACAAAGGCGTAGAAATTTCAGGATAAACTAAGTTAAATAAATGAAAACAACAAATGAAGTAAAAAAAGGCCAAAAAATGAAGAATAATGAATAATTTTGGATGTAATTTTTGTTATTTTTTTTTACTTCTGTTTATTACTCAAATAACAACAATTGCATTTTTTGGCCATTTTGAAGAAACAATTTAAAATTTTTTATCAAGTCTCGTAGAGAATTTTGGGACCTTTAATTTAAAAAACATAAAGTTAATTTTTGTTAACATGAGCTCAATATCTAAAACTTTTTGTATTTTGGCCAATTGTTAATTAACAAATACATATTTTGAGCTATAATTTGGACTGCCTATTCAATTCCTGAGATAAATTCAAAAAAAATTTAAGTTTTATAGAAACTTATTTTCAAGCATTATAGTGTAAGTATTGTTAATTGAGTGATTTTTTTAGTTTTTTCATAAAGCTTAATGTCAAAATGCAATAACTTCCTTGTTTCTTAAAATTCTAGGTCTTTTATATGAAAATAAAAATTACCCGATAAAGTTAAATGTTTTTATTTTTTTTATTTCTGTAAAAAGTACCTCTAAATGGATCACCCAGTATTTCATTTTTAGACACTGCAAATCCAAGTGTTTAGCAGGTGTTGAGAATTAAAACGCTTTAGTGTTTTATTTCTAAACGATAAAGTATTTAATGTTTACTTTTAAAACAGAAGAAGCGTTAAATTCACAAAATCTAAACGCTAAAGTGTTTGATTCTTAAACACCTAAAGCATTTAACAGAAATTAAACGCGTAAGGTGTTTACCAAAAAATTCTAACCTAAGCGCAAGTGTCTAAAAGTAAAACACTTATTCGCCAATTAAACACTTGAGAAGGTAAACACATAGTTATGATAAAACACTTATGGGGAACTAAACGCTCTAGCGTTTTATTTTTACACGGTAAAGTGTTTAGGGGTGGGAAGTGTCTCTAATGAAATCCTGGGTGATCCATTTTAGAGGTACTATTTTCAGAAAAAAAAAAAAAATAAAATCATTCAATTTTATCGGAGTGCGAAATCATTGTTGCGGGTGATTTCAACGTTCACAATGCAAACTGGCTGAATTACTCGAATGGCACCAGTGTTTCTGGCAGGGATGCTGAGCTCTTTGCTGATACATATAACCTTCACCAAATGGTCAATGGTCCTACGCGTGTTCCTGACACTGCCGGTCAAGGGCGCCACCTCCTTGATCTCTTTCTTACCTCCCACCCAACAAGATACTCCGTCGAGGTCGATTCACCTCTTGGCAACTCGGATCACTGTCTAGTCAGCGCTTACTTCCCATATCCATCCTCTACCCCAACCACGGCAGCTCCTAGGAGAACTGTTTGGCATTATGGGAAAGCCAACTGGTGGGGGCTGATTCGTTTTTTCCAAGCTGCTGAATGGGATCTGTGTTTCCAGAACCGCGATGTCAATTTTGCCGAAACCGCCTACAGAGAGTACAGACATTCGCCGAGCGAAACATCTCGACGCGAGTACATCAGGTTGAGAAATTCCTGTAAATCCACCATCAGGAAAGTCAAAGAATTATTCGATGACAGACTGAGAGGGAAACTCATTAACTCCACTGCTGGCAGCAAAAACTTCTGGTCCTTGGTAACCTCCATCAGAAAGAATTTCACTTCACATACAACACCTCCATTCATTCACAATAAGCAGGTGATAACAGAAAGCAAACCCAAGGCCGACCTACTTGCATCTCTGTTCGACGCTAATTCTTCCTTACCCGATGCTGACATGCAACCCCCCACCGTCGAGTGTTCCGCTCACTCAATGGACAAAATTTTCTTCAGGACGCGTGAAGTGTATGGAGCTTGACTCCAACAAATCCACTGGCCCTGACAATATTCCCCCTATGGTTCTTAAAAAATGTGCCTCGCCTTTGGCTAAACCTCTGTGCAAACTTTTCGCATTTTCATACTTCTCCGGGGTCTATCCTGACTCTTGGAAACTCGCCCATGTTCAGCCTATACCCAAAAAAGGAGACGCTAGTGACCCCGCTAACTACCGCCCAATAGCAATCACTTCTATTCTCTCCAAAGTCATGGAGACAATAATAAACAGAAACCTTGTGGAATATCTGGAATGCAACCAAATATTGGACGACAAGCAGTACGGCTTTAGATCGAAAAGATCTACTGGCGACCTCCTTGTTTGCCTAACCGAACATCTCAACCAAAGTATACACCGATTTGGTGAATCTGGCCTGGTTGCTCTGGATATCTCCAAGGCTTTCGATAGAGTATGGCATCCTGCCCTATTGACCAAACTCCAAGCTATTGGTATTGACCTTGTTCTAAAGAACTGGATTAAGAGCTTTCTTTCTGGCCGTTCAATCAAGGTAGTATTGGATGGCGTCGAATCCAACCCCCACACCATCTCCGCAGGTGTTCCCCAGGGCTCAATTCTATCACCAGCTCTCTTCTTAATTTTTATCAATGACTTGCTCTCAATCCCCACCAACTCACTTCACAGCTTTGCTGACGACGGTACTCTACGATACTCCTATGGCTTCGATAATGTAAGACAAGCACGCGCCAGACCTTGTCTGCATCACCGTGAAATCATGTGTAATTCAATCAACAGGGACATCAAACTAATTCTTGATTGGGGCCGCAAGAACCGTGTTGAATTTAATGCATCCAAAACAAAGTACTGTCTCATATCCAATAAAACTCGCTCCGACCCTCCTTCTATTTCAGTGGGCAAGAAGAACTTAACGGCAGAACCGTCTCTAAATATCATAGGCATAACATTAGCCGAAGATCTGCGCTGGAATAATCACATATTCCAAATTGCTAAACAAGCATCACAATGCCTGGGATTCCTCAAAAGGTGCAAATTCCTTCTCCAGCCGTCGGCCAGGGCTACAATCTACAAGTCCTACATTCGTCCCCGCCTCGAATACAACTCATATATCTGGGCCGGGGCCCCTAGAACCACCTTAGCTTGGCTGGACAAGGTGCAAAACCGCGCTCTCAAACTTATTGGTGATAGCGCTATTTGCTCTTCAATTGACTCACTAAGCCATCGTAGGAATGTAGCAGCCCTTGCAAAATTTTACCGTTTTTACCACAACGACTGCTCCACTGAAATAAGTAACCTTATGCCTCCACGGCAATATTTCCCCCGCAATACAAGACTTGCCCGCTCGGCTCACTCTCACAGTTTACAGCCCTCATCTTCGCGCACACTCCGGTTTAGAAATTCGTTTATAACAAGAACAACTCGACTGTGGAACAACCTTCCACAGTCAGCATTCCCGAACTCATACAACACCCAAGAGTTCAAACGCAAGGTCCACCACCATCTCCTCCAACACCCTCCCGACTCCCCCTAATCTATCCTATCTTTCTCTCTATCCTTCGAGCTAAGCTTACTACTAGACATTGCACCATGACGTGTACGACATGACATGACGGACTGGTAGTACAAAGGGTGACACCTGAGCTTAGACTATCACATAAAAAAAAAAAAAAATTAATAATACTTACACTATAATGCTTGAAAATAAGTTTCTATAAAACTTAAAAAATTAATAGTATAGGTTTCAAAGTGATACAGTCCAAATTATAGCTCAAAATATGTATTTGTTAATTAACAATTGGCCAAAATACAAAAAGTTAAATATCTCGAGTTCACGTCTTTCTTTTTTCTTTTCTTTCTCTTTTTAAATTAAAGGTCCCAAAATTCTCTACGAGATCTGATAAAAAACTTTTAAATTGTTTTTTCAAAAGGGCCAAAAGAATGCAATTGTTGTTATTTGAGTAATAAACAGAAGTAAAAAAAGTAACCAAAATTACATCCAAAATTATTTTAGAATATACATATTCTTCATTTTTTGGCCTTTTCTTACTTCATTTGTTGTTTTCATTTATTTAACTTAGTTTATCCTGAAATTTTTACGCCTTTGTTGACAGTTATTTTGTTAATATGAAAATAAAACCGTAAAGTTGCTTAAGTATTACGAATTTAAAATTATCAGTATGACTGCAAATCTGAAGTTTTAGAAGTGTTTTATTTCAAAACGTTTAAAAAATGTCTACAATGTTAACCAAATGGGTGACGTCAAAATAAAACGTTTTAAGCGTTTTGAAATAAAACACTTTCAAAAGCTGAGATTTGCAGTGATAAGACGAAAAAATATGAGCGACCACCCATACTTCCCGCAATTATGCTAACTCCCGCCAAGGGTACCATTTAGCATATTCAGTAAAGCGTATCTCGTTCTATCACGGAAGTCAAGCAATATTGGAAGTGGTTTGTACTTAGTCGGGGGACCGCTTGGAAAAACGGCACTTGGGTTGGTTTTTTTTTGTTTTTTTTGTTTTTTTTCACTTTTTGCAATGATAGTATTATGTTTTAATATAGTATTGATTAATAGTTCTATCAACATAATTTGTATTATTCATAACCAAAAACACGCTACAAACGTTTGCTAATTAAACACTTAAATGTTTACTCATTAAACGCCGCTAAGTGTTTAAATTTCGTCTACAACGATTTAAACGCTTTAAGTGTTTAGCAGCTAAACACTTGAGTTTACAGTGGAGAGACACTTCCCACCCCTAAACACTACCGCTTAAAAATAAAACGCTAGAGCGTTTAGTTTCCCGTAAGTGTTTTATCATAACTAAGCGTTTACCTTCACAAGTGTTTAATTGGCGAATAAGTGTTTTACTTTTATACACTTGTGCTTAGGTTAGAATTTTTTGGTAAACACCTTACGTGTTTAATTTCTGTTAAATGCTTTGAGCGTTTAAGAATAAAACACTTTAGCGTTTAGATTTTGTGCATTAATCGTTTATTCTGTTTTAAAAGTAAACACTTCCCACCATCAAATACTTTATCGTTTAGAAATAAAACACTAGAGTGATTTATTTCTAAGCACCTGCTAAACACTTGGATTTGCAGTGCCCCCATACGGATTTTGTAAGAATCCCTTACCTCTGTCCGTCCTCAGAAAAACAAATTCGCAGTCTTCCAACCCTTTTGGTATATAGAAACTCCTCCTTTGGTCCAGAGAATCAGTTGGAACAATATTTCTTATGTGATCTGGCAACTGCGTTACTAAGTTTGTTCGGTCGGGTATGCTTTGTGGATTCCTGACAAACAATACAGCTGGAATATGTACAACCAATTTGGATTAGCTGGAGTCTCTCCGCCATTCCATTCGATTGTGGATGATAAGCCGACGTTCGAATTTTATAAGTTCCTTACCTTGGAAAATTCCTCGAAAATCTTCCCTTCAAACTGACCTCCCTGGCCCGCGGTAACTGTTAAAGGAATCCGAAATCTGGGAAAGTATTGTTCCTACAGCGTCCTGGCCACTACGTCTGCCGTGATACACTTCAGTGGGTACGCCTCTGGCCACCTGGTCAAGCGGTCTACGACTGTTAATGAATACCTGAATCCTTCCGCCCTGGATGCAAGAGACTCACTACGTCTATATGGATATGCTCGAACCTTCCTAACGGTATCTTAGACTTTTGAATTTGAGATTTCGTATGCCTATTGATTTTTGCCTTTTGGCATGCTGTACACCATAAATGCCCATAAATTAATATCAGTGTTCATCCTAGGCCAAAAGTATCTGCTTGCAATCAATTTCCTCGAACTTCGAATGCCTGGATGTGAGAAGTTATGGAACATGTCAAATATTCTCTTCTTCTCTTCTATGTCCTCCTTCTGCGACTTTGCAATAATGTCCAAATCAATTTGATTCTCGCTAATCGCGTCGCAATCAGTAATCTTCGTATCTATCCGTGATAAGGTGTCTGCCATGAAGTTAGATTCACCTTTGATATATTTGAGGTCAGAGGTGAATTGGGTAATATAGTCTAAGGTCCTCGGTTGCCTTGGGCTTCTTTCAGCCTTTGTCCAAATTGCCGATATTAGGGACTTGTAAATTCTTGACGACTGTAAATTCGCGACCTTCTAAGATGTGCTGAAGTGCTTAATTGTTGAGTATACAGCTAAAAGCTCTCTATCGAACGTGGAATATTTCACTTCTGCCGAGCTTAATTTCTTGGATTAAAATGCTAACGGTTCCGTCTTACTGTTGTTGAGTTGCTCCAGCATTGTTCCAATTGCTTGTTATGTTTGGCGCATCCACAGTCAAACTAAAAGTAGCCTTTTCTGCCGGATGCACCAATAAAGTTGCAGAAATAAAAGCGGTTTTGACTCTAATGAATCCATCCTCACATTCCTCCGTCCAGTCAACAGTTTTAACCTTCTTAGTTTTCTTAAGCTCTTTGGCTAGATGAACATGAATAAGACTTAACAATTTGGCCCCTATTCCCATAGTCACGTCACCCATTGAAAAATATGACGAACCAATTTTCGTATTCTCGTAGTCACCTGTTGTAGAAAAAGTGACGGTATTTCTATATACATGTATGATATATTTCTATTTACATATCCTGTTCGATATTTTAATTCTAGGATATAAAAATAATGTTAAATCATCAAAAATATTAAAATAAAACCTATTTCTTACCCTTTGTCACTATCCATTTTAAAAAAATTGTAGCGTCACCTACAAATTTCAAGTGATAAAAAGTGAAAATTATCAGTGACATTTGCTACAAAAAATGACTTCGAGAATACCACACCAAGTTTTGTGACATTTTCTCTCATTAACTTTTTCCTTGTCACTCGACTATGAGAATACCACTTTAAAAGTGACGTGACAAAAAATGTGACTTGAGAAAAAAAGTGAGGTGACTATGGGAATAGGGGCCTTTGGCTAACTGTGGAATGAATCTATGGAAGCAATTTACCATTCCGATGAATTGCTGTACTTGCTTAATTGACGTTGGCGACTGAAAATTTTGAATAAACTTAATTCTGTCTTCAGATGGAAAAATTCAAAGGGCATTGGCGTGAATTCGAATAAACCGAAAGGTGTAGTTATTGCTGTTTTGAAAGTGACGTCTTCTGCTACCGGGGTGTGATGGTAAGCTCTGACTAAATCAATTTTTGAAAATATGGTACAACCATCCAAATCTAATGTAAAATTTTGAATATGAGGAATCCGAAAGCTATCCGAAATTGTATCTGCATTTAATCTACGGTAGTCTCCGCATGGTCGCCAGTCTGAGGAATTCTTTTTCGGGACCATGTGTAATACTGATGAGACTGATGATGAAGAGCTTCTACACAAACCTAATTTTACCATGTGTTCAAATTATAACTTTGCGATTTTAAATGTATTAGTGTCTAACCTTGTAGGTCTTGAGAATGGTAGTTGCCCTTTAGTCACGATGACGTGCACTACGTCATGTCGTACACTAAGCTCGGTATTACCATCTATCACTATTCTATTTCTCAGATCCACAAGTATATTGAATAGTACAAGAAAATCCGCGCCAATAATAGGCTTGTTGACGTTTGCAATAATAAAAGGAAAAGTAAAATCTCGCCTTAATCCAAAATCTATTTTTAGAAGTTTCGTTCCGAACGTATGGATAGGTGATCCATTAGCTGCAGATAGAATTAAGTCTGGATCCTTTTTCCATTTTCGATAATATGCATTAGGAACGACCGATAATTACGCTCCAGTATCAACTAAAAATTTGAATTTATTTTCCCTATCATAAATAAAAAGTCTGCTTGATTTTTGGGGGATTTTATTTACAACACACGCTGAAGGGATATTTAGGTTTTTTGTTTCTTGAAACTGCACGGTTTCACGCATCTCTATGCTTTATCGCCGAACTTGAAGTTGTACCGGCACAATGGAGTAGCAACGCTACTGCCATCAGGCTTGGGTAGACATAAAAATTTAGAGACACACATCCTCCCTAGTTTCCGAAATGTTCATAGGTTATGTTAAGCCGGTCACACGGTATACGCTAGCTCGCCGAAAGGGGTGTGGGCTATGTGACCAGACCGCTACATACATGGTTCACCACTTACCTAATTGTCCTTGGGAGATTTCTTCATGTCATTCTAATGCGGCGCAATTCAACCACTGACCTCCATCTTTGACTCGTACCAATATGGAGGACCAGTAGTTGATTTGCCACTCCGACCAAAGAATCCATGAGAGGAATTCACTTCAACCATCCTGGAAAAATTCTGAACAAACCTAGCACTTCATATTAATTAAAAAGTACACAGTGTAATAAATTTTCAACATATATTCCTTACTTGGATTTAATCTCAAACCATTCAACAACAATTAGATGAACATAACAACAACATTTTGACAAAATAAATATTAATAGGTGTTGTTGGTGATGAATTATGATGGGAACGAAAAAGACTCGCAACAGTTTTGCACTTGAAAAACACAAGGAACGGACAAACGGACACTCCCTTGCAAATTTGTGGTTATTTTTTTTACGAACGCCCAATAGGGCACGATTCCCGGATACGCCAGGGGATCGTCCGACACAAAACCAAAATAATAAAGGTGAATTCACCCAGTACAATCGAGTGCGTGTTCGCACCCAATATAGATAGTGACTAATAATTCAAAATTAACATGGTTAATGTTGCTAAATAATTCAGTGGCTAAAAGTGTGGATATATATTCATATATAAATTCTGTATGTATCAATATAATTCACAAAAAAATGTATCAATATATATCAATATAAGGCAAAAATGTCAATATAGTTAATAATTAAAAATTGTGTCAATATAATTAATAATTAAAAAAATGTTTCAATATAATTACTAATAAAAAAACAACCCAATATAGTATTTAATAAAAAAAACTACCAGACCTCTTCGCGGCCCACAAAACAAAAGATCACCTCTTCAAGTATCAATACATAAGCTTAGTTATCAACACTGCCAGCTGTGATGTCAGTAATCAAAGGCGTTGTATGATCATTGACGTCTCTCTGAACTCGACCACCGAAAAAAGTTATACAGGCCGCCAAAAGATGAAGCACATCAAGACCAGACCAACATTAGTAATTATTGCAATTACTTCTGAAATAATAGATTAGAAGCGTACAATCTGTAAGCTTTGGAGAACAAAATCGACCCAATTTTGCTGATGATACGACCCAGAGTTTCGTCACAGGTAGGACGTTGTATAAATCAAAGGTCAAAATAACTTCTTCTTCACTATAACTTTTTCCACATATTAGATGGATAATGGCTGAAATACGGACGCTTTTCTTGTGGCGACGAGAAAAAAACCTCATCTGTCAGGGCAACACGGCAACAACACTCAGCGACGTCTACAACACCAATTCTCCTAACTAGGATTGGAAGATCACTCCCTGAAGGATGCTTGTTCCTGACACAATTGGTTCACCAAGCTCTGTAGAACACTTCCAGGCTCCAATAACCGTTCAATTATAAAATTCGGCTAATATTGGGTAACTTTCTTTAATCAAAGTAACATTCTTCCTGTTTTATTGCAAATAACACGAATTGAAACACACTTTTTTTTATATTTGTGGCCCCTATAGATATATTGCCATCTACTCAACTCTAATTTCGGGAATTTGCACCTTCTCGAATCGATTTTACCAAGCAAAAAAACTCCCCTTGCCTGTATCGGGCAAATTCTCAACAGACTCCCAAAAGTCTCGAATTTTTTTCTTTCCAAGCAAAATTTTGTTTTTCTTCGCCTACGTGATTCGAAAAATTTTTGAATTAAAAAGTTCCCGGAGTGATTGGACTAATAATTTAGGAAATTTCCGCGAGAGGGGGGAATAATTAATAAGAAGACTTTTTCCATAATTAACCGACCGTTACAAAGTTAAACCAACAAAAAGTTTACTATTATTATTATAATTTTGCATTGAACAGCTTCGGCTCCTGGATCTTGATTTGTGAAGAAAATTGTTATCTTTATTAACTGTAAACTTTCTCAGTAAATCTGACGAATTTTCAATTTTATTTTCTAAATAATTTATCTTTTCAACAAAGTTAATGTTACTTTTATTGAAATTTTCTTGGTTCGAAAACGGGGTTGAAGCATTATCATTAATGGATGAAATACACTGTAGCCTGGAAAAATCAAAAATTTTATCAGCTAGCATTTGCAGTTCATGTGTGTTCTGATTTCCGGATGACATCAATGTAATGTTTCCGCATCCAAAGCTTCTTGATCAATTCTTTTCCTATATTAGACGAGATTCCAGCTAGCATCTCCATCGACCTATAAAATTCAGACGGTATTCGCTCTCCCATTTTAGAATTAGATAAGAGTTGTTTCAACTTTTTCTCTTCTGAATCTGTGATCCTTTGAATTAGTGATGTTTTCAAGGCTTCATATTTGTTTCCCTGAGGCGGATTTTGGATGAAATCTAACGTGTTCATTATAACTTCCAAAGGCAGAGACTGGATGATGTGTTCATACTTGGTGTCATCCTGTCTTATACCCTTAGAGAGGAACTGGCTGGCTAGAAAAACCATGCTTCTGCACAAGGGGACCATAAGGTTGGTACCTTAACAGGAGTAGCACTAATACTTTCACCATTCCTATTGTTTCTATTATCACTATTATATTCATTAGCTTTTCCCAGCGGGAAATATTAGACGTGCTTCCAACCGAAGCACAAAAGAATCGCTTTTATGTCACTGCCAAAGCAATCTCTTCAAAAGCAAATGTTGTTCCAGAGAGAGAATCAATATTTTTAGAGTCATTTCATCAATGAACTGGGATGGACGTCAACGCAAAATAAAATTTATAAAGACTTTTAACTATATGTACCAGTAGGAAATCAAATCTAAAAAAAGCTTTTCCCAACTGGCATAAGGGAACCGAGCCAATTGTGCTTCCTTCTGCATTCCTATGAATCGCTTTCGAATCGTTCCAAATGAACTTAATTGAATCGCTTCACCGCTAGGACATGCAATGTTAAAAAAGAAATGTAAGGCAAGGCTAACAGAAGCACTCCTCTGCTCCAAAAGAAGCGATTCAGTTCCTTTTCTAAATCGCTTCATTTCCGCTGGGTTGTACATTCATTTTGTTCACTACGTATTTACGCTTGTGCAACAAGGAGTTCAATTTCGACTTCGTCTTTTACTTCGCGGTACTTTCTATAAAAAGGACAATCGTGAACTTTCCGGCAAAAGGCGATCTATTACTTAAACTTCAATAAACGTAAAAAAGAAAGTTTCAACAATTTTCATTCAGTGGAAAAAGGAAAGAAATATTCAATTTCAATCAAAAAGAGATTGTATTTCCACCACTACGAAATTGTGTAAGTGTAAAGTTTTCTGTTTAAAAGTGTTACTTTGGACAATATTATTTTAATATTTAATAAAAAACAAAAGCAAATATTTAATTATTGCCTAAATTGACTTCCCTGTTTGACTTTCAGACTTCCCTGTTTGACTTCTTTCTTGATCAGCTTTTTCTATTTTGTTCTCCAAAATTTCTTTCTTCTTTCAAAAATGAAATTTATTTTTATATTTCTTCTTTATTGAATTTCTTTAAAAATTTTCTTTCTTCTTTCTTCAAGACAAATCTATATTTTATTCCCTGCTAAGGTTGCTTGCTTCCTGTCGGATTCACCAGATGAAGGTGGATCTTTAAAATCACTCGCGGTAGATAGTAAATTAAAGTGAATGTGAATGAACCACTTCATTAATACAATAATATAATTTATTTAAATTAACACATTTGTATCTTTACAATAATCAAAATTAGATTTTTAAATGTTTTATTCGCGTTTAATTTCATAACGGATTTATTTTGTATCTTTATAATGTAGTTCCTTTCTCAGGAAACTTCCCAGCGGGAAATATTAGACGTGCTTCCAACCGAAGCACAAAAGAATCGAGAATTGTCCCAGAGAGAGAATCAATACTTTTAGAGTCATTTCATCAATGAACTGGGATGGACGTCAAGCAAAATAAAATTTAAAAAAGACTTTTAACTATAGCAGTAGGAAATTAAATCTAAAAAAAGCTTTTCCCCAACTGGCATAAGGGAAGCGAGCCAATTGTGCTTCCTTCTGCATTCCTATTAATCGCTTTCGAATCGTTACAAATAAACTTAATTGAATCGCTTCTCCGCTAGGACATGCAATGTTAAAAAAGAAATGTAAGGCAAGGCTAAGAGAAGCACTCCTCTGCTTCAAAAGAAGCGATTCAGTTCATTTTCTAAATCGCTTCATTTCCCGCTGGGTTCTAACTAACGCTCTTATAATTTTTATATTTTTTATAGAACAGCTTTTTGTATGGCTATGTTTTTTAAAATTCATTTGTGTGTACAGTGTCTACGATTTCAATTTCCTAATAGTCTAAGATGCGTAGAAGAACGACCTTCACCGATCGAGTAACCGAATGAAATCTTTTTTATATGATAAAATATCCCATATATGAGTTTTCATAATTATTCAGATAAAAAAGGTATTATCACAGCCGAGGAATTTATTGATGGATTCATTAAACATTCATTCATACTAAAGTTAAAACTCATAGCTCATACGTCTTTTTATCAGAACAAATTTATGACCAACTACAAATGTTGAAGGTAATCCAGGTGAGAATGATGGAGAATATGATCTTGCACCTTAAAGATGTTAATAAGATATTGTTTAAGTGTAATTTTCATAATCTATATAAAAATCAATTGCCGTGTGTTAGTATCGCAAAAACTCGAAAATGGCTCGCCTCAATACAGGGGTGGTTTAAAAAAAAAATAAAAAAAACCCAAAGGAACTACTAAAAAATCTAAAAAAATTGGTAATTTTGAGAACTTTCACTGCAGATTATTTTTAATAGTTTCATGGCCTACCTATATATTGTTTGACTTTGCTGCGTAAATGTGAAATTGTCATCAAATTGGGGTTTTTGAAAATGACCGGTTCAATTTAGTGACAATAGGTCTGTATGTTTGAAAGTCAATTAAAAATCCAGTAAAAATTCGTTAACTGCTGTTAAGTAAAAAATAGTAAAGAAGTAGGGAATTCAAACAAACAGTTCTCGAGTAAAAGTCAAGTAAAAATTTAGTGTATCTTTCGAAATGTTCCGGGCGAAATGTTTACAGTAGTATTTTTCACAATTTCACAACAAAATGCAATGCCATCTGAGTTTACTTTTTACTTTTAGTAAAAAGTTTTTACTTCACAGCTGTTTGTTTTAGATGTCGAGTAAAAACTTTATATATTTCCCCTCTTACTATCTTTTACGCGAGCTCTTGAGCAGAAGTAAATTCTAGTAAACTCAGATGGCATTGCATTTTGTTGTGAAATTGTGAAAAATACTACTGTAAACATTTCGCCCGGAACATTTTGAAAGATACACTAAATGCTTACTTGACTTTTACTCGAGAACTGTTTGTTTGAATTCCCCACTTCTTTACTATTTTTTAATTAACAGCAGTTAACGAATTTTTACTGGATTTTTACTTGACTTTCAAACATACAGACCTATAAAGACCTAATTTCACATTTACGCAGCTGTCAAACAATATATAAGTAAGCCATGGAGCCATTGAAACTAATGTTAAGTGAAAAATCCCAAAATTATCAATTTTCTAGATTTTTTCAGTTGTTGCTTTTGGTTTTTCCCAATGTTTTTTTTCTAAAACCACCCCTGTATTGAGGCGAACAAAACAAAAAAATATTACTGAAATCGGTCGAGCCGTTTTCGAGTTTTTGCGAGACTAACGCACGGCATTCATTTTTATATATATAGATATGTATATAGAAGATTGAAGATAGAAAGATAGATATAGATTCAAACACTGTACTCTAAAACTGCTAGTACAGAAACTGAATTAAGCATTGCACAACTTGCTAAAATAACGAACCTATATTAAACGACAAATGGCAGCCGCTACAAGTAGTGGTAAATTTTTCGCAGCCCAGCAGAGAAATGCACATTCTGAGCTAGAAGGGTAAACTCGATTACACAGTTTAAAAAAAAAAGTTGCCGATTCCTGCTATAGTAGACCCCGACTACTATAAGACTGGCTTCTTGAATTCCGCTTTAGCTTGGCTCGAAAAGGTGCATCTTTTGCGTTTGCATAAACTGATTGACCCACCGTAAGAATGTAGTAGTGTTGAAAAAATTTTATCACTACTACCATAGCAACTGTGGCAATGAAACTATCGCTCTCCTGGCCCCCACAGCAATATTGTTTACACAGTACACGGCTTGACTCAGGCCCGCTAGACTCGTATGGCATCACAGAGTTCAAAAATACGATTCACCGACTTGTATTCAAACCACTAACTAACTTATCTTGTTCTCTTGAATCCTTCAAATCGAGACAATTACTGCTTTGGTGCAATAATCTGAAAGACATGATGGACTGGTACTACAAACGGTGATAACTTGTCTGGTTTCTCCACATACCCGTAACCCGTAAACCCGTTGCTGTTTACAAATATGTATAACCTTCAATAATATTCTAATATTCTTGCGAAAAACAAGCATACCTTGTATGGCATTAAACCCGTTCGCCAGGGATCTCTTTTCATACCAATTTGAAGACCCATAGCCATGTATCCAATTATCTTATGGATAATATAGCTGTAGCAGATCGAAAAGTAAGATGATTTTTGAATCCATTTCGAGCTTCTGGCATGTTGGGCTGTCCCATTGATTAGGCAAGAGACATGTAGAGCAAACTGAAAAGTTCATCTGCAATGAAATTACTTTATTAAAAAAATATATTACTGAAATTTTTCCTTATTTAAAGCCACAAGTCTTAAACTCACTCAAAGTGGCACCAGATGCTAACTAAATTTCCCTTCTGTTGTCAAACCGAAAGTTTTAGTTTGCTGTTGGTGAGGCTCCTTCTGACTCGTGTTATGGTTATTACTGGGCAGACAAAGTTCGTTTTAAGGTGGTTACATTTAAGCTTGAAATTATTTAATGCTCCTTGTCTCCCACCCTTGCGAATAGCGTAAAACTCCAATGTCTGGCTTCAACTTAAATTTAGAAGTAAAAACATGTTGCCATCTGCCGTACTTTAAATAACTTTCCAGAACAGTCTGCCATCGACTTCCATTCAACGACAAGCCTCGAAATAATTTAACTTAGGGCAAACTATCAAGAAAATTAGGTGAAAGGTAAAATTTAGATACTGTCAAACCAGCTAGGACGATGCCTTGCCAGAACAGGTTGTAAGGGTTTTTTGCCCCCAAAAACAGGGGCTCCCGGACGGACCGAGTTGTCTCATAAATAAAGCTGCTGAGCCGTGTCACCTCCGCAAACTACTTCATAATTCTTGGACAATTAGCCAACATAAGGGTTGGACCTGGCGGTGCTGCTGGCACTGAAAGTGGCTAAATGGACCAATTTGCTGCTAGTCGAGGCTGTCCACCGCAGCAAGCATACATTGCACGTGTTGCTTTTGTATATGGCGGATTAAGATAGACTTTTCCGGAAAATATGTACAACTGCGAAACTCTATCTTCCCTCTTTTTTGGCCGTGTAATATTCTGGGCTGTATCTAACGGCCATGGAAAGGGTTGCTTCAAAGATGATTAATTTTTGCATGGAAAATATTTTCTTGACGGGGAAATGTTGCTTTTAAGGCAGGTGTCAGGAAAAATTTGCTGCTGATTTATTATCCTTGAACGAGGACGTTTAATTAAAATTTTAAGCTTCTTTCCACGGTGCTGTGTTTAACTCAATTTGCTTAAGAAGGCTTTGTTATAATTCAAAAGAATGGCGGTGATGATGATGATGTGATGGGTTTTTAGGGGGAATAGTATATACCAATACATATATTTTGAGCATAAATTATAAAGAAGAGATACTAGGGTGAATTGTTTTCACTATACATATAATTACATAAGCTTAAGGAGCAGCTTAATAATTTCCAATTATAATTTATTTATAATTACCATTTGTTAATTTTGAAAAGACGAATACGAAAAACTACTTTTTGAAATTTTTCCAACATAGCTTTTAAATAAAACAACATGCTCTCAAAAAATATAAACATTCAAATATAGCATATACTCCTTCCAATGCGATCATTGCCTGTTTAATGAAGTAGCCAATTAAAAACTTGGATAAACCATACAACTTCTTGTCTACTATAAGCTCAAACATGGGAAATAACAAAAACTTGATTTGTTTAAAATTCCGGAGTCGATAGAATGTTGAATGAATTTTTCTGCAAACTCCTAGAGTGTGGTACTTCATATATCTTGAGGATGAGCTACTTTTAGTCTAAATTATTTTTTTGTAAGATTACTCCGTTTTCATCGGTTTTGTAGTTTTATCATTTTTAATTTTCAGCCATTTAATCGAATGATTAACCCATGATTATTTTCTACCAATTATTAAGTTATTGGAACTTTATACTTTACAATACTGCTAACTGACCGACATTTAAATGCTTTCTTGTTTTTTATTTTTTGTTTTTATTTTCCTGAATTGTATGTTCTATTGTGTAGTGCTATATAAGAGGTTGTAATCTTCAGCACTTTTATAATAAATTATTTGAATATTTGAATATTTCTTCTTTGACCCTGAGGGAGGCGGAGACAATATCCTATACCAGCGTTTCCCAAAGTGTGTGTCGCGACCCGGCATCGGGTCGTAGACAAATTTTTCCGGGTCGCGAAAAAAATTGTAAAAACATAAAAAAAAATTCACTGATCACAGTATTCATTGGTAGTCCAGGCGCTGGAGCATTTCCAGTGGTTTTGGCGTAATGTATCGGACTTTTTTGATGGAATTGGTCAGAAATGGCATCCCCAACAATATCTAGCGGCTGCGCAAACATGAAAACGCCTGGACAATTTATGGGAGCCTAAAAACTGAAAAATTCACGAAAAATTCCCTGTTTTTTTACTTTTCTTGATAAATATTTCTTAACGAAGGCTTCTAGGCGAAAAGTTTGTTGAACATGTTTTGTTCGTTATTGGGTTTGCTAAAACTTAGCGTAATACGGCGTTTACATCGCCTCGAAAACAAGTCGCTGGTTTGCGAGAATAACGACGCAATTCAAAATTCTGTAAAATTAAACTAAATATGCCAAATGACAAGTGTTGAGCCGGACTTACACGAGGCAGTACATTTGTCTCTTACATGATGTAAATTGTACTGAGGCCTCAGTTTTTTTAAATGTCCCGGTTCAAAAATAATGTCCTACTGGTATATGAGCGTGTATCAAGATAAATGAAGCGAGGTGTGAATGTAAATTACTTAGTGGAAAGACATTTCTTCCTTCTTTTGCCACAGTAAAATTTCCAATGTGAATTGCGTCGAGGTGAGATTGTAAACACGAACTGTAGAGACATTTCTCACTTCTTTTGCGGCAGTAAAATATCCACTTTAAGCTGAGCCGTGGTGAGATTGTAAATACGAATTGGATGGAGAGACATTTCTTACATTTTTCGAGGGAGTGAGGTTTTTTCCTGAAGAGGCAATTCTTACATTTTCCGAGGGAGTGAGGTTTTGTCCTGAAGAGACAATTCTTACGTTTTTCGAGGGAGTGAGGTTTTGTCCTAAAGAGACAATTCTTACATTTTTCGAGGGAGTGAGGTTTTGTCATGAAGAGACAATTCTTACATTTTCCGAGGGAGTGAGGTTTTGTCCTGAAGAGACAATTCTTACGTTTTTCGAGGGAGTGAGGTTTTGTCCTAAAGAGACAATTCTTACATTTTTCGAGGGAGTGAGGTTTTGTCATAAAGAGACAATTCTTACATTTTTCGAGGGAGTGAGGTTTTGCCATGAAGAGACAATTCTTACATTTTTCTATGGAGTGAGGTTTTGTCATGAAGAGGCAATTCTTACATTTTTTGAGGGAGTGAAATTTTGTGCTGGAGAGACATTTCTTGCTTTTTTTCCAGTAGCAGAATTTCCAACTTGAAATTACGCGAGGTGGGATTGCAAAATATAAATATATGGCCACGGACAACTAATTAGAAACAGTTTCATAAAAATTGCATTTATACAGTTTTTATGTAGGAATCAAATTAAAGAATTCCCACCACCTCCTCTTAATTTTTTTTAAATATATAATGATTGAAGGAAATCAATAACAATATCGAAATGAATTCCTAACAGGATTGCTACATAAAAAATAAAAAATGTATAAATGCAATTTTTATGAAACTGTTTCTAATTAGTTGTCCGTGGCTGTACATTGTGCAGGCATAGATTTCTTACTTACTCTAAGGTAGTTTAATAAATATTAGAATTAAGCTTGTAAAAATGCACTTCATTCGTATTTATTTTCTTTCTTTTTTTTTAATCTGCTTGTTTTTGTCATTTTGGCATTACAATAGAACCTCGCCTCATTTGAAGTATGACATTGTACTGGCTCAAAAGAAAAAAGAGGCACCTCTTACAAACTCATTTTATAATCGTGTCCTACCCAACACTACGAAATGACCAACAATCTTTGATAACTTATAGTAAACAGAAAAGCAATGCCGATTTCGCGTCAACTATCGTTAGAAAGATATATCGTCATTATTCATTTAAGATAAAACATTCTCGAGTAATTTACAAAAAAAATTTAAAAACGTCATTCTCTAAAAGTAATCATTTTTAGTTGTGTCACTATTCTCGCAAACCAGCGAAGTGTTTTCATGAACTCGTTTTCGGAAAACGAGTTAGGTGGTTACATCGCCTTTTCCTTGTTTTCGATTGACAGTTTATGCCTATTTAATTTAATTTTGATTTAATTATTTCGTTTTAGATTTTTTCCATGGCAACCTGAAATTAAAAAAAAGTGTGATACGGAAAATGACATGCGTATAACAAGTGCTGAACGCTGAATTGGGTTCTTGTGAACACTTTTCTTGTTTTCGTTGTCGTTTTTATTGAAAACAGGCTCCGAAGATGTTTTCGATTTGTATGAAAAACACCTGTTTTCGATTGTGTTTTTGCCCAAAAAGCCAAATTTTGACGAAAACACGTGTTTTCGAGGCGATCTAAACGCCGTATAAGTGATTTTAAAATATTAAATTTGTTGCAGCGCCAAAAAAAAGTTCCCATGTTGGTCCTGATTTTTCTACGTATGCTCTAAAGGCCGGTCCACACATAACAAACATTTGAAAAAAACATTTGTGGCAAATGTTTGACAAATGTTTGACAATGTTTGACAAATGTAAAATAAACATTCGTCAAACATTTGGTGAAGTTTTTGCGAGAAAAATGTTTTCCGAAATGTTTAGTTTTAGTCATGTGCTCGAATGAAGTAGCGTGCAGTGCAGCATCTTTCCTTGTAATTGCTTTGTCGCTTGAGGAAATTTCTGCAAAAAGGGGTTGGTGGATCAGGAAAATTTTTGAAAGAAGACGCCAGTATAGTGGCAGTGATTTATTAAATGATTTAAAAATTGACGATCTTTCCGGTTTTCGAAATTTTGCAAGAGTTTCTTCAAGTGACTTCGAATTTTTGGTTAACAAAATCGGACCGAAAATAAAAAGAAAAGATACTAACTGGCGGAAAGCTGTCAATGTGCACGAACGGCTGGCGATTACCCTCAGATTTTTCGAAACTGGCGATTCTTAGCATTCGCTAATGTATTTGTTTAAAGTCTCAAAACAATTAATTTCAAAAATTGTTCCAGAAGTAGCTGAGGCTTTAATAGATGCATTGCAACCCTATATGGCGGTATTAAGTAGTGACATAGTAAAACATAATATTTAGTGACTGTATACAGTATTATAATATCAGGTACCTACCACTTCAGAAGCTTGGGAGAAAATAGAAGAAGTATTCACAATCGTTGGAATTTTCCGCACTGTATTGGGGCATTGGACGGAAAGCACGTAATTATCCAAGCTCCGATAAAATCCGGAAGTGAGTACTTCAATTACAAAGGTTGATTCAGTATTGTTCTTATGGCGCTTGTTGATGCTTCTTATAACTTTATTTACGTTCACGTTGGATGTAAAGGAGGACATTCTGACGGAAGTGTCGTTAAAAGTACTGATCTGTGGCATGCTTTGGAAGGAAATATGCTAAATATACCGAAAGAACAACCTTTGCCGGGAAGAACTATGAAAATCGCCTACGTTATTGTGGCTGATGCAGCGTTTCCTCTTCAAGATAACGTTATGAAACCATACCCTGGACAAAACGAAAGAGGCTCAATTAAGCGAGTATTTAACTACCGGTTAAGCAGAGCACGAAGGATATCAGAAAATGCATTTGGCATTCTTAGTGCAGTATTTAGAGTATTGCGAAGACCGATGTTACTTCAACGGCAGACTGTTACATCAGTCACTTTAGCATGCATATACTTGCACAATTTTCTTAGATCAAGTAAATCATCTAACAGTAAGTATACCCCACCGGGTAGTTTTGATACAGAAAATTTAGGATCTGGGGAGATTATGCCTGGAAGTTGGAAAACTCTTCGTCTTCATATTTACGAACTTAGGACAAATACCTAGAAGAGGGAAAGCAAGATCAAATGCAATACGTGATGAATTCGCAAATTTTTTCGTAAGCCCACAAGGCAAAGTTCCCTGGCAAGACAAATATTTATAACAAAGCATTTGGAATAAAATAAATGTATTCAAAATTTCTTTGTATATGTAATTTTATTTTGTTATATTACATAAGGTGTTTGCAATAAAAAAATTCGTTTAATATATTTGATATTCCAAGTTATCTTGATAAAGTCTATTAATATTTCCCATTACTTGCTGAGGGGGGGTGGAGCTGACTGCGTATTTGCAGCCGAAGACCACTGACTACACTGTTCTGACCGTTGAACGCCAGATCTGGATGGTAGAGTTGGGGACAAAGATGCTGAACGGGAACTAATTGAAGTTGTGGATTCGAACCCTTCCTCGTACATTTCCATCTCCGCTTTTTATAGTATATTTTCAATATCATATTTTACAATGCAAACTCTTCTCGGATTTTTCTCATATAACCTTCTCAGTCTATGCTCAACGTTTCTGAAAATGTTTTGAATTCATCACGTTGTTTCGTTTGAGCATAGGTGGATTGCATTATGGAATAAGCCTCTTTAACCATAGGGTTCATAATTGGTGCAGATTTAAGTTTTTTAGCTAGTCTCTTTTTCGGTGACAAAAAAAGTTTTTTTTCTTTGTTCCTTCCATTGGAGAAACACACTCTTCATTTGATACCATTTCGGCAGCATTTGCTTCCGGATCTCTCACTCCTCCTTCGTTTGCCATTACATCAATGTCCTCATCTTCAATTTCTTCGTCAGAATTTACAACTTCCTTAGTTTTTTTCGTGGTCTGCGTGGTAACAGAGAATTATTGAAATGAAGTTAAAGAAATAGACAACTTTTTTACTCAATATTTAAAAGCGTACCAAGGTGCTTTAACATCTTTCGCAGCCATTCCGGAAGATTTTCGGTGTGCCTCTTTTTCTCGACGGTACTGCGTAAGTAGTGAATTTAGCTTTTTATTTACTTCCTCCACGGACACTGATAAATCATTCGCAATTACTGTTATTGCATCCGTACGCTTTATTTTATTTTTATAATCTTCACTTGATTTATCCCACAAATTTCGGTGGGTAGAATACAATTCTATTAATTTAATAATAGTGCTTTTGTCAAATTTTTCGCTCATGATGAACTTCCGAAGTACTGAACAAATTTCAACAAACATCCGATGTTTTCCATTTCATTTGGATTAAAACAAAACATTTTTAAAAATCCAAAGACTCTTAGATTCGCGTCCGCACATAACAACGACTAATCAAATGTTTTTCAAATGTTTGTCAAATGTTTGTCAAACATTTGACAAACATTTGAAAAATGTTTGTTATGTGTGGACGCAGCTTAAGACTCACTTGACAATATCCAAACATAAAATTACTGTTCTTTAAATTTTTTAAATGGTTGTACATTTTTTGAAAAAAAAAAACCCTTAGCTTCAAAATAGCGCCAGAAATGCTCGGCGAGTTTCAAATTCGCTCGAAAAAACAGCTAAATTGTTGCAATAGAAACTGAGCCGTTTTTCCAGCGAATTTGAAACCCGCCGAGTAATGATATTTTGCAACTAAGGGGTTTTTTTTCAAAAAAATAAAAAGCAAAAAAAATTATAAAAGAGCAATTTTAAGATTGGATATTGTAAAGTGAGTCTTAAAGCATACGTAAAAAAATCAGGACTAACATGGGAGCTTTTTTTTGGAGCTGCAACAAATTTAATTTTTTAAAATCACTTAATTGCAAAATCGATTATGCAAAAACTATTTGACCGACAGTGATCGTGTTTTGGATATAAGTTAAACATACCTTAAAGTACCTAATTCCAGAATAACATTGAAAAATAATGGTATTTTCTTTTATTGGTACAACTTTAAAGTGAGGATACGGGTTTTCGCAGTTTTCTGTATTTTGCAAAGGAAAAATTCAAATTTCAAAAATCAAACTTACGCTAAGTTTTAGCAAACCCAATAATGAACAAAACATGTTCAACAAACTTTTCGCCTAGAAGCCTTCGTTAAGAAATATTTATCAAGAAAAGTCAAAAAACAGGGAATTTTTCGTGAATTTCTCAGTTTTTGGGCTCCCATAAATTTTCCAGGCGTTTTCATGTTTGCGCCCCCTAGGTATTGTTGGGGATGCCATTTCTGATCAATTCCACCAAAAAAGTCCATTACATCACGCCAAAACCAAAATTTATATGTCTCACTGCTCTAGCGTCTGGACTATGGATGAAGTGTGTGGGCCTAAAATGCGACGGGGCACGTGTAATGGCAGGCTGTCATAAAGGTTTGTTTAAACAAATTCAAGAATTAGCCATTAATTGTGTATGGTGCACTGTAGTATCCATAGACAAGCGTTGGCGGTAAAACGCCTGTCTTTCAATTTAAACATAACTTTGAAAGAATGTCTCAAGTTTGTAAACTACATAAAATCTCGTCGATTTTACCGAATTATGCAAGGAAATGGCGAGTGATCATAAACACCTTCTTTTGTATTGTAATTCAACATGGGTTTCAAACAAAACTTGTTATTTCTGAATGAACTATGTAAAAAAGATTCTATTTTTCCATTTAAGGATAGATTCCACGATTTCGAGTGGTTAATAAAATTAGCTTATTTGTGCGACATATTTGCTACATTCCAATGAATTGAATTTAAATTTGCTATACTTTGGTTTAAATATTTTCAAAGTAGCGGAAAAAGTCGCTGTATTAAAAAAATGACTGTAGGAAAGACTTTAAAAAGGAAATTTTAAATCTTTTGAAACATTACATAAATTTATTGAAACCCATGCAAACTATGATGAAGGAGATTTATATCTAGAAACACTATCAGTTTCAATTCAAGAACATCTTTCGGAGCTAATAGTTTTAAAGACTACTCTCCGGATATTCCTTCAAATAATATGTGGATTAGAGATCTTTTTTTTGTCGAAATTGAAAAGGAAGAAATGTATAATCTTAGTGAATAAGAAGTTGATAAATTTAATTGAAATTTCATGCGACACCGATCTGAAAAAAGTGTTTGAAACTGTACCACTAATTAATTTTTGGTTGCGTTGTCAAAAGGAGTACCCAAGCGTAAGCGAAAAAGCGATACAATTTTTAATGCCTTTTGTCACCTCTTATTATGTATGAAGCTGCGTTCTTAGCCTTGGTGTACTTAAAAAATAAGTATCGAAACAGATTGGATGTCGAACCTAATTTAAGAATAAAATTAACATTATTACCTCCTAATTTGAAACGGTTTTGTGATGACAAACAACATCATTCTTCGCACATATGACATATCGGACAAAATATGTGAAAACAAAACATTTATTAAGGTTTAAATGAATATACTTATTAATTTGTTATTTTTGTTTATGAAATTTATTTTTCTTAATAAAAATCAAGTATTAAGAAAAATAAATTGTTTTGTAATTTTGTTTTGTTCCGGGCCGGGGTAAAAAAGTTGGGAAACGCTGGGTCCTATACCAACACCAATTCTAATTTTTTGGTCATCTTACAATTTGGGATAATGTCACACATTATTAACCAAAAATCAAGTAAAAAGGAATCATTTAGAGCTCTAGAAATAATTTCTCATGCCAGCTATCCGATTCTTAGGCGGAGTTTACATCTGCAATTTATTCGTGGAATTTATTACTAGAAGAAATCATTCATAGTTTAAAAGCGTTTACACCTCGACACAAAATTACGTACCTACAATTATTCCTAGAACAACGGCTCAAAAATAATCGTGAATAAATTCACTGAATATAATTCAGAGTAGCTTACATCTATATAAATAAAAATCAATTGTCACATGTATGACGAAGCATCACTTGAGAACGGCTCGACCGATTCGGAAGATTTTTTTTGTTGTGTTCGTAATTTTCGGGACAAGTAAACACGGGAGACACGGGAAATACGGGAGACATGGGAAACACGAGAAGCACGGGAAACACGCGAAGTATTAGATTAGGTATAGTCAGGCCCCCACCGGGGGCGGGGAACTGTGACGAATTGCCTCAGTCCCCAGGCCCAGGTCAGCGGGTGCCCAGAAAATAGATTCAAACCCAAAAAGTTATTTTGTTATATCGCTTAACCTTCACTCTGTGCATTGAAAATTTTCCGGCGTCTATGCGTAGGGGTCAATCAGACCCCATATAAATTTTGATATATTTTGTAAGGAAAACAAACAAAATCTTATTTTTATTTTTACTAATTATAATAGCATAGTTATAAATACTGTAAAATGAAATAAGCAAAATATAATTCGCGTTTAATACATAAAAATAACTAACGAAAATTCAGATTTAATACAAATTTCACGGTTTATTTTCCTGTTTGACGTATTTAGTCTTCAGAAAAGGGATCTTTTACGAAACGTTTTTCCATTTGTTTTGAACTTCTGATGGATATCTTTTTCAATTCGCCTGATTGGACTTCGTCTTTTTCGGTCGTGGATGGATGCCGAGCTTGATGTTGTCCATCCTTGCTCCTGGGGTAGTTGTCGGCGCTGTGATGTTTGCACCGTGCCTCTTATTTGGTCCATGGAGGTCTTGAGGGAGGTTCTTTCAACTCGCCAAACCGTTTTAGGTCGGCAGCAGAGTTTAAGGTAGAAACAGAATGGCACGGCGACCGTGGCGGTCCGCCGCTCAGAGAGTTTCCCATACATTTAATTTCTCCCCAGGCGGCGCGGACAAATTAAATGTATGGGAAACTCTCTGATCGGCGGACTCCGCCACGGTCTCCGTGCCATTCTGTTTCTACCTTTACTTGGGCGAAGAAGTTCGCGAGAGTAGTCCTTATTTCTATTTTCCCAGTGATGGTTCACCTAAATAAGGTGTTTTGAGCTACTAAGGCTCTAACCGCGCCTTTCTTTACGCCATCCGTGATGATTGTGGAGAAAATATCTGATCTCAAGAGGATGCCTGCTTGTCCTGGCTTGTGGAAAGTTGCATCCGCCAATTCGAGTCCTCTTAGATGGGCCCACTCTTTAATCGAGCATTCGATACTTGGTAATGGGTTCGTGATTTTGTTCAACACGAGTGCCTATGTCTGAATAATCTTTGATTGTTGGTTTCGTGCCTTCAGCAGCAACGTGACCCTATTCGTGATTGCTCCGGCTGGCATTCTATCTAGTCCTGATACAGCAGTTTGTACTGATTCCCTTCTGAGTGGTAGATTCTAGACTACTGCTTCTCGTACAAACGTTGATTGGGATTCAGGATCGATGAGAGCCCTACATATCTGTTGTAGTCCTGATGGGGATACCACGATGAATAATGCAGTGCCCAGTAACACTTTTGGGGTTCGTCAGGGGATACCTGAGAGAAATATGACTGTGTTTGGGGGTTCAGTGCTTCTTTATTTAAACATGGTGGATTCGAAGTGCCGATCCGGGTGTTGCATTGGTCTGATTCTCTGATAGATTTGTTCTCTACGTTGGACACACGATGGCTTGTTCCCAAACAATTGATGCGAAGCTCCTTTACCTTGACTGCCCTATAACTTCGATCCGTATTCCTTTGTAGATATTTGGCGCATTTCCTCATGAAGTGCAAATTTTTGAATAAACCACATATGTACATTGTTGTTGGATACGTGGAATATTCTAGTTCTTCATCTTCACCCTTTGAATTGCTCTCATAGTGTTCATTCTTGTTTGTTGGCTTGCTGACGGCCTCTAAGGTCCTGAATCTGGTCTCCAAAAATTCGCGTAATTCCGACCATGTTGGTATTCTCGTCTTGATTTTGCGCTCTGTGATGGCTCCGATAGTTCATGTGTTTCTGAAGGTAGTTTCTAGACGAGTAAGTGAATCAGGATTGAATCCCAATTCCCTGTAGAATTCTATTCGTTTGTTTTGAGCTCCTTGATACTTTGAAATTTCAAAATTATTAACTAAAAAGCTGATGCTACATACAAAATGCTTTCAAAAAAATATGGGGTCAGCTGGACCCCAGTGCACCGAAATGCGTTTACTTTATTTCAAACCGTCGTGAGCAATTTATAAACAATAGTTTTTGATTCGGATTTTTTGTATTGTGTGTAAAAGATATTAGTTGAGGCAATCCTAGTTGGCGGTTTATTTTAGTTGCCGAAATTTTTTTTAAATCGCATTTTAAATGGACTGGGGTCCATTTGACCCCAATGCACAGAGTGAAGGTTAAAAGAGCCAAATAATATTTCAGAGCTGGCCCCGCAAGGTTATGGGGCGGGCCTGTGTATACTAACTCATCGTCCATAAAAAATACCCATTTTCTGTGCAAGAGCGGCACTCTAAAATACTTTGCAGGAATCGGACCTGATTCGCCCAAACAAACCTAAACAATACCATTTACTAATGAAATACTGAAGTTTCCATTAATCACTTTAGCACTGAAATTGGAGCTATTCAAGGTAAAAGGGCCAAACTTACTATTTAAGAGATATATTCGAGAAACCGTCTTATTATTTTTCACAACCTGAACCCATTAAGTTCCCAAGCTTAAAATTTGAAATTTACTACAATAAAAATGTTTGTGGTTTAAAATCGTACCGTCACCTCATCGCTGGTACCTCCTGGATATGGATAACCAACCGACGACGGACGTTCCTAGTCCCCGGGGGTATAGCTGATCCACCCTATCCGATGGTGTCTCAGTGGATCCAGTTCTCCTGGTAGTGGGGTTGGGCGTTGGTCTAACTACCGGACCCCGTAAAAACACATCAGTTAAGAAACCAGAAACAAAGCCTCGGAACGGAAAAGAAAAACGTCAACGACTATGGCAACAACACCTGGAAATCATTTTCGGAACATCACTGCAGCAGCTAAATCACTGTTATACGAAGTGAGCAGATAAAATAAAATTACTAGCGTTACAAGAGATCAGATGGATAGAAGACGGAACAATAGAAAGAATATTCTACAGCTGCGGAAGGGAGCATCACTTAGGAGTAGGCTTCATAATACAAGTCAATTATAGCTAATGTCATAGAGCTCAAGCTAATAAGTGAACTACTTTGTTCAATACGACTCCGAACGAAATTCTTCACCCTTCGACAATTCTTCATGGACACGGCAAAGGACACTTTCTATTATAAGCTTGAACACGCATATGACACGGCCCGTTCCATGGCATGATAGGAAACGTGGCACAGACCAACCATTGGAAAGGAAGGTCTCCCCGAAAATTCAAACGATAACGGGCAACGTGTTATCGATTATGCAATGAGGAAAACATGATCGTCAGCTCAACATATTTCCTGATCCTGAAGATCCTGTAGAGTTGCGAATTGTGAATCGGACCACTTCCTAGTTAAAGCTAGAGTCGGTTGTCCACTCAAGGAAAAGAAACAACAAACAAAAGAAAATCGATGTTGATCGTCTCCAAGAACAGACCGTATTGGAGAGATATCAGGCAACCCTAGCAGAAAGGATAGGGCCAACCAAAAATAATGCAAATACATTCGGGGGAAATGGATAACAGATGTTACGAAGGAAACTGTAAGTTACAAACGCACAGACAGAGCCCTCTCTCACCCCTCTTCTTCAAACCGAGCAAGCTTGCAGGAAACTTTTTGTTTCGTGTTTCATTGTGTGAAATGAGGCATAGATAGATCGCCGAGGAGCAAGCAATTGAAATACGAGGAAACGAGAACAGCAAATAGGAGGAAGAAGAAACGACAATTTCTCAACAATTACATCTTGAGTGCAGAGGAAAACTTTGCACAAAACAAAACACCGGAAGAATACCCGTGACAGACTGGTAGTATCGAGACCATGGTTAACAAGGAAACTATCAGTCTGTACTAAAAAACCACGTTTGTACTAGGCACAACCCTGTATTATCATGGTTTCAAAATCTACATCTACTGTATACTATGTTTGGAAGTAGCTTCAGCGCCAATTTCCAGCTGCGGAAATTAAAGGAAACTTATATTTCCAGTTGTTTTACAGCAAATTGGTTGTCAATGGTAAAAACAATCTAGTTTGCGTTTTATTAGGCTTCACATTATTCTATCCCGCCAAAAACTTTTAACTTTGACAGCTATGAATACTATCAAAGCTGTCTGTCACTATACCTCAAACTCAAACACAAACTCAAACAGTTTTTATTCGAAACATAACATAAATTACATAAAGAGTTATAATGAAAAGCAAAAAACACGCCAGAATGCGACTGTAACATAGATGATAGAAAATACTTAGGCACTAAGTTTATTTGTGGGACTGAGATGAAATATCCTTCTTTACATGAGTGTCTACGGAACCAGGTGAATAGGCTGGCTGCGAGATTCTTAATCATAGGTACACAGAACTAAATTTTAATAATATTAAAATGAAAATGAAAATGAAAATGGCGGACAGGCCACGCATTAGCCAGGTCCAAGTGTCAAAAGTGAGGAGAAATAGGAGAAGTTGAACCAGGCAATGAAATATCAGTGTACAGACACTATGCGTTTAGCAGTACAGGGATGCTCATTGCCAGGACAACGGCCTTACATCTGTTATTATTCATTACTCACTTTACAACCTATTACTACTCCTAATGTATATTATTTTTTTATTATTTTTTTTTAGTTTTTTTTTTTTATTTTTTTTTTATTTTTATTTTTTTTTCTTTTTTTTTTCTTTTAACAAAAGTATAACATTATAACATTAATTCAAGAATAGTGTGACGTTATTGCAAGTTGCTGCTCCAGTCGTGATACAGGTTCATCAACCCCTATTATGGGAAGAGTCGCTACCGACAAAGAACCCAGTAGGAGCACATGCAAAGTCAAGAGGGCTAAGATAGTAAGAGGGCTGAGAGCGAGGGTTATCGGACCAGTATTTCCTAACTAACGGATTCTCGTGGAACTCGAGCCTAGTTGCACGAGCTTTCCATTTTTCCTGGGGATACCTGAGGAGGGCGGGGGGAGATTAGCTCTATCGTACAGCTCACGATTTGAGAAGAATCGATTGCGGGATTTAAATTTAATCGACAGGCACCGCCTAAGTATTCTGCGCTCCAGTTTTTCCAGGTTACAAGCACAGGTGGTCGAAATAGCATGCCAGCAGGGGAAGCCATAACAGATGACCGGCCTGATAAGCTGTTTGTAGAGAAGTAGCTTTGATTCAGAGTTTAGTTTGCTATTGTATTTAAGCACCGGATTAAGCCTTCCTAGAATGCTTTTTACTTTGGAGATAGTTTTCATGGCGTGCCGGTTAAATTTCAGTAGGTGATTAAAGTTGATTCCCAAGTACTTAAGGCTTTTCCCAACCTTGATATTCTCGTTGTCAAGTCGGAACAGGAGAGTGCCGCAAGTTTTGGCTGAACCACTCCGGCCCTTGCCCCACGCGTTACGGAAGGCTATAAATTGGGTCTTGCCAGCGTTAAGAGAAAGCCCCCAGGTGCGGTAGAAGCGCTTTATAAATTGCATGTGCTTACACAGCCACTCCATGCTTTTAAGAGGATCCGTGTCAGAGGCATATATTAACGTGTCGTCAGCATACAAGATAGACTTGGACCTGATGCCGGGAATAGTGTGAGGGAGATCGTGGAGATATATATTAAACAATTTTGGGCCAAGTATGGAGCCTTGGGGTACCCCCAATAGAACAGCAACAGGTTTGGAAGATGCTTCACCTATTCGGACGGATAGAAATCTGTCAGACAAAAAACTATAAAGAATTCTAAGGATGTGGGGAGGGAAACTCAGTTGGGACAGCTTAAACAGAAGACCTGTGTGCCAGACAGAGTCGAATGCGGCTCTTATATCAAGGGAACAGACAACGGCAGGGTTTTTAGACCTAAGTCCCTGAGTAATGTCATTATGAAGAACAAGAAGCGCATGCTCTGTGGAATGGGCAGCCCTGAAACCAAACTGTTCGTGAAGAATGAGGTTATTCAGCTCACAGTGATAGTCGAGTTCGGAGGTAATTCTTCGCTCCAAAAGTTTACCTAGGTTCGAAAGGGAGGAGATAGGACGGAAGTCCGCAGGCGAGGTCCGCTGGCTTCCCTTCGGGATGGGAATTAACTTGGAAACTTTCCAAGCCTTAGGGAAATAGCTGTTATTAATGCAGTTATTGAGAATGCTAGCAAGGGGTAAAGAAATATAGGGGCCTATTTTTTTAAGATGTAATTCGAAACATTGTCACTTCCGGCCGACCTTTTGCCGTTCAAAGAGTGAATTAAGGAATTTAGAGACTTAGGTTTAAGAAAGGGATAGGACAGACTTTCAATACAAGAAGAGGTTTCCTCAAAGTTAAAGAGGGTGGAAGGGAGATGGAGTTGGAGAGCTTCCACCGAGCGTGTGACTAACTCACGGTTGGATCGATTATAGCCAGGTTGCCTGGGTAAAAATAGGTCTCTATAGTATTCCGCGAACAGCTCCGAGATATCCAAAGGTGAGAATTGACTCCCAGAGTTAAAGTTATCAAAAGAATGGGGACTCCTCCTACCGATAATCCTGTTAATCTCCTTATAGAGAGAAGGGCCTGGCTTCATTGCACGTAGTTTGTTCTGAAGAGTGGAGTTTAGAAACATAGAGACCCGTGCCTCAACAATGCGGCTAAGGAGCATAATGCGATTGGCCAGGGCTGGGGTTTGGCTATCATGGTGGAAAAGGTTTCTCTCTAACTGCCGCTTTAACTTCCTACGCCAGTTTTTACGAGTAAGGAATAAGCTCTGAAGGTCCTGTGGAAGCCTATCACGAAAGCCCTGGGGCTTCAGAGGAGCAGCTCTGTCAAGAAGGGAATTAAAGGTCACATTTAAAAGAGAGATGGAGGCGTCAATATCATCATTCGACCAGTTACAGTTGGCAGGTCTTTGAGCAAAGAGGAGAGCATCATTGAGACGAGAGCCCATCCGCTCCCAGTCCACCGTGTCCAGCACTCGGCATTTAGGAGAAGTGGAGAGTAAGGGCGAGAAGACGGAGAAGCTGAATTTAAGCTCTAAGGTATAATGGTCCGAGAAAGAAGGGGAAGTGCTACAACTGTGAATGTCAAGATTTCTAGATAATTTATAAGAGACCAAGAAAAGGTCGATGCAGCTCATAGACCTAGCGAAGGTCGGGCCTCCTGGGTCAGTAATAGAAAAGAAGTCAAGAAGAGGGTTGTTGAGCTTCCAATCCTTAATGGTTCTACCATTACGATTGGTGGAAGTGTTAGACCAGTCCGGATGTTTGGCGTTTAGGTCCCCAGCAATGAGTAGACCCTCGTAACCAGGCTCAATAAGACAGAGTTGCTGCATAAGCAAAGAGAAGTCAGCAGGACTAACGTCAGACGGTAAGTATAGGGAGATTAATATCATTCTAACTGAGCTAGAATGGGGGTGTTGAGAGCGATCTCCACGGCGACATAGGAAAATGGAATAGGGAGGGAAATTTGTCTGGAGACAAAGCAGTTTCTGCATAGAAGGGAAGTGCCCTGAAAATTGTCGTTACGATAAATTTTGTATTTGCTGAGAGATAATTTGGCCTTCACGTGCAAGTGAGTTTCCTGTAAGCAGAGAAAATCGAAGTTGTTCGAGTGGAGGAGGTCACGAAGGGACCACAAAGGAACAAGGGATACCAAGGAACCAACGTTAAGAGACGCAAATTTTAGGGTCCTAGTCCCCATCTCGATAGAGATCGAGATAGAACCCCAACACGGCCGTCTTCGTTTCCGTCGGATCCCTGGCACACCTATACTGTGGAAGATATTTACGAGTTTTGTCAAGCAATTGATGGAGCGAAATACCAAACAAGGATTCCGGGTGAAGAAAATCATAAAACTCGTCCGCGGATGGGTGAGGACTTTTATTTTGAGAAGGGTTGTTATTTTTAAAGCAATCTGCATATGAGTAGGGACGGCTAGAGGGAATTTGCGAGGAACTATTCCTGCCGAGGGAAGGGAACTGATTGTTGTCAGAGGTAAAATTGGCTTGGGTACGCTGATTAGAACGTAATATTTTTCGTAATTCCTCACGACGTAGGAAAACTGGGCAGCCGCTAAAACTTGCCGGGTGACCAAAGGCCCGACAGTTAACACAATACGGTTCGCTGTCATTCATATTCTCGGGAGTACGGGGACATTTTTTAGGCAGGTGGATGCCATCGCATTTCACGCATCTAAAATCTCGATTACAGTTTGAGGCCGCGTGCGCATGAAGCTGGCAGTTCCTGCATTGAACCGGGCCTCAATTTTTAATCCTCTCCCACGAGACCCGCTGGTGGAAAATAGTTTTGATAAGATTAACCTTGTTAACATCAGTCTTGGGTGGAAACTGGACGCGGAACAGATTGAGAGGAATCTTATTTTTCCTAGAGAATGGGGTGTCGTAGCGTCTTACGCTATTGACCTTAAGAGATGGGTAGTTGACCGAAAGGTTCTTAAGAATTTCCCCAGGAAGGAACTCCGGGTGGATTCCCCTTAGAATAAGAGAAACAAAGCGATCGTCTGGATGGGTAAAAGTGTGGGAAGTTACCTTGTTGGTTTTGAGTTTCTCAAAGAAACCCACCTGATGCTCCCTATGTCTAAAAGAGACCTTGCATACGCCCCCGGGTCCTAGCAGGCCTAAACTCGCAGTCAGGGTAGAGCGCATAAATCATCTGAGTCAGATAACGGATACTAATATCCTGTATCACGATTGGAGGGCAGAATCCCTTCTGTAAAGTGCTATAATTTCTGGAATTGCTATTAATATTATTATTATTATTATTCAAGTCAATATAGTTATTATCACAATGCCTATCCCTAACCTTAAAATTAATGCTGCTGTCATTCCTGGAGCCAGAAGGAGGGTCTTCAGCACTAAGCTTGTGAAATCGATTTTGATTTTGATTCGCTCTGTTACGAATGCTGTCACTATCACTGGTAGCTGGGGCCCTAGGTTTGCCTGATTGTTTCACGAGGGTCCAGCCCACCTCGTTATCCTGTACGGTAGTAACACCATCCTCACCTGTAGCTGACTGCGAACAAACCAAGTCCATGTGCGTAGATGCTTGCCCCGTTCCCGTTGCAAGTACTGGAGAGGCGTCCCCAGTTAAACCACTAAGGAGCCGGCCATGCAAGTTGTCGCATGACGCCTTGAGTTGGTCTATAATTATTGCTTGTTTATTCTTACCAGCTTGGGTCCAAGTTTCCACCCCACTGAGAACGTTACTTACAAACGTGCTGTCTTTGGCCAAGTCCTTGATAATGAGTTTGGAAGATTTTTCCAATGGTTCAGCTTCATCGGGCTGGGGACTATTGTCCCCACCCTCAATCATCGTAAAATGAGCCCTCTTAGAGGGAATTTTATCGATTGATTTAAAGATTTTCAACAAAACTATTTCCTTAATTTAGCCCAAGCGGCTAATAACAGTTTAACACAGTCAAACAAATTCAATTTAATTTAATTAAAACAGAAACACGAAATATTTCGCTGAATTATTTTTTCTCTCAAAAAACAAAACAAAATCAAAATGGCTTCTCAATAGCCGCCTGCAAACACAAACACGTCTGCACCGGTCGAGCTCGCCAACTAGAATCCTATACCTAGTACAAGGAAACTATAGTACTGAAACCATGGTTCGTATACTAGCTGTCTGTCACGGGTTGAAGTATACAAGGAAGTAAATATATAGCAAGGGCGTTTACATTGCAACTAGTTTTGCTGAATTAAGTCCACTGAATTTTTTAAAAAAATATATTGATCTTTCTAAATAAAATTCTTCTGTTGTTCACAATAGTTTACATTAGCTTTCAAAAGTTCTTGCACGACAGAAGGTGAATTTTTGTGAATAAAATTGGCAAAGAAAAATTCGCGAATAAATTGCAGATCTAAGCCGCGCCTTAGGACTTTATGGTATGAGCTCATCATATATTTAGAGTAAGAATAGACGTAGATAAACCAGCTTTTTTCACTTATTCTACAAAAATTATTGCTGTTCCTACTGGAACAAAAATGCTTATTCTTTTAAAGCCGATATTTTTAGACATAAATGCCTCTGTTCGTCAATTGGCTATTTGCTCTTTTTTAACCCTTACTGTGGACAAACCGGCGATGAATACTGGAATACTGTCACGTGGTAGGTATTTTTCGACAATTTCTTCACATCCTATCAGAAAAGGAACTCTGTGCCACTGGAACTGTTCGCTGTTATCGCGTACCTGCTGCTGCTACTAATATGAAGACCGGAGAAGAGGCGATAAAAAAGGTTCACAGTGGCGCGATAGAGCAACATATCGCAAGCGACATATCGCTTGAAGTGCGATTTGCCGGTCGCCTTAGCGATATATCGGCGCGATAAAAATGTGATTTAGTATTATTACAAGTTTATTTAAAAAAAATACAATTCAGATATTAATATATCTACGTACCCATTATATATACTCTTATTTTTACGAGGTTTGTTTTATGAACGCACCTATGATGAAATGATGTATGTAAACGATATAATTGATCAACTGTTTAAACTGGACGTGGATGTCTATATCACTAACTGAAAAAAGGCAAAAAAGGTCTGAAAGTAAACTACCTTATTCATCTTGCTCTTAAAATATCAAAATAGTTATTACAATGCTTTTAGTCTACTGTGTGGGGGGCGAACGGCTAACAAAGACCTCGGATGGTGGTGGCACCCGATTTGTCACTTCTGCCAAAACCCGAGAAGAGTCACTGCAGACGAACACCTAGCAGCTCTGTTAGCAAGTCCTAATCCCACCTCCCCGCGGTGCCCCCTGGGGTACTTCTTCGGAAGGAGCTAACGGGAGACGGTCGAATGGCGAGTTCTCTGCGCCACAAAACAGAGTTCTAAGTCGGTTGGGCTGAGGGTTAGCAACCCGCTCCTATAAAACACATAATTGCTACGAATCGGCAAACAATGCCTCGGAACCGGATGGACAACACGACGAGGACCTTTGCTTTTCGAACCAGGACACGAATCGGATCATGGAATGTGAGAACGCTGCTTGCTGATTGACGGCTGGATGAAGTCCTCAACGAGAAAATCAAGGTCATGGGACTCAGCGAGACCAGATGGACCGATGCGGGGGAACATATCTGCCCAAACGGTGAGTCCTTCTTATATTCTGGGAGAAACGAAACTGAAAATCGTAGGAATGGCGTTGGCGTAATACTCACCAAGGAAGCCAGGTCCAGCCTCATTAGCTGGTCACCAGTTTCTGAGAGGATTATTACCGTGCGCCTACGTACCAGGCTAAGAAGTACTACGATAGTCCAATGCTACGCTCCGACTGAAGACGCAGAAGATGACATCAAAGACGAGTTCTACATGCGACTGAATGAGGTTTTTCGCTCTATTCCAAGGGGAGACATCATTGTTTTGATGGGTGATTTAAATGCACAGATCGGCCCCAACAACAGCGGCCTTGAGCACACTATTGGAAATCAAGGCCTAAGCCAAGTTACCAATAACAATGGTGAGCTTTTCGTTGACTTCTGCAGTTCCCATCAACTCATGGTAGGTGGAACCTACTTTTGTCACAAGAAGATACACAAGGAGACCTGGGTATCGCCCGATGGTAGAACGAAAAATCCGATAGATCACGTGGCCGTCAGCCGCAGATGGAGAACTATTCTGGAGGATGTCAGGAGCTTTAGGGGAGCAGACACTGGAAGTGACCACCATTTGGTAGTAGCAACTATCCGCCTAAAAATCGCCGCAATCAGAAACGTTCAACGCGATGCCATAAACCGTAGACGGTTTAACGTAGACCTTAGGCGGGAGAGCACTAAAAGGAGAGAATTTGCTGGAAATCTGCAACAAATCTTAAACCAGCAAACCGTTTCTGACGACACGAATATTGAAGAGCTGCGGAGCACAACAAAGGGCGCTATAATAACAGCAGCGGAAACAAGCATCGGTTATGTCCAAAGAAACCAGCACCACTGGATCTCGGACACAACCTGGCAAAAAATAGAACGCAGAAGGGCCCTCAAAAATAACGTGAACTCTACAAGCGACCCGGAAAGACGCCAACAACTTGAACGGGAATACTCCCAATTACACCGGGAGCTAAAGAGAAGTGTCCGGCGTGATAAAAGGCGGCAGATAAATGAGCTCGCAGAGGAAAACGCGGCAAACACAGCCAACAGTAAGGTGCTGTACCAAATTACTAAGCAGCTCTCGGGAAAGCACTCTACTAAAAAGCATGCCGTAAAGAGTGCGGATGGAAGGCTGCTGTGCAGCGACGAGGAGCAACTCCAAAGATGGAGAGACTACTTCTCGCTGCCCTGAATGGTTCCTTTTCGCAGGAACCTGAAGAAAATAACAACAATGCACAGCCAATAAGAATCGCCACTCGTGCACCATCCAAGAAAGAAATAGTAACCGCAATTCATGCAATGGCCAATGGTAAAGCAGCTGGAAAAGATGGCACCCCGCCAGAATTGTTGAAAGCCGACTCAAGCCTCATAGCAGATGCGCTACAGCCAATCCTGGAAATAGCATGGAACACCTGTACCTTTCCGGAGGATTGGACGGAAGGTATCATAGTCAAAATACCAAAAAAGGGGGACCTAACAATATGTGACAACTGGAGAGGCATCTGTCTATTATCTACTGTGGGCAAAATCTTGTCCCACATATGACTATCAAGGATAAGAGAGGCAGTAGATCGAACGCTTAGAAGACAGCAGGCTGGATTCAGAAAGGACCGCTCCTGCATAGACCATATTAACACCTTGAGAATCATAGTGGAGCAGTCTACTGAATTCCGATCCCCCCTTTACCTTGCTTTCGTAGACTATGAGAAAGCGTTCGACTCGGTCAATAGGAGCTTTATATGGCGAGCTCTACGGAAACGTGGACTGCCGGACAAAATAATAGAATTGATAAAAGCTCTATACAACAATTCCAAATGCAGAGTTCTCCATAACGGAAAATTATCCGACAGCTTTGAGGTGAGCTCAGGAGTACGACAAGGATGTCTACTTTCACCATTACTATTTCTTATAGTAATAAACGACATTCTTGTCAGCGCTCTAGATAGAAGAACAGGTGGCTTACAATGGGGATTGCTAGACCGCCTTAAGGATCTCGACTACGCGGATGATATCTGTTTCCTGGCCCACAGACACCAGGACCTCAAAAACATGTTAAACAAATTGGCAACAGAAAGTATCTCGGCGGGCTTAAGGTTAAATCCGACTAAAACAAAAGAAATGCGGATAAATGCAAACACCCTTGAACGGACAGCGCTAAATAACCGTGACGGGGAACTGGTAGACAAATTCTGTTACCTCGGTAGTATTATTACCGAAAACGGCGGTACAGAAGAAGATGTCAGTTCCAGAATAAATAAAGCAAGAAGCGCATATGCATGCCTGTTTCACATATGGAGATCAACAGAGATCTCAATTAACACCAAATTGCGGCTGTTCAACTCCAACGTTAAGGCAGTTCTTTTGTACGGTTGCGAAACATGGAAAGTCACCCAATTCATCACAGGGCGCCTACAAGTTTTCATCAACAGATGCCTACGTCGTATCCTAAAAATCCGCTGGCAAGATAGAATTTCAAATGAAGAACTATGGGGCCGTGCCGGCCAAGAAAGGATAGACGACCAAATCAGGCGAAGGAAATGGAATTGGATTGGCCACACCTTGCGACGCGAAGACGATAATCTAGCCAAACAGGCCTTTGACTGGAATCCGCAAGGATCCCGTCGAGTCGGAAGACCTAGAACAACGTGGAGGAGAACCCTATTATCAGAGGCCGCAACAACCGGGAGATCCTGGTCAGAGCTGAGAGCTGTCGCGCAAAACAGAGTCCGCTGGAGGGCAACTGTTTCCGCCCTATGTTCCATGAGGGATTAAAGGAGCAATTAGTAGTTAGTTTTAGTCTACTGCGTAGTAATGCCAAAGTAAATAAATAATTTGAAACGTACGGCTACCTCCACCTTACTAGTAATGCAGAGGTAAGGTAAAACAATGTTCCTTTTCTCCTTAGGACGGCTCCTCATGTTGTCTCCAATGCTACTTTTCCAACGCGTGGATCGAGAAATTTGCAGTTGGCGTGAGTATTGGGGATTGGCCGTCGCGTGTCAAAAGTGTGTATCTTTTTTTCAAAGGTCGTGACACCAGGCTTTTCAGAAAATGAAGGTTTTCAGGATTCATTCAATAAAACTCCTTGAATTTTGATTCATATTAAGACATCTCTCGAGAAACAACAGCCCCGCTATTGTGCACGTTGGTAAGATGGACCCAGTATTTTATTTTTCTTCTCATTCTACGCCAGAACGAATAAGCCACTACAACGTCTTCCTCACTTGAACTCATATTTGTAACTGAAGTAGTGAGCATTTTTATCGCCCAGGTCGCGCCGATTTATCGTACGCTGGTATGAACCCCCCTAGCAATATATAGCTGCGACATATCGCTCGCCATATGTCGCTTATCGTATATCGCCTCAGTATGAACGCCGCGTTACATGTACGTACACTGTAAAAAAATATGTAAATTCACAGTCCAAATGTATAGTAAAATTACAAATCGCGGTATGAAATACTAATTTACTACACAATCAGGCCCGCCGCTAGCCACTTCAGCGCCCGCGTGCAAAACAGACAATGCCGCCCTCCCTTATCTTGTTTTTTCTGCCTGAGCTTGTTGGAAGGTGTTTTAGTTTGGTTACTATTATAGGAGTGTATAAAAAACAACTTTTATAGTCAAACAATTTATTGTCAGGGATTACCCTGTACGCTGTACGTCGGACTATCGCCCGGCTAGAGGAAAAGCCAACTACAGCCCGATCTACACGATGCTATGAACACTCTCCAATGTTGGACGCTTGATAGTAGGACGCATCATGTGGCAGACGCTCGAACTACGAGTGTCCAATGCCCTAGCGTCCAACGTTCGTATTTGGGCAAGTTCAGGCTGTGATGGATATCACTCCAACGTTGGAAGCTAACATTCGAATGAAACGTTCACGCATAGTGTAGAGCCCGCAGCATGAGTGAAAAAGCTGCGCTTTCAAACAACCACAGCGAATGGGAAACCCGTTTTTCTTTTTGTTAGTTTTTCCTCTACATGGTACAATGGGGAATTCTCTTTAAAATTATCTTAAGGAAGATCGATTGAAGGAGCACATTCCAAATTAAAAATCTGAAATTAGAATACGTTATTTATTGATATCTCATACATTCAGTAAAATTTTTTAAAAAACATTGGACGTCTTGCATTCAAGTAATTATTATTCAAAATTCAAGTAAACGTCGAGTAAAAATGATATTAAACGTGGGAATTTATTGCACATAAAAATGGACAAATCTCCATAACTAGATGTCAAACTGCTTTAAAATTTTGTCAATAATCAGATTAGAATGTCAACTTTTATTTACAGAATAAATTTGACTTCTATTATGGGAATTTAATTTCACATTCTCTGTCCTTATATTATAGGCTATTCACTATGTATTTAAATAAGGAACTAATTCGTTAAAGCTATTTTATTGTTTTATATGTTCGATTGTACATTAAAAAGATAAATCCAAAAGTGCTATTGAAAATAGGCTTGGACTTTTTAGAACAGAGAAAATTGGTCCATTGTTAAGTTTGTCAACAATAACTCAAAAACTATGCATTTTATAAAAAAAACATAAGAAGATTTTTTTGTAGAGAATCGAATTTCCTATCGAATAAGCACGTTTTGAAGTAAACAACAATTTTTTTTCACCGCAAAGTGCAAAGTAGTACTATCGTTGAAAAGTAGGTATCTTTAAACGACTGTGTCTCGGTCAATTTTTATCGAAAATTCTTCAATTGGACACCATTTAAACGGAAATTACGTCAGCTGTCTTTTTTGTTGAGTACTGCCTATACCTAAATCCACCCAGAAAAAAGTTATACACAAAATGTTAAAGAAACCAAAAAATTTAAATTTTTCGGTTTTTTTAGTTTTTTAACTTATTGCGGTGAAAAAAAATTGTTGTTTACTTCAAAACGTGCTTATTCGATAGGCAATTCGATTCTCTACAAAAAATCTTATGTTTTTTTTATAAAAATGCATAATTTTTGAGTTATTGTTGACAAACTAAACAATGGACCAATCTTCTCCGTTCTAAAAAGTCCAAGCCTAGATTTAATAGCACTTTTGGATTTATCCTTTTTAATGTACAATCGAACATATAAAACAATAAAATACTTTTAATGAATTAGTTCCTTTTACCCCTGTTTTTTTCGTCATAGTCAATAGCCTATTATACTATTTTCAGAGATCGATCCTTCTTAAGTGGTTTGAACCTGCACAGCACATGTTTTCGGTTTATCGGTTTATTTTTTAACGAGATCAATACATGTAATTGTTATGGCATTCTAAAAAGAACCTAGGTGCAAATGATGAAAATGAGTTCGATGACGATATTGTTGTGTTTGCCGCCCCCTGAAAGTGCCCGACCGCGTGCGGTGCACACTCTGCACGCCCGCACCCAGCGGGCCTGTACACAATTATTGTATTTTACTATAAATTTTGTAATTTCACATAAAGAAATTGAGAATCTCTAATACTGCATGACGTAAATGTTGATTACATGAATGTGACCTATATTTTACGCAATGTTGTGTATTTTTCAAAATCGTTTATGTAAGAAAATTACAATATTTCTTAGTATTATTTATCAATGTTATTTACTGAACTTTGTACTGTAATTTTACAGTAAGAGGCGTAATTTTAGAACTTATATTTTCAGTAAAATTACAAATTGTTCATTGGAATGTAAGGTTTAAATTTTCCCTCTCATAGATATAATTCACAGGTAACAATGGAATACTAAGCATATATACCAATAATATATACCAGCATATATACCAATAATATATACCATAATACTAAGCATTTATACAATGGAATACTAAGCATATATACATATATAGGTTTGTACATTCACAGCTTCAAGCTGCATTGCTCAAATAAAGCAAAACTCAGCTGAAAAATATAGTTTGAAGCTTGCGGCTTGAAGCTTGAAGCTTTCATTGCGAATCGGTCCTTGCATGGTGAGCAAAATGCTATTTTTATGTATAGGGAGGGGGCATGGCATACACAAAAGTTTTGGAAATTTACAAAACTATGAAGTGAAAGCTCCAATACTGACTGTATTTTTACATCCCACAAATAATGTATATTTACTACACAGTTGGTAAAAATACGTAAAGTAGAATTGGAATATTCCTAATAATATATATTGCAAATTTACAAAACTGCTTTTGAATAAAACTTCCAGTATTTTTTTTGTAAAATTACACAGAAATTTTTTACAGTGTACAATTCTAAGGGCCACATCACTCTTTCTCCCTGGCAAGGTCACCATTGCTACAAATTACGATCGATCCAATCTGCATGGCGTTGCATAAAAGCAGCTAAAGCTCCTAAGGGTGAGTGCAGTACGCAGCGTAGATGGTAGAGTAGAGCATAGCTGCGCATACTCGCTTATAGAACTCTCAATGGGTTTTAAATGGGTGTGTGTATAACGCAGCTCGCTTTTTCTGCGAGCGGAAAGCGAGCTGCGTTATGCACACACCCATTTAAAACCCATTGAGAGTTCTATAAGCGAGTATGCGCAGCTATGCTCTACTCTACCATCTACGCTGCGTACTGCACTCGCCCTAAGACAGGGCAGATAGAAGTAGGTTTTGTCAAAGTTGATCAACCTTGTATTCTGGTATGCTTCGCAGCTATAAGTGAAAGTATGGGAGCTGCATTGTTTGCTCGCGAAATATAAAAACGAGAAGCCAATGAGCCAGAAACAATTCAATTTGTTCGTCACTGAGTCTCTTCTGCTGACTGATGAAAAAATGAATGGAAGTGACCTGTAGTTCTAAAGACCGTGAAACTTACCAAAAGTGGTTGGGGAACACTTCATTGTCCGTCAGCCTGAAGGGAAATATCGTCGATGCCAGTTTAGAGGCTGTGGCAAACCAACAATTTGAATGTGGCAAGCATATTAGTCCAATCAATCTACAATAGCCCCTTGTAATCTTAGCGTTAATTGCCAACATAAAAAAATGGTTATATAGGAAAAAAAAGTCTAAAAAATTGAATTTGGACAGGCGAACCTAACCTAAAAAATCCCGGAAATTGTAAAAAGCACTTTTTAGCGAATAAAACGTGAGTTCAGATCGAAAAAAATCAAATCATAAAGTTGTAGGTATTTAAATTATCTCTCGATTGATGTTTATGCCAAACGCTAAAAATCACGTTTTATTAATTTGTTAATAAGTTTTGTTTAACGCAATTTAGATATTTGTTATTTGGTAAAAATACTGCTTCTTGCTAGCTGAAAAAACGGTTTTATTTTTTTGCGAAATATTGAACATTTTCCTTGAAATTTAACTTTTTGTAAAAAAAGACGTTCTTCTAAAAACACTCCTCTTGGTCCGTGGATTGGTACAAGCAAAAAAAGTCTATTTAAAACCTTTCCAATGCTCAAAATGGCCCCCAAAAACGTAAAATCTCGTGGCATCCTCTCACACTAGCTTACAGCGCAGTGCGTGGGCGACGACTAAATGCAAGCGGACGGGAGCATCCCTCGATAACTCATGACGGTAGTGGGTCAGCGAGTCGAATATGGGATAACCCTACTTTTGCTACTTTCGACCCGCCCGTTACTTTTGTACCCGGTCCCCTCTAGCTATCTTCCTGATATCATTTACTTTGGTAGTTAAAAATAAAAGTATTGAAAATGGAAAATTTCAAGTTCTATTCATCGAACTCCGTCGGAAATGGGTTAAAAAGAGTTCTTCTGGTAGTCCACAGAAAAAGAACACAGCAAATTGGCAAAGTCCTGAATGTTATTAATTTTCCTTAATGAAGCAGGATTCATAAACATAATGACTTTAGGTCTTAATTTATTAACTTCCCAGTAGGAAGTTATTGTAATCGGTCCGAAAATCGGATTCAAAATTTTCAATGTATTTACACGTTTCAAGGTCCCAATAGCATTTTAAGCAAAAATTTGAGAAGAAATATGTGTGTGTGTGTGCGTATGTATGTGGTCATTTTTTCCTGCACGATTTCGCGCGAACCAAAAAAGATATCGACTTCGTGCCGTTCGAAGCGTGTTAAAGGAATTATGATCTGAAAAGATTTTCATAAAAATCGGTCGAGTCGTTTTTTTGTTTGAACGTAGTTCGTGGTTTTTGTACCTGCCCAATATTGCGCGAACCAAATATGATACCGACTTCGTTGAGGTGCCGATCGAAGTGTATTAACGAAGATATGGGGTGGAGTGAATAAAAACCAAGTGTACACTTAAAGGGAACACTCCTGAGTGGAGTGATTCGTTAAAAGTGAACACTCGATTTGGTGTGAATAAAAATTCTCTCATTCAAATACTATTCACTCATGGGAAATTTTAGTTCAATCACGGGAAATTCTGGGATTAAAAAGAAATGTAATTTTTGTGAAATTAGTAGGCTAGTAAACGTGGATGGATTTTTATGGAGTTTTACTTTGGGAAAATTTATTTAGGGCTAAATGAGGTTCTGTGGGAAAAATTTACCTTTGCGGGATTTAGTTTGGACAAAAGGTGGTTTTGTTGCGAGGTCAAGCACTTATGTACCTAATGCTGAATAGATTAAGATCTTTAAACGGAATAAAAATTGAAAATATAAAACCAGTACAATTAACAGGCTAAAAACCATGCAATACTGATGCTCTTGAGGAAATGGAGCGCATGAGAAACTTCCCTGCTGCTTTTTAAAATGGATCATTTTAAAAATTTCTTAGTTATTTATAGTTGTGACTAAAAAGTAAAAAATAATTTTTTCTTTGGCAGTGATAGGTATACACAAGAAAAGTTTCATTGCAAAATAAGAAATGCTAGAACTCAGGCTTATCTTAAAGTTTAATGTGTATTAACAATTTTAAAATTATATTCTCGTTTGACTTTAAATGTTTGAACTCTTATCAATGAATTGTGTAAATTTACAGCTGTTCAAATGCACTAATAAAAGTTTGGACATCCATAACTACAATCACAATTGTCTAACTGCAACTCATGCCCAAACTTTTATTAATCCACTTGAAATGCTGTAAATTTACACAATTCATTGATAAGAGTTCAAACATTTAAAGTCAAACGAGAATATAATTTTAAAATTGTTAATACACATTAAACTTCTTATTTTGCAATGAAACTTTTTGTGTGTATACCTATCACTGCCAAAGAAAAAAATATTTTTTACTTTTTAGTGCATTTCATTTATAAAAGCTATTTATTTTAAAAGTTTTTTTAAATTATTTTATTGAAATGAATGAAAAAGGTCCTCGCAACCATCCTCAAATTTTACAAGTGCTCACTCACAGGCAAACGTTAAAACTTTGTTTTATTCACATCAAAATGAAGTGTTCACTCTATATGGAGAAATGACAGAGTGAAGTACTTAACGAAACCTAACGAAGGTTATTTTTATTTACGTCAAAATAAGTGTTCACTCCAAAAAATGGAGTGAACACTTCCACTCAGTTTTTATTCACACCACCCATGATCTGAAAAATTATCACAACATTCGGTCAAGGCGTTTTTTTGTAACTTTGTACTTGCCAAGTAACTTAAATTAATTAGTTTTGCTACTGTCTAATATACTCGTTAGAATGAAACCGTTCCAAATGAGGTTAACTGTTATGGATTCAGCCGAGCAATAGCTTCCCACGAAATTTTCAATCATTTATCCATTTTCTGCCATACATCTACCCACACACTTCAGGAATAAGTGATTTATCGTGACTAAGTATTTTGTAACGTAACGTCCGCATGAGTTGTTAAAGAATTAGGAGAGTGATCATTATTTTCGTAGATCGTAACTCCAATAGCTGCAACTTCAGGCTCCTTAAATTTAACAATATACTTGTTAAATAAATTTTGCAATAACAACATATTCTTCATTTTTCATCCAAGTGTGAGTGTTAAAAGTAATACATTAATTTTGTTTACAACTTCGTCATCCTAATCTTGTAAATACGCACATATCATTTGACAACCTAGCGAAAGTATTGATAAACAATTGTGACAAATGTTAAGTATTATATACAAGAATATTATTATGGATTATATATTTATTTTTGTTTATTTATTATTAAAATATCCATTGATAATATTCCACATTCATAAACTGGGAAGTTGATCTTGTGGACCGAACGGGTCAAAAACCACATCCCAACTAGTTTATTTATAGGTAGGACTGTAGCATTCACATACATAAATACTTTAGGTCTTAGGGATACCGCAAAAATACTGTATTGCTACTTGAATCTATCGTATTATCGGGCAGTGCACATAAAAGACAGGTTTCCTAGAAGCAAAATTAAAAAGTATCAAAATTCTCGGCTCGTTTTCATCTGAAAGATCTTTTATAAAATTCAACTTCATTCCACATTTATCTACTTTTATCTACGATGTGTAAAACCAGTGGCGTACGCCTAAAAAGGATTTTCTTAAAAAAATATATGTCAATAGAATCATTAAGCATTTTTCCACATTTTGTGAGATTTTAAACCCTACAGATCCATAGGTATAGAAAAGAGCAGTCACGGCATGAGTATGCGACTTAAAATTAATGGCTGCAGTACAAGTATAGCATGTACTTCCACATTAATTTCCGTTTTGGTAGCGCTACGAGACTTTCAAAAAGCTAAACAAAATGCCTGACTTTGTCTTCTTTTGATTGCGTTTGGCGCAAAGGAAATAACTTGAGACGTGTTTGCGAGAATTCATAGAAAATTACAACTTCAAACGAGGCGCATTACGGTATTTAGCATACTCATAAGCATATTTATGAAAGTACAAAAAGAACAACCTTCTGCAGGTAAACAAGAATTCAAGGAGTTTTATGAACATCAGTTGGTGCACAGAAGAAATGGCAGAAGGAGAACGTTTCTCTGCGTTTAAGGGGGCTCCTCAACTCTACAAATGCACATTGGACTTTTGTTCTGTAATTAACATCGGGAGGCGCTTCAGGTATCGGATGCTTTTCAACATACCCAGAAGGAAATCAGAGAAAGAAAAGTTTGCTGTAAAAGTGAACAGAACGACGAAATTCCGAGCAAAGTTATTCAGGAAGTTTTTTATGAAAAACAAAATTGTTTCCTTTATGGCTGCCTTTAATTTACAGGTCTTTCAGGTATAAAGTACACACGAGCAAGGACCTAGCTATCAAAATTTTGCACGGATATATCCTTTCGTAGCGCTGCTATTCATTTCAGAGCCGCTGTCTAAAACTAAAATAAAACAACATTCAAGATACTAGATTGGGTATTACCACCCGATTTAAAGCAGGAGCAAATTTACCAGCAAACGTTGAAAGTTTTACATAAAAATTGGAAAAAAAGTGCATGCTACAAAAAATTGCAATCTGCTAAGTACCTCAAAGGAGAAAGTTGTTTCCATCGTTTTTATCTTTTTCTGTTCTGCCTTGTCTTCAGCAGATTCCTGCTTGATTACTAAAGCACCAGAACGAAACGCCATCGGAGTATTTTCCGCCAACAATTTTTTTGCAGTCGCTCGGCATTCTTGGCTTTTTATTTTTTCATTTAATTTTTCTTTCTTATTTTTACCGACTGCAGCATAAGTATTTCATTTTCGTATGCACAGCGGCGAGTGTTTATGCAATTCGTGCTTTTGGCGAAGTAAAACTGTTTATTAACTAAAGTGCTTTGGCCGCCTTTTTATGATCAAGGTAAATGGCGGAAGAAGTTTACATTTCCGTAGTGTTGTGCCTCCTTTTTTCTATTTATTGCCACTCATTTCACTTAGAAAATTGCAATTCCTGCTGCAACTGTTGGTGTGGACTATTAATATTTTAGTTCTGTGTAGTGCATATACACAAAAGTCATATTTGCATAAAAATATGAGCGGTATTGAAAGGAACATAGCTCCGTTTTCCATGTTACTATGTCCATGAAATGCATGCAGTAATATTTGTTTGCGATCCTTTAATTTTAGGTAGATAATTTATGCAGCTTGTAAGTTGGTTCCGTTGTGCATCAGTTGTTCTTGATTGCACTTGACTTGCATTAAAAGAATTATTGGAGTTTACTCCTTAAGAAACGTTTCATATATAGAGCCCGGTATGAAAAATAGATGGGGAGTAAAATCAAAGCGTTAACAAAAAAAAAACCGTTAACAAAAAAAAAACCTTCTACTTGATTTTGACCCACTTCCATATAGCCGATCACCTTCAAATTTTGCACATATGTGTAGCTCGCGTGTAACAACAGTCTGACCATTTTGTAAAAGAATCAAGGTGGCGGTTCCAAAATGGCGGCCGATTTTTGCATTTGTGTTCCCCGACCCCCGACATGGGTATCAAATGAAAGGGCATGACAGGTAGAATTAGAGTTTGTGAAGTCTCGAGGTTTTTAAAGTCTCGGGTCCCGAGACGTCTCGAGCTAAATATCCCGGGAATGTCGAGACATTCGAGATATTATAGACTTTCAAAGGGAATATAAAGAAAATCATAATTTGGAGCATAAATTTTGTAATTAAACAATAATTATTTTTCCTGGATAATTATTAAGCAAAAAATTCAAGATTATAACTAGGTAAGGTTCGTAAACGAAATTGAAAAATAAAATAAAGTATTCACTTTTGTTATGTTCGGAACTGTTTAAATAATTAATAAGTGATATAATATGTCTGTTTCCACGGTCTGCGATCTTGAGTTCAAGAGTGTTAAATAGTGTCTGACCCAAAGTGTCGTTCATACTCGGAAAATTTTGGCATCCTGTCTACTCAATGATTCCACCGCAATTTTTGTGGGTTTCAAAAATTTTGCTGCTATGTTTTCCAAATCAATGAGCGCTTTTTTGATAGAATTTTTTAGCTTCAAAAAACGCTCGATCATTGTCAACATAGAGTTCCCTCTGGTTTTAACATCATAAAGTAGGGTTTCAGCTCTTGTATCATTTCCTTTTTTTTGGTTGAAAAATTCCAAAATTAAATTCATGGCTGTGTTTTGGTCTCTAGATTTCTTGTACCCTTTTGCGGCTAAAGATTCCCGTATGAAATCACTGTTGGTAATGGCTCTTATAGTATAGGCCTTCACAGAATTTAAGCAGAGAAAAAGTGTCGTAATAATAAAACACACAGAGAACTGTTCCGATCGACGGCTTTATTTGATCTGATTTCTTTATCACTAAAATTGATAACCGTAACTTTAGATAAGAATGATAACATTAAATAAGAACAGTGTTGTCATAGCTAAATTATAATTATCTTCGACAAATTTTATATATTGAATGCCTACAACTCGGCTATACTGATAATAAATCGCCTCGATTTCCTAATCTTAATTTTTCAGAATAATAGGAACAGTTAATCTTCACAATCATAATCGAAAATCTTAAAATATTATTTACAACATAATTAGACGTAAAACTTCTTAACAATATCGAAAGTGTATACAAATGGTAACACATATTTCATTTCTTTAGTTCTATTTAACATAGAAACGATAGGCATGTTGCATAAACTTCTCAATCATAATTAAAATTCTTAAAGTATTATTTACAACATAATATGATTAGATATATAACCTTTCAACAATATCGAAAGTGTATACATATGGTAACACAGATTTTACTTCTTTACTTATTATAAAAACGAAAATACTGATACGCTTTATTCAAACTGCACATATGGCTTCATATTTTCGGGGGATGCGACCCCTTCATAAGGAACTCTACTAATTTGTAGATTTTCTAAATCCTTTATAAGGTATCTATCATTCGGCAAGACTTTCACGACTCGGTATGGACCTCTATATTTTTTCAGAAGTTTTTTATTTATCCCTACTGTAGTTACGATATTTTTCACCATTACGTGATCTCCTACTTTATATGTATATATGAGGCTTCTTATGCCTTTTGTCAAAATAATCTTTATTTACAGTCTGACTACGAATAATACTTTCACTTGCTTTCTCCCTAATTTCATGTAAATTTCTTAAATCGTCATGCATTATATTATTTTCTAAATAATCCCGAACTTTATCGCTAATCATCCCTCTTTGCTCAACGCCAAATAACAATGCACTTGGTGTGAATCCTGTACTCCTATTAAAGGTATTATTTAAGGCGAATTCAACCTTACACAAATATTTTGTCCATTCCCCTGGTTCGATTTCACTTTCCTTTGACAACGGGGGGGTTATTACTCTATTCACCCTTTTAACCTGACCATTTGCTTGTGGGGTGCTCGTTGCAACCTTTACATGTACCAGATCATTATCGGAGCAAAAAGATGTAAACTCTTCCGAGGTGAAACAGCTTCCTCTATCTGAGATTATTTTATGAGGCTTACTGTAATTAAGAAAATAAGATTGTAGGCATTGAATGACCTCTTTTGTACTGGTACTTTTGACTGCATATAATTTCGTGAACTTTGTGAAACCATCGACTACCAGAAAGATATATTTTTTGGAATTTCTAAGACCAGATGGTAAAGGGCCATAGTAGTCGACATGGACAGTTTCAAAAGGTTTGTTGCCTTTTGGAATATTATGCAGCATACCTTCTTTCTTGCCCGAAGGCACCGAAAAGTGAATGCATTTCAGACAGTTGCTTATGTAGTCCTTTATTTTAGCTTTCATCGAAGGAAACCAGTACGTTTTCTTTAAATGCTCGTAAAGTTTGTCCGTACCAACATGACATAAACCCTCATGATGTGTTTTTTGCATGATGTTAGTTTCCATTTTGGTAGGCACGTAGAACAGGACGTTATCGTTTACCTTACGATAGACAAGACCGTTGATTATTTCATATAAAGGGTGTTGCTGTTTTTCCAATGTAGTTACAATTTTCTTAACTTCGGGATCTTTATGCTGAGCAGCCGCTAACGCGTACTCAAGCGACTCCGGTTCTACTATTAAAATATTATGGCACCTACTCAGTGCATCTACGTGATGCATTCTGTTCGAGTCTCTATGTTCTATAAAATTATCAAAGTCCTGCAATTCTAAAGCCCACCTCGATATTCTAGGATTTAGCAATTTTTTTATTTAGGGTAAGTGTTAATGACTTACAGTCGGTAACGATTTTAAATTTAATTCCTAGCAGGTAGATACGGAATCGTCTTAAGGGGTCTTTCTGGTTACAAATTTTCAAAAAATTTAAAATTTTTTTTTACGCATTTTGCTAATAAATATATTCAAAAACATGATACAAAAGGTTTTAGAGCGATATCGTAATTCTAAAATTATTTTTGAACGTATACAGTGAGACGCTGTGAGAAAGAATTTTCGACGCTCGGCTGTGTTTCGATAATCTCGACTCCCCCCTTTTTAACATCTGCTTCGATCTGATTCACTCTATACTATGAAGTATTATATTATACCCTGCAAACGTTTCGATTTATGCTGCAAGAGAAGTATGAGCAGGAGGAAGGACTTATTTACGGCCCGGGCATGGCAGATTAAAAAGGTATATAGTTTTTTTTAAAATTTTTTTTAACAAAACTTCAAACGCGATTATCTAGAAACTATGTTTTATAAGGTGGCGGGCACGATTTAAGAAAAACTACTTGACCAATTGTTCTGATTTTTGAATATGTTATTGTTCACATTTATGGCTATCGCATGAACCAGAATCGTTTTAATCGGTAAAAAATTGCCCAATTTTCAGCCGATTTTCCACCCTAAAAAATTGTTTTTTTCGAAAAATGGCCGCCATTTTTTTATTTTTTGACAAAAACAAATTATTCTGGTTCATGCCATAGCCACTTCAACAAGGAATAATTTGACTTTTTTTTGTTTTTTTCAGATCATCCATTCGCCCAAAATCATGCCCGCCGTCATTTTTTGATGTTTTTTTAAAAAAATCCGTATGTCAACAAAAAAAATTTTTAAAATCAAAAAAAATCTTTTTTGTAATACTGTTTTGTCAATAAACATACCTACAAATTTTCAAAACGATATCTCTCTTCTTTCTATGAAAAAAAAAATGTTTAAAAAAAAATTTTTTTTGAAAATGTAACCAGAAAGACCCCTTAATGAATAAATTATTGCTAGCGTTTCAAGCTCATACGAATGATATTTTGATTCCGCAGGTGTAGCCCTTTTAGAAAAAAAGAAAACTGGATGCAAACGCTGGTCACTCTGTCTTTGCAGTAAAACTGCACCAAAACCTAAACTACTGGCATCACAGTGAAGTTCAGTCTCCGCACTCGGAGAATAAATGCTTAATAATGGTGCTTCCAGCAACTTACTTTTCAACTGCTCAAAAGTTCTCAACTCAATTGTTTCAAATTTAAAATTAACGTTTTGTTTTAATAGATCATATAAAGGTTTTGCCATAATTGAAAAATCTTTGAGAAATTTCCTAAAGTAGGAACATAAACCGAGAAATGATTGTAACTCTTTCGCATTTTTGGGTATAGGAAATTCTTTAACAGCACGTAATCCTTCTAAATTTGGTCCTATCCCTTTTGCACTAATTTCATATCCCAAATAAGTAATTTTGTCCTGCATAAACAGGCATTTGTCGAATCTAAGTTGAAGATTATTTTTACATGAAATGTTCACCACCATTTCTAGAATTTCGAAATGTTCCTCCTTAGACTCAGTGGCAATGAGAAGGTCGTCAATATAAATTAAAAGTTTACCTGCATCGATAAGGCCTTTGAAAATGGAATTAATATAACGCTGAAAAACAGATGGTGCATTTTTCAGACCGAAGGGCATGCGGAGATACTCAAACTGCCCAAAAGGGGTTACGAAGGAAGTATATTTGACGGACTCATCAGCCACTTTCACATGGTGAAACCCGTTTTTTAAATCTAATAAGGAGAAGTATCTTTTTCCTCGTAACCTATCTAGATGGTCTTCTATAAGTGGGAGAGGGTAATTATCCTTTAAGGTGATTTTATTTAGTTGCCGGAAATCGACACATAATCTCAATTCGCCATTTTTCTTTTTAATTAAAACTATTGGCGAGGCGTATGGGGAATTGCTTTCGCGAATAACTTTACGATTAAGTAAATCGTCTAAAATGTTTTTAAGTTCAATCTTATGTGCATAAGCTAACCTTCTTGGAGTACAATTAAAAATATTATTCGTATCAGTTAAAGAGATTTTCATTTCATATTTACTTTCTTCATCTTCATTGTCGTCTTTTTGAAATGTCTATGCCATAATTTCGCGTAATTTTTCTTTCTCGTCATAGTTAAGTTTATCGTTAATATTTAAATTTAAATAATTATCATTGTAGTGCGTATCAATATTCAAAATTTCATTAAGAAAATTAGCGTCATTATTTGCCTTGTCAATATTAATATTATCCTCATTATATAACTCAGAATCGAAAACTAACCTTACTTTGCACTTATTTAATAAATCTCTTCCTAGAACTACGGGGCAACTCATTGTACCATTTTCAACAACATATAAAATTAAATCTACTTTACTACAATAGACATTCACTACACATTGTACCTTGCCTAAGATAACAAGCCTACTGTTGTTGATTCCAAAGTATCCTTGGCAGCCTGATTCCATTGGCGATATTACATAAGGGGGCACGTAATACTTCTGTATGAAACTGATAGGACTTCCGCTGTCAAGCATGGTGTCTGCCCAAATCTCAGTTACCACTTCTCCTGATGATTGATTAGTAAAAGAATACCTAAAATTGCGAAAGAAGTCGTTAAATATTTGTAAAGGATTTAAATCATGACTTCCTGATGGGCCATCGCGGTGAGGAGCTTTATCTTCCTCTACTAGTGAGTCTTGCACAAGCAAAACTGGGGCTTTATTAGACGCAGATGATGTTGTTGCAGCTTCATTATAATTTTTTATGGAGTGACCATGTTTCCCGCATTTGAAACACGTTCCTCGGTCTCTTCTCGGTTTGGGACAGTTTGTTGCTACGTGGCCAGACTCGTTGCAATTATAGCATCTGAATTTTGAGGTGAAATGGTGCTGAGTTCTTATATGATGTTTTGTGGGTTTCGCTGACAATTTTGAACTGGTGGAATATCGAATATCGTTGCTACACGTCCTAATTTTCTCATATTTTTTTAAAATTTGTTTTAGATCAGGTATGTTTTTCGCCGTGAATAGTAGGTGCTTGTTGACTGTTGTGTCGGGAATGCCTTTTATAATATAATTAATCAGATCCTCCTCATCAATGTTGGCTAGTGAAGAAATCTCCTGCATAGCTAAAACAAATTGGTGAATACTTTCTTCCTTATACTTTCTCCTGCTCCTCAGCATGTCATGCACATCGGCTGGTGTTACGCCATGGTGAAATTCACTTTGTAAAGTTGATTTCAGGTCAGTCCACGTTCTGCACGTAGATGACCGTAGAAATAATTTAGCCGTTCCGGTCAGCAGTCGTCTTGCATAAATAAAGCATTGAGAGTCGTTCCATCTGTGAATTTCTCTTGCTTCCTCGAAGGATCTTATCCATTGCTTGATTGAATAGTGGTCGTCTCCGGAGAAAGTAGGCAAAGCCTCTTCGACGTCTTTAAAGCTAAAAGCCTGTGGGCGATTTACTTCAACTTCAGCGCTGCGTAAAGATGCAAGTTTTCTTTTTAAACTTAAAATTTCCTCCTGTTTCTTTATGGTATCATTTAGTAGATCAATTTGTACTTGTAAATTATTGGAATCAGTTTCTGAGCTGGATTCCTGTTGATCGTTCTCGTCGATGCCGCCTTCGCCCTGGCCACTTAAACATTCCAGAACGTTCACCGGAAAATGTTGCTCAAGTTCTGCGTCTGAAAGCCTATTAACATATTCCTCGAGTCGTAATTTGAGGATTGCTTTTACACCAACTGTATTTATTCCAAAAGTTTCAAGTTTTTCCTTCAAAAGTTGCACTGTTGCGTTCTGCATAAATCTCTGAACTCGTGCTCTAACCATGATGATCGATTACTTAAAAAAAATTATATAATTTGCCCAAAAATTTGAAAAATGAGGTTTTAACCAATTAAATTAAACTTTTTCTTTTCGATTTCACCTGATTTTTATGTTCTTTCATAAGGATCTCTCAGATTTTCACGGATTAGAAATATCACCACTTGCTATTCAGTGCCGTACATAATCATAAATTCAACACGTGAAAAATTTTCACAGATTAGCAAAATCACGTTCTATTCAGTACCGTAACATAATCATAAATTCAACACGTGATGTAAAATATACTTAATTCGCGTGAAAATAGTCAACCACACCATAAATAACAATTTAACAACATAAGTAAAATGAATTTAAAAGCTTTTTATAATATCCCACTTCTGATAATTTCTATAGGCCTTCACAGAATTTAAGCAGAGAAAAAGTGTCGTAATAATAAAACACACAGAGAACTGTTCCGATCGACGGCTTTATTTGATCTGATTTCTTTATCACTAAAATTGATAACCGTAACTTTAGATAAGAATGATAACATTAAATAAGAACAGTGTTGTCATAGCTAAATTATAATTATCTTCAACAAATTTTATATATTGAATGCCTACAATAGTTAGTCCATCCTTGGCTGCAAGCGTGGCAACAATTTTACCCAAACATTTTCACGGCTGGATTTGAAAATTTAATTTTTATTGAGTGTCAACTTTGATTTTCTTTGGCGCTCAGATGTTTCCGTTTCAGTTGGTGATTGTACTGCTACTGGTTCATCAAAATGTATCTTATGAATGCGCTGTAAATGCCTCAAAATTCCAGTTGTATATGGATTTGATCCTTTGCATTGCGCATCATAGGAATCTTTATTTTTTTTGTAATATTTCCAGAGCTTTGAACTTGCTCCATCCATTTTTGAATCAAGCCTCAAGCCACGATACTTTTCTTTTAAAATACATACAGGTATCGAAAACAAACGACATACGCAGAGTCAGAAATAGGGCTACTACTGGCGTGATATATTTTGTTTGATGGGACAGGGAAGTTGACTACTGTGAAATCGTTTAGTTAACTACAATGAAATGTTGAGCGGGGTTGACTACATCGGGTTCTACTGTACCGAAGGACCTCTACATACGAATCGCGCGCGCGACATACATCATAGAGAAATGTAACTACTCGTCTCGATGTCTCGAATGTCTCGAGCTATATTTCCCGACATCGAGACAAGCTAAAATCCCAGGATTTCCCGGGACGGGAATTCCCGGGACACAAACTCTACAATTAGTAGTGTAGCGTCATTCAAAATGGCGCCAACACAAAATGGCGGAAGACATATAATAGACTAAAAAGTAGAAAATTTAACTGATTAAGTTCAAATTTTGCACATATGCGTAGTTTGCTTAACAACCTGACCATTTTGTACAAAAATCAAGATGGCGGTCTAAAAATGGCGGCCGATTTTTGCATTTATGTTCCCCGACCCCGACATGGGAATCAAATGAAAGGACATGACAGGTAGAATACAATTAGCGGTGTAGCGTCATTCCAAATTCAAAATGGCGGCCAACACAAAATTTCCGAAGACACATTATAATAGACTAAAAATTAGAAAATATATAACCGATCAAGTTCAAATTTTGCACATATGCGTAGTTTGCTTCACAATGCAACGTGACCATTTCGTAAAAAAATAAATATAGCGGTTCCAAGATGGTGCCCGATTTTTGCATTTGTGTTCGCCGACCCCCGACATGGGTAGCAAATGAAAGGGTATGACAGGTAGAATACAATTAGCATTAACAATTAAATTTTTTATGGCGGCCAAGACAAAATGGCGGAAGAATATCTACATATAATAGACTAAAAAGCAGAGAATATAACCGATCAACTTCAAATTTTGCACATACGCATAGTTCGCCTGACAATTCAATCTGACCATTTTGTAAAAAAATCAAGATGGCGGTTCCAAAATGGCGGCCGATTTTTGCAATTGTGTTCCCCGAGCAACCGGCATGGGTATCAAAAGGCAGGGCATGACAGGTAGAATACAATTAGTTGTGTGGCGTGATTCCAAATTCAAAATGGCGGATTACCTTTTTCTTCACAACCCCCTCAATATGGGTATCAAATGAAAGGGTATGACGATTATAATACAGTAATTTGTGTGACGTCAATTTAAATTTAAAATGCCGGCCACAAAAAAATGGCGGAAGACATGTAATAGACTAAAAGGAAGAAAATATAACCCATAAACTTCAAATTTTTCACATATGCGTCGTAGTTTGCTTGACCATTTTGTAAAAAAATCAAGATTGCGGTTCCAAGATGGCGGCCAATTTTTGCTTTTGTGTTCCCCGACCTGCGACATGGGTATCAAATGAAAGGGCGTGACAGGTAGAATACAATTAGCAACAACAAAATGGCAGAATATGTACCTATAATAGACCAAAAAGTAGAAAACATAACCGAAACGTTACCATGAACTTCCGCTTATACTTGGCGGCGATTTCAATATTACCTTTGATAAGGATAACGGATTGCAGCTAATACAATTTTTGAAAAAAGAACTGAATTTAAATCTAGTTTCTGGAAGAGCACTAGGGACAGCTAGATATGGTACAACCATTGATGCGATGTTTTCACGATTCGTAACTCATGATACTTTTGACGTTCATGTATCGTATTTTAGTTTTCACAAACCTATTGTCACAGTATTTAATAATGATATTACTATTCACGAAATGAATAATGTAATATAAGTAATATTTTGGAGTTTATTGGAGTTTATTGTTGAAGTTTATTGGAGTTTAATGGCGTTTATTGGAATTTATTAGAGTTTATTGTTGGAGTTTATTGGACTTTATTGTTGGAGTTTATTTGAGTTTATTGGAGTTTATTTTTAAATGTAATAAAATGAAATGTAATATGCCATTAAGAGATAATAAAAGTTGGTTTTTTGGCATTGGTTTTTCCAACTATAAAAAATTTGTTTCATTTTTCAATTTTGTTTTATTTTTCTCGAAAAATTTTGTTATTGAACACTTCTAGAGTTAAATTCACAAAAGGCATAGAAAATGGCCCTCGAATTTCGAGTGCTGGGTCCTACTTACGTATAGTTCGCCTGACAATGCAATCCGACCATTTTGTAAAAAAATTAAGATGCCGGTTCCAAAATGGCGGCCAATTTTTGCAATTGTGTTCCCCGACCTTAGAATAGATAGGATAAGGAACAGAAAATAGCGTACATGTATACGGATTCGAGGGAAGCACTTGGATTCAAGAACCTCTCGCTCTAAAAGAAAAGAAACAACCATAGGTTCATAGGTTTCATGCAGATCCCGGACGTTCGCGTTTGCTCCAAACATATTCAGCCAAGTGATGTGTTCTCATTTGGATGGTTACTAAGAAACGCAATCCCCTCCCGGTTTTTGACTAAATATGGTACCGCCATTGTCCGGGATCTGAAGAAATGCTATGGGAGTGCTGTGCATATGTGTTGCCGAAATGCTTCCCCGATTTTAATTAATTGCGCTTCCTTCTCTTCTCTATTCTAAGTCTCCGACCTACCGACATGGGTATAAACGGAAGTTGACAGGTAGAATACAATTAGTTGTGTGGCGTCATTCCAAATTCAAAATAGAGCATTACCTTTTTCTTGACAACCCCCTCAGTATGGGTATGACGATTATAATACAGTAATCTCTGTGACGTCATTTTAAATCTAGTATGACGGCCACCACAAAATGGTGGAAGACATATTATAGACTAAAAAGTAGAATATAAAATTGATGTAATGTATTTTATCAAATCAATATAAATAAATATATGGGTTCATTTACTTCCTTTGCCTGTTATATATATTTTAAGTCAATCGTCTTTCAGGAGTAAACTCCAGTCTCGAGTCGGAGCTGACACGCACTTATTTTTGTGTTTGTTAGTGGCTAGAGGGCTATGACACCGTGATGATTGATGAATTTTTAAACTATAACTGGTCTATGACTGACGGTCCTAAAAGGAGGTCCGTCTGAAGGTTATTGTGGGTGCCTAGAGGAGGAATTCGAAGACAGTCTTCAAGCTTATATCAGGAAACAATTCACTTTTCAGAAGAGATCAAATAAGTTGGGATCACACTAACTTACATAGTTAACTGAAACTTGCATACTGAAAGTTTTCCCAAAAAAGCCTTCATAGTCCAGTAAATCTGTCGAAAATATCGCTTTTTTTGCAAAAACTATTAACAGGCTACAAAGGTATGTAAAAAATTGGATATTTTCCGTAGAATTCAATGAACTATTTTTAAAATAAATGAGGCGCTTGCGTCCTTTTCAAAATAGCCGCCAAAGTTGGGAAAAAAACAGTTTTTTACTTTGAAAAAAGAAACTTGGAGTTGTACAAAAAAGAGTTAAATGGCAAAGTTTTGTAGCTCTGGTCCGGTCTCAAAAGATTTCAAGCTCAATTAGTAATTGCAAAAAAACCGCTAAAAATACCATATTTTTTAACGAACCACGGTGAAAGCGTAGTCCAGGATAAGTCGAATAAGAGTGTTTTTACAGATTCTTAAATCCTGCAACATTTTTGCAAAAATCGATTTTTTCGAATAAAAACGCGGTTTTTTCAATGTCCAAAAGCTCACAAAAGCCATCATATTTTTATACCCGACCGGTACCAACAGTTGCGCTTACAGTGTGCGCATATCACAAAACGATTCCTAATATGCGCAAAATCAGTCAAAAGATCGATTTTTTTTATAGCCCAAAAATCCATGAATATCTTTGTGATTTAAAATTACATTGAAATGCCATCATTGGCACTCGATAGCTGACATTTTTGTACAAATTTACAAAAAAAAACTTTGTTAATTCCCGCAACTTTATCGGCCGTTGCTGAGCATTGTAAAATCAATTAAACTCGCAGCTCGATGTTGCGGCGCGCATTAGCTGGCGCTATAGTCCAGTCAAAATAGACGAAAAAAGCTCAAACTGGTTGATAATGTAATATTCAGTTGTGCAACCTTGCGTAGTAACCGCTGTAAAATAATTAGATAGAAGTCACTGCACCAAAACTGAATGACACTTCCGCCTTGCAATTCTTCATCACTTGCAATAAACGTGTTAAGAAGCAGTGTTGCCAGAACTACGGATTTCTCAGTAGAAACACGGATTTTCCGAACGGGGAAAAAATAACGGATTTTTCAACGGATTATAGCTCAAATACGGAATTTTAACGGAATAGTACAATAAATTTACGGAATTAACGGATTTTTGGAAATTTCTAAAACATTTCCTTTAGCGGAGAAGAGTGTCGAGATGCTTAAAGAATTCGAATTCATTGAACCTATGAATTTGAAAATGTCTCACATTACCTTGTTTATGCGTAAGTCGAATTTCGGCCTAAGATATAATCCGGCTCCGTATAAACAGTCTTAGGGCCGATTCACAATGAACGCTTCAAGCCTCAAGCTTCAAAAATTTAGGTTTATAGGATTTGTGTATAATGCTTCACATTCAAAGCTTCAAGTTGCAAGCTTCAAATGAACTTGAAACTATAGAATTGTGAATCGGCCCTTACGCCGAAATTCGTCTCAATCTTAATATATTTCAGCTTAAGACGAATTATTGTGTGGATGTGTGAAGAGTTCTCAAAATGGCTGATTTTGGTCTTACATTAAAAAAATAATCTCACTCTATTCCGGTTAGTGATTAAAGTTATGTTAATGCATAATATAGAACGTAAATTTTCAATTGTCTGAGAGAGAATCCGAATCTGTTTATACAGCCAATTCGTCTTAAACTGATTTTAAGCTTAAAACCGTCTTACGCATAAACAAGGTAAATGTATCAGTCGCTGCCGACTTCTTAGGCTTCGACATCGAGGATGTCCACCAGGAATTCAAAACGCTGAAAAGAATCGATTTTCACGATAAAACGATTTTCACTTGGACAAAAATTCTTTTTGGAACAAAGTGCGTAACTATGAAAACGCTAATGGCTCCACAGAGTTTCCATTGGTTGTGCCACTAGAAAATTTTCAGTCAGATCAATATCAACAAAACGAAGCTTAGAAACAAACTGGATACAGAGACCTTGGAAGGCATTTTACACGGCAAAGTTCTTCTTCGAGATACTTCTATAAAGTACATCAAAGTGATGAATAAGAGTATTAATCAGTAGGAAACACTGATCTACTGATAAATACTCTTATTCATCATTTTGTGCATTTATAGTTTGCCAAAGTTTATGTTATCTTCGTGCAATTGATTGTCACTGATTAAAAATTAAACACCTTTATTTCACTTAAAGCATGTTATGCTTCCAAATGTAAATTTAAATTACTTAAAATAAATACTAAAAAGTGCGAAAAACTGGTATGTGATATATCAAATAATTTATAAGTTTCATTGAAATAGCCAGATGGAGCAACAATACGGAGCAACGGATTTTTACGGAATTTGTCTCACCTCAGAAAATCGCAATCTACGGATATTCGAAAAAATCACCTGGCAACATTGTTAAGAAGTACGGTTGTGTTTCCTTCACCAAATAATTCTTAAAAGACACAATATAACATGGCGCAGTCGGAAGCCAATTTATAAAAGTGCGTGAAATAATAAAAATAATAAAAAATATAGTGAAGATCATATGGGACGTGCTAAAATAAAAAAAAATAAAATTGCTGAAAAAAAACCACGTGGAAGACCTCCGAAACAAATAAAATATTTGTTCATTAAACAAATGGATCACATCAAGCCTGTAGAGAAATTGGATCTGGATGGAAATATCGCAGAAAATTGGCGAAGATTCCGTCAAAATTTGAAATATTCAGCGTAGCAGTGGAACTTGAGAAAAAGTCGGAAGCAGTTCGCATCGCTGTATTTTTAAATGCCGTGGGATCTGAGGCAATAGAAGTTTTCATTTCTTTTGCCTTATCTGACGACAAAAGAAAAGTTTATAGTGAAGTACTACAATCCTTTGAAGAATTCTGTAAGGAAAAGTGCAATGAGGTCTATGAGTCATACGTTTTCTATAGTAGAAACCAGTTAGAGAAAGAACCGTTTGACAGTTATTTGATGTGCCTAAAGAAATTGGTGAAAAAGTGCAATTTCGGAGAAATGGAGTCACGGATGCTGCGTGACCGAATAGTTTTGGGAATAAATGATAAAAGTTTACAAAAAAAATTGCTGGAAACAGAAAAGCTGTCACTAGATAAAGCAATTGAATTAGCACGAACTGCAGAGGCTACATCCAAACAAACCAAAGATTTGTTAAATGTTGGAACAAGCAGCGTTGTGGATCACATTTCATCGGAATATCAACGGAGACAAGAAGACATCAATAGAAATAAGGGTAACTCTGTATCTTACAATTCTAGTAAACAAAATTCAAAATTTCAAAATAATTTTAGGAAAAATAAAGAACAAAAAAGAAAATTTATAAATGTGTGCGAGTCGTGTGGCCAAGCTCACGGATACAACCGCTGCCCAGCTAAAGGAAAAAAATGTAAAAACTGCCAAAGGTGGAATCATTTTGCGAAAGTATGTAAAACAAAACAGGTACGTGCAATACAAACTGCAAACATAAATGAAAATTTTGAAAACTTATTTATTGATACGGTTGAAATTCTAAATAAAGAAAATAAAGCGTGGTACCAAATAGTAAAAGTTGAGTCCCATAATATAAAGTTTAAATTAGATTCTGGTGCAGAAACCAATGTACTTCCAATTAAATACATGAAAGTGCTAAAAAATGTAGTAATAAAGAAAAGTTCAGTTAGGTTAGAAGCTTATGGAGGAGCTGCGATCAGAGTAATAGGGCTGGTGAAGTTACTGTGCCAAGTAGGCAGTGTTAATTCCTTGCAAGACTTTGTTGTAGTAGACACTAATACTATTCCCATAATAGGACTTTCTGGTTGCATCGCACTTAATTTAATAAGGCGGGTAAATGAGATACAAACATATTCGAAAGAACAATTTATAAAAGAAAATCGCGACATTTTTGACGGCATGGGTTGCTTTTGCGAAAATTTTCGTATACAGCTGAAAAACCCACACACACCTGTTGTGCGTCCTGCCAGAAGAATCCCATATACGCTCCAAAAGCCGCTTAAAGAAGAATTAAATAATTTGTGCAAACGGGGTATTATTGAAACGGTCAGTGAACCTACCGAATGGGTTTCAAACTTAGTTATTGTGGAGAAACCCACAAAGAAAATTCGCCTATGCTTGGATCCGCGAGATCTCAACACAGCCATTAAAGACCAAGTGCACTACATTCCCACTTTCGAAGAACTTACGGCTAGGTTAGCAAACAAAAAATTATTTACGGTCTTGGACCTGAAAGAAGGGTATTTTCAAGTAAGTCTTCATCCAGAATCCAGCAAATTGTGCACATTCATAACACCATTTGGGTGTTACCGATTTAAAAGACTACCGTTTGGTATCAAAGTGGCTCCTGAAGTTTTTCAGAAACTTAATGAAGACAATTTTGCGGGAATCCCTAATATAGCAATCTTTATCGATGACATATTAATTGCGGCGGAAACTAGAGAAGAGCACGATCAGATATTACAGCAAGTGATAAGGCGTGCGCCGGAAAAGAATATCAAATTTAATGAAAATAAATTACAGTATTGTGTACCTAAAGTAAAGTACATGGGCCATACTATTTCTGGAGAGGGAGTCGAGGTTGACAAAACACGCACTAAAGCAATAGAAGCTTTAAGTACCCCTAAAAATAAAAAACAGCTGCAAAAGCTATTTGGCGTTATTAATTATATGAGGAATTTTATTCCACACCTTTCAAGTATTTCAAAGCCCATGCGGGACTTGTTAAAGAAAGATGTAATTTTCCAATGGTTGCCACACCACACTAAGTGCTTAGAAAATATTAAACAACAAATTATTAATGCACCTGTACTAAAATTTTTTGACAACAAAAAAGACATAGTCCTTCAAGCAGACGCGTCTCAGTACGGTCTGGGTGCATGCTTAATGCAAGAAAATAGACCAATCTGTTTTGCATCTCGCAGCCTTACAGATGCCGAGATCAATTATTCCCAAGTGGAAAAAGAACTTTTGGCAATTGTTTTTGGTTGTGCAAAGTTCCATTCGTACTTTTATGGACGAGAGGTAAAAGTGATCACTGATCATAAGCCACTACTAGGGGTTATGGGTAAAGAGATATGGAAAGTGCCCTCACCTAAACTTCAACGTATGAAGTTGAGACTTCTAAAATATCGACTTAATCTGCAACATAGTCCAGGGAAGCATATGTATATTGCTGATTACCTGTCAAGAGATTTCTGTAATGAACAAGACGTAGAGATCCCAGAAATAAATGAATTAGTCCATAGCATTGATATAAGTGACAACAAAAAACGACTTTTTATAGACAAAACGTCGTCAGATCCAGTCTTGAAAGATCTTCGCGACGTCCTAGCTAAAGGATGGCCAAAAAATAAGAAGGAAGTCCCTGCCAACGTTAGTTATTTTTGGAAAATGAGAAGAGAGTTAACTACAGACGGTGGGTTGGTATTCCTAAATGATCGCATATTTGTCCCAGCAAGCCTACGAAAATATATCCTCGACATTCTGCATCAACCGCACATGGGCATAGAGAGATCCAAAACGCGAGCGCGTAGTTTAGTTTATTGGCCCGGACTAAACGCTGACATAGACAAGCAAGTGATTGGTTGTAGCATTTGTCAAAAATATAGAAATGCTAACACTAAAGAACCCCTCTTGCCTCATGATATTTCCATGCTGCCGTTCCATAAAATTGGAATGGACTTGATGGAATTTGGTGGGAAAACTTATTTGATAGTATGTGACTATTTCTCCAAATTCCTAGAGATATCCTTGCTCAGGAACAAATCGGCGGCAGAGGTAATACTTAAACTTAAACCAATTTTTGCCTGTCACGGGCTTCCTAGAGTCATAATAGCAGATAATGTTCCCTTCGGATCACACTCATTTATGCAATTTTGCAGTCAAAATGACATTGAGCTAAGAACGTCTAGTCCGCGATATCCTCAGTCAAACGGGTTGGCTGAACGCATGGTGCAGGTAGCAAAAAGAATGATGCAGAAATGTCATGAAAGCAAAACTGAGCTCTGGTTGGCATTATTAGCACATCGCAATACCCCCCTACAAAATATTGGTCAGACCCCTACACAACTAATGATGGGGAGACAAACAAGAACGTTGCTTCCGGGGAGAAATGAAAAGTTTATTATAACTGACTCTGAAGATATTGTTAGTAGGTTTAAAAAGAGAAGGGCAGATCACTCAAAACACTACAATAGGAGCGCAAAGCTTAGGGACTCTCATTTTAAGGTAGGGGAACGTATTTGGTTCAAAAACGGAAGTACATGGGTTGAGGCACAAATTATGAACAAGGATAAAAATCCACGGTCTTATTGGATCCAGCTTTCGGATGGTACTACGCTTCGCCGAAATACATCAGTTTTGAGAAAGCATGTTTAAGAGGCACTATATCTTGTAGTTGTATCCTTGATCTTTGCCCACCGATATTGCTTAACAAACATTTAGTGATTGAATTATATAAAGAATTATATTTAAAAGAATTACGTTAAGAATTGTACTGATTGAATTATATAAAGAATTACATTTAAAAGAATTATGTTAAGAATTGTATTGATTGAATTGTTTAAAGAAGTGTATTTGATTGAATTATATTAAGATTCTTATTGAAAAATTTATAACAAGAATTGTATTGACTGAATTATATAAAGAAGTTTATTTGATCGAATTATATTAAGAAATGTATCTTAAGGGGGAGGTGTAATATTCAGTTGTGCAACCTTGCGTAGTAACCGCTGTAAAATAATTAGATAGAAGTCACTGCACCAAAACTGAATGACACTTCCGCCTTGCAATTCTTCATCACATGCAATAAACGTGTTAAGAAGTACGGTTGTGTTTCCTTCACCAAATAATTCTTAAAAGACACAATATAACAGATAATTCTGAAGTTGCTGAAAATTGAGCATTTACAAATATGTATCATTATAAATAAAATGTCGAATCGCCCTTCTCCGTCGGTGCCAAATATTTTTATTCATGGTCAAAAGGTCAAAATATTAGTCAAATAAATCCTTTCTACGTGACTAATATGTTCAGGATAGTCCAACAAAGGCTTTATTGAACGTCTGATGGCCTATACCAGTTGCGAATGAGTGCATTTGAGTATTTTAAATCTTTAAAACGGCGATATCTCATGAATGGCAATTCGTAGAGGAAAATGTATAATATCTTTTTTGTAGATAATCGCATAATCTACAAACTTTGCAAAAACTTTTTTGTAGTAAAGGTGTGTAACGGTCGGTTGTTTAGCAATCATTTCTCCTTATTAATTATTCCCCCATCTCGCGGAAATTTCCGAAATTATTAATTAAGTCACTTCCCGAAAATTTTAATGAACAAAATTTTGGAATGAAGTAGGCGAGAAAAAACAAAAAAATTTCGTGGAATGGAAAAAACTAGAAACTTTTGAGAGTCTAGAATCATTCGTAACCAGAAAAGGTCTGGATTTTTGTTGCATGAGAGTTTTCCAGTTTTGGTAATTGAGACGACGGTTTTGTTGTTAAAAAAACCGGATAAAAAATCAATTCGAGTTCTACGATTAATAAAAGTTAAATATTACCAATAAAAATATTGTTGAGGTAAATTGTGCGAACAAGAATATCGGAGTTTCTATGATAATCTACGGACAAAAGAAGACATCAAAATCTTCGACATTGGATTCACCAAGAAAAACTTTTTGCACTCACTGTTCTCGGAAGTGAACAATTTTGACGTGGATGAAGATCCTAAACTAAACAGGAACAGGACGATTTAACCAGTGGATTTAATTAAGAATATTCTGATAATACAGAAAATAATCCAGGATAAGTATAAGCCTTATTTACAATATTTAGCTCTTGCGATAAGGGAGTTTCTTTGGGAAACTGGCCCAAATAAAAGGAAAATTAATAATTTGGCACCTCCGGAAATAAAAAGTTGGCTGGAAGATTACTTTGTTGGCGCTGAAACCGCTTATGTGTATGGGACCATTCAAGTATTACGTAAGCACCAAAGGGGGGTGGGGGGTCTTTGATTTGCTTATTTTTGATGACATGGGGGACGGGGGGGTCTGGATGGTGATTACGTCAGCAATATTTATTTACTTACTTTTTCTGATTTTTTGCAAAAATTTATTGGATTTTGATTTGAACAAATATGGCAACCCTACTTGTCTATCCTCGAAAGCATAAAGTAGGTTCAGGCTTTCCCCGAAATTATTGATATTGCTTACTGCGGTGTTTTATTGTTAAGTTAGAAAGAACCGAAGTAGGGAAATTACCGCGCGCGGTGTTCACTTGTCTAAATTTGTTGTATCATTATGGTTCGGTTCGTTAGATATCATTGGATATGACGTGTATATGCATATGATATGACTCATAAGTCCAAAAATTGGTAAGATAGAACCATCGTTTTTACCATCATAGATAGGTGGAAGAATTCTGTGTTCATTGGTACCTTATTTATGGAAATAGGTTATACTGTTACAAAAATACAGGGTCATATGTAAAACTCTATCTTTGTACAGTTCTGACCGTATTACTTAGAACGGACAAAGATTTCGAACTAGGCGCCATAGTAACTTCAACTCAAATAAAACCTATCCAACGACGTATTACACATAGCTATTGGAAGTGGGTACCAAAATTTGCATTCTCCTTTCTTTATAGTCTATAAATTCCTTATTTCTAAGACTCATGAAAAACAATAAAGAAACCTGAACAGATTTTAAAAAAATATATACCAATGTTTACGTAAGCATAGGAGGGGGAGTAAGAGCTTTGCTTACTTTTGCTGACAAGGGGGAGGGGGAGCTTAAAAATTACTAAAATTGTGCTTACGTAATACTTGAATGGCCCCTATGTTGGTTCCCGAGGGCATCCTAAGAAGTCATTGGTGTGGGTTGATAGTTGATTTGGAGGTGTCGCTTTCGAACTTCCTCTGTTTAGGCAGTGCGTCATCGATTTCGCTCCGTGGTTTTTTTATTGGAGCAAAGCTTTTGTAGGTTATGATGCCTACGAGATAGGAGTCTTCTTCCTGATATATTCGGAACCAGAGAAAATGGGAGGCTGCCTGATGTAAAATAAAACATTGTAACTCAAAAAAAAACGAAAAATACTATTGTTAAGTCATATTCATGTATCCCCCTTACTAATAATGAGGTCATTCCGAAGGACGTATAATCAATTGACAATCGGTTTCTAAACAACCTCGTGGACGTTCGAACGATCAAACCAATGAGAAGGTTATTTACCAATATATATACTTATGACTATTATAGTGCATAGCAATTAAATATTTTCTTTAATTATATTGATTAACATTATTGACACTTTTGCGAAATTTAAATAATTTTATCAGATTACCTTATTGACTATATTTACAATATTTTGTTGATTATGTAATTTAATTACACATTCGGTTTATTACACATTTTTAATTGACATATATAGAATACTTTTTAAATATATTCCACTGTCCATTCCGCGGGGGTGTGAACACCCATTTGACGTTTCCTCTTGGACGACATACGTTTGTGATTCTATAGAACAATAGGCGTATTTGCCTGTTGATCGTTTGGTCGGGTTATAACTTGTTAAGAGTTTGTGGTTTTACAGCTTCGATTTGGCCAAAGCGACGTTGTTCCTTCCCTTCTGTTTTATTACCGAGTCCAGTGGGTAAGCCCCCCTACACCCAACATACACTGTCTCACCTGTTACAGGTTTTTGTTAATTCGTTGCTACGGCTTTATAATATTTGTGTATCGTTAAGAGTTTTTTTGAAACTAATATATGTATTTCGAAGTCTACTTACATTGTTTACGTCTTTATTAAACATGGAGTGCTAGGTTCTCTTTTTGGGTTTCCAGGATGGTTGTGAAGGGAGATTTTTCTCTAAGGTTCTCACGTAGTTGAGTTAACTTTATTACAGGTCGCACGATGCCTTAGGGGTGGTACAGGACCCTCCGTGAAGAGGATCTAAAACCGGGAATGATATGAAGAGTCTTTTTCACACAGACAACTAGGTAAGTGGTGAACCATGAACCATATAGCTATCGGTCGGGTCACACACCCCACGACCCCTTCCGGCGAGCTAGCGTATACTGTGAGACCGGCATAATACCCCCTACATATATTTTGGAAAACTAGGGAGGATGGTTCGTTTTCAAAATTTTTTATGTATGACCAAGTATGATGGCAGTAACCTTGCTGTCACCAGCAAGGAGCTCCATTGTGCCGGTACAGGTGCGATTCCTATGCTACGACTGTAACGACTACAGCCTGGAAAAATTGACTTGTTGTAATGGAAGTAAATGGAACCATTTCCTAAGGAGCGTCTGGCGCCGCACGACTGAAGCGATCCTGATGAGGCAGCTTGAGCCGTACGGCTCAACTGCTGACATGAGCAGTATAGTCGTAACATTCGTGGCGGCTGGGAAGTTTGTTCTCACTGTGTTCAAGTATTTTATGTGTGATCAAAGCCTTCTTTGTTTACAAGCCATGCTGTAGAAAAACATTGAGAACCAATTTCCCCTTAATAGGACTTAAAATCGCCAAATTACACTTACAACATAACGTCACTTCACCGATTTGAAGTCCCATTAACGTGAATTTTTGAGAACCAATTTTTCTGGGACTGCACTAGTGGCGCCATAAAAATTTAACCGAGCGACTCGGATCGTACGGCTCTGATCGCACGGCTGGAACCGCGCGGCTGAAGTCGTTAAAGTCCTAGCATAGGAATCGCACATTTAAGCGGCCCACACACTCAGTTTAAACTGAGCAGTTGAACTCTGTAAAAAATCTGTGTAGTTTATTACTGAACTGAAAGTGTGTGGGTTCGTCAGTTCGTTGTAGGAGTTTTTTCCTCAGTCTCGTCAGTTTTGTTGATTTGAGTACATCATTTTAATAATGGCAAAAATGTACGGCACTGAGAGCACTGAACGATAAACTGTCTGACCTGCGCAGTTTATCGGAGCAAAAGGGGGTCCAGAAGCTCAGGTCTGAGGACTGAATGAAAATAGTTCAAAACGCACAGTTCAGTTCACAAAATAAAAAAAAAATTATTGTACAATTTATTAATCTTCTAAATAAATAAAAAAAGTTTTATCTCAATATCTGTTACCATTTTCTCATAATCCTTCTTTAAAAATCACCTAAAATACTCGCTCCGAGGTGGTACGAGGGCCTTAATAACATATCATAATCAGGAAATATGATATAAAAATGTTGCGGGATTAAATCAGTTTGTTTCAGAGGAATTGTCTAATATTTATTTAAACTTCAAGAAATCTTATGAAGGTAACATAATGACAAAATTTTAAGGTGCTTACATTTTACCATTTTCAAATAAAATAAATAACTTGAGTTCTTCGCTTGCAATGAAAAAAATCCTTGCAAACATCATATCTAAACTTTGAAATAATATTTGATTTTGATTGTGTATGTACTTCCATATGGTAAGTCCCTTAAATAAAGCTCCCAATGCGATAAAAACCACGAAACATATACGCCATATATCACTACAGACGAAAATTTGAATTGTTTCCATATCCGCAACAACCGGTAAACAACGAAATCCTTAACTCTTTTCTCCCTAGGCACAAATCTTACCCTAGACTGAAGGCTGAAATTTATGCAAAGCACAACGCCATAACATACTTATGTAGCTTTCACATGGGGCTAAAATATGGCACAAACAGCATGCCCGAGCCCCATACGTCTCCCATGGACGTGATACGAGAAAGTCATTTTTTCAGCTCCAGTTCGTTGAGAAATTTTCACGGAAAACTCGGTTTTTACTTATTTTCCACCTATTTTGCATACTGGAAGCATTCCCACAGCCGCCACCACTTATATCTCTGTAAGAATGTCAGTCATTTCCGCCTCTCTACCTTTTCCCAGAGCTGTACGCTTTCAGCAACCGGAACGAAATCAGAAAACATGGGCAGAGCCGCGAATATCACAATACTATTACCGCCCCGTCACCAGCACGATGACTCCACCCCACTGAAGCAGTCCCTCAGAAAAAATATCATTCGCGGGAAAATTTTATATTTTCAATTTTCCCAACTACCCTTAAAGATCATATTTTATGGCCGTTTTCCGAGCGTATCGAAGCTGTGCTGGATAGTGTTGAGCCGGACTTACACGAGGCAGTACATTTGCCTCTTACATGATGTAAATTGTAGTGAGGCCTCAGTTTTTTTAAATGTCCCGGTTCAAAAATAATGTCCTGCTGGTATATGAGCGTGTATCAAGATAAATGAAGCGAGGTGTGATCGTAAATTACTTAATGGAAAGACATTTCTTCCTTCTTTTGCCACAGTAAAATTTCCAATGTGAATCGCGGCGAGGTGAGATTGTAAACACGAACTGGAGAGACATTTTTCACTTCTTTTGCGGCAGTAAAATATTCACTTTAAGCTGAGCCGTGGTGAGATTGTAAATACGAATTGGATGGAGAGACATTTCTTACATTTTTCGAGGGAGTGAGGTTTTGTCCTAAAGAGACAATTCTTACATTTTTCGAGGGAGTGAGGTTTTGTCATGAAGAGACAATTCTTACATTTTTCGAGGGAGTGAGGTTTTGTCATGAAGAGACATTTCTTACATTTTTCGAGGGAGTGAGGTTTTGTCATGAAGAGACATTTCTTACATTTTTCGAGGGAATGAGGTTTTGTCCTGAAGAGACAATTCTTACATTTTTCGAGGGAGTGAGGTTTTGTCATGAAGAGACATTTCTTACATTTTTCGAGGGAATGAGGTTTTGTCCTGAAGAGACAATTCTTACATTTTTCGAGGGAGTGAGGTTTTGTCATGAAGAGACATTTCTTACATTTTTCGAGGGAGTGAGGTTTTGTCCTGAAGAGACAATTCTTACATTTTTTGAGGGAGTGAAATTTTGTGCTGGAGAGACATTTTTTACTTTTTTTGCAGTAGCAGAATTTCCAACTTGAAATTAGGCGAGGTGGGATTACAAAATATAAATATATGGACAACTAATTAGAAACAGTTTCATAAAAATTGAATTTATACAGTTTTTATGTAGGAATCAAATTAAAGAATTCCCATCAACTCCTCTTAATTTTTTTTAAATATATAATGATTGAAGGAAATCAATAACAATATCGTAATGAATTCCTAACAGGATTGCTACATAAAAAATAAAAAATGTATAAATGCAATTTTTATGAAACTATTTCTAATTAGTTGTCCGTGGCTGTACATTGTGGAGGCATAGATTTCTTACTTACTCTAAGGCAGTTTAATGAATATTAGAATTAAGCTTGTAAAAATGCACTTCATTGGTATTTATTTTCTTTCTTTCTTTTTAATCTGCTTGTTTTTGTCATTTTGGCATTACAATAGAACCTCGCCTCATTTGAAGTATGACATTGTACTGGCTCAAAAGAAAAAAGAGGCACCTCTTACAAACTCATTTTATAATCGTGTCCTACCCAACACTAGTGCTGGATTGGTTCCTTCCCACCCGTACAGATATTGTCTGCGAACATGGTGTAGCATTCCGCGTGTGGATGGCGCTGCTGGTTCAAGGCTAGGTTGGTGCGAGGAAGTGTGAGTTTAGAATGAGATTTATGGAAGTCCTGAAATATGTTCTAAACTTTTGAGTCTTTTTTCATTCTATATTTTAGGTGCTATTTGGGGCAACTTATGGTGGGTATCCCCCAGCCGTCATTGTAGAGAGTAGTCTTCAAAAGCAGGAGTTCTTTGTCGAGACTTTTCTAAAAATTCTGTTGGGATAATTGCAATACGTTCTGCTTAAGACGTTCACCTAGGTACAAGAATAAGGTATAACCCAGGGTTATTTACTGAAATTTATTAAAAAACTAGCTGGAACCCGGCGCGCCTCACTGCACCCAACCTTAAAAAATTTAAAATTAATCCAAATCTTCAAAATTAAACTCTTCAACAAATATTTATATCAACCACTTACGAAAAACCAATTATTCCTATAAGAGTTCGAGACATTAGATTCAATATGCTCCTACTAAATGATATATTTGCCCTTGAATCTGTAGTGTGTGAAATTATGAAATTGTTTCTGATACAAAAGAAGCATCGCTTCGATTACGCTAGGAACGAGCCCGACAACAGATGTTGTATGGTTTTTAACAGTCACAGCTCCTGTTTCTCCCCTTCACTCAACAAGGCATCCTATAAAAAATTACTCAGATCCCTACTAAATAATCCCACCTCTCTTGACAATAGTAGTTAAGTCGGTAATTTTAGTTAATTATTATAATAAGGGGACATCCATAAATTACGTGAGGTGTTTTTGGCGATTTTTTGACCCCCCTCCCCCCTTGGTGAGATGACGTGAGATTTGGCTCGACCCCCTCCCCCCCCCCTAAATCTCACGTGAGATTTTTAAAATTTTAAAAAATTTGTAGGATTTACACTATTATGCGTATTTTTTGTGTAAATACCTTAATCTGTGCTTGATTGCATTTAGAAATCATAATTTGTGTTGAAGAACAGTACCACAAAATCATAACAGCACCAACTCGCATGCACCCAATATAAACTACAATACCTGTGGATTACCATTTAGCAGGTGATTCTGCCTACCCTTTGGAAACCAACCTCAGGGTGCCTTACAGGGATAATGATTTCTTAACAAGAGAACAGAAAACTCATGTATTTGTAGAGCAACCATATGGAATATAAAAAAAATTTAGAATTTTACAATATATTGACATACGAAGGTTGGCTTGGGCATCCACTGATTCGTTTTTAGAGAATAACGACTTGACTGTTTGAATAGTAATGGTAGAGCCATTTATGACTCTGGAGATAAAACCTGTGACTGAAAGACCCAGGGGGGTTATCCTGGAATCCGATTCGAATGATGAAATGTCATGAAATTCGGAAATAAGAAAATGGTATCTTCCACCAATGCGAATTCGAAATAAATTTGTCCTCCTGTTATCAGATTTCAGTCCGTGAATAAAGCCATTGCCGCATGCGCTGCTTTTATTTGTTTGTTTTAAAATATTTTAAAAACTCTTTAAATATTCTTGAAACAATGTATTGTTCGCATCAAAATATCAAGTTAAGTTAATAAATGAAGTTGGTTGGTTTGATAACAAAAGGTTTTCAAAATCTATCTTGGCCTCTAGTAGGTATGTCAGAGCAGATGGTCGTCGATTCAAAATTCGAGTCCTGTAAGATGCTTAGATAACTAATTATGTCGCCTGGTGCAAATGTCTGCTTTTTTTAGTGATAATGCACCGCAGATAGCACGTGTTCTGACTGATGTGAAAAGAGCCGATTCTTAATATAATCTCTATGATTGCAGTATCATTGGGTACATTATGCACTTGAGATACTTAGGAGGGCATTAGGTTCCAGGTTTTTCAATTGGGCTTCTAGGCCTTTTTGTTTTGTTTAAGCTTAGACCCCACACTAGTTCATCGTAGGGTCGCAATCTGTCCAAAAATGGTGGTATAAGTCAATGCATACATTACTTTCGCAGTTTTTCCCAGACCATTGTATAAAAAGATAAGAATTTTTCATCACGTCTTCATTCCCAGATATTTAAATTATTTTCTTTACTTTTTTTTGGATGTTCCAGTTGGATGGTATTTGAAACAGTGAACAAATACAGTGTAAACGGCAGTGCAAAATTTTTATATAGTCCAATCAATCTACAATAGCTCCTTGTAAATTTAGCGTCAATTGCCAACAGGAAACAAAAAATGTGGTTATATAGGAAAAAAAATTCTAAAAAAGATAGCGTTTTCTTTTTTTGAATTTGGAATGGCGAACCTAACCTAAAAAATTCTGGAAAGTGAAAAAAACGCTTTTTTGTGAATAACAAAAAAACTAGAGCTCGGATCGAAAAAAATCAAATTATAAAGTTGTAGGTATTCAAATTATCTTTCGATTGATATATATAAAGTAATAGGTTAGAGCACAAACCATAGAGAAAAATGCAAAAAAATGTGAAAAATCACGTTTTTTTAATTTGTTAATAACTTTTGTTTAACGCAACTTAAAGATTTGTTATTTGGCAAAAACATTGCTTCTTGCTAGATGAAAAAACAGTTTTATTTTTGTTGCAAAATATTGAACAATTTCCTTGAAATTTCACTTTTTGTAAAAAAAGGCGTTCTTCTGAAAACGCTCCTCTTGGTCTGCGGATTCTTCTAGAGTACCGTTCTATAACTTAAAATTTTCTTCAAAACTTGTACTATCACGTACAAGTAACAAAAACAATATTTAAAAGTTTTCCAGTGCTTAAAATGACCCTAAAAAACATATTAATAATGAAAAACAGACTCAAAAAGTTAGTTTTTACAATCGAACGTCTGTTTTTTCATTATTAATATTTTTTTGGGGGTCATTTTAAGCAATGGAAAACTTTTAAACAGACTTTTTGTTACTTGTACATGATAGTACAAGTTTTGAAGAAAATTTTAAGCTAGAGAACGGTACTCTAGAAGAATCCGCAGACCAAGAGGAGCGTTTTTAGAAGAACGCCTTTTTGTACAAAAAGTGAAATTTCAAGGAAATTGTTCAATATTTTGCAACAAAAATAAAACTGTTTTTTCATCTAGCAAGAAGCAATGTTTTTGCCAAATAACAAATATCTAAGTTGCGTTAAACAAAAGTTATTAACAAATTAAAAAAACGTGATTTTTCACATTTTTTTGCATTTTTCTCTATGGTTTGTGCTCTAACCTATAACTTTATATATATCAATCGAAAGATAATTTGAATACCTACAACTTTATAATTTGATTTTTTTCGATCCGAGCTCTAGTTTTTTTGTTATTCGCAAAAAAGCGTTTTTTTCACTTTCCAGAATTTTTTAGGTTAGGTTCGCCATTCCAAATTCAAAAAAAGAAAACGCTATCTTTTTTAGAATTTTTTTTCCTATATAACCATATTTTTTGTTTCCTGATGGCAATTATTAGATGGATTTGTGTAGATTGATTGGACTAATACCCAATTGCTATTGACTCGAAATATAGTAATAGTATCACGTATACTTTTGATTCATTATTCCTTCTCTATTTACAATATGTTTTGATAAAACCTTTCACCATGTTCATCTGATACTGCACCAAGATTTTCGTGAATGAAATCTAAGTGCGGGTCCGAAAAGACGGTTTTAAAAATTTTCTCATTTACAGATATTGTACTTAAAATTGAAAAAAACAAAAAGATATTAAGAAATATTGCAAAAAAATTACAGAAAAATCGAAAAATACCCATTTTGAGGGCTAAAACCCCCTAAAAAGTGGGCTTCTCGGAGTAGAAAATCGGTAGACTTTATAACCCCTTATTAAAAAGCATAAAAAGAAGCGCTCTGCCAATTTTCAGCCTGTACCTAATTATTTCCGCTATATCGCTTTTTTCGGCTTAATTTACCTGTACTATTAATTTAACCCAGTTTTCTCGCGATTTTACACTGTTTCTTGCGGAAAAAAATTACGTGAGATTTGCGGAGACCCTCCCCCTCCCCCACGAGAGATTTGGTGAGATTCGGCTCGACCCCCTCCCCCCCCCTAAACACCTCACGTAATTTATGGACGCCCCCTAGGATACTACATGTTTTTAATTTAAGTGTGTCTTGTTTGGCTTATGCTGTTATGATACTTACTTTTTTTCAGACGAATCTTAGGCCTCGCGCCAAGGGCGGATCAAGAAAAGTTTTTAGGGGGGGGGGCGATCTGAGAAATAAAAAATTTTAAGGATATTTATTATTTGTAATGTTTATATGTCCATGAACTTGTGAATATTTATTTAAAAGTACACTGTTTGAATGTTTCTACTTCGGGATATGTCTAAGAAATAAAATGAAATCCGAGTGAAATGAAAAAGAGGTTGACGCTGTAAATGCACATTTATCTATAATGTTTTGAAAAACCATTTTTATGCATGTTCGTGAATTACAAAATTTTACTACTAGGTATATTTCTCATAAAAAAACTTTTATTTTTTTTATTTTAGGGGGGGGCGATCACCCCAATCGCCCCCCCCCCTGTGGATCCGCCCCTGCCTCGCGCAGACTAAAAGCGTAGTACAGCGTAGCATAGCGTAGCGCAGCGCAGCATACATTATCCAATGAAAGCTTGAGCGTAAAATTTGCACATTGAGAGCGTATCGCAACGGAGCGTAGTGATAATACGCATTTATTTAGTGGTGAAAAAGTACTCAAAGTGAAGTCTTGTTGCTCAAAAGTTGAATTATGGTGTCTGCAAAAATATGTCGTATATTATTATTAGAAAGTATTTACCTTAAAACGAAAGTGTTTTTCAAGAAGAAGAGAATCGGCGTACGTGAAATTAGTAAGTTACGGAAAAAATGTGGGGAATTTCATCATTAGTATCCACAACTTCGCAATTACCCAGAGAAAGGTGAGTATGTCAGAATGTCCATGGCAACTTACGGGGCTCTAGTTTGGTGGCACAGAACGGCACTTAAGGGTAGGATAGAGAAATCCCCAATAAACGCGGCGCTGCGGCTGAAAGCGAATAACTACCTGGGCGAGGACATTCTGGGCTGGTCTTGGGCGAGGACATTCTACACTGTAAAAAATTTCTGTGGTAATTTTACAAAAAAAATACTGGAAGTTTTATTCACAAGCAGTTTTGTAAATTTGCAATATATATTATTAGGAATATTCCTAATCTACTTGACGTATTTTTACCAACTGTGTAGTAAATATACATTATTTGTGGGATGAAAAAATACAATCAGTATTGGAGCTTTCTGTTCATAGTTTTGTAAATTTCCAAAACTCTTGTTGCAACTTTTTACCAGAGAGAGACGAAAAGGGAAAAAAACTCAAAGCTGAAGATTACCGTCCTGTGCCAATGTGCTTGGCCCTGCCTGAAATATTTCCAAGCGCCAAATTTTATTCTTTGTTAATGCGCACTCCCTATACATAAAAAATTAGCATTTTGCTCACAATGCCTTGTTAAGCATGTACGTGAGGCAATGCCTATCAAAATTTCTTGGCTGTTACAAGAACTGCCCAGACCCTGACAAAGTCAAAGGTCTGGCCTTAACTTAAAAGCAATTGGGTTTATATGCTTAGTATTCCATTGTTACCTGTGAATTATATCCACGAGAGGAAAAATTTAAACCATACATTCCAATAACCGATTTGTAATTTTACTGAAAATTTATGTTCTAAAATTACGCCTCTTTAGTAAAATTACAGTAAAAAGTGTTAGGATTTTTTCAGTACATAACATTGATAAATATATAAGAAATATTGTAATTTTCCTACATAAACGATTTAGAAAAATACACAAGATTGTGTAAAATATACGTCACACTCATGTAATCAACATTTACGTTATGCAGTATTGGAGATTTCCAATTTCATTTTGTGAAGTTACAAAATTTATAGTAAAATTACAATAATTGTGTAGTAAATTAGTATTTCATATCGCGATTTGTAATTTTACTGTACATTTTCACTGTGAATTTACATATTTTTTTTACAGTGTATAATAATCAACACTTTAGAAGAGATTCCGGGAGCGGGGATGCTATCGGACTGTAGGCCCCTTAAAATTTCAAAATTTTAGCAACCTTCTGTACACAAGACAGGCTAACCTGGGCTTTTCCTAAAGTATCGCCGGGTGGACTAGTATGGTACACGGATGGCTCCAAAACAGAGACAGGTGTGGGCGCCGGAATCTGGAGTGAAAACCCCAGTTTCAGTAGAGCGATAAGTCTAGGCACACTCTTTAAGCAGAGGTGTACGCTATAATGGCATGCACTCATGAGAACTTAAGGAGGGCCAACGTGGTCTTGGCGAGCTAGGCGTTTTCAATCAAGTTCATCAACAAAGGAAAAAACAAACTTTCGTTGACCAATTTCACCAAAAGAAAGACTGATTGCTACTTTAAGGTAGATAGATACATACCTATAATTTTAATGTCAAAAAGTAAGAAATTATAAATATTCATATAAATTAATTTTAAAGTAATAATATTAATAGTTATCCAAATTTAAGACTCTGTTTACAGAAGAAGTTGAGTCATCAAATGAGGTCAAAGTAGAGTGTGATGGTACAGGTGTTGTGGCCTGTTCTGTATGTTATAACACTTTGAGTTTCATTTCGTATTTGTAATTTTTCCACTTGATTAAATTGCTTCATAAATGGAAGTAAACTTTTAAAAAATAAAAGATCCTTATCTTTCACCTCATTTTTCTCTTCTAGAAAATCCATTTCCAATAATGCCGTTTTCTATGAGCGTAAAAATTCAAATCACCCACAAGGTTCAAATTACGCTCATCTACGCTACGCTACTGTACGGTACGCTATGCTTGCGGTATACGCAATATCAAAGAAACAATGGATTTGAAAAAAACGCCCGCTTACGCTACGCTGTGCTACGCTTTTAGTCTGCGCGAGGCCTTACACTTTTTAGCAAGTTTAGAAAGAAGAATTAGCTATATGCTTAAAATTGAAGCTAATCTACGCGAAAAAGTTCAGCTAACTCGAAAACTGCCAGAAAAAGTATCAACTTTTCATAGTTTTTTGGCATCTTAATCTTAATTTTTGACATTTCAGTCTTCATTGTTGATAGTATTGAAAGTTAGTGATTAATTATCGTGTTAAATAAATATGCGAATATGATAACATTACGTTGCTATTAGATACGAAAAAGTATTTATTATTTGAAATTAGCTAATTATACAATCGAAACTGCACGAAAATGCAAAGCCGCTTTCTCGCTCATATCAAGATGTCCTTGTCTTTTCATACTTAAAAAGTCGACACTGAAAAAAAGTAAGTGTCATAATAGCATTAATAAATAAAAAAAAATGATTCGAAAGATAATTGCGTTGTAATTACTTCGAAAGTATGCATGCCCTGTACAATATGCGATCCGCCAAACGACGTCATTTGGAAACAACTGTTGTATTTTTGGATGTTGGTCAGGAAATATGTAGAATCACTTCCCGTTCCAGAAACTAAGGAGCGTAATGACTCTGGTGGCGGGGCCAATTGTGGCAATTTCACTTTTCCACCTGCAACAACACAATCCAGGAGATTCACCGCTGTATTTCAACGCCTTACAATGCGAACAAACGACTGACATTAGGCCTACCCTAAATGGAAAGTGAAGTGAAGTGAAGTTAGGTACCATGGCATATAAATGTATGAGAGTGACCAAAATGGAAGTGAAGTGGAAGTTTAATTTCGAAAAATTTCGAAAAGTCATTTAGAGAAGTAACAGTGCGGTAAGAACCGCACAAGAAGTAAACAAAAGTTAAGAAATTAAGGCTGTTCACTTGCTACACTTCTTATGAACTTTTTATTTTGGTTTATATATCAATTTTGAAATAAATTGCGTCTACTTCACTTCTACCTTACTTCTGCGTTACTTTTCATTTAGGGTAGGCCTATTGCTCTAATCGTTACTGATCTGTCCCCACCGTAATCGATTTCCGGATCGTAATGGAATGTCGCTCGTTCCAGGTAGTACCAGTCAAAATATCAACGAAGTAATATCTATAATAAAAGGAGGCAGGAGGATAAAAAATGAAGGCGAAATGACTTCCTCGCCTCACCTTTTTTAACGGACAATACAAGTGCAATAATGTAACCAAATATCTGTACAAACACGAAATTTTTACGCATACATACCAACATTCTATATCTCGGTCATTCCATACCAAACCGGACGTTTTTCGGTAAAAATAAAATTTAATGATACCGATTTTTTTAAATTTTGCAGAGGCATTCTACACATGAAATAATGGGACCCATACTTCGGGAAAAAAAATTGCGATTTTTTTTTTCAGAAGATATGCACGGTTATAAATTGCAAGAAATTTCAAAAAACGTCGCGCGGCCGACCACTCAAATCACTGTATCATCGAAACCATTAGTCGTACAAAAAACTTATATAGGTAGATTTTGAAGATCTTGCGTTTGATATTAATAAATTGTTTTTATTTGTCTATGAAATTTCATTAGCATTTTTCATCATCAACTCACCAACTTAAAGTTTTGGAAAAAATATCATCGTGTTCCTACTTCAATTCTAAAGAAACAGTGAAAATTTGAAAATGGAACTCAAACGGGGTCATATTTTAAAAATTCTCTCTCTATCAATGTATTACATTTTTCTCACTGTTGACCTAATTTTCTGGAGCCTTTCACACATAATTAAGAATCCGCCAACTGTGGATTGTTTTCTTCAGCAATGCAATGGGTGTCCTGCTTGTGATAATCTCATACAAAAATTAACAGACATTTTTAAAGAAAATTTGGGGATTATTAAGAAAAGTTTAACTATCTCATTTATTGACTCATTCAATGTTGCAATTTTTTGAATCAGAAAAAAATGAATTGCGACCAGAAGAATGTTTAGGCATTTCCGATTACGCGTTTTGTTCTACAGGATGCAATTCAAGGCGTGCACGGGAAGAATGACCAAGTAACGATCCACCCTTTCGCAATTATATGGATAACGGGAAAACATAATTTCTTAATTTCATCGAAATCTCAGACTTATTTCAGCGTGCTATTATTACTTTTTTAAAAAAAAAATTGAGTTCTTTGAGAAAAATATTTTACTTTTCCCACGGAACGAGTGCTCAATACAAAAACAAAAAAATATCATAAGTCTCTGTTATCACAAAGATAATTTTAATGTAAGTGCGGAATGCACCTTTTCGCCAAGTCGTCGCATGGAAAAGGACCTTGTTTTATTCATTTTCCGTTGTACCTACCGTCCCTGTTAACCTATTCTGCGTGTACGCGACATGTTCAGCGGTCGTGCCGCGCGGTCACACTCCTTTAAAGAATTTTTTAAATATGACCACGTTTTAGTTCCATTTTCAAATTTTCACTGTTTCTTTAGAATTGAAGTAGGAACACGATGATATTTTTTCCAAAACTTAAAGTTGGTGACTTGATGATGAAAAATGCTAATGAAATTTTATAGACAAATAAAAACAATTTATTAATATCAAACGCAAATTTTAAATATACCACTATATAGAGTGACTCAAGATCTTCAAAATCGACCTATATAATTTTTTTGTACGACTAATGTTTCGAAGATACAGTGATTTGAGTGGTCGGCCGCGCGACGTTTTTTGAAATTAATTGCAATTTATAACCGTGTATATCTTCTGAAAAAAAAATCGCATTTTTTTCCCCGAAATATGGGTCCCATTATTTCATGTGTAGAATGCGTCTGCAAAATTTAAAAAAAATCGGGATGATCAATTAAAATTTAGTGTTCGGTTTGACATGGAATCAGCGATATACACGTGCTCCGTTCCAGGGTTGCTTCAGTTACAATTACCTTTCCCGATTCTTCACAAAACTTAAGAAGACCGATGTCGTGTTCTTCAATCGCTGTAGTTGTAGATACCCGAGTAAAAAAAACGGCGTTATAAAGGGCGAACACCGGCCGCTTGGCTTTTTAAGGGGCATATGATGGCTGTAGAGTTTTTAACCATTTTTAATAGGAGCACATACGGCCTTACGACCACCGAATTTGACCAAAAGATATAAAAGGCCAAGTACTGAGCTGTAGAAACGGGCATTCGACGGGAAATTTGAGCCAAAAAAAGAATCTGCACCAAATGTATTGTTGAATGTGTTTTATGGGAACTTCATCATTTTCGTTATGTACAATGGTTCTTTCGATTTATCCTACTTAAAGACATCGATGCACAAGAGAAACGAGCCCGCCAGTCGTCGGTCTGTTGTACGTGAAGTGTGTGGTGCGTGTTGATTTATATTTTAGTGGGAAATTTTTTTATTTAACGGCATGAAAAAAAACACAACCGAAAAAAAATCCAACATTTAATTGCAGTGAAATATATTGCCACTGTACCACCGTCGAATATCCGTAATAGCAACCGTACGGCCGCCGTACCACCGTCGTATGGCCGTTACTGGAACTGTAAGGCCGTTGTATCACCGTCAGTCGTCCCCTGTACGGCCGTACTGTCCTGCAACGAGCCTTCTGTTAACCGCCACATGGCCGAGGACTATGTTTCAATCACAGTCGGTATTTGCCCGTTCTAAGGCCATCATTTATTTTCACTCGGGTATGGGATTTTTAATATTTTCTGCGTCTTTGGACATTAGGTATTTATTTACTTCAGCGTCATCAATATCTATTTCTTTGTCAGACCAATCTCCTAATTCTTTAGAAGTAACAGACTTTTCCTTTTTTCCATTTCTCGTAATGCCTCTCTTTTGCGCACGTAGTTTTTTAATACACATATTTGTATCCATATAAATATTTTTACGTTAGGTGCTTTTTTGCGCCCCCCCCCCCCCTTCAGTTGGCCTTGGCACCATGCTTGCCGCACCCTAGTTAAAGAGTTCTAGGGAAAGGGCAAATTTACTTAAACAAAATAGTACTTTTAACTACTTTTACTTTTATTCTTTGGCTGCCCTCTTATCATGAATTTTACTGAAATTTTTACTGTAAGGACATTTTCCCGGGCGCCAAAATTTGGCGGCGGCATTTTGACTGTAAGTGTGAAAAAATATTGATGTAATAGAAAATTAATATATATATGTAATAGAAAAAATAATGTCAAACTCGTAATTAGCGACCTCGAAAACCCCCGGGTACATAATTTCATCCGCGAATATGCATTTTATCATGTGGCCGTCCGCCATATTGGATACGCCATTTTGTTTATTAAAAAAATAATTTCAAATTCGTGATCAGCGACCTCGAAAACCCCCTGTTATATAGTTTTCAAGAGATTCCTTGCCATTTCGGAACTTTTTGTCGGTTTCATTACCCCCTGCTGTGCAACGATTTTTGCGCGATTTCAGAAAAAAAATTGTATCTCGAAATTCGCACAAATTCGCACTTTAATTTACTTCTTGTTTTTTTCTTTATAGCCCAGTAACTTTATACAAAAAAAAGGCCAAACCTCTAAAAAAATCCAACTGGAGATTTTACAGCGGGGTTCTCTTTATTTTGCGGTCACAAATAATTTCTCTAAAGTCCATAAAGCCAACTGACCGGCCACTCAAGTTACGGAGGGTCAAAGGTCACGAAAAGCAGTTTTTCTCAAAAATCTTGTAAATTATCGGTCTTACGTAAATTTTGGCTGAGTAAAATTCGTTCGTGAGATAAATCTGCATAAAAATGTCCTATACAAAATTTACGTAGAACCAATACTTTTCGAGAAATCTGGGTGACAAGCTGTGGAGCAAGGCATACCCCATTATCATATACGAATGCATGTGCTTGTTGTGTAAGCTTGTGGCAGCGTTAAAAATGGGATCCCAGGCGCTATCAGATTACAAGCCTGTCAATATTTTAACAGTTTCAGCCTTCTTCGGTGCATATAAAAGGGTGGCCATCTGTTAGTTTCTTTTTGAAATTGTTATTAAAACTTCACCATTCAATATTTTTCAATGAATGCTGCTTTATTGAAGAGAGTATTTCTTCCGATTATTTATGTAAAACAATTTCACCCAAATGGCTGCTGCGGCTGGCTTGGCAGTAAACAAAACAAAATTTGGTTAACAGAATGCGCCGTTAACCAAATTTTGTTTGAGGCCTTATTTCACAAATATCACGACGGATGTTTTCCTAAAGTGGGTCAAATGTTAGTAGATCGATGGAGTAACAACGGTACTTAACATTTAGGTACCTATAAAAAAGTCCATCGAATAAATGTTAACCTATTGAACCTGAGTTGCAGGATAATAACTTCGACCACATTTCGTTGTTGTCTTCTGAGATGTGTATTGATGAAGGTGGCAATATGAAAAAAGTGGAAATAGAAAAGATAGAGAGATAATCAACAAAATTATATCATTACTTGTAACCTATGGAGTAGGCCTACTAGGGATACCATGTAAGAACGCTGCTTGCATTCTACTTCAAAGGTGGTGCGGAAACGAATGCAGCGCAATGCCCGAGTTTTCTCAGCCCCATATCTTGAAAACCATTGGTTCTACGTAAATTTTGTATAGGACATTTTTATGCAGATTTATCTCACGAACAAATTTTACTTAGCCAAAATTTACGTAAAACCGATAATTTACGAGATATTTGAGGAAAACTGATTTTCTTGACCTTTGACCCTCCATAACTAGAGTGGCCGGTCAGTTGGCTTTATGGACTTTTGGGAAATTATTTGTGACCCCAAAATAAAGAAAATCCCGCTGTAAAATCTCCAGTTGTATTTTTTTAGAGGTTCATGTATAAAGTGACTGGGCTATTAGACTATGACAAGTGAAAAAAAATATTTTAGAAAACGAGCGAGGACGACTAATAAACTTTAAGTTATTTGAAAAATTAGTTTTTCTCTGCGTTTTGCAAAAAAGTTGATTTATTTAAATTCATATCAATAATTCTGCAATGAATATTTTACGATTATACATATTCGATTTAATTCCACTCACCTTCATGAACAGAATCCATTTTTAAACTTTTCAAAAGCACTAATTGGCACTATTTAACAAATAGTTATTTTCAATGCACAATATGTGTTAGAAACTTCGATAGCTGCGTCTCGTGTAACGGCCACTTTCGAACTGATCCTACAAAGGGAGAAAACGTACCTGTACCCCGAGGACAGATGTTCTGTGACCCTCGGGGCCCCTACTTAAAATTCCGCAAATTTTTTAGCGGTTTTGGCCAGCTTTTTGGGATTCTGTCCCACTGTGAGACGCCTTGCCAAGCATGTACGAAAACCAAGAAATTGATAATTTAATAAGAGACGAGGGTTTATTAAATTGTATTAAACAATTTCAATTTTTGTGTTGGTTAGTTATTTGGTATAAAATACTAAATTCCATTAATCGAATAAGCAAATTGATGCAAACGAAAGATTTTGATCTACCCTCTGCACTTGATCTTTTAAAAAACTGCAAACTATTTTTCAAGAATCTTTGATCACAATCGTCCTTCGATGAAACTGTTATTGATGCAAAGGAACTTGTTACCGAAATTCACGTGGAGGCTAATTTTGAATCAACAATATAACGACACCGCGTAAGAAGAAGAAAAAGGAATTTCTCATACGAAGTCCGAGATGAACCGATCGAAGCAAAATATAAAATAGATTTTTTTTTATTTCACAATCGATCAAGCACTAAATGTACTAGAGGCTAGATTTGAACAGCTTAGTAATCAGTGAATTTTTGGCCAAAAAGTCATTTTTGATAACTTTGACCTTGAATAACTTTAAAAGAGTTAATTGGGTCACCATGTTTGTAATAACTAAAGTTGTAAAGAATTTCATTGTCAACATTTTGGGTCCTCGTACGGAGTTGTACGACCTATAGAAACCGAGATACAAAGAAAACACGGGAAAACGCGATATCTCCGGCGGCCATGATTTATTTTTTGTGATTCCGAAATGGTTTTATTAAAAAGTCCCAAGGAAGCTGTGGGCCAATTTTCAGCCATTTTGGAATTTTGTCTCCTTTCGTGCGTTTTTTTTTGCTAATTTCCCCGGACTAACAGTGCAAATCGGTTAACACGAAATGGTAGGGACAGGGCACGGTTTTCGTGGTATCCGAATTTAGTATTAACCGTTGGCTTTGAAATATGTATATACATATACAACATACGTCTTGTTAGTTCTTTCCAGTTTGTTACACGAAGTCTCCATATATCTTCTAGCACGTCATCTATCCATCTATTCGTTATCCTAAGCTTCTTTTGCCATTGAAAATCCTCTTACGTGTCTGAGCCTAATTAATTAAATTCGCAGTGCAAATGTACAGTAAAACTACAAATCGCGATATGAAATACTAATTTACTACACAATTATTGTAATTCTACTACAAATTTTGTAATTTTACATAAAGAAATTGAGAATCTCCAATACTGCATGACGTAAATGCTGATTACATGAATGTGACGTATATTTTACATAATGTTGTGTATTTTTCTAAATCGTTTATGTAGGAAAATTACAATTTTTCTTAGTATTATTTAGCAATGCTATGTACTGAACTTTGTACTGTAATTTTACAGTAAGAAGCGTAATTTTAGAACTTATATTTTCAGTAAAATTACAAATTGTTCCTTGGAATGTAAGGTTTAAATTTTCCCTCTCATAGATATAATTCACAGGTAACAATTCAATACTAAGCATATATACCCGATTGTTCTTAATTTAAGGTCAGACCTTTGACTTTGGTCAGGGTCTGGGCAGTTCTTGTAACAGCTGTTGATAATTTTGGTGTTTAGGGCCGATGCACAATTAAAGCTTCAAGCTGCAAGCTTCAAGCTTCAAAAATTAGGTTAAAAGGGTTTGAACAATGATTCACATTCACAGCTTCAAGCTGCAGTGCTCAAATAAAGCAAAACTCAGATGAAGCTTGTAGTTTGAAACTTGCAGCTTGACGCTTGCAGCTTGAAGCTTTCATTGCGAATCGGTCCTTGCATGGTGAACAAAATGCTATTTTTATGTATAGGGAGAGGGTATACACAAAAGTTTTGGAAATAATACTATGATGTGAAAGCTCCAATACTGATTGTATTTTTACATCCCACAAATAATTTATATTTACTACTCAGTTGGTACAAATACGTAAAATAGAATTGGAATATTCCTAATAATATATATGGCAAATTTACAAAACTGCTTGTGAATAAAACTTCCAGTATTTTTTTTGTAAAATTACCACAGACATTTTTTACAGTGCAGTCTACGCAATTTTATGTGCGTGACTACATTTATTTCGTCATACATTTCCTCAACCTCTTCATTTGTTCTAATTCGCCATTGGTTTTGGTTCAACTATACAGGACCAAATACATATTCTTGTTGGTCAATGTCCAAGCCTCAGACCCCTAGTATAGAACTGGGCGGATTAGTGTTTTTATAATCTCATTTTACATTGTCTTGAGATTTCTTGGTTCTACAGGATCGGGACTAGTGCGAAATAGGTTTTATTTGCCGCTACGACACGTCTATGGATGTTGTCCTTTGCCTTATTTTTCGCAGTAAGCATTGTCCCTAAATATATAAAATTGCCTACATCTTCCACTCTGTGCTCGTCTAGGGTGATGCTTCGTCCTAATCCTGGTCCCCTTTTTTTCGAGTCCTGTATTCTTAGACTGAACCTTGTTGAGCTTTCCGCTATTTTTGAATAGGTTTCCTTTACCGCTTGCGCTATTCGTCCAATTATGACTGTCATCTGAATGTTCCTTGTGAAGATGTTGTTTGCTTCGTTAAGTTTTGCTTCTCTCATTATTGCTTCCTGAGCCAGACCGATGTAATGCCTTTGTGGTTCGTACCGGTCAGAACTCAAACATCATGCAAAGGGTTGGTGAGTTTAGTCAGTAGGAATCTGAAACTACGGTTTGGGTGCGGACCCCTAGACCCTAGCCTAGTCTCCTTTTTTAGGCATGGAACTTAGACAGGCGGTCGCACACATTCCTTGCTGCTAGCCCGACGTAAGACTCTCACCACTCCCTCGTAAAAAAAATAAAGCAGGTGGGTTTTTATTCCCATGTTTAATTCTTTGTACAAACTCCTGGCATCTTTATTACTGTAGCTTTGTTTGAGTGCACTAATTCTATTCCTGAAGTAGTATGAAGTAGTAGAAATTTTTGAAAATGTAAAAAAAGGTCAGAAAAAAGGACGTTAGTGACTTATGTAGGATTTTAATTATAGTCCACAATATGTTAGAGAAAATTGCTTCCACTTTTTACAATTAACCGCTTTTATTTCTATATTTTCTAATCACACACCATTGTTTTTATTAATGAAATAAGAGCTGCAGTCCTTACGATAACAAAGATACCCCATTCGTCAAAATAGACCGTATACTATAAACGGTTGTACAACGGCGGAACACTCTGTATATTTTCATTACTTTTCTACATGAAGGCAAATTTTTTCAAAAGATCCTGGAAATCCCATTAAAAGGACACAGGAAATCGGCAAGTTTTCAATGATATTCATTTTGCCTGAGTAGGTGGGAGTCATAAACTTAATGAGTTTATGCCAAAAAAAACCGCAAAACGCCATATTTATACCTGAACCCACGGTATACAGAAACAAGGTAATGTAACAGAGACTGACAGCTTCGAATATCGTAGAAATTTCGGGCCGAGTGACGTCAGCACTAATACAGAAACAACAACACAACTCCGATTTTATATGGGAAGAGCGTGCCAAGTGACGTCAGCACTCAAGTGACATTTCTCCATTAGGCTAGGTTCACACGGAATTGTACTGCACGTTGTTTTGCGGGATAAATCTTACCGAATAAGTAGTGGCGCATACATTTAGTATAGAACCGTTCACACTTCGCTTGTACTGCAAAATAACGTACACAACTCAACACGTTTATCGAATACTCAACGGACTTGTCAAGCAAACCGAACGAACTTTTAACGTATTCGGTCTGCAGTAGCGCATAGTATGGCATTATCTCTTTCACCATACGTTTTTTAACGAATAACAACCGAACAAGTATCTAGTAATTGAATTTCAAATGATTGTGTTACCATTGTTGAAAAAGATTAAAAGAAGTCGTGAAAATGACCAGCTGCCATCTATAAACGTTAATTACCGCGCCAGTGGTCCATCGAGTAGCCATCGAAAATGTTTCAGTCAGGAATGCCAAGTGAATAAAAATGCTGCTGCTATAAATGCTTTGGATTCAGTACAAGCTCCACTTCAAAGTCCTCAGTCTGCAGAATCTGCGTATTCACAATACTCAAACATAATAGATTATACTGATTTGTAATATGTGTAATGCTCCTATATTTCATTAATATAAAAGAACAACAACGCGTGGATCCATAGCCACACGTGTACTCAAGGGGATCGCTGTATGAAAACTGTGGCTATTCATTTTTTACACGAATAAAAATGTATCGTGTGAACAGCCCGCAGTTTGTACAGTAAAAATCGAATACTGCTAAAAACGTGCAGTACAATTAGGGTTCGAACGATACTCTCGATACTGAGTAGGTATCGATACTGTCGTCTTGAAAACCGATACTGAGCACTCGATACCAAGATCATGGTATCGTCAAGTACTACTCATTAAAAGTATCGACTACTTTGTCAACCTACATACAGTGGGCACACGCAAGAAATTTTAAACTGATGAATTTCTTTTTTCTGTTATATTTTTTTTTTAAATTTATTATTTATAATTTAAATAATAAAATTTTAATCAATAAAATTTGGTAACATAGTTTAGTCTTATATCTTCCTCAGTTGTAAAATTTCTTGGGTGTGCCAATAATTTTGACAGCCACTGTATGTACTACTGATAAACCGCAAAAATCGGAATATTCTTCAATCTTCAGAGATGTCGCTACATACAAGTTACGTTTATTTCTGAATGCAGCTTTAACCAGTAGCTGTTTTTAAAGGAGCATTTACATCGCAAACGCATTGTGGGAACCCAAAATGGAGCTCCTCTACCACACAGAAGTTTGTATTCTGTTCTACCAAAAATGTGAACATGCTCAATTTGCGTTTCCATCTTGGGCTGAAGATGAAAACGGGCCTTAGTCATGCCTTTGTTCATATGTGTCTGTGCTGTTTTTTTGTCGACGGAGTGTTCATACCGTTGGGTTATGTTATTTACGTAAATTTAAATAAATATTTTTTTCTTAAATATATGTATTTTAAAAAGTACTCGATACTGAGTAGTATCGATACTTCCAGCCCGATACTTTCTAGGTATCGATACCACGGTTTGATTCTGTTATTAGTACTTGGTATCGATACTAGAAGCCGATAGTTCGAACCCTAAGTACAATGCCGTGTGAACCTAGCCTTACATTACCTTGTTTCTGTATACCGTGACCTGAACCTATATGCTATTAGCCGTGTTTTTTTAATGAACTATATAGTTCTTCCCCATACAAATCTGAAAACCCAGGTTTTATCGAGGTTTTTATCCAGATCTTGGGACATTTAAAAATTTCCCTTTCTTTTCGGTATGTAGCATACTTACCGGCTGTCGGAAAAACGTCATTTAAAATAAAAACAACATAGAAGTGACGAGAGCAAATTTGAAGGCATGAGGAAACAAATAATTTATTTTTTAGAAACTTATTCATTATTTTCTAGAGGGGAATTCGTGTAACAGTTGTTTACTGACACGCAACTTCGGATTAATTTTAATATATTTAAAGCACTGAAGATGGCGCTTAGTGAAATTTCCCTTGTCGTTTTTTTAATGAACTGGATCGAAGACCTATATAGTTCATTAAAAAAACACGGCTATTGTCGCGCAGTGAATATATCTATTCTTGAGGGGCGGCAATTTTTCGTTTTGCCCGGGGCGGCGAAATCGCTAGAGCGGGCGCTGCCATACGTAGTCCCACTGCCTATATTTACAGCCTGGTAGTTTGTGATTTGCTTCTGAGAAATTAAAAACTATAAAGTTTTTCATTAGCACATTCCAATAACTTCTAAAAGGCTTAGTGGAGTTTTCAGCATGTTTCCCTTATCGAAATGAATGTCGAAAAGCTTTCTTAGAAACTGCTTCGTGTCGATTTACAAAATTCCCTTCGGAAGAGTACTTTTAAAAGCCATAAATTAAACTGAAAATCAAAATTATATCACAATAAGTATCTCGCTAAAAACTGAGGCTACTTTCAAATTCTAGTCACCTCGAGAAGAAAAACGATGGATCTAATCCCATGAAACATTTTTGTCTGATGATGAAGGACCCTGGTGTTTCGGGCTATTAATTCTGCCCAGAATAAAGCCGATTTGACGGTTTATTCATCTGCAACGACCGGAGAGGATTTTTCATATTTCAAGAATGGCGATAGAGGCTTTGGCCATCATTTCCAAAGTCACGAAATCACTCCCTTAAGAGATTTGAAAGGTTACTTCCTTAACAACCGCATCATGTCTCTGACGTATAGAGTCGATATTGAAATATCTTTCTCCGATCCCGAAAGAGATCCTCCTTTCTTGTATATCTTGATTGCTGGCTTCTTTTTGGACCTTTTTTATACGGGAGCGGGGCGGGAATATTTTTTTTATTATGAATAAATAGGAATGGAAAAAAGGTTTTATAGTCGACCATCCACCTGCCTTCTCCTGCTTAGAGCAGGTGTAAAACTCCGTTGATTCAGAACAAAATCGTTGAGCTTTTTTTTGGGGAGTGCATCGAAGGGGAATAATAGCGAAAAAGGGTTCGTTTCCTGTTGTCCTTTGGATGACTTGAAGGGTACAGAACCGGAAACCAAGAGCAAGAATGCCTGGATTTCGGTTGAGGTAGAAATTCCAGCTAAGTAAGATTTTTATGCTCCATCTCTGGACGCAAAAGGGAATGGCTCTTCTGTCAATTTTCCCAGTTAGCCATAAAGTTAATGTGGAACGTGAGAAACTCCTAAAGTTTTTGCCTTCATCACGTCATTTTTTTTCTTTCTTTTTTTTCACACAAAAAACCTAAATTTGTTGCTGTTCTTATTGGTACTGTAATGATACTGTACCTCCTCAAAATGCTGGAAAATCTTGGAAATGAAACTACGGATGCTTTTTACCTTTACGTTTATGTCGATGCCGCAATTCAGTGCTTCCGGTGTGTATGCCATCTAGAGAATCGGTAGTCCTACACGTTTACATCATTTCCTCGTTCTTTCCTGCCTGGTTATGTGTATTTCATTTCCATTTAGGATTCCGGTGAGGATATTCTATGGGCTTTTAAGTGCTTCCTTTGAGCCTGGAAGTACGAAATTTTAGGCCCCAACTGAGGCATAGAATCAGTTATTGCACGTATACAAGGATATACCGTCGGTGAGGGAAAATCAATTTTTAATTCTCGTTTATTTCAATTAAATTGATTGGAAGGTTGCGATGTAGATATGGAAAGAAGCGCTAGATTCAATTTGAAAATTGCTGGGTTATCATTTCGTTTAATTACAGCATTTCGTTACGTTTCGGGACTCGCATGATGGGAGAATGATGCTTTTTTAGAAGGATTTTTGTATAGGTTTTTCCCTTTCACTTTATGATGTTACTGTAAATGCGCACATTCTGTTTTATTATGATTAAAATAGTTTGCTTGTGTTATTACTTATGTTTATTCAATTATTAACTTCCCAGTAGGAAGTTATTGTAATCGGTCCGAAAATCGGATTCGAAATTTTCAATGTATTTACACGTTTCAAGGTCCCAATAGCATTTTAAGCAAAAATTTGAGAAGAAATATGTGTGTGTGTGTGTGTGTGTGTGTGTGTGCGTACGTATGTGGTCATTTTTTCCTGCACGATTTCGCGCGAACCGAAAAAGATATCGACTTCGTTCAGGTGCCGTTCGAAGCGTGTTCAAGGAAATATGATCTGAAAAGATTTTCATAAAAATTGGTCGAACCGTTTTTTTGTTTGAACGACTTAAGTGATTTTTGTACCGGCACGATTTCGCGCGAACCAAAAGAGATATCGACTTCGTTAAGGTGCCGTTCGAAGCGTATTAAAGGACATATGAATTGAAAAGATTTTCATAAAAATCGGTCGAGCCGTTTTTTTGTTTGAACAACTTAAGTGATTTTTGTACCAGCACGATTTCGCGCGAACCAAAAAAAATATCGACTTCGTTAAGGTGCCGTTCGAAGCATGTTAAAGGACATATGAATTGAAAAGATTTTCATAAAAATCGGTCGAACTGTTTTTTTGTTTGAACGACTTAAGTGATTTTTGTACCGGCACGATTTCGCGAGAACCAAAAAAGATTTCGACTTCGTTAAGATGCCGTTCAAAGCGTGTTAAAGGAAGTATGATCATTCGAGTCATTTTTTGTTTGAACGAATACTGGGAAGTTAATCTTGTGGACCGAAAGGGTCAAAAGCCACATCCCAACTAGTTTTCTAATGAATTGAGCTACTAATATAGCAATCATCTACATAAGTCTAGGGCATACAGCTCAAATTGAATATTTTAGTACTTAGGCGCTATTTAACATGCTATTCGTACAAATATTTCAAAACGCGTAATATGTAAAATCGGCTAAAATTTGTTAGTCATCTTCTGTGACAGTGACACTCTGTTCCGGAACGAGCCCTACGAAAAGAAAACTCACACGAAGACACACGTACAAAAGATCACGTCCTGCACCATATTCCAATGACCGATCGTCATCCTCTTGATTTTTCTTCCGTCATTATTAACATTCCATAACTTCCGAATTATTACGAAGCAAAAGGAAACAACGTCAGTGTTTAGTAAAAAGCACTCCAACCAGTGGCGTGGTGTGCTTTGAATTGTAGGGGATGCAATCTGGCAAAATTTGTGTGCAAAAACTCCGTATAGATAAAATAAGTCTTCCATTGAAATCGTAGCGAGTGTGAGCTACTTTTGGAAGTTTTCGCTTTAAAAACAAGTCGAGTATAGCCGTTAATTTAGTTGAGTGACTAAATAAATTTGAGACACCTGTGATTGACTGAAACAAGATTCGGGTGGGCAAAGCAGTGTACAAAAAGAGCATTTGGAAGTTTATTTAACTCTTACTTCACTCGCCATAACTGAAGCTCCGTCATAGCAATTGCAACTTGGAACCACATGCGAAATTCTGCATAACATTAACTACTTGTTCATGCAAACGAGCTGCTCTTCTATCATCAGAAATATTTTTAAAACTAATGAATGTTTCTTTCGTGTCACCAGATAGTACAGGATCCGTAGAACAACGACCTTCACCGATCGACTAACCGAATGAAATTTTTTTCATGATAGATAATATGCTAACAAAAGTAACGGTGGTGGGTTGCCTAACGAAATATGTTCAAGGCTATATTTAGTAGGCGTTTTTTCGCCATTTTCCGCGTTTTTCTCTATTTTGAGGGGAAACTATGCATTTTGGTGAAAATATCAAGAGAGCAAAGTTGTAGAGCATAAAATTTCCTACAAATTTTGTTTTCAATGTTTTTTCGACTTCCGCATAGTTTCGCAGCTAGCGGCCGTTTTGCACCTTTTTTAGATTTTGAGCTAAAATTATGCATTTGTATGAAAAATTAAATGAGATCAAAGTAGTAGTTCCAGTTTTTCAACGGCTTTTCTTTGGACGCTTTGATTTATCAACAGAATCTGAAAAAATGCGCAAAACGGCCGCTAACGACGAAACTATGCGGAATTCGAAAAAAGAATTGTAGCAAATTTTATGCTCTACAACTTTGCTCTTTTGATATTTTCACCAAAATGCATACACTGTAAAAAATGGTTCCTCATACCAAATATGAATCGTTTAATTCAAGTACCTCATGCGTTTGGATACAGACAAACGTTCTATACGATTGGATCGAACGCCCTCTGGGTTTGAAAACTATTCCTGATTCAAGAATCAGTTTCTTTCGCTAAGAAACCCAAATGTTTGAGGGAACTAAATGATATTCATTTAAAAAAGTAAGCGATTTAAATACAGTTACGTGTAATTTGCATAAAACCGAAGTCAATTGGAAGAAATTAAAGTGTTTTGAATTAATGTTTAAAATTATTTAACTAGAACGATGAAATTCTTAGTGTAAATGAATAATACGCTATTTCAATTATTTTTATGCCTTAATTCAATACCTATCATGTATTTAAGAAAAACTAAAAACAGGACTAGATTGAGAGCTAGAATAAATTGAATAAAGTAATTGGAAAATTTGAAACAAATTAATATAAAATCAAATTAAGTAATTATATTGTTTACTTAAAGTTATAAGTTAACTTACTACAATTATACTTTTATTTGTTCTAAACAAGTCAACATATTTCATAGAAGATCACAATTACTTTAAAAGAATTCTTCTTGTTTATTCTATAGGTACATATGGATGTTAATAATATTTAAAGGAAACGCATTGTAATCGTAATACATAGCTATTTATTGGTATGAAAAATTAGATCACAACAAAATATAATTCGAAATAACAGAATATTTTACATTATACATATTAATTTTTCAAAAAACATTTTTTCTCAACTTTCTCTAAGAAATTACATAATTACATCCGTTGGCAACTGCGTATTCATCTTTTGGCTTGCGGTCTGTTAAATCATCGTAATTAACAATATCCCATATTCTAGTGCTGTTCAGTAAATAAGCATGATAATGTTCATCAAAAGTACTATTTAATCGCAAAATAATAAATAACAATTTTTCTTTATAAATCAAAATATATTTAATTTTACCAAAACTATTTGAATCATTAATTTTTATGATCATTTCGTTCATATATTTGAAACTATTTACGCTGACCCAAGAAGGGTAAGTGCATTCGATACTTGAATCTAATTTTGTAAAATTATTACTTTTAAATTGATTATACTCTTTAAGGTCTGCGAATCTGATTTTTGTTGATGGACCAACTGAAATCGTGGGCTTTGAAAAACCTCTTTGAGAAATAATTTTTTCGTTTAAAATATATTGACTTATTATTGCGAGACTATAGCATATATTTTTACGGTTTTTCATAATTTGCGCATAATTATGTAAACTACGATGATTGGCTTCGAATCGCATACAAGACAATGGCCACAATGGGCCTACAGCTTTAAGAATTCTGGGATAGTGTAACATAAAGTGAAATTTAGGTTTTAAATCTTCCTTGAATAACTTTAAATACTTACATTCTATGATGTTCGGATACAAGTTGTTTGAATATTTCAATTGTTACATCATCAATAAAGTCACTGAATAAAATGCTATATATTTGTTTTAATTTTAAAAATAGCTTCCAAGTTTGATTATTATGAGGAATTAGGTGGCCAATCATTAAACTCAATAAATTTATTAAAGTCATCATTTCCGATGAACTGCAAATGTATAAACCGTTTTTCAAATTATTTATGGTAAATGGTGGCATATTTTTATTTGAAACATTACGACCGAAATTGAACATTTTTACTCTATTATTTAAGTATAATAATGTTAATTGTGAGTTTTTTGCATTTATTAAATTGCCAATGATCATCGGAATTTCGTATCTTAAGACACCTTCTAGAAAATCATGCATAATATCAGCGTAAATATTTTTGGTAACATGAAAATTTTCTAATTCGTTAAATAAGCATTTTCGTTTGATACCCAAGTTTTGACTTTTTAAATCTGTTTGGTAATTATCTATTGTGCGAATAGCTTCAATATTTTCATGTGTTTGGTTTTGCATTATATTTTTCGATTCTCGACAAAATCTACAATAATGGATAGAATTAAAGCTTTCATTTAGACCTAACATTAAATGTAAACCTAAATTATCACCACAAATTATAGCAACGGTAAAATATACTTTAATTACACCTTTCTCAGTCTGAATTTCAAGGCCTTCATTTTCCAAGTATTTCAATTCATCAATTAAAGGTTCAAATATTCTTTCAAAATTAGAATTTCCGAATTCGTTCTCTTTTCGGTCGAGTGTTCTATGAATTAAAGCTAGAAAAATATTGTCAAGTTTGGATGCATATTCTAAGGGTATAGACGTAATTTTATAATAAATTACTCCTATTTTATCAATGGCAGTATGTGAACCCAAAGGGTTATTTACTTCTAAATCGTCGAAATAGATAGATAACGGAATTACTTTTTTGTTTAAAAATTTCAATTTTATTTCTTGCCAAAGACTTCCTTTTAAAAAACAATCAATTCTGTTATTACTTTCATTTTCTTTCTTAGATATATAATCGTCAATACAATTATAAGTGTTCTCTAATTCTAGATATTTTTTCAATACTTGACGCATTGGAATTATTTGGCAAGAAATTTTTTGTATAACATGAATATTATTTTTACCTTGTATTTTTTGAGTAAGATCTGTATTTATTGTGATTGGTTGTGGCTTAATGAAAGAGCCATTCTTTAAAAAACACTCTTTTCGTAAATATTCTGTTTTCAAATTGTCAAAAGGATTTGCAATGATATTTAGCATTTCATCTAGATGTGGATCAACAAAATTTTTTTTTTTTAAAACTTCTTTTATTAAATGAAGACCGCATGATTCAAACAATTCTGATGTCCAGTCTACTATATTCTGTATGGTGGATCTTGCTATATTAGGGTTTGGGTGTAGTTTTGCGAGAAAAATAATTGAAGCGTTGCGTATTGACAGTTTTAAGTCATCCAAAGTCATTTCGTGATTTTTTGATTCAGATGAAGGTTCATCATTAGTTACTTCGTAATCGTCAGTATCTGTGGTATTATTTAGTACACTAGTAGATTCTGTCGGAATATTGAAACTATTATTATTATTATTAATATTATTATTACTACAACTACTACTTGTGGCTAACTGATGTTTATAACGATAATGCTTTTTTAACGAATAATAGTCATTAAGAAGTCGTAAACAAAATGGTTGGCGACACTGAACAGATCTATTGAACGAATAACTGTGTTTTAATTTACAATGATCAAACAGCTGAATCATTACCGAGAAATGACAATTGCAATACGGACAAATTAAATCCATAATAAACTTAAAAGATCAAATATAGAACATAAATATTTAATAGTATGAATTTATGATGAAGAGTTCACTAAATCAATAATTTTACTAACATGTGCAATATTTTCATCAAAATCAGTCTCAAATTTGAAAATACCACGTTGTAAAAAATGCCAGATTTGTTTAGATTGTGGAGGAAAACTTACATGCCAGACATAGAATATTTTAAAACACGTAGCGAGCGCTGTAAGAGGGGAATTAAAACGATACAGAGGTTTATCAAGAACGACTATAAAGTTATTAACATTCCTTAACGTATTTCCAATTCCAAGTATGTATGGTACACAGTTGTGTTTTTCTCACTCATCTCATTGATTTTTTCATTGTGAATTTTTTCAATATCTCCAGCATCCTACGGAAACATGATTTTCAATAAATATAATAATAAGTTACAGTAAAATACAGTAACGTTAAAATCAAGTCAATTAGAATACAAATAAGCTGAATCATTACAATATTTAAAATATTATAAAATGTTCGGTAAATGTAATTATAATATTTTTATTAATTTGCACGCGGTTAATCATTGATACATAGAATAAATAGAATAATAATTTTGAGCAGCTTACTTTAACATGTACTACAAATCCTCTTTGACTTTCCAATACCGATGGCTTCCAGTAATTATCGTTAAATACAGACACACCAGCTCGTGGAGGAACAGCATAAGGTAGTAGCAATATTTGTGCAAACTCCTTCACATCTATTAGAAAATGTTTCAATGAAAAATAATAATAATCATCAATTTTCATTTTTCTAACTTACATGGATAGTTCTTTTTCGTTATCAGTAGGTTTTTTTTTATTCTTTATAGTTACTTTTATCAATTTGGTAATGAAAGGATCCCAGTTTTCGTAAAATTTTGCTGCAGCAGTTGTATACAACTCGTCAAAATCTATATTTACTAAAGAGTAACCTTGAGCTTCATCTATTAAAACTGGATATTTCCTCAAATAATTATAAACATTTCCTTCCTCTTTCAGTAACGCATCACGACGAACTTTTACAGTTTTTTTCCAATGAGAATGAATGTTGGCGAAATCACGATTGTGTTGAAGCCAATGTAAACTGTCGAGTACGTCTTCAGCTGAAATAAAATATGTAAAAAGCATATTTTTTTATAATTTAACTTCATTTTGTATCATAGAAACACCTTAATATATGTTCGTAAGTAATATTTACCTATTGGTTCAACGTTTTCATCTTCTTCAATTGGTGGAAGTTGGTTTTTACGTCTAAATGTACCCAATAAGGTTGCAAAAAGGGTTTTTTTATTTTTTATTTTGTCGTACAATCGACCTCTTGGTTTTATGCTTTTGTTGTTTTTGCTGAGTCTTTTAAGTACGCCAGGCCGAAAATATGTTTCAAATTTTTCGTTTGGAAATAATTTTACAATTTGATTAGTTATGTCAACATAATCTTGTATTGTAAATTTGCTAGAAATAGAAATTACAATTGACAAACATAAAAATACAATTAAAATCTACCTATAGCAACTAGTTACTAAGTCACTAGCAATACAGTCACACAGCAAAATTGAAGTTTTGTCGGAAAGTCGTTTATTTCTTTTATATTCAGCAATTATACCACTTCCAAAGTTATTTTTATTCGTTAATAAATTAACTAAATAATCATTTTCAGTTTCAATACGTTTCCGATAATCACTTTCTCCCGAAAAAAAACGTTTTTCCTGTGCTGTATTACCGGAATTATTATTCTCATTAAGTACACCACGACTCGGGCCTGCCTCAGGATCCTATTTATTCACCAAAGGAAATAAAAAATCATTAAAATCATTCGAATAATAATAAAATTAAACTATCTATACAGAGTAAATATCAAAATTATATGTGGTAATCGAAGTTATTATTAAATTAAGTTATGTCTATTGAGAGATTTTGAAGGAAATATTATAAAATGAAACCTTACAATTATTGATTGATTGCTATTGCAAGATCCAAATGTATTTTTCCACTTCTCAATAAATTTTATTCGTTTACCGATGATAGGAATCAACTCTTTAATTAAATCGGCTGACAAAGATTTAAAAGTGTCCAATGTTATTTCTTGATCTATAAAAAAAATCCGTTATATATGTACATAAAACTTTATTGTTTATCAATTATTCTGTACAAAAGTAATTATTGTACTATGATAATAATGGGCGCGTCCAGCGCACTCAGCGGAAAAGCCGGTTAGCTGAACACCACAGCGTAAAAAGTAACTACTAAGCGGTGTGTGTCGACTGGATGGGATAGCTGAGAAATTTCCCAACCGTTGAGCCAAGCTGCTTAGTTCAACTAGCCATCCAACGAGCTCAGCACTTACCCGCTGCTCAGCTGCTGAATGCGCTGAATGCGCCCATTGAGTATTTCAATAATGAACAAATGAATGTCAAGTTAATTTTGTAAAAAATTACGACTATATAATGAATAATCATACCGATAATCTTAAAGAATATAATTAATTACAAAAGCTCACCTGCAAACAATTCCACTAAATCCGCAAAGCCCCAATCAATCAAATATTGTTTAGTATCTTCATCTGCCATTGTAGAAGCTAATTAAGATTGGAACAAAAACTAAATAGGTGGTATTCAATAATCATCAACTTACTTATTTGTTCATGTAAAACAGTATCAGCACAACTAAAAAATCACAGAACACAACAAAAACTCATGAAGCACTGGACACTGCGTAAGAAAACTAAGAAATGAATCTACGCAGACTTTACACAAATGGGTTTAGGAGACTTATGTATAATGCATACTACGGAAGTGTATCGGTGTTCTGAGTCAAACGCAACGCAACACTTCATTTTTGTTTTCACTAATACATAAATTAATACTCATGATTTCAAAGAAAGGACCATGAAAGAATCAAATTTCTTTCAAATGCGAGTGACTAAAACTAAAATACTCTTTAATTGTTTATACTACAATTTAAGAGAATATTTGATGCAGTGATATGAGTTTCTTGGTCCAAGAAACTATTCGTTTTCTTCAATACGGCTCATTATTGTAGGAAACTATATTGGTTATTTGAAAGAAAATATTTTGATGTGTTTGATGCAATCAATTGTTATTGTTCATTTAATAAATTAAGATATTTAATCCAAATAATTTCTTGTATTATATGAAGTATTTCTTGTTTTATTGAAAATTTTGAACTTTAGTATGAATCACAAAATAGTTTTACTCGATTATATTACTACCTAAGCCCAAGAAAATTGAATTTCTTAACACAAACAACTTAATTTTGAATCAAACGATATGTGTTTTACACAAAAAAAAACCTATCAAACGCCACAGGCGTTTGACTCCAGATTCCTATTTTTTACAGTGTAGTTTGCCCTCAAAATTCAGAAAAACGCGGAAAATGGCGAAAAAAACGCCTATTAAATATAGCCTTGAACATATTTCGTTAGGCAACCCATCACCGTTACTTTTGTTAGCATATTATTTATCACGAAACAAATTTCATTCGGTTACTCGATCGGTGAAGGTCGCTCTTCTACGTATCTTAGACAGGAAGAAATGTATCTCAGAGTGGTTGACAACATTGATCGACAGGAAATATCCCTGGTTTCATCATAAATAATCACAACAAGCTCAGAGTTTTGGATTTCAGAAGTAATTTTAATTTTTAGTAAGAGTGCAGGAAATAGCCAATATTAAATCATTTTGAATATTGTTTGATAATCCAGAAAATACTGAAGCTGATTTTTAAATTCTGGATTATGTTTGGCCAAAAGTGAAATTAATCCAACATAATTTTCCCGAGTAATAGAATATTGAACCTCGCGGTGTCCGCGAAAGGCTTGCTCCTGACTTGGCAAGTAGCAAACAACATCTATACAAATTTTAATAATTTTCCGGTTCTTTTTAACTAACTCATTGTTCTCATAATTTAGGATTTATAATGAGTGTCTACTAGTTTTTCAATCCTTTGGCCTGTACCGAATGTAGAGAGAGCTAAACCCGATTTTAAATGCTCGCACGATTTTTGACCATGCCTATAAACGGTTTTTTGAAAATTATTTAAATCATTAAATCCCGAAGACCGCCAAATAGTACAGGCTGTGCGGCGCAAAGTTCCTTCAGATCGAAAATAAATAACCTAGCTGGTTTTTCAACGGGATAATTTAGGTAAAATTACTAGTTTTTAAAAAAAAATACTTTGGAAAAAATCGGTTTGTAGAAAGTTAACGAAAAAAAATCGGAAAGGTGGGAAACCCGATATATCGGAAAAAACAGGAAAAAAAATTTTTAATGGAAAAACAAAAAATAGGAGATTGTAGTGTGAGAAAAAACGAAAAAAATGATAGTTGTTGAAGTCAAATCCGTTAGAAACTTTACGAGAAAACACGCTTTTATCTCGAAAAAATCGCGATTTTTCGCCCTTCATTTTCTCAGCTTGTGTGACTCGTAGGAAATCGAGTGATTTTTTCCGCGAGCGCTCTATTTAAGTATATTAACCACGTTTCAAGTATATACACTGCACATATACTAATGAATGCATACACATACATTACGTTTCTTCCGTACAGGCTTTTAACGTACCGCAAAAGCAAAAATTAGAATGGGGAGTGAGGTTAAGAAATGCATTCTGTGCGACAATAACATCATAGATGAAGAATCTTCATCGGTTGTACAACAGCAAGGGATTAAAAAATTGATTCAATCAAGCAAACAACGGAAGGATGGAATGCACATTCAGCTCTTGAAACATACGTCTGTTAGAGTTCACAACAGCTGCCACCGAGTGTACGATTCCGATGCTGTCCTAAATAAATATCCTACTAGGAGCGCTCGCGGAAAAATCACTCGATTTTGTTTGCGTTTTCACGGCTCTGTCATGCATCTGGGAGATTTATAATTATGCAGAGGTTGCAGGGCAACTCTTAACGAAAAAAATGTATTTTTTTAAATTGTCGTAGGTTGCTTTCTAACCGATCGCGCACGGTTTTTTCGAAGCACCTATTTTTACATTTTCGCAAATTGTGCGGAAACTTAATATTATTTTGCGACGAAATTTTTTTTACAAAGAAACAGTATTAAAAGCTATAATTTAAGCCCCGAACGGATTTCCTACGAGTCCACAAGCTGAGAAAATGAAGGGCGAAAAATCGCGATTTTTTCGAGATAAAAGCGTGTTTTCTCGTAAAGTTTCTAACGGATTCGACTTCAACAACTATCATTTTTTTCGTTTTTCTCACACTACAATCTCCTATTTTTTGTTTTTCCATTAAAATTTTTTTTCCTGTTTTTTTTGCCATATATCGTTTTCCCACTTTTCCGATTTTTTTTCGATAACTTCCTAAAAAACGATTTTTTCCTAAGTATTTTTTTTAAAAACTAGTACTTTTACCAAAATTATCCCGTTGAAAAACCAGCCAGGTTATTTTTTTTCGATCTGAACTTTCTCAGGCTGTACTAAAACGTTCTTTCCAGTTGACAATAAAATGCAAGGCCAACAAAAAAATTTTTTGCTTTTTTTGACAACAGGTAAGCCAATTCGCGCTAATGTTATAATTTAATAGAAAAATGCCTAGTGCATGTTTTATTTTCACTTAAAATATATAATATTGGTTTCGGTCTACAATTTTCAATTATGCATTTCTCTTCCATAAATAAACGCGAGCCAAAGGATTGCTGCAAAAAATTGTTCATTACGCAAAAATGCTTAACATCAACATTACCCATTATATTTAATGAAGCAAAAACAAACTAAAAAACTAACATAAATAATATATAAGGGCCATTCCATGAAAATTCGACAAAAAAAAAGAAAATTTTGGACACGACCTTTTCCGATTTCCTTCATATTTGGTACATTTGGAGTACTCTTCTTCTTCTTTAACGGCTCTACAACCGGGATCCGGTCCTGGCCTCTCGCAACTGTTCTCTCCACAGTTTGGCATCCCTATGCTCTGAGCGTCCTGGTCTACGCCATCCTTCCAGCGGAGGTTGGGTCTCCCTCGCTGTCGTACCCCATAAGTCTTACCGCAGAGAACTTTCCGAGCAGGCTCATCTTCACTCATAAGAGCTAGATGTCCTGCCCACCGGAGTTTACCGAGCTTTATTTTCTTCACAACATCTATGTCGCGATAGCGCTCGTAGATCTCGTCATTGTAGAGTCTCCGGAATCGTCCTTCCTCACATACGGGGCCAACAATCCTCCGAAGTATTTTCCTCTCGAACACCGCCAAGAGGTTAGAGTGCTTTTTGCTAAGCACCCACGTTTCGGATGCATATGTGAGGACCGACAAGACCATCGTCTTATATAGTAAAAGTTTAGACGTTATGGTTAGATGCTTGGATTTGAAGAGCCTTGACAGGCTATAGTAGGCTTTGTTGGCTTTTAGCAGTCGTGCGCGTATTTCAGGTTCCATGCTATTGTCGGCTGCTACTATTGACCCAAGGTAGGTAAATGATTTTACCACATCAAACTCGTGTTCCTCTACCTTGATTGTGGGACCAATGTTAGGTGTTCTTGCAGACGAGGCCACCATGTACTTTGTTTTGCTTTCGTTGATGTGCAGTCCCAGATTTCCTGCCGCGCGCTCAATCTGGATGAAAGCTTCTTGTACAGCTGTTGATGTTCTTCCAATGATGTCAATGTCGTCTGCGTAAGTCAGTAATTGGGCAGACTTGTGGAGGATTGTGCCCCTTGATGTCACGCCCGAATCTCGGATCACTTTCTCCAACGCCAGGTTGAAAAGGAAGCAGGCCAGACCGTCCCCTTGTCGGAGTCCATTATAGATGTTGATTGGTCTGGACAGTATTCCGGATACCTTTACTTGGCTTGTCACATTGGTCATGGTCAACCTACATAGTCGTTGTCAGCTTATTGGGAATGCCGAATTCTCTCATGGGTTTGTAGAGTTCTACTCTGGCTATGCTATCATAGGCGGCTTTAAAGTCTATGAAGAGGTGTTGGATTGAGTTTTGAAACTCTAGACATTTTTCCATAGCCTGCCTCAAAGTGGAAATCTGATCGGTTGTTGATTTGCCTGGGCTGAAGCCACACTGGTATTGGTCTACGATATTTCTGGCGTATGGGGCCATCCTGTTTTGTGGGATGGCGGAGAATATCTTATACGCGGTACTCAACAACGTTATACCACGATAATTGCTGCACGTTGTGATATATCCTTTTTTATGTACCGGACATTTGGAGTACTAGTGACTAGTATTACGTAGGTGCAATATTTTGCCAAAATGTTGGGTAGTTTCATAAATAACGGTACTTAAACATTTCGAAATTTGCATAATACAAGTCCTTTAAAAAATAGTACAAAGTGAAAATATTATCCTAGCACGGTATTCATCATTTTGAAGAAAAACCTTCAAGCTATTAAATAAAAATGCCAAAAAGGACATTCGGCGAAAAAAGGATTCAAAGGACATCTTAAGTATCCTTTATCCTTGGGGAACTCAAAAAGACAACGAGGGATTTTCTCCAAATTTTTATATGTTTTGACTGGCAACACTGAAGATAAGTTGCCTAAGTCTTATGCTGGGATCGAAGGCCGCTTGGGAAGGAGAATTTTTTAAAGTATAGCCTGTCAATCGTAGTGGCGTGTGTGAATCGGACGAACACGTAAATATTTTGAGCCGGACCAAGAGTACCTCCCCCACCCGTTTTCGAGGATGCTGAACACGATGGCGTTGTTAGAGTTTCTGTTTGGGGTTGCGCAACCCCCAAAACCACCCCAACGCACTTTACACGATTTCCCTGTAAAAAAACAATTTCCTCCCGTTTTTGAGGGTGCTGAACACGATGGCGTTGTTAGAATTTTTCTTTGGGGTTGCGCAACCCCCCAAACCGCCAAAAACCATCCCTAAGAGGGGTTAAACGCACTTTACACGGTTTCCCTGTAAAAAAATACTTTCCCCCCGTTTTCGAGGGTACTGAGCATGATGTTGGTATTGGATATCGCTTCCGACCCCCAGCAACTCCTCCACCGGCCAATACTCTCCCCCAAAAGGGGTGCTTATTTTTGTACTAGCGCAAAAATATATTTCCTCCGTTTTCGAGGATTCCAAGCACGGTGGTGGCGCATAAATTATTTTAAACCCCTCGAATCCCTTCCCGTAAATGAAACAAAAGGAGACGAGATGATTATTGGGCATTACAGGGATTGGAGGGGTTTAAAAAAATGTATCCACCACCGTGCTCAGCTGATATAACAAATATTTTTTTTTGCAAAATTGGAAAGCTTGGACAATTTTCATTGAATCATGTCGGACAATTTTTATCCTACGGCTTTTACTTTTGAAGTTATTAGCAAGTTTAATGTTAAAATTGGCCTTATTTGGTGCTTATTTGGTACTTTTTGGCAAAGCTTAAATGAAAAATTACGAAAAAGAGCCAATTATTGCATTAAATTGCTTATAACTCGACAAATGGAAGCCGTAGGATAAAAATTGTCCAGACATTATTCATAGAAAATTGTCCAAGTTTTCCAATTTTGCAAAAAAAAAATTAGTTAACCACGTATTTTTTGGATAAAAATGTGGTTTTAGTTGAAAATTTTGTTAAAAAAACGAAATTTTGATTTTGATGGCTCATTGTTCTGGAAGTTGATACCGTAGAACCTTGACCTTTACAGTTTTAGATATGTGGGAGTATTCTGCGTACACTGATACCTTATTCATGAAAAAAGCTCATAGGGTTACAAAAATACAGGGTGATATGTAAACCGTTACGATTTACCGCCCCCTTTCCATACGATTTTTTGTTCGTCTATCCAAAACCTATCCACAGCCAAGGGCGGATGCAGAAAAGTTTTTTAGGGGGGGCGATCTGAGTAATAAAAAATTTTAAGGATATATATTATTTGTAATGTTTATATGTCAATGAACTTGTGAATATTTATTTAAGTGCACTTTTTGAATGCTTCTACTTCGGGATATGTCTAAGAAATAAAATGAAATCTGAGTGAAATGAAAAAGAGGTTGAGGCTGTAAATGCACATTTATCTATAATGTTTTGAAAAACCATTTTTATGCATGTTCGTGAATAACTTGAATTGCTCCATCACCTTAAAAGAAAACAATTCGCAGGAAACTTTCGCTTTTGGAATATACAAATTAATACAGATAGTGTTATTGATAGATACGCCAATACTAGAAAACATAGGATCGATTTTGTTCTATAAATTTATTTTATAAGTTTGATTATTAAATTTATAATAAATAAAAGTAAAAATTCTAGTTATTAATTTCATTTAAAATTCAAATATAAAGTTGAAAATTTTACTACTAGGTATATTTCTCATAAAAAAACTTTATTTTTTTTTATTTTAGGGGGGGGGGGCGATCGCCCCAATCTCCCCCCTGTGGATCCGCCCCTGTCCACAGCCGGCCGCTTTGTAAACTTACCGGTATACACCCTGTATATTGCGAAAAAACTACTTTTGAATCTATGTTTTTCGACACTTAAAGCGCCATAACTGGTGCTATATTAGCCCTACGTAAAAAATGATATAACAAAAATTATAGATAATCGTGTGACCTATAAGTCTTACGACGGATTTTTTAATTTAGAATTAATCATTAACGAAATTTAGTGCAAAGAAAGTGATATATGAAGTTTGAAGCACTATTTCTCCGTAGATATTGACTTTACACAAAAAAATTTAAACAAGAAAGTTAAATCACTTATTTATCTAAAAAAAAGATAAACCTTTTTGTCGTAAAAAGCATAGTTTTTGAGATATAGAATTAAACGCGTTTTCCTTCACTGTAACTCTTTAGCAAGAATGTGGGGATGACGCCATTTTGAATTTAAGCTTATAAAAATATATAAAATCATTTGGTAAAAAAAAATCGCGTGCGGTATTTTTCGCATTACGAAGGCCTTTTTTTCGACCTATTTATTGGACTATGGTGGTTTTTGGCGGTTTCGGGGGGTTGCGCAACCCCAAAGAAAAATTCTAACAACGCCATCGTGTTCAGCATCCTCGAAAACGGGGGAAAGTGTTTTTTACAGGGAAATCGTGTAAAGTGCGTTTAAAACCTCTTGGGGGTGGTTTTGGGGGGTTGCGCATCCCCAAACAGAAATTCTAACAACGCCATCGTGTTCAGCATCCTCGAAAACGGGTGGGGGAGGTACTCTTGGTCCGGCTCAAAATATTTACGTGTTCGTCCGATTCACACACGCCACTACGATTGACAGGCTATGCTTTAAAAAATCCCAGCATGAGACTTTGGCAACTTATCTTCAGTCAGTCAGCCAGTCAAAACATATAAAAATTTGGAGAAAATCCCTCGTTGTCTTTTTGAATTCCCCAAGGATGAAAACTTGAACGACCAATGGAATGACATAAAAAGAGCAGTGAAAGGATCAGCAGAAGATATTCTAGGTTTCGTTCAACAAGAACGAAGAGTAGAATGGTTTGACGAAGAATGCGCCCAGGTGACAATGGAGAAAAACCGAGCTTACCAAGTCATGCTAAGTAGGCACAGAACAAGAAACTCTGAAGAGGAGTATAAAGAAAAGAGGCGAGCTGAGAAGAGAATGCACAAAGCGAAAAAAAGGCAGTATTGGGAAGAACAAATGGAAAAAATAGAAGAATCAGCAAGCTTAAATGATGCAAGAAACTTCTACAAAAAGGTAAACCAACAACGGAAAGAATTTAAGCCTAGAGTGAAAATGTGCAAGGATAAAAGTGGGGAGATATTAAGTAATAAGGACGAAGTATTGGCTAGATGGGCAGAGCATTTCGAGGAACTACTACTAATGAACCCAGAGCAGGAGCACATTGGTACCCGAAATGTGCAGAACATGAACGCGGACGATGAGAGTGACAGCACAGCAGCCCCCACCATAGAGGAAGTACGCCTGGCATTGCGAGCACTAAAAAATAATAAGGCATCAGGGTCTGACAGCATACCTGCAGAACTCATTAAGCAAGGCGGAGAGGAAACTATCCAAAAACTACATGAAGTAATAGTGGAAATCTGGAGACGGAAAGAAATGCCTGATGAGTGGAACGAGGGCATAGTGTGTCCCTTACACAAAAAAGGAGACCCTCTATCTTGCAACAACTATAGAGGAATAACGCTATTGAACACAACGTACAAAGTATTTTCACGTGTACTCTATATTAGACTACGACCATACGTGGAAAGAATATTAGGAGAGTATCAATGCGGTTTTCGTCCTGGAAGATCCACAACCGACCAGCTATTTGTACTCAGAGAAACCCTAGAAAAAGCTGTTGAATTTAACATAAACATCCACATGTTATTCATCGACTACAAATATGCTTACGATAGTGTGAACCGTAATGAGTTATTTGATGCTATGGAGCAGCTCGGAATACCTAATCACCTAGTAGAACTGACGAAAATTTCGATGAAAGATGCAAGGTGTAGAGTCAGAATAGATGGCGAACTATCCCCACCCCTCAGAACAAATAGAGGATTAAGGCAAGGCGACGCACTATCCTGCTTGTTATTCAACGTGGCCCTAGAAAAAGCAGTAAGAGATGCATCGATTAACGAATCTTCGATAGGTCAGTGCAAATATTAGCCTTTGCCGACGATATAGCTATCCTTGGAAGATCATTTGAGAGCATGAAGGAGACCTTTGTAGCACTTGAGCAAGCCGCAAAAAAAATCGGGTTGGAAATAAACGAGCACAAAACAAAGTATATGTACACAAAAAACGCCAGAAGTAGCAGACAGAACATAACGATAGACACCTACAATATAGAAGCAGTAGATGAGTTTGTGTACCTCGGCACGATTATAACAAAAGGTAATGATACATCGGCCGAAATCAGAAGACGAATAGCACTGGCTAATAAATGCTACTTTGGTCTACGCAGGCACCTGACGTCTAGAAATATATCAAGGAAGACGAAACTGGCACTTTACACGACACTAATAAGGCCTGTCCTACTATATGGTTCGGAAGTGTGGACATTGAAAAACGCAGACGAAGCATTGGTAGGAAGATTTGAAAGGAGAATTCTTCGTTCGATCTACAAAGGAATACAGGTTGATGGAATTTGGAGAAGAAGATACAACTCAGAGTTGTATGAAATCAGCAAGATTCCAAACATTGTCAAAGTGATCAAAATAAACGGACTGCGATGGATTGGTCACGTCCAACGAGGTGCGGAACGGAACCCAACAAAGATAGTGCTGGGGAAAGTACCGTCCGGAAAACGCAGACCCGGTCGGCCTAAGAAAAGATATATAGATGACGTCGAAGAAGACTTGAGGCAGTTGGGAATAAGAAACTGGAAAAGTCGAGCCAGAGATCGAGAATCATGGAGGCGAATGCTGGAGGAAGCCAAGGCCAACAATAGGCTGTGGAGCTCCTGATGATGATGAAGGATAAAGGATACTTAAGATGTCCTTTGAATGCTTTTTTCGTCGAATGTCCTTTTTGGCATTTTTATTTAATAGCTTGAAGGTTTTCTTCAAAATGATGTATACCGCGCTAGGATAATATTTGCACTTTGTACTATTTTTTAAAGGAACTTGTATTATGCAAATTTCGAAATGTTTAAGTATCGTTATTTATGAAACTACCCAACATTTTGGCAAAATATTGCACCTACGTAATACTAGTCACTAGTACTCCAAATGTACCAAATATGAAGGAAATCAGAGAAGGTCGTGTCCAAGCCATTGGTCGAATTTTCATGGAATGGCCCAAAAATATTTTTCAATTTATCCAATTTTCTTTTCAAACTAACGTTTTAAAACTACTTGCTCTATTTTTAACTCACAAAACAAATCGCACCAACTAAATTTTAGGCAAAACAATTTTTTATTTTTTTTAATTAATAATTACTCCAAAAATACTGCTTTTTACTATTTTCTACTTCCCTTGGCAGTGGTCACAGGGACAAACGTTCGTTGTGTTCCCCCATCTCCACTTCCCTCTTCATCAGCAAGTTCGCACCAAAGTGCGTTCCAACGGACAGTCAAGCGGAGCAATTCAAATTCTGCTTCTCGAAGTCCGCTGGCATGTTTCTTTTCGTATATAGAATAGTTTTCGTATGCGAATCCAGAGAGAAGGAGGAGAGAACTTTCGCTCATGGATATAACATAAAATATTGCTTCCATTTAATTGGTCATTTGGAGACAATGAATGGGTGGTGCTACACGGAGACTCGAGAAGTCGGCCGAAATCAGATTTGAGTCTCGTTATTTAATGCTACACGAGGCTGCCTTCGGCTTGGAATAATTCTTTATCCTACATGAAACCTTTGATTGTGTGTATTTACCGCGGGCTTTGTTCACATTTGAGAAGGGAGAAGAGAAAGAAATGTGCGTATGAGTTAGTTTTCACCCCAGAAATTTTTGGATGAAAATTCTTTCGTTCAAGTTTCGTCATGTGCGTCCTTCTTTCTCTCCTCTCCTTCGTTTCTTTCCTATAAAACCGGATTTTTCGTACGTCTTGAGTCTTCGTGTAGCATCCCACATTTTATATCTAACAGTGGAGGCTAGAAAAAGCAGCTATAATACAAAGTTAATCTCAGAATGATAAAATAAAAAAGGAAAGTTTTTTAAAAGAAAAGAATAATTTATTGATAAAATTTGAATTTCTATTTCTTAAGAAATTGTAAGGGATGCAATGCATCCCTTGCTTCCAAAGACGCCACGCCACTGACACCAACCTCTTGGCAGGGCCGTCTTCAACCTATTAGAGGCACTGGGCACTTTATGATTGTGCCGTGATCACCCAGTTGTCACCCCTTAAACGATCACCTTTTCCAATAACTTCACTTTATTATAAATTTAAATCTTACAAGAATTGTCTTCAGTAATGCCATCTTTAATTCAATTTATATAATTATTTCAAGAAAAGCTAATTCATTCAAGTTAAGGTTTTTTTCAAATTGTAATAAACTTGTATTTAATGATTATGATTTTGGAGAAGTTAATATGTAATTATTTTAGTTCAATGTTGACAAACATTGCCTTAGTCAGATGTGAACTGTGATACTTTGGAGTCAATGAGTGCACGGTGTGTATTTTATGACTTCATTTTATTGACTGATTCGTTATCATTTACAATAGCTTTAACAGCTCTTACTTACTACTACAATAATAACTATATATGTTCTCTACATCTCCCCTGTAAGATAATATTACAGCTACATTTAAATTCAAGTTAAATATTTACATTATTTTCAATAGCATATCATTTGGTGGTCAGTCATCAGCGGAATAGGGGGAATAACATGTAGCATAACATGCACGTGCCGTAACTATTCCGGACTGATGGAAGTGCGATCATAACCTCCTAGCGGTGGCCACTGGTAACTATCCTATGAGAGAGGATAGGCTAACATGATCGGGCTAGTCCCTTCCAAGAAAGGTTGGCGTGAGGCTAATAACCTCACCCGTAAAAAACAAACATTACGGAACGAGCAACATGCCTCGGATACTGGAAAAAACGACGACGACCACGGCAACGAAAAAGGCAAAATGATTTAAGAATTTTCTCATGGAACGTACGAACTCTGTACAGAACTCGAGCTACACAACACCTGGCCGATACCCTGTCAACATATAAAGCTGACATTACCGCCATTCAGGAGATGCGATGGACAGGGAATGGTGTTTTGCAAAAACCTGATTATGACGTATATTACAGCTGTCATACGAAACACCATGTGCTCGGGGTAGGTTTTATGGTCAGCAAAAGGATGAAGCCTACCATTATCGGCTTTAAAGCAATAAACGAAAGGCTATGTACCCTTCGTGTGCGAGGCAAATTTAAGAACATCAGCCTCATAAACGTTCACGCACCTACAGAAGAGTCCCCGGACGATGAAAAAGAAGAATTCTTCGAAGTAGTTGAACGGGAACTTAATGCCTGCCCCAGATATGATGTAAAAATCATATTGGGAGACCTGAACGCCAAAGTAGGCCGGGAGCCCGTATACAGGCAATATGTCGGCACCCACAGCTTGCATGAGAACACTAATGACAATGGGCAGCGAGTTATAGAGATGGCAGCAAGTAAGAACTTGGTCGTTGCAAGTACCAGATTTGCGCGTAAAGATATCCATAAAGCCACCTGGATATCTCCTGATGGGGCGACTCGCAATCAAATAGACCATGTGTTGATAGACCGCCGCCACCTTTCGGGTCTGATGACGGTACGAACGTACCGAGGTGCCAACTTCGACTCAGATCACTATCTTGTTGGTATGGTGCTCCGAGAGCGCATTACAACGCTGAAAAGCTTTGTATCCGCTGATCAGGCTCGAATCAACACAGCTGCACTACGCAACGAAATGGCCAGAAACAGCTACGGTCAGGCGTTAGAACTCGCGCTCAGAAGAGCAAGTCCTGGGGATGAGATGCCGGGCGTCGACGAGAGCTGGACCCACCTTAAAAATACTGTCATTAGTACTGCTGATTCCATCTTAGGCAGAAGTCGTAGAGATCGGAACGACTGGTTCGATAATGAATGCAAGCTGGCAACTGAACGTAAGAATGCTGCGTATCGAGCAATGCAGCAGTCTCAGAGAACACGAGCACGCGAAGAGAAATATAAAGAGCTCAGAAAAGAAGAAAAGAGAATTCACAAACGAAAAAAGGAAGCCTGGGAGAAAAATCTCGTTTGTGAACTAGAACAGTACAGAGAGCGACGGCCGCACCAGGCGCGGGAGTTCTACCGAAGAGTACGCGGTATGACGCAATTCACACCTCGTTGCACATACTGCAAGGACAAAGAAGGGAATCTGATCACCGATCCTCAAGGCATCTTGGAGCGATGGGAAGAGCACTTTCATGAATTGCTAAATGGCGAGCTAACTGAGGATTTGGAGGCTCCACCAATATCTGACGATAATGCTACGCTGTCACCACCAAGCTTAGCAGAAGTTAGCAGTGCCATCACCCGGCTCAAAAACAACAAGGCCTCGGGTGCAGACGGCATCCCTGCGGAGCTGGTTAAATATGGAGGGCCTACATTACACCAAGCGATTCATGAATTAATTGTGCAAGTATGGGAGCAGGAAGCGATGCCAGAAGACTGGAGAAAAGGCATCCTCTGCCCGGTACATAAAAAAGGAGATATCACAACGTGCAGCAATTATCGTGGTATAACGTTGTTGAGTACCGCGTATAAGATATTCTCCGCCATCCTACAAAACAGGATGGCCCCATACGCTAGAAATATCGTAGGCCAATACCAGTGTGGCTTCAGCCCAGGCAAATCAACAACCGATCAGATTTTCACTTTGAGGCAGGCTATGGAAAAATGTCTAGAGTTTCAAAACTCAATCCAACACCTCTTCATAGACTTTAAAGCCGCCTATGATAGCATAGCCAGAGTAGAACTCTACGAAGCCATGAGAGAATTCGGCATTCCCAACAAGCTGACAAGACTATGTAGGTTGACCATGACCAATGTGACAAGCCAAGTAAAGGTATCCGGAATACTGTCCAGACCAATCAACATCTATAATGGACTCCGACAAGGGGACGGTCTGGCCTGCCTCCTTTTCAACCTGGCGTTGGAGAAAGTGATCCGAGATTCGGGCGTGACATCAAGGGGCACAATCCTTCACAAGTCCACCCAATTACTGGCTTATGCAGACGACATTGACATCATTGGAAGAACATCAACAGCTGTACAAGAAGCTTTCATCCAGATTGAGCGCGCGGCAGGAAATCTGGGACTGCACATCAACGAAAGCAAAACAAAGTACATGGTGGCCTCGTCTGCAAGAACACCTAACATTGGTCCCACAATCAAGGTAGAGGAACACGAGTTTGATGTGGTAAAATCATTTACCTACCTTGGGTCAATAGTAGCAGCCGACAATAGCATGGAACCTGAAATACGCGCACGACTGCTAAAAGCCAACAAGGCCTACTATAGCCTGTCAAGGCTCTTCAAATCCAAGCATCTAACCATAACGTCTAAACTTTTACTATATAAGACGATGGTCTTGCCGGTCCTCACATATGCATCCGAAACGTGGGTGCTTAGCAAAAAGCACTCTAACCTCTTGGCGGTGTTCGAGAGGAAAATACTTCGGAGGATTGTTGGCCCCGTATGTGAGGAAGGACGATTCCGGAGACTCTACAATGACGAGATCTACGAGCGCTATCGCAACATAGATGTTGTGAAGAAAATAAAGCTCGGTAGACTCCGGTGGGCAGGACATCTAGCTCGTATGAGTGAAGATGAGCCTGCTCGGAAAGTTCTCTGCGGTAAGACTTATGGGATGCGACAGCGAGGGAGACCCAACCTCCGCTGGAAGGATGGCGTAGACCAGGACGCTCAGAGCATAGGGGTGCCAAACTGGATGACATCGGCTCAGAATCGGGACCGGTGGAGAGAACAGTTGCGAGAGGCCAGGACCGGATCCCGGTTGTAGAGCCGTTAAAGAAGAAGAATATCATTAAGATCAATATTTGAGGATTAATATAATTTTGAAATATAGAAAATATAATGGGGATTAATATAATTCTTAAATAAAGAAAGGAATGGCTTCACATATTGGTAGTATAGCCTTCTTTCGCTGCGTGAGATACAGTCACTTCTTTCGCTTCCTTATATATATGGAGTTTCTTCTTACAATAGATCCCTCATTTGTTTCAATCCAGTAGGATCTGGGTGTATGATGCTTCTCATGTATTTTTGCTGGAAACCAGTGCTTCCCGCTCATGAACCACACCTCATCTCCCTTTTCAAAGTCTTCTCTCTGTTTTGTATTTTTATCGTAATTGATTTTGTTATTTATATTATTTTTTCGCAATATTGGTAGAATTGTGTTGCTAATACGTTCGTTTTTAAATATTTTACTTTTCCCTGGTATAATTGATCTTGTTTGTCTATTCATTAATACTTCTGTAGGAATTAATTTTGAATTTTTGATAGGTGTGTTTCTATATTCGAGTAATGCTAACCACAAGCTACTTTTTGTCTCATTACACTTTAGTATAATTTTTTTAGCTATTTGTACGAGCCTTTCTGCAAATCCATTAGACCTCGGATAATGTGGACTACTGGTTACTATCTCTATATCTAATTTTTCTGCAAATTCTCGGAATTTATATGAATTAAAAGGCATGTTATCAGATACTATCGTACGTGGAATACCGTGGGTTGAAAAAATTACTTCTAATCTATTGATTATTTGTTGCGCCGTTTTATTTTTTAGGGGTATTATATCAATATACTTTGATAAGTAGTCACCTACAACTAAATACGTTTTTCCTGCCGCTTCCATTAAATCCACTGCTATTTTGCTGTAGGGTATATCTGGAATTTCATGATTTATCAGGGGTTCTTTAACATTTGAAGCCCTATACTTCTGGTATATTTTACATTTTACTATGAGATCCTCTGTTTCCTCATTAATACCTGGCCAATAAATTAGGCCTCTAGCCCTGTTCTTGGTCTTTTCAATACCTAGATGTGATGTATGAAGCGTTTCAAGTACGGAATTTCTTAAGGTGGTTGGTACTATTATTCTGTCATTCAAATATATTAAATTATCTTCTATGTACAAGTCATTTCTTAATTTGCAAAAGAATTTTATGTTTTCCGCTAAATATTTTTTGTCCCTTGGCCAACCACTTTTAATTGTCTCTTTAAGTGCACTCAACACGATATCCTTATTTGTTTCCTCCTGAAATAATTTTTTCTTCTTATCGCTTATATTAATAGAATGTACTAGTTCATTTAAACCTGGTATTTCTTCTACTTTCATGTTATCATTATTGCAGTTTCTAGATAATAAGTCAGCTAACGTAAGATCTTTTCCTCTTAAGTATGATACACTTAAATTGTACCGCTCTAACTTTAACTTCATTCGTTGTAAACGCGATGATGGAATTTTGCTATATTTTTTGCTGAATATTCCTAGCAGTGGCTTATGATCTGTGACTACTTTTATCAACCTACCATATATGTAGTTGTGGAAGCGAGTACATGCAAAAACAATTGCTAGCATCTCCTTCTCAATTTGGGCATAATTCACTTCTGTTTCCGACAGACTTCGAGATGCAAAGCAGACAGGTTTGTTATTTTGTATTAATACACAACCCAGTCCATGTTTTGATGCATCTGTTTGTAATACTATGTCTTTATCACAATCAAATGCCTGTAATATAGGTGCTTGCGTAATCATTGTTTTTATATTTTCCAATGCCTTGCTATGCTCATTTAGCCATTGGAAATGTACATTCTTTTTTAATAAATATCTTAGTGGTGTAGTAACTTCTGACAGATTCGGTAAAAAGTCTCGAATATAATTAATAAAACCTATATCTTCTATAGCTTGCATTCGTGTATTGTCAAAAGTGATTCCTTCTGCAGAAATAATGTGACCTAAGTACTTAATTTCTTTTAACTTATACTGAACTTTCTCTTTATTAAATACTACATTTCTTTCTTTTGCTCTAGTCATAATTTTTCTAACCGTTTCATCGTGTTCTTTTTCATCTTTGGTTGCCACCAATATATCATCAATGTATATTATGACGTTCGGAATATCACCAAAGTCAATTTCATTAATCTTTTGAAAGACTTCAGGTGCTATCTTAAGACCAAACGGTAACCTCCTGAACCTGTAACATCCGAAAACTGTACTAAAAGTGCATAAACTTTTGGATTCTTCATCTAATTCAATTTGATAAAAACCGTCTTTGATATCAAAAATGGAAAAAAGGTTTTTTCTTGCTAATTTTGATCTTATATGATCGAAAGTCGGAATTTCATAATAGTTGTTTTTAATTGCAGCATTTAGAGCTTTGGGATCTAAACATATACATATGTACGTATACTTTTATTTGGCTTTTCCACTATTACGATATTTGATATCCATTCACTAGATTCTGTTGCTGGTTCTATTATTTGATTTTCACAAAGCCTTTGCAGTTCTTTTTTTAATGGCTCACGTAGGCTAAGTGCTATTCTTCTGGGAGGTTTTGATATTGGAATTGATTTTTCTATGACTTCTATATGGAAGTTTTTATAAAAAGAACCTAACCCTTCAAAATTTGTTTTATATTTCTGAAATATATCTTCTTCCGTATAAGAAATAGTTTTTATTCTTTGTATTAATTTTAATTCTACGCATGCCTGTAGCCCTAATATTGGTTCATTATACTCGTCACTATTAACTATATGGAATGATTGATTAGAAATTCTATTATTAGCTACACAATGTAATTCTACTATTCCCATGCTCTCTATAAGAGTACCATTATATGCTTCTAGTGCTGAAGTTGGAGGCTTAATTAGCGAGTTAGGTATAGTTTTAATATATTGCATTGGTATGACATTAGCTTCAGCACCAGAGTCTAATTTAAATCCAATGCATCCCTTGCTTCCAAAGACGCCACGCCACTGACACCAACCTCTTGGCAGGGCCGTCTTCAACCTATTAGAGGCACTGGGCACTTTATCACCCCTTAAACGATCACCTTTTCCAATAACTTCACTTTATTATAAATTTAATTCTTACAATTACAATTCTGCTTCAGTAATGCCATCTTTAATTCAATTTATATAATTATTTCAAGAAAAGCTAATTCATTCAAGTTAAGGTTTTTTCAAATTGTGATAAACTTGTATTTAATGATTATGATTTTGGAGAAGTTAATATGTAATTATTTTAATTCAATGTTGACAAACATTGCCTTAGTTAGATGTGAACAGCTTTAATTTAATGCTTGTCAATATTGCCAGAAATATTGCCCGAATATTATTTGTTTACTGCTAGTTGATTTTCTTTAATGTTACCGTGTTGCGTGCTTAGAATTGGTTCTGGGTTGTTGGATGCTTTCCTTAGTTGGATTCTCTTGGTGAGATTGGGTTGATGATTTTCCTTCAATTAATTTCAGTACACCAAAACCTCGATTTGCGTCGTTAATTGGGACAAGAGAAAGACGACGCAAACCAAAACGACGCAAATCGAAATCAGTTTTCTTATTATGAATATTTCTACAAGTTCTTTATTAATTGGTACCAGAATAGTATATTTCATGAGAAAATCCAAGTTTTATTAATAAAAACATGTTACATATATGTATTGCAACAAGAAGTTTAATTCATAATAAGTTAAGGGAAATCCCCTTTTATATGAAATTTAGCAACGCAAATAGAAATATTAACGGCGCAACTATGAAACCACGAAAATTAATGAACGGAAACTTCGAAAAGGACGCAAATAGGAACGACGCAAACCGAGGTTTTGGTGTAGTTGGTTTCCATTCATCCGGATAGATGTCGCCGGCCTTGTATGTTGATTGATCGTTTCTGCTTCAATTAATTCCCAAATTCCGCTTGCATAGGTTAACTTCGATTTGTCTTACAAGATGGTGCGCTAGTTGCGCGTTGATTGCTGCTACTTCTGCTGTCTTTTGGATACTGCTAAAACTTTTTATCCTACGGCTTTATTTTTTGGAGTTATAAGCAATTTTAATGATAAAATTGGCTCTATTTAGTACTTTTTCACCTAAGCTTTGCCAAAAAGTACCAAATAAGCACGAAATAAGGCTAATTTTAACATCAAACTTGCTAATAACTTCAAAAGTAAAGGCAGTAGCTTTCCAATTTTGCAAACAGAAAACTCAGTTAACTACGTATTTTTTGGAGAAAAACGTGGTTTTAGTTGAAATTTAGTGGAAAAAAACCAAAGTTTTGACTTTGACGACTTATTGCTCTGGAAGTTGATAGGATAGAACCTTACTTTTGACAGTTTTAGAGAGGTCTTCGTACACTGATTCCTTATTCGTGAAAATAGGTCATAGCGCTACAAAAAAGCAGGGTGATATGTAAAACTCTACCAAAAAACTTCAAAACGCCCTAGCGGCTAAACCGTAACGATTCCCCCCCCCCACCCATTCGATTTTTTGTTCTTCTATCCATAGCCTATCCACAGCTGGCCGCTTTGACCCTCCTCATGGGACATCCTGTATATCAGCTGTCTTTCTTTGACATTTTGGCGGCAGTAATTCTGAAAAAAGGTAAGACGATGTGAATTATATATTTTTCTTGGTTTTACGTAATTTATTTTATTTATTTCAGGATTTTAGGAGGGATGACATTATTGCTGACGTAATTCACTTCATTTGGTGTTGCCAGGAAGGTATGTGATGTAATTTTTTATTCTTATAAAAGGAGTTCGGAGGTAGGCTTAAAAAACTGGTAAAATTAGTACACCTTGAACAGATAGAATTATTTCAAAGGTATCACAAAATTCTTTATTGTCACCAAATACTTAAGAGGGACTTGGCGTAGCGTCTACGTAAAAGTCTACTGAACTAATTGTCGCGAGTTCAAACCCCGGATGGGACAGTTCGATTTTTTTTCTTTTTTTCTTTTCTAAATTCATTCAGACTGGATTAATCTTGTAAAGAATTATTACATACTCTTCGGTGAGAAATTCCATGCATACTCATGCACACTGTAAGAGTATTATCCTTTGAATTGGAGAACTATTTAACCGAATTTATGATTTATTTTTTTAAATTCCCCCAAAAAAGAATGAATTTTTAGAAACCCACTTGGGAAAAAAACCAATCCCATCCCGTGATGCACAAAAAAGGATGAAATAACTGTTTGTAATTCTTTACAACATAATGGATCTAGAAAGAAGAATCACTTTTGAGGACAGTGTGCTAACGCCTGTTTTCATAACCTTCTATATTACAAGCCATGAACATGGAAAATATTGAGAGCGAATTTCCGCTCAATCGGACTACAACTCGGTGAAGTCACGTTATGTTGTTAGTGTAATTTGGAGAATTTGGGAGAATTTGGTAGTCCGATTCTCTCAATATTTATTCTTGTTCATGGCTTGTAAATATAGAACGTTATGATTAAGTGCATAAGCTAACAAAGAAATGAAAACAATTTTCGAAGCATGTGTTAGTGCAATGAAAGAAAACTACAACTGGCACCGTCTTCAAAAAGAAGGAGTTTATTCACGATATAGCAGGGGAACATTCTCGCAATACGTATGCTGCGCCATCGGTTAAACGATACTACCAAAAGGACCATCCTAAGAATGGATGGTCCAAAAATTAAAGGATTCCTGTAGAAACGAGGCTGCCAGTCGTGAACTGATCCTTTAGTCGCACCCCATTTGTTTTCTTAGGTGGAACGTTCCTGGAAACGAAGCGACTCAACAGGCCTCTAGCTGCACATCGGTAACTTAAAACTCTTCGGTGAGAAATTTCATTCTTACTCATGCAGACTGTAAGAGAATTATCCTTTGAATTGGAGAACTATTTAGCCGAATTTCCGGTATGACTTATGTACATATTTAGCCAGTATATAGCAACACTCTCTCGTAGCACAGGGAGTAAATACCTGCCTCTCGTCCAAGGGTGCCGAGTTCGATTCTCCCGCTATTGCATTTTTTTCAATCGACTTTATATTCTCACAATTTTGATTAAATTTTGTTTTTTAGTTTCATTCGGGGAATTTTGTTTCATACTCATACTAAATAAGTTTTTTTTATTAAATAACTCCGAAAGTGCGCAAATATATTATTGCAAAAACTATTTAGCTACTGCCTTGATCCTTTCGACGACGGCGTGTTATACTTATCGTAATAAATAATTTTTTTTAAATTGGCCTCGAAAAAAAATGAACGGACTAAAAAGTACGAAATAAAATAAATATTTAAAAACCTGCTTCAAAAAAAACCAATACCGTGACGCACAAAAAAGGATGAAATAATTGTTGGTAGTTCTTTACAATACTAATCCAATCAGAATGGATTTAGAAACAAGAATCACTTTTGAAAAAATATTTTTGTAATTCTTTACAACGTTAATCCAATCAGAATGGATCTAGAAAGAAGAATCACTTTTGAAGGCGGTCCCAGGTTGACTTTCATTGCACTAATCTTGCTTCGAAAATTGTTTTCATTTCTTTGTTAACCTTATGCACTTAATACATCGCCCCAATATGGCTCTTGTCGAGGCCAGTCGTTTCTCAATTCGATGTCCTAGAATACAACCATTGAACCTGAGTTGAATGATTATAACGCCGACCACATTTCGTTATTTTCCTCTGAGATGAGTGCTGATGAAGATGACAATATGCAAGAAGTGGAAATAGAAGATATAGAGAGATAATCAAGAAATTTTATCATAACTTGTAACCCATGGATTAGGCCTACGAGAACACCAAGTAAAAAACGTCCCTTGCATTCTACCTTAGAGGTGGTGCGGAAACGAATGCAGCACGATGCCAAGACTTCTCAGCCCTTTATCTCGAAAACTATTGGTTCTACGTAAATTCGGTATAGGAAACTTTTATGCAGATTTATCTAATGAACAAACTTTACTTAACCAAAATTTACGTAACGCCGATAATTTACGAGATATTTCCGAAAAACTGATTTTGGTGACCTTTGACCTCTAATATCTCAAGATGCGGACACGAGATTTTATGAGACTTTTGACACATAATTTAGAATACCAAAACAAAGGTTCATACAAATTTTCAGCTTATTACCTCTCATTCCGAGGTTGACCCCTTTTTTTGCCTTATTTGACTGGACTAAATGCAAATTCTACATTTGGAAATTTGTCTTCAATTTTGATTTCTTGCTAAAGATTTAATATTCCTTCATTTTCAGTAGACCGGACAATTTTCAAGTATTCTGTTAAACGCAGACATTCCATTTCCAACTTCTGCTCGTTAACGTCTTCATAATAGATTTCAGCAAATTCTTTGCAACTTTCTCTCAGCTCATCGGAAAAAAATAAACCAAACTGATGATTAATCAGTGCCGTAGCTACTCTGTTTCGCGTCAACTGGCAACAAGCGCCTTGTGACTTGCAGCTTGCTCTAAGCGCTTACAAGAACTTATCTATTTCACGGTAAACGCTGGAAAAAATTACAGACATCTCGTCAAGTGACGATGAGCTATTTTTAATTGAAAATGTAGAGTTGAACCTATTACGAAAAAGGCAACTTGTGCATGAAATTAACCTCGAAAGAAGATTTGGTGAATCCCACCATCTATTTCCTCCGTTGAAATCCGATAGTTAGATTTTTCTCTTTTGTGAGAATGGAGTTGAGCACGTTTAACTACGTTCTCTCAAAAGTCAAAGGTTTGTTAACGAAGAACTGAAGGAATTTGTACAAGCAACCAATATATCCGGAAGAGTGCAATTTATTTTATTTGTAATTTTAATCTTGTCCCATATTGCTCTTCTTTGTAATATAGGTACAACTAATTAATTCTTCGGCATCTACCATTTCTTAATACAAACAAAACTTTTCGATGCAAATAAAAAACGTAGAAATACACTACTAGACATATACACATTGTAGTCCGCCAGCTTAATAAGCGCTGGAAATAATGCTTCACTCACTCTTGTTTGCCGGTCGAAACTTGCAGCAATCGCTTGCATGTCGGTAAAAGCTTTTTCTGAGAACGCACACACTTAAAACAGTGGAGACTTTTACTCGCGCCTGTAAGCACTTGTCGGCGATTGTTTGCCAGCGCTGAAAACAAGCTTTGTACGTGAACGCACCCTATTAGAATAGAATGAAGTACAAGCTCTCAACAATATACACACTCGCACATCATCTGCTTTGCGTACAATATCCTTAACGGCCCATCCACACTACACAATCTTCGATGCGCACTCATTTTAGTTTTTTCTCAGAATTTCAGAGAATTGTAAAAAAGTCCTTTGGAAAAGGGCTCATTCCACTTTTTTATGCCCTTTTAAAACGCCGCCTTGTAGTGTACTATCAAAATTGCATCATCATTCTAAGAAAATGGCAAAAAATATATGGGAAAAAAGAGTGCGCATTCCAGGATTGTGTAATGACGATGTGCAAAGATTGATTCAAGACGACTTGAAGCGAAAGATTCCGTATTTTCACTGTATGGGCCATCAATTTCATTTGGTCATAATCAAGGCCAATTTTTTGCCAAGGTTTGATATTTAGCTCTCAATCATCTGTGATTATGAATGTCTACTATACTTAATGCAAAATTTTTCCGTCGCTACAAACAATTGAACCAGTAACGAAAACATTGCAAGGTCGAGCGATGGGATACAAAAATTCGATGGCACTCATTAGAGCCGTTTATGCAACGATCGAAAAAATTAGAACAGAAGATATATTCGAGAAATACTACTCTGAAGCAACAAAAATTTTGAAGAATTGACACCCTAGAGAATCGGCTCTCGCTTCAAGGCGCCCTCGCCCAATTCGAAATCGACTCCAATCAACAATGCTAAAGGATTCTGTTGTCGAAGAAACTCTGTAAGAACGAAACGAATCGTACGTCAGCCTGAAATCGGCATTTTATGAAACGATCGTCATTGTGTCAATCGAAATGACAAAACGTTTCGTAAGAGACGATACCTATCTCACAGCTATCGATATAGTAGATGAAATGGATTTGAAAAAGCTGCAGCCTTTGACCGAGTTGGGCATCGAATTGCTAAATGAAATTGAGCTAAAAACGAAAATTCGTCCAAAGAATGAGAAATTGAACGATTTGAAAAGGCTAGAGGTTAAAAAATTCAAGACTGTGGTACTGACAGAGCTGTATAAGGTGCGCCAGGGAATGGAAAACATGTAAAACTTTCCCGCTTCCGATGTTTAATGTAATTACAATTAATGATAATTGAATCGGTCATTTCAAAAACCTCATAAGTCAGGTTTTTTTAAACACACTTTTTTCGCTTCAAACGCTTCCTTAAAGGTAGATGCGTATTCTGGGTAATAACCACATAAGTCAACACATTCTTCCCTCGTCAAATAATACAGCGTAATCATTTGGGCCTTCGAAATTATATTAGAAACCTTAATTTTCAAAACGTGAAGGGTCAAAGGGCTAATCAAAGGTGGTACTTACACTATAAAGCAAACTTCAATCCGCTATATCTCCGTCAGTTTTTAAGCTACAACAATACATAAAAAACCAAAATTGCTGTTGAAGAAAAATCTAAATTTTGTTACTCAACAGTTCTTTACGTATATTCAATAGTTTTTGAGTTTTTTTTTGAAATAAACGCAGAAATCTGTAAAATTCGTAAAATCCCCTTTTCATTTTGATCGTACCCATTTCGAAAAATGCACTGTGAAAATCGCTCAAACTATATAGATCCGATAGATATCTCTAAAATAAAGTGAATTCTACATGGAACATGATAAATTTGAATTTGGGTGGAAGTGGTATTAGTTTTATTGATCATTTTATTAAAAAAAAATTTGAAACGTTCACCTTCTCTTTATCATAACTCATTCATTTTACATGCAAATGACTTTTATCAATGTTCATTTTAAAGGTCTTTCAAGCACTTTAAAGAATTTTATATAAGTTATCCTCGAAAAACGCATCGATTTTCCGTTATTCGACGTTAAATACAACGTTTTGAGTATTTGGTTTGAAATAGGTGCCCTTCGATCAATCATTACTCGCTTTGTTTTATACCTAGAGCATTCATTCAAAGACCATTTTCTTCGTTTTTATAAACTTTATTTTTAGTCACTTATTGACCAAAAACTGTTCGAAAACGTGGGGTTTTTTAATGAAAATTGCAACTTTTCAAACGCTTATAACCAAAAAAATATCAATTTTACAAAAAAAGTTTGTACAACATTTTTTGCTTAAAGTTAGCCTCTCTATCGATTAACGGAGTTATTTTGACCAAAAATATTTCCACCCCCGAGTTGGGGTGGGAACCACCCCCAAAGAAAAAGCGCACATTGGCATTTGGTAAACTTTGATATTTGAGTCATTCCCTATATACTGTTAAAATTTCAAGTAAATCGGTCGCCTCCGAAAAAAAAATGGAGGTGTTATCGGTTGGGGACTGGAATATTATCATCATCATCATCAGGAGCTCCACAGCCTATTGTTGGCCTTGGCTTCCTCCAGCATTCGCCTCCATGATTCTCGATCTTGGCTCGACTTTTCCAGTTTCTTATTCCCAACTGCCTCAAGTCTTCTTCGACGTCATCTATATATCTTTTCTTAGGCCGGCCGGGTCTGCGTTTTCCTGACGGTACTTTCCCCAGCACTATCTTTGTCGGGTTCCGTTCCGCACCTCGTTGGACGTGACCAATCCATCGCAGTCTGTTTATTTTGATCACTTTGACAATGTTTGGAATCTTGCTGATTTCATACAACTCTGAGTTGTATCTTCTTCTCCAAACGCCATCAACCTGTATTCCTTTGTAGATCGAACGAAGAATTCTCCCTTCAAATCTTCCTACCAATGCTTCGTCTGCGTTTTTCTGGAATATTATGGCCAACTACAAATGTTGAAGCTAATCCAGATGAGAATGATGGAGAATTTGATCTTGTACCTTAAAGATGTTAATAAGATAATGTTTAAGTGTAAAAAATTGCTCCTTTCAATACAGGGGTGGATTAAAAAAAATTAGGAAAAACCAACAGCTGAACAGCTGAAAAAACTAAAAAATTGGTAATTTTGGGATTTTTCACTTCACATAAGTTTCAATACCTTCAAGGCCTACCTATTGTTTGACAGCTGCGTAAATGTGAAATTGTCATTATTGTGGGGTTTTTGAGAAATGACCGATTCAATTTAATGACAGTTTCACATGTACGCGGCTGTCAAAACAATGGGTAGGCCATGAAGGTATGTGAAGTGAAAAATCCCAAAATTACCAATTTTTTAGATTTTTCAGCTGTTTCTTTTGGTTTTTATTAATGTTGTGTTTTCTAAAACCACCCCTGTATTGAAGCTAATAAAACAAAAAATATATTATTGAAATCAGTCAGTCATTTTTATATATATGTATATAGATAGATAGATAAATAGAAGACAGAAGACAGCAGATAGAAGATAGATAGATAGAAGATAGATAGATCAATAAGTAAATATATATGTAAGTATATAGAAGATAGTTGACTATTATTAAAAAATTTGGTAAATTTATTCTAACCGCCTTTTTAAGGACGTTAAACAACCCCTAAATCGAAACAAAATAAAAAATACATTGAAAAAAAAATTATTTTCGTAGATGCAAATAAAATTTAAATGCAAAAAAATTTCAATCTATTTAAACTCAACTTTAATCAAAGGGTAGTTTTGCCCCTAATTTAGCTAATTTATTTTTAGCTGATAATAACCTACTAAACCGCAAGAAATAGAAAAAAAATCTTACAATTTTTTTGGAAACTTTGCGTTTAGGAACGCATTGATGAACCCGCATACGTATGCGAAAATAAGTTTGCGCTGCTTTGTTGCCGATGCGTTGTTGCTCAGTTCCTCTGTTGCTTTGATGTTTACGAAAAGGTCCCAACACTTATGGCAATTAAGTTTAACAAAAATCAAAAACAAGTTCGTGAAATGAAACAATACTCAAGTGTACAATCAAAAGCTGTCACTTTAAATAACAACAGCAGAATTAACTAAGAAACATCTAAGAGGCCTTAAGAATGGAAAACAATTCCTATGAAAATTTTCCATGACCCGAGGGCATCGTATTTTCAACGAACGGAAATCTTTTCACTTACTTTAAGGGGAAATTAACAAATCTATAAATATCTAAAGAATCTTTTGTTTTCTTAGAAATTTCAGAAAATTATAAACTTGTGAATAGAAAATATTAAAGTGATGAACAATTAAGAGTTTGCTTCGATGAGTGCCACTTAAGAGCGCCACGCAGAAGATAGCATCTATTCAGAAGGTTTGCAATGTTACAAGTGAAGACAAAAACAATAGTGAAAGGCAAATATTATAGAAGACGATTACAGGTGGAAATTTATCCTTCCCATTTTAATTCTATTAGCTTGCTGAAAAAGCTCTTAGCTTACGGCAATCTTTACAAATTTTTGTTGGACTTCACTTGGGAGTGAATTGATTTCATTTTCGTCAGATTATCACACATTCGTCAGTTTCAAACGGATAACTATGGTCGGCGCAAGGCAGGTTCAGGGCGTTCACCGGAACCCGGCCCGCTTTTTGAGAGTCCCCGCGCTCTACGAAAATTACCCAATTAAAAACACGGGTTTCGATTAATTTTTTACAGAATAGTAAAGGTGCGTTTATACTGTACGAGTTTTCGCTGGCAGTCGCAGCCTAACAGGCAGAAGGGCAGCGGAGCATAATCCTTGTGGGTGGGGTGCATGTGAACAGATAACCGTTGAAATGTGAAAACTTCGCTCAATTTATTTACCTGTTGAGTTATATGGTTTTTTTAAAATTCTTTGGTTATGGAGTTATGACGAATAGTATTTTGGGGGGAGGGTGCAGATTGGGCCTCTATGATGTTAGCTCCACTGCCTCATGTCGACCCAGTGTGGATTGCTGCTCTACAGTTCCCACATAGGGCATGTTGCTCAACTTAGAGAGTGGAATATTTTTCACACAAACCCCCCTTGCAGGGGTGGGGGTGAATCTAAAATTTCAAATGGAAACACCCATTTTTTTTCACGGATTCTGATTCTCCGCAGGGAAATATGAAACTTTTGTCTGAAATTTTTTTTTATCCGAAAGTGATCAAAAATCAAAATTATCCCCAAAAATCATTCATATGGGTACATGGAAGATTCGAATAAAAAAATGTTTCTAACAAAAGTTTGATATTTCTCTTCGGAGAATCATAATCCGTGATAAAAAATGTGGGTTGCCATTATTCACACCCACATCTTCACCCTCTCGCACGAATGCTGGTGGATAATTGTTATCCCCATTTTATTTCACAGATTATGATTCTGCGAAGAGAAATATCAAACCGTTGTTAGAAATAGTCCTGACTCAACTCCACTCATACAATTAAATTAGTTGGCTTGGCAGACTCGCTGAAATAGTACTACAGCTACTCAAGTCTGCGTGGAGAGGTGCTTCTCTGGTCTAAAATTTATATTAACTGATCAAAGAAATAAGCTAACACGTGCTAATCTCGAAAATATATTACTTGGGTCATTCCATATCAAATCAACCAATGCTTTGGACCTCACCACCTCCGATAGTTATAATTTTTTTATATATGTTCTTCTGGTGGAAACAAAGAAAAAACCCAATTTTCAGATTTTTTGGACTTTTAGTTTTTTAATTATAAATTTTCAAAAAATCGAAAACCGCAAAATTTTGACAAATTTTGAAATCTTTAAATTGCTCTAGTTTAAAAACTATTTGACATAGAAAGCTGAAACTTGCACCAATTTCTTCTGCTTTAATAAGGCTTTAATTTGATATACAACATAGTATTATTAACAAGAATAAAACTCTTTCCGCCATTTTGAAAATTTTCTTTTTGACATATCTCAAAATAATGTTTTTTCAAATTTTTGAAAAAATTATATTGTGTGCATACACTCTTAAGGTACAAATAATGCCAAAATTTAGGATGGGACGACAATGGGATCATATTGATATAAAATTTTTTAGGTACTTGAAGAGCTAAAGTTTCAGTGAACGCAATATAAAAAAATAAATTTAGCTGCGGCGGAGCTGATACGGCTGATAATGTCACCCTTTACTGTGTTTTCATAAGCAAGTGCGAAACACTCAATTTTAGTAATAAGGGTTGTCCTGGGGGTACTTTCCGTTCAAGTTAGGGGGTTGGCTTTATTTTCATTGAATTCCCCATCCCCAAATTAGTAATGGACATTTATGCAATTTTCTCGTACATCACAGGACCGATTGTGCAGACATTTTTTTTTCGCTTTATCTTAACATATGTAAAGAAAAAAAAACAAAAAAATCCAACTTCCCAACTACATCATAACTTCGATTTTTTTGTTTAATTTCCCTCTACTATAGGATGTTCAAGTAATTATGATATAAATATATGTGTGTATTGTATATTTACTTTTTTGTATGATAATTTTAAAAGCAATTATTCACATTTGTACATAAGTACATAATGACTTTGCATGCATTGTGCGTCAACGCGATTCACAATCAATATTTCTGCATTTCGAAGCAAAATTTGCCGAAATGATTTACGTACATAGATGTTCCACACTGTCAAGCCTTTTTTTAATCAATTAGGTGCTCTATTTCTTTCCTGCAATTACTGGTGTTTAGGAAATGAGTTCTTCTTCTGTTAAATCTTTCAGGATTTAAACAGTAAACCATACAGAAATGAAGATTCCTATCATATCATATTAAGGAAAAATTAGGTTTAAAACCAGAAGTGCATATAGCTTATGTATAATAGCGACATTTACTACTTCTGAGGTGAGAACCGACTAAGTAACAAATAATAACGCAATTATTTTGAAGCGAAAGCAAACCTTAGATATCAGTATTCAGTAATTCATTGAAAAAGATGAAATGTCCTAAAAAATTTCCTTTTTGCGTTTTTGGATGGCAAAGGAACTCGGACTATTCTCAATGTAGGTATGTAATATTTTCAGCGCCACCACATTGGTTACATCGCATCACGAGAACGACAGGAGTGTGGGCGAGTTTTTGTATTCCTGCGAAGGTACTTAACAATTGTTTGTACCGTTACACGAACACGACATTTCTTCTTTAATGAATCATACTTCCACGACATAATTTTTTACCTTTTTTATAACAAGTAATATAATACTGATATAAGGTTTACTTTTGCTTCAAAATAGTTCCGTTATAATTTGTTGCTTATGGCCCGGCCCGTCCACACGACAGAAAAAAATTTCCGGAAAACTTGTACCCATATGAATTTGAAGCAATATAATGACGTCACCAAAAGCAGTCGTAAAGCTGAGTTTTTTCATAAAAGAGCCATGTGGGTCATTAGGGGGTTCTCACCTCAGAAGTAGTAAATTTCCGGGTATACAAACTTTTGACACTGACTTTATTTTAAAATTATACTTTTAAAGTCAATTTCTTGCCATTTGTTATTTCGATATAAATTACAATCTACGTTTCCTTTTTCAATAACCAATTTATAAAAATACATACAATACATACTTGATGAGCGAAAATAGCCTTGGTCTTGCAGTTTTGTCTTTCTCGTCTTGGTCTTGCACATTTAGCAAGACCACACTGCAAATGTAAAGTGTGTTGAAAAAACACACCTTAGTGTGTTGTTTTCTTGTAGTCATTTTTAATCCGTAAAGTGTGTTAAACAACATACCAAAAGGTGTTGAAACAACGCAGTAGAAAAAACCCTTTTAAAATAGAATTCATGGCAGCCTGAGGATATGCAACATCCATTTATGTGACATTTGAAGGGTTAGATTTAAGCTTTTATTTTTGTTCGACTTTTGCAGTTGCTTTTTTGTCTTTCCAAGCCCGAGTGTCGTTTTTTCAAGTGGTCCCCGTCGGACTAATGCCGGGTTTTCACTAGTAGAATTAGTGGTAGAGTATACTGGTCGAGTACTAACTATCCTTTAAACTCACCTAATGAAAACTCGGTCATAGTAGAGTAGAGTGGGATAGCACCGTGGTAAAGTTACTCTACCGCTTAAAAGTAGGCCAGTTACTCTACCACTAATTCTACTAATGAAAACCCGGCATAAAGGTGAAACCGCAATGTAGGCTTGGCTTGCTTTAGTGCTTTGCTTTGCTTTGACATATCAAATAAACGAGTGCTTTGTTATGGGAAAAAACCAAATGACAAAGCGGCAAAGCTAAAACAAGGCCAAAGCAAAGCAAAGCAAAGCTCGAAAAGACCAATGTTCAATTTTTTGATGTTTTGTATGCTTTCGCGTTCGTTTAATATTTATTTTGCTTAGAGAAATAAGTGTATGTAGAGGTTTGATAAAATTTATTTCATATTTATTTATTTAATTTTTTTTGGGAGTAACATTAACTATAAATATTTAAGAATTCAAAGTTAATCTGAGACAACTATTTCTATATCCCATTTTAAGAAATTTCAGCAGTTAATGCCATAAACCATATGTGCTTCTTTAGCACTCTACACAATATTTCAAATTTTCATTCTCCTTTTTTTACAGATACAATTTCCAGACGATCCTTTGTTCTTTTTGTGAAACAATAATGTCCATTCCAAAGGAAAAAATTCGCAAAATTCATACCTCTTACCTCTTTCGGGTACTATTTCTATGTCCTGTGCTCATGAAAAGCAATCTGTAAAGTAACTAAGCAAAGCGCCTATTTGGGTTTATTTTGCTTTGGCTTGTTGGGTTTGTTTTGCTTTGGCACGTGCTACCTGAAAAGCTCACCAAGTTCAAGCAAGCCAAGCCTACATTGGGGTTTCACCTTAAGATCTGACCACGTCCAGTGCTGCTTGTCTTCGGTAATCGAACGAGAACCGGCCTATTGAGTATGCTAATGGCACGATTTATGGTCATTAGGATAATTGCTAGTTTTGCTTTTCCCACTGCAAATCTCAGCTTTTGGAAGTGTGTTATTTTAACACGCTTTAGTCTGTTATTGTGACGTCACCCATTTGATTAACATTGTAGTCACTTTTTAAAGCGTGTAAAAGGTGACTACAATAAATTTGATTTTAAGAAAATGTAAGAAAACTAAATAAAATTTAATTTAACTAAAACTGAGATAAGTAAAAACTAATTTATCCAGTTTGCAAAAATATCGCAAACATTTGCTTTACGCACGGATTTTCTATTTCAATTTCCACTTGTTCATCAGGAACGATGTCTAGTCCAGCGGAAAAGTTTCATATGTTAAAATTAATTAATGAAGAGAAAAATCGTAGAAGTTCTATGAATATGTTTTGAATAAATTCGCTCCAGGGGAACAGGTGAGAACAAATTAATAATTGTAGCGAATGTTTTTTTACTTTTTAGGTGCAATGTTTTTTTGTGGAAAACATAAAATCGTATGTAATAACGCTTCAAAATGAGTTTTGGACAATTGAAATCGGTCAACAACTTGTTTGTGAAAGAAAAATTAAAAACCGTGAAATATGGCAATTTTTCAGGAACAGGAATTATCGTAGAAACTTGTTTTCGGGCTTAAAGTGTTGCCTATCTACAATTCAATCAAAAAATAAGAAGAACTTTTCGCGTTTACATATAATGTATGTGAGATTCCAACCTTTTTGCCCAGGTTCGACCGAAATTAGCCAAAACATATTCATATAACTCCTACGACATTTCTCTTAATTATAGCGTAAGAAATCCGCAGGGTAAATCTATTTTAAACAAAAACTATCGCTCACAATCAGAATAAGAATAGTAATTGATATTTGCGATTTGATTTTTCCACATGATTTGACTTGATTTAAAGGTATGAGTAAAACATAATGTTCCATTAGTGTATCACGAGCGCATTGAATTTTATGGGTAAAAAGTATAATAAATTACAATAAAAACAATTATAAGAGTTTTCATAATTATCCTATTATAGTATTTATTCATTTCTGTTTTCATCTCCTCATAAAACCTATCTAAATAGTAGAGGGCAATTGTCATATGATAGTGATGTAGTTGGGAAGTTGGATTTTTTTTCTTTACATTATATATGTTAAAATGAAGCGAAAAAAAGTTCAATTTATAAATTAATCGAGCTTGAGGTCTTGTTGTGTATAATTTATTTATAGAATATTTCGGCCTACTTCGTAGACCATCATCAGGCTGTCTATTCACTCAAAAAATTTAAAAACATAGCACAAAAATTAAAAACTTAAAAATATCAGACACGCTTTAAACACTTATAGTCCAATCAATCTACACAAATCCATCTAATAATTGCCATCAGGAAACAAAAAATATGGTTATATAGGAAAAAAAATTCTAAAAAAGATAGCGTTTTCTTTTTTTGAATTTGGAATGGCGAACCTAACCTAAAAAATTCTGGAAAGTGAAAAAAACGCTTTTTTGCGAATAACAAAAAAATTAGAGCTCGGATCGAAAAAAATCAAATTATAAAGTTGTAGGTATTCAAATTATCTTTCGATTGATATATATAAAGTTCTAGGTTAGAGCACAAATCATAGAGAAAAATGCAAAAAAATGTTAAAAATCACGTTTTTTTAATTTGTTAATAACTTATGTTTAACGCAACTTAGATATTTGTTATTTGGCAAAAACATTGCTTCTTGCTGGATGAAAAAACAGTTTTATTTTTGTTGCCAAATATTGAACAGTTTCCTTGAAATTTCACTTTTTGTAAAAAAAGGCGTTCTTCTAAAAACGCTCCTCTTGGTCTGCGGATTTTTCTAGAGTACCGTTCTATAGCTTAAAATTTTCTTCAAAACTTGTACTATCACGTACAAGTAACAAAAAGTCTGTTTAAAAGTTTTCCATTGTTTAAAATGACCCCCAAAAAATATTAATAATGAAAAAACAGACGTTCGATTGTAAAAACTAACTTTCTGAGTCTGTTTTTTCATTATTAATATGTTTTTGAGGGTCATTTTAAGCACTGGAAAACTTTTAAACAGACTTTTTGTTACTTTTACGTGATAGTACAAGTTTTGAAGAAAATTTTAAGCTATAGAACGGTACTCTAGAAAAATCCGCAGACCAAGAGGAGCGTTTTTAGAAGAACGCCTTTTTTTACAAAAAGTGAAATTTCAAGGAAACTGTTCAATATTTGGCAACAAAAATAAAACTGTTTTTTCATCCAGCAAGAAGCAATGTTTTTGCCAAATAACAAATATCTAAGTTGCGTTAAACATAAGTTATTAACAAATTAAAAAAACGTGATTTTTAACATTTTTTTGCATTTTTCTCTATGATTTGTGCTCTAACCTATAACTTTATATATATCAATCGAAAGATAATTTGAATACCTACAACTTTATAATTTGATTTTTTTCGATCCGAGCTCTAGTTTTTTTGTTATTCGCAAAAAAGCGTTTTTTTCACTTTCCAGAATTTTTTAGGTTAGGTTCGCCATTCCAAATTCAAAAAAAGAAAACGCTATCTTTTTTAGAATTTTTTTTCCTATATAACCATATTTTTTGTTTCCTGTTGGCAATTAACGCTAAATTTACAAGGAGCTATTGTAGATTGATTGGACTATTACGTTAAAAAACAAGTTAACTAGGACATTAAAATAATCAAAAATAAAAATATAAATATAAATATAAAAATATATAAAAAAAATTTTTGAAACTAACAAGTCATATTAAAATTCACCGCCAAAGTACATTTTCAACAACTGAACATTATATCTTCTTTTTTGCTTTGTAAATGAGGTGCCTGTATGCGTGCGCTACATTCTCAGTGTCGGCTTTATAGTTAATACGATGATAACTCGGAATGTTGATAATGTGTAACATTTCTAGTGTCAGTCTCTTGTTGTACATGTTCTCAGTCTGTAATATGCGGGCGTTGTCAAAGTCGGGGGCGTGTGCGTGTTGTGTACAGTCATAACCTTCTATATTTACAAGCCATGAACAAGAATCTCAATTGAGAGAATCGGACCACCAAATTCTCCCAAATTCTCCAAATTACACTAACAACATAACGTGATTTCACCGAGTTGTGGTCCGATTGAGCGGAAATTCGCTCTCAATATTTTCCTTGTTCATGGCTTGTAATATAGAAGGTTGTGGTACAGTGGGATGAAAGTGCCGTTCTTTGTGCGTTATCTGTATTGCGCGTTCGTAAATTCGATTTGTGTCCACTGAGTCTAGTTTTTAACTGATTTTTAGTGGTACCAACATATATTTTTCCACAGGTGTCCTGTTCGTTGCCATTACATTTTATGCTGTAAATCACGTTGTTCTTGTCCAGTTTGTTAATTTTACTTTTTGTATTGTTGAAAAGTCTTTTTAATGTGTTGTCCATTTTGTACGCAATTCTGTACTCATTTTTATTGTAGAATTTTATTTTGTTCATCCTCTCTGCAATTCCTGGTACATAGGTGACCGTCTTGAAGATTTTGGGTTCTTCCAAGTTTGTAATTTTTGTGTTATCAGCTTTGAGAAATTTGAAAACTAAGTTTTTGATCACCTGTCTAGGAAAACTATTCATGGTCAATATCTTTGTGATCATTTTCTGATTTTCTGTATGGAAACATTGATCACTAATCGTCAGGACCCGTTTAATGAAATTGTATGCCGTGTTTTTAATCATATTCTTAGGATGTTTGGAGAAGTAGTTTATTAAGCGGCCGGAGGCCATTGCTTTTTGATACCAGTTGATTTTAATTATATTGTTAATTCGTATTAGTTTTGTGTCCAGGTACGCCAATTGATTGTCACGTTCTTCTTCTGTGGTAAACTTTATGTTTTTGTGATAGTTGTTTAGTGTTTCCAATGTTATTGTAATTTGATCCTTTTTAACAATAGCAAAAATATCGTCCACGTATTTGGTCAGCAGTCTTGGTTTTATTGCCAGTTTCTCCATTCATTTGTCAAGCAACTCTTCCATTACAATATCGGCAATAATCGGCGATGCTGGGGAACCCATCGGAAGACCTTTTAGTTGTGTGTAGATTCGGTCCTTGTATTTAAAATATCGGTTATCTTTAATACAGAAGGCTAAGGTTTTTAGGAAAAATTCTTTTGTCCATTTTGTTTGAACTTTTAGTTTATCCCATTTACTGTCGATGATCTTAAGAGCGTAGTCTACTGGAACACTGGGAAAAAGAGAAATTACATCAAAGGAAATCATTACCTCATCTTCGCTGATCTCTGTATTGTTCAACTTATTTTTGAACTCGCTGGCATCCTTAATGTTGTATATGGATCCCTCTGTCAGTGTCTTTAGGCTGGTGGTCAAATATTTGCATAAATTTATTGTTGGCTGGAGCGTTAATATTTGAACAAATTGGGCGTAGTGGGATCCCTTGTTTATGCAATTTTGGTAACCCATATATACGTGGTGCTCTAGCTACAGATGATTTTAATTTGTATTTTTCCCTGTCGGTTATGATGCTGTGCCTCGCCATTTTATCAATAATTTTGCTGGTCTTTTTGTGCAATGTTGATGTTGGGTCCTTCGTTGTTCTTCTATAAGACATCATGTCGTTTATTATATTTTGCATTTTTCGGTCATAGGCTTCTTCTTCCATCGCTACTGTTACATTCCCTTTGTCTGCAGACAGAATCAAAATGTTTTTATTGTTACTTAAATATTTTTGTGTTAGTTCCACTGTGTTTACTATAAATTTATCTGTTTTGTCCCACTGTCTTCTGTTCATTTCATTATCTAGTATGTGTGTGAATCGTGTTCTCGCAATTTCCTGTTCTTCTTTTCCTTTCATCGTTTGTACACACTCTTCACTGTCGGCTATTAAGTTAAAGATGGGTAGCTCTTTATGCTTGTGTGGTAAAGCAAATTTCGGACCTAGAGAGAGTAACAGTTTTACATCTTCGGGAATTTCGCTGTTCGTTTGGTTAGAGAACCAAGAGGGGTTATACATGATTTTACTGTTGTTATTTTGCTGTTTTTTAAGTTGTTCAAATTTCTTAATCTGTCTACGTTTCGTTTCATCTTCATATAATTTACAGAGTGTAAGTTCCCTGTTACACAGTTGATCCACTTCATCTTTAGACAGGTGCTGCTTTATGTTGTTATTGAGTTTTTTGCTTTCTTCTCGTGTCGACGTCATATTAAAGTGATTTTCTTTTATTATAAGATTGAGAAGGATTCGTTTTGTCTTTTCAATGAAGTTATCCTTGGCTTTAACAAATTTTGGCGGTAGACGGTCGTTGTTGTTGTTCAAAATTGATGAAATGTTCTTAGTTGCGTGGATGATGAAATTCGGAATATAATCTTTTTGTCTGCATCTAATGAGAAAAGTTATGTTGTTTTGGATCCTGATCTGTTTCTTGATTGTTGTTTGGTATTTGTTGATATCTTTTGAGATCCCTTTGTATCTACGTTTGATTTTTTGATAGATCATTTTGGTGGTATTATTTTCTACGGTCGTGCTCTCCGTTAAAAATGTATGTATAAGTATAGTAACCCAAGCAGCACAATTTGGTTAGAATCTGGTTAATTAACCAGAAACTAGCCAGAGTTTGAGTTTGTAAAACGTTTCCTAGACATTTATTAAACCGTAAATGGTCAGTTATTTTATAACTCTAGTTTTTAGATTACCTATGGCTAAGGTTTATAAAACTTCTAAAATATATCTCTACACAACTTAGCAGTTACAAAATAACCTGAAGCAAACGTTTCTAAAACTTCTATCATGAGCCTGATGCAGGCCCGGATTTAGAAATTTGCCGCCCCCAGGCAGTTGCAAAAATTGCCGCCCCCCACACTTCTTTAATGGTGTTTGGTACGAAAAGTTATTCAATCATTTTCTGAGAGCAAATATTTTATTTTATTATAGTCAGTACCCTTATAATCATGAAGTATATGACATATGTCATTCAACAATTACCATTATGTATGCGATTGGTTTTTGTGGAAAAATTATTGCTTATTGGTTGAAATTTTTACGTCTTGATTTTCGGATGGCAAAGTCATTGATAATGTCATCACAATCTGAAGACATGAGCAAATCTGACTCTATAGTTAACAAAGCGAGTGCGTTCAATCGTTCTGCAACCAGTTTTGATCTCAAGTAGTTTTTCACTCGCCGCAGTACGGAAAATGATCGTTCAGCGCTACAATTTGATACGGGTGTGCAAACGAGCATTCGGTACGCTATATCAACATTCGGAAAAACTGTGTGGAGGGCATTGCTTCTTAGTAATTTGAGCAGATCCATAGGCGAATTTTTTTCCATATTCTTTTTGACGCAATAACTTTTGAATAAAATCATTTCATTTGCGAACGATGTTTCGATATCTTGATCGTAGAAATTTATTAGTTGAGCAGATTTTTCACGAATTTCTTCTTCATTCAAACAATGCATGTCTGTAATGACTGAAAATTTCTGATAAAGAGCTTGGTACGCTTTTTCTCTTTTCTGTAATTCCGATAAAATTTTGTCTAAAATGACGTTAAAGGTATTTATTCTGAAGTGTTCCCGACCAACAAGTTCAACTTCCCCATCTCTAGATTCATCGAATCTAAGTTTTCTTGTCTTTTTTCGCGTAGTAGCCGTTTTATATTCTTTGTTTGCGGAAATAGCCAGCGCTTTCTTTTCATACGAATCAAAATTTTCACGCGTATCACTAATCATTTTGTTCAGCCCTTCAAAAAGTTCAATTACCTCAACAATAGTTGTCTTGATATTTTGTAATTTTTTACTCACAGAATTCAGGGAAGATAACAGGAAGCTCCACAACTGTTGCATAAACGCAGTTTCTAGTAATTCAAGTTGTTGTCGAATACCGAATCCTTTTGTAAACAATGGTTAGAAAATAACCTGAAGAAAACGTTTTTGAGATAGTACATGCTTACCGTCAATTAACCTAAAAGTAATTTTGTAACAGAAATCTAACTATCTGGCAAAATCTCAAGTTACAACTTGATATTTTATAACTGTTATATAACAATAGTATGGTGGATGCAAACCAGAGTTGCAGAGGAAAAATAGGATAAGAAAATTGATTGAAAAATTAAGCATAATCACATTTAGATATAATTAAAAAATGAGTGACAAAAATGCAATGAATTTATGTTTAGAAAATATACATATGTTTATTGAATAAAAATAAAGAAAATACAACGGCAGTATTATGATTTTAGTAAGTCAAAAGTTAAATTTGTTCATCCGTTTCGCCATGTCTTTTTTCTTGTGTAGCAGGACTAAAAAAATGTTTCTATATTAAAAATATGTTACATATTATAGTATAATATAAGTATTCATCTTTGTAATAAAGAAAATATTTACCTTTTCGTATGTAAACGAAATGAGGCAAATTTAATATGGCTTTGCAAAAATATTTTATGATTATATTCTGTATAATCAGAATAATGCTTCGAATAACATTTAGCGTTACTTCTATTACGTTTTTTAAAAATAAAAACGCCTTCTTGTTTCTCGTTCCCATATACGAATATTTTTCGAGAAGAACATCATTAAAAAGATATTTGAATATGGTTCTGCCTGCCTTTGTGGCATCTATCCCACCAAACCTGTAGAGCCTTTTTTCCTAAAAATATAAGAAAATACAAAAATTATGAATTTTATTAAAGACTACATATTCAATAATTTTACTTACTAGTGCAACCTTAAATCCAATTTCATTTTGTAATTGCTGCTCTAACTCATTCATGGCAGAGTCATCAGCAATCGGAAATAATGTCTGGAACTCTTTTTCGTATTCCTCTGCCACTTCAGAGGATGTCGAAGAAATACTCATTTTCTGGATTTTGTTCAAAATAACCGCTAGAGTAACTTGCACCTCTGCGATTCTCTTTTCTAATTTCCCTTCTAAATTTCGTATTTGTAGTGAATAATCACACGAGCAGGGTTGTTGATTTGCTAAAATTATAAAGACAATTCCTAGTATAAATCCGCAGAAACAAAAAGAGGGAATTAATATTACTGAAGTTGCTATTACTAGGCTGTAATACTATGAGATTTTCCAAGTTTTCTGTTGGGTTCTCTTCTATCTGTGATGTTGCTGTAAAGGATAAATTTAGCTAAAAAACTAAAAATTAACGACAAAAATCTAGATCTTACGATTTTGTGTAAGCGAAACATACGAATTAAAATCAAATTCGTTAGTATCCATAAGTACTGTAACAGGATGTTTGCGCTTTTTTAATTGTTCAGCACTATAAACTTCCATAGCCTCGTTGGTGGAAAATTGCTCGGCGTCATTTTCTCTTTGTAAACCCGTTGCGTAGTCCTCTGTAAAATAAAATATGTACACATTTTGTAAATATATATGTAAATAAATAACTCATATGCGTAGATTACCTATATTATCAAATAAAATTCTGCATGGTATTTTTCTCCGATCGGATTGAGGTGGTATGCAATTCTTCCTTCCTTTAATGATATCTTTTTGTTTTCTGGGCCAGTGTAAAATTTCTCCCTCCACCCAATTCCTGGGAACCGTAGAACATAGCTTCTCACCTTCTTCTACCGTCTCTACTATACAAAACATCTCTACTCTAAAGTAGAATGTAATAAAGGAAAATGTACTAATTTTTCATTATCAACCTTTATAGAAAATAGTTTACAAAACATGTCATCAATATTCCAAAATTTTGAGCATGTTCTATTAATAGATGAAGAATATATATTTAAATTTTCGGACTTGATTGGAATGTCGTAGAAGCTTGTGGATTCTACAAAATTTGTCCCATATATTTTAATACCTGCTTTGGTACATACTGCATATTTCATTTCTACCACACGCCGGCAATTTGTTAAAAACCATTTATCAGCTGTTGAGGCCTTTAATGTAAAGTTGTTGAATCTTGCTTCATAAAACCGTTCCTCCTTTTTATCCTTATCATGTAGTTGAGGGAATTTTTCATCTAAATTTTCTAACACGCGCCCGGAGAAATTTTCCAATATCCTCTTCGCGATCTGCTTTAAAGGAGCATTTCCTGTTCTTAGCAAATTTTTCAGGCCACCCAAATTATTTTCAAATTTGAAGCAATTAATATTGTTTAAACTTCCATGATTTTTTACATCGTTAGTAAGGTGTATGAGGTTGTGGACATTATAACTAATGTTATCCTCGCCATAGATTTCGGAAAACTTTTCTATGAAAACTTGCAACATTTTTTGTGCGATATCCAAGTACTGTAAAAGTGATGGAGATAAACAAATTGAAATTGCTGTATGTAATAACAGAAAATGAACGTAAGCCTCTGGTGGTAAAATTTCTTTCAAAACTACGGGCCCAATATACAGTAAAAACGATCGAAATTCCGTGGCTTTCCAAAAGTGGGTCATCTCGATACCACGAATTCTTCTGTTGAATTCTTTAGGTTGTTCTTTACCTATATTTCGTATGGCTTCGGATAGCAATCTTATATCGGTTGAAGAGAATCTTATGCTATACTTCCCACTACCTCTTATCCATATGTTAATAAGTTTTTTCATAACTCCCAAACATACCAAGTGCATATAATCAAGTGGGAAACATTTTACCATGTCAATTGGTAGCTTTTCTAGTGGTGACGTCCGAGCGCCAACGTGGTGTTCATCATGAATTCGACTTCTAAAGCTTTCATCCGTTCTTGCAATTTTAGAAAAATTCGGAAAACTCATCCGATGCGCGTTATGAAAATATTCACCTTCTATATTACACCTTTCGCAACACAAATATCCATTATGACCTTTTATACATTTCAGAAATGCTCGCGCAGGTGCATCACAAATGAAGTTTCCAATAACCACCTTTATTTCATTGCCATTATTGCTTATTCCATGTCTAAGAAGATGAATTGCATCGTCGACAAATTCAGATAAATAGTCTTCCACATCGGAAGGTTTTTCATTGCCATAATACACACCAACTACAAAAGGTGCTAGGGCTGCATTTCTTATAGAGCAAAGTATTGGCCAAAACTGCCCTTTAGAACTCCTGCTTATAGGCAAACCGTCAATGTTAAAATCTAAAGTTATTTCCTTCATTTGGATATTTGGATTATTTAAAATAATGTGAAGAGCTGTACCTAATCCGTAATGCCAATATTCACCGGGCTCAACAACTCTAATTTATACTTCACGTGGAGTTATAGCGTTCTAGCATCTTTCATATATATCAAATTATGTTGCCTCAGTATACATAAAAGTTCATTAACTGAACTATGGCGAACATTGTGACTCAAAGCCCACGAACAAATCGATTGGTTTGACGAAGGTTCTTTATTTATTTCGCTATTTATTTCACAGGCAATGGTGCTAGAATTCGTACTGGGCCGAGTTGCAAGACTAACAACTTCTGTTGGTGTGCAATTTATGTTTTCAGTCGTGGGATCAGTTTGAACAATATGAATTTCTGAAATATTTTTTTGCTCACTATTTTCTATCAAATTCTTTGTTAATATTTCATTCACTTTTCGTTTATACGTTGTCCTGTTTATATGATTATTTTTTACTGCGAGATTCATTTTAAAAACTTTCTTTTTTTAATTGAATTATATAGGTATACAATTGAAGCTTAAAAAAATTCATTACTGCATATATAATGTATCTGAAATACAATTAATATTAAAATTACTTTTTTAGCTTATGCCAAATATAAAATTCATACACTATTTCGAGAAATATTTTCATGCTCGTTTACTAAGTGTTAATTTAAAAGAATAAATTCAGTATTCACCATAAATATTGAAGAAAAAAAGCTAAAAAAGTAATTTAGAAAAATCATAAGCAGAAAGGAGAAAACAACCAAAAAGCAACATTTTAAATTAAAACAAGAAAATTAATAGTAAATAAAAACTTACCAATGTTTACTTTTTCCAAAAAAATATTAATAATAAATGAGGAGCTGGGGAACAAAACCGGACTTGTCCCAAAAATTGATTTTTACACTAGAGCAAAAATACTGAATTCGATAGTTGCACATTAGTTAAAATTTTTGCGTTTGAATATAATTATAGCTTATTGTATAAATAATCAATAGCCTAATTTTTGGGCACAAAAATTCATGTTTTCTATTTTTTTTTAATTTTTTTTTAATGGACAAGTCCGGTTTTGTTTCGCAACGATGGATATGTATGGGACATCTCCGGTTTTGATTCAAAACCGTCATGGACAAGTCTAGTTATGAAACAAATTCCTTTGAATTTTTTCATTTTTTAACAGGACAAGTCCACTTATGAACCAAATCAGTATTTTTAAAAATTTTTTTTTGTGGGTTTGCAACACTTTTGGATGGAAATATTTCAGGGATCTATAGAGGTGGGCTTAGAGAGTAAAAAAAAAATTAAAAAAAAAACCGTTATCGTGGACAAGTCCGGTTTTGTTCCCCAGCTCCTCAAATATTATGTATAGTATTGTACTTAACTTTTTACGCACGTGCACTTCTTCACTATACTGATGCTTGCTTGTAAATGAACACGTTGCCGCAAGCTTGTTCATATATATTACTTTTTCGCTCAATTCTAACTCATAATAAACCTATGCATTAATAGCGAGTATGTTTCTAACTCATAATAAACCTATGCATTAATAGCGAGTATGTTTCTAACTCGTTATAAACTCTTATGTTATGCTTAGGTATATTTCTAACTCGTTCTAACTCATGCTTTAATAAGGAGCTATATTTCAAACTAGACATAAGCCCATCGTTACATCGCGAAATACTGCTTCTCTTTTCCTTACTTTCAGTGACGCCTGTTGGCTTTTTCACATATATGAGTACTTTGTTTCATTTCGATCATTAGGTTATTTTCGAGTTTCTTCCCAATTTGTTATAAGAGAGTACATTTTTAACTCATAATATAATCATACGTTATTTTGGAGAATTTTTTAACCTACAAAATTACATGTTAAAGCAGAATATATTTCTAGCTTATAATAAACTCATACATTATTTCCGAGTTTTTTTCTATCCTCTGAAAAACCAAAATACGTTTGCATGGTTAAGTTTGTGTATATTTGTAACCAAAAGTATTACAAATTAAAAATAAGTGCTGAAGTAACTCAGTATTAACGAAATTTTGAAGGTATATTCTAACTTAAAAACTAAGTGATATTCTAACTTAAAAACTAAGTTAGTGTTTAGTTAGAAGGTAATCTGGTTAGATCATAACGCTTAAGTAACTTGTTTGTAACAAAAACGAAAGTTATAAAATAACCTTGGTTAGATTTTGCTACTTGGGAATATTATTCGACCTTTGGGTATAATTAAATTTATAAATTAATCGAGCTTGAGGTCTTGTTGTGTATAATTTATTTATAGAATATTTCGGCCTATTTCGTAGACCATCATCAGGCTGTCTATTCACTCAAAAAATTTAAAAACATAGCACAAAAATTAAAAACTTAAAAATATCAGACACGCTTTAAACACTTACGTTAAAAAACAAGTTAACTAGGACATTAAAATAATCAAAAATAAAAATATAAATATAAATATAAAAATATATAAAAAAAATTTTTGAAACTAACAAGTCATATTAAAATTCACCGCCAAAGTACATTTTCAACAACTGAACATATTATATCTTCTTTTTTGCTTTGTAAATGAGGTGCCTGTATGCGTGCGCTACATTCTCAGTGTCGGCTTTATAGTTAATACGATGATAACTCGGAATGTTGATAATGTGTAACATTTCTAGTGTCAGTCTCTTGTTGTACATGTTCTCAGTCTGTAATATGCGGGCGTTGTCAAAGTCGGGGGCGTGTGCGTGTTGTGTACAGTGGGATGAAAGTGCCGTTCTTTGTGCGTTATCTGTATTGCGCGTTCGTAAATTCGATTTGTGTCCACTGAGTCTAGTTTTTAACTGATTTTTAGTGGTACCATAACCTTCTATATTTACAAGCCATGAACAAGAATCTCAATTGAGAGAATCGGACCACCAAATTCTCCCAAATTCTCCAAATTACACTAACAACATAACGTGATTTCACCGAGTTGTGGTCCGATTGAGCGGAAATTCGCTCTCAATATTTTCCTTGTTCATGGCTTGTAATATAGAAGGTTGTGGTGGTACCAACATATATTTTTCCACAGGTGTCCTGTTCGTTGCCATTACATTTTATGCTGTAAATCACGTTGTTCTTGTCCAGTTTGTTAATTTTACTTTTTGTATTGTTGAAAAGTTACACATTATCAACATTCCGAGTTATCATCGTAATAACTATAAAGCCGACACTGAGAATGTAGCGCACGCATACAGGCACCTCATTTACAAAGCAAAAAAGAAGATATAATATGTTCAGTTGTTGAAAATGTACTTTGGCGGTGAATTTTAATATGACTTGTTAGTTTCAAAAATTTTTTTTATATATTTTTATATTTATATTTATATTTTTATTTTTGATTATTTTAATGTCCTAGTTAACTTGTTTTTTAACGTAAGTGTTTAAAGCGTGTCTGATATTTTTAAGTTTTTAATTTTTGTGCTATGTTTTTACATTTTTTGAGTGAATAGACAGGCTGATGATGGTCTACGAAGTAGGCCGAAATATTCTATAAATAAATTATACACAACAAGACCTCAACCTCGATTAATTTATAAATTTAATTATACCCAAAAGTCGAATAATATTACTATACTTATGAAAAAAAGTTCTGCAAAATCCGGCCTGTGCTGCGAGAGAAAATGGCAAAAATGTGGTCCTTGATGCATTTTGAATGCGTTGCCACACCATTTTTTTAATTTCCCCAGTTCTGTTGGTCGTAGAATAATAGAAAAAATTTAAAAATACTCGTGAATGAACAGACTAATGCACTTATTTGATACGAATACTATAAAAATGAATCCTAACATCAAAAAACCAAAATGTATGAAATTTTGTTTTTTTTACTAAAAATGCAATAAATAACGGAAAAATAGTCGGATTTTCATAAAAATTGAAGAAAATGTGTATTTTGATGCTATAAATACGTGGTTGAAATATCAAAAGCAAAATTTGATTTTTACGGCAACAATTGGCACTTTTCGAAAAACATTAAAATTTTTTTTTAGTTTGTAGGTTTCTTTATGTTATTTCTTTTGAGCATATGCAATACTTCTTTACTTTATTTAAAATGCCCATTTTAGGAATTTGAAAATTGAATTTTTTTTTTTTTCAATTTCCTAAAATGGGCATTTTAAATAAAGTAACGAAGTATTGCGTATGTTCAAGAGAAAGTACATAAAAAAACCTTCCTTTTACCCTACGATGATTTAGTATAAAATGACGGCAATTTTAATGTTTTTCGAAAAGTGCCAATTGTTGTCGTAAAAATCCACATTTATGCAATTTTTTCGTGCAGCAGTCCCGATTTTGCAGAAATTTTTTTTTCACTTTATCTTAACATATGTAAAGAAAAAAAAGAAAAAATCCAACATCCCAACTACATCATAACTTTGCTTTTTTTTGTTTAATTTCGCTCTACTAAAATTATTCTACACACCAAAAAGTGTATTGTATTTTCATAGCTCAAAAGTGTGTTGTTACTCCAAAAGTGTGTTAATAAATGTTAAGTGAGTGGCATAACCTTCTATATTTACAAGCCATGAACAAGAATCTCAATTGAGAGAATCGGACCACCAAATTCTCCCAAATTCTCCAAATTACACTAACAACATAACGTGATTTCACCGAGTTGTGGTCCGATTGAGCGGAAATTCGCTCTCAATATTTTCCTTGTTCATGGCTTGTAATATAGAAGGTTGTGGTGGTACCAACATATATTTTTCCACAGGTGTCCTGTTCGTTGCCATTACATTTTATGCTGTAAATCACGTTGTTCTTGTCCAGTTTGTTAATTTTACTTTTTGTATTGCTGAAAAGTTACACATTATCAACATTCCGAGTTATCATCGTAATAACTATAAAGCCGACACTGAGAATGTAGCGCACGCATACAGGCACCTCATTTACAAAGCAAAAAAGAAGATATAATATGTTCAGTTGTTGAAAATGTACTTTGGCGGTGAATTTTAATATGACTTGTTAGTTTCAAAAATTTTTTTATATATTTTTATATTTATATTTATATTTTTATTTTTGATTATTTTAATGTCCTAGTTAACTTGTTTTTTAACGTAAGTGTTTAAAGCGTGTCTGATATTTTTAAGTTTTTAATTTTTGTGCTATGTTTTTACATTTTTTGAGTGAATAGACAGGCTGATGATGGTCTACGAAGTAGGCCGAAATATTCTATAAATAAATTATACACAACAAGACCTCAACCTCGATTAATTTATAAATTTAATTATACCCAAAAGTCGAATAATATTACTATACTTATGAAAAAAAGTTCTGCAAAATCCGGCCTGTGCTGCGCGAGAAAATGGCAAAAATGTGGTCCTTGATGCATTTTGAATGCGTTGCCACACCATTTTTTTAATTTCCCCAGTTCTGTTGGTCGTAGAATAATAGAAAAAATTTAAAAATACTCGTGAATGAACAGCCTAATGCACTTATTTGATACGAATACTATAAAAATGAATCCTAACATCAAAAAACCAAAATGTATGAAATTTTGTTTTTTTTACTAAAAATGCAATAAATAACGGAAAAATAGTCGGATTTTCATAAAAATTGAAGAAAATGTGTATTTTGATGCTATAAATACGTGGTTGAAATATCAAAAGCAAAATTTGATTTTTACGGCAACAATTGGCACTTTTCGAAAAACATTAAAATTTTTTTTTAGTTTGTAGGTTTCTTTATGTTATTTCTTTTGAGCATATGCAATACTTCTTTACTTTATTTAAAATGCCCATTTTAGGAATTTGAAAATTGAATTTTTTTATTTTTTTCAATTTCCTAAAATGGGCATTTTAAATAAAGTAACGAAGTATTGCTTATGTTCAAGAGAAAGTACATAAAAAAACCTTCCTTTTACCCTACGATGATTTAGTATAAAATGACGGCAATTTTAATGTTTTTCGAAAAGTGCCAATTGTTGTCGTAAAAATCCACATTTATGCAATTTTTTCGTGCAGCAGTCCCGATTTTGCAGAAATTTTTTTTTCACTTTATCTTAACATATGTAAAGAAAAAAAAGAAAAAATCCAACATCCCAACTACATCATAACTTTGCTTTTTTTTGTTTAATTTCGCTCTACTAAAATTATTCTACACACCAAAAAGTGTATTGTATTTTCATAGCTCAAAAGTGTGTTGTTACTCCAAAAGTGTGTTAATAAATGTTAAGTGAGTGGCATAACCTTCTATATTTACAAGCCATGAACAAGAATCTCAATTGAGAGAATCGGACCACCAAATTCTCCCAAATTCTCCAAATTACACTAACAACATAACGTGATTTCACCGAGTTGTGGTCCGATTGAGCGGAAATTCGCTCTCAATATTTTCCTTGTTCATGGCTTGTAATATAGAAGGTTGTGGTGGTACCAACATATATTTTTCCACAGGTGTCCTGTTCGTTGCCATTACATTTTATGCTGTAAATCACGTTGTTCTTGTCCAGTTTGTTAATTTTACTTTTTGTATTGCTGAAAAGTTACACATTATCAACATTCCGAGTTATCATCGTAATAACTATAAAGCCGACACTGAGAATGTAGCGCACGCATACAGGCACCTCATTTACAAAGCAAAAAAGAAGATATAATATGTTCAGTTGTTGAAAATGTACTTTGGCGGTGAATTTTAATATGACTTGTTAGTTTCAAAAATTTTTTTATATATTTTTATATTTATATTTATATTTTTATTTTTGATTATTTTAATGTCCTAGTTAACTTGTTTTTTAACGTAAGTGTTTAAAGCGTGTCTGATATTTTTAAGTTTTTAATTTTTGTGCTATGTTTTTACATTTTTTGAGTGAATAGACAGGCTGATGATGGTCTACGAAGTAGGCCGAAATATTCTATAAATAAATTATACACAACAAGACCTCAACCTCGATTAATTTATAAATTTAATTATACCCAAAAGTCGAATAATATTACTATACTTATGAAAAAAAGTTCTGCAAAATCCGGCCTGTGCTGCGCGAGAAAATGGCAAAAATGTGGTCCTTGATGCATTTTGAATGCGTTGCCACACCATTTTTTTAATTTCCCCAGTTCTGTTGGTCGTAGAATAATAGAAAAAATTTAAAAATACTCGTGAATGAACAGCCTAATGCACTTATTTGATACGAATACTATAAAAATGAATCCTAACATCAAAAAACCAAAATGTATGAAATTTTGTTTTTTTTACTAAAAATGCAATAAATAACGGAAAAATAGTCGGATTTTCATAAAAATTGAAGAAAATGTGTATTTTGATGCTATAAATACGTGGTTGAAATATCAAAAGCAAAATTTGATTTTTACGGCAACAATTGGCACTTTTCGAAAAACATTAAAATTTTTTTTTAGTTTGTAGGTTTCTTTATGTTATTTCTTTTGAGCATATGCAATACTTCTTTACTTTATTTAAAATGCCCATTTTAGGAATTTGAAAATTGAATTTTTTTATTTTTTTCAATTTCCTAAAATGGGCATTTTAAATAAAGTAACGAAGTATTGCTTATGTTCAAGAGAAAGTACATAAAAAAACCTTCCTTTTACCCTACGATGATTTAGTATAAAATGACGGCAATTTTAATGTTTTTCGAAAAGTGCCAATTGTTGTCGTAAAAATCCACATTTATGCAATTTTTTCGTGCAGCAGTCCCGATTTTGCAGAAATTTTTTTTTCACTTTATCTTAACATATGTAAAGAAAAAAAAGAAAAAATCCAACATCCCAACTACATCATAACTTTGCTTTTTTTTGTTTAATTTCGCTCTACTAAAATTATTCTACACACCAAAAAGTGTATTGTATTTTCATAGCTCAAAAGTGTGTTGTTACTCCAAAAGTGTGTTAATAAATGTTAAGTGAGTGGCATAACCTTCTATATTTACAAGCCATGAACAAGAATCTCAATTGAGAGAATCGGACCACCAAATTCTCCCAAATTCTTCAAATTACACTAACAACATAACGTGATTTCACCGAGTTGTGGTCCGATTGAGCGGAAATTCGCTCTCAATATTTTCCTTGTTCATGGCTTGTAATATAGAAGGTTGTGTGAGTGGTTTCAACACACTTAAGTGTGTTGTATAGATTTCAGGTCATAATTCACGACTTATTTTTAACACAGTAAAAAGTATGTTATAATTTTAACACGGAAGAGCCTGTCAATTGCAAGATAAACAGTGTTAAGAAAACACACTTTTTCTTGACAACACAATTAGGTGTGTTGAATAATACACTTTGGTGCGTTAAAAAACACATTTTGTGTGTTAAAAAACCCATTTCAGTGTGTTACACCTTTTACAGTGCAAGAACAAGAACAAGACTTAGTTATGCTCGCAATACCAAGACCAAGACTGACTGAGCAAGAACAAGACAACACCAAGACCATATTAGTCTTGTCTTGTTCTTACGTTTGCTCATCACTACTTCACACCCTCACGTAGCTACTGTACATATGATGGTTTTGTAGATTCTTATTTTAGTTTTTCTGTGGATGTCTCTGGATTTCATTACTGGCAGTAGTGAGAAGTAGGTTCTGTTTGCGGCAATCATTCTTCTTTGCACGTCTATCGTTTCATCTATGACTGACTGTAGGTAGGTTAATTGGTTTACTCAGTCGCAGTTATGTTCCTTCCAGGTGATGTGCTTTCTTCTCCTTCTTTCCACCCTCGACTGAGTTAGAATCTTGCTCTTGTCTGCATTTATTTGCAGCCCTATATGTTCAGCTCCAACTTCTAATTCCGTGAATATTTCTCTCTAAGGGATGACAGTGATCTGGCAAGGCAGTTTATGTCATCGGCAAATCCTTCGAACTGTTTTGATTTGTTAAGCAGGGTTGCGTTCGTTAAATTATGAGACTGTCGTAATAATAAAAAAATATTATTAATTAGTAACCACTCAACTTGACTAAAAAGATTATTTCAAAAGATCAAGACCGATGTAATACTAAACAATAAGAGCAGGAAATACTTGTTATTATAAATACTGGACTTTGTTCTCACGAAAAATCCATACTAGAAAAGAACCTATTAAAATTAGTCAATTATATGCATACCTAAGCATATTAAGACTTCATAAACATAACAGAATCTACAACAATTAATCCAATTGTGGTTTCGAATAAAATAAAATAAAGTAAAAACAGAAGAAAGACATTGAAAAATCATTTAAGTAAAACCATGATGCTTGTTGGTAATGTTCATCCACATCGTTACCTTTAGATTTACCAAATGAGCATTTCCCACAAAATAGTGAAACTCTACTCTAATTGCGAGTCTCGTTAAGTGTAACCCAGTTCTTTGTGGAATGGTTTCATAATGGAGGGTACACTTAGCAAAGATTTCCACTTTCCTTCCCTTGGTTTGTGCATTGTAAAGTTATAGTAAATCAATTCCCTCCATGGAAATAATTATTATGATGCTGATGTAACGAAATATTGAATGAGACAGGTTTATGTTAGTAAATGCCATAATAAGCCTGTTACCGAAATTCGGTCACCAAAATAAAAATAAATAAATAAATAAAATTAACGATTTGTTCGAATTTAAATTCAATTAAATTTGTTTTTATTAAAAAAAAAATTAAAAAAAAAATTATTCGCAATGGCGATTTTTTGATTGCTTTGAAATGTTTCCATTGTCGTTCCAGAGCGTCTAAAATTTCCCTGATAAATTCTGGGCAAGAAATGGCGGCAGGACGGGTGGCAGGCGTTATTGATGCAAACGAACTTGCACCAAAATTGACGTGGAGGCTAATTTTGAATCAACAATAAAACGACACCGCGTAAGGAGAAGAAAAAGGAATTTCTCTTGCGAAGCCCGAGATGAACCGATTGAAGATTCAAAAGAAAAATATAAATTACACTTTTTTTATTTCACAATCAATCAAGTGCCCTAGGAGCTAGATTTGAACAGCTTAGTAATCACAACAATTATTTTAAATTCTTATATAATATATGATTTAAATACCATGTCCAAAGAAGTGCTACAAAAGCACTGTAACAATTTAGAACGTATTTTAACTGATGGTGATTCTGTACACTTAAATGAGGTAGAGTCCGTAGAGGAAATTTCAGCAGCATGCGCGCTTTTGGCCAAAAAGAACACCCAAGCAATGTACTGACCTTAAGGGCGGGATAAGGTTTTAAAGACGAAAAAAGGCATATTTTCATGATTTTTGTTTGGAGATATGAATAATGTTGGTTTATTTATTTCATATACACGTTATAGTATAACAGTATAACATCTGACGTGTCTTTGAAAAAATTTCAATTAAAAGTATCAAGAAATAAAGGTGAAACCCCAATGTAGGCTTGGCTTGCTTAAACTTGGTGAGCTTTTCAGGTACCACGTGCCAAAGCAAAACAAGCCCAACAAGCCAAAGCAAAACAAACCCAAATACACGCTTTGCTTTAGTTACTTTACAGTTTGCTTTTCATGAGCACAGGAAATAGAAATAGTACACGAAAGAGGTAAGAGGTATGAATTTTGCGGAATTTTTCCTTTGGAATGAACATTATTGTTTCATAAAAAGAACAAAGGATCGAATGTAAATATCTATTGCTGTGTAGAGTGATAAAGAAGCACAAATTGTTTATGGCATTAACTGTTCAAACATTTACCAGAAATTTGTTAAAATGGGATATAGAAATAGTTGTCTCAGATTAGTTTTGAACTCTTAAAAAGTTGTTTTGCAGTGAACACGATTACGCGTTACCGGATCATTTGAAACAAAAAAAAGCAAAATGCGTTTAAAAGGTGCTAGGTTTCCCGAGGTAATCAGGAAGAGTTTTTTTTGTCGATTTTTTTTATTTTTGGCAGCATTTGGAAGTGAAAACGCGATTTTCGCTACAAAATTTTGGGTTAATTTGTTATTAAAAAATGGAAAAAATGGTAAAAAAAAACTCTTACTGATTACCTGTTGATTTATGTGTAGAATTAGTGTTTAAAAATTCAAAAGAATCGGTCAAGTAGATATTGAGTTCTGATGTTCACGGACTTCAAAAATGACGTTTGCGAGAAAATCGATTTTCGAAGTTTTTTGTACTCGAACATCGAAGCGTGGGAGCCGGTCGCTTGAAACGCTGTATCTTCGTTAGTTTTGCTCCGATTTACTTGAAACTTTGACACAATATTCTCGACATGTTGTACATTCAGAAAAAAAAAATAAAAAAAATGCAAAAAAAATTTTTTGAAACCTTACCCCGCCCTTAAAGGCCCGTCCTCACTACGCGGACTTAGAATCCACGCGCTTTTGGTCGTACGGCCAGCCAAAAGCGCGCGTGATCTTTTAATTTTCTGAGTCATGAGTGAGAAAAAATCAATTCTCATTTGAAACGGCGTACGCGCTTTTGAAAAGCTCATAGTGTGTGGACGCACAATGTACCTTTTTAACCACAGCCTTTTGTCCGCGTTGTTTGGCCGCACGGCCTTTACCATGGACAAAGTCGTAAAAAAGTCGTAAAAAAGTCATAAAACTCTATATGAAAAAAAAAGGCAAAAGCGCGTACGACCCAAGACCGCGTAGTGTGGCCACACCATAAGTATCAAAGTTAAACTTTACTCCAAATCTTATCATTGCTTTAAGAATACTGGTAAAGATACCAATAACTGTAGCAAGTGGTGAAAGGAGTTTCTCTAAATTTAAATTAATTAAGAACTTTTTACGTTCCACTACTACCCAAAATCGTCTTAATCGCATGAAATTGCTGATCAAGTAAATTTAAAAGAAGTAATAAAGGAGTTTGCAGAATTGAACGTGAAAAAAAAGTTTTTTATGATTTCATTGTAGTTGGTGTTTTTCTTCTTAAATGGCACTTATAGGACTCGGGCCTCTTGAAGTCTCTTCTTCCAGTCGTCTCTGCGTCTTGCTAGGTCTTTCCAGTTTGTTACACGATGTCTCCATATATCTTCTAGCAGGTCATCCATCCACCTATTTCTTGGTCATCCTAAGCTTCTTTTACCATTAAAAATCCTGCCCAGCATTATTTCTTCAGAAGCTTGTAGAACATGTCCGAGCCGTCGTAGTCTACTCAATTTTATATGCGTGACTACATTTATTTCGTCATACATTTCCTCAACCTCTTCGTTTGTTCTAATTTGCCATTGGTTTTGGTTAACCCGTACAGGAGCAAATATTCTTCTTGGGATTTTCCTTTCGAAGATTTTAACCTGATGTTCTGCTTGTTTGGTCAATGTCCAAGCCTCAGACCCGTAGTATAGAAATGTGCGAATTAGTGTTTTATATAACCTCACTTTACATCTCACTTTACATTGTTTTGAGATATCTTGGTTCTTTAGAATCGGGACTAGTGCGGAATAGGTTTTATTTGCGGCTATGGATATCGTCCTTTATCTTATTTTCCGAAGTAAACATTGTCCCTAAATATATAAAATTGCCTACATCTTCCACTCTATGATTGTCTAGGACCTAGACTCTAGCTTGATGCTTCGTCCTAATCCTTGTCCTCTTTTTCATACAATCATATATTTTATTTTCGAGTCATATATTCTTAGACTGAATCTTGCTGAGCTTTCCACAATTTTTGACAAGGTTTCCTTTACGGCTTGCGCTACGTGTCCAATTTTGACTGTCATCGGCGAAGGCTAGTATCTGAACGTTACTTGTGAAGATGTTGTTTGCTCCGTTATATTTTGCTTCTCTCATTATTGCCTCCTGAGCCAGGCCGAAGTAATCCTTTGCGGTTCGCACCGGTCAGAGCTCAAACATCATGCAAAGGATTGGTTTTGTTTAGTTAGTACACTGAAAAAAAGGCGTGATAAATATAATCGAGCCGAAGTTGTGTCAACCTCAGCGTGAATTTAAATGCGGCGAACCCGAGTAAAAATAAAAAACGGCCTTATAAAGGGCGAACACCGGCCGCTTGGCTTTTTAAGGGGTTTTTAACCATTTTTAATGGAAGCACATACGGCCTTACGACGGCCAAATTTGACCCAAAAATTTAAAAGGCCAAGTACTGAGCTGTAAAAACGGGCATTCGACGGGAAATTTGAGCCAAAAAAAGAATCTGCACCAAATGTATTGTTGAATGTGTTTTATGGGAACTTCATCATTTTCGTTATGTACAATGGTTCTTTCAATTTATCCTACTTAAAGATATCGATGCACAAGAGAAGCGAGCTCGCCAGTCGTCAGTTTGTTGTACGTGAAGTGTGTGGTGCGTGTTGATTTATATTTTAGTGGGAAATTTTGTTATTTAACGGCTTGAAAAAAAAACACAACCGAAAAAAATCAAACATTTAATTGCAGTGAAATATATTTTCTTATAGGAGGGCGAATATCAACGTTGCTGCCACTGTACCACCGTCGTATACCCGTAATAGCAACCATACGACCGCCGTACCACCGTCGTATGGCCGTTGTTGGAACTGTAAGGCCGTTGTTTCACCGTCAATCGCCCCCTGTACGGCCGTACTGTCCTGCAACGAGCCTTCTGTTAAGCGCCAGATGGCCGAAGACTATGTTTCAATCACAGTCGGCATTTGCCCGTTCTAAGGCCATCATTTATTTTTACTCGGGAATAGAGCCCTGGAGATGAGCCAAAATTATCACGAAGTTGACTGATGTAGTTGTGTCAACCTCATGAGACATTAACATAAATAAAGACTAAATTATGGGAATATTCTGAACCATTGATTTAATTGTTTAAAATATCATATCGATACATATATAGGATTAAATTAATGAGATGGGAGGTGTGCCAAACAAAATTGTTAATTTCGTCAATTATTGTTATTATCACCACAATCAAAATCAAAATTAGTTCAGTTTTGTAATACGCTTCAATAAACATAAAAATTATTGCTTTAAAATTGATCCTACCTTGAGGTGATTAAAAAAATATTTCGAGAGATTTCAATAAAATTTGATTGAAGGAATATTAAATTGATTTGCATTTTGTTCAGTTTGAATAAATATTATCTTTTGATTGCTTCAATATGATTTAATTTGAATTAACCAAATTTTTCGTTACGAGAAATTGCATTGTTAGTTAGCGGAAACATTTATTATACTACTTTCAACTTTAAATTTTTTGAAATAAAATATATTTTGCATTCGTACAAAAGATTATATATTCAAAACAACGGCAGTTTTATATTCTCACGAATATAGGGCAATAGTATGCCATACACTAAGAGTTTTTTCCCCGCGCACTTTTGTCGCGCCACGCAATCTGCCAGTTTTATGCCATCGTGTGTGGTCAACATCACACGCCAATTTTTTCTGCATTCCATTTGACAGTCAATTTTACTGTTTTTCTTTTGATCTATGCACACATGGAGAAATTCAAAAAGTGGCGTGTCATTTGGAGTGTAGTTTTGATAGTTGTTTAGGTTTTGTGGATTTTCTGAAAAAGGTATTATACTCAGGCTGATAGTTTATTTCTGTCCCCGACATGATTGCCCCTTCAATCGACGCATACCTTAACAAACAACAACATGGATACAGAAAAGGGCGTTCGACCACCTGACATCTTATGCTTCTAATCTCCGAACTACGTTGTGCTATGGAGAGCGGCCATAAAATTGTCTATACGGATTTCAGCAAGGCCTTTGATCGAGTGGACCACCACATTTTAATTGCAAAACTATTCAAATTTGGAATCTCTGGCTCTACCCTGGAGTGAATAAAATCATATCTTAACGGAAGAGCACAAATTGTGAGATTTCAAGGATTTCTGTCCAACGAAAGTGAAGAAACTTTCGGTGTTCCTCAGCGTAGTCACCAAGGTCATCTTCCTTTTAATATCTTCATCTCCGATTAGTCAATATTCCACATCTCTTCTACGCTGATGACCTAGGTGTTGCCTTAGACAACAAATTGAGCTTCAATCAGCACTATGATAATATTACTGAGCCAACAAGTTTCTTGGCTTTATAATTAGAAGGGCTAATGAATTCGGCGATATACGGGTTACAAAAACACTTCTGTTCAGTAGTCCGCCCAATCCTGGAAAACGCGTCCTATATTCCAAATAAGCAGCAGGATTGAATTAGTTCAGAAGAGATTTCTTCTTTTTGTTCTGAGAAATCTGTACGACCCGCATGATTATCTCAGCCTACCACCCTACGCAGACAGACTTAAGATCTTGGGTCTCATGCCGCTGTCTTGTAGGAGAAAATTGCTTTTATCATGCTTTACCTTAAATGTTCTAAACGGAAACGTCTTATTTCTTCAAGTAAATTCCCAAACTCATGTGCATCTATTCTGAAATAGTTATATAAATCTGCCGGATAATTTGTTTTCACTAAATTTATTTCTGTTAGCCAGCCAATTTTTTTGCCAAAGCCTTTTTGGTTTTATGAAATACTCGTATAAATTCTTTATACTAGGTACTGAGTTTTGGTGGTTTATGGCGTGGAACGTTGAAAAAACAGTCACTCCACACGCCGAGTCAAATACATATATTTTGTTGTTATTTTTCAAAAGCTCCTTAACTGCCACGCAAACCGACTAATTAACTTTTATAGTGTATGGACATCGAGCTTTGTCAAACACGCAACGCAAAGTGGCAGTTTTTTTAACGAGTCAACCGACAGTTTTTTCGAAAGAAAAAACTCTTAGTGTATGGCTTACTAATGACGTAAAAATCATTGCAATTTTCAATAAATATTTTTTAATATTCATTCATTTAAATTTGAAGTTATAATATTGACTTACATCAACGAAAGCAAAACAAAGTACAAGGTGGCCTCGTCTGCAAGAACACCTAACATTGGTCCCACAATGAAGGTAGAGGAACACGAGTTTGATGTGGTGAAATCATTTACCTACCTTGGGTCAATAGTAGCAGCCGACAATAGCATGGAACCTGAAATACGCGCACGACTGTTAAAAGCCAACAAAGCCTACTATAGCCTGTCAAGGCTCTTCAAATCCAAGCATCTAACCATAACGTTCAAACTTTTACTATATAAGACGATGGTCTTGCCGGTCCTCACATATGCATCCGAAACGTGGGTGCTTAGTAAAAAGCACTCTAACCTCTTGGCGGTGTTCGAGAGGAAAATACTTCGGAGGATTGTTGGCCCCTTATGTGAGGAAGGACGATTCCGGAGACTCTATAATGACGAAATCTACAAGCGCTATCGCGACATAGATGTTGTGAAGAAAATAAAACTCGGTAGACTCTGGTGGGCAGGACATCTAGCTCGTATGAGTGAAGATGAACAGGCTCGGAAAGTTCCCTGCGGTAAGACTTATGGGGTGCGACAGGAAGGATGGCGTAGACCAGGACGCTCAGAGCATAGGGATGCCAAAGTGGATGACATCGGCTCAGAATCGGGACCGGTGGAGAGAACAGTTGCGAGAGGCCAGGACCGGAACTCGGTTGTAGAGCCGTTAAAGAAGAAGAAGAAGAATATTGACTTATATTTACTCAAGGAGTATTAAGAAAAACTACAATAATTAAAAATAGATTACAAGTTTATTGAAGATAATTTAGAAAAATGTACATTTAAAAAATATTTTTCATATAAGTACAAACAAATTAAGGCATGCAACATAAAAAATTATCTGTATTACATAATATACATTTATCCTACTATATGACATAGTTTGTAACATTGTTAAATTTAACACATTACGTAGCATTCGCCATTGACATAATGCCTGTTATTTGGTTTTATGTTTATTAAATTTTTATGACCGTCAATGGCCCCCCGGCAATGGTGAAATTAAAAATCCATGATAGTAAGAATTACATTTTTTGGTATTATAATTTTGATAAGAAATTCTGATTCTAATTTCACAAATATTTATAAATTACCTATCTTTCTCGAGTGAAATCATTATTCCTATCGAATATTTGATCCGGTTAATTTGTATCCATGTGCTATTTACCATTCTCTCGAGCTGGAATTATTTCGCACAAAAAATACTCGATTGATCTGTTAATGTTTTATGTGCCGAGTACTCCGCTTTAATAGCGTTCCCAAAATTATGTCTTTTTAATATATCTTTTAAATAAGAAAAATCTTCGCGTTAAATACGTTTTCGATATCCACTTTCGTTAGAGCGAAGTGGTTTTTGTGGGTTATTAATTTTACCTTTCGGATCCCCACCAATTTCTACAGTCGATTCAATAATCTGTAAAAAAAGATATTTCTTATAACTGAAACTAAAACGTAAGATGAAGAATAATTAACCCTTCTGATATTCTTGCCCCTTAAAAAAGAAAGTAAATAATTAATAAAATAAATTCTGTCACAGAAATCATCGTTATAATAAAGATAAAGCATTCCTACTCGATCAACTTTCGTTTTGTAAATATGTTTATAATAACTGTGACTACTGAGAGCAAATTTATAGCATAAAAAAGAGCGATATGATTCTCACCGCTTGTTACTTCCTTGAAGCGTGGTACAGCTTCCGAACTCATCTTTCCATTTTGTTACGATCTCAAAACATTTGTATGTCTTGTATCAAACTAGGCCGCAAATGCTTAAACTGTTCAATTTAAATATTATGTTCTAAGAAATTATTTTCCCCATGATTAACAATACGATATTTATAATAATATCATTTATTTTTCAAATATAGGTATACATGAACAATCTTACCTTTGAATATAGAAACAACCTCTGGAAATCCCCAATCTTCCAGAAATGACACCGTTTGCTCATCAGCCATTTTCTTTTAAATAAATTCCAGTACAAACGTCACTGATAACAATCACTGTTCACACTGTACACTGTTCACTATTCTTAAACAACAAGTTCTTTAACAAATTGGAAATTAACGTAATGAAATTACTAAAAAAATACTTGTTTTCTAGAATCAAGACATGTAATGAAAAAAAATTTTGTCCTTAAATATAATGAATTATTTAAAAACCAAATCAAAATTACGAAGAAATTTATTACAAAGAATCTAATTCAGGCATCAACACTTCGCACTATCGACAAGAAGGAAATGCAGTAACAACTTCACCAGAAAATGTTGGCGTGAAAACTTAACACAAATACAATGTTCTTCTCCTTACTTGTAGAATTGGGAGGGAGATGATGTACAATACCACCACAGATGATGTACAATACAAAAGGAATTTCCGTTAAAAGGCATCTAGTAATAAAATGTTGTATAGGTTCTACTGACAACAAAGTAGCCCACCCGTATGTTCTAGAATGGTTTTCAATATATGCCATGTAGTTGACACAACTATTTTTCATTTTAGTTCAAAAAATATTTGGTAAAAACAATTGAATTATGGGTTTCTACCAAATCGAACAAATTATTATTACAATTTTTTAGTTAATTTAAACAAGGTGTTCTTTATTTCAATGAAATCGAACTGCATTTATTTCAAATACATGAAAGATATTGAATCATGGCCAATCCTACTTTACTGAAATATTTATGTTAATAACTCAAGCTCAACCATGATGTTTTTTACTCAAATAACTCATTATGGCAATGTAACATCGAAGAGTTGCTGTTTCAAATAATGTCGTGAAATTTATTCAACAACTTTGTAATTATGACAATGAATTTTAGGTCGACGCAACCCCAAATCTCCCAATCTCCTGGCGAGGTTGTCATTAAATCATGATTTTTTTCAGTGTAGGAGTTTGATACTACCGTTTAGGTGCGGGCCCCCAGCGGTGTCTCCTCTCTGAGGTATGGACCTTAGACAGGCAGTCACACACATTCCCTTCTACTAGATCGATGTAAGATTCTCACCACTCCCTCGTAAAAAATTACAATGCAATATGTGAGAAAACAATTTGTCCACTTTTTTTACAATAAACCCCGTTTAATTCTATATTTTCCCATCATAAGCCTAGTACTAAGTTCCCCGCTAAATGAAATTTCCATACAAAATTTAGCGCGAAAATTTATCAAGCTAAATTTTAGCGCATGCAGTACTAAGTTCGCCGCTAAAATGCTCGCTAAATTCACGTTTCTATTTCTTTAAAACATATGGCAGCAATGTTAGTCTCCACATTTTTAGCTGCATTTTTATCGTGCAGGCAACTTATTTCACGCTAAATTTTGTTGAAAAAAAACCAGTGATATAAAAAAACAGAAAAATAAGCTAATTTACGGTTGTGGAAGTTTCAAGTGCGGAAATAAAACTAAAATAACAGTTTGTGCATGAAAAAATAGTAAAAATAATAAATAATTCTACGTGTTTAGAATATTTTGAAACACGGTTTAATAATTTTATATTTCCAGTGGATTTTGAGGAGTTTTATTTCGAAAAAGACTTTGAAATTTAACCCAAAAAAACGTTAATATGAACTTTCTCTACAATTCTACATTGTCAAATTTCATCTTGCTAAAAAAGGGTACAAGTTTGGAGACGCGCTAAAATTTAGTTTAGCGCTGAACTTAGTACTAGGCTATACAAGATTATTTTTATTAATGAAATAAGAGCTGCATTCCTTACGATAACAAAGATACCTCTTTCGTGAAAATATACCGTTTACTATAAACGGTTGTACAACTTGTGACGGAACACCCTGTACGTTTTTATTTCTTTTCTTCCTGAAGGCAAATTTTTTTAAAAGACCTTGGAAATACCCCAAAAAGGACACAGTAAATCGGCAAGTCCTGAATGGTATTAATTTTCACATTCAAAAGATGCATCGTTTCCTTTTGACGTAATGTACGTTACGATCCGATCGTAGAATAAGAAATAATGAATAATGTTAAACAACGAACTTTTCGTCATTTAAACATGTTTTTATTCCCACATTCGCCATTACAAGTTGGGAATTACATATATAAACTCGCAGCAGGACGGTGTGGGGAGGTCGTTGAAAAATGATTCAAGTTTCGTAACAGTTTTTTTAAATTTGGATAATTTTAATGAAAAAATTGATGTGTGAAATTTTCTATTACATGAATATTTTATCACACCTACAGTCAAAATGCCGCCCCCAATATTGGCGCCCCGGGCAAATGTCCGGGTTGAACCCCACCTCCCCCTAGGCGGGTCCAGCTACCTAAAAATTGTACGTATAGAGGTTGCAGTACAACTTTGGATTTAATGCTTTATTCGAAGAAGAAGAAGCCTCTTTACACTATTGACATTCTTCAAAATTCCAATGTGATTCGTTTTTCAGCATTTTGGCCATACTTTAAACCTACATATATTCTAGTCACTCAACGTTTTGATCTTTATATCAAATAAAAGAATACACATTTACCTAAATATGAGCCTAGTTAGTCTAGGAGTAATTGAAGTTTTTTAAAAAAATAAAATTTTTTTTCGTAAACACCCTGTATTTTAGTGGATAGCTCCCATCTCTAGAACAATTTTTTGAAGTGAAACTTCTTTGCTCTCGTTCCGGAGATTTTGAAGTGATTCGAGCAAGTACGAGTGAATTCAGAAAACAGAAACGAAAACAAGGAGAGTTGTACGAAACGGAAGTTGCCTTCTCACTCATTTACAACTGTCACAATTCAGAATCGGCAAGAAAAACAAGGACTGCCGTATGAAACGGAAGTTGCCTTTCCACTCGTTTACAAAATAATGAGAAAAAACAAAAATCTTGAAACAAATTAAATATGTACAACAAACACAAACACAATGAATGCACAAGTTAGTTTCCACTGTATTTCGTTAAACATTTTGGATTTAAACAACCAAGCTGATGAATATCACCGCCAAAAGAGCAGTAAACAACAAAACACAAACAAATTTCACAATTCAATAAATGCACAACTAAACTAACAATTTAGTTTTCACTCTATCTCGTTTAACATTTTCGTTTTTAATAACTTAAACTGATGAATTTCGCGAAGATCACAAAGTAGGTGACAGCGACAGCCATGATATCAATTAAGTGATGCCATATAAACAAATTCTACCAAACCAGCAGGAAAATATTTACAATTTATTTAAATTCGTACATAGATGGCGCAGGCATCGGTAAAGTAAAAATGAGGAGTCGGTTATTTAAAAAATTAAGATTGTTTATTAAAGATAAAGTTTTTGTAAAAGCAGCGAAATGTTTTTGATTTTATACACTGCACTGCATTACTTTCAAAATATTCATTATACTATGATTTATCAATTGAGTTAAAATATTATGCTTCTTGCTTCCTATTCCCTGCTTCATTCATATTTTAGATTATAACACAAGCCACGAGCAAATGAAGAAAAAAATACAATAATAAAGAACATATAGACATAAATATGTACGCGAAGTTTCACTTCTGCTTTGTGTTCTTTAATACACAATTATTTTTTTTTCCAAATACATCCAGGAATCACCCCTGAAAATATTAGCCACGTAGTCCACCAAAAGATTTATTGAGCGTCTGATGACCATATACATGTCGCGAATGAGTGCATATGAATATTTTAAATCTTTAAAACGGCGATATCTCATGAATGGAAATTCGTACGGGAAAAAGTGTAATATCGTTTTTTTGTAGATAATCGCATAATCTACAAACTTTGTAAACACTATTTTATGATAAGACTTACCGTTTAAGAGATATTTGCAAAAAACCGATATTTTGACCCTTTGACCATGAATAAAAATATTTCCCGGCAACCGATCGCGTGTCAGTCTGGACATTTTATGTATAATGATATTCTTAAGAGCTGTACCAATTTTTAGCAACTTACGAATTATCTTCAGTCTTTAGCTTTTTTTCGTATTATTTTAACTGGACTTATAAAAACGGTGGTGTATGTTGGCTCAACCTAATAATTTAGAAAATGTATATAGTCCAGTCCCCAACCGGTATCACCTCTACTTTTTTTCGGAGGCGACCGATTTACTTGAAATTTTAACAGTAGATAGGGAATGACTCAAAAATCAAAGTCTACCAAATGCCAATGTGCGCCCACCCCAAGTCGGGGGTAGAAATATTTTTGGTCAAAATAACCCCTTTAATCGATAAAGAAGCTAATTTTAAGCAAAAAATGTAGTACAAACTGTTTTTGTAAAATTGATATTTCTTTGGTTATAAGCGTTTGAAAAGTTGCAATTTTCATTAAAAAACCCCAAGTTTTCGAACAGTTTTTGGTCAATAAGTCCAAAAAAAGCGTTTTATCAAAATTTCTGTTGTGACTAAAAATAAAGCTTATAAATAAACGAAGAAAATTGTTTTTGAATGAATGCTCTAGGTATAAAACAAAGCGAGTAATGATTTATCGAAGGGGACCTATTTCAAACCAAATACTCAAAACCTTGCATTTAACGTCGAATAACGGAAAATCGATGCGTTTTTCGAGGGTAACTTATATTACAAGTGCTTAAAAAGACCTTTAAAATGAACACTTGTAAAAGTCATTTGCATGTAAAATGAATGAGTTATGACAAAGAGAAGGTGTAGCGTTCATTTTTTTTTAAAAAAATGATCAATAAAACTAATACCATTTCCACCCAAAGTCAAATTTATCTTGTTACACGTAGGATTCACTTTATTTTAGAGATATCTATCGGATCTATATAGTTTGAGCGATTTTTAGGGTGTATTTTTCGAAATGGGTACGATCAAAATGAAAAGGGGATTTTACGAATTTTACAGATTTCTGCGTTTATTTCAAAAAAAACTCAAAAACTATTGAAGATAGGTAAAAAACTGTTGAGTATCAAAATTTAGATTTTTCTTCAACAACAATTTTGGTTTTTTATGTAATGCTGTAGCTTAAAAACTGACGGAGATATATCGGATTGAAGTTTGCTTTATAGTGTAAGTACTACCTATGCTTAGCCCTTTGACCCTTCACGTTTTGAAAATTAGGGTTCTAATATAATACAATTAACACAGGTTTATTGCCAGTGAAATTACCTACAAAATGGTTTTTGAATGGACACTGTAGCTTGAAAATTGACCTCGCTACAGTAAAAAAACCGAACGACTTTTTTTTAATTTTCGGAGCAGATTATTATCGGAGCTCTTGTGAGCACATTACGGTATTTCACGTATACATACATGCTACATTTGGTATACAGGTTTAATATACATTTTAGAACAGTACCTCCAAAAAAGAAGCTATTCTAGAAGCTGGAAGGTATTGCGCAATACTTTTGTACGCAGCTGCTAAAGATGTTCAATTAAATAAAATGAAAAAAATTGACGGTTTTCAATATTTTTCAGAGCATAGAATTGAGTGTGCGGGCGTCGGTACCCCGCCAGTATATATACACCCACGCACACATACTCACATACACTAAAAATTTTACTAAAATACTGTCTGAACTTATAACTAAATTTGTGTGTCTCAAAAAAAGTAGACTTTGAAAAGGGTGGTAAGTAGAGCTTAAATCCAAAATTTCATCAAAATCGGTACCTAATCCCATTTTTACGGTTGGGGACTGGACTATTTCTCTAAGGGTAGTTTTTAGGGGTTGAAAAATTTCTTAAAAAATTATTTCAATAGTACATAGGTCTAAGAGGTGATATATAGGCCTACTAAGCGTTTTTATTACCCATTTATTGAGTTTTATTAATTTTTTAAGATAAGGGGTAGTTTTCACCCCTTAAAATAAAAAGCACACCTCGGCACAGGGTAGACTTTGAAAATGGTGGTAAGTAGATCCAAGATCCAAAATTTCATCAAAATCGGTGGCCGCCGAAAAAAAGAAGAGGTAATACTCCATTTTTACGGTTGGGGACTGGACTAATAAGTTTTTGTACTCACTCAGTTGCTGTTAGGTTTTTTGTTTCCTGTAATCTATTAGTAACTATTGTTGGGGTATCTGCGACATTCTGTATTTATGATAATATTGCTGATGACGACTATTCATTGCATTGTATACTGTTTAAATTATATTCATTTCACAAACCTTTTATACTATCAGAAAATTATTTTTAAATCACAATTGATTCTAATCTCCAGTTGTATATTTTGAATAAGAATATGAGAATATGGAAACATTAGTTGAAAAAAATATTAACACACATTAAAGTTAGCTACAACAAGAAATTGTTATCAACCTTTCCTTTAGAGAAACGCCAAGTCGTTTTTGCTATTGTAGGTAGTCAAGTTTACAGTTCATTAACAATTAAAGAACACCGATAATTGACTACCTAATGCAATAAAAGGTCACCTTGTATTTACTGTGATAGTTAAGATGAAATATACAGTGCCTACGGTTTGCCCAACTGCATAAATATGCATAAACTAAGTCAAGGGGGAAACATGTTTTTTAACAATTCAAAAATATTGAGTCTGGGTGTATAAATAGTGGCGTGAAAGGCACAGATAAGGAGTATTTCGGATCAGTTCAAAGTGAAGTCAACAGCTGGATAATTTATGATGGGGAGAATGTATTTGCTGAGCTATTTACTGGTTGCAGTAATACAAAATATTGCTAGTGTACGCCCTTCCGATGAAATCGAAAATCATCATAATATTAAACGACGTGACATATTTTGGGTTTGAGTTAATTAAATTTGTTGGTCTTAAGTATTTTTATATTTATTTTTTCAATCAGGGCCTTCTTAATTATATAGATTATTGGCTTGACGATTATTATGATGATGATGATGATGATAAGGGAAAGAATAAACCAATTGGTAAGTTTTTGTGGTCGAAGCTAGAAACGATTTTATATCATTTGTTTCCAATGCAGTTTGTGATGGTTGTAATATAGTAATTAGCATGGATCCGCCACCAACTAATCCTCCACCCACTACTAAACCACCAACTACCACAAGACCTACTACTACCACAAGACCTACTACTACCACAAGACCTACTACTACCACAAGACCTACTACTACCACAAGACCTACTACTACCACAAAACCTACTACTACCACAACACGTCCTACCACAACACGTCCTACCACAAAACAAACTACCACAACACGTCGTACCACACAGCATACTACCCCAAAACATACTCCACACCAGCAGTCAAAGGATTTAGAAACGGCACTGAGTTCCGGAGGTCCATTATTTCTCCGTGAAGAAGTTGACGTAGTTGAAGGGAATGAAGAAACGGTATTAAATAACGAAATTCCAGAGGATCCAGCTGTCGGAGGCGGAATTGATGAAATTGTTGAAAAGGATCAAAACGCTGCAATGGATTTAGGAACTGCAATTATTGAAATGGATCCGATTGTTAATGCAGAAAACAATGAAGAGGCTCAAAATGATGAAGAGACTGCAATGTAATAATGTGTTAGTTTTAATATTCAAATTGAAGGTGAATAATTAGTAATCAATTTATCAGATAGAACAAGTGGAAAACTATGCCGGAAAGGCGAGGAATGTCACATCCTTTGTGTAGGTGAAATAAATGACAAATGTTGTAAGAGATGAATAAGACAAAAACTGTATAATGTGACATTCTCCGTACCGTTTAGTTAAAAATATATAAATAAATAAATATTGTAAAGGAGGTAATAGTTTAAGAATCCCGTGTGCCCTTTTATAACTAACCGTGAGCTTAAAAGTATCGTTCTCGATTATTATTTTATTTTCAGTCTATTTGAATGCATTTGTAAGATTTTGAGTGCAAGAACACTATATTAATATAAACATGAATTGCAAAGAATATTAGTTTTTCAAGAATGATTGGTCTATTCGAAACTTGAGTGTTTTTTTTTTTGATATTATTCTTCGTTATTTAGTGTATTTCACAACGGTCCCATATATGTTTTTTAATTAAATACGAACCAATCAGAATTTTCTGACATTTTTTATTTCAATTATAATATGCGTCAAGAGATAATATCATTTCAATGAGGAGGAAGACAGAATAAGATGGAGATATTAAAGAAATAGTTGCATCAAAGAAAAGTTTTTATATGCCGCGAGCCAGACATAACGAGCCAGACATAGGCAGAATGGAACAATTGGTTGAGTGGTTGTAGGGTTTTTCAAAACTGTTTAACAGTAACAGTAAAACAGCTGTTTTTTTGCTAAAACCGAAAAACTGTTTTTACTGTTTTTAAATTTTGGTTCAAAAAATTTGGCTTAAAATAAAAATAAAAAAAATATGTAACCAACACTAATATAAATTGTTTTGGTTTTTTACAAAGTGCCCTTTTACACGCCCGGACACCTGACAGACAAAACGAACGAAGAGGGTGAGCGAGGATGATGAGGAGGGCGCGGGCAATTTTAATGGACACTCTCAGCGAACTGTTGAACAAACATTTTGACAATTCCTGCATTATTATTGCTCTTGTAAAAGTAGCCAAAGGAATATGAGGACGACAACGCCGTATGAAAATAATAAAACATTGTATATTTGTAACCAACACTAATGCAGAGTTTTTATAGAATGATCTTTTAATATTGATGTAAAGTATGTGAGTTTTTTCTGCCCAGAGTGGCTCTTATACAAGGTGCGGCAAAAGTAATGCCATAATGTGAATGCACCATAATTTTTTGCAAATGCCTTCAGATGTGCTCCATTCCATCAATGATTGAACTACTGGTCAAGACGAAAACAGCAATTCGCGAATTTGAGACGTTGAATATGTCATTGGACTTTTCTGCTGTCAAGTCAATGGAACCCGTAAAATTAGCTATCGCGAATCTTAAGGCCCCCGTACACGGTCAAATTAAATGTACATCCATGCTAGTACAACCATTTTCATCAAACCTATGGGCGCACCGAGTTTTGATCGTCCGACGGGCTCACAATCGATAGTTTTGGTTTTACACCCGCACTTCGATGTATATCCAGTGTATGGGAGCCTTGAGTCGTTAGGACGTATTGTTGGTGATCGCTGAAAAAATTTTACAATTCAAGTTCAAGAAGTTTTCTGGCATTAACAGCAACATTACTAATAAGTTCATGCAAAATTTAAAAATTCGTGTAGATGGCCGGCCGAATGTACGAGGATGTCGTGAAATTATTGCGAAGCCTCAAGGATCCCGCAGCCACTCCATCAAAAAAAACACTAATTTTTGCAGGCACGATGTATCCTAATCCTGATGATGAATCGTCAGTACAATTCGGAGGATCAGGATTCAGTGGCTCTAATCGGAATTTGTCTAGTATGTTATAATTTAAACTCACTATTTTGTTCCACTAGCTTTATTTTTAGTCTTCAAATAATACTTAAACTCTTATTAGTTAACATTAACATAGGTTAAACTATAGGTTGTTTTAAGATCTATTAGCTTAATCTAAGCTAGCTTGAAAAGGGTGCTATCCCTTATTTTTAGTTAAACGTGTTTTTTAAACTGATTTTATCAAATCTAAAACTGAAGTGTCAACTGAGAAAATTTATTTAATTTTTTTCTTACCGTTTTTATTAAGAAGTCTCCTTAGCTAAGTAAGACCGGAAGTAGTAGGACGATGTCCCTACAATTGCAATTTTCTAAAATACTGGTCAACGCACAGAAAATTTGTAAAAAGTATATATAATGCAATTCTTTGTATTAAATCAAAATCGACCAGTGTTGAACGTGTATTTTCGGTGTGTACTAATTTCAGCACCAAAATAAGATAGCGCCTTTCAGACAAATCACATCATTGGCTGGCGTTCTTGAAATACCATTACAAGAAGTAAAAATGCATAATAAAATGATATTATATAAAAAAAAACTATTAATTACTTGTAAAATTTGAGAAAACTGGAAAAACAGTAAAAACAGCTGTTAACAGCTGTTTTTTTGAAAATTAAAAACAGTAGCAGCTGTTTTTTGAAAACCACTGTTTTTGAAAAACCCTAAGTGGTTGCATTACGACGTTGAAATTTCAAAAAAGGCGCAGGTTCAATTCCCGATCTTGGCATTTGAATTTTATTATTTATATTTCAAAGCTTTTATTTCAAATTCAAAAAGGTATAATAAAACAAGAAGTGCGCTTTTTTTTGCATAAGAGTTTAAGAGGACGTAAAATGACTTTTATTAAATGTAAATTGCACAAAATATTACTGAGACAGTAAATTTCTTAACCAGAATAATATACAAAAATTTAGATGGAGCATTCGGATTTCTGAGAATTCTGTCTGTAGAAGGGCAGAATGGCAGGAACTAACAATCGATTAATGAAAATGATTATTTAGCTAAATTTACTTGATTTTCTATAAAAATGGTTAATGGACTTAAATTACTTTTTATACACTTAATATTAGCTTAGCAGAAGTTAGCAGTGCCATCACCCGGCTCAAAAACAACAAGGCTTCGGGTGCAGACGGCACCCCTGCGGAGCTGGTTAAATATGGAGGGCCTACATTACACCAAGCGATTCATGAATTAATTGTGCAAGTATGGGAGCAGGAAGCGATGCCAGAAGACTGGAGAAAAGGCATCCTCTGCCCGGTACATAAAAAAGGAGATATCACAACGTGCAGCAATTATCGTGGTATAACGTTGTTGAGTACCGCGTATAAGATATTCTCCGCCATCCTACAAAACAGGATGGCCCCATACGCTAGAAACATCATAGGCCAATACCAGTGTGGCTTCAGCCCAGGAAAATCAACAACCGATCAGATTTTCACTTTGAGGCAGGCTATGGAAAAATGTGTAGAGTTTCAAAACTCAATCCAACACCTCTTCATAGACTTTAAAGCCGCCTACGATAGCATAGCCAGAGTAGAACTCTACAAAGCCATGAGAGAATTCGGCATTCCCAATAAGCTGACAAGACTATGTAGGTTGACCATGACCAATGTGACAAGCCAAGTAAAGGTATCCGGAAAACTGTCCAGACCAATCAACATCTATAATGGACTCCGACAAGGGGACGGTCTGGCCTGCCTCCTTTTCAACCTGGCGTTGGAGAAAGTGGTCCGAGATTCGGGCGTGACATCAAGGGGCACAATCCTCCACAAGTCCACCCAATTACTGGCTTACGCAGACGACATTGACATCATTGGAAGAACATCAACAGCTGTACAAGAAGCTTTCATCCAGATTGAGCGGGCGGCAGGAAATCTAGGACTGCACATCAACGAAAGCAAAACAAAGTACATGGTGGCCTCGTCTGCAAGAACACCTAACATTGGTCCCACAATCAAGGTAGAGGAGCACGAGTTTGATGTGGTAAAATCATTTACCTACCTTGGGTCAATAGTAGCAGCCGACAATAGCATGGAACCTTAAATACGCGCACGACTGTTAAAAGCCAACAAAGCCTACTATAGCCTGTCAAGGCTCTTCAAATCCAAGCATCTAACCATAACGTCTAAACTTTTACTATATAAGACGATGGTCTTGCCGGTCCTCACATATGCATCCGAAACGTGGGTGCTTAGCAAAAAGCACTCTAACCTCTTGGCGGTGTTCGAGAGGAAAATACTTCGGAGAATTGTTGGCCCCGTATGTGAGGAAGGACGATTCCGGAGACTCTACAATGACGAGATCTACGAGCGCTATCGCGACATAGATGTTGTGAGGAAAATAAAGATCGGTAGACTCCGGTGGGCAGGACATCTAGCTCGTATGAGTGAAGATGAGCCTGCTCGGAAAGTTCTCTGCGGTAAGACTTATGGGGTGCGACAGCGAGGGAGACCCAACCTCCGCTGGAAGGATGGCGTAGACCAGGACGCTCAGAGCATAGGGATGCCAAATTGGATGACATCGGCTCAGAATCGGGACCGGTGGAGAGAACAGTTGCGAGAGGCCAGGACCGGATCCCGGTTGTAGAGCCGTTAAAGAAGAAGAATATTAGCTTCACCTGTATGTTGTATATTGCATCTTGTATTTGGTATGCTGTATGTAAACAAATCTTGCAACTTGATTTTGACCCACTTTTATAGTATATAACCAATCAACTTCTAATTTTGCACATATTTGACCGGGAGCTCGCGACAAAATCATTGTATAATTTTATTCACCGCCATATTAATATACATAATTAGTTATTCCAATCGAGTAAGAAAGTTGTAAAATAATGCCGAAGTTGGTCAGCGCGACGGGACATTGAGACAGAAAACAATTACGAATATGTAACTTTCAAAGAGGTCATTGTTACATCTTATTCACCTTGAAATTAATTTGTTCTTTCGTTTTTAACAAATAATGTACACCTGGCAAGCGGGACAAAATAGTTCTTACAGCCTCTAAATAATGTCTATCTCACAAGGGTACTGTCAAATATTATTCAACTTAAAATTTAGGTGAGAGGTAAGTTTGAACTATGGTAGGTAGGTAGGTAGAAGCGGCAGTCCCATCCAAGTCGTAGGCTGGGACACAATTGGCGCTAAGGTGCGCCGCACAGTGGGCCAAACGACTTGTTGGCTATCAAAAATCTCTAACTTTTGTTGTGTTAAAGATATCATAATGAAACTTTGGGAAATAAATATTGACATTATTACCTTTTAATTGATTAAAAAAAATATTGGTTTCCTGTAAAGTCCGTATACGGGCGAAGTTTTTACGTGATAACGTCTTTTTTGTGTTATAAGTTTTTTGGAACAACGGATTAAATGAAGATTACACTTTTAAATTCATAAATCACTGACATATATCGTTTTATTTAGTTTTTCAGTTTTATTTTTCAGTACCGCTGGCAGGAGCTAAGTTAGCAGTTTTACGTAGCTTGTACCTGCGTTGTCTCTCGGCGGTCGCTTTTGCGAAGGGTGCCGCTTGTTCTGGAGTTCTTATTGCTGCTTTACATTTTCTGTACTCACGTTGTCGCTGGGCATCCGTGTGAGTTGTGTGTGGCACAGCGAAAGGTATTGCAGAAGTTGACGGTACAATGTCCTCCGTCTCTATCGGTGTACGGGACGTTGAAGGCATTTGCACATCTGGCTCCATTTTATTGATCCTGTTAAACACATTAAAAATCAAGTTCTGTAATATTGTTCAACTTTTTCTTGGTATTATTAATGTTTAAATAAATTCAATTCTTCATTTTTAAAGAAAACATTTATAGAAATTAGAGGTTAGAATTCCTTCTGAACAGATTTAAAATTTAATTATCTAATTTTGTTTAACTTTTTCCGAATATTTATATTCATAAATGATCACTTTACTAACTAAAACATTTAATTAAGTTGAATTAATTGTTCATGAATTGTTAGCTTAATTTATCACGTCAAAATGAATTCTTTATTTTGAATTAAAACATTTACTCAAGTTGGAGGTTAAAATTCCCGCTAAACACATTTGAATCGCTGATTGCAGAAGCAACATGAGTCAATAATATCAAATTTTTGGGGAATTAAAAAAAATTGATTAATTTTTTAAATCTATTATAATTATTTTTTTTACCTGGTAAAGTTTGTACAACTACAAGTGTGACTTCATTTGAGCAGTCAATTTATTTTGTATTAAATGATCAAAGGGCCCCAGAATAAATTTAAATTTTGTGACTCATGTGGTTTCTACACCCAATGAGAGTTTTCCTAAAGTGAATCAATGAAGTAAATAATGAAAATAAAAAATAAGTTAAGTAGATATTAAAATACGAATATGTATATTGTACATAAGACAAGAAAGCCAAAAAAAAATATTTTTCCCACTATAAATGTTATATAGTATATCATAATAAAACAAATTTAAAAAATTTCATCATCTTCGTTGTTGTCCGCGCCCTCCGAAGTCGGCCATTCATAAAGCATATTGTAGAAATCCATGTATTTTTCTTCAACATAAATTTTTAACTGCTTCAAGTTGTCCATTTTTTTTCCGTTGATGGGAACTTTTCCTGCAGGGTTGGCTAAATTTTGAGGTAATTTTACTCTTTGTGCTCCTGATTTTTCTAAGCGAAAGTTATGTTTTGACAACCCGTCTATAAACTCTTGAACCGTGACCGAACCTTTAACGTCCGATTTATAGACAAATGAGCTATATTGTGAAGGTGAAACTTCCTTTTCGTCTCTCTCGGTACTTGCTTACCATCAGACTCAACAGAAAGGCACCTTTTTTTGTAATATTTTGTCCAGAAATTTTTGTAGTCTAGGACCTCGTTAGGAAGCAAACTATCTGTCGTGAATTGTTTACTTGCCTCTGCCACAATATTTCTGTACTCTTGAGGGGTGTACACTCTGTCATATTTCTTTATTTTTTTTTAATTGATCCAAAGTCCCTGTCGTTTGGCAAAAATGAGTGCCCACGAATAGGGAAATAGTGCACAATTTTGTCAAAACGTCCTGAGTCAGTTAGAGCAAGACAGAACCGAATCATCGTATTATTTTTGTTTTGACCGGGGCAGCCATCAGAAAAAAGATACAAAGTTTTCACAGCGGGTGGAATACATTCGGAAATGTATTTCATTAGCATCGAGCAAACTTCATTCGGCTCTTTTTTCGCTTCACCTTCGTGGTACATATACATTTTTGACGTATCAGATTTTAGGTCGTGAATGCCGAAGCAGTATACCCATAATTGCCTTAAGTAGAAAACGTCTTGAATAGGAATATGAGGCAAAGGTAAATTCTGCATAAAATCAAAAGTTATTCCAGCCACATCCTCGCGTTCCTTGCAAAAAGCAGTCACCTCTTTAAGCTTAGAATAAAATTTCTTGGCTCTTCTTTTATGAATCATCAGTTCAGTTAATGCAGCCCGTTTAGTATTATCACTCTTATTACATTTGATTTAGGATTCAGTCCCCTTTTGTCACGAGGAGTTTTACATGCTTTTAATAAATCACAAAGCCGTCGTACTCTGCCTTCAGATACTCCATGTAAGGCAATAAATGCTTTTTTGCAGACATTCAATTTGGAAGATCCATTTAGTGCATAGTATTTGAAATTAACAGTTCTATCTTTAGGCTCTTCTAGCCTAGGTCGCCTTGTCTTCACATCCACTTGTTCAATAAGTTGTTGCAAAAACACATCCTGTTCATTTTTGTTGGCCAATTTATTAAATTTATCAATTACTGCACCCATATCTGAATCATTAAACTTGGAAAGACAATGCAATCGGCAACTGAAACAACCAAGACAAGAAATACAATATTCAATTTTTGAAGTTACGAGCAACGTAAGTAGTAACTTGTAACTTAACTTGTAACTTACTTGCAATTTTTGCCAGTCTTTCTTTCTTCAATTACTTTCTTTTTCCAATTAGTGTATTTTTTACCAGACACTTTTGAAGTTCTGATAATGTTTCTTCTGTATTTTTCAGGATTTTTTTTCGCCTTTTTACACTGTGGTTCATCACTTTCACTTCCACTTGACATCATGAAATTTGTAAATCTAATGTAATAAAATATCTAAAAAAGTTGCCTACAAGGACAAATAACAACTAACTGGAAACGTTTTTTCTGGGTATCAAGTTGTAAATAGCCAGTGCTGGCAGCAGCTATTTGTGTAGAAACAACATGAGTCATTGACTTGTGCGGTTTCTACACTAATTTGGATTCTAGCACGTTGCGCTTTAATGTTTCTAACTACTAGACTCATGCCATTTTTTCACTCCTGGTGTAAATACCCCTTTACAATGTAAAAACCATATAAAAGTCATTTTGAAAAAATATTGACTCATGTTGTTTCTGCAACCAGCGATTCATTTGAAATACAGTTTCCTGAAATTTTTCAAGTTTTTTCTAATATTTATAAATATAAATATTTAATTTAAGAATTGAAACATTTATTCAAGTTGGATTTATTTTTAAACTTAATTTTGTCTTGAATTTTAATTTGTATTTCCTTGCGTGGTGTTAGGTCGGTTCGGTTTGTTTGTTTGGACACATTGTTTTGACAGGTTAGAGGTTACAATTCGATATCTTAATTGTTTACATAGCTATATCTTAATTGTTTGAAATATCAGTGTAGAATTATTTACTTTTATTGTTGTATTTGTTGTAAGAGAAGAATCCAATCACTTCACATTTTCACAACACAATCAGTTGACGATATCTTAACTGCACGTGTAAACTTATTGAGACGCTTGCTTTCTTTTGCTCCGACGCACAGTGGGGCACGTCCATAGAAGGTTCTGCTCAAAACTCAATTTTCAAAATGTGGACTTTTGCAAAAAAAAATTTTATCAGCGTAGTTGTAATAATGTATCAGATCACGTGTACAAATATTGAGTCGCTGACGGTTATAAGCCATCGAGTGCATCAGCTTAAAGTTTACGGTTTAGGCAAAATAAAAATTATCCGATAACGTATGACAGTTTATGCGCGATATTAAAACATTTTATTTCTAACGTTTAACGCTAAAATCTATTGAAATGTATTATGTGGGTGTTCAAGCAAGGTATGTGGATTCTTATACCATTTTTTATTATATTATAAGTTCATCGGTTTCTTATATAGGATTTAAATTTTGTGGTAGTGTGTATTTTTTTGTAGGGGATTTTTTAAACGACATTTTCACGAAAATGCGCAAAGTTCTATTGCTAATTTTTTCGGTTAACTAATATATAAAGTCTTCCGTTTATAATAAAAAAAGAGTCAGAAAGCACCAAAAAAGGTATAAGAAGAAAAAACACCGCATAACGAGCATGCGACCGAAAATGCGGGTTCCTTCTCGACCCTCCGCGGCACTCCTGTACCAAGCCGGTCCGGTCCCTGCACACAAACGCGGTCACATTTACCACTGCACAGTGGCTCGGCTAAGACATGCAAACACAAAACAAAAAACAATGCAACATTTAAGAGCACAAAACATCAAACAGAGAAGCGTGCAAAGACAATGAAAACGTGGGACACACAAGGAGTCACGCCACATTAAAAAGAGTCCTTTTAAGGACATCTTCGCTAGTTTGCATGTTAAAAACACTCGCATTTTTGTTAACATTTATAAGCATGCGGTTAACTGTTTCGTACATCCCATAATTGGTATTAGAGGAATTAATATACAAGAGAGGTGGACCTCTCAGGTTGTAGTTGTTCACTCTAAATGACGTACGGGTTCGTAGGAAGCCTGAGTCAACTTTGTCATTCAACAAACGATGAACGAATATAACGTCAGCGACCTCGCGACGCTTATGGAGAGAGCTCAAGTTGAGCAATTTAAGTCTGTTCCCATAAGGCGGAAGAATAAGTGGGTCATCCCACGGGAGGTGACTGAGTGCAAAGCGGACGAACTTTCTTTGAACCGATTCGATTTTATCGACATGGGAGGAGTAGTAAGGAGACCATACCTGGGAGGCGTATTCAAGTAAAGGCCTAACTAAAGATATGTACAAGTGCTTTGTGATAAGGGGGTTGTTGAATTCCTTGGACCATCTTTTTATAAATCCCAGGACTGAATTGCCCTTGGAAGAGATATAATTGATGTGGGTGGAGAAATCCAACTTACTTTCTAACCTGACCCCAAGATCGATAACAGAGTTAGTGCGGGAGATCTTGTTATCGAGAAAAGTATAGTCGTAAGTTATAACGCCACGTTTTCTACAAAAAGTCATGACCTCACATTTACTAATGTTAAGGACCAGGTTGTTGTTGGAACACCAAGAATAGAAGGTGTTTAGGTCTGCTTGCAGAAGTTTGCAATCCTCGATACTCCTTATGTGGCGGTACAGTTTGATGTCATCGGCATAAATAAGAATTTTACAGTGCGGGTAACAATGTCATCGATTGATAAAATAAAAAGAAGAGGACCAAGATGACTTCCTTGCGGGACACCAGAGGACGCCTCGATGTTTTTAGATTTGGCTCCGCGGAATAGAACCAGCTAGGTTCTGTCGGCTAAGTACGACTGGAACCACATAACCAGGGCATGTAGAAAGCCTAATTTTTTTAGTTTTAGAACTATAATAGAGTGAGAGAGCATGTCGAAAGCTTCACTGAAGTCTGTATAAACACAGTCAGTTTGACAGCCAGTGACAAAGCCTCGAACAGTGTAAGAAGAGTATTTCTTTTCAAACGAAGAGGAACCAATGACATTACGAATAAATTGGCGTCTGTTATATTTTCGTCATTATTTCCAGAAATTTGTTACTTGTATTCGCTTTGCCTAATTAAAGCTACATTTTACTAATTGCTCTGAGAACTTATCCTGATAGTTACCTTCACTCACCGCCCGGAGAGGAGACGATTGTCTCAAGGGGGGATTCTGGTCTAGAATATTCAAAAAATCGAATGTTTTTTCCATTTTAAGTATGGTTGATATGTCTAAAATCATCTCTTAAAAAAATTTTTTGAAATTAAAAATATTTCTAGAGTTATTGTAGATTTTATAAAGGTATATAACGACAAAACAGGAGCTGCCGCGTCGAGTGAATGTAATTAATTTCTCTTTTGTACTAACACATACATATATACAAGCATATACATATAAAATATTATACTTTACATTCATATTTCATGAGCTTTATGAAGATGAGCCATAACTCGATTTATTTTCCTGCGTTTTATACTTAGGGTTCATTCTCTTCGTCTTTTAATTCTCTATCGCTTGAACTAGGATTTTTTTTAACCCAACCGTTCCCTTTCTACAAGGTGTTTTGTGAGCAAAAATGTCTTTTATTTTAAAATTTTTATTAAAAAGTGTGTCATTTGGCGAGATTTCATTCTTTTTTAAATATCCTAGTTCACGCTATAGCCAATGATGTATATTTTAAGACTTTTAAAACTATTTGTGTTTTAGATGATCATGTCATGAGATATCACATGGGCCATCGAGCTTCACATGGGCCAAAAGCTAAAAAACAATACCAATAAAAAAAGTTAGAAGCAAAAATATTTATCTATTTCTGAGAAAAAACAAATATGAGAAAACCTCTTATTTTGCTTTCTAGGCCAGAAACCCCCATTAAGGGGACCTTCTGGTCTAGATTTTTCCAAATATCAATTTTTTTAAGTGATATTTCGAAAGTATAGGCTTTTAAAAGTATACTGTTAAATTTTCGTATAAATATTTCGAATATTTTGACTTCTACAGCGTATTTAGCAGGTCAGCGTGGAAGCAGGTAAAAGGGTCAACCGGTCCGATGAATAGATCTATTGTTTGTAGGAATGCAGCTGCTCGGATTCTCTCCCTTCTCCTAAATATGAATAAGTCACACATATTCCCTATTGGCTACGTGTATTTCAAAATATTAATTAATAGTAGGGTTAGAGTAGGATTAATAGTAAGTATAGATTTATATCAGATTTTTTTGAGGATACATTTACTTAAAAGTTTAAATTCATTTATCTTGAAACTATATTTTTCTGCACGGTGCGAGGCCAAAAAAAAACTACTCGACCCATTCGTCTCAAATTTTACTACGCTATTCAGTAAACCAGTGCATATCGTTGGAACTAAACCTCCCGTTTCCGTTGAATATTTCTTATTTTTTACATACAAAAAGTAATGAAAAAACTGTCTGTTTTTGAGACGTAAATTTTAACAACGCGCCATTTTGTTAAATTTTTTTTTTCATTCTAGTTCCTGCGATAACTACACTTATACTAACTAGTGGAAATTTTTTTTTCGGTTTCGGATCAGTGGAAGAGTCAAAACATCACGCACCACCAAGATCCTTTTTTTTGAAGAGGACACATTCAAAATCTATTTTAGTTTAATTAAAATTTTTTTTTATTATATTTTTGTATAGTTATAATATAATAAAATATATCTGCAAAGTTTAAATATTATTGCTCATTATTTTCATTAAAAAAAGATATCCTTAAAACTCGTCAAATTTAAGGACACTAGACCAGAAGGCCCCCTTAATACCTCTACCAGTGACTTCAAGGTGGGATATTCCCTGAATCTGTTCACTACATATAGCAACACAAGCGTAAATCAAATAAGTCATAAAGTCATAAAAGTCCTGCATTTTGTGCAATTCCTGGGAACATCCGGCTTCTTTAATCCATCGTGAGACAAAGGGCATAGGGAACATTGTCTGAAAATACGCACGCGACAACAAGGTAGACTTTACTTCAAATACCATTTTCTCCAAAGATCGCAGGTGATCGCAGCCAAACTTTTTTTTATCGATGCATCTACTTTAATTTGATGCTAATTAGAACGTGGCTATCGCTGGCCATTTTTTTAAAAGTTACAAATAAATACAAATTTGAACGACAAATCGCCTGTTTTAATTAAAATGATATCATTAAAAAAACTATTTGACTTTTATCATAAATTCTTCGCCTAATAATACCTCCTCCTGTGTAGTAAGTGATTTCATTAATAACAATTCAACCTACCCATACAAACATTTTCACAATAGAACTTTGAAATCATGGAAAATTCGAACATTTTTTATAAAAAATGAGCTGTTCAAATTTTTCTCTGACTTAAGCCATTTCAAAAAAAAGCGGGGGGTAAATATTAAAAAAAATTGTTGCCATAAAGTAATATATTTAGTTTTTATCTTCTCTGATAGCCAAGCGGCAATTAGGGCGATAAGGTCCCGTAGAACCAAGTCTAAATTAGTTTGGGACTGCCAACGTGCTCTAGGCGAGCTGGGCGTTCTCAATCAAGTTACCCTTGTCTGGGTCCCGGGGCACCGGGGCTTTAAAGGCAATGAAAAAGCGGATGCCCTAGCTAAACAGGGCTCTGACACTGCATTCATCGGTCCAGAGCCGGCTATCGGAGCACCTACCAGCTTGCTGCGAAGGGCCCTAGCCGATCGGACTTTGATGAAACATACTGAACGCTGGAGGTCCGCGCCTGGACTGGCCAACTCTAAGCGGTTCCTTCCTGGGCCGTCTCCTAACACGGCCAAAGAATTGTTAGGGCGCAGTAGAAACGATGTCAGGACACTTGTTGGCTTGATCACCGGACACTGCGCCCTAAATTACCACTTATGGAGGTTAGGGAAAGCGGAGGACCCCACCTGCAGGCTATGCCTGGAGGAGGATGAGTCTGCTCTCCACGTCCTCTGTGAATGCCCCGCAATAGCGAGAAGCAGGGTTTCTTTATTCGAGGAGTCCCTGCTCGATTATTCAAGTCTAAGCGACAAGCCACTAGGCAGACTGCTGAACTTGTTCAAGCGGTCTGGCCTAAAAATATGAGGTATAGGGGTGTAGTACAATAGGCCAAATGAATGGCCGCAGTACCTATGGACCCAGTACCTCCCACGAAAAAAAAAAAAAAAAAATATATATTTAGTTTACTATCGAATGGCATTAAAAATTTTAAAATCTATGACATGACGAAAAACGATTTTTGGTCACCCAAGAATCGTTTTGGCGCGCCGTTTTGTAGCCGCACTCGTGAAAAACTTTTGCGTGTCAGATCCATTTTAGATCCACCCCGTCAAATTAAGGTGCCGGATCAAATCTCCGATTTTAAGTTTCGAAACATCCCCCAAATCGTTTAAGAAGAGGCTTGCAAATACACGGTGTCTAATATTGGCCAGAGCTGGGCATTCGCAAAGAAAATGTTCAGTTGTCTCATTGGCCTGTTCTTCTCCGCAGCTTCGGCAGTGGGTGTTATGCGGAATTCTCAATCTGGCTGCATGTTGCCCAATTGGCCAGTGTATCGTTATTATTGACACGATTCTGGCAATATCCTTGAGTTGCATCACCAAAAGGTCTCGCGATCTTTGTTTGTTATAACAAGGCCAAGTTTTATTAGACTTGACACATGATGATAGGCTTCCCCATCTGGAGCCAGCTACTGAGAGAAAGTACATGAAGATGTCTCTCTTTAGAACACACACAGGCTTCTGTACATTCTCCATCGGTGTGCCTGTGAGAGTGGTCCCCAGTCTGACCAATTCATCTGCCTTTTCGTTGCCCTCGATGTTCCTGTGACCCGGTACCCACTGTAGAGTGACCCTATACCTCCCGGCCAGCGCAGCGAACAGAGCTCCCTCTGGCAGTTGTCTACAAGCTTGGAAGTTATACGGGCCGAGCCCAATGTCTTGATGGCCGCTTGGCTATCTGCTAACAGAATTACCCTGGCTCCCGGCCTTGGATTTGACTGGATTGCTAAGCAGGCATGAAAAATTGCCAGAAGCTCTGCTTGGAAAACGCTGGCGAAGTTAGGCAGGCGGAAGTTTTTTTGCAAATTAATTGATGGGAAAAACACTCCAGTCCCTACACCCGACTCCGATTTGGATCCTTGTCAGGTTGGAAATCTTCCCATTCCTCTCTGGTAGGGATTCGGATATTAAGGTCACTGCCGAAATTTAATTTTGCTACCATGTAGTCCAGTGATACCCAAAGTGGCCCGACTTCCAAGGGGTCCATGTCAGTGAAAAAAAAATTGGGGGTCTATGAGATGTCAATAGGGGTCCACGATAGTGGATATCATTCAAGCAGGTCGTGCCTTTAATTTTGGCACTTACATAATACTTTCTCATAATATAAACACATACATATATCTGTCTGTATAAAAGTTATAAAAGTAACTATGAAGTAAAATTTCTTAAAACATAAATGCTCATAAAACATGATGAAGAATTATATTTAAATTTAAGTTATTAGGTATATTTTCTGATATAAAACTGTTTCAGAATTATTATAAACTAGCAGTTGCCCGCAGCTCCGCTCGCGCACGTTTTTATTTTCTCTGCGTGTAAGTTTTTATTTTATAAAAATTAAAATATATTTCCGCGGTAAATTGTAGCCTGTGTCAAGTTTTTATTTAGCTAGACCTCCAATTTTATCTGGGCAAAAGATCACGGAGATTTGTTGCTTAGGTCTTACGTGAAAACATAACAAACAGATCGACAGTACACTACAATGGTTTTGAATACAAACTTATTTTAGCAAATATAATATTAGCAGCGAAGTAGGGATTTTATAGTGCACTATTTTATTCTATTTACTACACCGAAATATCAGTAGCAGCAGATGGAGAATCTGCCATGGTTGGGCGCTATCGTGGATTTATAAGCCATTTAAAACGAAATGTACCCGGGGTGTTAGCAATACACTGCGTCATCCATCGAAAACATTTAGTTGCTAAAATCTGAATGGAGATTTCACGAATCTCGTCAATTATTCATTAAACCGAATCCGAAGCAACGCGTCGAATACGCGGTTATTTGTGCAGTTTTGTGAAGAAAATTACGAGAACTTTCATCAATTACTCCTTCACACTGAAGTAAGCTGGCTGTCGAAAGGCTTATGTTTGACAAGATTTTTTGCACTTTTTAAGACTGCTTTAGAGTTTTTGGACGCTAAAGATCTAATTTTAAAAGAAAATTTAATCAAAAGGAAAAAAGACATTACCAGATTTGTTTACTAAATTTAATGAGGTAAACTTGCAGTTACAAGGTGACAGTCTAAATTTGATTACCCATCCTTTCAGCGTTTCTTGCAAGAATTATAGTGCAGTAAGAAAAGACCAAAAAATACAGCAAGATTATGATTTTATCCTTTTTATAAACAATTAAAATTTTGCCAGCTTAAAATGTGAATTACTCCAGTTCTATAAGTCGGATCGGGAAAACTAAAAATTGCCAATAAATTCTCGATGGTTTCAAGTCTCTGAAGTACATACATAACCTACAAAACTGAAAAAACGAGAAAAAAACAGTATTTTTTCATTTTAGTGCCCAAGACAGTCAAATAGACCAATTTGCATCAAACTTTCAAAAAATATACTCTTTGATGTTATAAAAAGACCCTGAAAAATTGGTGTCAGAATACCAAAATTCCAAAATTGCATTTGTTATCTAAAATTTAAAATGCCGGCCATTTTATGCCACTATACCTGCTGTCAAATACACATTTGAAGATGATGAATTTGCAAAAATTTAATATCAGGTAAGCAGGGGTCTATCCAAAACCGAAAAACTTGAAAAGTGGTCTACGAGACAAAAAGGTTTGGGAACCAATGATGTAGTCGGTAGGTCCTGATACCATTTCTTATAGTAGAGAGCGCAGTATATTGCTGTGCCCATAGGTGTTCTCGACTAAGCAACCCGCTTCACGTAGTCGGAGGGCGGTACAGGCCGCCTGCTCCCTGATTTATAAATCAGGTGGCAGCAGATCGAGAATTACGTTGAGCGTATCCGTCGGAGTTGTGCACATCGCGCCGGTTATTCCGAGACAGGCCATTCTTTGGACTTGACCCAGTCTGGATCTGTTATATTCTTTTGCAAGAGCGGCGGAGCCACTGTCATGCGGCGGAGCCATATGTCAGCACTGGTCTAATCACTGCCGTGTATAGCCAGCGCATCATGTGCGGCTTCAAACCCCATCTCTTGCCGAAAGTCTGCTTACAGGCATAAAGAGCTATACTGGCCTTCCTTGCTCTTTCTTCGATGTTCAATCTCCACTTCAGCTTTGGGTCCAGAATAAGACCCAAATATTTAGCTGACTGGGATAAACTCAGTACTCGACCGTTCAGTGAAGTTTGAACTATAAATAATAAAAAAAAAGTTCTTAGGGCTTGAACACGGACCAAAGGAGTTGTTACATCGCTCTGAAATTAAAAGTGGAGAGCGTCATACAGTGCGTGCTTTTGGTGCAACGCGATTTTAGCATTCGTTCTTTACAGTCTGTACTTAGGGTGGGTCAATTTTTTTGCGGCCCGTTTCAACGGAAATCATAAAATTCATTATATTTTAAGAATTTTTCGCGAAGAAAGTATATATTTTGGATGAAGTCTACCCCCCACTTTTCAAAAATAGATTTTGTACTAAATGAGTTTTTTTAAAAAACACACAAATCCCTGCAACTTCTGAAATGATTGTGGTAGGATAATGATCTTGGGCTTTCTCCACTGTGTATATCAGAGGTTTACTTGCAGTATTGTAGAAAGACTTTGATGTTCAGTTGCAAAACATGACAAAAATTGCCACCTATCCAAATAACACCCATTTTCTATGACTTTTTCTTCAAAAACTATTTTTTTATTGCAGCATAAAAAACTTCATAAAAAAGAAACTCTTGCATAAACTTGGAAAAGCTACGATCTTCAGATCGTGCATCATCGTGACAGTCACTGTGATCCTCTGAATGGAACTATCTCTGGACTGGATGATGCAGCAACAATTTTATCGGGAATTGAATTGTTCTAGAGTGAAGTTGATGACGTAACACGCCCGACATCGCATCGGTGGAATAGAACAAGCTTTAATTAGCATTCGATACTTATACCATGTTTCCATCGCACTTGAAATCCGCAGTTTTAATAAAACGATTTCACGAAATCCAAATGTGTTTACATCCCATCAAACAGTTTTCGCGTATTACATATTAAAAGCGTTTTCACATATTAAAAACGTTTCAAGAAATTAAAATGAAATTAAATTTTTCGCGCTTTATATTTTCTTTTGTTGATATCGCACTATTTTCCGATGTTTCTGACATTGCAAGGACTGCAAATTAATTCAAAAACGTTTAGCACTGTCAAAAAATTATGACAACCGACAAATTTTCCATGCTGAGTGTTAATGCTGAATTGGCTGAATAGTAATTAGCTAGATTTCGAACGAGATTTCGTTGAAATCTCCACCGTAGGGCGATTTCATTTTACATGCAAAACACGAGATTTCATATGAGATTTCGTTCGAAATCTTCATTTTTGCCGAAATCGGAGGATTTCATGTGCGATGGAAACATGGTATTAGATGAAGTTGATGGCAAGTTCACTATTCGTGAAGACTTTGTGTTTCCTTCCTATTGCTGATATCTTATCTGATATCGCATAAGCGTAAAAAGTAACACCATTGTTTAGATTTTATTAAAACTAAATATCTTCGAAACAATACCATTCTAATCATAACACTAGTTTACAGTACATCTGTTGCCGGGAAAATGTTTGCTGTTTCTGACTACATATGGTATGCTAAGTAAAAATATATAAGTAGAATTTTTTGATCAGCTCTAGTTTATGAATTATAACGAGGTATTTTTTTTTAGAAAAAATACTCTCACCGTACTAAAATATTTTATTGAAAAAAACTACAAACTGCATTGCACGCAGAATACTCCCACCTATCTAAAACTGTGAAAGTGAAGGTTCTACCCTACCAACTTCCAGAGATATGAGCCATCAAAGTCAAAATTTTGCTTTTTTTAACAAAAATATCAACTTCAACTACCTTTTTCCCCCAAAATACATAGTTAGTCAATATTTTTTTTTCCAAAATTGGAAAGCATGGACAATTTCCTATAAATAATGTTGAGACAATTTTTGTGTTACGGCCTTTATTTTTGAAGATATTAGCAAATTTTGATGTTAAAGTTGGCTTTATTTGGTACTTTTCGTCATAAGCTTATGTGAAAATTGTACCAAATGAAACCAATAAAACTCGAGCTGATACAATAAAACGGAGTGTAGATTCGAAATCAGTGACCTCAAATTAGTAAAAAAACATTAAAATATTTTATGCAACAAAAAAAAAGTTTGATTTTGTAAACTAGTGAAGCAATTAGCCTCCTCGGACTCAGATTCAGCGTCATGCTCCATATTTGACAGTACAAAGGGCTTTCCCGGAGCTCTAGTTTTCCACATAAAAAAAACTACATTTGCAAATTGTCTTTTTCAAAGTCATCGTCTCTAATGCATTGGGCAAAATTAGTAAATCTTTTACTTCATCTGAAAGTGCTCTGTGCATTCGAAGTAATTTGGGACTTTTGGAGTTAATGTATGGGTCTGAACTAATCAGCAAGTTATTTAGAATGCCTTCGTTTGTTGCATCCCTATTAAATTTTTGTGAATGGCCTTGACGATATCTTCTGAAATCTTTATTCGTTGATTCAGCAGCTTCTTCAGATAACTTCCCAATAGGAACTAGCCCAAAATTCTCAATTACAGCTGCTCCATGTGCGAGAACTTTATGTACGCTTGAAGGCATATAATACCAATCATATAACTGTATATAATTTCATCCAGTTGTAACTGGAATTGATTCAGGATAAATTCAGAATTAATTATATCGATTCTAAATCGGTTCCACTTCGTATTACCATACACGTAAAGAATGAATTACTTTTACACGGGCATGTCATAGGCGGTAATAAACCCTGCATAACTTGATTCTTTTGGAATCAGTTCAGTTTTCTCAACTGGGTAGTCATGCATGCTGCTATGTGTAGCAGTAAGCTTAGTACGGGCGTAGCGTAGGTTTGGGGTTATGAGTAGCAGTGACAATGTTGAAGGAGATGGCGATGAGCCTGCGTTTGAGCTATAGGATCTTAAAGTAGTTCGGAAATACTGACGGCAAAAGAGTTCTCCACAGTCGAGTTAATTTATGAACGAATATCTGGTATGTATCGGGCGCAAAAAGGAAAGCTGTAGGTACCTTCTTGGTTTCTCCCTTCATAATCAACTAACGGCGGTAGTAGGGAGCACACCCTTCAAACCCTACCAAAACAAGATGTAAAGTTATCGCCTCGAAGGCTGCACGACAGTGGGTAGTTTTTGCACTGTCGTTTAACGATCTACTCTGGGCACCGGGCGAACGCAGCCTTATCATGATATGGAAGCTCTGCTAGGATGGCCCTACTACCTATTTGGTGCAGAGGACCCATGCCGGTTGGGCTTCATTGAAACTATAACTACAACTCTAAGCGATTCCTTACTGTGCCATCTATTAACGCAGCTAAGGATTGTTGGGGCGCGGTAGAAAGGATTTCAGGGCACTTGTTGGTTTGATGTCAAGACATTTGCCTACACTTGTTGGCATGAAGTGAGGACTCCTGTTCACTTGACACTTTTCCGTTTAGAAATAAAACACTAGAGAGCGCAACGTTTAAGGTGGGCATCCAGCAAGAGTTTTGTCTCCGCACTAGTGTCTCCACCAAAATCAATGAGCGGAGATAATAAATGTGCGGAGATAAGAAGTATGTACGAAGACTACTCACGCACACCGATATTCCAGTGGATACAAAACGTATTCATTAAAACATGTTCTGCGTCGGTGCGGAGAACTTCTGCGGGGACTGTGCGCGGATTTGTCGTTGCGACCTTAAGATCTCCTATGTGCAAAATGTAAAACTTTAGGAAAACTGAAAAAAACTGTTTTGTGAAAAAATTACTTGAACAACTAGTTTTGCTTTAAGTTGTATAGTAACAATGGAATTTAATGTTATGAACAAAACCTTTGAGGGGGACATAAGATATTTTTTGTTTTTCATTCATGTGGAAGTAATTATCACTATCACATAAGAGATTTCAAATTGCCAACTATTTAGGACTACATAGGAGTATTTTTTATAACTGCAAAATGAGTTGAAGTATCAACATGGGAGTTTTTGCCATCGATGGAGGACATCATGAATAGGGTTTTTCAAAACTGTTTAACAGTAACAGTAAAACGGCTGTTTTTTGGCTAAAATCGGAAAACAGTAAACAGCTGTTTTTTTCTTAACTGTTTTTACTGTTTTCAAAATTTAGTTTCAAAATTTTGGCGTAATATAAAAATAAAAGAAATATGTAACCAACACTAATATAAACTGTTTTGGTTTTTTACAAAGTGCTCTTTTACACGGCCGGACACCGACCGAATAGACAAAACGAACGAATGAAATTGGTTAAGGGTGAAGAGAGTGAGAGAGGGCGATGGCGAGGGCGGACGAATTTAATGCAAATTCTCAGCGAACTTTTGAACGAGCATTTTAACAGTCACTGCGTTGTTGTTGTTGCTAGGACAAGAAATCGAAAGATAATTTCATAAAGCAACAACAAAAACCCATTAAGTTTTGATATAGTTCGTTCGTTGCAGTTCACCCGTGTGAAACCCATGCGACATTCCATCAGATTTTCTTACAGTTAAGTTTCGTCTGTTCGGTGTCCGCTCATGTAAAAGCAGCCAAAGTAATATGAGAACGACAATACCGTATGAAAACATACCGATTAATGATCTTTTAATATATTGAATTTTCTGTCCAGAGTAGCTCTTATTCAAGGTGGGGCAAAAGTAATGTCGTAATGTGAAGGTACTATAATTTTTGCAAATGGCGTCAAATGTCATTGTGCTCCATTCCATCACCACTGGTCAAGCGGGAAACAGCAATTCGCGAGATATTAAAAGAATTTAAGGCGTGGGATATGACATTGGAATATTCTGCTCTAAACATACTTGTCAAGGCAATGGAGCCCGTAAAACTAGCTGTCGCGAATCTTAGTCCTAAGGACGCAAGGTTGGTGAGAGCAGAAAACTTTTTACAATTCATGTTTAAGAAGCTTTCTGACAATAGCAGAGACATTAGTAATAAGTTCATGCCTAATGTACGAGGATGTCATGAAATTATTGCGAAGCCTTACACAGTCGCTCCATCAAAAGGATCCCACAGTCGCTCCATCAAAAACTACAGTAGCTTTTGCAGGCAATCTAGCCTGTCATCTCTTTGGTGTCATCGATGTAAGAGTAGACGATGTACTTCAGCAGTGGCCGCATACTGATCAAAACGAAAATTTTTTCGAAAATAATTAGACATGGTGCTTCAATTCAGTATACATTTCAGAGGATCAGATTTCAAGAGGTTCAAATCGGAATTTACACTTTTTCAATATACTGGTCAACCCACAGAAAATCTGCGAAAATTATATAATGCAATTCTTTGTATCAAACCAACATCGACCAATGTTTAACGGTGTATTTTCGGTATGCACCAAAATAACATCGCGTCTTTCAGACAAATCACTTCAGGCGCTTGTGTTTTTGCAATACTATTACAAGAAGTGTATAATAAAATGATATTATATAAAAAAAACTATTTATTACTTGTAAAATTAGAGAAAACTCGAAAAACAGTAAAAACAGCTGCTATCAGTTGTTTTTTAGAAAATTAAAAACAGTAACAGCTGTTTTTTGAAAACCACTGTTTTACATTCAATTGAATATGCAATTTCGAAAAGGTCACATCTCGCATATAAAAATATGGGAGATGTGCCCTTTTCGAAATTGCATATTCAATTAAAAAAGTTGATTTCGATAAAAGTGTCACCTAGGAGATCTTAGGGTCGCAACGACAATGCAGTCTATACTTGAAAAAAGACTTCGAAAAGTTTTGAGGTTGCTTGTTGAGGCCTATCTTTTGTTTTCCAGTGCATATGGAAAACACAAAACATCTTAGTACAGACAAGGGTATTATTTTCAAGAGAGCTTTCAAACGCGGTTGGTTTGAAACGTAGATTGTCTCGAGTGAAGTTAATTTTTTTTGTTTTTCTACAGTTTTCTAATACTGAATGGACACCTGTTTCAGCTTTGGTTTTTAAATATGCACCCTCATTACGCACGTCGACAGTGTCGATAAAAACGACATGTCGATCAATTCGGGACACAAAAACAAGCAGATTTCATGTAATAAACAATATTATTATCTCAAATTTTAAAATTTCCCTAAAGGGAAATTTGTCGACATTGGCATCGACATCGACAAATGACGGAAATACCAAAAAAAAGTAGTGTCCATTTCAAGTGTCGACAGCTGTCGCTGTCGATGTCGGTGTGTGTAATGAGGGTGATGGTCTCACCCCACACTGCGGTGCTTCCGCATTTTTTTGCATTTAGCACAGTAATAAGTGCTACAGAGCACATTGCTAAATTTTCATTCTCAAAGTTAATTTTTTTATATTTTCTTATCGTCGACCAAATAGCAATTGAAGCGTGGTAATATATGAGGAATCAAATCGGAAAACATAAAACATTGCGCACACTCAAGAATTTTATCATTCAAGGTCGTATCCACCTAAAGTTTTGTCTGTGTAGAGTGCGCGAAAAGTCCTTTAGAACATAGGGCATTTTCATAAATGCAGGTTTTCAGCAACACACTTCCATTGCTGAATAAGTCAGTTGCGCACGCAACCTGCATTTATGAAAATGCCCATAGTTTGAGACTTTTCATATGCTTCCTCCAAGATCTTAGTGGATACGCAATGAAAGCTTTGGGCATTTTCAGTAATGCAGGTTGCGTGCGCAATTGACTTATTCAGCAATGGAAGTGTGTTGCTGAATAAGTCAGTTGCGCACGCAACCTGCATTACTGAAAATGCCCTTTGTCTCCGCACAGTTTGAAATTTTTCGTTTTTTGCTCTATTTGTGCGGATTTTTATACGCAGTGGAAACGCACCTTTAGACAGCTCGGTCAGGACTTGAATTAAACAAGACCTACAACCATAAAAATATTCAGCGGCGATTAAAGGAAGCCCCAGTACAAAACTTATAAGTGCCTGAAAAGCTTTCATTCCAGAAAAAAATAAAAAATGACTTGAATTTGCTTTGAAATACTAATACAAGATTGCTACATTTTGGAAAAAATTTTGTGGACAGACGAGTCAGCATTTTTCTTGGATGGTACATACGGGAAAACAGCGTAACGTTTAAATTCAGGAAAAAAAAGCAAATGACCCAAAAGCGACCTTCAATAAAATCGAACCTCTAATGATACTGGGAAAGTAACATCGAATGTGTACTTGGACGTTTTTAACAAGTGTGTTTTCATGTGATAGACTACTAGGTCATTTAGCAGCATAATGCACCAATCCATACTTGTAAGCTAACTAAGAATTTCTTAAAAGAAGTTATACAAGAAGTTATAGACTGGCCCCCACAGAACGTCGCAGGACGACGAGAGCGGAGATAACGCTCGAGTCCGTAAAAGCCTTCTTACTGCCCGAGGTACGTACCATCCTTTTTGTCACGAGGGCGCCATCAATTTTATCCTTGAATAAGTCGACCACAGACTTGAGGCTGCATATTTTTCTGACAGTTTCTTAAAGTAAACCAGCAACGCACTTTCTGTCGTCGCCTTCACATTTCTTTCCACCTTCCAGTTTTGAAATTCATCGTAAACCAGTAATTATCGTGCCCGCGATTTTTTAGGAAGCAAATCACAGTAACTCGAAGCCAGGACTGTAAAGACTTTACAGCCCACTAAGCAGGGCACTAAAGACTTTACAGGCCGCTCTCTGGGAGAGGTCTGAAAAGTGCCACTTACCGTTCTGAAAAGAGGTACGGTAAAGGGCCGTCCTCACTACGCGGACTTACATTGCACGAGCTTTTGGGGAAAGGTCTTTTAAATTGCTGAATTGTAAGTTTTTGATCCTAAAATAAGAACTAATCTTAAAGAAAATAATTATAAGATCTTTTATTAAATGAAAGATTAAAAAAGACGCACGAAAGGAGACAAAATTCAGAAATGGCTGAAAATGGATTCACAAAAAAACATGGCCGCAGGAAATATAGCGGTTTTCTGGTGTTTTCCTTATATCTCGGTTTCTATAGGTCGTACAATCCCGTACAAAGGGCCTAAATGTTGACAATGAAATTCTCTACAACTTTAGTTCTTACAAAACAAAGATGATGACCCGATTAACCCTTTCAAAGTTATTCAAGGTCAAAGTTTCCAAAAATCTTTTTTCGGCCAAAAAATCACTAACAATTGATTTTCGCAAAATTTTTCGAAAAGTTTTCGAAAAAATGACAAGGGTGTCATTGTAGGCAATAAGCTTTTGTATAAATAGAACAAAAAATTTTTCTCAAAAATCAGTTTCTGAGTCATTTTTTGACCAAAAACTGATTTTTTGAAACTTTGACCTTGAATAGCTTCGAAAGGGTTAATCGGGTCAACATCTTTGTAAGAACTAAAATTGTAGAGAATTTCATTGTCAACATTTAGGGCTTTTGTACGGGGTTGTACGACCTATAGAAACCGAGATATAAGGAAAACACCGGAAGACCGCTATATTTCCGGCGGCCATGTTTTTTTTGTGAATCCGAAATGGTTTTCTAAAAAAGTCCCACGGACGAATTTTCAGCCATTTCCAAATTTTGTCTCCTTTAAATGCTAATTTCCCCGGACTATGAGAAAAAAATCAATTTTCATTTAAAAATCCCGTATTATGGGGAAGTACAATGTACCTTTTTAAGAACGGCCTTTTGTCCGCGCAGGTTGGTCGTACTGGCTTTGCCATAAAAAGGGCGTAAAAAAGCTACAAAACTCTATATGAAAAAAAAGGCAAAAGCGCGTATGAGTTAAGTCCGCGTAGTGTGGATCCACCATAAGAGGCACTTACGGCGCACGTGCAACAATAATTTTGAAATCTAAAATTTATTGTTTTTTTCAATGAAGAAGTAAAATTGTTACTTTGTTTTTAATGCTAATTTGTTGTAAATACTTCTGAGATTACGAAAAGAAAAAACAATCAACAAAGAACTTGTGTTTTAAGTACCGTTATTAGGGTTCTACTAACGCTTTTCGGGTCATATTACTCTGCACAAATAATTTTGAAAAGTACTGTAAATTCTTTGCATTTATTGTATGGCAACTTAACTCTATAATTTAACTTCTTATTAAAAATTAGTTATACATATTTCTAACCTGGCTGAAAAGGGCATTTTAAAACAGTTTTTAATACGTTATACAAATATTTATAAATTATATTTCAACGTTAATTTCATGTTTACATATATTAATATAGTGTTCGTGCACTCACAATATTATTACAAATACATTCAAATAGACTGAAAATAAAATAATAATCGAAAAAGATAATTTTAAGCTCACGGTTAGTTACATATAAAAGTGTATACGCGATTGTTCAACTATTATTTCCTTTACAATATTTATTTAATTATTGGTTTTTAACTAAGCGATACGAAAAATGATGTCACATTATACAATTTTTGTCTTATTCAACTCATACAACATTTGTCATTTATTTCACCTACACAAGGAATGTGACATGCCTCGATATTCCGCCATAATTTTCCACTTGTTCTATCTGATAAATTGATTACTAATTATTCACCTTCAATTTGAACATTAAAATTAACACATTATTACATTACAGTACCTTCAGCATTTTCATTGTTTTCTGCCTTAACAATTCCAGGATCCATTTCAATAATTGTATCGTTTGTAGCGTTTCGATCCTTTTCAACAATTTCAGCATTTCCGCCTCCGCCAACTGGATCCTCTGGAATTCCTGAATTTCCTTTATTTAGTAATGCTTCTTGATTCCTTTCAACTACGTCAACTTTTCCTGCACCGACAAATAATGGACCCCCTGTAGTCATTGCCGTTTCTTGATCTCTTTCAACAATTCCATCATTTTCTCCTTTAACAATTTCACGCTCTTTAATCATTGTATTTTCTCCATCCAATGCCGTTTTCTGATCGCTTTGAACTATGCCAACTTGTCCTGTAGCGACAATTGGACCTTTTTGAACAATTTCATCATTTCCTCCTCTGATAACTGAACCGTCTTGAGACCCTGTATTTCCTCCTTTTAATGCTGCTTCTTCATTCCCCTTAACTACGCCAACTTTGACCACCATTGTATTTCCTTCCTTCAATGCCGTTTCTGGGTTCCTTTCGACCATGTTAACTTTTCTTGCAGCGACAATTGTACCGTTTGGAGTTATTGATGCTTTTTGGCCTCTTTCAACAATTTCATCATTTCCTCCTCTAATCTTTGGATCCGCCAATGCTACTTCCTGAACCCCTTCAACGATGTCAGCTTCTCCTAAATGGATAAATGTACCTCTTGTAGCCAAAACCCCTTCTTGGTTCCGTTCAACTTCACCAGCGCTTTCTGTATTGTTAAGTGGACCTTCCAAATCCATCGCGAATCCTTTATTATTTTTATTTGTTAAGCCATTCCTTTCAATCAAAGCTAACCGCTCGTTGACAATTCGCCGCAATGCCGTTTCTACACCCCTTTCAAATATGTCTGGACCCGTTACAGTATCGCGATCTGGTGCAAAGCTTCCTGAATTGGAATGGTAATTTTGTAACCCGGCTTTAGACTCTTCAGTAAAAGTGGGTTGGCCCACACTGGAAACTGGAATCGTTGGAAATACCCCCAAGAATGCCTCCATTGCCGCTTTCATATCATCGTAGTCGTCACTGTCACTTTCGCTCTCCTTTGCGCCACGTCTTCTTATCAGTATATCCTTAAGAGTTATTTGACCTTTTTCAATTATTATAGCATCTCCGACATTTATATTAGATGAATTTAGAGTAAATGGAGAAGAATTTGCACCTTTCATTTCTGTTGATGTAGCATTAGTCGTAGTTGGAGGAGTTGTTTTGGTTAGCGTAGTAGGTGTAGTAGTAGTTGTTGCAGGAGTGGTAGTCATAGTTGGTATAGTAGTTAATTTTGAAGTAATACTGGTTGTAGTAGTAGTTAGTGGCGCAGGTAAGCTAGCCACGTTAATTAAAATATTACAATCATGACAACCTGCATTGGAAACAAATGATAAAAAATTGTTTCGACCTTCGATCGCAAAAACTTACCAGCTGGGTTTTTCTCTCCCTTGGACTCATCCGATTCATAGTCTTCATAGTCATCGCCATAAAAATAATCTAGATAATCCAAAACGCCCTGATTGAAAAAATAAACATAAAAATACTTAACACCAACAAATTTAACTAACTCAAACTTCAATTAAGCCACGTCGTTTAATATTATGATGATTTTCGATATCACCGGTAGTGCGTCCACTAGCAATATTTTGTATTACTGCAACCAGTAAATAGCTCAGCAAATACATTCTCCTCATGATAAATTATCCAGCTGTTGAGATCGCTTTAAACTGATCCAAAATACTCCTTATCTGTGCGTTTCACGCCACTATTTATACACCCAGACTCAATATTTTTGAATTGTTAAAAAACACGTTTCCCCCTTGACTTAGTTTGCGATTTGTGCCAGATTGATACATTCAATATTTATGCAGTATATTTCATCTTAACTATCACAATAAATACAAGGTGGCCTTTTATTACATTAGGTAGTCATTTATCGGTGTTCTTTAATTGTTAATGAGCTGTAAACGTGACTACCTACAATAGCAAAAATAACTTGGTCTTTCTCTAAAGAAAAGCTTGATAACAATATCTTGTTGCAGCTAAGTTTAATGTGTGTTAATATTTTTTTCAACTAATGTTTCCATATTCTCATACTCCTTTTATGTGTTACAAAATATACAACTGGAGGTTAGAATCAATTGTGATTTAAAAATAATTTTGTGCTGGTATAAAAGGTGAAGTGAAATGAATATAGAGTAGGTATACAATGCATTGAATAGTCATCAGCAAGGTTATCATAAATCTATCTATATTAATCAAAGAAAGTGTCTGTCTGTCTGTCTACTTGTACGTACCGTAACGCGCTGGAGCTAAACTAGAAGAGATAGATATCTGATTTTTTTTGTAGATGCTTGGATACCCAAACAGGTGACTAAAAGTTTCCGTTTTTCGAAATTTTAATTAATTTTTTTTTAATTAATTAATTAGTAATTAGTTTCACCATTTTTTGCGTTCTACGCCTCTTCTAACTTGATTTCGACCCCTTTTCATGTAACCGATCGACCGAAAATTTTGCCGATATGCATAGTTCGCGAGACAATGCAATATGACATTTTTGTAAAGAAATCAAGATGGCGGCTGAATTTTGCAGTTGTGTTTCGCGATCCTCGACATGGGTATCAAATGAAAGCGTATTGCGAGTAGAATACAATTAGCTGTGTGGCGTCATTCCCAGTGGCGGCTCCTGCCTCTACAATTTGGTGCGGCTTGAAAAAAATATTATTTATCAATTCAAAACAATGAATGAGATTTTCTTTATTTTCGAGTAAATATCGCAGGCCTCGGACCGAATTTCATCAGTTCGCTGGAGATCACGTTTGTTGCAAACTTCGATTAATAAATATTTTCGTTTGGGAGACCATGAAAAGAATGACATAACAGCAGATATATTGACGAAAAATATTGGTGTTTCTTTAATAACTGCTTGCTTTAAGACAAATTGATAACATTAGTCTCACACCGGAGGAAGACGAGGCTGACATAACGGTGATCGAGATTGATCCCGCTACTCGCAACCACGATGTTGAGAGTAGCACAGATTAATCTCCATCACAGCAAGGCTGCATCCGCCAGTCTCTGCTTACGCCTTTCGAAGGCTGATTTAGATGTCGTCCTGGTACAGGAGCCTTGGATTGTCCGGGGCCTTGTATGCGGAATCAGGACTCCGAAATACAGGTTGCTATATCCCAGAAATGGGGAAGGTAAGCCTAGAACCTGTTTAATTGTTAATAATGACCTTGATGCTTTTATGTTGTCTAAATTTAGTAATGCTGACACGGTGGTGGCTTGCTTGGACAGCAGAAAGGGCGGCAAGGCTATGTGGATTGGATCTGCCTACCTACCATATGAGGGAAATATAGACAGCTCCAGTCTCTTTGATGCGGCAAAGGAAGCGGCTAAACTCGGAGCCAGCCTCATTATTGCATGTGATGCAAATGCTCACAACTCCATTTGGGGCAGCTCAGATACAAATGTAAGAGGTGAGTTGCTTTTTGACCTTTTACTCCAACATAATCTCTTGCTGTGTAACAGGGGAAATGAACCTACGTTCGTCACAAGAGTAAGACAAGAAGTCTTGGACATTACTCTTGTTTCCTCAGACCTGCTCAATTGTGTAGAAAACTGGAGAATATCCAGTGAACACTCCTTTTCTGACCACAGAGTCATTCTTTTTAATGTCAATACGTGCTCAACTGTGAAGAAGGCCCCTGGTTACAGGAATGTCCGAAGCACAAATTGGGCCGTATATAGACAAGTGGTGGAAAGATCACTTCCCGAGGAAGTTCCCACCCATCTCTGGAACGCTGAAGATCTCGAAGATCAGGTGAAGAATCTCAGCAACCTCTTAAATAATGCATTGGAAGCAGCCTGTCCCATTAAGAAATATAGGGGTAAAACCAAACCTCCTTGGTGGAACAGTAAGCTTCTCAAACTAAGGTCTGAAAGTAGAAAGGCCTTCAACAAAGCCAAACGGTCTAACTTGGACTTAGACTGGGACAACTATAAAAGATGTCTTAGGGAGTTCAAGTACGAACTGCGTAAGTCAAAGAGGGAATCCTGGAAGACCTTTTGTGAGACAATAGAAGGTTTTTCGGACACTGCAAGACTTAGAAAGGTTCTCTCCAAAAGCCCGATGTGCCAAGAACTGCTGCAACAAGCGGATGGTACATGGACTACAAGTAGTCAGGAGTCATTGAAACTTCTGCTCGATACCCACTTTCCGGGCTCGACATCTCTCGCGGTATCCGCGGAATCAGGTTATGGGAGCCCAATTAGTGAATATAATTTAGGTACTATTGACAGACTGATAAACAGGGATTTACTCCTATGGGCCATAGAAGGTTTTAAGCCTTATAAAACACCTGGACCGGACGGAATTTATCCTATTGAAATTCAGAAAGTCAGTGACCTAATTCTGAACTGGCTTGCAACCATCTACAGGAGTTCCCTTCGCCTAAGCTACATTCCAACATCCTGGAGGGTAGCGAAGGTGGCTTTCATTCCGAAGGCGGGTAAAATCTCCTACCACAATCCAAAGAACTTGAGACCTATATGTCTCACATCCTTTCTCCTCAAGATCCTCGAAAGACTTGTGGAGATTCATATTAAGCAAAGCATTGATAGAGAACTGCTTTCTCCCTCGCAGCATGCCTACACGAAAGGTAAATCGGTAGACACTGCTCTCCATTCCCTGGTAGCGGTCATTGAAAAATCCCTTGAATTCAAGGAGTTCACTTTGGCTGCTTTCCTAGATATTGAAGGTGCTTTCAACAATGTTGAATCTTCTGCGGTTACGGGGGCACTCCAGCGTCTGGGTGTCGACGGGTGCTCCAGGTCCTTTATTGATCAGCTGCTGAAGTGCAGGGTTATAAAGTCTAGTCTGGGGCTCTCGGAAGAAGTCAGACTGGTTGGAAGAGGCACACCGCAGGGTGGAGTCCTATCGCCGCTCCTTTGGAATATAACAGTCAATGAAGTTCTGATAACCCTAAGGGAGTCTGGCTGCACTACTGTGGCCTATGCTGATGATATTGTGCTGGTGGTGACTGGCAAGTACATCTCAACAATAAGAGATATAATGCAACGAGCATTGGACACTCTTGTTCAATGGGCTACTACAAAGGGTCTAGGCGTTAACCCAGCTAAGACTGAAGTAGTGCTCTTCACAAGAAAGCATAGACTTCCTGATTTTCCTTCTCTAAGACTTTGCAATGAAATATTGCAACTTAAGGAGGATGCGAAATTTCTGGGTCTCATACTGGATAGAAAACTAACGTGGAGACCGAATCTTTTAGAGAGAGCCAATAAGGCCAAAACAGCTCTCTTCTTATGCCAAAGAACGATCGGAGTTAATTGGGGCCTTAAGCCCCGTATCGTCCACTGGTTGTATACAGCCGTAATCAGACCTATACTTATGCATGGCATATCGGTATGGTGGACTGCATTACAGAAAGTTACGTATCGGAAGATACTGGAAAGAGTCCAAAGAACAGCCGAGCTGTGTATTAGTGGTGCAATGAGAAGCACCCCAACAGCTGCGCTGGATGTCTTATTGCATCTTATCCCCTTGGACATATATGCCGAGAAAATGGCAGCCTGGACGGCTGCCAGGACAAAGGCTTCTCTTGGATGGACTCCATACTTATATGGTCACTCATCCATCCTTAGGAAGTTCGCTACCGCTGCGGACAACCTAGATTATACTACACCTACGTGAACCTTGGAGAAAGGTTTCAATACCATCATTCCGGCCAGAGATGACTGGACAGATGGTGTTATCCCGACTGGGTCATTATGTATCTATACAGATGGCTCAAAAATTGGGAACAGCGTAGGTTGTGGTATCTTTTCTGAGGCATTAAATATAGATACCTCTCTTCGCTTACCCGATCATTGCAGTGTCTTCCAGGCGGAAGTCACTGCTATCTGGGAGGCTCTCGAATGGCTGAAGGTAAATAATATATCTCATAAGAATATATGTATTCTATCGGATAGCCAGGCGGCCCTCAAGGCTCTTAATTCTGTCGTCACAACATCCACGACTGTTCTGAACTGCCGCAGGTCTCTGTGTGAGACTGCCACTCAGTTTTATATAACTCTGTGTTGGGTTCCTGGACACAGAGGGATTAGGGGAAACTGCAGGGCAGATGAGCTTGCTAGACAGGGAACCGAAGTGGAAAGGACACCCCACTTAACCCAGATGGGAATGCCCTTAGCCACCTATAAACTGGCTGTGGGAAAAATCAGCTTAGCTCGAGCCGGGCTGAGATGGACCACAGCAACAGTGTGCCGCACTCTCCACACAATATGGCCGACCTTGGACGCAAAGCGTTCAAAATCTCTAGTTCAGTTGAACAAAAAAGAGATAAGCTATGTAGTGAAGGTGCTGACAGGACAGTGTCCCTTTGGCCCACACGCCGAAAGATTGGGACTTCCCCACAACGACTTATGCAGAAGTTGTGGCAATGAGGATGAAGAAGAAACTGTCTCCCATTTTCTCTGTACATGCCCGGCCCTCGCGAGGAAAAGAGGGGCCTTCCTTGGCTCACCTTTCCTTGATGGATTGAGTGAGCTGCAAAACACTGGTGTTTTTGACCTCTGTCGCTTTATTAAAAGCTCCAAATGGCTTGAAATGGCCTAAATTTTGTCCCAACACTAGAATGGCATCACAATGGGCCCAATGGTGTGCCTAAGTGGGCTCCCTAGTGGGGGAGCAGCCATTTCAACCTAACCTAACCTAAGACAAATTGTGCAAATGTATACAATTCTTTTAACTAAAGTTTGAACCCCGGCTGTGCTCACACTCATTACAGCGCCACCATCATATGTTCGAGCATTCAATTTTTTTTCTAAATTGTAGCATTTCAGCACATTCTAAATCAAATCAACTATACCTTTTGCGGACCCATCATTAAGGTCAAAATATGAAAAAAACGTTCAACAGGCTTATTATTTTTTAACGAAACGTAAAATTAAAACCATTTGCGATTTACACGAAATATCCGTAGTTCCATCAGCTTGAACAGATACAAAATTTGTTGCTTGCAGTTCAGATTTCACTTCATGTAGATAAACCTGTAAACAGCATTCAAGTAACTCATTTTGTACGGTTTTCGAAATGTTTTTTTGCGATTTAATTATTCTTCAAGTAGTCGTCGAGTGCGATATCTATTGATCTGGTATATGTAACCATATCAAGAAATATTCTTCGATTACTACCTGATTCACATTCAAAAATTCTGCCCGAGACCAGACCATGTTGATCTTGTGTTTTTGGGGTCGCTAATTCCGAATCCGAGGTCTAATTCACCCCATAAGGTCAGAATTTTTCGTAAGCTCAAAAAAAAACCCTAAAACCACCCCTACCAAACCATAACCAGGCTAACCCACCTGACCTTGGGAATAGGGAATTAAGTAGATTATTTCTTTTGAAATAAGTCCTATTTCTATTCAAATTGGATCCCACAATACTAGCGAGCTTACTTACCCACCCCCAACCCCACTAATACCTACCTACCTATTTTTTCGACTTTTTTTGTAGTTGGGTTAATACGCTAAAGTGTAAAATTTCAAATAGCGATATTTTGGTGAAAATAAAAGATATTTAAAAAAATCCAAATAGGTTTAAAAGGGACAGGGTGGTACTTTCAATTGCCATACAACATTTTTTGATTATAATTTTTTTCCTTACGTCACGTAACCTCAAAAAACTGCAAAAAACGCGTTTTTTGCACTTTTAGGTTAGGATATCTCGAAAACCAGACGTGTAGGAGCCATTCTGAACACGGATTCGGATTCAGCGCATCAAAACCCTTCGGGTACGATAGGTCTAGTCTCTGGGTTAAAAATTTGTAGGCCTGTGTTATCTACGTCATTCATTTGAACCAAAAAAAAAAATTAAATAAATATAATTTAAAAAAATTATGTATTAAAAAACGGTATATTAATATTCATTGCAAATATTTTAATAAATAATAATTTAATAATATTTATTGGCAAATAATTCAATATATGGGTGATTGTCACGAAATGGTAGTTAAACTATTAAAGAGCGATGTTTCTCAGGTTTTAAATATTATTCAAGCATCTATATAATATATGGTTACTACAATCTACACCAGGAGTCGCCAGTAATATGTTTATTTGCAAATTTCAAAATTACAGAACTTCGGAGGCGACAGGAAAAACCGAATTTTTTTTCATTTTATACCCGGTTTCACTCTTGAAATCAAATTGAATAGAGAACATTATACGATCTGAAAGTCGAAAAAATGAAAACCCGCGTGTTACTTTAATCCAAATACAAAATGACCAGAACAAAAAAATCGACTTGAAGCCACTTAAATTGGACTGAGAATGAATTTAGGACCGGAAAATTCAACAATCAAGTAAAGTTTTTTTTGCTTTCAAAAGTTTTTCTTTAAGCATAATTATGAGAAGAACTATGTGTGTATGTGAAGGTGTGTTTGTGCGTACGTCCCTAGTAATTTTTTCTTGCACGATATTGGGCGAACCAAAAAGGATATCGTCTTCGTTGAGGTGCCGATCGAAGCGTATTAACTAACGCCCGAAAGAAAACTTTAAAGCGCAAGTCACTACTCGCGAGGTTTTTCTAAAATTCAATGTGCAAATTTGTGAGTTGTTCCAAGATTGTGAATGATATTGAAATATATTTACTAACCGGGACTTTCGTTGCAAAACAAGCGGAGATTTCTACGAGACTTATTAATTACAATATCTCCAAGGAAAATAGCACAACGAACCGACGTCCACGAGTGATTTCAACTATCTTTTTTCTTCCAAACTCCGCCAAAATTTTAGTTGTTCTTTCTCCTCCAAATTTGTTTTTTTTCTATCCGCCTACTTTATCCCAATTTTTTATTCTCCCGAAAAGTGATTTTTTTAATTAATAGACCGAATTTCCGTTAGGGGAATAGAACCGACCGTTATGCTTATGGCCACTGACATATAATAATGCACTGCTCATCAGACATTATTCCCATACAAACTCATGGCACCAAAAAAGTAAAGAAAAGTGTAGTCCTCTCATCCATAAGCCCCTTTTGTCACCGAACTCAAATTTTGTTAAATTTCATGTTAAGAGTTCAGTGCATTCACTGGCAGAAATAAAATCAGATAGTGCCAAACTTGAGAAAATAAAATTTGACATTCAAAAACTGCACACTTTTCCATTTTCTTAAATATTTTTACTCTTGACATTCAATAAACCACAAAATAACTTTTATCTTACTAACTTTTTATCTTTGCAGTAAAATAAAAACAGTAAATAAAATTCTGGAATGATTTTAAGTGAAATTTAAAATAAAACCGCCACAACGGTTGCACGATATTAAAGTTGCCATGCCATACCCGATTTCATTTATTCCTTTGAACTAATGTCAAAATATTTAAAAAAATACAAGGGTATAGTGATTTTTTTATTTCTGTCTCGTTTCGCCATAAGGCCTGGAATCACTGACATTTAGATGAAACAGGGGTAGAGAACTCGGATTGTTTAACATAAATATTTGTAATTAATGAAAAAAGGCATTTTAAAAGAGAAATAACATCAAAATTGCATTTGTAATTTTTTTTAACAAAAATTTACTTTGTTCCCATCGTCCAAAAATGAATGTAAGAAATTTTAATTTACAAAAGTAAGTGACGTGTTTACATGTCAATGAGAAAAGTTTTGTCAACTATGGAACGAATTGGTGCCATGAAAATTTCCTGATGACCAGTCCATTCCATATGTCAGTGCTTATGGCCAATGATGCAAGTTACCCTGGTTACACTATCCATCATTTCGTTTATTACCAATACACAAACCGATTTTAAAGGCAAGGGGTCGCAGGGAAGTATATGTCATGCCTGTTATTTGCACCCATGACATATACTTCGCTGCGACCCCTTGCCTAAAAAATCGGTTTGTGTATGGGGGTAATTAACGAAATGATGGATAGTGTAACTTGCATCATTCATACACGAGGGACCATGGTTCTGCAACCAGAAGCTTTGCTACAAGTTTTCTGAAAATACACGGAGCAACAGCGATGGAAGCAGCTTTTGTGTTGCTACGTGACATTTGTTCGTATTAGTGAGATGTCAAATTTTTTATTAAAAACAAAATGGAGGTTTTTTCGCTGTTATGAAATAATTTATTTAAAAAAATTCACTCACTCACTTTGAATTGTCAATAATTAAAAGTTGTTTCTTATTATGTACAAATTTGGGCAAAATTTTACTGTTTGAAAGTTTTTTTTTCATCGACAAAGCATTGATTTCTTATTGCTGTGAGTGCATGCTTTCCGTGTTCGCAGGCCAAAGGCAGGAGCACAAAAGTCGAAACGACGAAGGAGGCGAAACTCTCCACTTATTGCATCTCCGCACGCCTCCCTTGCACGAAAAAAGCTTTTGCTCCGGAACCATGGTCCGTCGTGTATGAATGGCTTATGACACACATGTGGTATCGATATTATACTATAATTTCAATATCATAATATCCGTCAGACCCATGACACACATAAACCTAGTATCGAAGTAGTTTGCTTTGACAGAAAAACTAAGCAGCCTTCTATAGCGAGAAAACAACTAAAAACACGAAATGTCACAACCGCAGCGACTGCAATTGACAACTGTTTTGTGGGGAAAATTTTCCGACAGAGGCGCTGTGCACAGTAAAAATGCTGTATATTACCTTAATACCACCTAAATTTAGCAAATCTCATACTACGTATAAATTAGATTGTCAACCTGCTATATTGCTAGTATTGGGTGACACACATGTAGCATAAACGTAATATCTGGAATATTGTAATTTTTATACCACATGTGTGTCAAGGTTATCACACTCCGATTATATAGAGATCCCATGTAAACGAGGACGCAAATCTAGCAACAGCTGCAGATCTTTTTGATCCACAACCCTCGACAAATATAGAGGTCACAAGATGAGTGGTACCGGAAAACTCCCACAATGTACATTGGGACCGGGGGAATAAGACCGAGGCGTACCCAACAGACTATTGGAAGGTGCCTCCCTTGCCCCGCGGGTCTACGACAATTCTGATGACTTTGAGCTCAACGACTAACGAAAGGTTTTGTTTTGAAATTTTGTTTCTGCACTTGAAAAAACAAATGGGGTGCGACTAAAGGATCAGTTCACGACTGGCAACCCCGTTTCTACAGGAATCCTTTTGCTAGTTTTTATTGCTCCTTTGTTACTTACTATTCATGTTGAATATGAAAGCAGAAAAAATTACCATTAGTTAGTTTGCTTGTACGACCACAGTACACAAGCCTCCAGGAAGCACTTATTCCAAAATCCTCAACAAATACGATAAGAAGCTTTCGAAATCATCATTACATGTCGCTTTGTCACGTGCAGCTTGTGTTCAAGGACTATGACTTATTGCAAGTAGTATTCTGACCTTTCATCATGACCGAAGGTCATCAACGGCAATGGTACATTTAACACACAAATCGGCGAGTATAAAACTCGAGTTCATTATCTTGAAGTGGTTGTGGGGACGTAACTCGCGCATGTGAAACATCTTTGGCGATCTTTATCTTTCTTTGAATTGAATAATTAGTAAGAATAAAGGCCATTTTATATCCCAAACGCAAAATTTCTGTGTGATACGCGAGCTCCAGAGCTGCGTTTCCAGTTTGCGTTTGGGATGTAAAATGGCCTTTATTCTTACTAATTATTCAATTTAAAGAAAGACAAAGATCGCCAAAGATGTTTCACATGCTCGAGTTACGTCCCCAACTCCACAACCAATTCAAGATAATGAACTCTAACATTTTCCACTTCAACACAACTAAAAAATTATCTAACTATGCACTTTAATAATCTTCCTTTTAACGGCAAAACAAAAGTTATGTAATTGTATACTTTTGTTTTGTCTATCTTAAAACCCATTGCACATCCATATTATCAAAATTTCTAAGAAACATGTAATTAGATACTTTCATTTTGGTTTATGGCAAATTGTATTAACTGTTAGAATTAAGAGTAAGTCTTGTGCGAAGTTTGAAGCTAAAACGTTCTTATAATAAAGTCTAAGTGAATTTGGTTAAATTCTGTTTTTATTTAAACTTTTGAGTAAATTTCAGTTGTTCTCTCTTTTGCATTTATAACTCGCGCTATTTTTTTATATCGAGAACAATGGGCTCTCCCCATCTGAACTTGAACTTGAATTCTCATATTGAGCAACCATAATGATCAACACAAACCCTCATGTGCAATAAAACTGCATATAGACTTTTTCGTAATATCCTCAACACAAACATCGTATTTCTTCTTAAGCCCACACTTTACCATAGTTCCACAATTTGATTAAAATGCGTTTATCTTTATTCTGAAACCATAGCTATTTACCTGTCAGGATATTGAAAAGGGCCAACAGAATTCTTTGATTAATATTCCATTCATTACATCAAATTGGCACAAAATCACACAAAGGTTCCCCAATCAAGTAGTCAATCAATAGAAGGATATTAATCACTTACATGCTGGCCATATTTTAATGAATAATTGATGGTAACTTTGAATAGCTTGGTCATGTGATATCAAATTTAATTATGATTAATTATATTTGCAGCATAAATTTTCCATTCTGTATGAAATGTGTCGCCTCAAATTTGCTGATAGCTGCATGTATTTATGCATATGCATATTTGCAATTTTGATTTCCGAAATTACTAAACGTCCGACATTTGATAATATTGAAGGAGTTCGCTCAGTAAGCTAGGATGGAAGTTAATTTTATGGTCACCAATTAAATGTATCGGAAATATTCAATTTAATACTGCACAAGTTAATTACCTCGACTTGGGTTTAAGATCTATTAACAAGGTTGTCTGCTGGGATGTAATGTATCTTGATACCTACATGTCAAGTCAGTCAATAGATTTTCTTATAGTATGAAAATGAATTTATTTAAACCAAATATGTTTCATTATCATCAAACAAAATTTCGCCATTTTTCGAGTAAACTCATGATGACATCGGTGAAGAATTTATGCGATTTCCGGGGTTGAAAAACTGAACTGTGTGGTAGTTCAAAACTCAGTGGCTTTGTACTACCAGTCCGTTAAGTAGTTTGACACGTAATGGTGCAATGTCTAGCAGTAAGCTTAGTACGGGGGAATAGGTTAAAGGAAATGAGGGTTCGGGAGGGTATTCAAGAAGGTAGCGATGAGCCCTGCATTTGAATTTTTGGATGTTGTAGGAGTTCAAAAATACTGACTGCAAAATGTTGTTCCATAGTCGAGCTGTCCTATTTAGAAACAAATTACTAGTTTGTAGAATGCGTAAGAGGGTGAGTTGCAGCTGGAGGGAATGAGACGAGTGGGCTAATCTGGTGTTGCGGGCATAAGATTGCCGTGGAGGCAAGAGAGTGTTTATTTCGGTGGAACAGTTCTTTTGAAGCCAGTGTAATTCCATTAAGGGAGTTTTGCAGAGGTCGGAACAAGTGAGAGTCACGGGGTGATCAGTCTAAATTAAACGGTGAATACATTAAAAATCCTAACCAAACTCTACGAGTTATGAAAGTACTGTTTGGTCGGGCGTTGTCCTGATAAACCCTTTCATATTATTCAATTGGGCTTTTATTTTTAAACTGTTCATTGTCTGACCAACTGGAAGTACCTCATTGTGAACGATTCCCTTCCTGTTCCATCATGCGGTTCCACCTTTCGCTTGTGACGCTCCTGAACAGGGTGATACAATGGGCCCAGGAAATTGCTGGCCCATTGAAAACTTTTCTCTGGTTGATAACTTCGGCCGGTTATCAATAACCAGCCATCAGCCAATACTTAAAAAGTTTAATTAATTTTAATTAATAGTTAATTTTTATCACATTTATTGCGAGTATTCTTGAATCTAGAGAATAAAATATTTTATAGAATAACAAAATTTAAAACTAGTTGGGGTGTGGTTTTGACCCTTTCGTTCCACAAGATCAACTTCCCAGTATTATGAATTGGAATATTACCAATGGATATTTTAATAATAAATAAACAATAATCAACATATAATATATAATACCTAACATTTTTGTCACATTTGTTTATCAATATTTTCATTAGGTTGTCAAGTGATATGTGCGTATTTACAAGATTAGGATGACGAAGTGGTAAACAAAATTAATGTATTACTTTTAACACTGACACTTTAATGAAAAATGAAGAATATCTTGTTATTCCAAAACTTATTTAACAAGTATATTGTTAAATTTAAGGGACCTGAAGTTGCAGATATTGGAGTTGCGATCTACCAAAATAATGACCACTCTTCTAATTCTTTAACAACTCATGCGGACGTTGCGTTACAAAATACTTAGTCACGATAAATTACATATTCGTGAAGTGTGTGTAGGCAGATGTATGGCAGAAAATAGACAAATGATTGAAAATTTCGTGGGAAGCTATTGCTCGGTTGAATCCATAAAAGTTAGCCTCATTTGGAACGGGTTTCGTTCTAACGAGTATATTAGACAGTAGCAAAACTAATTAATTTAAGTTACTTGGCACACTTGCCGAAGTCTCTTCATTTAAACACAAAAAATACCTTGACCGAATGTTATGATAATTTTTCAGATCATATCTTCGTCGGCACCTCAACGAAGTCGGGTATCATATTTCGTTCGCGCGATATTGGGCAGGTACAAAAATCACGAACTTCGTTCAAACAAAAGAACGACTCGACCGATTTTTATGAAAATCTTTTCAGATCATATTTCCTTTAACACGCTTGGAACGGCACCTCAACGAAGTCGATATCTTTTTTGGTTCGCGCGATATCGTTCTGGTACAAAAATCACTTACGTCGTTCAACCAAAAAATCGGATCGACCGATTTTTATGAAAATCTTTTCAGATCATACGTCCTTTAACACGCTTCGAACCGCACCTTAACGAAGTCGATATCTTTTTTGGTTCTCGTGAAATCATGCTGGTACAAAAATCACTTAAGCCGTTCAAACAAAAAAAACGGCTGGACCGATTTTTATGAAAATCTTTTCAGATCATATTTCCTTGAACACGCTTCGAACGGCACCTCAACGAAGTCGATATCTTTTTTGGTTCGCGCGAAATCGTGCAGGAAAAAATGACCACATACGTACGCACACACACATATTTCTTCTCAAATTTTTGCTTAAAATGCTATTATGACCTTGAAACGTGTAAATACATTGAAAATTTCGAATCCGATTTTCAGACCGATGACAATAACTTCCTACTGGGAAGTTAAACAATTATTTTTTTCCTATTTAAAACATTATTTTATATTTTTATTATTTTTTTAATCATTATTTAAAGCCCAATGAAGAAGTTTCTCACGAATATCGCAACTTTCATCATCATGCGTTTCTTGATCGAAAAGCGAAGTGTCGGATGAATTATTTTTCAAATTATTTTGAACACTATTCACGTCACTAATATGTAATGTCTCACATAAGTCCACTGTACAACTATTTACATAACTAATATCTACACAACCCTCTTCTGCAATATTATTACTTGAATTATGGGTCTATCCAACGATATTTGACAGAGTATTTCCGTCCCCATCAATTTTAGCACACAGAAATAACGGTTTTACTAACTTTTGTAAAGTAAGGCTAATGTCACATGAGTCTGAATTCAGACTCTGAATTTTTCAGAGTGTGTAAAAATGCACAGAAATGAATTATGCCATGTCACATGAATCAGAAATTCCAAACGGTCTGAAAAAATTCAGACTACTCAATCTGAAAATGTAGTCTAAAATTTTCAGAATTGGAATAAAAATTCGCTCTCTTACATGTTTCCTTATCGCGCCATGTCGGATGAGTCTGAATTTTTCAGTTAAACAAAAGGCGTGCGTCTGTAAGGTTATACTAAAAAAAGACGGCGAAAAATTAATTTCGTGCATTGAAAGCAAAGAAAATTTGTGGAAAATAGACCATCCCGTTTATTTAAAACTGGAATTCATCGGAAATTAAAAAAATTAAATGTACAGGACACAATTTCCTCCTCCAGCCGTCGCGTCGGCCAGGGCTATCATCTACAAATCTTACATTCGTGCCTATCTTAGATTCATCACTATTTCCTCTTACACCGCCAGACACCCCTTAACCTTTCTTATTCCAGACATCTGGCCATGACGTGAACGATATGACGGACTGGTAGTACAAAGGTTGACTTAGACTTAACACTTTGTACAAAATTTCGCGCAACACTGGTCTCCTAGCTACGGTATATGAAATATTCAAACTCATGTGACACCAAAATCTGAGCTGAAAAAATCCGAGTCTGAAAAATTTAGAGTCTGAATTCAGACTCATGTGACATTAGCCTAAAACGGAAAAGTCTGGACCATAAAAACACAAATGTTCCTAAAAATGTTTAATCGATTTTTGTCGTTTAAACAAAAATTCATACAATTCATTTAACAGTAACTTTCTTATAAAATTAACCTAAATTAAAGTATTTTCTACACATTCGTATGGATGTAATGTACTATACATCTGCCGATATTTCATAAATAAGAAAACCTGAAAAAAAGCGTAAACGGGAATAGCTTCTAGAATCATGCTCCTATGCATCACTATCGCTTTTCTTCCCATTACTCTCTTCAGACAATATTTACTCAAATAGATTGACAGTGCCACCGAAAACAAAGATTTAGCGGGGGCAGCTTTCGTTTGGAGGAAGGTTCAAATGGAGGAAATAGGAAAGCTCTATGAACAGAAAAGTGCACACTTTTCTTGTATGAAATGAAATATCTTTCCTTTTATTTGTGTTTTACTGAGTTCCCATGAGAGTTCAACCAGATTTTAACCCGAGTTATACGTCATGGAAACAGACACAGTTAAGGCCCAACCATAATACACGTAAGAAACGCACGTAAGCCGACGTGCGTAAATATCTAATTTTCGTCAAGCGTATAATGGTTTGTGTATACGGAAAGTTTTCACAAGTTTAAAATTATTAAAATGCATAAATATTATTCATTGACTATTAAAACTTGGCTATTAATCTTTGCATATTAAAAATAATCATGTTTATTTTCAATTATAATAAATTTCCCATCAAAATCACTCCCATAAATTTGAAGCACAACATTTTCCATACTCTTTCTTGTTTAAAACCCACAAAACAACAAGAAAAAAATCACCTGTCATCAATTTAACTACAAATTCTCACAAAACGTACGTTGAGCGCGGTTCTTTTCGCATTTTTACGTTTAACGAAACTTAACGAAAAAAAATATGACCGACGTACGTCAAATATGGCCGAACACATTAATTTATATGAGAGCGCCTAGATGACGTGCGTTTCTTACGTGCATTATAGTTGGGCTTTTAAGAGTTTTCGTTAAAGATGTTCAACTCTGCTCAACTCAACGAAAATAAGTAGTTTGAACTGGGTTAACGCACACAGCTAAAAACGGCACACGGTACAAAAAGTGAATATGTTGCGCCTCGCTTGGACGTCAGAACAGAAGAGACTTTATATTTAATAAATACTTTTAAAGGAAAATCTATAATAAAATGAATTGATGAAAAAAGTTGGAGGAAGACGGAAGGCAGAAATCTCAACGTATAGAATTAAGTCGTTGAATTACAGTGTAATTTCAACTCAACCACAATTCAACGCGACTCCCATGGAAACTCGCTACATACACAGTGGCAAACAAAAGTCAACAATATAAGTACTAAAACATTTTATTGAAATTCCATAATAAATTATTTCTTCCAAAATAATGACAATACGTACACTTAAAATTTTTAACAATTTTTTATTATTATTTTTTGTAGAAACAATTTCATTATGCAATTTCAATATAATATTTTTGTACAAAGGATTATACTTATTTTGTAATATGACAATTGTTTTTTATGCTATAGTTAACGAATTTTCGCTATTTTAAATGGTGTACGTATGGTGTACGTTGACTTCTGTTCGCCAGTGTATATGGTAGTACTAGTAACTTTTTACGGAGATGACTTAATTTGTAATCTCCTACTAAAAAGATGTGCTAAAAATTTGGGTCTCCCGTTGATGATCATTTTTAATTACTCTCTAAGCCAAGGCAAATTCTTCGATTGTTGGTAACACTCCTTCATCACACCACTGCATAAACCCGGCGCTCGTGACAATGTTTGTAACTAAAGAGGCATCGCCCAACTCTTACCTGTCCCTAAACTGTTTGAATCAATTGTAAAGGATAATATTTACTTTTGTGTTAACCATGTTATTGATGATAGGCAGCATGGTTTTATTAGTGGTAAATCTACCGTCACAAACTTGGTTTTGTTTAAAAATCATGCCAAGAATATTATAGAGAATGGTGGTCAGGTCGATGCTATCATGACGGATTTCTCGAAAGCGTTCGATAAAGTAAATCATGATCTTCTTGTGCCTACATTAGAAGCATACGGTTTTCATGGCAGTATGCTGCTATGGTTGGACTCATATTTGAGAAATCGTAAGCAGGCCGTTTTAATCCAGTCTACTGTCTCTTCATATTTCGAGGCGCCTTCTGGGGTTCCCCAAGGAAGCCACTTAGGGCCTCTTTTATTTATCCTATTTGTAAAGTCTGTCTCAACTCTTTTTAAGCATGCTTCCGTACTCCTTTATGCAGATGATATGAAGATTTTCGCCCCGATACGTTCTGAGTCGGACTGTGCCCTACTTCAGTATGAACTTAATGTATTTCTTGAATGGTCTAAGGGCATCGAGCTGGAGCTAAGTAAATCTAAATGCAATGCTTTTTCTTATTTTCGATCAAAAGACCCTATAATCTACCCTTACTCGCTCGATGGTTGTATACTTGCTCGTCCGGCGGCTATTAGAGATCTTGGGGTTTACTTTAACCACAAGTTCGACTCTACGGTCCACATCGATTTGACCTGCAATAAAGCCAATCAAATGCTTGGTTTCATTAAGAGAAACACTGTCGATTTTAAGAACCCTTTCACCCTAAAAACTCTTTTCGTTTCCTTGGTCAGGCCGATTCTTGAATATGCATCCGTTGTATGGTCTCCATATACGAAAGTGCATGAGGATCGAATCGAAGCTGTCCAGAGAAATTTCTCAAGGTATGCTTTACGCAAGTTAAATTAGGTATGGCAGGTTCCAACTCACAGCGCTAGATGTCAACTTCTTGGACTCCAAAAACTTAAATGCAGACGTATTTTGGCATCTGTTATGTTTGTGAGAGATACTCTTTGCTTTAAAGTTTAGTGGGCAGAATGAGCCAGTTTCGAGAGCGGCGTCGTGTTTCAACTCGGTCTATGATCATCTTGATTTATCAATGGATAGATAAATTTTTAAAGAAACGGTAAGGTTGCACTTGCAGTCTGTTCCCTTCGATGGTTCCGCTTGATTTATCTTTTCACGACACTTTCAATTAAATGAAATTCAAATAGCTATTGCCTATGTTAAAGCTAATTTTTTTTTATTTTATATTCTATTAATAATTAATAATTACTTTTGTATTGTTATTTCTATAAAATTCCTTTAGTATGGTTATTGTCCTTAGTCAAGACCTTCTCAAGTACAGGCCTGGAAGTTGCCTACCTCACTAACCCTAACGCAGCTGCTCGTAGTCCCAGTATCTGTCACTTTTGTTGGATTTATACGCCGTGGTGTAAAGTTCGGAATATTTTTGCATTAGTTTGCCGTAAAAAGTCATAAAATAATATATTTAACCAGTTTTTATTGCAATAGGATTACCAGTGAATAGTGCTTCAGTGATTTAATTAAGAAAATTTAAAAAAATCGAGTGATTAAGTGTGTTTTAAGTGAGTTAATTGTGAAGGTGGCCAATTTTGTTTACATTCGCGGTGGTTTTTTCTTGTTTATTTAGGGGGAAAATGTTGAATTTGTGTAGTAATATAATAAAAAGTGCTTTTTGAGTGATTAAAGATTATTATAGAATAGTTATTAAAAACATAAGTGCAGAAAAATGTGAAGGAAAAGTGAAAAAGTTATTGTTATGTATGTTGTGTGGTGGTACTTGCACTTAATGTGTTTAATAACTATTCTATAATAATCTTTAATTATTAATGAAGATGAAAGGAAAGTTATATTAGAAAATTTTAATAAAATTGCGGACGGAGACATGCAAAATGTATATTTTGGAGGTCAAATAAAAACTGAAAATATAGTAAGATTAAGGCCGAAAACTGGTAAAGGGAAAAACAGAAGTTGTGCTCACAAATATTTTATTAAAATAGGACCAAAAACACTCCGTGTTTGCAGAAAGGCCTTTGCATCTATCCACGGTATATCAAAGAAGCGTGTAGATAATATTTCTAAAAGTTTCTGTGATCCCTCTGTGACAGCATCATCAAGATCTCAACGCGGCAAACATCTAAATAGACCAAATCGTGTTCCAGACAAATGGATTGACAAACTTGATTTCCATATAAGGAGTTTTCCACGACGTGAGTCACACTACAGTAGAAATAAAAGTTCTCGTTTTTATCTGTCTCCTGAGTTGAATACCAAAAAGATGCATGACTTGTTTTTGGATAAATATGAACCAGATATTAAGCAATCGGGTCTTAAACCAAAAATATCATATGATTTTTATTATAGATACTTCAAAGAAAACTTCAACTACAGTTTTGGATCTCCACGTTCAGATACGTGTAAGAAATGCGACATGCTGGACATTAAATTAAAAGATACTTCATTGGATGCCAATGAAATAGAAGTAATAAAGTCCGAAAAAACTATTCACCAAGTCAAAGCTGAAAGTTTTTTCATGGATCTAAAAGACAAAACTGGACTGGCATTGTCAAGCGAAGAATACGAGGTATTAACTTTTGATTACCAGCAGAACCTGCCACTGCCAAAGATACCCGCAGGCGAAGCTTTTTATAAACGTCAACTCTGGGTGTATAATTTTTGCATCCATTCTGCAAAAACAAGTACCTATTGCTCATTTTTATTTATATGACGAAACCATAGCTCGCAAATCACCCAACGAAGTCATTTCTTTCTTACATCACTATATAAAGAACATATTACCAACTACAGTTAGAATATTGTACTTATTCTCAGATAATGCAGCAGCTCAGAATAAAAACTCAACTATAGTGCAGTTTCTGTACACTCTTTTGAAGAGTTCGTCTATTCAGAAAGTCGTACATCGTTTTCCTGAACCAGGACACAGTTTTTTGCCGTGCGATCGGTGCTTTGGTGTAATCGAGAAGTATAATAGAAATAAGGATTATATATTTAGTCCCACAGAATATTCTGAATGTATTCAGCAAGCCTCTAAGAAATTCAAAGTAGTTAACGTCAATCAAACTATCATACTTAACTTCAGTCAACATTTCGAAGGTCATTTCAAAAAGGTGATCACAAATAATGCAAAGAAGATTCGATTTAAGATATCGCAATACCGCGTTTTTGAATATAGTAAAGACCACATGGATACTATTGCTGTCAGTTGTTCGACTGGAATGATAATATTTGATTATTTTACTATATTAAGGAATGTTGAAGACGATCTGTCTGTTGAGCCACAGCAACGGGCTTATGATCATTCTTTGCTTTTAAAAAAGGCTAAATACAAAGACGTGATGCAACTGGCGAATAGCTATGTACCACCCAATAAACTGCCTTTCTATAGAGCCCTCAAAGGTGAGCCTTTTGGGAATGATGACATCTCTAGCGATGACGACGACGACCAGGCTGAAGTTTGATAAAGTTTGAGTTTTTTTTATTATTAATAATAACATCATTGTTACTTTTGATGTTACGTTCATTGTTTAAATAAAAAATTAATACTATTTGTGTGTTTTTTAGCTATTATCCAATAAAACGAAATCAAATATTGAAATTTTGGTGCAAAAGGGGGGCAGATCCAAATTTTAAACGGCTCCCAAACTCTTAAAAAAGCTATAATAACTCTAAAAACTATACCATCATACCATAATATATGTATATTTTTAATTAGCGTATAATTAATAAACAAAGGTATAATCGTTATTTTTTAAAACGTTTTTTTTAATTTACCAAAGTTCTTAAAAACTGGATCTGCCCCCCTCTTGCAGCAAGGTCCTCAATTATACTATGTATAATTTTGAAAAATATGAAAAACTAAAATTTCAAATATAACAAAAATGTTTTTTTGTTGCAAAAATTAACCTCAGAAATGAAAAAAAATATTGTAAAAATGCAAAAACTATAGTGGTAACTATTAATTGCAAGGGACTGTAAAAAATCTTCGAGTTATGGAAAATTCGAGTAAAGGAGGTTGACGCGTTCGTTAGGCTTTTATTGGGAAATTATAAGCAAAAGCATTTTTAAATAAAACTGAGAACAAAAGCAGTTCAAATTTTAGTTCTGCGCAAAAGCGGTATAAGTTTTCATTAAGAGCAAAAGCGGAATAAAAAGTTAACCCGCTTTTCCCCTCGGTTTTTTGATACACCGTTCTTGCGCTGAAGTATAGTTATACCATTTTTGCTCTAAGAACACGAAGATATTCCTGTTTTGCGCTAAAAAAATTACCGAACCGTTTACGCTCTCTTTGTTATTTTAACCCGCTTTTGCTCCGAGGGTGCCAACTCTATCACTTCCCAGTGGGACTTGTAAGCTTACAGAAGTACTGAAATGAGCCCTTACTAGTAAGGGGTAGGCCTAATCATACCCCTTACAGAAGTACTTATTTTTACACACGATGTCGTAGGAGGTAAGGCCTTACTTTTTTTACTTTCTTTAGAGTACATAGTTACATAAGTACCTACTTAGCATTGAGTACGTACAGAACTGCTCATTTTAGAGCAGTCACAATAAAATTACAAAAATACAAAAACAAATGAGTCATTGGGCAAATTTCTAACTTCTTTGGGTCTAATTCTGGATTACCCCTTACCATCTGCCTTCTCTTGTAGTAATGCCTTATATAAGGGCTCTTCTAACACCTAATATGAGTACCCCTTACCAGATGACTAATTTTATCAGTGCTCCATCGGTAAGTGCTACCTAGAATTCCTACTGGGTTGATTCAAGCCCATCGCGACTACAGGCCTGGAAGCTCCCGGCCCTACTAACACTAACGCAGCTGAAGCCGGGACTAACATTTTGACATTTGTAGTGCAATAGCATGGCGGCAAATGGGTACGACCAAGTTTTTAACTTTATTTTTGCAGTAAAAAGTGATAAAAAATTGTGTTTTATCACTTTTTACTGAAAATGGATTACCAGTGATTAGTGATTAATTTAAAAAAATCTCAGTGATTTAGTGTGTTAGTTGTTAAGGTGACCAATATTTTTGCGAAGAAACCACCGCGAATGTAAAAAGATTGGTCACCTTAACAATTAACACAATCACTGAGGTTTTTTTAAATTAATCACTAGATCACTTGCTTGATGTATAAAATAAATAAAATTAATTTGACAAAATTTCACTCGTTGCTGAGCCTCGTTTTGTGGACAACGCTGGGTTTTATGCAGAAAACTGTCATAGGCTACTACTATTCTCAGTAATGCAATGACATTCGACTTTGCCGCACATAATTACTGAGATTTTGAAATACAATGTGCTGTGGTAATTTCAAAGTTTATGGGTTTTAACCAGGCTGATGTCAATTATGAAAACGCAATTTCCAATTTAATTTCTCCGCACATTCATCATGCACGTCATTTAGCGTGGAGTTTCAAATTAATTTCCTACAGATGGGAATACGCTTCCAGCCATCAGCAGAGTCCGTCGAAACTAATTAAATTAACCACAACCGATGCCGATTCTAATTAAATTAGCATTCGAAACAAACCAAAACGGAAAATAGGGAGCTGCAGATTGGTGGGTTGGGTAGGAAAAGTTTCTTGAATTCGTTTACTAGCACGCCTCGAAGCTAAATTGGAAAGCGTCGTCATGATGGAGACGAGATGATTATATTTATTGAAAATGGACAACAAAACTTTGAAATTAACGCAAAAGTTGCTCTCTAATAGATTCTTCATCGGAGATCTGCTGTAATATTCAATGGCCTTTAGAAAACTTTGTCTGCAGGGCCACGAGTGATAATATAATTTGCAATAAGGCAGCAGATGGAAAGTGAGTTGCAGAAAACTCGAATCCCTTTTTAATTGCCTTGAAATTTGATACCGCAACCGCAATTTGCACCGCTACCAACAACCCAATTAAGAGCGTAACCCTTGCCAATAAGGAGCTGCCGGTTAAGAATCGAAATAAATGAAAATGCGGAATTATGTACATTGTAACAAATTGATAAGTCTCGGATGCGTCAGTTGGAGCTTATGACAAGGGGTTTGCAGCGAAATTCGAAGCAGCTCTAGCAATTGCTTCTGCTGAGCTCTGGAGAATTCATAAAGGTGAAAAGTATGCGAATCATTGCTTCAGTCAGGATGAGCACGTAGATCCGATTCAATTTAAGATTTATAACCAAGGTACCTGTCGAACGTGAGATGGATGTAGAGCATCTCTAGCTGGAGCACCATGATCGAGGTTTAAAAATGTGTCCGTAAATTATGGTGGTGTGAAATGGATTCGTTTTCCCTCTGTTAATCAAATTTGTTAAAACTTTATTTATTGTAAGTTAAGCCAACCTGTGTCAACTTAGTATAATCAAATTGGCTATGAACGTGCCTCAACATTTTTCTCAAATTTTAAATAGAAACTAGTGTAGAAAAAGAAAGACAAAATGGAAGTTAAATTATTCTGTTCGAAAATGGTTTGATTTATTGCTGATAAAATCTTAGTCTCTCTTCAAGATGGTATAATTTTATATGAGCTTGAGAGGGTCGAGCCTGCTTTTAGTTGTTGTTATTAACTTCTTAACCAGCAAAATCATCAAGAAGTTTGCCATATTGCTGCTCCATGACATGGAACAAGATTTGTATGAACAGGGCACTCAAGGATAAATACTAATAACTAAAAAACAAAACCAAAAAATTACCAAACGACCAAAACCGACCCAACTTTTTTGCAAATTAAAAAAACGACCTTAAAAAAATGACCTTCAATTTCAACAACAGATTGATCTATTTTCTTTCTTTAAGTTTTGAGTTGCAAACTCTGAGGTTAGCTGCACTCACAAGAAAGGGCACGTCTTCATCAAAAACACATTAGGGCAGGTTTTCGTAGAGCACGTTTGTTTTTAATCCACCAGAAAATTCGGTTAGTTTTGCTGGTTTTGTTAATTTTGTTTTTGTTTTTTTCTTCCTTTTCTTAAATGGCGCTACAGTCCTTGCAGGACTCGGGCCTCTCGAAGTTTCCTCTTCCAGTCGTCTCTACGTCTTGCTAGCTCTCTCCAATTTGTTATACAAAGTTTCCGTATATCCGCCAGCACGTCGTCCATCCACCTATTTGTTGGTCGTCCTGCCCTTCTCCTTCCTGATGGTCTACCATTAAAAATCCTGGCTAGCATTCTATCTTCTGAAGCTCGTACAACGTGTCCGAGCCATCGCAGTCTATTCAGTCTTATGTATGTAGCTATATTTATTTCGTCATACAATTCTTGAAGTTCTTCGTTTGTTCTAATCCGCCTTTCCTTTTGGTTAACCTTTACAGGACAAAATATTCTTCTTAAGATCTTCCTTTCGAAAATGTTAAGCTGATTTTCTGTTTGTTGGGTCAATGTCCAAGCCGACCCGTAGCATAGGACTGGGAGGATTAATGTTTTATATAGTCTGACTTTGCATTGTCTTGAAATTTCGTTGCTTTTTAGGACCGAGACTAGTACAAAATAGGTTTTATTTGCGGTTACGATGCGTCTATGGATGTCGTCCTTTATCGTATTTTCTGCAGTAAGCATTGTCCTTAAATAGATAAAATTTTCTACAATTTCCACACTATGATCGTCAAGGCTGATACTTCGCCCTAATAGTTGTCCTCGTTTTAATAAGTTCATATACTTTGCTTTTGTGTCATTTACTCGTAGATTGAAATTTGCTGAACTTTCTACAATTTTGGAAAACGTTTCCTTTACATCTTGCGCTTTGCGTCCAATTATGACTGTGTCATGTGCGAAGGCTAGTATCTGAATGTTCCTTGTGAAGATGCTATTTGCTCCATTAAGCTGTGTTTCCCTCATTATTGCTTCCAGAGCAATGTTAAAAAGTATTGGTGAGATCGCATCTCCTTGTCGCAGGGCTGATTCTTGAGGGAAGTTGACTCGAGTTACATCCTCGTATTCTTACTTCTGTTTTACCATCTTTGGTTGTCATTCTGCATAGTTCTATTAATTTTTTTGGGAAACCCATTTCACTCATCTTGTTCCACAACTCTCTTTTATTCAGCAGGTCGAGTGTACAAAAAGAAGATGTATATCAATGCTTCCTTCCCAGCATTTTTCAAGTATTTGTCTCATTATGAAAATCTGGTCTGTTCTCGATCTATTCGTTCTAAATCCAGCTTGGTAATCGCCTGCTTCATCTTCCAAATGTGGTTTCAGTCTATTAAATAAAATATGTGAAAGCACTTTGTAGGCTGTGTTCAACAAAGATATTGGTCTGTAGTTTTTGCAGCTCATCAATTCACCTTTTTATGGACTGGGACTATTGTACCTAAAAGCCATTCTTCTGGTAACTTGCTGCTGCTAGTTTTACGATGAGACTATAGCCTGAAAACCAGATATGACGTACCGGACCGTAAGAAAACTGAACGAATTTGAGCTTAGTTACGGCACCTTGACACATAGCCCTAAATGAAAATGTAAAGTAACCAGTGACAAGTGAAAAATGGATAGAATAAATAAAAATTTATGTCATTTAATTGATTTATTTAACTTGTGGACGGAGTGCAAAAAACTTAGAAGTGCTCGGCAAAAAAAACAAGAAAAAAAAATAATTGTGTATTAAAGAACACAAAGCCGAAGTGAAACTTCGCGTACATATTTATGTCTATGTATTTTTTTCTTCATTTGCTCGTGGCTTGTGTTATAATCTAAAATATGAATGAAGCAGGGACTAGGAAGTAAGAACCATAATATTTTAACTCAATTGATAAATCATAGTATAATGAATATTTTGAAAGTAATGAGTACATTGTATAAAATCAAAAACATTTCGCTGCTTTTACAAAAACTTTATCTTTAATAAACAATCTTAATTTTTTAAATAACCGACTCCGCATTTTTACTTTACCGATGCCTACGCCATCTATGTACGAATTTAAATAAATTGTAAATATTTTTCTGCTGGTTTGGTAGAATTTGTTTATATGGCATCACTTAATTGCTATCATGGCTGTCGCTGTCACCTACTTGGTGATCTTCGCGAAATTCATCAGTTTAAGTTATTAAAAACCAAAATGTTAAACGAGATAGAGTGGAAACTAAATTGTTAGTTTAGTTGTGCATTCATTGAATTGTGAAATTTGTTTGTGTTTTGTTGTTTGCTGCTCTTTTGGCGGTGATATTCGCGAAATTCATCAGCTTGGTTGTTTAAATCCAAAATGTTTAACGAAATACAGTGGAAACTAAATATTTAGTATGTATACTTGTGCATTCATTGTGTTTGTGTTTTGTTGAACATATTTAATTTGTTTCAAGATTTTTGTTTTTTTTCTCGTTATTTTGTAAACGAATGAGAAGGCAACTTCCGTTTCATACGGCACTCCTTGTTTTTGTTGCTGATTCTGAATTGTGACAGTTGTAAATGAGTGAGAAGGCAACTTCCGTTTCGTACAACTGTCCTTGTTTTCGTTTCTGTTTTCTGAATTCACTCGTACTTAATCGAATCACTTCAAAATCCCCGGAACGAGAGCAAAGAAGTTTCACTTCAAAAAATCGCGAATAAACAAAATGAGAAACAGCCACGGATATTACCGTGTTACAATTGGGAAAAAAAGGAAATTGGACTCAACACAATTTTTTATTCACACAAGAAGGAAGAAAAATAACTTTGAACTTTTATTGTCCATATGTCATAGTTTCTGGGTTAAACAATCTAGAAGGCCTTCAATATCTCCTTTATCTGTTTTATGTAATTTACGCCGGATTCATCGTTGCGGATGAGTCGCGGCGCACAAATTTCCCAAAAAGAGAATCAGCTGAATTACGAATCATTGTTGTGGATAAAGTGTGCCGCAGATTTTGTATAATTTGACATATTTGGATATTTTGTCAAAGTTTTGTTGGTAAAATCCTAAAAAATTAGTAAGTAAACAATTTGTAGAATCTTGAAATATCTTGTTTTGAGGCTACAGGCTAAAGTATTTTCATATATTATACAACAAAAATGACAATTTAAAAAATCCGCCGCACAAAAGTTGAAGTTGATTCAACTTTTTTCGAGAGAGGAAAAAAAATCCCAAAAATATCCCAAAATTGAGAAATGCTCAATTTTTCATACAAAAAGTATGCGCGCGCATAAGTGCGGCGCGAATCATCCGCAACGATGAATTCGTCATTACTGTTCCAAATTTATTAAAAAGTTGTTAAAATTGAACAGATTTTTTCAATAGCTAACAGATGCTAAGGTTTTGTGACATTCTTACGGCGCCCGTACCTACCATTAGAGAATTTAACGAACATTCGGCAAGTTCATTAAGTCAATTTAGGTCGGTACCATATGAACACTCATGTTCGTACGTTAGGGTACGTACGGTTACGGTCCGGTATGTCATATCTGGTTCAGGCTTATGTAAGACATGGCATAACTTCTCCCTACCATTTTTTAAGATTTCCAGGGGTGTTTTTTTGTTTTTTTAGGAGTAGAAATTTTTTTTCCGCCACTTTTAATTCCGTGACACCCCCCAAAACAAAATTCTAGATCCGCGCCTGAATGACATGCAATGTTAAAAAGTATATGGAACTGGAGCGTAACGGGAGCGCTGTAAGCTTTTTAAGGAGTGCTCAAACAGCGCTATTGGAGCCCTCCATTTCCTACTGTGACAGAATGGATGTAGCCTTAGTTAAATGGTGTATGAGAGGTGATACAGGAGAACAGGCTGGGCCCGGCCCACCCCAGAATGGCCATGCTCCCCCCAGAAAAGTACCAATTGAGCGCCTGGAGGTTCAAAACTCACCGCGCGTTCTATCAGCGTTGCCAGATTTTGTTTCGGTCAAAGCAGAATTTTGAAGCTTTTTGAGTAAAAAAGCGGGATTTTTTCCTCGAAAACAGGACATAATAAAAAGCGTAAATAATCAGTAGTTTTTTATTACTTATCCTTTTCTTTGTGTTTCAAATTAAGTTTACAATGATGACAGAGCGCCATAGCAAATGTTTTTTAATAAAAATACATTATGTTCCTATACCAATAACTGTCGGTAGTTAGGTGAAGGGCGGTCTCCAGTGCGGCCGGAGGCCCAATTAGCGCTTGGCGCGCCGTTTTTTTGCTCCAACTCGTGTACCTTATGTAGAGTGGTTGTTTGGCCGGGTGTGACGGTTGCCTAAAGCCATACTGTTGAATTTAGGAAGCTTAACAGTGATCTGATCTCCAGTCTGGAAATGTCTTTTAAGTCGGGATGCCCAACTTGGCAGCGTGGTCTCCTATGGGCCAATGTCCCGTGATGATTGTCGTGATTCTGGCAATATCTCGTCGTGGTCTGTTTAAGAGGCCCATTGTTTTTTTAACTTCCCAGTAGGAAGTTATTGTAATCGGTCCGAAAATCGGATTCGAAATTTTCAATGTATTTACACGTTTCAAGGTCTCAATAGTATTTTAAGAAAAAAATTGAGAAGAAATATGTGTGTATGTGAGTGTGTGTGTGTGTGCGTACGTATGTGGTCATTTTTTCCTGCACGATTTCGCACGAACCAAAAAAGATATCGACTTCGTTGAGGTGCCGTTCGAAGCGTGTTCAAGGAAATATAATCTGAAAAGATTTTCATAAAAATCGGTCGAGCCATTTTTGTTTGAACGACTTAAGTGATTTTTGTACCAGCACGATTTCGCGCGAACCAAAAAAGATATCGACTGGGTGAAGGTGCCGTTCGAAGCGTATTAAAAGACATATAAATTGAAAAGATTTTCATAAAAATCGGTCGAGCCGTTTTTTTGTTTGAACGACTTAAGTGATTTTTGTACCAGCAAGATTTCGCGAGAACCAAAAAAGATATCGACTTCGTTGAGGTGCCGTTCGAAGCGTGTTCAAGGAAATATGATCTGAAAAGATTTTCATAAAAATCGGTCGAGCCGGTTTTTTTGTTTGAACGACTAAAGTGATTTTTGTACCAGCACGATTTCGCGAGAACCAAAAAAGATATCAACTTCGTTGAGGTTCCGTTCAAAGCGTGTTAAAGGAAATATGATCTGAAAAGATTTTCATAAAAATCGGTCGAGTCGTTTTTTTGTTTGATCGAAGTTCGTGATTTTTGTACCTGCCCAATATCGCGCGAACCAAATATGATACCGACTTCGTTGAGGTGCCGATCGAAGTGTATTAGCGAAGATATGATCTGAAAATTTATCGTTTTACCGTGAAAATCGGCGTTTTTGTGTTTGACTTCGGCAAGTGTGCCAAGTAACTTAAATTAATTAGTTTTACTACTGTCTAATATACTCGTTGGAATGAAACCCGTTCCAAATAAGGTTAACTTTTATGGATTCAGCCGAGCAATAGCTTCCCACGAAATTTTCAATCATTTGTCCATTTTCTGCCATACATCTGCCCACACACTTCACGAATAAGTGATTTATCGTGACTAAGTATTTTGTAACGTAACGTCCGCATGAGTTGTTAAAGAATTAGCAGAGTGGTCATTATTTTCGTAGATCGCAACTCCAATATCTGCAACTTCAGATCCCTTAAATTTAACAATATACTTCTTAAATAAGTTTTGCAATAACAACATATTCTTCATTTTTCATCCAAGTGTCAGTGTTAAAAGTAATACACTAATTTTGTTTATAACTTCGTCATCCTAATCTTGTAAATACGCCATATCATTTGACAACCTAATGAAAGTATTGATAAACAAATGTGACACAGTTTGGTATTATATATTATATATTGATTATTGTTTATTTATTATTAAAATATACATTAATAATATTCCAAATTCATAATACTGGGAAGTTGATCTTGTGGACCGAAATGGTCAAAACCACATCCCAACTAGTCTTTGTTATAAGTCGGCCAAGTCGCCCTAGAGATAATGCAGGTCTCCAGTGCTTTCCACTTTTGACTGGCTAGCAGCAGGTTGTAGTCCAAAATAGCGTTTTTTACTCCACCCATTGGGCTGCCGACCATCTCGGTCTCCAAGCCCCGGAGAGAGACTGCCTGCTAGGCTAGGTAGTCGGCTTTCTCGTTCCTCACTATGTTCCTATGACCGGAAACCCAGACGAGAGTCACGTTGGCTTTCTACCTAGCGTATCTGATTCTGTAAGGTAGTTAAGTCTTCACAGAAATATAAAAAAGTCATACTTACGAATTACTCAATTATATTTCTCTGAAGATTTCACTTCTTTAAGGTTTCCTTTTTTTCTTTAATATAGTTAAAAAAAGGTCTTCAGCTCTAGATTGAAGTGGATGAATAATTCTTCTTTCATTAAATTTACGGAGCATTAATTTCTGGCATCCGACCATTTTAAATTCATTTGGGAAAAAATGCGTTCTGGAAAGCAATTTGAAGTTGGGACGCTTAATATGAAGAGAAACTATTTTAAACATATTCTTGGTATCATTTGGAAACTTTCTAACGAGCTGGTGCCATTTCTGTGCAGTGGTGGCTTTACAATTACCCATTACTACGTCATCATTTCAACAAGTTAAATTCTTCTTATAAGTTATCTACTAAAACATCGCCTTTCAAGTTTTATCAAGATACAGCATTCTCAATCATTTCAAAATTTACTTCATTTTCAGGTTTATGAATTCTAGTTTAGCGACTTAAATTACGCAAATCACCGCGCAATGCGGAAAAGTATCCAGAGCTAGTCACATCTTGGTGTAAAAGAAAAAAGCCAACCATATGTTAATAGTTTACGGCCGGTTGAAATGTATACAAACGACCTCAACAACAAAATACATTGAGTAAATCCCCGTAAAGAGGGACTGAGTCTGTCCCGCGCGGGACATTTGATTTTGGGCCAAAAATCGGGACGTCCCGCTAAAATCGGGAAGTCTGGAAACGCTGCGCCTTATGGAAAACATGAAAAAGTGTGGTCCATGATGGTGAAGAGCGATCTCAGTCCCAACCTATACAAGCTACTGCCAGTTTCTGTAGGCCTTCCGATGAGCTCAGCTGGTTGCTAAAAGAGTTTCTCTGCTATGAGGCGCATAAAACCTTGGCTATAGCCTTATGACACTGGCTTTTTCGTAGGCTGAAAATGACGAAATCTGTTATACTGTGTGACAGAGATAGCATGTGAGAGTGAGAACGATTGCCTGATTATTATAACAGATAGTTGTGATTAAATACAGAAGAAATCCCTCAATTCGCAACCCCCGCCCGTTGTAATAAGAAAAATATGTTTCCCCGCCTTGAAATTGCTATTGGGACATTCAAAAATCACCGTCATAAGGCTATTAAGGTAGAAACAGAATGGCACGGCGACCGTGGCGGCGGTGGTGTCCGTGACGGCCAAAACGTTTAAAATACACGCACCGCCATATATGCTAACATAATGACACGGAGGCGGTGGCCGGCACGGTGAAATTAGAGCAAATCCGAATTCTGCCGCCGCCGCCAAGTGATACCAACCATTGAAAACTGATTTAGTACACATTTAGCACACATTTTTTGTTTTTAACTGCTGTCTGCCTGCAATTTGACAATTTGGTCGTGTCGCTGTTTGGCCGTTATTTTCAATTTAATTCGTGATTTTTTTTAGTATTTTAAATAAATTAATGCAATTTATTATATAACTAGCAAAAACCCGCGTGCGTTGCAACGCCTTTTAATAAAAAAACTTATGTGTGCACAGTCCGGGATAGGAAAAAGATATAATGAAAAAAATAACAAATCTTCAAAACATAATTTAGGGCACACAACTCGACTATAATCTCTCATAGTCAGTATTTCCGACCTCCTACAACATCCTAGAGTTCAAACGCAGGGTTAACCCCCACCTTCTTCAACACCCCTCCCGAACCCCCATAACGCTTAACCTATTCCCCCCTTACTAAGCTCCTTGCTAGACATTGCACCATGACGTGCGAACGACATAACGGACTGGTAGTACAAAGGGTGATTCCTGAGCTTGGCACTGCCACATAAAAAAAATAAAAAAATTTTGAGTTACTTATAAAAAATGTGTTACAACTTTTTTAAAATGCGGTGTTGAGCGCAACCTATCGGAAAAATTTTATGCTAAATGCACAACAATCATATTCAGAATACGTGTCTCACCCTGTGCGGAATTTGCCCAATAACGTCCTCAACATTTTGTTCCCCTTGTTCATTGAGTTCGATATACTCTCTGTTTAAATTTTCTTCAGACCCATCGATCATTTGCTATCTTCACAGTATTTCCGCAAATTGAAAGAGCAATATCTCGCCGTAACAGAATTTCATTCGCGTTCCTTCGATTATCGAGTTATGTTTTCGGTTTAACCCGACAGTCGGATAATAGTGAAAAGTATGCTAAACGCCTAAGAAGATTCTTAATCATCCCATGAAAGTCCTAAAATCGGGTTAACCGTTCCGAGCTTTGCGGTTTACAATTGGAATGATAAAAAAAGTCATATTAGATTTAAAATGACGGCACACCGCTTACTGCATTATACTCGCTTTCATTTGATGCCCATACCGAAGAATAATCCGTCATTTTGTGCTGGCCACCATTTTGAATTTTAAATGACCCCACATAGCTTATTGTATTCTACTTCTCTTACCCTTTCATTTGATATCCATGTCGGGGGGTCCGGGAACACAATTGCAAAATTCGGCCGCCATCTTGGAAGCACCATCTTGATTTTTCCCCAAAAATGGTTAAATTTCATTGTCACGCGAACTATACATATGTGCAAAATTCGAAGTTGATCGGTTATATATAAGTGGGTAAAAATCAAGTTGCAAGGTTCAAGTTTTCGGTCTAATCCGGTAGTCGAACACGGTAATCGGGCCCGATAATCGTATCCGATAGTCGGATCCCAGTGAAAAAATAGCCTAAAACATGCCCAAGAAAATACTGAATCTTCCAGTGAAAGTCCCATCGCAATCGGATAAGCCGTTTCCGAGATTAGCCCGGACAAACAGACAGACAGACATACAGACATACAGACAGACAAAAATTTTAAAAATACTTGATTTCGTGTTAATATCGTGTAAATAACCATATGAACTTAGAAAATGACAATTATTTTGAAATCACAGACAGACACTCCAATTATATTTATATAGATGCAAAAAGGAGTTATTTATAAATTATGGGGCATCAGAAAGACTGTGTTGCAGGTAATTAAAACTAATTTTTATAATAAAATCAAACCAAAACAGTCAACGATAAAAAAATTTCTTGTCTTTATTTAGCAACTCAAGATGAATTAAATGGAACTTTATTAATTTAAACTTTTGGAGATACTTCAAGGTACTGTGATGTTATTCATTTTCTAATAAATACTAATAACTTATAACTTTAATTATTAGTGAAAAACAATGAATGTTGAAATGTTTGTATTTTTCCTAGAGGAAAAACTATAAAATTCCGGAACCAGAGCTTGTAGTTGTGATAGCTGAGGAAAAACAGGAGCTAAAGTAAGTTATTACATTCATTTCTGGGAAAGTTTTGTAGTTAAAGTTTTTTGTCATATAAAAGTTGAAATAAAAAATGCTGAGGATTCAAGCTGGAGATAGTGATGCTAGAAATTTTAGGCGGAAACCCGGAAAGGTGAGAAGTATTTTTTATTGCTTTCTAATGATGTAGTATACATTTTTTGTACTTTCAGGCTTTGAAAGTTATAACATCATCCAAGAGAGAAGGGGAATATATGTCTTATAGATTATGTACTGTGCTATGGCTTAAAATAAAAGTGCTTGTTTAATAATTTGTTTATAATCTATGCGGTAAGCTATATTTTATTTCTTTAGGTTGTTTTTAGTTCAGATTTCTAGCGAATTCGTGATTTATTTATGAATATGTATATTTATACCTTTTATGAAACGCTCACCTACGGGTGTTTATAGACATACTGCGGAACTCCTTCGATTTTTTGGTACCCGCTTGATGAAGTATGATACACCAGGTGGTTGTGGTGTTAAGGTTGTCTACTACTACTTAATAAAAATTAGTTTTACAGAAAATAATTTTAAAAATTAAGCTATTTAAGTGATTTAGCCAGGTCCTATAAATGGGAAAACAATTCCAAAGAAACCCTTTAATTTATAAATTCCAGGTAATTTGCGGTAAATTGCAAAATATCATTAAACAGCCCAATGTAAATAACAAATCGCCCATTTTCTACTTCCAGGTAAATTTATCTAATGTAATGTCATAAAAGAGGTCATGAAACCACCCTCTTTCAAAACAAACCCTTTAATTTTTAAGTTTCGGGTAATCTTCGGTAAATTGCTAAATATTATATAGCAGTCAATTTTTAAAACAATTCTTCGAATTCCAAGTAAATTTTTCTTTACTAAAATATTGAAAAAAAAATATGAAAATATTGAAAATAACTTAAATTTTCAATTCCAGGTAAGATCAAAGTTGCAATTAACAATCATGTATTTTTACGAAACAAATAATTAAAAAAGTTTATTCGGTACTCATGAAATTATATTTACGTTAAAAATTTCAAATTCGTTTATTTCAATTCCGTCGTCCGTTAAATCTGATCGCGCCGCACCATTCTGTTAGCTAAGACGGAATCTAAAATCCGTCGACGGCCACCGTGGGTCGCAGTGCCATTCTGTTTCTACCTTTAGGAACACAATGATCCAGGACAGATTCTCAATAGGTGCGTTTCATTTTTATTGGAGTACCACAGTATGGGCTGGTGTAGCTGCATCTACGCCGATGCTCACCTAATATTGATAACCAGCTAATTAAGCAAAAAGTGCCAGCTGAAGAAGTACATCATGTCTTTGTAAAAAAAGATAAAAAATTAAAGTTAGTTTAAAGACGCACCCAGTTTGTTGTGACAAAAAGGGGTTTTCTCGGAGTTTAAGCGTCACTTGTCATTTAGTTTGTTTACAGTGCGCATTTTGTCAGTTCATTTCAAGTGTGTTTTGCGATTTTTACAATGGATAAAAATATCGAACAAAGAATTTGTCTTAAATTTTCATTGCAAATGGAATTTCGTGTGCCGAAGCGCTGAAAATGTTGCATAGGGCTTACGGTGAATCGACTTTATCAAAAACACGTGCGTATGAGTGGTACAGTGCTATTAAAAGCGGTCGAGATGAGATCAACGTCTTCAACTGAACTTAACATCGCTAAAGTAAAGGAAATGTTGACTGAAAATCGTAGTTTAAGTCTGAGAGAGATAGCCGCTGATGTTTCTGTGTCTCCCGAATCGCTTCGTACCTTTTTAAGCTATTGTTTGTGTGTGAAACGTGTTGCCGTTCGACTAGTGCCGGAAGAACTCAATTTTCTGCAAAAACTCAATTGCGTAAAGGTTGCTGAAGACAAGCTAAAACGAGTCAATTCCGAGCCCACATTCATAAAACGCATGGCGGAATCGGTGGAGAGTACTCGATTAAATACTGATTATAGTCGCTTCAAATTAGTCAAAAAATCTCTGTTTTTTGGAAATTTTCCCCACAGCTATGAGACCGATGCCAAATGAAGGGTTTGGGTTGTCTAAACATGATTTTAACAACCCGCAGTTCGAAAAAAGGGTTGCTTTTGAGAAACATACATATATATGATGGTTATCGCATTTTTCTCTATTTTGAGGAGAAACTATGAATTTTAGTAAAAATATCAAGAAAGCAAAGCTGTAGAGCATAAAATTACCTACAAATATTGCTTTTAATATTTTTGCGAATTCCGTATAGTTTCGCCGCTAGGGGCCGTTTTGCGCCACATGATGTTTCTGTTTCTGTTTCGAGGACACGCATGACGATTCCCCTTCAGTGCCGCTGAAGAAACAATTAGAATTGGCGATTGATAAAGAAATTGCAAAGTCAAGATTATTTATCAAGAGCCATCTCAGTAGACATTGATGCCTTAATCAAAATTGAATTTGCTATTTTCGAAAACGGTGGTTCTAGAGGAAAATATCTTGATTCGGTCTACAATAATTTAAAAAGCATTCCTCCAACTAGTGTAGAGTCAGATAGACCTTTCTCTTCATCGGGTTAGTGATGTAATCATTTGCGCTCAACATTGAGTGACAAGACTTTAGAAACATTGTTGTTTTTGCGATCACATTACCTCAACCAAAGATTGAATGAATCTCATACCTAATGTCTTTACTGAGAAAATTATATTAGAATTTAATTTTTTATGTGGTCATTATAAGAAAAAGCCTCTGATCAGGAAAGAAACCAACATTTAATTATTTACTTTTGTTTAGTTTGGCAGTGTTAAAGTCAATTTCATATTTTGATTAGAGATTATAAATGATAATTTTATTTTTTCCATTAAAGCTGATAAGAAAAATAATTTTTATTTATTTGATTAAAATTTATTTTTATGTAGAAAAGAATCTCTTTTATTATTCCCACTGTAATGCTTTAACCACTAAACTCTCATGAAAAGTTGATACTAAATTATTAACTTCAATTTATATATAACTTCTCTAAATCCCGAAAATCCCTAAAACAGCGAAATACCGGTATTTATTTGAAGTCAGTACCGAAAATACTGGTTTCAAAAAGGTCCGGTATTGCGATCCATGGCGTACAGTGTGTACAGTATGTACAGTGTGTACCTGTACAGTGTACTGTGTACTGTACTGTGTACTGTCTAGTGTGTACAGTGTAACTATATGTACTATATACTATGTACTATGAACTGTGTACTATGTACTATTTATTATGAGCTCTTTACTACGTATTAAGTATTATGTAAATATGTCGCAACTATATGCATTATGAGTTGACTTGAGTTGAGTGGAGTGGAGTTGAGTTTAGTTACGTGCCCTCAAGGCTGGTGCGATTGATCTAATGCGCAGCGAATTGCTGATTGGCGAAAGTAACGATCCAAAAAAAGTAGAAGTACGACAAGCTCTTAGAGAAGGGATGGACTGGCCCCAATACTTTTATTTGTGTTCAAACTTTTACAATCAAACATGGACTTTCAAATTATTTTAGAGGAGTACTCTTGTGCACAGTATGTTGTAGAATATGTCAACAAGACTAACAGAGGTATCAGTAATTTACAGAGAAAAATTATTCAAGTGATGGATGAACATAATGAATTTGACATAGTCGCGATAACTCGTAAGATGAGTTTTGATATGAGCAGTCGCTACTTATCATGTATATACGTTTTTTTTGTAGTAAGTTTTATTCAGGTAGTTACTCAGTTTCTGTACTCGTTAATTTTTAATAGAGTGTTTTTGAATACGTCATAGTTTGGATTCTCACTACTACTAGGAAATACACTTGGAGAATTTAGCTTGACATATCACGTATGTATACACTGTACACAGAAACGAAATTTAAAAAACATAGACACACAAATATTGTTCAATAAAATAATTTTGAAATATTGTAATAGTGTTAGTTAGAAGTTCATTCGATTTGGAATTTCGACTATGTAAGATTATAACGGTTATATAAAAAGATTATGTAATTTTAATTCTTTCGAATACGTAACTATTAAAGTTTGTATATTAAAATAAAATAACGATATAAAATAAAAACTTAAAGTTTATCTAAATATATATTAAATAAAATATTATTGGCAATACGCGCATAGCATATTGCAATGAGATGGAGTTTAGCCAACAGGATATTTAATTATACCAACGCCTCCATTTCATTTTGGTGACCCCGAGCTGAAAAGAGCAGACAACCTTTTTCAAGAGAAGAAAAGTAATTTTAAAAGAAGCCCTGAAGAAAATGTAGAAAATTTGTGAAGAAACAAGAGAAGAAAAACGAAGAAAGAAATTTTGAAGAGGAATTTAAAGGAAAAGAAGAAACTTATTTTACAATGAAGGGGAAGTTAATTACTCTTTTCAATTAAATATATTTTTCTTTTTCTCTAAAATATAAATTGTTCAGAATTACATACACATACATTACATTTACATAATTGAATATTGGTGACAATCCAACTTATTTTTCTTTCCGCATAAGGTGAATATTTTTCATTTTTCAGAAAGTTAAACGTGAATAAAATTTCGGTACAATTTATTTAAATTTGACTACTATTCGACTCTTAGCGCGAACGTCCACGGTTGTCGTATATAGTATCGCGAAGTTAAAGTAAAGTCGAAATTTTATTGAACTTCTTTTTACGTGAGTGTTAATAAATTGTGTTTAATATGAGTGTCCAAGGTGGTGAAAATGAAGGATTGAATAGGAATGGTGAAAGTATCAGTGCATCTGCTGTAAAGCTACCAACTTTCTGGTCCCCGTGCCCAGAGGCATGGTTTATTTTAACAGAGAGCCAATTTAACTCTAAAGGAATTAGATTGGATGAGACTAAATACGAACATGTCATCCAAGCTCTTCCTCTAGATATCATAATGAATGTATTGGATTGCATTCAAAACCCACCGCAAGAGAACAAATATGAAGCTTTAAAAACAACATTAATTCAACGTTTTACCGAATCTGAAGAAAGAAAATTGGAACAACTATTATGCAATTCTGAGATGGGATATAGGAAACCATCAGAATTTTATAGATCAATGGAGATACTTGCCGGAACTTCATCAAATTTAGGAAAGGACTTGATTAGAAAGCTTTGGATGCGAAAATTACCACCCAGTATTAATATCGCATTGATGTCTTCTGGAAAACAAAGCATCCAAGATCTTCTAATGTTAGCGGATAAAATTTTTGAAGTTTCAAGATTACAATATGTTTCATCCATCAGTGATTGTGCTTCAAATCCTTTTATAAACCAGTTAGGTTGCAATGTAAGTAGCATAGATTTTACTAAAAAGATTGATTATTTGGAAAATAAAATCGAAAATTTAACGGATTTAATTAAGAAACTTACAATTAATAGAGGTAATGAATTTCATCATAGGTCAAGGTCTAGAAGTAGAAGCCGTGATTCACATAATAATAATAATAATAATAAACCATTTTGCTGGTTTCATTTTAAATTCGGCGACAAAGCGAAAAGACGTGTTAAACCATGCAAATTTAATAACCAAAAAAACTAAATATCCCTTCAGCATGTTTTAAATATAATACCCCCAAAAAATCTAATCGACTATTTATTTTTGATAAAGAGAATAAGTTTAAATTTTTAGTTGATACTGGAGCTGATTTATCAGTCATACCGAATGCATTTTATGGAAAATGTAAGAGAAATCCACAATTAATTCTTTCTGCAGCTAACGGATCAATTATCCATACCTACGGAACAAAGCTTCTTAGATTGGACTTTGGATTAAGACGAGATTTAACGTTTCCGTTCATTATTGCAAGCGTCGACAAACCTATTATTGGCGCAGACTTTCTTTCAAGATTTAATTTGCTCGTTGATCTTAGAAATAAACGAGTGATAGATGGTAACACAGAGTTAAGTGTTAATGGAATCATTATTAAAACAAATTCTCCTTCACCCAGGCATTGTTCCTTTGATAGTGAATACAATAGTTTTATCTAGATTTCCCTCACTAACTCAGCCTCCACGCTATGATGTACCTGTTCAACATAATGTAGTGCATACTATCACCACTAAAGGTCAATTACCATTTTCAAGACCTAGGAGACTCGACACGAATAAATTTAAAATAGCCAAATTAGAGTTCGAGCACATGGTAAAATTGGATTTATGCAGAACATCGTCATCATCAGTCTCATCAGCACTACACATGGTTCCAAAAAAGGATTCTACAGACTGGCGACCATGCGGAGATTACCGGAGACTAAACTCAATAACAATTCCAGACAGATACCCGATTCCTCACATTCAAAATTTCACGTTGAATTTGAATGGTTGTACCATATTTTCGAAGATTGACTTAGTGAGAGCTTATCATCACATACCTATGGCAGAAGAGGATATCTTTAAGACAGCGATAACTACACCTTTCGGTTTATTCGAATTTACTCGAATGCCCTTTGGACTTAGAAATGCTGCTCAAACATTCCAACGATTTATGGATAGAGTTCTAATTAGTTTGGAATTTGTTTTTGTCTACATTGACGATATTTTGGTTGCAAGCAAAAATGAGGAGGAACACAAGAAACATTTGGAGCAAGTTTTTACGCGTTTAGAAGAATACGGGATAAATATTAATCCAGGGAAATGTCTTTTCGGTGTAAATACTATTGAATCTTTAAGTCACAAGATTACGAAGGACGGGATTCTTCCATCTGAGAACAGAATTAAATTCATTCAAAATTTTCCTTCACCAACTTCAATTAAACAGATGCAACAATTCATCGGAATGGTAAATTACTTCCATAGATTTATTCCACGACTAGCAGAATTGTTAAGCCCCATTCATATGCATTTAGTTAGGGAGCTCAAGAAACCTAAGAATTTAAAAAATTTTGAATGGACTGAAGAATGCGAAGACGCGTTCATAAAGGTAAAAAAGGCATTTATTTCAGCAACTTTATTAGTGCATCCAGCGGAAAATCCTATTTTGAAGTTGACTGTTGATGCATCAAACGTGGCGATTGGAGCGATGTTAGAACAAGTTAACAACGACGAGAATGAACCTTTAGCATTTTACTCCAAGAAGTTAAGCGGAGCAGAAATGAAGTATTCTACTTTTGACAGGGAGCTATTGGCCATGTATTCAAGTATTAAACATTTTCGACATTTTTTGGAAGGTCGTGAGTTTACAGTATTCACGGACCACAAACCTTTAACATCTGCAATTTGGACTAAAGCGGAGAGGAGTCCAAGACAAGCAAGACATTTGGATTACGTTACCCAATTCACCTCTGATATAAGATACATCAAGGGATATTCTAATGTCGTGGCAGATACTTTATCACGAGTAACTATGGAGAATAACAATTGTGACGCGGTAAACGAAACCGAAATAGATTTAAACATTATCGCTGAAGCACAAAAGGACGATATAGAGTTGAAGCATTTGGTTGAAAATCCAAGCAAGAATTCGAAATTTATTTTAATGGAAACAGATGTACCTTTGTCGGAAAGTAAAATCTGGTTAGAGTGTTCCACTAATAAAGATCGTCCATTCGTACCAAAAATATTACGAAGAAACATGTTTGACAGAATCCATAACTTGTCACATCCGGGAATAAGAGGTACTAGGAGATTAATTGCAAGAAGATATTTTTGGCCGAGGATGAATACTGATATTAATTTATGGGCGAAGTCCTGTTTAGCATGTCAGAAGGCAAAAATCCACAGGCATACAAAATCTCCAACACAAAAGTTTCAGATACCAGTGGGAAGGTTTGAACACATCCATGTAGATCTGGTAGGTCCGTTACAGCCGGCAGAGGGATTCATATATTTGCTAACGGTCGTGGACCGATTCACCAGATGGCCGGAGGTATACCCACTGAAGAGTATGACAGCCAGCATAGTTGTTAAGACATTATATGAGCAATATTTTCCGAGATTTGGAATTCCATTATCAGTTACAACGGACCAAGGAGGTCAGTTTGAAGAAAGACTATTTGAAGAATTTTCTAAACTTTTAGGAATGCATAGGATTCGAACAACAGCGTATCATCCACAATCAAACGGCATGGTGGAGAGACTCCACAGGCAGTTAAAAGCATCACTTAGAGCTAAGATGAGTAATCCAAATTGGTTGTTGCACATTCCCGCTATATTACTTGGTTTAAGAACAACGGTTAAGGAGGATCTTAATTGCAGTCCGGCTGAATTGGTTTATGGGCAAACACTGCGTATTCCAGGGGAATTCTTTGTGTGGGACCCGCACCACGTATCAGATCCAGCAGACCTAGTGACGCAGTTGCGAGGGCACATGCGGAATATTGTTCCAACGGACTCTAGAGATCAAAGAAGAAGTTTCTATATCCCAAAAGGATTACAGGATTGCGAATTTGTTTTCCTAAGGATCGACAGAAAGAGGGAATCCTTGCAGAATCCGTATGAAGGTCCTTTTCAAGTTATGAAGAGAGATAAGAAAGTTTTCACTATTAACGTCAACGGAAGAGTAACGGTGGTATCAATTGACAGATTAAAACCCGCTTTTATTGAAAAGAGGGAAGACACTGAAAAACCAGTAACTAGAAGTTCAAAGAAAAAAGTTTCATTTCGATTATAAAATTTTTTTTTTCTTTTTCGTTTCTCGATGGTGGTTTTTATTTGAGAAATTATCGTAATACAGGCATGGACGCTCGCGCTGAAGGGGGAGTTATGTAGCAGTCGCTACTTATCATGTATATAAGTTTTTTTTGTAGTAAGTTTTATTCAGGTAGTTACTCAGTTTCTGTACTCGTTAATTTTTAATAGAGTGTTTTTGAATACGTCATAGTTTGGATTCTCACTACTACTAGGAAATACACTTGGAGAATTTAGCTTGACATATCACGTATGTATACACTGTACACAGAAACGAAATTTAAAAAACATAGACACACAAATATTGTTCAATAAAATAATTTTGAAATATTGTAATAGTGTTAGTTAGAAGTTCATTCGATTTGGAATTTCGACTATGTAAGATTATAACGGTTATATAAAAAGATTATGTAATTTTAATTCTTTCGAATACGTAACTATTAAAGTTTGTATATTAAAATAAAATAACGATATAAAATAAAAACTTAAAGTTTATCTAAATATATATTAAATAAAATATTATTGGCAATACGCGCATAGCATATTGCAATGAGATGGAGTTTAGCCAACAGGATATTTAATTATACCAACGCCTCCATTTCAATATGCTCAATACAGTTGAGATGTCGTCACAAGAAGCTGCATGGTATTTGTTGCGCGAGCCAATGTCCAAATCTTCTGTCGTTGTCACTTACATGCCAACTGTCCCACCAGATGAACAACAATGTACCATGAAAGAATTGAACAAATTTTATAATGAATCTACAGACATATAGAAGGAAAATTTGTTTAATAAATATGAAAAAAGACCATAAAATCTAAATGACATTTCTTTGGCTCAATTTGCATCTAAATTTTATAGGAACAAAAGGGCGAAAATGTTGAAAGAAACGAACCTAGAATTATCACATATAGAAATTACGATATGACAGATTACTTCAATGATTACAGACGAGAGATGGTTTCACTTCATATACCATTCAGGAATAAGCAAGAAGATATTTTACTGGAAAATAAGTATATTAATACTTACGAAGTTAACAAAGATCTAAGGAGAAAAGAATTTGAGTCGAATTTAGACATTGAAAAAGAATGCAAATTTGTAGAGAATTCCGCTGTGAAAATAATGAAGATGACAATGGTCAGGAAGTTGTTGGTATTGTTCACGAACAAAATCAATATATGCGTTTGCTTGCAGACCCACGATCTGATGTTAATCTGGATTTGAAAATCGCTAGCCTTAGTGCACTTGGCGCTATAGCTGGGAGAAAAGAAAACTTGAAGCCTCTTCATGAATTTTGCGAACAAATGAGATTAGCCAACGAAGAGCAAAAGGAATATTTTGTAAGTACTCTGTAAATTCCATGTAAATATGTAAATAAAGGGGGGTGAAACCGTACCATCACATACTCGCTGGTGCCTCCTGGATAACCAACCGACGACGGACGTACCTAGTGCCCGGGGGTATAGCTGGGCCACCCTATCCGATGGGGTAAAATTCACGGATCCGGTCCTCCTGGTAGAGGGCTTGGGCGTTGGGGTAACTACCGGAGCCCGTAAAAACACACCAGTTAAGAACATATAATTTATATACAAAATAAAAAATGTTCTGAACATTTGGAAACCTCTAGAATGGCTGCGTTCAAGTTACGCAGCTGACTGCAAATTCAATGCAGCAGCAGCATTCGAATGCCGAGTATTCAAATAATTTTGCAGCTGTTAGCATATTTTGAACGCATAAATGCAATATTTTGCAGTCAGCTGCGTAACTTGAACGCAGCCAATGTTAACATCCATATATTCTTTACATACTTGTACCGAAAAATGCGCAAAAGCTTCGCTTCTGTCGGGTGTCCCGCGACACCTCTACTATATTTTTTTTATTAGAAGTCAAAGTTGACAATCTACAAAAGCGTTTCTTCAGACCTTGAATAATAAGATAATAGTTTTCGAAACATAATAGTCTTCAGACCAATCAGACATTCTCAACAATTATATAAATTCAATTTCTTTCAGCTAGTGGAGCCCTAAATCATTCAGAAAGCATTCCGAATTTTCAGGTCTAGATTGTTAAAAAGAATGTGTATGCATGGCATAAGCGCATATGCCAAGTGCATATGTCAAATTCGGAACCAGAACTTGTTATGAAGGTGGCTACGGTTGACATAACACGGCATAAAAGCTTTCGTTAAACATTCGTTAAACATAATTTATTCGACTTGGTTCGAACGTGACATGACAACATTAGGAAAAGCAAAGTTATGTTTATTGCTGTTTATTGTTAGAGCAAGTGATTTTTGTTCATGTATGGAGAAATAAATAAATCAAAATTAATTTTCACTTTCACAGCGCAGATTTTACATCAACTATATGTCGCTTATGTTATGCATAGGCGGTAATATGTTTTGATTGACATAATGCTGACTTTCGATATTTTTTGACGTTTTTACATATGCGCTTATGCCATGCATAGTTGGGCCTTAATTGCTTTGAAACCCCAAGCTAACTTATGCCATTATCCTTATTGTGTTTGACAAAAGAATGAAATCTTTTTAGTAATCTACTTGAAAATTGAAAAGGGAGTTTAACTAGTAGACCAGCTGATCCACCAATTTACTTTATTTTTTGGATTTTTAATAATTGACTTTGTTTAGTCAGGACATATTACGCTTTATATAATCTAAAGAAGCCTCAGTGGTGACTAGAATACAGCAGCGGCAAACGCTAATTTTCTATATTTTTTGCAGCGAAATGAATAACTATGTAAAGGAAACACGACGTTGTACGCTATTTCACAGAATTTTTACTTTCGGATCTTTTTCATAAACTATTATAACCAAAACCCACTTCCACAACGTGAACAAATCAAAGTACTTTCCGGCGTTCCCTATACTATACTTGCATTGGTAAGGTTTAATACACAAATCTATTCATTATCAGAACACTACAATCTCCGCTTTCTAGTAACTGTGCCATAATCGTAATTCAAAATTAATCTCCTTAAGTGAAGTTTGCCCGATTATGTCTACTAATTTATTTTTTATCCTACGTCGAACCGTTAAATTGTTTATGAGTGTTATAAGAACCGTTAAAAGAATTTAATCCAATAAAACAGATTTCCTTCAATTATTTTTTAAATCCCTTTAAGTGTGCACAAAAAATTATCTTTAAATCCTGCCATTTACCTTGAAGCTTTTAACATTAACCCCAGTCTCTGCAAAAGTATTTACCTGACAACCATCTTAAAAAACAATTTTCCTCCATTAAAATCTCCATTTTAACTGAATGTCAGTCAGGGTACTTCACTCAATTTTAATTGATTTTAATTTGTCCAACAGTTCACACTTCGCTTCCCTTCGTTTTAAACAATTGAGAAACGTTTGCAGCCCCTCGTGCTGTTTTGCACTTGAGAGTCCACTTAGCAGCAACAAGAGTCCTGTTTTCTGCAATTAACAAAAATTGCCACTTATTTAAATTTTCGTTTGTCTTAAGGACATAAGGGCACAAAGCTAAAAAGGATACCCTTAGAAATATTTTAGAAATTTTTGTGTGCTCTAAGATTACTATTCTCCCATTTTCTGTTGGTTCTCTCTCGCGACTGCGTCTGTTTAATTATGAAATATTTAAGGACGTGAAAATCAGCACAAATTCGGTTACGACGTTTTCTGCGAATAAACTTTAAGCAATCCTGGAAGAAATTGGGGTTTTCCATTTCGAGGAAAATTTTTAATTAGTTTTTCAGAAATTTGCCTAATTTTTGCTCGGCTTAGAATTTTGAGTTGCTTGAGGGGTTACTTAGTATATAGCTGCAGATAAAGGATTTGTATAATTTAAATATTAATTCTGGAGGGATTCGAGGTATATTTGGGTATTGGATATTGACGTTTCAATATTTATCAACAATTAAGGTCCTTACACTTTGCTTAATTTCACGTTGTAAGGAGTTTTCCATTATATAAAGTGGCAACAGAAATTATGATCCTTAATAGTTACCTCGAAGCCATTATACAAATAATTATAAAATTCTGTGCTAATGCCTACATAAATGGACGTCGCTAGTTATGGCTTGGTAATGGTATACTGAAACTAAACTTAACTTTATGAACGGCACTAATTGCTCCATATATGCGGGTGAACGGGTATGCCGGGTCGCAGGGCAACACAGGGTGCGGGAATATCGGGTCGCACGGCTACACGGGATACCGGCTAATTTTTGTCAAAAATTGCCGTTTATAAATGACACAGTTCCAGAAACTTTTAATAGAATCCGATTAAGACTCGTTTAAGCCAAAAAATATTAAACTGTACAACCAAATAATATACATCTCCAAAATTTTACATAGTCTTTTTGTTAAATGGGAAGAAATAATTGATACTACTTTAAAACCCTAGCGGAATTTTCATCAAAAATCATACTCTGATAAGTCAGACCTTTGGTTTCCAAAGCCAAACGTGTACTAGTCCAGTCAAATTAGGGTTTCACCTCGGAATGAAAGATAATAAGCTGAAAATTTGTATGAACCTTTGTTTTGGCATTCCAGTAAAATAAGGCAAAAAACGGGCTTAACTTCGGAATTCTGTGTAACAGGTCGTATCGTCTTCGAACTTTTTTAAAATTGTTGTAAAAACTTTACGTATAAAATCCCACCCATTAAAAAATGCCGCTACTTCCTTATTGTTGCAATTATAAACAATTATTGCAAAATTAAATGCGAAATTGTATTGTGCGCTAAATTCAAAAGAATGAAACCGGAAAAAATTCTAATAGGGGGTTTTCGAGGTCGCTGATTATGAATATAATGTTTAAAATCAAAATGGTTAAAGAATTATATAAAATATCAGAGCAAGCCTACATTAAAAAATACAAAACCCCACAACACAGTGACAGTTTTTTATCTGCTTAAACATAAATTCTGCTCTATTTTACATGATCTTCAAAGAACTTCACATTTTTTACAAGATAAGGCCGTATCAGATTCGTTGTAGCAGCAGCAGATAGCAAACTTTTTTGACAACTGGATCTGAAGTTTTGGTAATAGCAGCGATTTTTGCTAAATAATAGTGATTTTTAATAGATAATAGTTGTGTTTCTCTGGTTTTTTATGTATTTACCTTTATTGTGTTTTTTTAAAAACAAAAAGAGTTATGTATTTTAAATAATTAACATTTTTATTAACTTTTTACGAGCATTTTTACTACGGTGAATGTGAACATTTAAAATGTTGATTGAATGTGATTTGTTTAATAAACTATTGGTAGTTATTGCAATATATATGCAATATTAGCCGCGTTCTTTTTACACCGTGATCCAGATCAGATCAGCCGAGCATAAAAGAACGGACTTGGATCATTGAAGAAATTTTATTTTTCAAAGTTGTAGTGCCAATTTTTGAAGTGTCAGGCTTGAACTATCAGTTTTGAAGTGTTAGTTTTCGCGTTTTAATTGTTATTAAAAACAAAAAATTAATTTTGACGACATAAGTTGGAAAATAAAATATATTCATAATAAACAAACTGAAACATAAAACATAAATAAAAATTCTTTAAAATTTAATGAAATAAATAAAATTCATAATAAAATTCTTTGGAATTGAATAAAATAAATAAAATTCGCACTGTAAATAAATATAATGGACATTTACATATTCTTATTAGTCAAAATAGTTGCCAGTTTTTTATTTTCACATAGTTAATTAACGTTTTTCGCTAAATATGAAACTTACTAATACTCCTTGTGAGATTAAATCCTCCAACACATTCGCCATGGCTTGTTTTTTTTCTTTATATTTTGGAACTCGTCCTTTCTTGCCCAATATGCCTGTAAGAAAGCAAGTGTTTCCTCCTTGCTCCAAATCCTTCTAACTTTCTCCATTTGAGTGAAATTATTTTCGTTTTAAAAACAATTTTTTGAAACAAAATACATAAGTACTTACCAAAATGAATATCTAAATAATCGCGTCAACTCCGCTAATAACTTTTCCAAATTAATCTGTCAAACTACCAACGCACAAAATTAAAGAAAAAATGAAGTAGCAACCCACCAAATTGAAAACCACTGGATTTTCCAATGAAATGCGCCTTCGATATAGTTGGCATACAAGCTATTTTCAGATTACAGATTTTGATCCAAATCTTACCTGGAACAAGTTTTTGTTGTTGGTTTACATGGAAGCCAATAATCCGATCCAGATCACGGTGTAAAAAGAACGCAGCTATTGTAACTATATCAAACTGTTGAGAGCGAAAAGCAGAATATGGACAAGGGAAATGTTCAGTCAAAATGAAAGGGATATGAACAGTTTTTAAGCCCGGTATGCTGTTCGTGCGGAATTTAGACTACCCTTTAAAATGCATGTAAAAAAGTGTGGGGAATTTAGATTGGAGGGCGGTCTGAATTCCGTCCATAAAATCAGTACGCAGTTCAGTCTGAAATCAAACCGTAAATGAACTTTTTAGCTCTCGAAAATGGATGGCGTTTTCTGAATGGAGACTTCTCGTTTCATTTTCCGCAAGCCAAGAAATGAAATTTATATTTTCTCGAGCGGAAATTTTGACGTTTATCACTTTTATGCGCAAAAGAGTTATTTCGGGAGGGGTGATGTGTCCAAATAGTCACTGTTATATTAGTCAGGTCTTCATTGTCTACATAACTCTCTCAGCTAAGCGGAATTCAGACTGATTATATGGATTCTCTACAGAGCGAAATTCTGCACGAACGGCATACTAGCCTTTACAACAAAATATTTAAAATTATGAAAAATAGGGACGACGAACAATTTCTGAGTGCTTTTCAATTTATTAAAACAACGATTAACACGATATGGTCACAGAAAACCAATAGAAGCGGAATGCAGATTAGTTTTGACTTTAGTTTAAGCAAAATATTTGTTATAAGTAGATACATCTTTCAAACAGGATTTGATATTTTCAGATATTCAGGAGTTTCGTGGCGTTCCCTTTCTTGGGGATTTCGTATGGGCTACACAACTGTACGAGAGATAATTTTAGATACCTGTCAAGGTATTTGGGATGAGCTTCATGGTATTTATCTAGCCCCACCGAACGAACATGAATGGGAAAAAATATCACGTGATTTTTATATATCGACAAGACTACCGAATTGCGTCGGGCCATTGATGGGAAGCACATCAGGATTCAGTGCCCCGAAATAGAAACTCACTTTATTATAACTACAAACAATTTCACAGCATTGTTCTACTCGCCGCTTGTGACAGCAATTATTGTTTCACCGCTGTAGATATAGGGCCTTATGGAAGCCAGAGTGACGGAGGAATCTTAACAAATACCGTTTTTGGATCAAATCTATTAAACGTTACATTAAACTTACCGATAAAGTTATTCCAAACTCAAATGTTACCTTACCATTTTATTTCGTCGGTGATTCAGCATTTCCTTTAAAAAAACATTTAATGAGACCGTATCCAGGGCGAAATATATAATAACAAAAAAGGAAAAATTTAATAATATTTTATCTTCGGCCCGACTGTCCATCGAAAACACTTCCGGGGACGGCTAATGGCGAGTTATACAAAATTCATTAACTCTGTTTCCAGATAACGCAGAGAAGATTGTGAAAGCGGTGGTAGTATTACATATTTTTTTAAAAATGAACGATGGTAAGTACTGTCCACCAAACTACACAGACAATGCTGGTGAAAATCTGGAAAGTCTCTTTAGAAAGTCAGCCCACCCTCTGCCAAAAAGCAGAATTTTTACAAGGTTCAATGCAACCCAATCATCTTTTCAGCAACGAGATATTTTAAGGGATTATGTTACGGAAATATATTTTTTTTAATAAAAATTGCATTTTTCAAGCCACACAACAGCATTATTATTTAATAATATATAATATTTTAATAGCGAACCATTGAATCTTTTAATTGTTTCTTTCAGGTTAAGAGAATTAACATTAACTTTATCCCGGTTGTCAACTAAAAGTTGATGGCGTTATGGGAAACACTGTCTCCAAAAGTTCTGATAATTGCAAAGGGCAAAAAAATATAAATGATTTTTTCAAATAATATTCAGTACTTTTATTATGCATGTTTCTTAAAAATATAGCAACAAAAAATATGACACTGGGCTGCCGTACACGGCTCCTCAATCAACTGTCAATACAACAGTTTTTGACGATTCTCTTGCCGTTCATGGCTCATCGTCAACAGCGAACAGCTTTCTTGTCTTTACATGGAGGTATAAATGTGTGTGTAAAGTTAATGTGCTAAGACAAATAGTAACAAGAAGCACATTGTGTATGTGTTAGTTTTCACGCCAAAAATAGTTGTTGAAGATGTTACAACACATCGTCCCTTCCCTTTTACCCTCTCTCCTACAAATCCACTGTGTTGATTGTTAATTGAAGAGCCGTGTACGGCAGCCCACTGCCAGTTCTTTTTTTAATCTAAATATAAAATATCAATTTATAAAGGGTTTTAAATAAACTAAAAAGTAAATAAAAAATATCAATTCAATGGTTTTAAATAAGCTAAAAAGTAAATAAAAGATATCACTTCATAAAAATAAAAAAATATAAATTCATAAATAAAAAATATAAATTCATAATAATATCAATTCATAAAAATAAAAAAGTATAAATTCATAAATAAAAAATATAAATTCATAATTCATAATAATATCAATTCATAAAAATAAAAAAATATAAATTCATAAATAAAAAATATAAATTCATAAATGGTTTTAAATAAACTAAAAAGTAAATAAAAAATATCACTTCATAAAAATAAAAAAATATCAATTCATAAATAAAAAATATAAATTCATAATTCATAATAATATCAATTCAAAAAAATTAAAGAAATATAAATTCATAAATAAAAAATATAAATTCATAATTCATAATATAATATCAATTCATAAAAATAAACAAATATAAATTCATAAATAAAAAATATAAATTCATAAATGGTTTTAAATAAACTAAAAAGTAAATAAAAAATATCACTTCATAAAAATAAAAAAATATAAATTCATAAATAAAAAATATAAATTCATAATAATATCAATTCATAAAAATAAAAAAGTATAAATTTATAAATAAAAAATATAAATTCATAATTCATAATAATATCAATTCATAAAAATAAACAAATATAAATTCATAAATAAAAAATATAAATTCATAAATGGTTTTAAATAAACTAAAATGTAAATAAAAAATATCTATGCATAAAATATTTTAGTTAAACTAAAACTAAACTAAACATCACGTTTTGCCTTGGGTAGCTTTAGCTATTTCATTTTTATTAATGGTTTTATTTAGCTTCACCTCGTATATTTGTTTGTTTGTTTGTTTGTTTGTTTGGTTCAAATCTTGCGACAGCTTTTTCGTCTACTTCTACTGAACCGATTCCTATGAAATTTTGCCCACACATTGAGCTCCCGCATAAAAACCTGTATAACCACTGTATAATTAAATAAGAACGACTTGTCTAGAAGAATGTGTTTCCAAGCCCACCAATATATTTCAAATGCGCCCCATGTTTTTATTTTAGTCTGTTAAAAGTCCCAGAATATTACTTAATCCGTTGACGCAGCGACACAAAGGGTACCTTGGCATACGACATAAGAAAACAGCACGGCTACTATTGCATGATTTCTTACCAGACGTCGGAATCTCAAGAAGGTCCATGTTTGTATTCTAATTATTTTCTGGTTTTTGGTACAGCTTATGATTTCAAATAAAACCATTTAACTTAAAAGTTTTTTTACCTATTTTTTTTTTTACTAATGTAAGGACCTTAATTTGCAACTCACTGGTTTCTGCAAATGTCATTCCACTGCTTTCCACTTCTTTGGCAAGCGATACGAAGTAAAGCTGCAGTGGAGATGACGTGGAAACACCTTCAAAGTCCTGGCTGCCGTTTTTATTAAATTATTCATTTCATGGTGTGTATTTTGTGGTAACAGCTCTGTATGCAAAGATCTTCGCTTTCATCTACTTGGAATGTTAGAATTAGTTTCTGGAGTGCTCTACGAATCATCCGAATTAATTTCTACACTTATTGACGATGTACCTACTTTGTGCTTGAGGGAGGGTCCAAGGAATCATTTGAAAGTTGCGGCTCGTCCGATGAATAGGGTTGCTCATAGTCAAAATTTTCATTAAATAATAGTGAGCCGTCTGCACTAATCTCTAGATCAGGCGAATAATTTTCAAATAATTCACTTGCATATACCTCACCTTCTTTAACGAAGTTACTTGTTGTTCTAAAAATAAACGATAAGTTAAAATCAACTGATATAATGGTATAATTTATTTACATATTATTTACGCACGGAACATCAAGTAAAAATGTCATATTATCATAAAATTTCTACTTATTTTTTGGTGAACCTGCAGCAGAACCTGTCGAAGTGGATTTTGTTTTTCTGGCGCGGTAGAATCTGTCCCGCAGCGTTTTCCACCTCTTACGTACATCTTCCACTTAAAAAAAGAGTATTTATGTTCTATATAAATAAAATCCGCGTTATTACATACCACTTTTTTCAATTCCTTGGCTATATTAATCCAGGATTTCATTTTGAGATCCTCTCTCCTGTACACCGATTACGTCTTATCGTATTAAATAGGGTGTTCCCGAACCAATTCTATTAATTTCTTTTCCAGTTTTTTTAATAAATTTACAAAACCAAAACAAACAACAAGCGTCTCAAAGAAGAATTTTTAAACGTCAAAAAATGCTGCCTTGCTGGGCTGGGCAGCGAAATTAAGGCCCATTCAGGGCCGATTCACAATGAACGCTTCAAGCCTCAAGCTTCAAGCTTCAAAAATTTAGGATTATAGGATTTATGTACAATGATTCACATTCACAGCTTCAAGCTGCAAGCTTCAAATGAACTTGAAACTATAGAAAAAAATTTGACGCTTGAAGCTTGAGGCTTGAAGCGTTCATTGTGAATTGGCCAGAAGCTTAGTTTTACTAGCGAGCGCTGCTGCCTTTGTTGTCATGTGACCACCATTAGCCAATTGGAACTGTTTTTTGCCGCTGTTCCTGCTGGATCTGAATGGGCCTTTAGGATTAGGAATGAAAAAGCAGCGGCAGCATCCAGTGCTGCTTCTGTTGTCATGTGACCCGCGTTGACCAATAGAAACAGTTTGCTGCTGCTATTTTTGTTGCGCTACTATGGATTTGATACACCCAATAAAGTCGAGTTTACATCCCAAGAATAAAGTGGAAGAGCAAATCTGAGCTCCTATCGCATAGCCATAGAAGATTGTATGGTTCTATATCTGTTTCACCAACGTAGCAACAGAAAACGGCAACCTCAAAGTAGGACTCTACTCTACTTGACGAATGCGTAGACCGAAAAAAATCTTTTAATTTCGTTGAATTTCAATATTCTAAGGCCTATTAGATGCCACTTTCCCTGGTTTTTGCATTTTTTTACTTTGTTTTCGACAGTTTGAAAAATGCGTTAATTTTTTTTATTTCAAAAACGAAGTGAGGATAAAATTGTCTTTTTACTACACATTTATTTAATATAACTATCTAAAAGGCTTTGCAGCTCATTAAATTGTTTCCTCTGCGACCGTGTTAAACATTTTACGTTTGACAGTTATAAAAAGTTTCGAGCTTTCAACGAAAGTTAACGCTTGAGTTTTGTACAGGGCCACTTTGTTCTTCCACTTTGATGTTGGGATGTAAACTCTCCTTAACTGTTTAACAAATTATTTAAAAATTCTAAAAAAGCAGATAATGAAAGGTGCAGATCTCAGCTACAACCTCTATAATATACTTAGAACATTAATAAATGTTTTTTCGCTTAATATCAGACGGTTAAATGCACTAAAAAATTCCATATTTTTAAGGAATAATCAATTCGCTGGTTTGCGAGAATAGTGACGCAACTCAAAATGATTGATTTTAGAGAATGACGTATTTTAATTTCTTTATAAATTAGTCGAGAATGTTTTGTCTCAAATGAATAATGACGATATATCTTTCTAACGATAGTTGACGCAAAATCGGCATGCGTCTCTGTTTACTATAAATTATCAAATATTGTTGGTCATTTGGCATATTTAGTTTAATTTTACAAAATTTTGAATTGCGTCGTTATTCTCGCAAACTAGTGATGTTTTTGTTATTATTTCATAAATAAATCATTAAAATTTAAATATTTTGATAAAATAAATTATTCTGTCATAAACTATGGGTTTTCAGCTATAAATTGACCACCTACTAAATGTCAATATATATTTTGCACCTATTGTTATTATTGAGTGAAGTTACGCTTGGAAAAAATAAAATGTTCGTTTTCCCGAAATTCGTGAAATAAAAGGTACGTATTGAAAAACCACGATTTTTTTAATTATTTTCTATACATACATCCAAATTATGACCATTTCAGGAAACCAATTCACACATTAAATTTAAAAATAATTTTGCTTTTTAACAATTTACAGAAGATTTACTGAAACAAGTGATATTTTGTTCGTTTATAAATAGAACAACTCGATTGTGAAACTGTCTTCCGCAGTCGGTGTTTCCGAACTCACCTCAGAGTTCAAACGCAACTTTCACCGACATCAAGGGGCGTAGGTGGGGGGCGCACAGTGGCGAGAAATGCCTGTGTTCCACCGAAATTACTCTAGAGGTCGTAAATTTTAAGTTATTGAGACAATTTTTTTTTAAAATGTTCTTCTTGAAATTACCTAGCGATCCCTCTAGCCCAGTGGTTTCCAACGTTTTTTTGACCAGGGACCATTTTGATTTCATTATTATTAGCAGGGACCACAAGGTTAAAAAATGAACTGTATCAATCTAAAAATAAACTTTAATCGAAACGTTTAATTAACATAAGTTATAGTAAAATTCAAAAGTAACATTAATTAACAGTGTGTACAAGTTCTTGAATTCTTGGCGTAATATTTTTGCTCAAAGCTATACGCATATCATCACCTACTTTCAGTTGATTCCTGGACTTATTTTTAATTATTAGTAAAGCAGAAAATCCTTATTCGCATAAATAAGTTGTGGAGAAAAGCATAACATAGCACAAAGAGATATCTCGAATTATAGTGTGTGAAATTGCTTTTTACACCAAAACTGCTCCAAAGAATCAGATTCAAATGCGTCCTTACAGTTTCTATCATTTTGTAACTCAATAAGCTCTTCTTGGATTTCTTTTGCAACTTCTCTAGCATTAGTGCCAAAAGGGTTGTGTATCAGGTTTTGGTCAACTTTAGCTTATGTATTGCTATATTCTGGGAAGTAAAGATTGAATTCATCAGCCAACATTTTCTTTCCCTAAACGTGTTATGCTTTTTGTCGTCAAGGAGTGCCTTTAACGTTGCGACGTCCTCGCCAACGTGAATAATTCTTGTCTGTTTCCCGAACCTTGCATTTGCAAGTTCAATTTATTTAAGTGTGTGATAATATCCACACAGTGCCGCGGCTGCCATATGTGCAAAATGTGCAACTGCACAGGGCCCCGCGATATTAGGGGCCGCGCGAGCGAAGCGAGCTAAGCATTTTTTTGCAATAAAAATCATTTGAATTCATTATTTGCATTTTTACTTCATTGAATGGGCCACACAAATGAGTATGGGCTACACAAATGAGTATGGGCCACGCAAATCAGCATATGGGCCATTATTCTGTTATTTTTTGGACTCTCTGGGGCCCCTCGCTGAATTTTGCACAGGGCCCCCAATTGTCTGGCCGCGGTACTGTATCCACAAGATAAGCCAAATGCATCTCGGATTTTAGATCAGAAAACTGCTCCACTAAGTCATTTATTATTTTCTCTCCTAAAAACAACTAAACAGCTTTTGATAACATTTACTACTTTTATGGCCAATTGCATTGTTAGTGCTGAGGGATTCCTCTGTTTGATTAACGTCGCTAGATCGGAACGTGATCCTTACATCGCTGGAGCACCATTCGAACCAAAACCGGCCAGCTTTTCCCACATAATATCATATTCTTGAAAATATTCGGTTGTTATGTTCATGACGTCGATACCTTTTGATGTCGTTGCCGTTCCTTCGAAATCAATAGTTCTTCTTTGATTATGTTGTCGTCGCCTAAAAATCGGACAAAAACTGTTAAAATTGACCTTATTTGGTACTTTTTGGCAAAGCTTAGATGAAAAAGTACCCAATTTTAACATTAAAATTGCTTATAACTCCAACAATAAAAGCCGTAATATCAAAATTGGCCAGACATTATTCATAGGAAATTGTCCAAGCTTTCCAATTTTCCAAAAAAAAAATTAGTTTTCAAGGTATTTTATGGAGGAAAATGTGGTTTTAGTTGAAATTTTAGTTAAAAAACTGAAATTTTGACTTTGATGACTCATTACTCTGGAAGTTGATAGGGTAGAGCCTTGATTTTTACAGTTTTAGATAGGTGGGATTTTTGCGTAAACTAATACCTTATTCATGAAAATAGGCCATAGGGTTAAACAAAATACAGGGTGATATGTAAAACTCAAAAACAAAAAACGCCCTAGTTACGACCCCCCCCCCCCCCCATCAATAGCTGATTAAAAGACGAAGATTTAAAAAAAAGCTTGTTAGGAAAACTCAAATTTACGGCCCGTTCGAATAAATTTAATAGAAAAAAAAGTATTTTTTAGTAAAAATTAGATTTTTTATAATAAATTACAAATAATAAGAAATCAAATTTCAAAATCCGGCTAGAGGGATCGATAGGTAAATTCAAGATGAACATTTAAAAAAAAATTGTCTCAATAACTTAAAATTAACGACCTCTGGAATAATTTGGGTGGAACACTGGCATTTCTCGCCACTGTGGGGCGTCTCGACGCCCCCCCAAATTTCGGCAATTTGGATCAAAGTCGGCAAATTCTAGGTCTTCTGAATTTCTTTCGAAAATTCGAACCTAAACTACATACTATATTGCATAAAGATGCAAACAAATAAAGATAAACATAAGTAAGATGACTAATGTTGAAGAATTAAATGCGATAATAAAAATTGATTCTGAACTGAAGTCTCCAATCCCGGCACTTGAAATTTCTTCCACGTCTAATATTCCTACGACTGCTGAAGAGGTTGACTTCAATGGCGGTTCGTAAGGTTCAGGATAAGGGAAGCAGTGCGCAGGGAGCCAAAACGATAAAAGTAAAAGTATTGAAGGCTTTAATTAAAAAAACTGAAAAATAACAAATATGAAAACGAATTAATAGTCTAAGAGCTCGTGAACCATCTGACTAACCCGTTTCCCACAAAGCTAGAAAATTTTTAAATGATGTTTTATTATCAGTCAATTAAGAAAGTACCGTTCTGGCAGGCATCTCGCGGTGGGTCATCATCCATTAAATTTTTGAAAATGTCAAAAAAATGGCTACAATTTTAATATGTTGTAATTTACATATGATTAAGTGTAAAAAAAATTGCAACCTCTTTTGAGGGAGGGCTGCAAGTATGTGCCAGACAATAGCAAAGTTGTCATCGGGATAGTAATTCATAACCTGCTCCCACAAGGCTCAAAATTTGAGGGAACATCCTTTCAATTGTTAAAAAGTATATGTAAACAGCCAGAGTATTCTAGCGATTGCAGCTATCTGCCAGACGAGTATACAAGGTGCGGCAAAAGCCCGGCGACGCGTCAAATAGTTTTTATAATGATAGCATTTTAAATAAAAAGGGCGATTTTTCGTTCAAATTTGTATTTATTTTTAACTTTTAAAAAAATGGCCAGCGATGGCCACGTTCTAATTGGCATCAAATTAAAGTAGAAACCCTCCTGCATCGATAAAAAAAAGTTTGGCTGCGATCACCTGCGATCTTTGGAGAAAATGGTATTTGAAGTAAAGTCTACCTTGTTGTCGCGTGCGTATTTCCAGACAATGTTCCCTATGCCCTATGTCACACGAGGGATTAAAGAAGCCGGATGTTCCCAGGAATTGCACAAAATGTAGGAATTTTATGACTTTTATGACTTATTAGATTTGTGCTTGTGTTGCTATATGTAGTGAACAGATTCAGCGAAAAGCCCACCTTGAAGTTACTGGTAGAGGTATTAAGACAATCGTCTTCTCGCGGTGCGGTGAGTGAAAGCAACTATCAGGATAAGTTCTCAGAAGGAATTAGTAAAATGTAGCTTTAATTAGGCAAAGCGCATACAAGCAAAAAATTTCGGGAAATAATGACGAAAATATAACAGACGCCAATTTATTCGTAATGTCATTGGTTCCTCTTGGTTTAAAAAGAAATAAATGCTTTAGTGCGCGTTAACGACAAAGAAATAGAAGTGATTCATAGGCTTCACTTCAATGTGTGATGGCAGAGTAAACCAATTTGCAACAATCATCAGCAACTTGTACCTACTATTTGCTAAAAAAATATAAAACATTTTCGAAATACGGAAGAAGAATGCGATGTTGAAGAAAACTATCAATACGGGCTTTCGCTTCTTCGTGCAAGGATTCGATTTATGGAACTTATATTGCACATGAGTTACGACTTGAGTTTCACTGATGAGGATGTACGAAACAAGCCTGATAATAAGCAAAAGAGACTGGAGGAGAAATACAGGCTACGACAAGAGTTCAGACGACAACTTGGTTTAATTATTGATACACCTAAGCAAAGATTCGGAAGCACAAATGACACAGCGAGGAGTTTTTTGAATACCCGGACATAACAGCGGATATCACCAAAATGGCCGTGGAAATTATAAAGAGATTTAAGACCATATTAAATTGTACGTTCTTGTGGTCTTCCTATAAATGCCGAAAAATTCGGAATATATGCAGAACAAACAGAAATATTACTAAATGAGAAATATGCATGGCAAAAATTAACAGCAACAGTTCACAAAGTTTTAAGGCATGGAAAAAATATAAGACTTCACTGTCTTTTGCCAATTGGCGAACTGTCGGAAGAAGAATAAAGAATACAAGCGCTACAGATACCACAACACCAGAAAAACTTCCAGTCAAGAGCAAAACGTTGATCTCATGAATATGCTGCTTATATCATCAGATCCATACATCTCATCATTTCGGAGAATATGGGACAACCGTTTTAGAAGCAGGGAATATCCAGAGGAAATGGCCTATTTACTAGACACAGATGAAAATATAGATAATATGTTTGAAAGTGTACCAACTGATTAGTATTTAAGTGTAATATAATTTTTATATTTTTGTATATATATTTGTAAATTTTTTTTTAATGAAATATTGTTATGGAGATAATAAAATAATTAAAGATTAAGTTAAAAATGACGTTAAAACTTTTTAAATAACATTAATAATTCATTTATTTTGACTACTTCAAATTTTGTTGATTTATTTTGAGGCACACTGTAAACCAGTTGAACTTTTTTCTAATCAATTAAAAGGTAATAATGTCAATATTTATTTCCCAAACTTTCATTATGATATCTTTAACACAACAAAAGTTACAGATTTTTGATAGCCAACAAGTCGTTTTGGCCCACTGTTGACTTTTATCAAAAATTCTTCGCCTAATAATACCTCCTCCTGTGTAGTAAGTGATTTCATTAATTACAATTCAACCTCCCCATACAAACATTTTCACAATAGAACTTCGAAATCATAGAAAATTCGAACATTTTTTAAAAAAAATGAGGTTCAAATTTTTCTCTGACTTTAGCCATGGTAATATATTTAGTTTACTATCGAATGGCATCAAAATTTTTAAAATCTATGACATGACGAAAAATGATTTTTGGTCACCCAAGAATCGTTTTGGCCCACTGTGCGACGCACAGTGGGCTAGATAAGGAAAAAAGTGGACAAAAATATAATGAGCTGTCCCGTACATTCGAAATTTAGGTTTCAGGGGTTTTTCACATCGCTGATCACGAATCCGTAACGGTTTAGCCGCTAGGGCGTTTTGAAGTTTTTTTTGCTAGAGTTTTACATATCACCCTGTATTTGTGTAACCGTATAACCTATTTTCATGAATAAGGTATCAGTATACGCAGAATACTCCTACTTATCTAAAACTGTAAAAGTGGCGGTTCCACCTTACCAACTTCCAGAGTTATGAGTTGTCAAAGTCAAAATTTTGGGTTTTTTAACTAAAATTTCAACTTCAACTGCCTTTTTCTCCAAAAAATATATAGTTAACCTATACTTTTTTTTCCAAAATTGGAAAGCTTGAAGTATTTCCTATGAATAATGTCCAGATAATTTTTATGCTACGGCCTTTACTTTTGAAGTTACAAGCAATTTTGAAGTTCAAATTGGCCTTATTTGGTACTTTTTTAGTACTTTTTCACCTATTTTAACATCGTATAAAATATGAATTGGCAAGTCTTGGCACCCAAATCTTTCGAATTCTCATTGCATAAAGTATTTCCTACGAAACCACCTTAAAACTATCCCGGGGGTTAGTGGGGGTTAAACTATTTTTACAGTTTAAGGTCAATGAAGTTTTTAAAAAAAAATTTTTTTTCGTGGTTTTTGATCGTTCTTTTACATTAGCATGGATTATTATTTAATAACGGCAAAACACATAGAAATATTCTACATACCTTCAATATCACCCTCCATTGAACGGAATTAATATTACAGACTTAAATACAAACTTATTGGTAATTTAGTTAAGAGATGTTTTTCGCGGCGAAGACACGCAAATGCTGATATGTCGAAAGTACCTAACTTCGGAATGGCTTGGAGCCGCAGGCTTTAAAGCTACTCGCGCCATCTTTCGGTAAAACATGAAGGGGATCCCCTCTTTAAGATAGTTCCTAGAAAAAGGCATTTAAAAACAATTTTTTTTTTGAATTTTGTCCACTTTTTTTAGAATCTAGCCCACTGTGCGACCGGTCCGTTATTTCCTGAAGGGCAGGTTTTCGTGGAAAAAGTTGTCAGCAAATGACGCTCAAGTTCTAGGGTTCAATCGTTGGCACACAAATTTCACCCCACCCACTCACCCCGTCGCAGGGGGTGGGGGTGAATCTAAAATTTCAAATGGCAACCCCCCAAATTTTTCACGGATTCTGATTCTCTGCAGGGAAATATGAAACTTTTGCCTGAAATTTTTTTTTATCCGAAGCCCCCCGCACCCCCAAAATAATATCAAAAATCATAATTATCCCCAAAAATTATTAATTTGGGGGTACAGGGAAGCTTCAGATAAAAAACTGTTTCTAATAGTCGAGTCAATGAAGGTTTTTACTTCTTAGTCCTCAGGGACAGCTCCGGTTTTGATGTTTTTGGAGTTTACTCCTTATAATCTTTTCATATATAGAGCACGGTATGAAAAATAAATGGGTAGTAAAATCAAGCGTTAACAAAAAAACCGTTAACAAAAAAAAAATCAAACTTGATTTTGACCCACTTTCATATAACCGATCAACTTCAATTTTAGCACATATGTATAGCTCGCGAGGTACTGCAATCCGACCTTTTTGTAAAAAAAATCAATATGGCGGTTCCAAAATAGCTGCCGATTTTTACAATTGTGTTCCCCGAACCACTGACATGTGTGGCGTCATTCCAAATTCAAAATGGCGGATTACCTTTTTATTCACAACCCCCTCAGTATGGGTATCAAATGAAAGGGTGTGGCGTCATTTTAAATCTAATATAAGACAATATAATAGACTAAAAAGTAGAAAATAAAATCTATGTAATATATTTCATCAAATCAATATAAATAAATATGTGGGTTCATTTACTTCTTTGTATATATTTTATGACAACCGACATCTATTTACGAAATGGATAAGAAAATTCTGTATGGATTCTGAAAGCTTTATAAAAGAGGGGAAATTTCACTTAAAAAACTTTCAGAGATCATACAGACTTTTCTTATCTATTTCTTAACAATACTTCTTTAAGAAGTCGTGTCATCATCTTCGTACAAAATTCTTGTAGAAATCTGTAAAAATTCGTTTACGATATCGAATAAATTTGTCCGATATTATGAACTATTTCGTTAAGAAATCGCAAAGTTTGGTTTGCTGGGTATACTACTTAGTATATAATCAATGTACGACATCAGATGCTTCGCACCAGGATCGATTAGCTGTTGGGGTGAGATGACGACAAAAATGGAAAAACTCCAGAGTGACTTTTGGAAGTTGTAGAGGCAGTCGATAAAACCGGTGTCGGCCTTGCAAATGATACAATGACCGATCCACGTCTGAATGCACTCGTGTTGCTTACATGTGAGAAGGACATTTTGGAATGCCTAGATTTAGGCGCTGTCGTGAGTAGATGGGCTTGTCTAAAAAAGCGGCGGGTTAAAATACATATTGTGCAATTAATGAACAAAGATGTAATAGTGTAACTTGCATCAATAAGTGGCTTTAGCTAAAGCCAGGCAATTATACGACAACAGCAGCTACGACAACAGACGGGATGTCCAACTTGGCAGCGTAGTCTCTTATGGGCCAATGTCTCGCGATGATTGCCGTGATTCTGGCAAGATCTCGTCGGGGTCTGTTGAAGAGCCCTATTGCTTTTTCTTTGGTATAAGTTGACCAAGTCGTCCTAGAGATAGTGCACGTCTCCAGTGCTCTACTTTTGGCTGGCTAGCAGCAGGTGATAGTCAAAAGTTTTAGTTGTACTATTTCGACTTTGTACTGAATAACAATCTCGACTACTTGAAAATTCTTCTTGATGTTTGGTCGATTCTAGACACAAAAAACGCAAATTCTTGGCCTCGTCAACTACAGCCAAACAACAAGAATCAAAGTGGAATTCCCCACCAGAACAATTCCAAACTAATGCAGAAGACAAATCAATAAAAGTTTAACTAAAAAAAAGGCGCTTAAAAACTTTCTCGTCACGGCTACCAGGGAAAAAGTTCTGAAAAACTGACAAGTGACAAAATAGAGAAAAATCAAGCCATCGCCTGTGTCTACGTGATAATGTCCTATACACCTTGCTGTATACCGTTCTATAGATCCATCTACTAACCACGAACCCTGCACAGCGCGTGCAACTGTGAACAATAATTTCCGATTAAAAGTTTTTCTTGGCTGCTTAACCTCTGAGACGTGTCGGTTTTAACGTGTTCCACCCTCACTGTAAAAATATTCAGGAAGGGGAGCAAATCCCCCGAGCTCCCGTATGTACTACTAATACTTGGATCGAGGGGTGTGGGGGTGGCCGCATCCAACTAGCATGGAGTTTTCCCAACTACTATGGGAAAAAAATAAATGAAAATAAGAAAAAAAAGTTTTTCTTGACTATTGAATACTCGGAAGCTGTAAGCTGGTATGTTGCGACAACGGAGCCGATTAATGCTAGTTGCATGGACGTGATTGGGGTGCTCCAGGGAAATCCCATAAGAAACTTTTGTTGTCACGTCTGCCTTAGGTTTAAGGTTAGATTTTTAGGGTCTGAATAATTATGAAATTGCATTCCTTGTGGTGGTGGTAATTGGAAAGTTTTCGGGTATAGCGATACTCGTTTAATGAACGCTTAGAGAAACTTACTGTAGATAAGGACGTACATTACAGTAACGGGAAGGGTAGCACAAAAATAATGAAATCTTAATAATTCTGTATAATAAAGGGCCGTGATTCATGATATGATAAGCAGTAAGTGAGCACAAGTTGGAGGAATCAATGAGAATCTTAAGATTAAGTAACTTTTGCTGCTTTATGATGAGATTTAGTTGTGGCATAACTGGAATACATTCTAGAGTCATCCTAAACAGGCGATAACAATTGACAGGTGAGTACGCAGCTTTGAGCGACATGGGTCGTCCACTCAAAATGTCAACAAGCAACGACGGGCTCACAAGGCAATGGCCTGCGTACACGGATCATAACACTAAAAAACCGGTTCTTAGGAGAGAGCGGCAAAAGGAAGAGGGAAAGTTGTTGTAACTTTTTAAACAAAATTTTTTGGAGTGAAAACGAACACATAAGTAAACAAATGCTTCTGCCTACATTCTTACATTACCCGTGCACACACCTTAATATCCCGTGTAAGGATAATAAAGTTACTCTCGGTGCAGGTGCAGAAATACCCATTAGGGTGGAGCGAAAAACTTTTTTTGGAATTTCGATTAGTAAGTAGTAATCGAAATTCAAAAAAAGCGGGTGTCTGTATGACGGATACGGACATATGATTTGAATACGCCTACAATGTTCTGAAAGAGATCGTTTTTTTATTGGTATCAAAAAGGAGGAAAATAAACAATAAAACACAAATTTAAAAACCTTGTTGATCAATTCTGAACCGATTGCTTAGAGAGCTTCGGGATACACTACTATATGTTCAATGTTCTTCTTCGGGCTAGGATGTGAAGATTTTCAGATTTTCGAACTCTTGAACAACCTACATACAGCTGACCGGAAAATGACACTAATTTGGCAAAATTCGTCCGACATATTGGCCCTGCAAAAGTTGTGATCGTAGATTCGTTATTTGCTACCTTAAAAACCCCCATATACCGATTTTCATTGGAATCGGAATACAATTGGTAAACTTGTCGGCAATATTGGTGAGGCCATTTTGAATTTATAAGATTTGATCATAAATTCGTTATTTGCTACCTTAAAAACCCTTAGATACAGATTTCGGCCTTATTTGCGCGGCCATTTTGAATTTCGAAAATCGGACTTCGAGCGGGGAGACCTCCACGCACTTTCATTGGAATCTGAACACAATTGACAAAATTCGTTGGCCATATTGGCGCGGCCATTTTGAATTTGGCAAGTTGGCACAATTGGCAAATTCAACCATATTTGGGCGGCCATTTTGAATTTCGGTCATATTTCGGCGACAATTTTAAATTTCATTTTGAAAGTAAACAATAAAATTCTTTGATTCTTCATCTACGTCATGGTATTTTTTTTTCGATATAAATAATAGTTTTTGAGCTGCAATTCAAAACTGTATGCCATAATTTCGTTATCATCGGTTTTTGTCATGCAGGAAGCAAACTTACAGACGTATTCACGTGAAAAACTCTAAAAGTCCCAGAATAGAAGCAAATTTCATCAGAAAAGCAACAATAAAATGGTGAAATTTATCTTCAAAATAGTACGTATAGTGTACCAGCAGGTGGTACCTGACCTTCGCTCGGGTATAAGGTACACAGTGGGGGACGATATAGCGTTAGGGATTCGCTGAACTGGTGCACGTAGCAGGCGAGGGTTAATTGTGTTAACTTGTATTTTATTTATATTAAATTACCGTTGTCATATTGTGATTAAATATGGTTTAAAATGACGTCACACAGCTTACTGTACTATACTCGTCACACACTTTCATTCGATACCCATACCGAGTGGGTTGTAAAGATAAAGATAATCCGGCATTTTATGTTGGCCGTCTTTTTGAATTTTGAATGACGCTACTTAGCTAATTGTATTCTACTTGTCAAACCCTTCATTTGATACCCATGTGGGGGTCGGGGAGCAAAATTCACAAAATTCGGCCGCCATATTTACTAAATGGTCAGATTGCATTGTCACGCGAACTATACATATGTGCAAAATTTGGAATTGATCGGTTATATGGAGGTGGGTCAAAATCAAGTTTCAAGAATTGTTTACATACTACACACAAAATACAGGTGAAGCTAATATAAAGCGTGTAAAAGCTTAGCTTAATATCTGGAAAGTTAAAAGTAAACAATAAAATTCTTTGATCCTTCATCTACGTCATGGTATATTTTTTTTCGATATAAACAATAGTTTTTGAGCTGCAACTCAAAACTGTATTCCATAATTTCGTTATTATCGGTTTTTGTCATGGCAGTAAACTGTAATGGTAACGTTCATGGTACAATAATGATACAATAAGTACTATTGTACCATGGTAACGTTGAGGCCCGTCGACTGATATATTCTCCTATTTCCACTAGGAGACTCAAAAGCCCCTTGAATTAACCGAAGATCTGTAAACTTTCCTAGATTAACGTTATCCTAAAATTAATTATGGTTCCTTCTGACCAGTTTAAATGATTTAAAACAGGGTTTGTGTTTTAATGTTTCTCAATCCGCTTTGCTTATTTCTACTAAAAAATGAATTTAAGTCTAGCCCTTGTAAGACACTTTATTTAATTAAGATTTGTTTGGGTGTTTTTACGTTACCTGTAGCGCATCCCTATTAGTTCACGATGTTAAAGAATTGATAAGAAACGTGCTTCTAACAAAAATAAAAAATCAATGCAAAAAACCTTGACAGGAAGTAATATCTGTTCCACCATTTAATCCTTCTAGCATACTTCAATAGACTCCAAAGAGAATCTCTTAACATGAAATATTCACATAAAAATGAGGAATTCCTTTTCACTCAATTTAATTGCATTTACGGGGTTGGTTGGCTCGGGCAGAATCGGGCTTTGCCTTCGCTCCTTGAATGGGTTCTACCTGGATAGGTACTTTCTATGGAGAAACCTGGTTCACCCCCGTTTCTGCCATGTTACTCAATTAATCATGAAAAAACAAGACAAAAAAATACTGTCACAGTCTCTAATAGCTTATTGCTTGCAGGTCCCTATTCAGGCAGTCAGGAAAGGATGCAGAAATGGTGGGACGTTATTACTTGATTTGTGCACATATTTATTTTTAGAGCTCTACAGGAACGTATCCTGTGCAACTGGAATCAATTTTTCTTTGATGCGCTCGTACGCAAAGGGAGAAATTTTAGCATCAATTACAGCGGTGCATACTATTAATATGATGTCAAATGATTACATTACAAACTCAAACATGCCGTCTAGGAAGTTTCTTCTAGGGTAGTTATTTCTGTGGATGTGTAAGGCATAATATAATACAAGACCTTCTCTAGTACAGGCCTGGAAGTTGCCTACCTCACTAACACTAACGCAGCTGCTCGTAGTCCCAGAATCTGTCACTTTTGTTGGAATTTATACGCCGTGATGTAAAGTTCGGAATATTTTTGCAATAGTTTGCCGTAAAAAGTCATAAAATAATATATTTAACCAGTTTTTATTGCAATAGGATTACCAGTGAATAGTGCTTTAGTGATTTAATTAAGAAAATTTAAAAAAATCGAGTGATTAAGTGTGTTTTAAGTGAGTTAATTGTGAAGGTGGCCAATTTTGTTTACATTCGCGGTGTTTTTTTCTTGTTTACTTAGGGGAAAATGTTGAATTTGTGTAGTAATATAATAAAAAGTGCTTTTTAAGTGATTAAAGATTATTATAGAATAGTTATTAAAAACATAAGTGCAGAAAAATGTGAAGGAAAAGTGAAAAAGTTATTGTTATGTATGTTGTGTGGTGGTACTTGCACTTTATGTGTTTAATAACTATTTTATAATAATCTTTAATCACTCAAAAGGCACTTTACACAAATTCAACATTTTTCCCCTAAATAAACAAGAAAAAACCACCGCGAATGTAAACAAAATTGGCCACCTGCACAATTAACTCACTTAAAACACACTTAATCACTCGATTTTTTTTAATTTTCTTAATTAATTCACTAAAGCATTATTCACTGGTAATCCTATTGCAATAAAAACTGGTTAAATATATTATTTTATGACTTTTTACGGCAAAATATCCCGAACTTTTACCTCCTCCATATAATTTCTTCTTATCTGACAGATAATGGGTCTATTACCAACACAAACACAAACTCTGCTTCCAGGCCTGTACTTGAGAAGGTCTTGTATAATACAATCAGATTATTTAACAGATGTGAAGTTTACCCTTCAAACAATTTTAACCCACGTACAGTACTAGTGGCTAACTATTTCAACAATCAATATTCACCATATTTTATTGAGCAATTAATGGTCACGAACGAAATGAAATCGCAAAGCAAGAAGGTCGAGTGCCGTCAAAGAAGACTGGCAACTGCCTGATAAGAGAATTTTAGAGGTAGAGTTTTCCATTAATAAACGGCAATGAAACTAAAAAATGTGTAGCTTTCGTCGCTCGTTCTCGCCTCAATTGAAACCATCGTCGGAAGAAGGAGGGTAGATCTCAGGGTTCAATGGTATCCAAGGCCATTGGATCACAGAAACTGAGAAAAGGCGTTTGATTTAACACCACAGCCCGTGTAAGGCCGCTTGTTGACGGCAACGGCCCGTTTTTTTATAACGGATCGTTGCCCGTTGGCCAGTGTTCTTTGGATAGGAAAGAATGTTTGCTCACGCACCGGATATCCACCCGTCGACGGGTTTAAGTTGTTGTCACGTACTCCATAGTCCAGTCAAAATAGACGAAAAATAGCAGAAATTGATTGATAAATGGTAAGTTGCTGAAAATTGGTACACACCTTAAAAACTTCATTATACATAAAATGTCGAAACTGACACGCGATCGGTCAGGAGGACATTTTTTATTCAAGGTGAAAAGGTCAAAATGTCCTATCATAAAACAGTGTTCACAAAGTTTGTAGATTAAGCGATTATCTACAAAAAAATATATTATACATTTTCCCGTACGAATTGCCATTCATGAGATATCGCCGTTTTAAAGATTTAAAATACGCATTTGCACTCATTCGCGACTTGCAAAGGCCATCAGACGTTTAATAGTTCCTATGTTGGCCTACGCAGCTAATATTTTCAAGGGTGATTCCTGGATGTGTTGGAAGAAAAAAATTGTTCTAGAGAGCTTGGCTATTCCCACTATCCACTAAAATACAGGGTGTTTACGAAAAAAGAAATGAATCTTTTTAAAATTTACTTAAACTTCAATTACTCCTAGACCAATAATCGTAGAGCAACGAAATTAGGTTCATCTTTGAGGTTAATGTGCATTCTTTAATTTGATATAAAAAACAGAAACTTGAATGACTGCGTTTAGAAGATATGTAGGTTCGAATCGATGGGTTCCATCTTGACCTCGCAAACTTCTTCGTTTTTCCAAGAAAAATGCCTTATTAACAGTATATTTTTTTGGGCTTTTCTGATGCACCAAACTATTACCTAAAATATTTATATACACAATGACGGTGTATTTCGAATAGTTTTCTAGGTTGTGAGGTTACCCTTTTATGCATCTATTTCCTAGCGCCTATCTCCTTATGACTTCTGCCGTCGTCGTGTCGTTATCTTTTGAGATTAGCGTCCCTAAGTATATAAATTCTTTTACACCTTCGATATTATATGTATCAATTGTCATATTCAATTGTATGAAAGATAGGGCATCGCCTTGTCTTAGTCCTACTGTGGCGTTGAATGGTTCTGACAGCTCTCCTTCAATTCTTATTCTGCATATTACCTCTTTCATTGCCATTTTGGTCAAATCTACGAGGTGTTTGGGAAATTTTAAATACTCCATAGCTTTATATAATTCTTCACGTTTTATTTTATCATAGGCGTTTCTGAGGTCTATGAATAGAGATTGGGTCCTATTCTGTAATTTTTCATAAAATAATATTTTATGTTATGTTATGGTGATAAAATTTCTCCTTCATAAAATAAAAATAAAATATTTTAAAAATTCGTATTCTGTCATGCTTTCTTAAAATTATTTTATGAAGTCTTTTATGAACACATAACATAAAATATTTAATACAATCAAGTGTTCTATTACGTTTTGAACAGCTGATCGGTTGAAAATGAAAACAAATAAAATTAAAAATTAAAACAAACAAAATCAAAGCGCGCCTGGTTTCAGTATCTGACAAAATACAATTTTCTTAATGCGTTTGTAATATTAATTTTTAATTTCAATGAAAACTACTTTCTCGCAAATGTCAATTCCCGTGTGTTATTTTCATAAAATGGGTTAATATACCTGTAAAATGTGCTGCTTAGATTATTTTATGTTATGAAGCGTAACAGGAAATATTTTATGTTATGATCGATATAATAAAATAAAATTTGTCGGACAGAATAGGATTTTAGAGAATTCTTTTATCTTTTGGCATAACATAACATAAAATGATAAAATTTTACTAACAGAATAGGCCCCAATGTTTATTTATGTTAAATTCATTTGCCTTTTCTAGGACCTGCGTAAGGGTGAAAATGTGGTCTATGGTAGATCTTCCGGGGCGGAAATCACTTTGATAGTTTCCCAGAGCTGCTTCTGCGTAAGGCTGCGGTTTAACGTATAAAATATTTGATAATACTTTATATGGTACGTTCAATAAAGTGATGCCTCTATAGTTACGGCAGTTTAGCTGATCTCCTTTTTTATGTATAGGGCACACAATGTCCCCGCTCCATTCCGATGGTATTCGTTTCTGGGTCCGTATTAGTGTTACAATTTCATGCAGGCTTGATATTACTTTTCACCTCCTTGTTTCAATAGCTCTGCTACGATGTTATCTTTGTCCGGAGATATGTTGTGTTTTAGTTTTTTCACTAATTCTTGTACGTCCTCTAATGTAGGCATGTCTCCCGCTATTTCTTCTGCTAGTTCCATGTTTTCTGTAAAGGTTTGCCCCTCATCTCGAGCTAGCAGTTCTTTGAAGTGCTCACACTTAGTTCTTTGGTACTTAGGATCTCCCCATCCTTATTTTTGCACATTGTTATTCTGGACTTGAAACCGACTCGTTGCTCATTTACTTTTTTATATATTTTCCTGCCATCGTTTCGGTTGTTCGCTTCTTTTTTAATTTTTGACATTTCGTTTTCCCAGTACTCCTTTTTCTTCGCCTTGTGCTCTCTTTTCTCTTGCCTTCTTTTTTCTTTGTATCTCTCAACTGCATTTCTCGTTCTGTGTTTCTGTATCATTATACTTGATATGCTACATTCTTTTCCTGCGTTATTCGTGCACAATCATTGTCGAACCATTCATTTCTTCTTTCACGGGGTTCGTGTCCTAGAGTATTTGATGCTGATTCTTTTTGATTGTGGTTTCAAGTTATTCCATTTAACTTCTATGTCTTCGGCGTTGTGATTATTTGCATTTATAACTCTTCTATTTATTTCTTCCACATATTCTTCTTGTTTTCCTTCTTCTTTTAATAATTTCACGTTAAATTTTCTTTCCCTGTGGTTTCTTCTTTCGTTCACTGTCGATATTCTGCTTCTGATTTTCGTCCTAATCATATAATGGTCAGAGTCGATGTTTGCACCACTTCTTCCATCCGGGGATCTCCAGGTTACCTTATGTGTGTCTTTGCGCTGGAATTTTGTGTCTTCGATCAAAACATTATTCATCATTGCAAAACTGATCAGTTTCATACCGTTTTCATTGGTTTCGTCGTGTACTCTAAATGCTCCTATTGTTGGTCGGTATGCACTTTCATGGCCGTTTTTTGCATTTGCATCTCCAATTACAATTTTTACATCATGTCTAGGACAGTTTCTTAGCGTTCTATCTAAGGTCTCCGTCTCATGGAATGCATCTTTATCACTTCTTCTAGTGCATCTTCAATCGGGGAATGTATATTTATTACGGAGTAATTAAAGAATCTTCCTCTTATACGAATTCTACATATAGCGTCAAACCCCATTAATAGATGTTTAATTTGTTTTCTTACGATAAATGCCGTCCCAAAAGTGTGATTTTTCTCGTTACAGCTAACTGTGGGAATGGATATCAAGGAATATCTACTTGCCGAAAATATACTTTATAAATAGTATATTTTCGGAGAGTAGACTAGATTAAAATTGGTTACCATATAGACAAAAGTTTTATGTTTTAATTCTATTAATTAATCAGTTGAGAGTTGAAGTTGGAGAACGAAGGAGGGAGCTGGATTTAGCTGAATTTGGTGAAGAAGACATTTGGCCAGAATAAGAGAAGTCCTATCCACGAAGACGGGTTTGAGCGCTGTATTGATGATACTCTCACCTGATGTTGAAGAAGGCGTCATTTTATAATTAGGTCTCAGAATCAATACCCACAATATTGTGTGTTTTTTTCTCTAGGATCCCCTTTCCAATCCAACTCACCTCTTGCACTGCTGTCAGATCACTTTTATATTTATCTAATTCGTTTAGTAGAACTTTTAGTCTGCCAGGTTGATACAGTGTCCTTACATTCCAAGAATAAATTCGTAAATCATGGTCCTTGATACGATATCCGCGTCTTCGTTGTGTAGTCAATCCTATCCGAAGCTCTGTTGTAGGTCTCATGGAAATGTGATAATGCCAGAACGGGTTGGCAGCCCGTTTACGGTATGCGGGAATATATTCTCCCTCCCTCGCTACTACCGTCGTCAGTTGGCTATGCAGTGGGCACCACTGTATCAGAGGTAAAAGGACGCATTCGAGTACTCGATAGGGAAAAACCGAGCAACTGGTTAAGCAACAGGTTGACAACCTGGTACTGTGCAAAAAGTATATTTTCCCCGTAACATTAACAAGAGTCTCGGAACGAACAGACCCTACGGAAGAACTGAGGCCACGAAACATGGACTTCGCTATTGGATCATGGAAAGTCAGAACGCTACGAAGCTCTAGTGTCTACAGCAACATAGTTATTAATTTATTAATTGATTGCATTGCGGAGAAAAGAAGGGGTAAAATTAAAGAAATAAGTAAAATGATAAAAATGCGGAAAAGGAATAGGGTACACCTCACAAAATATCTTAGGGATACTATACCGAAAGTCTTTGGATATTATGAACTCATCGAAAAGTATCCGTGTGACGTCTTTGCAGCACATTTCCGAATGAATCGTTCTACTTTTGAGGTAAATTCCAAATAATATAGTTAATTTTAAAATTTTTTATCAAATTTACACATATTTATGATTGTGCAGAGATTGATTAAAATATGTGGAAACACAAATACATGGAGTGCAAATATAGATATTGACAAAGCTTTATTACTAACCATTTGGAAATTAGCTAATCAGGAAACGTTTCGAGGATTATCAGATAGATTTAACGTATCGAAAAGTTCTGCATATCATATTGTAATTGCAACATGTAAATTCATATCTAAAAATTCAAAACTTTTTACAAAATGGCCAACATGTGAAGAATTTGAAATTATAGTTAAAAAATTCAATACCTTAAGAGGACGAAGGAGCTTCCCATCAGTTATTGGACGCGTTGACGGGACGCATATACCCATTCTTGCTCCTAAAGAAGATCGCGTCAGCTATTATAATCGAAAAGGTGAACATTCAATGATTTTGCAGGTAAATATCGTAGTGTTATATTTATATAAAATTGCTGCAGTTGAAAGCCGAAGTATTTGTGTTACAAGTCCATTTATATAAAATAAAAAATTTTACAGGGTATTTGCGACAGCGAGTTTAAATTTATAGATATTTTTTTTTGGTTGGCCTGGATGTCATCATGACTCTAATGTATGGGCAAATAGCCCAGTGGGAAAAGCTTTTGCGGAGAAGGAAATTTATATACCGTCTTCCAATCACATTATTGGCGACTCAGCATATAAATTGTTTCCTTATTTAATGGTTGGATATCGCGATAATGGTTTCCTAACAGAACAACAGAAGAAATTTAATAAAAGGTTAAGTTCGTCTAGAGTAGTAATAGAACACGCATTTAGGATCCTAAAATCTAAATTTCGCATATTAAAATACATAGAAATGACTAAAATTTAAATTTATTGTTATGACTTGTATTTCACTGCACAACCACATTATTGCTCATGAAACCTTAGATATAACGCCAGACATCTTAGAAGATCGCTTGGAATCCGGCGATTGGAGCGAAACAGTTGGGGAAAGTGGATTAGATGTATCAGAAGAAGCAAAGCTCAAGCGGGACGAAATACTTCAATTGATTAATATTTAATTAGTTGCATGTAGCAACATATCATTATCCATATACTAATTAAACATCATAACTAATAAAAAAATAAAATTTATATGTAATTGAAACAATATCTATTCAAATTAAGAACCAAAAATGTTTATACACATTAACAAATTCAACAATAAAACAAAACAAAAAGTAATTAATTTTCCATTCCTTCATTTAGTTGGGAGTACCTACGTATGTATGTGGGATTCTGATGGGTTTTAAAATGAAACTCGCCAAATTCAAATAAAAGTAATTAATCCAATATTAATAAAAGTAAGCGAATTCAATATAAATAAAAGTAAGCAATTCAAGATTAATAAAAGTAATTAGTTCAATATTAAAAATAAAAAGTAACCAAAAACTACTGTCCACGTCCACGGCTAAATTAGAACAGAGCGCAAACTGGGTTGAGAGCTCTTTAAGTGCGGTGGGGTAACGGTGTTCTCTTATAGTAGATGTTTCATTCCCCACATTCGGCCGTCCTGTTACTCATCCGCCTCGGATGAATCCTGTTGAATTTCATCTTCTGTTATGTCATCTTCATCTTGCTCACCTTCTACCCACGGTTTCATCTTTTCTACGCTAGTGTCTGTTATTTTCGACCCTTCACTAACTCCGACCTTTTCCACCTTATACCTGTTGAATCCTTTGTCTGCAATTACCTTATATGGTCCAAAATATTTGGGTTTAATCTTCAGCCCAACTCCAAACTGCGTCCGTTCAATTGCCACTAGGTCTCCAATGGAGTATTGCGTTACTTCTTTTCTATTTTTGTTGTATTGACGAAGATTTTCTTCCTGGATTTTGATTATTTCCTTCCTAGCTTGCTCTCTTTGTTCTTCACGTTGTTCGTTGAAGTGTCTGATGAATTCTTCCTCTACTATTTCCAAGATCCGTGTCTGTCGATCTGCTTTCATTTCAACTCCGACTAATAATTGCATTGGGGTGGTCTGCACAGCGCGCTGATAGGTTGAGTTCAATATTTGTTGTAATGGCTTTACGTGTGTAAACCATTTATCCGGATTATCCATTGATAATTTCGTTAAAGCCGCAATGACTGTAGAATGTAGTCTCTCAATTTGCCCATTTCCTCGAGGAACACCTGAAGCTATATGATAAAGGTTAACATCGTGTTGTTGACAATATTCTTTAAATTTGTTGGAAATGAAGGCGCGGCCTCAGTCTGCGATGATTCGATGAGGATAACCAAATACTTCTGCAATGATATCCAATTTTTGGAGTACTTCTTCCGCGATGAGAGGCTTTACCGGAAATAGCCAACAGAACTTGGAGAAACCATCAATAATGGAGAATATATATCGATAACTCTTCTTGGTAACTTCTAACGGGCCTAGGTGGTCGACATGGAAGGTGTCCAATGGTTTTTCGCCTTTTTGGTATAGGGTACAGCATTCCTTCTCCTTTTCCCTTCTTCCTTTCTGCCAAAATACATCGTACGCATTTAGAAATAATCCTATCGATTCTCTTTTCCAAGCTGGGTATGAAAAATTCCTTTTCTAGCATATTTTTAAGTTTCTTGCGGTGAAAGTGTCCTCTTTCATGTGCTTCACGTATAATACTGGATTTCATGGCTTCAGGTACTACAAATAAAAGAATATTATTTAAATTTTTACATAAGATACCATTATTCATCAAATAGTCCTGATATGGTCCGTTATTTAAAAGTTCGATGATCGCATTCAATCTTTCATCCCTTTTCTGAGACTCAGCTAATTTTGTTAAGAAGTTATTATTAATAGTTGCGCACATAACTACTGCATTCCTGCTTAAAGCATCAACATGCTTCATTCTGGTTCCTGCTCTGTGTTCCACATCAAAATCAAATTCCTCGAGTAGCAACGCCCATCGTGCTACTCGTGTTACTAAGTCTTTTTTCTGCAATGTCATGGTGAATGCTTTGCAATCTGTTACCAGTTTAAATTTTTGGCCAATTAGGTATATACGAAATTTTTTAACAGCTGCTATCACTGCCAGTGGCGGTTCGTAAGGTTCAGGATAAGGGAAGCAATGCGTAGGGCGTCAAAGCTAATGTACCCCGCGACTCGCGAGCGATAAAAGTAAAGGTATCGGCGGTTTTAATTAGAAAAACTGAAAAATAACAAATTTGAAAACGAATTAAGTAATTAACCCCATGCAAAAAGTAGAAAGCCGTACTACCAGTCTATATTCTTTTTATTTTAATATAATAAAAAATAATATAGTAAGATATACATACAGTGGCGAACAGAAGTCAACGTACACCATAAAAAATAGCGAAAATTCGTATTTTTATTTTATTTTTAAAAATTGAAAAAAATTGTGATATCACAATATACGTATCAAAACATTTTATTGAAATTCCATAATAAATTATTTCTACAAAAAAAATAACAAAAAAGTGAAATATATTATTTTTTGTAGAAACAATTTCATTATGCAATTTCAATATAATGTTTTTGTACAGAAGATTGTACTTATTTATTTTGTAATATCACAATTTTTTTATGCTATAGTAAACGAATTTTCGCTATTTTATATGGTGTACGTTGACTTTTGTTCGCCACTGTATAACACAATTCAAAAAAATAATCTCTCTCTATCCCTTTAAATCATCATTAAAGAGAATCATAAAAAACAAATGGAAGCTACAAATTTTCAGCTTCTTCAATACACACCTCCTGCCAAACCATTAGAATAAAGAGAAAGTTCACCCATCATCGATCTCTTTTTTTATTGACTCAAACGAAAATTCATATTAAGAGTCAAAACAAATTTCGAAGCAAAATTTTCAAGAGCAACTCCACAGCAGGCGAAACCAGAGCAGAATACCAGAAAACGAAACCAAGAAAACAAGAGAACATGGTGGATAGAGAAAATTTGTCTATGTTCGACTTCTCATATCCCGGTATTCGGCTCCGAAGAAGCTGCGTTTAGTTCAGCTTCTCAGGGACCTGTATCAACGCACAGGGCCGTCGAGAGAAAATCCGGGCCCGGGGGACAAACAATTACGGGCCCTCCCCCCCGCATGAAAAACAACTATAGAATATGCTGAATGAAATATGTACATATATGCTAATTCTATGAAGGAAAGGGTTGAGAAATGTTCGGAAAATTGTTTTTGAAACAAATTGTTTTAATAACAAGTTATATAAAATAATATAAGTTGATATATCAATGTATTGAATAGAAATACAGAAATTAAGCAGTCCACTTTTTTGAATTGAGAGTTTTATTTTAATGTTAAATTAAGAAATTTAATTATTAATTATAACTAGTAGGACCCAGCACTCGAAATTCGAGGGCCATTTTCTATACCTTTTTTGAATCTAAATCTAGAAGTTCAAATACAAAATTTTTCGAGAACAATTAAACAAAATTGAAAAATGAAACAAATTTTTTATAGTTGGAAAAAGCAATGCCAAAAAACCAACTTTTATTATCTCTTAATGTCACATATTACATTTTATTGTATTACATTTAAAAGATTTTAATTTAAGAATCAAGTACTTCTCTGTACACAACATTTTTAGTGTAATATCGCCCACAGATGGCGTACGTTTCATATGGGAATTAATTGTAAAATTATTTTCTAATTTTTAGCATTATATTGTGCCGTGTATAAATAAAATTGTGATGCTGCACTTCTTTGAGCTCAGAGCTACACGGTGAAACAGTTTTCAATATAGTTAGAGTGTTTAAACTCTGTAAAATGGTGCCACAAAATAAAAGCTTGCCGTTTAATTATATGATTGTAAATTAGCTTTTCTCGCTTTCTTGGCTGCAAAATTTCTTATAACAGTATTAAAATCCAAGCGCCTAGCAAATGGGGCCTCGATGCAAAGAGTGCCAAGTGCTGAAACACGCACTTGTGTAGAGCACGATCGATGAAAGTTTTTAATGCGAGCAAGAACACTAAATGAACGTTCAGCACTGGAGACAGTTACAGGTATAGTGCAAAATACACGGAGGGCAACACAAACATTCGGAAAAATCGTCTCTAAATTTCGAACAAAGATCGCATTCAGCAATGTAAAGGGTGATAACTCTCCTTCAAAATTGGATTTGTAAATGTGTTTCAGATGGATCATTTCATCCCCTAAATCTTCAGAAACGTCCAATTTGTGTTTTTTGACGAAAATTGTGGCTGCATTTCGGATTTCGGTATCGTCCATCGCTGTGAATTGCCATAAAAAAGAGAAAGTATTATCTAAATCCTTCATGGCATTGAACCTATTGGATATTCCCGCAATAACCGAGTCGATGATTACGTAGAAAGTGTTCCTTTTGAAATTGGTCTCTTGATCGGCTGCATTCGTGTCGTCGTCATTTTCATTTTCATCGAAACACCTCTTTCGTTTTCTTCTTCGGGTATCAGGGAAGGTTGATGAAATCCCCAATTGAATGGCAACCGTTTTGCATTCACGTAAAATGTGATCCCATTGATTTCGCATCAAATTTAATTCAGACAGCAAACTTTCGAGATTTTGAACTTCGATGTCGATAGTAGCGTCTCTGGCTTGAAGAATGATGCTCCTTTCATTAATAGCTGTCAATATCTTCGACCAAATTGAGGACATCAGGATGCACTCGAATTTTTCCATATATTTCAGAACGCCGTTGACATCACTACGAGTCTCTGCAGTCAGATTAAGTTTAGTTAATCCTTCTAGTGCTTCATGCAATCCTGAAATATGATTGGCAAAAGGTTTAACTGCCTGAACTCTAGCAGACCATCTTGTATCTGAAAGTCTGTGAAGAGAACCCGGTATACTTTTTTTGAGAATTTCCCAACGTTGTGGACTGCTGCTGAAACTGGTGTAGCATTTCTGAGCAACTCCAAAAAAAGTGATTGCTGCCTCACAGCATTCTGCAGAGTCAACACCACATAAATTAAGACTATGGGTTGCACAGGGCGAATAAACAGCATTTGGATTTTTCTCCAGAATATGACGTTGTGCCCCATTATATGCTCCTTTCATATTAGCACCATTGTCGTATCCTTGTGCTCGACAGTCTTCTAAAGGAATGTTATACTCTTCTAGAGTATCGACAATTAAACCAGCGATCGCCTGGCCAGTTTTTTGGTTACAATCGACGAAAGCCAGAAATCGTTCTTGAATTGTAAATATCCTTTTCTTCGAGTTAAAATGGACGTACCGCAAAATGAACGTAGTTTGATCGACGTGGCTCGAATCGACGTGTAGCATCGACGATGATAACGAAGTATTTGGCAGTTTTACGTTCTTCTAGTATGGCCGATTTAACGTGTTCAGCACAGATTTGAATAAATTCGTTTTGAATCTCAACCGAAAGATAGTGGACCTGCAAACGTATGTGTTGTTGTTGACTAATCCTAACCTTCTCTAAATGTTCGCGAAGTATCAGGTCGTAATGGCTGATAAGTTCTAAAACGCCCAAAAAATTGCCGTTGTTTCGTTCTCCGAGAAGATTGCTATCACCTCTGAATGATAGGCCTCTTTCGCCAAGAAACAAAATAGTGTCCACGATTCGACGTAAAATTTCGTGCCATTTTCTGGTTTCACTGATGATCTGTTCATTTAGAAGTGTATCAATTAAAGTTTCCTCTCGAAGTCGAATCTGCAACGAGCGCCATTGAACGTAGCACTGTATGTGGTCTTGATTGTTTTCATGAGCTGGTAATTTATCATACAGCTTTTTCCAAGCTTGGTTTTTTGAGTACCCTTCAGGTCGGCAAAGTTTTGGGCGATTGAAAGTGTTGGTACTTAACAAACGACAAGGTAAGCAATACAAAGCGTTCATACGGCTACTCCACACCAACCAATCTCGCTCTACCCTCTCCCCATTCGGCAAAGTCTTCGATAATTGCGAGGCGGGAAATGACTCATCATTACGATCACGTGGAATAGAAGACGGCAATGTTTGGTGACCTCGACGAATTATATCGTTCACCACGTCGGACTGCACAAATTCAGTGCATATAGTGCCTATATCATAATCACAAAGATATTTCTGTTCTTCTTGGGTCCTTCGCATGGATTGTGTTGCCCTTGAAGATGATCCATGATCAATGTCGATTTCGGAGTTTTCAGTTCCCAAATTTTGAATAAGTACGTCATTGTTTGCAGCTTCCGTTGATTCGTCTCTTTCTGAAGAGACAGGTAGAACGTTGTTTTCATGGTTAAGACAAGGCGCAAGATCTAAAAGCGATAAATCATAATATTCAATCATAAAATCAGCATACTGACAATTTTTTAGTGAACAAGTACTCGCTTATTTTTAAGAATTGATAAGGAAAAATAATGACAAACAAAATGACAAATTAACTTTCGCCTTTTTCACTTTCATTCTAGTGCATTCATATCCGTGCATTCATGTAAACATTCCAAGAGGGGAATTAAGGAACATTTTCTTTTTCTTTCGTACTCTTGTGTTTTTTGCATAAAATGAGTTAAGACGCCCATACACGGTCAAACTTGATGTACATCGAAGTGCGGATGTACAACCAAAACTATCGATTGTGAGCCAATCGGCCGGTCAAAACCCGTTGCGCGCATGGGTTTGATGAAAATCTGGATGCACATCCAATTTGACCGTGTATGACCTTTATGGATTGATACTTCAGAAAAGTCAAATCTAGTTGGCGTTTTGTTATTCTCTACTTGTTAATGTTTTAGCATTGTAATATTTTAAATCGAAGCATGCCGATTGAAATGTTTAGCTAATTTGTTTTTGAAATAAAATATATTTTAATTTGTTAGTAGAACAAATCGACGTGTATTTTAATTCGATCGATTATCCGCAAATATAATTATTTTAGTATTCAGCATCAACAAACATCTTGTTATTATTGCTCGCTGGCAAAACTTTGTGATTGTTTGTCGTTTGTCTGTGCGAAACAAATAGGAAAACAGTGACGATTGGACATAATAACACATAAGTAAGTAAAAATAGTAGATTGTGCATCGAGTGGGAGACGGACGAGTGTAATTAATAATAAAATTTTCATATTAGAAGCATTATGTTCAAACACAAATCCGGAGCTCAAAAGCGCAAAGAACGCTTAGAGCGAGAGAAAAATGAAAAGGAACATTTAAAACAGCAAAGAAACCTTTTCGGATACAATTTCGGACCGAAAAACTCGATTGCTGGAAATGTTACTGAAACTTCAGAAAGTGAGTATGCTTCAATTAATGTTAATTGGGTTTGAATGTATTATGATCATGTTTTCCATGATTTATTTTACACCCTACCATGAGAGTTGGCATCTTATCGGTAAGGATATAACTATATTATCGATATAAAAAGGTTTTTAAATTTTTTAAAATTTTATTTACGCAAGAAAAATTGCGTGATTTCAAATTTATAAGTCCGAAAAAATAAAAATTGGAAAAAATCAAGTATGAAGTAATTAAATTCAATTATAAAAGTTAAAGAAAAGCGCTTCGAAAGTCGTATTGTTACAATTGGAAATTCTATGGAGGATAGAAGTTCAAATGTCGTACTTTTAATATTATTGATTCTTTAATAAAAGTATTAAAATTAAAAATAGAACAACACGTGCTGTTAATTCGCGCATTATGTTGAAAAATAATTTTTTTGTTTCTGCAAATAGATCAAGGTTAAAAAATAGTTTGAAGTAGTTAGATTTAATGTCTCACGTCGCGGTATTATTAAAAGCGTCAAGCACGGATATGAACCACATGAATGTGAAAAAGGCGAAAAGTTAATTTGTCATTTTTGTTTGTCATTATTTTTTCTTATCAATTCTTAAAAATAAGCGAGTAGTTGTTCACTAAAAAATTGTCAGTATGCTGATTTTATGATTGAATATTATGATTTATCGCTTTTAGATCTTGCGCCTTGTCTTAACCATGAAAACAACGTTCTACCTGTCTCTTCAGAAAGAGACGAATCAACGGAAGCTGCAAACAATGACGTACTTATTCAAAATTTGGGAACTGAAAACTCCGAAATCGACATTGATCATGGATCATCTTCAAGGGCAACACAATCCATGCGAAGGACCCAAGAAGAACAGAAATATCTTTGTGATTATGATATAGGCACTATATGCACTGAATTTGTGCAGTCCGACGTGGTGAACGATATAATTCGTCGAGGTCACCAAACATTGCCGTCTTCTATTCCACGTGATCGTAACGATGAGCAATTTCCCGCCTCGCAATTATCGAAGACTTTGCCGAATGGGGAGAGGGTGGAGCGAGATTGGTTGGTGTGGAGTAGCCGTATGAACGCTTTGTATTGCTTACCTTGTCGTTTGTTAAGTACCAACACTTTCAATCGCCCAAAACTTTGCCGACCTGAAGGGTACTCAAAAAACCAAGCTTGGAAAAGCTGTATGATAAATTACCAGCTCATGAAAACAATCAAGACCACATACAGTGCTACGTTCAATGGCGCTCGTTGCAGATTCGACTTCGAGAGGAAACTTCAATTGATACACTTCTAAATGAACAGATCATCAGTGAAACCAGAAAATGGCACGAAATTTTACGTCGAATCCTGGACACTATTTTGTTTCTTGGCGAAAGAGGCCTATCATTCAGAGGTGATAGCAATCTTCTCGGAGAACGAAACAACGGCAATTTTTTGGGCGTTTTAGAACTTATCAGCCATTGCGACCTGATACTTCGCGAACATTTAGAGAAGGTTAGGATTAGTCAACAACAACACATACGTTTGCAGGTCCACTATCTTTCGGTTGAGATTCAAAACGAATTTATTCAAATCTGTGCTGAACACGTTAAATCGGCCATACTAGAAGAACGTAAAACTGCCAAATACTTCGCTATCATCGTCGATGCTACACCCGATTCGAGCCACGTCGATCAAACTACGTTCATTTTGCGGTACGTCCATTTTAACTCGAAGAAAAGGATATTTACAATTCAAGAACGATTTCTGGCTTTCGTCGATTGTAACCAAAAAACTGGCCAGGCGATCGCTGGTTTAATTGTCGATACTCTAGAAGAGTATAACATTCCTTTAGAAGACTGTCGAGCACAAGGATACGACAATGGTGCTAATATGAAAGGAGCATATAATGGGGCACAACGTCATATTCTGGAGAAAAATCCAAATGCTGTTTATTCGCCCTGTGCAACCCATAGTCACATTCAAATGGAAACAACACTGGAATAGAGCACGTGTAGTTCCACCAGAATGTTAGTATATATGTATGCATGTGGATGGGTGGGTGGGGCCCACCGGGTCCACAACTTCTGTTAAGGGCCTAATACACGAGCGCTCCATCTGACCACGCCACGCCAAAAGAGCATCAATTTGTATGCACTCGAAATTTCGTGTGTTGTTGTTGTGGCGTAGCGTGGTCGGATGGAGCGCTCGTGTATTGGGGCCTTAAGAAAGTCAGATGCACAGCTATCGTAGCCAACTAGCATAAGTAGCGCCTTCATTCAATCGCGGCACGAGCAGCCCGGTAAAATAAATGCGCTAAATTTAAAAAAAAACTTCTGAACAATTTCTTATTTTCGCTTCTAAATTCATTTATTATTTGGTAATTTACGATTCTTAGGAAAATTTCTTCAAATTGGTAAGAATTTTAGGAGAAAAAAATACAAAAAATTTGTATTGGTGAATTAGACTTACGGGCCCCTTTAGGAAGGCCGGGCCCGGGGGGATTCCCCCCGTCTCCCTCCCCCCTCTCGACAGCCCTGAACGCAAACCTTTGCCTGAGTGTGAGTTCAATTGAATTGAATGTGTTGGACTTTTCACGTTAATTTTCGGTGCCAATGAAGCTGGAGATATTACAGCTTCCCTACGCTATGTTAAGCCTCGGCCACGATAAGAGCGGCGAGCGGCACCAGAAAAATTTAATGGCTCTGATTAGAGGTGAGCGGCACTTTAGTATTGCCGCTCTACCGCTCTCCGCTCGTATCGTGGCCGAGGCTTTATTCTTTGTATACAGTAGTATGAATTGTACATTTTATATAAAAAAATCTGTACCTTGCTTGCTTAGTGTTTCCAGATGAAGAAATATATTTAGATTTTGTTTTTGATTAATCTTAATATATTTAAATTAATTTTTTATGAAGTTGCCTATTTGGTCAAGGGAAGCAGTGCTTCTTTTGCTTCCAAAGAGGAACCGCCACTGATCACTTCCAAAACCTCCAACTCGTAGCTGCTATATTTAGTTTCCGCTTCCGTGGTCTTTTTACTCATATAGTAAACTGGGTGAAGCTTACTATCCTCTTCGCATTGCTGCATCAAAATGGTTCCATATCCATCTTTGCTGGCGTCTGTGTGTACTTCAGTATGTCTTCCGTATTTAAAAATTTTAAGCACTTGTTTGTTGGTGAGGATTTCTTTCAACTTGTTGAATGCCTTTAGTTGTTGCTCCTCGAATATGAACTTAACACCATTTTTTAATAAATCGCTTAGTGGTTTAGCTACTAGCGAGTAATCTGGTACATATTTCCGGAAGTATCCCGTCAATCCTAAAAAACTTTGGAGACGTTTAATGTTGGTTGGTTGTGGCCAACTCGTTACGGCTTTTATCTTTGCTGGTGAAGGTGAAACTGAACCATTCTGTATGACTTGTCCCAAATATTCGACTTCTGTTTTTAAGAATTGGCATTTTTTCCATTTTATCTTAAGGCCACTGTTAGCTGCTACGTTAAGCACTTCTTTCAGCCTGTTAACTCCTTCTTCTATCGTTTGGGCTGGAATGATAAGATCGTCTATATAACATATAACAATACCTCTTTGAATCTCTGATGATGTAGTTTATGAAACGTTGGAATACGCTCGGAGAGTTGCATAATCCGAATGGGACTTGTTGAAACTCAAACTGTCCTTGTTGCGTGACAAAGGCTGTATATTTACGACTGTCTTCTTTGATTGACACGTGAAAAAACCCGTTCTCCAAATCTAGAGTTGAAAAAACTCTTGAACTCGGCAATTTGTCGATTTGATCCTCAATTACAGGCAGCGGATAGTGATCTTTGTGGATTCTTTTATTCACTTCTCGGAAGTCTATGCATAATCTGTGAGTGCCATCTTTTTTCTTTACCAGAACCACTGGACTGGCATAATCCGATGCACTTTCTCTAACCACCCCTTGCCTTAACCATTCCTGCACTTGCTGACTAATTATCTCCTGTTCTCTAGGTGGAAACCTTCGTGGACTTCTGTAAACTGGGGTTTCGTCTATTGGTCCAATTGTCATTTTGATTGGAGTTTCTGCCTTTGCACAAGGTTGGTAGTTGACAATTAATTTTCTGATTTCCTCAGCTGCTGCTTTATCTAGAATGTGATCTAAAATGGATAAATTTTCATGATTATTTTCATCTGTTTTTATTTTTGATAAAAAGCAATTAGATTCTTCTACTCCTCTTCTTATGACTTTTCCGTCATCACTGCTACTGCCACTGTCTTTTTCTTTAACCTGTGCTTTTGTTATGGACACTGCACTCCCATTGATGAGTACTATAGCATGCCTCAACATGTTCATCCTGATTATGACATCTGGTGTATTTGTATTGTCTTCGCTTATGTGGAACTCGACATCGTCAAATAACTCGCCATTGACTGATACATCGGCTGTAAAGGATCCCCATGTCTGAAAGCTTGCTCCAGCGCCTCGTATCGATATTCGATTTTTTCTGCAGATAAAATTTGGATTAATCTTAGCAACTACACTTTTTCTCACCAAACACATGTCACTGCCAGTGTCTATTAAAGCTTCAACTGGCTTTCCGTTTATTTTGATTTTTTGCACCATTTCGCTTTTCGTTATGACGTTTATGCACTTATCTACGTTGTTTTTTTGTTCAGGACAATTGCTCCGCTTGTGCCCAAATTTATTACAATTGAAGCACTTGGCTCCCGGTTGAGCCCCCAAATGTGGGATTCTGATGGGTTTTAAAATGAAACTCGCCAAGTTCAAATAAAAGTAATTAATCCAATATGTATTAATAAAAGTAAGCGAATTCAATATAAATAAAAGTAAGCAATTCAAGATTAATAGAAGTAATTAGTTCAATATTAAAAATAAAAAGTAACCAAAAACTACTGTCCACGTCCACGGCTAAATTAGAAGAGAGCGCAAACTGGGTTGAGAGCTCCTTAAGTGCGGTGGGGTAACGGTGTTCTCTTATAGTAGATATTTAATTCCCCACATGTACATAAGTATATATTTATTCTAATAAAGTTTTTAAAATATCTTTTAAGCCTTTCAGCTGTTCTGCTTTTTCCTTCTCAACGGCAATGTTTTCTTTTTCTAGCGTTATCAGTTCTTTAAATCTCTCTTCGTCTTTTTTGGCTTCTTTTTCCATAAAAACTAATATATCATTTCTTTTGTAATTTCTTTTTTTCGCCTCTGACCTAGATTCTTCACTTGGTAAATTTTCTTGTACTTCACATGATTCTGCTGCACCTTCAAAAGAAGTAATGGTGATGTTTCTTGGCGGGTTATAAGCATGTCTCAGTTTATACATTTCTTCGAACTGATCCCAATATTCCCACACGCTTCTGTGACGCTTCTGCCTGTCTTTTTATTTCGTTGCTTAATTCTCTGGTAGGTAGTCAAAAGATTAGAGAACTTTTTAATCGTCTCTTCTTTTGAAAACCTAAATTCAGGAGATAAGTTTTTAATATGTTTGAGTGAAGAACTGCCCGCAGAACACTCTTTTTCCGCTTTCCACTATTGAAATCTTGTTCCATTCTGAAACGTTCAGTTATCAACAGTTTACTTTCGGATGAACTCCATTTTTTTCTGTTTCCAATGCGCTATAATAAATAATAAACACAATATTTGAAAAAAGTGAAATGGTTCTAAATTTATTAATTTACTCAATAATGTTATCCATTGTCTATGATTTTCCGAACAATTAAAATGTCAGCAATCAAAATTTTATGTCTGCTCAATCTCGTCAAAATTCTGTACAAAAGCACAATTAAAATGTCAGTAGTCAACATTTTATGTCTGCTCAATCTCGTCCAAATTCTGCACAAAAGCAGAAACAGTATTACCATATAAAACGCACTGCTTTTTTGCAGAAGTTACTAAAAACGCACTGCGTGTAAATACTGCAGCAGAGCAGCGCAGAATTAGGTTTGAAAACGTAACCACAATCTTCTCTGGAAACGGCTAATCCGATTGCGATGGGACTTTCACGGGAAGATTCAGTATTTGCTTTGGCATGTTTTAGGCTTCACTCGGTTCCGACTATTGGTTCAGACGGAAAACTTGATCAGATAGTCGGAGAAAAGCGAGTGGAAACTTCTTTTATCATTCCAATTGTAAACCTCAAAGCTCGGAACGGTTAATCCGATTTTAGGACTTTCACGGGACGGGTTGATTCAGTATTAGTAGGGAAGCTGGCACTTGAAAAAATCGTGCCGTCCTAACCTTTTGCCGTTTGGTATATAAGCTTTTCAAGTAATTTCAACCATTTTTTATAATATGACATTTTTGCGGGAAGTGGACCCATCTCGAGTGGAGGGTTGAGGGGGTAAAAAAGGGGTTAAAATTGCAAAAATGTAGGTTCTTTAGGGCTAAACCGTTAAATACTAGTGGCAGAAATTTTTGGCCATTTTCTGGGGGTGGGGTGAAATGGCAACTTCAGCTAGGGGTGGCTTGGGGTAGGTGCAAACACAGGGTTAATCCCCAATACCTAAATTATGTTTTGCAGGTTTGTTATTTTTTTCATTATACGTTTTTCCTATCGCGGACACACATAAGTTTTTTTTATTAAAAGGCGTTGCAACCAGTGCTAGTATGTAAATAAATCTGTTCAAAAAGTTAAATAGCTTTTCAATTCAGGATTTAGAAAGAAGAGTAAAAAAAAGTTGAACTGCCCGATCCGGGATTTGAACCCGCAATGCTTACTTTGCTAGATCAACGCATTTACCGACTCATCTCCGTGCCATTTATCAATTTCGCGCCTTTTAAAATACTTCGACCCGTTCAAGGTGTACTAATTTTCCCAGTTTTTTATGCCTACCTTCGAACTCCTTTATCAGCCTTAAAAAAAATTGCACGGACCACCGTCGGAAGCTACCCATTCAAACAAAAAAAAAGCAAAAGAGTTATTGCGTTACAAAGTTATGCGTGAACAGGACCGAAAAATACCTACGCGTTGAATTCATAACCTCCTCCTTTTTTGAAGTCGGTTAAAAACCCCATTTACAGGTTGCCATGAACCAAAGGCATAACTCCTCTGGCAGAAAGGATGTGGGATAGGACTGCGTTTCCCAAACTTTTTTGAGCGCGACCCGGTACGTGGTTTTAAAATTTATTGCGACCTACCTTATGAAAAAACCATTTACGAAACAAATTAATTTTTTTAATAAAAATCAATTTTGTTGGTTTATTAGCTCAGTCACTTTATACATGACCTCTAAAAAAGTACAACTGGAGATTTTACAGCGGGATTCTCTTTATTTTGGAGTCGCAAATAATTTCCCAAAAGTCCATAAAGCCAACTGACCGGCCACTCAAGTTACGGCGGGTCAAAGGTCATGCAAATCAGTTTTTCCCAAATATCTCGTAAATTATCGGCTTTACGTAAATTCTGGCTAAGTAAAGTTTGTTCGAGAGATAAATCTGCATAAAAATGCCCTATACAAAATTTACATAGAACCAATGGTTTTCGAGATATGGGGCTGAGAAGACTCGGGCGTCGCGCTGCATTCGTGTTCACACCACCTTTGAAGTAGAATGCAAGCAGCGTTTTCACATGGTATCCCCAGTAGACCTAGTCCATTGGTTACTAATTGTGATATAATTTTGTTGATTATCTCTCTATCTCTTCTATTTCCACTTCTTTCATATCGTCACCTTCCTCTACACTCATCTCAGAGCAAAATAACCAAATGTGGTCGCCGTTATCATCGTTCAACTCAGGTTCAATGGTTGCATCCTCGGACATCGAATTGAGACCCGACGGACCCCAACATGACAATCCTACTTTTCTGCATCCACTTCCCATCATCCATCTCTAAGAAATGCCAACAGGAGATTTTCCAGAGGGGCTCTCTTTATTTTGGGGTCACAAATAATTACTCAAAAGTCCATAAAGCCAACTGACCGGCTACTCATGTTACGGATGGCTAAAGGTCACAAAAACCAGTTTTTCTTAAATATTTCGTAAATTTATCTGTTTTACGTTAATTTTGGCTAAATAACATTTATTCGATGGACTTTTTTATAGGTAAATGTTCAGTACCGTTGTTACTACAACGATCTAGTAACAATTGACGAACTTGAGGAAAACTTCCGTCGAGCTATTCGCGAAATAAGGCCACAAACAAAATTTGGTTAACAGAATGGGCCACTGCCAAGCCAGCCGCCGCAGCCATTTTGGGTGAAATTGTTTTACATAAATAATCGGAAGATATACTCTTTTCAATAAAGCAGCATTCACTGAAAAATATTGAATGGTGTAGTTTTAATAACAATTTCAAAAAGAAACTAACAGATGGTCACCCTTTTATATGCACCAAAGAAGGCTTAAACTGTTGAAATCTTGACGGTCTTGTAATCTGATAGCGTCTGGGATCTCATTGATAACGCTGCCACAAGCATACACAACAAACACATGCACTCGTATAGGATAATCGGTATGCGTTCCTCCACAGCTTGCCACCCAGATTTCTCGAAACTATTGGTTCTACGTAAATTTTGCATAGGACATTTTTATGCAGATTTATCTCACGAACATGCGTAAAAGCGATAATTTACGAGATTTTTGATTTTTTCGTGACCTTTGACCCTCCGTAACAAGAGTGGCCGGTCAGTTGGCTTTATGGACTTTAGGGAAATTATTTGTGACCCCAAAATAAAGAAAATCCCGCTGTAAAATCTCCAGTTGTATTTTTCTAGAGCAGGGGTTCCCAATCTTGTTTATACTGCGACTCCCTTTACAGGCTGTAATTTTTTTTGCGTCGCCTTTCTAAAAGAAAATACGTGCGTGTAGCTCTAGCAGACATTAAGATTACTTAATTTATTTTTAATGTAAAGAGAACTCCAAAGGTTATAGTCTTAATTATTATTATTTATTAGAAAATGTAACAGTACAAAAAGCTTGCTTTTCTGAGCATAACTTCTCAAATCGGTGTTGCAGTTTTGAAATCGAGATTTCATTTCTTTTTCTAAATTGATTTGTGACCTGTATTTCGACTTGATTACTGCAACCGCAGAAAAGCCAGTTTCACGCAAGTACGACACGTAGCAAACGGTAAAAGAATTTTCAAAGCTGCAGTGCTGAGAGTAGGATATTCTTGAGATACATTGCTCCAAAATTGAAATAGGTTGTCTTTGTCGAATCGTAATCGTATCACAAGATAGTTCTAACAGTTGCTCTTCCTCGACTATTGAAAGTGCAGATGGGAGTGGGCTCGATATGAATGGATCTCTAATCCAGCAATTTTATTTTCCACAATTTACTCATTAATGTCTTCAGCTATGTCATGAATGCCAAGACTAATCGTATTGTTAGGAAGAGGAATATTTTTTATTTTTTAGTCGCCGATTCTCCAATCATCACTGCAGGTAAAATAAGATCTTCAGCAATCGTGTGTGGTTTTTTGCATTTGGCAATACGGTGAGCGACCTTGTAAGAGGCAAGCAGTGCTTTGGAAGGAATAGATGCTATTGAAAACAAGGATGAATGAGTGGAAATCTAAAGAGTGGGGAGCGAGGTGATAAGACACTTATTCACTACGTGGCGTGTAGTGTAGGCCTGTGCGTACCGTCTCGCGACGACCTCAGGATAGCGCTGCGACGTTCCAGGGCGTCGCGACGCACAGTTAGGGAACCCCTGTTCTAGAGGGTTGGCCGTTTTTCTGTATAAAGTGACTGGGCTATATTTCATACACAAAAATAACAAATTAACAATTATATATTAATTTAAAGCTTTAGTAAATGAAGTAATTTTTGTTTTCACATATTTTGTCCTTATAGTCGGAGAGCCGACCGTATAAAAATGAAGGTATAAAACATCCTAACAATTTTTTGTGAGGGAGTAGTACTGCCACAGACCTAAAGGGAGCCACCTTTTATATAACCTAATTTCGCCGCGTCGTGGAATTTTGACGTCACTTCCGGCTACGATTTTTGGTGTTGGTGACGTCATAAAATACCCTAATAAAATTTATATCAAAATGAAGGTTGGAATGTGTACATTAAGATTACACTAGGGTGCCAGGCCTAAACCACCCGCATACCTGTGGCACCTTCGATTAAAGTTTTTTTTACAACCTTTTTTCTTTGTTTGGGACAAATCTTACGATCCGTTTTTCAAGTATTTCCCGATGTCCAGTGATGCTCAAATTTGGCACACACCTTTGGTTCTGGAGGCAATATAATATAGTATATTCATATGGTGTCCACTATTAAATGGCGGATATTTCTGGCGGTGGAATCTTGCGATTGATTTTTCAGCCACTTCCCGTAATTCAGTGATGCTCAAATTTGGCACAAACCTTTTGTCCGTAGACAATGCAATATAGTATATTCAATTATATGGTACATCCAACATGGCGGCCACATATGCCGGATTACCTTTTTTTTACAAACCCCCCCCCAACGTGGCTATAAAATGAAAGAGTATAACGAGTAGAACACAGCAAGCTATGTGACGTCATGCTAAATCCAATATGGCGGCCACCACGAACAACCCCTCGATATTGGTATCAAATGAAGGGTTATGATAAGTTCAATACAATTAGCTGTGTTAGTCAGATATGTGACGGCATTTTCAATATAAGAGTTTTGTTATTACATTATAATAAAATCATATTTTTGTAACCCTATGTGTATTCCAAAATATTTTCTTTTCCTTTTGTTGTTTATGATGTAAACTTAATAAGGCAAACATGAAAAAATCTGTAGTTAATAAATTATGTTATAATCTGATTAAAATCTTGGAGCATAACAAATTTTTGAGCCATGAGCTGGGATGGCAAATTTACATGATTTTCGAGTTTTGGACGTAATTTACGTAAAAAACTGTAAATTACGTAATTTCCATGTAAATAACTTTGTTTTTGTAAAAAACTCCCAAACCTCCAAAAATACATAGCACTACTGTGTTAAACAGTGTATTTATGGTATTGATCACGTTCTATGGTCAATTTACATTGTTAGTGCACAGACGAAATGTGTAAAGCAAAGAATATAGAAGTAAAAATGACCGTAAGAGCGTTTTGAATGCTAGCGGTTCATGTAACATGCTATCTGTCCCCCTCCGTACCATTGCATTGCCTTATTGTTGAATCCCCCGGCGGGAAAGTGAATGCGAATTTGACAGAGTCTGATTGTTGAAAGTGGGAAGTGTGGGCAAGTGAATGAGAATATGACAATTTATGATTTTATAAAATAAATGTTGGGCTAAAAAACCACTTGTTTGGAGTTGTGTATCCATTGCGAACTGTCATTTAATTGCCATTTGAATTTCAAAAATGAAATATGTCACTTCATATGGCAATTCCGCCCGTCGGATTGAACAATCGCAGAGACAAGTGAAAGTGAAACTCTTTAGCTGCGTGAATCCCAAATCCGCCGGATTCACCAATCAAGCCCACATGCATTGCCTTTGACTTTTGTCTTTTACATTTTTTACAAAATCCATGTAGAGAACTCCAATTTTTTCATGTAATTTACGTCATGTAATTTACGTAAATGAAATGTAGATTACATGGCTGAGTTTTTTACGTGCCATCCCAGGCCATGAGTAATAATAGGTGCGTTGCATTTTCCTTGGAGTACGTACTCCGGAGTAGTTGGGCGCACATCGGCGTAATTGCAGCTACCCCAGCCCAAATTGTGGTGTAGCAGTAGTTAAACGTAAATATAAATGAAGTCGCTTTAAATTTTATTCAAAAAAATAAAAAAAAAACTGTTTAGACAATAAATGGAGCGTTTCATTTTCATTGGAGTATGTACGCCGGCGTAGTTGGGCGCACATCAGCGTAGATGCTGCTACACCAGCCCATTCTGTGCAACCAAACCAAAAATTAATTAGTGGTACAGTTTCAACCATTTTTTTCAGATCGGTGTCGCATGAAATTTCAATTAAATTTATCAACTTCTTGTTCACTAAGATTAAACATTTCTTCCTTTTCAATTTCGACAAAAAAAAAGATCTTTAATCCGCATATTATTTGAAGGAATATCCGGAAAGTAGTCTTTAAAACTATTAGCTCCGAAAGATGTTCTTGAATTGAAACTGATAGTGTTTCTAGATGTAAATCTCCTTCATCATAGTTTGCATGGGTTTCAATAAATTTATGTAATGTTTCAAAAGATTTAAAATTTCCTGTTTAAAGTCGTTTCCACAGTCATTTTTTTAATTATTGCAGCGATTTTTTCCGATACTTTGAAAATATTTAAACCAAAGCCCATGTAGCAAATATGATGTCGCACAAATAAGCTACTTTTATTAACCACTCGAAATCGTGGAATCTATCCTTAAATGGAAAAATAGAATTTTTTTTATATGGTGGGTGTTTATTCAGAAATAACAAATCTTCGTCTTTAAGCTCAAACAGACGTTTTAAAACGTTTCCTTTTGAAAGCAGTTTTGAATTACAATACAAAAGGACGTGTTCATGATCACTCCCCATTTCCTTGCATAATTCGGTAAAAAGTCTGCTATTTAATGGACGAGATTTTATGTAGTTTACAAACTTGACACATTCCTCCAAAATTATGTTTAAATTGAAAGGCATTCATCAACCGCCAACGCTCGACCATGGATACTACAGTGCACCCATACACAATTAGTGGCTAATTCTTGAATTTGTTTAAACAACGCTTTATGACAGCCTGCTATTGCATGTGTCTCATCGCATCTTAGACCGACACACTTCATCCAATGAATACTGTGATCAGTGAATTTTTTTGTGTTTTTACAATAATTTTTCTACGACCCGGTGCCACTTTGCGAAACGCTGGGATAGGAGGTGTACACGGAAAAATTTTATGTGGACCAAAAAGTAACATTGACTCTGATACGCACCTTGGACGTGGCGGTTCAGTTCTGATTTCGGTGTCCCCAGAGTACGCCATCATCGGAACTACGAGTTCTTGAAAAATTACAAAAATCAATGTTATTAATTTTTCACTGGTGCACGGCGTACTTCTTTTAAAGCACCTGTGATACGGCAGATTGCTACAACAATAACTTGGAACTATAGCGTATACACGGGGACGTATACTTATATACATAACAGTTTATAATAGGGGTTATGCTAGTGCGCAAACCAACTTACTTATCGAACCACCTTCATACAACTTACAGGAGCCTAAGTATACAATTCGTGGGCCTTGTTCATTACAGTCCGGAGCTGCACAATGATTGCCCATTTATAAAACACAGGCACAACCAAAAACCTACAAATAAGTTAAAAAGATAATTAAAACTGACTCCACGATTTCATTTCTCAGTTAATATCTATTTTTACAAAAAAGTATCCCTTACCACAAGAAACCATCTTCCAAAGAATGCAAAATATACAACACGACCGAACTAAATCTTACACTTTTTGTTTGAATTTTCATTGTTTGCCTTAAGACAAAAGGTAAGATCTTAGGTAGCATCTCGTTTTCATTACAAATATTTCAGTAGCAACATTTAATAGAAGCTTTAAGACTGTGCCCTTTCACTTCTAATGAAAGGGCTGTACTGGCTCCACCCTTTCAATTCGTTCAAGCACCTTAGGGTTGAAAGTGATTACAATATAATTACACTGTGGGGTGTCATGTAGGCATATGCAAATTAGTTTATTCTTCAAGAGGGCGTTTTATTTACAAAAGAAGCAATTTCCGTGTAAATACATTAGTGACACTCCTTAAACACGGCTGCAAATGTTAATTTAAGTTAAAACTTTTTTCATTAAAATGTTATCCTTTAACCCTTATATGACTTGGAACTATGAAAATATTAATTGGAAACCATTAAAGATCAAATCCATTCGCAAAAGTTCCAAATAAATAAATGAATTCGCCAATTAAACCCGTGCACACCATTCTGATTGTGATAATTAAATTTTCTGGGAAACTGCTAAAGTAATCAAGGATCGTGATATAAACCTTCTGCTTATGACACACACACATCGAACAGCAATGTTCGGAGGAAAGTGAAAACGTACCAAACAATTTCCCCAATATAAACGTACACCTCCCAATAATAATTATAACCCAGGGCACCATAAGGGAAAAAAATTCCCGTATAATGACTCCAGCTTTAATTGTTATTGCCAGGTTTAGAGGGTAATTAGCGGAAATAAACCACCATCCCCCAGTTGGGTCGTGAAGAGGGCAGTGAGAAGCACGAACTTTACGATAGCCTTCAGAGCATACGGACACGATATTATTACACACACGGGCACGTATAAATCGGATATTTTGAAGAACAGTATCACGATTTCCTTGCGACTCATAACTATCCGTTCGGGACATTAATGGCGGTGCACAGGTTTATATCTACCTCCTGCGTCGTTAATCCCGGCGAAACGAGCGGCTGTGACAATGCCTGTCAAGTCATTTTCAATTCGGCTCCTGTCAGAGAATTTTACGAGCAAGCCCCAACCCCAGCATTTCTGTTTTGAATATGCACCAGTGACAGTTCTTCTATTCTGTCCAAACTGTAAAAAAAAGCTTCAAATCGAGCTCAAGCAATTGACTTTACGACTTCCAGGATTTAAGTTCATTGCCTTGGAATTTCGTTTTTATGCCAGTTTTCCCATCATTTGTGTGCACCACCACCTTGGAGCCATGGCAGCCCTTCCATTTCTCTCCCAACACACTACTTTAAAGCTCGTAAAACCACATAAGAATGGCCGATGAAAAAATTCACAAAAAGGACCTTAAGGAGAGCAACGGCAAAAAATTTAAACACGCCTCATAAAACTAATTCGCAATTTTATATTATTACTAGCTTCAACAGCGGACTTGAACTTGGCTCCCTGGCCGCTATCGAGAGAACGGATCCTTGGGGCAGGGGTGGTGAACTTTTTGGCAGGATGTTTGCATTTTGGTCGCAAGTACTTGAGTAACGAGCTTTTCTTTAGCCTTAATTGAGTGAGAGCTGTTCATTTAAGGACGAGATTTTTTCTAATGGATATGATAATGGGACGGAATTGAATAAACTTGTTGCGCTGCCAAATCTGCTTACGAAGGAGCTATTTCTTTTCTTCGCACTTTCATATCGGAGTGGATTTATAGCAAAATGGCTCAATTCATACCATAGTGAAAATCTACTAGCTTGTGAGTTTTTTTACTGATTTGCTGACATGACACTACCCTAAGATAAGTTCCAGGTGGTAGAATAACTGGAAATTAGTTTGGAAGATTTGTTTCATAAGGTAACACCAGTGACTGACATTTAAACCCCGATCCACACTATGGGACCGCTCTGGGTGCGGTCTTGGACCAGTCCCGAATTGAAAAAATATTTTATTTTATTAACAACTAGCAAAAACCCGCGTAAAAAAACTTGCACGTCCAGGATAGGAAAAACGTATAATGAAAAAAATAACAAATCTGCAAAACATAATTTTGGGAACACAACTCGACTATAGAATAATCTCTCACAGTCAGTATTTCCGACCTCCTACAACATCCAAGAGTTCAAACGCAGGGTTAATCCCCACCTTCTTCAACACCCCCTTTCCCTCCCCCTTCATATTCAGAATACGTGTCTCACCCTGTGCGGAACTTACCCAATAGCGCCCTCAACATTTTGTTCCCCTTGTTCATTGAGTTCGATATATTCTCTGTTTAAATTTTCATCAGACCCATCGATCATTGGCGGAGATGGCAAACCATAATCTTCACAGTATTTTCGCAAATTGAAAGAACAATATCTCGCCGTAACAGTATTTCATTCGCGTTCCTTCGATTATCGAGTCATGTTTTCAGTCTAACCCGACAGTCGGATAATAGTGAAAAGTATGCTAAACGCCTAATAAGATTCTGAATAATCCCGTGAAAGTCCTAAAATCGGATTAATCGTTCCGAGCTTTGAGGTTTACAATAATTGGAATGTTAAAAAAAGCTTCCACTCGCTTTGCTGCGACTATCGGACAAATTTTCCGTCTGAATCAATAGGCGGAACCTAGTGAAGCCTAGAACATGCCCAAGAAAAAACTGAATCTTCCCGTTAAAATCCTATCGCAATCGGATTAGCCGTTGTTGGTACGTAGGTAGGTAGGTTGTTATTATATACTGGCTGGAGCAATAAAAACTTTATATTCAAAATTAATTTTTAACTTTTTAGTTTATTTTAAAATAAAAGCGTATTTTTTAGTTTTTTTAAACTATATTTTTTATTTTCTACTTTTTAGTCTATTATATGTCTTCCACCATTTTGTAGTGACCGTCATATTAGATTTAAAATGACGTCACACAGCTTACTGCACTATACTCGCTTTCATTTGATGCCCATACCGAAGAGTAATCCGCCATTTTGTGCTGGCCACCATTTTGAATTTTGAATGACCCCACATAGCTTATTGTATTCTACTTGTCTTACCCTTTCATTTGATATTCATGTCGGGGGGTCCGGGAACACAATTGCAAAATTCGGCCGCCATATTGGAACCACCATCTTGATTTTTTTCCAAAAATGGTTAAATTGCATTGTCACGCGAACTATACATATGTGCAAAATTTGAAGTTGATCGGTCATATGGAAGTGGGTAAAAATCAAGTTGCAAGGTTCAAGTTTTCGGTCTAATCCGGTAGTCGAACACGGTAATCGGGCAAGATAATCGGATCCGATAGCCTGAAACATGCCCAAGAAAATACTTAATCTTCCAGTGAAAGTCCCATCGCAATCGGATAAGCCGTTTCCGAAATTAGCCCGGACAAACAGACATACAGACATACAGACACACAGACATACAGACAGACAAAAATTTTAAAAATACTTGATGTCGTGTTAATATCGTGTAAATAACCATAGGAACTTAGAAAATGACAATTATTTTGAAATCACAGACAGACCCTACAATTATATTTATATAGAAGATAACCAATTTTCCAGTTTCTTCTTTATGAACGTGCAATAACATAATATGATTGAGGCGTTGTTGGCTCATTGTACTCCTCAAGTAATTCCTTACACTGTAAAAAAATAATAATTTTGTAATTTCACATAAAGAATTTGAGAATCTCCAATACTGCATGACGTAAATGTTGATTACATGAATGTGACCTATCTTTTACACAATGTTGTGTATTTTTCTAAATCGTTTATATAGGAAAATTACAATATTTCTTAGTATTATTTATCAATGTTATGTACTGAACTTTGTACTGTAATTTTACAGTAAGAGGCGTAATTTTAGAACTTATATTTTCAGTAAAATTACAAATTGTTCATTGGAATGTAAGGTTTAAATTTTCCCTCTCATAAATATAATTCACAGGTAACAATGGAATACTCAGCTTATATATGCGAGTGTTCTTAAGTTAAGGTCAGACCTTTGACTTTGGTCAGGGTCTCGGCTCTGAACAGTTCTTGTAACTACCAAGTAAGTTTTGATAACTTTTGATGCTTAGGGCCGATTCACAATCAAAGCTTCAAGCTGCAGCCTTCAAGCTTCAAAAATTAGGATAAAAGGGTTTGTACAATGATTCACATTCACAGCTTCAAGCTGCAGTGCTCAAATAAAGCAAAACTCAGCTGAAGCTTGTAGTTTGAAGCTTTCATTGCGAATCGGTCCTTGCATGGTGAGCAAAATGCTATTTTTATGTATAGGGAGAGGGCATACACAAAAGTTTTGGAAATTTACAAAACTATGAAGGGAATCCAATACTGATTTTATTTTTACATCGCACAAATAATGTATATATTTACAACACAGTTGGTAAAAATACGTAAAGTAGAATTGGAATATTCCTAATAATATATATTGCAAATTTTCAAAACTGCTGGTGAATAAAACATCCAGTATTTTTTTTGTAAAATTACCACAGACATTTTTTACAGTGTAGGTGTCGTAAGGCACTAAATATTCTTTCCCCTGAAGCGGCCGAAGCGGGAATTGTCATTACTAGGACTGAAAATAAAAACATGCACAATTGATTGAACACTGAATAGTGAAGTCTCTTCCTCTTGTTAATGAATTTGCTCACCTAAAAGCTGTGAAACCTGTTTAAACACTTGTTTTTAAAGTATCTGATTCTCCAGCGAGAACTGCAGCTAAGGCAGAGCAAGTAGTAATAGAGTCGACTGGAAGATTTTTGATAAGTTTCAATTCAGTTCCGAGATTATGTACGAGATTATGTTGCGCAGATTTCAAAATGGTAACTTTTCATTGTCAAATTGCGCGAATATTATGAAATTAATAAATTTAGCCCTTGAAATTGCCGGTCGTAGAGGGGGAGCTCGGCCCCCTCTCTGAAAATTATGTGGAGGCGCGGGCCCGAGCCCCCGGTTCCGACGCCACTGCCGTCAAGTTTTAAACTGAGAACTTCTCTATGATGTGATGAATGGTTTATTGATTTTATTCTCTGTATGTGTATCTATTTCTGCAGTAAAACACTTCATTGTCACACTTCTTAAGGCCCGTCCTCACTACGCGGACTTAGAATCCACGCGCTTTTGGTCGTACGGCCAGCCAAAAGCGCGCGTGATCTTTTAATTTTCTGAGTCATGAGTGAGAAAAAATCAATTCTCATTTGAAACGACGTACGCGCTTTTGAAAAGCTCATAGTGTGTGGACGCACAATGTACCTTTTTAACCACAGCCTTTTGTCCGCGTTGTTTGGCCGCACGGCCTTTACCATGGACAAAGTCGTAAAAAAGTCATAAAACTCTATATGAAAAAAAAGGCAAAAGCGCGTACGACCCAAGACCGCGTAGTGTGGCCACACCATTAAAAGATATAACAAAAATGTTTTGCTAGCAAACGCAGTCTTTCGTTGTGAGATTAATTGACTTATTCTGGAAGTGCACTCCTCTGAAATTGTAAAAGTGCACTGTTTCCCTTTAATACTTAATAGCTTTGCTATAGCTCTATTCCAGCACCTTAGTATTCTCATATATTTTCGTTCTTCTCCAGCTCCTGCCTACATGACATAAAAATCGGTGTTTTTTATTGAAACATAAATATATTTTACTGAAAACAATTTCAAACCTTGCTGCAGTTTATGCACAAAAGTTCACAAGAAGCAAGGTTGTAAACTTTGATTAGCCTCGGAGCTATCAGGTTGCTACAGTTCTACTACAAAACACGCACAAATCAAAAATATTAAAATCTTTATCTTACGCGGCGAAGCCCATAAAGAAAGCTCAGCTGCAGAGGCAATAACAACGAATTACTCAATAATTTCCATTTATATGAATTGGATATAAATTGTTCATATGTATATGATCAATATTTCTTTTGTTATCTTTCGTTCCGGCAACTTAAGGGAGCGGGCGGCATGGGAATACTTAAATATCATAGAAAGTACACCATTACGCCTACACTTCAAAAAAGGGCCACATATGGCTGGAATATAAAATCAAAAAGCAAAGAACACCCCAAATTGTAGCTATAACAATAGCGCAAATTAAATGGGCTATAAACATTGAAAGCAGCACTAAAGCGCTCCCCAGCGCTGCCTGACTAGAAGCCTAGGTGGTATTTTTACCTTTCCACGTAGATCTGATCTTGGAAGGACGAAAAACGGAATACAAGGAGTGAAATTAATGCGGAAAAGAATGTTTTACTCCTGCCTACGTAATATGCCAGCAATATTACCCAGGATATCCGTTTATGATCCATGCTGCATAGTGAGTAGCTGAACAGAGGTGCTCCTTGTCATATCTGTCGTATATACTAGACACATATGTGCTCTTCTGCTCCTGTTTTACTCTCCCCCGACAGTATTGCTACCGCAAGGACGTGCGTTCGTCTGGTATACGGCTGGTGTACGCCTGGTGCGTTACGTCTTACGTTTATTAATGCAACGGAAAGTGAATATAAATTGGAAAGTTATTGGCTATGATCCTGATCCAGACTCCTGACTGCTGTCTTTTGGGGAAGCACTTCTTTTCCGCTCCACCACGCTCACAGTCCCTGATGGTGGACAAGTAAGCAAGAAGCAAAGGGATGAGCGGGATACGGTTCGCTCGCTTTTTATTATCCGCATTGATAATATTGTTTTCTACCCCCTACGAGAGAAGTTATTGCCAAATACGTAGACATGTAATTTTGGGGTTGGTCCATCTCGTAGTCGGTATGCATCCGAATAGGGATATCTGTCAACCCCTATAAGAGATTGCCTAGGTACAAACAGGGTTCTTAAGAGGGGGAGCCTTCACGTAAGTAGTTTTTTCGGTTTACTGATTTTCATGGTTTAATGCTCTCTGATTTTATTAGACTCATGACGTACAATCTCTGTTCGTTCCTAAGCCACACTGCATGTGTTCTTCAACTTTATGTACATGATGGCTGGTAAAAGAAGTCAAATAAGGGATGGGGTACGCTTCAAAACGTTTTTTTGTTTTGTTTTTCGGTTGCCTTTTTTCATTTTTGTTTGGAGTTTTTTTCTATTATCCTTGTAGAGACAAACATCTCCTTACGCGTCCGCAAGGAAGGGTGATTTTGTTAAATTGAGTTTGTTTGTAAGCAGACCACTTGATGTGACACACGTCATTGTGCGATTTCTTATTGTGGTCATGAGAGGGTTAGAAAATAATATATTAGGTCATTCAGTGCAGACGTCCCTGGTATCATTTTGGCTTGAGCGTGAAGAATGTAAGAATTAAAATAAAATTGTCCATTGTCAATGGAGAAATGTGTAAAAAAAATTAAAATAACACAAAAAATTAAATACTATACACTACTTGCAATCAGCAATATCAGCCTCTCTTATTTTACACTTTACCTAGTACTAGTGTGCGGCCGGCCTAAATATTCAATTTTACAAACTTTAAAATTCTTATTAAAAAGTTCTAATTAATTTTAGGCTAGTGCCAAAGCGGATTTAAATGAGGAAAAAAAAATTAATAGCAGGGAGGGACCAGCAATGAAATGTCGTTAAGGTTATAACTAAAAGAAACAAAACATTTTAAACTCGAAAAAAAGGGAAATGGTAAAATGGGGCTATCAGCGCAAAAGTGGTGTAACCCCATGCTATTTAAACCACCGGTGTAGTCAGCTTACTCGCTTTTTGCTCTATTACTTCGCTATATTTGTTCTTTCCAACAGTTATGTTATGTACTGTTATGTTTTTGGAAGGCAAATAGCAGCTTACTCCACTATTGTATTGAAAGTTCATAATGCAAGGAATGCATATTACACCAAAACCGCAACCAGCTTAAATTGTGGATTACACCACTTTTGCGCTGATAGCCTCAAATGGGGATGCTATTTAGGCCTTGAAAACGATTTTTTGCGATTTGCGGTGAAACATGACCTCCTAGTGAAAAATGTTTAATACAAAAGCTGTAGATGTAGCTGTAAATTTATTTAAGTTCTGTTATTAAAATTTAATCCCTCATTAACAGAAAAAATTAAAAAATTTGAAAAAATCGAGAAATATGTACGTGATTCGAAAAATCAAGTGTTCGGTTTTTCTTAATTTTAAGCGGTTTAATGAAAATAAAGTATCGAAATGTATAGACCATTTGAAACTAGACATTTCAATGGTCAACTGAACACTTATTGAATATCAAAATTCGAAAGAAACATCAATAAAGTTGTCCATGCAAGATAAGGGTTTCTTTTCGAAAAATGTTAATTTCTGGGAAACTATCCGTTTTCCAAACAAACAAAATCATGCTTATTTAACGCAACACAAGGTATACTCTTACAAATTTTCATGTAAATTGAATTATTTTTACGGGAGAAAAAAATTAAAAACTGAAAAATCGATTTTCCGCAATTTTCTTGGAAAATTTGGGGTTATGTCAAAATATGTTAAATACAAAAGTTTTAGATCTTTTTATTATCTACAAGTTTTGTATTAAACATTTTTCACTAAGATGTCATGTTTCACCGCAAATCGTAAAAAATCTAGTAGGGGAGCTGCCACTCGAAAAAATCGTGTCGTCCCAACCTTCTGCCGTTTGGTATATAAGCTTTTCAGGTAATTTCAAGCATTTTTTATAATATAAAATTTTTGCGGGAAGTGGACCCATCTCGAGTTAGGGGGTTGGGGGGTAAAAAGGGGTTGGAAGTGAAAAAAAATTCTGCCGAGGCGTATGTGAGTTCTTTGAGGGCTAAATAACCGTTTAATATAAGTGGCAGACATTTTTGACCATTTGCATCCTCCCCAAGCCACCCCTAGCTGAAGTTGCCATTTCAACCCTACACCCCAGCAAATGGTCCAAAATTTCACCCACTTATATTTAACGGTTATTTAGCCCTAAAAGAGCCTACATACGCAGCGGCAGAATTTTTTTTCAATTTTAACCCCTAACTCGAGATGGGTCCACTTCCGGCAAAAATGTTATATTATAAAAAATGCTTGAAATTATATACCAAGCTTATATACCAAACGGCAGAAGAAGCTCCCCTACTAATCGTTTTTAACCCCTAAATAACATCCCCATTTTACCATTTCCCTTTTTTCCGAGTTTAAATTTTATTTTTCTTTTAGACATTTCATTGCTGATTGACCTTTACGACATTTCATTGCTGGTCCCTCCCTGCTATTAATTTTTTTCCAAAAAACTATCGGCACTAGTCTATTTATATAAAATACAAAGTTCAAAATTAACATTTTAACTTGAAAACGAATTCAAAAACCGAACAACGTTTTTTTTGAAAATTCAATGGCGAAACTTCGGATCTAGCTCTGAGGTAAAAGAAAAGTTTAAGTTTTCAGAGAGGTTTTGGGCTACTATGACTCTCACGGTGAGGACAGAAAATTCTTAGGAAATCTAACTACAAGTCTGGAGCGATATGAAATTGGGAAATTAGCTCGAAATAAAATAATATAGGAATAGGAATAAAAAACTTTATATGACAAGTTTTAGATTCAAATAGAAAATTAGTTTTAGAGAAAGAGATTTATATTACATGTTGGAAGATTTTAAATGGGAGATAATATAGATAATAGGCTTTACCGTAACATTGGTGGAAAAAGCGCTGTCCACTGGATACACAACCAGCGACGGTAGTAGCGAGTGCGGGACGCTATGTTCCTGCCCATCAGCGAAGGAATACAAATCATGCGGGACAGATAACACAACGACGAACAGGCAAATAGAAAAGGACAATGATTGGAATTTTTACATCGAACGTGCGAACGTCACACAGTGGTGCCAAATCCAAAAAAGCTGGCCAAAAGTCGAAAAGTGTTCTAAATGATCTCAAATTGCTTAGTCGGGGGTTTTCGGGGTCGCTGATGACGGATTCGTTACCAGAATTGAGATTTTAAAAACGGCGGACTCAATATGGTGGGCATAGCCTCCCCAAGAAGTCAAAAACTTTAGTAAATAATACGCAAACATATTAATCTTAGGTTTTCGGGGCCGCTAATTACGAATCCGTTAACTATAGTTGAATTTTACAAAAAAAATATAGTTTAAAAAAACTAAAAAAACACGCTTTTATTTTAATTAAAATAAACTAAAAAGTAAAAAATAATTTTGAATGTAAAGTTTTTATTGCTCCATCCAGTATATTAGTAGTTTTTATTAAGTGATTTTATTTTATTTCTCATTATTAAGGACTTACAACTATTGAGATACAGTTTTAATGCCAAAGTAAAGTTATCGAAGTTTTATTTATTCCACCTAAATTTAGACACGCCGACAGATTAGGCAAAAGTGGTGCTTGGATCAATTAGTATATAGAGGTGAGCGAAAATTCCATTGGCTCTCATAGGTCGAGCTTTCTGAGCCGATCTAACTCTTTGAGTGATTTTTTATCATGAGGCTCGTGAATAACTTTACAAGGATCCAAATAGTTTATAGCTAGACCTTCTAACTTCCTAACGCGACTGAGCGCGACATAAGCCTGCCCCTTGGTAAAAATTTTAGAGCCTAAATCTAGAACAGCTTTATCTAGCCCAATCAGAAAAACAAAAATCGAGTGTGACGTAAATTGCGTCTGACGGCCGCCATATTGTTTTTTTAAAAATTAACTTAGCCTATGTTACTCAGACTCATTAAACGATTCTAACGGTACCCCAGCCATCTAAATCCGTTCAGGCGTTTAGAAGTATGGTGGTACAAAGCAACGTACATACACCCAACCTAAACACATTACGCTCCTTTTTTTGGGGCAGTCGTGTAAAAATAATTCTCTTAAGACGACTTTTTGATTCAGTTTTATTATTAGGTTGCTGTGGTCCTTCAGCTATTTTTAAATGTTTGGTGTGAATCAGAGCAAAATTATTGATTAACAGTAAAAATAACTTCATTGAATTTTTGAAAACCTTTAGCATATTCGAAATTCAGAAGATTAAAACCATTCTAAGTATATTGTATAATATTATAAATTCAGCCAACTTTGGTAGAAAATATATTGAAATATTATATTTTAATCGCAGCTTTAATATCCCACGTTAAACTCGCTTTTTTTCTATTTTTGTTGACAGCTTGGAATTATTAATTTAAAATACCCCCAATTTACACAGCAATGAAATATATTTCCCTCCAGTGACGACGTATAACTTTCGATATCGAGATATTTACTTGTCACAAATCTAGAAGGCTCAAAGTATCCTTTCCATATTAAAAAGATACTCTAACAAGTCTATGTCCTCTTTTCCCCCGTTCTTACAGGCAGCTCCATTAGAGCTTCTATTAATAGCTTTTGAAAGGTGACTCAGTAGACCAGGATAAATTCTTTATTTACTACAACAAGGACAATATACATAGTTGCTGCTACCCGTTGTTCGATCGTCAAATTAAATGAGAGAGACACTTTAAAAGCAATTTCCTCTTCAAACAATTTTCCCGTCCTGCATCCGTTCAGTTATTCCCTACGTCCCCATATACAGGAACCTAGACAATCCTATCCAGGTTCATGTTTCGCTAACACCTGGATACTAACAAAAGTAGGATAAATTCCGGGGAGGTGACTTCGAGTGTGAAGTAAACACCTCTTTCAGAGTAAATAGTCGAACAATTTAGCATTTCAGTTTACAAAGCTGAGAAAAAAGCTAACAACAAAATCCTGGATATACAAGGACGAAGGAAAATGTTGCAGAAAAAAATAGAATGAGAAGAGGAAGATGGTGATGAAAAAAAATAAAGGAAATCAGCCAAAGGTAGAAATAAATAAATTGTAACGAAATGGTGAGAGTAAAAAGGATTCCGTCATCAAACAGCTCCGACTATCTGCCAGGATACTGAAGAGGGGATGTCAATAAGAAAGGATTTATGTAAACAGTAATCACGCATCATCATTGAAGGTATTCTGTTGTTCGGCTGGAAAAGGGTTTCCCATCTGATGTGGCCGTACTTGAAAATACATGAACCTGATAGATTTTGTTAATTTTATAGGAAATACTAAATTATGGAAAACTTGAGATGGGTATTCTTGGGTAATGTAAATCTGCGATCTACGTATTATTCGTTTTACTGGGATAGCTTAAAGCATTAATTGAATTTCGTGTAGTTATTCATGCAAAATTCTGTACGGTAATGTAACTAATATGTTAGTAATAATTTTAACTTTTCGCTTCCTGCCTCAAGCCATACATTAATGGCGCTCGTTTTAATATAAAATTTCTCCATTTCTCGTCGCCATTTATTCATAAATCGTTTACAGTCGAGGGACTTTCTCTAATTATTGTTTTCTGTCGTCCAATAAAATTCGTATAAATTAACAAAACTTTTTTATTATAGAGAAATAAGATTAATTCAAATTTTTTTCATTTTCTGGTTCTTGTATGAACTTTGTGTGTAATAATATAGCCAATTTTCAGTACTTCATCCAGTAAAATAAGAGGAGAAGACAGATGTAACGGCGTGCCTATTTTTATACCTTGTAGTAGCCACTTTACAAAAAACACGAACAACTTGAAAAAAAAGTTTTTGTAAAAATAGGAAGGCCAGGAAAAACGAAAAAAAGGAAACAAATCTGAGAAAAGGGAGTCAGGTTTTTCTGGTCGACAAGGACACACGAGCTTTTAGGGATTTTTTTTTAAATATAGAACGTTACTCATCCAAAAGCTTGCGAAGTATCCCGAGTAAAAATAATTATATAGAAAGATATATAATTGGATATATTTATATATAAATTAATTATATATAATTATATATGAAATTTGGCTCGATATAATTATATAGAATTATATATTTTTATATATAATAAGGAAAATCATATACAATTGTATAGAATTGTATATATGCAATTATATCTTTTATTTCGCCGATTTTCTCAGACATGGAATGTTCTATATGCTTTTTATCGTGGTAGGGCGCCAGTTATTTTTAAGAGCGTGATCGTGGCTAAACTCTAAAGCAGATATAATGAGATATTTTTGACAGCATACCTATACCTGTTAAATGATACAATATATAATTCTATATTATTATATATTATTATATACAATTATATAAAATCATCTAAAACTGTTGAAATATTTTATATAAGATTTTATATAATTTGATATAAATATATATGATTATATATTTTTCTATATAATTATTTTTACTCGGGATAAAATAAAGTTTTGTTTGAAAATATTGAACGTTACTTAACCAAAAGTGTACTAAATATAACATAAATTTCATTATACAACTTTCTGCATTCCAAAGTTTGCGACATATAAAATAAAGTTTTAGTGAAAAATAACGGAAAAAATGTTATGCAATTAATAGGTGGCGAAATATAAAAATAAAGTGTTGTACGAAAAATTACACCACAACCGTGCTGCGAATATAATCCGACCTGTGCAAAGTGTCAACCAGATAGAGGAAAATAACAGTTGGAGCTGAAGAACGCAATGTTCACGGCCAAGGAAAGTCAGGCGAATCTGTATTTGGGGCTAACGAAAATAAGAACCAGAGCGGACGATTAAGAGCCGCTCCCCCACAGTAAGATAAGTAATTTGTTCTAGTTTTTTATTCGCGGCGCCCACTTGCCCTTACGAAAGTGACCGAGGTCTCATTGAAGATAGGATCGTAACCCATCGAAGAGGACCCGGAACAAGTACCCCCCGGTATCTGCCCCTGAGACTTATAAATATATGAATATATGAATTGGAAATTTAGTTTAAGTAGTTAAGTTTTTTTTTGAATTTATTTTTTTTGCCTTGATTGAATACACTGATTGTTTGCTTTTATATAGCATTAATTTTTTTTCAATTTATTACTTCAGGTTAGCAAATTTTTTTCGCATTCCTTTAAATTGCTGTAAGCGACTACAGGGTTTTGGGTGGTGTTGCGCCATCATTTTGTTTTTTTCAGAGTCCCACATGGTCAAGCGCGCTGGTACCAGGGCGGCTACCCGCTGTTTTGGGTTTTTGAGTTTGCAGTTATAGGTGAAAGACGATACCGTCAAAATAAATAAATTATAGTCACCCATTACCCAAGCCGCCACCACTAAGGGTATCAGCTAATAGCTGAATTTTGTTAGCATTAGTTCTATTATCTGGTAATGTCTAGTATAAGGCATCTGCAATTTATTCGCCGAATTTATTACTGGAATAAATCTTTCTTAGTTCAAAAGCGTTTACATCTCGACACAAACTTACGTACATTTATTCCTAGAACAAGAGCTCAAAAATATTCGTGAATAAATTCACCGAATATAATTCAGAATAGTTTACATTATAAATAAAATTCTATGTAGAAATTGCAGAAGCGTTTACATATAGCAAAAACGTTCTTGTGAATTTTGCAACGAATAAAATTCGATGTGATTTTATAGATGCTAATGTACAATCAGTTTACACTCTTAGGGCCGTTTTCACCATCTGCGGTTAAACGTTAACTGAAACTTTAACCAGCAGTTAGTCAAAAATGCGTTTCACAATCTCTGGTAAGAGTCAATTTGTCAGTTAATTTTCATTTAACTGGTAGTCAATTTAACCGAAAGAATTTCTTCTGGTTAATTAATTTAACTGAAAGTTTGACACTTGGATTGACATTTTTGCACTTTGGTTTTAATATGGAAAATATGAATTTAATTTTTAGTCATGCTCAAAAGATTAATAGAAACTATGTGCAAATTCGACGATTCAATTGATGAAGATCAAGAATATATAAGTGTTCGAAGTTTTCTTTTAATAAATATTGACACTTCTGACATTTGATGTACTGTAACTATAAAAAAACTAGTACATTTTAACTTTAACTTCAAGTTTGTTAATCATAGTTGGCGAAAACGACATTTTTTTACTGGCACTTTACGGTCACAATTAAATTAACTACAAGTTTAGAAACTGGAAGTATACTGACAGTTTAACCGGAGATGGTGAAAACGGCCCTTATTCGAATATATTCAACTTACAGAAGTGTACGTACACATTTATTTCGTATTTTGCACATGTGATTTTTTCTTTACAAATTAAAAATAAATTTAAAAATAAAACTATAAATGTAAAATGAGACCATCAAAAAAAAATTAGCTGCTGCTGCAATAGTGTTATTAACTTCCGAGAATAACGAAGTCATGGATAAAAAGCAAACACGTGTTTGGGTGAAAAATTGGATTTTAAAAAGGGATAAGTGTGGAGCATTCCAACAAATTATGTCCGAGCTCTTGATAGAAGATCCTATGCAAATGCGTAATTTTTTTCGGATGACAGCAAGTGACTTTGAAGAGCGTCTCAAGAATTGCTCCAATTGTCCAGAAAAAAATACGCATTTTCGAAAGGCAATTTCTGTACAAGAGCGGCTGGCAGTCACTGATACTTTGCGTCAGATAAGTGTGATCGTATAAAAAAATCCAAAACAACAGTAGACGGTCAAAACTTCACGGGCACGGTAAAACCCCTGAATGATATTCATTTTGCCCGAGTAAGGCGGAGTGATAAACTTAGGGCCGTTTTCGCCATCTCCGGTTAAACGTTAACTGAAACTTTAACCAGCAGTTAGTTAAAAATGCCGTTTCACAATCTCTGGTTAGAGCCAATCTGTCAGTTAATTTTCATTTAACAGTCAATTTAACCGAGAGAATTTCTTCTGGTTAACTAATTTAACTGAAAGTTTGACATTGGGATTGACATTTTTGCACTTTGGTTTTAATATGGAAAACATGAATTTAATTTTTCGCCATTCTGAAAGGATCAATAGAAATTATGTGCAAATTCGACGATTCAAGTGACGAGGATCAAAAATGTATAAGTGTTCGAAGTGTTCTTTTAATAAAAATTGACACTTCTGACATTTGATGTACTGTAACTATCAAAAAACTAGTACATTTTAACTTTAACTTCCAGTTTGTTTACTCATAGTTGGCGAAAACGAAATTTTTTTACTGGCACTTTACGGTCACCGTTAAATTAACTACAAGTTTAGCAACTGGAAGTTTACTGACAGTTTAACTGGAGATGGTGAAAACGGCCCTTAATGAGTTTACGTCCAAATATTCCGCAAAAAAGCCATATTTAAACCTGAACCTATCCCATACTCGCGCATTGTATCACAGATAATTTGTAAAGATGTTTTATTGTTTAGAATTAAATTTGCTTTAACTTTTTTTCTTTTAATTTTAACAAAACGTTTTCTGTGCAGGCTCCATATAACTCGAATCAAAAACTAGAAAAAATTCTAACTAATTGCTCCTTTAATCCCTCATGGGACATAGGGCGGAAACAGTTACCCTCCAGCGGACTCTGTTTTGCGCGACAGCTCTCAGCTCTGACCAGGATCTCCCGGTTGTTGCGGCCTCTGATAATAGGGTTCTCCTCCACGTTGTTCTAGGTCTTCCGACTCGACGGGATCCTTGCGGATTCCAGTCAAGGGCCTGTTTGGCTAGATTATTGTCTTCGCGTCGCAAGGTGTGGCCAATCCAATTCCATTTCCTTCGCCTGATTTGGTCGTCTATCCTTTCTTGGCCGGCACGGCGCCATAGTTCTTCATTTGAAATTCTATCTTGCCAGCGGATTTTTAGGATACGACGTAGGCATCTGTTGATGAAAACTTGTAGGCGCCCTGTGATGAATTGGGTGACTTTCCATGTTTCGCAACCGTACAAAAGAACTGCCTTAACGTTGGAGTTGAACAGCCGCAATTTGGTGTTAATTGAGATCTCCGTCGATCTCCATATGTGAAACAGGCATGCATATGCGCTTCTTGCTTTATTTATTCTGGAACTGGCGTCTTCTTCTGTACCGCCGTTTTCGGTAATAATACTACCGAGGTAACAGAATTTGTCTACCAGTTCCACGTCACGGTTATTTAGCGCTGTCCGTTCAAGGGTGTTTGCATTTATCCGCATTTCTTTTGTTTTAGTCGGATTTAACCTTAAGCCCGCCGAGCTATTTTCTGTTGCCAATTTGTTTAACATTTTTTTGAGGTCCTGGTGTCTGTGGGCCAGCAAACAGATATCATCCGCGTAGTCGAGATCCTTAAGGCGGTCTAGCAATCCCCATTGTATGCCACCTGTTCTTCTATCTAGAGCGCTGACAAGAATGTCGTTTATTACTATAAGAAATAGTAATGGTGAAAGTAGACATCCTTGTCGTACTCCTGAGCTCACTTCAAAGCTGTCGGATGATTTTCCATTATGGAGAACTCTGCATTTGGAATTGTTGTATAGAGCTTTTATCAATTCTATTATTTTGTCCGGCAGTCCACGTTTCCGTAGAGCTCGCCATATAAAGCTCCTATTGACCGAGTCGAACGCTTTCTCATAGTCTACGAAAGCAAGGTAAAGGGGGGATCGAAATTCAGTAGACTGCTCTACTATGATTCTCAAGGTGTTAATATGGTCTATGCAGGAGCGGCCCTTTCTGAATCCAGCCTGCTGTCTTCTAAGCGTTCGATCTACTGCCTCTCTTATCCTAGATAGTAATATATGGGACAAGATTTTTCCCACCGTAGATAATAAACAGATGCCTCTCCAGTTGTCACATATGGTTAGGTCCCCCTTTTTTGGTATTTTGACTATGATACCTTCCGTCCAATCCTCCGGAAAGGTACAGGTGTTCCATGCTATTTCCATGATTGGCTGTAGCGCATCTGCTATGAGGCTTGAGTCGGCTTTCAACAATTCTGGCGGGATGCCATCTTTTCCAGCTGCTTTACCATTGGCCATTACATGAATTGCGGTTACTATTTCTGTCTTGGATGGTGCACGAGTGGCGATTCTTATTGGCTGTGCATTGTTGTTATTTTCTTCAGGTTCCTGCGAAAAGGAACCATTCAGGGCGGCGAAGAAGTAGTCTCTCCATCTTTGGAGTTGCTCCTCGTCGCTGCACAGCAGCCTTCCATCCGCACTCTTTACGGCATGCTTTTTAGTAGAGTGCTTTCCCGAGAGCTGCTTAGTAATTTGGTACAGAACCTTACTGTTGCCTGTGTTTGCCGCGTTTTCCGCTTTTTCTGCGAGCTCATTTATCTGCCGCCTTTTATCACGCCGGACACTTATCTTTACCTCCCGGTGTAATTGGGAGTATTCCCGTTCAAGTTGTTTGCGTCTTTCCGGGTCGCTTGTAGAGTTCACGTTATTTTTGAGGGCCCTTCTGCGTTCTATTTTTTGCCAGGTTGTGTCCGAGATCCAGTGTTGCTGGTTTCTTTGGACATAACCGATGCTTGTTTCCGCTGCTGTTATTATAGCGCCCTTTGTTGTGCTCCACAGCTCTTCAATGTTCGTGTCGTCAGAAACGGTTTGCTGGTTTAAAAATTCGCATATAGATAAAAATTTGTTCATGTTTTATCGTGCACGCTCTAAACTAAAATATAAAACTTTTAGGAAAATATCGGAGATACACTCTTCAGGATATTCAAGGATGAAGGATAAAAGAGTTATTCATCATATCCATTTTCATAGATATTTTAAGGTGGCATTTTTATTTTAAATGGAATAGTTCACTGTTCTAGCCTGCAAAGGGACATTTATGTACGAATTATTAAAGGAGCTCCAAATCCGATTTTAGCGAAATTTTCAAAATGCTATTAAATAATTTTTCTTCGTATGTAAAATTTCAAAAAAATCGATAAGATTATGACCGATTATGATTTCGAATCTGAAAATAAATAAATAAAAAACAAAAAACGTTAAATTCAACTGAATATATTCAAAAGTAGAAATCAGTTCTACTTGTGAATTTTTTCCAATTTCTACAATACAAACATAAAATTCTGTAAACACCAAAGCAACTGCTGATGTTTCATGAATTTATTCACTCTCATTCTCTTCCGTGAACTTCTACGAACTTTTCGGATAGTGAATATATAGCAAAGGGATTTACATTGCAACTAGTTTTGCTGAACTAATTTCACTAAATTTTTTTAGAAATATAGTGAACTTCCCAAATGTATCACCGGAATTTATTCCAATAATAATTGCGCGAATAAAATTCATCTCTTGTTTCAAAATAGTTTACATTAGCTTTCTGAATTTCTTCCTCGATAGAAAGTGAACTTTTATGAATAAAATTCCTATCGAAAAATTCGCGAATAAATTCCAGATGTAAACCCCGCCTAAGAGTTTCATATTAAAAGATTTTATATACTGTCTGATCGATGGGTTTTTGTTGTCATATTTTGGTTTAATACAGTTTCGACAAGAGAGTTTAATACGATGAGTGGCTAAATCCAAGAGTGGTACAGCAGCGGCCGATGTAACTCTCTCCGAACTTTCTAGCAGGTAGGCCTCTGCTTTCTTATCCGTACTCCGTGTCCGCCCGGATGGGAGACGCGCTCATGCAGGTGAGTGATGATGCAAGGAAATATGCAGGAGTTATTTCCAGGGTCTCCCCACACCCCGACCCCTCGACGAACAGCCTTTCTCACCGGGGTCTACCGCCTAAGTAAATGTTTAGTCAAGAAGACAAAATTATTGAGTTATTGTGTGAGTGACGCCCGCGGCGCCCGCGAAACAGATATATCGCTGTATTTTTTTAACCGACGCGCGTACAAGCTTGTGATTCCGAGCCAACTCAGTTGTCGGTCAACACTGCCGAATGACGCCCGCTGCTGTTCGGTAAGTAACACGGTTTTGTTTCTATGGCGACGCGTTGCTCTCGTAAGGCGCATGTTTTCTGTTTTCTACAGAAGACTTCTGATTTTTGTTGTTGTTATTACTTTTTGAACGATTTACATAATTCCTACATAATTTTCTTATAATTAAAAAATAATGATATAAATTTATGTTTTATTTACTTATTATTAATGTAGCACTTCATTAAAGTTATAGAAAAAAGAATAATTATTTAAATTTGTAAATAAATCGGTTTTTAAAAATGTGCGCCTCTCAGGCGCCTGCTTATCTTTTCAGTACTATAAAATAACGTTATCTTTCTAGGGTTAAATAACAGCTACCTTTTTAGGTGGAACTTCTTATGTCGCGGTGGGGTCAGCTGGCTTGCTGGGAAAAGGAAGCATCAGCCTTGAAAATCATAGAATATAAATTTTAGACAATTTTATATATTTAGGGGCAATACTTAATGCGAAGTGAGAATATATAAAAAGATCTGAGGTTCGCCATTGACCAAAAAAACATAATTAAGTCTCCCTCGCTGTCGCACTCCGTAGGTCTAGCCACAGACAATCTCCCGAGTTCCTCTTCACTCATATGAGCTGGTTGCTCTTCCTACCGGAGCCGATAGGCCGATAGCGCTCACAGATCTCATCGATGTAGAGTTTCCAGAATCGTCCTTCCTCACTTCCTCACATAAGGGGAAAACAATTCTTCTAAGGGCTTTCCTCTCGAACCCGGCTATATGTTTATTATGCAGCAGAAAATGAGAATCGCCACTCGTGCACCATCCAAGACAGAAATAGTGACCGCAATTCATGCAATGGCCAATGGTAAAGCAGCTGGAAGAGATGGCATCGCGTCAGAATTGTTGAAAGCCAACTCAAGCCTCATAGCAGATGCGCTACAGCCAATCCTGGAAATAGCATAGAAGACCTGTACCTTTCCGGAGGATTGGACGGAAAGTATCATAGTGAAAATACCAAAAAAGGGGGACCTTACAATATGTGACAACTGGAGAGGCATCTGTCTATTATCTACTGTGGGCAAAATCTTGTCCCACATATTATTATCAAGGATAAGAGAGGCAGTAGATAGAACGCTTAGAAGACAGCAGGGTGGATTCAGAAAGGGCCGCTCCTGCATAGACCACATTAACACCTTGAGAATCATAGTGGAGCAGTCTTCGTAGACTATGAGAAAGTGTTCGACTCTGTTAATAGGAGCTTTATATGGCGAGCTCTACGGGAACGTGGACTGCCTGAGCAAATAATAGAATTGATAAAAGCTCTATACAATAATTCCAAATGCAGAGTTCTTCACAATGGAAAATTATCCGACAGTTTTTAGATGAGCTCAGGAATACGACAAGGATGCCTACTTTCACCATTACTATTTCTTATAGTAATAAACGACATTCTTATCAGCGCTCTAGATAGAAGAACAGGTGGCATACAATGGGGATTGCTAGACCGCCTTAAGGATCTCGACTACGCGGATGATATCTGTTTCCTGGCCCACAGACACCAGGACCTCAAAAACATGTTGAACAATTTGGCAACAGAAAGTAGTTCGGCAGGCTTAAGGTTAAATCCGACTAAAACCAAAGAAATGCGGATAAACGCAAACACCCTTGAACGGACAGCGCTAAATAACCGTGACGTGGAACTGGTAGATAAATTCTGTTACCTCGGTAGTATCATTACCGAAAACGGCGGTTCAGAAAAAGAGGTCAGTTTCAGAATAAATAAAGCAAGAAGCGCATATGAAGATCGACGCAGATCTCAATTAACACCAAATTGCGGCTGCTCAACTGCAAGGTTAAAGCAGTTCTTTTGTACGGTTGCGAAACATGGAAAATCACCCAATTCATCACAGGGCGCCTACAAGTTTGCATTAAACAAAGAGTACATACCTCCTCTATGCAAACAAAAAAGCTAACACAAATTATATATGTTTTTAAAATGCTGTTCCATTCTCTTCACTGTTTACAATTACTTGCACTATTTTTAATTCTTATATATGATCAATAATTATTCTTTTGTTTTACAAAATTTTTTTTTATTTTATCATTCTCAGATTAACATTTTTCTAATTGCTTCGCATTTTCCATCCCAGACTGTCATCGTGTCAAAATTATATGAGAGCAATATTTAATACATATTATGTTCATCAGCGAGAGGGAGAGAACTTCGCTAGGATGCAAAATTTCAGTTGCTTCCGTTGACGCGTTAAGAATTGCCCACTTCACTTCTCTCTTCAACCATAAGTTTAAAAGTATACTGCGTTTTCCTACTATACTAATAGTCCCGAGAAATTAGACATTTATAATGAAATTTATAATTTATTTTTTATTAGACATAAATAATGAAACACGTGCTTCAGAATTTTTCAAAATTCAACCCCCAAGGCCCAGTGTTTCGCCTTGAACAAGCTAGGTGGACAAAAGCCATTTTCAGATTTCCAGAAACGAGTAATTAGATAAAGTAAATAACACATTCAAACCCCCAAATTCAATAAATGCTTATGTATGACACTTCAATGTGATGAGTCATAGGGCGAAGAAGTCAGCTAATAAGGTCAGCTACTCATATAAGTGTAATTGGACGATTTAGTCACTTGCATTTCTGTGACACTTGCAACAACATTTCTTATGATTGACAATAAGTTATTTTGTGGAAACTTTTAGTGATGGACATTTTAAGGTAATAGCTAAATTTTTTAAAATTGGATGCAAAAATGCAAAGGAAGGTTTTAAAAACATGTCAAAACCCCTTATCTTTTTTCTTAGTTTTGCAACTTTCTTGGGCTGGAAAATACTTGCCACCGCCTGCCAACGGTCTAGACTTTGTATATTATTTAACTTCAACGGTCATACATATTTATTTCTATGTATGTTTTATCGAGCAGACTTGAGACCCCTAAAATGAGAAATCAGGGTTTTGACAGCGACCATGATAATTTTGGCTTTGGTTTGTCTACACTTCACACGTTGTTTCGAATGTTTATTACACATTAGTTATAAACTGGATATAAAAAAATGGCAGGCTAAAGGCAATGATGATAAGGCGCGTGTAAAACAGCAATTGGACGCCATTCAACTAAAACTCAAGCATGAAATGGGTCTAAAGGCGGCTACACACGTAACTGCATGCTTGACAAGCACGCATGTTCAATTTTTTTGTGCAAGCGTGCTTGAGCGTGTGTATGAGATTTTTTGCGCAAGCATGATGATTGAACATGAGCTTGAAGATTGATCGAATTTTCATCTGCATGCTTGAACAAATCTCGCTTGAAAACAAAAGTGTGAGTGCGAGCGAGCGCGTCGTCACTTTCCGAACGAAATTATTTAAGGATAAATTGCGGCTATTCAAGCATGATTGCGTCGTGTGGAGGCTACAGAGAAGTTGTGCGAGATTGCGCAAAAAGATTAAACATGCGTGCTTGTTAAGCATGCAGTTACGTGTGTAGCCGCCTTAATTGTGGACATACCTAAGCCAGAATTTGGTTCAACTAATAACTTTTTGGGAACCCTGAATTAAGTGCTCAGATCGCAGGATTGGATATTACACTAATTAAGCAATTTGACGTTTTAAAGTCGATTCGCATTATACGGAATGTGTCGGAATGCCACGAAAATTTTGCTGTCGATTCTCACTTAAACGTCAACGTTATGTTACTGATGTGCCGTTCAGTCTAAACAAAATTAGATATAGTAGTGTCTTATTCCGTATTGTTAAGTTGAATTGTTATTTGGAATGCCAAAATTTAATAATAAAAAGGTAGCAATGATCGCATTCATTTTGGATGAAAAAGAAGAAAAAGCAACAAAAAAGAAAAAATGGGTATAAAAGATATTTACTAAAAGAAAACAAGAAGGAGAATATCACACGCTGTATAAGGAATTGGATGACGATGACATAAATTTCTATAAATATTTGAGAATGTCGAAATATCAGTTTCATATCTTCATGAGTATTGTCACTATACTTTTTCTGGGACAAATTTTACAGCTCCTCATATCGCCGAACCATTCAATCAAACTTTCAACTTCCATGAGAAATTAGTTTGAACAAAAACAGATAAATAATTGAAAAATTCGAAATGCTTCAGAAACTACATTCACATTCAACAGAATAGATCAGTCACGTCAAGGCACGTCACGTTAAAATATAGTTTCAAGCTAATGTTAACGTGCCGTTACGTTGACGGTCCGTGACGTTGCCTATATATGTGAACGCGTAGTGTAAAACTCATTGAAGAATATTTTGACGTACCGTTGCCGTTCCGTGACGTGACGTTGAAGTTCCGTACAGTGCAAAACGACCTTTACTGAGAACATTGTCGTCTGGTTTTGAGATAAATTTAGTTGAATTCAATAAGCTTTATCTTGACACCAGACAACTTTACACCAGTCTCTATTCGTGGTATTACATGCCTTCTACTGTACATAGAATATTGATTCACATTATAGAGGTCTTCAAAACTGCTCTAGTTCCAATTGGACAACTTTCGGAAAAGGTCCAGGAACCTAGAAACAAAGATTGCCGTAGATTCCGCGAACATAACATCGGAAAGTGCTCACGTATTGCTACGAATAGAGATATACTCTCCATGTTGCTTGTCACATCTGATCCACTGATCAATAGCCTCCGAGGGGTTCCCAAAAAGAAAGCGGATACATTACCTGTTGAGGTGTTAAAGCTTTTAGTAGCTCCTTCTATAGAGTCTCGACCATGTGCCTATTATTTATCTGATACAAAGGACGACTCCGATGATGAGGATTAATAATAGTCTAATTAGCTTTTTTATAACTTTTTGTTTTGAATTACGTTTTTTTGTTGTTCACTCTGTTTGATGCATTTACGGACTTAAAGGTTTTTTTTTGTGTTTCTGTGTGTAAATAATTATTAAAATATTTTGTAATTGATGATATTTTGTAATGAATTGATGTAATTTATTTTCTTTATTAATTTTTGTGTAAAATATAATATGTTTATGTGAAAATTCAGTGTATTATAATCTTGCCCCTTTTTTCCTAATTATTATAAAATATGCCTGAAAACATCACAATAATACTTAAAGGACGTAATAGAATCCAGAAACATCGAAAAATAATTTCCACCACTTCTTTTTATTATATTAGGCCAACAGGCAAAGTGCTAGCAATAAGAGTAGAGGAACCCGAACACCAAGATAAAATGCCATTAGATTAGTAGACTTATTTATTTATAAGCCAAACAAGGCTAACTTAAATTACATTACATAGTGACTTTTCTTACTATTCAGTCTCATAAATTATGACACTGACGCTTAAAGAAAAAAATAATAATTGTAAGTAGGAAGGATTCATGCTATTAGTAGGGATCTAAGTTTTTTTTAAAGAGTATTTTATCAATTGTAGGGAAAAACATGATCCATGGGTATTGAAGACCATACAGCATCTGTTGACAGGCTCGTTCTTTGCATATTCAGTGCGATGCGGGTACTCCTTAAGCAGCTTCGTATGTCTTGTATGTCGAACATCATCATTGAATTTGATCATACGCGGTAGAAACTGTACTTTAAGGTTATCATTTATAATCTCCAGGGTAAGGCATGAAATAAGCATTTTTCTTCTCCCCGATAGTGACATGAGATCCATCATTTTGAGCCGGTCCTCGTAAGGTGGTAGGCTTCGGAAGTCGTGTGGATCGTCCAGATGTCTCAGCGCGAAAAGGAGAAATTTCTTTTGAACAGATTCAATCCTGTTTCTGTTAACCTCAAATACGGGGTCCCAGATTGGGCAAGCATATTCCAGGATTGTGCGGACTAAGGAACAAAATAAAGTTTTTGTAACCCATACATTATCGAACTCTTTAGTCCTTCTCTTTATAAAGGGAAGAAGTTTATTGGCCCTTGCAGTAATATTATCGTAGTGCATATTGGAATTTAGTTTTTTGTCTAGGACAACACCTAAATCCACAAATTGCTGGTGTTGAGATGTAATTTATTGACTATGCACCAATCCTGCAATACCTTGAGTTTCGACTGGAGAAAGGATACGTCGGTTTGGGACTTAATGCTGCTATATATTTTGAGGTCATCTGCGTAGAAGAGATGAGGAATATTCCCTAATTTTTCTGATAAATCAGAGATGAAGATATCGAAAAATAGAGGGCCTAGATGGCTCCCTTGAGGAACGCCGGAAGTTACGTCAATTTCCTTTGATAGAAATCCTTGGAATCTGATAACCTGTGATCTTCCGTCAAGATATGATTTAATCCATTCCAGCGGAAGTCCTGAAATTCCAAATTTTGAAAGCTTTGAAATTAAGGTACCTATAATGTAGTTGGACCAAGATCCATATGTATAAATGAGTGGTAAATGTGATAGTCCAGACACCGGCCAAAATCGTTTTAAAAGTACAACCCTATACCAAAATCCCGAACGCCCCACGCCCAAAGTTATCTGCATTAATAAATTTTTAATAAATTCATATGCAAATCTACCAACGAAATGGATTTTTAAAATTCATATTAAATCATATCGTTCAGCTTTGTGATTAGTGGATGCGAACACAAAAAATCCTGCTTTCCAATTAACCGATTTATTAATGTTATCGAGGCCTTAATGAAACAATGTTCAATATGCGTAATAGCACACAAGGAGCCGATTTCATCCGAAAAGCTACTACTTAAGCACTGTTCCACGTTGGTAAATCATAAATTTATTCCATTAAGTGCTTTAAATATCTAATGTTGGCTTAACCACAACAAACAAATCCCGAATACATCAAAAGCGAGCCCTTTTTCGGCAATAGAAGGGTATGGGTGAAAACAGATTTACTACCCCATCCCGGGAAGTTTCCTCTGTTCAACAACAACACTCTCAATAAATACAGGCAACGAGGGGGCGAACACGCCGGTAAACATTTGGGCTGACATTTTAATGCATAAACAAGGCCAATGTTGCCGTCAGACAGAAGCGTATAAATCGCATACGTTACATGTTTATGCAAATCATCTTTCAATAAACCCCAATGTGTCAGGAATCCAGAGAATGACGGCAAAGAGCATGGAAGCCTACATGGTATGTGTTCAGGTTTAAAGGAAGAATTCCACATCTTTTGGGACACTAGCCGCTCTGATAGCGGCGAAGTTATCAAATACTAATGTACGCTTTGAAACTGATGAAAGGCGACTCGGGAAATTACTCTAGGGAAAGCAAAACTGTCTGCGCTTAAAACGTGCATTGGTTTATAGTTTGCTTAACTGAATATATACAGCACCACAACTATACGTATAGGGTATAAATCTGTGCTTGCCAGTGAAAATCATAAGGAGCAATATGGCTCCCATCGTCGATATCAAAACAGATATAGCAATGCGCTTAACAATCTTTATTGGGATCCGTTGTGGATTTAGTTTCCGCCTTCAATTTATTTATCAGTTGAGAATTGATTCCGTCCATGGTTTGCACATCCCAAGGGTTAAGCTGTGTTTGGTTGGTGAAAATTGCTAAGCATATCCCGGAACAAACTATCAAGATTTTCGTCAGAGAATTAGGTTTTTTAAGATTTTCTTCATGTGGAAAAACCAAGCTTAGGAACCCCTCTTAGCACTACTAGTCTGTCAAGTCGTTTTGGTCATGGTGAGATGGTCATTCTATCGCAAATCCTCAGATAAAGTTATGCTAAGGATCTTAAGAGATGGCTTATTGAGAAGGAAGGAAGGCTTTCTTTTCTTCTTCTTTTTTTGGTTAAGTATTGGGTCCAAAAGTACAGTGGCCACTCGCTCGGCCTGATAAAAATATTGCAATGGATAGAAAAAGGTTAGTAATGTGAGATGTGATAAAATTTGTAACAATTAAATTAATTATATACCTAAATCTATGTGAATACGGTATGATGTAAATATACATCATTATGCAGTAACATCATTCTTCTTCTATGGAAAAATTTAAATTAATTAAATTTTCAATTTATGTAATTTATTTTAACTTTCCCAGACTAATTTAACCGAAACTGACGTCGAACGTTATCTGGGAACCTATGGAGAATGGTTGGCTGTCGGAAGATGAACTGAATGTAAAAGATTCTAAATAAATTAGAAGATGAAAATGACTTTTTGAATAACAGATCGAAGAACAGCAAAACCTTCACATAGTCTCTTGTAGTAATATTTCATATTTGGATAAAAGAAAGCTTATTTGGAAAAAGAGATATAATATGGAATTTGATATCGACAAACATACTTTTTGTGGTAGAACTGCCTTTCCATTTGAAATTTCTCAGCTTGAAACTCCTTACCTTTGTTTCTGTTATTTGTTTAATGAAGAATTTATAAACGAATTTATAGCTCAAACGAACTTATATTGTATGCAAAAGGATCCTAGTAACAATGCGATTTATACTTATACAGCATCAAATATCAAAAAGTTGTGTGGGATTTTACTATTCATGTCTGCAGGGGCGAATGGCGCACTTGCACCGGGCGCCATTGGACGGGGCACCATTTCAGATATTAAAAATTAAAAAAAATTTTAATACTTTGAAAAAAAAATTGAAAAAGTGTTCCTGTGACATCCTTTCATATATTAAAGGATTTCATTTTTAAAACCACGATTTAGTTTTACAGTTTATTTTCGGTGTAAAATATTCTCTATTTCAAGAAGTTACACAAATTCTGTCTCAGTACTTTCTCATGCAAGAAGAAGCGGGGAAATTTTACTTCCCCTCGTACAGTAACTTATACCCGAGATTTTTGATTCGAGATTTTCATATAATTTCTGCCCCGTATTTACTGGCAAAGATTTTACTCAAACAGTAAAGCAAGAGAAGAGTAAAAATTCAAGAGAAATATCCTCCTCTCTCTCTCATTCAACTGCTTTTGAAGTGGGGTGTTTGGATAAAATACTTCATTTACATACAAAAACACTACTTCATTATATTTACGTATTTTCAAATTTTAAAAAAAATAAATTCTCGGGAAAATATTAATTTAAAACAGACTTTTACTATCGGTTAACTTTTGCAAACGAAAGTTCTGTTCACTAAGAAACTTTTAACACTACTGAAATTTTTACATTTATATTTTACAAACATTTATTTTTTGTGTGCCTAGGTTTTTGAAAATCTTTTCTGTGTACAGTTTCCGCGTACGTGATGACATTCTGAATTCCTCAAGTGTATTGCAAAGTAGCAGTGAAAATACAAATCATGACGTAATAAAACACTGCACTCTAAAATAGCTAGTACAGCTATTGAAACAACAATTGAGTTATGAATTATGAGTAGCGACCGCCACAAAATTCTCTAATTTGAACATGAGATGGAAATACAGAATTAAGCAGTGGAATGAGCAAGACGAAACACAAAATAATTTCATTTTCACTACGATGGAGCACTTTTTGAAAATTTTGGAAAATGCACCATTTCAACTCACACAAAGGAAAAAAAGCTGTGATTGATATAAACTGGGCACTGTTGGTGCACTTTTAAATTTTGTTCCAAGATAATGTTAAAAGAGGTAAATGAACGAAATGAGAACAAAATATTTTGTGGCGAGAATCTCTCTTTAAATGCTCTTTTTTGTTTATTCCCTTATTGTCTAACAAATTAATATGTAGCTTTTTTTATGTTATACGAGTTATTTATGGTGCAGTTTTAAGTTTTGTGCCGCATGCTTCCTCTGGAAGGATTTATGAAGAAGTTAAATATTTTTATTAGATTTCAAACTTTGAGTGATAAAAGTGATAATTTTAGAATTAATAATAATTATTAAATTACTAATTATCGGTAATACATTTTTAACACATATTATTTATATTTATATTTTATTAGAAATAATTTGTTTATTGCTTTTTTGTATGTTTACGAAAATTAAAATATTTTACCGCGAATTATGAAAATGGTACCGGGAAAACGCAAATACCGCAGAGCGTCGATAATTCGGAATAATTGTGACCGGACCCGGTCCGGATTATCAAAATATCCGGATTTTCGAAAAGAACGAAAAGCAGGTCGGTTTTTTGAAAGAGAAATATTTATGTAGTGCATCACTATAAACACAGACACACAATCACACCATTGGACACAAACGACAGGCTATAGAAACAAAAATTTTGAGTACGCACAGAGAACAATACAATACAGGGTGTAGTAACAGCGTGTTGGACGCGACTAACAGTGATGTATGTATTCCCTTGCACTTTTTTTTTACAGGAATTGAATCCGGATTTTTGACTTCCGGATTATTGACACTTTACTGTAGTACATACAATTTTCCATTAAGTACCTCTTCAACTCAGACTTCATTGATGCACAGCTGCAGGAAAACAACTGCACATAGATGGCTGAAAATATTTGAAGATAATGTTTATGTAGTCCCGGCAATGTACAAAAAATTTCAACAAGGTTCATTAGTTTTTGTGTAATTATCGATCTAGTTTTTTTTAATCTAATCAACAATGCTGCCATTTTTTAACCGACTTCAAAAAAGGAGGAGGTTATCAATTCGACGCGTAGGTATTTTTTGGTCCTGTTCACGCATAACTTTGTAACGCAATGACTTTTTTGCTTTTTTTCTTTTTTGTTTGAAAGGGTAGTTTCCCACGGTGGTCCCGTACAATTTTTTTTAAATTCTGATAAAGGAGTTCGAAGGTAGGCGTAAAAAACTGGTAAAATTAGTACACCTTGAACGGATAGAAGTATTTTCAAAGGCAGCGAACAAATTACTTTATTGTCGCGTGCTCGAGAAGAGGCCGGTGGATGAATCGGGAAAGGCGTTGACCTGCAAATAAAAATTGCGGGTTCAAACCCCGGAGGGTAGTTAGACTTTTTTTCTTTTTTTCTCTTTCTAAAATCTATTCTGATTGGATTAATGTTGTAAAGAATTACAAACTCTTCGGTGAGAAATTTCATGCATACTCTACTCATGCAGACTGTAAGAGAGTATTCCTTTGGAATGAAATTCTATTTAAAGCAGTTTCTGGAAAGCTTTATTTACGTATTTAGCCATCTTGTTGTAACAATCTCCCGTAGTACAACGACTGAGAGGCTTGCCTCTCGTCCTGGAGGTTGCGAGTTCGGTTCTTTGACCTGGAGCAATTTTTTTTTCAATCGACACAATAAATATTTCTTTTTAATTTCCTTTGGGGAATTTTGTTTCATATTAAATAAGTTTTTTTTAAATTGCTCCGAAAATACGCAAATAGATTACTGCAAAAACTATTTAGCTACTGCCTCAATTTTTTTCGACGGCGCGCGGCTGAGTGTCATACTTCTCGTAATAAATAATGTTTTTTTATATGGCCCCCGAAAAAAATTAACGGACTAAAAAGTACGAAATAAAATAAATTTTTAAAAACCGACTTCAGAAAAACCAAAAATAATGCACAAAAAACCAAAAATAATGCACAAAAAAGGATAAAATAATTGTTTGAAATTCTTTACAACATTAATCCAATCAGAATGGATTTAATAAGAAGAATCACTTTTGAAGACGGTGCCAACACCTGTTTTCGGGGTGATATATTAAGGGCATAAGGCTGACAAAGAAATGAATACAATTTTCGCAGCAATAGTTAATGCAATGAAAGTCAACTACTACCTGGCACCGTCTTCAAAAGTGATTCTTCTTATTAAATCCATTCTGATTGGATTAATGTTGTAAAGAATTTCAAACAATTATTTTATCCTTTTTTGTGCATTATTTTTGGTTTTTTGTGCATTATTTTTGGTTTTTCTGAAGTCGGTTTTTAAAAATTTATTTTTTGTAAAAGCAGTTTATAATTGGGAAATTCATTTAGAAAACTTAAAAAACAATTTAAAAGGAAATCCCTTTGGAATTTTTGAAAAATCGCAATTTTGATCGATTTTATGAAGTTTTTTAGTAGGCCTTTTTATATTTGTTTATTTATGTCGCGTATAAAAAGATACTTGCCTAAAAAACCACACGCTGAAAATTTTGGCACGGTATAAAATTACTTGAGGCATTACTTCTTTTAACAATTTTCACCTGCTGTCATATTTACCTCCACCGTTACTGGAGTAGCTTCCGCTCATATTACTAATGTATTAAGGGTAAACTGCAATTCGTGGGTTAAGAACTAGAGAAGCGTAAGGGCAAAAATAAAAAAAAAATTTTTTTTCGCCATTCGCTTTTTTAATCCCCATATTTTGATGTGCCAAAAAACTGGAACGATGTAGTGTGTAGATTGCTTAGTACAACAAAAACGTATAAAAACAAAAGATATTTGTTTATTGCCAAAATGAAGTGTTTCTACTTACAATAATCTTGTCCAAAAAAATTACGAGCGTAACGATCGTAACTCGATTTACAGAGCGAATAGGACACTGAATATGCCTTTAATGTAATCGCTCAAATAACGTATCTTGGCATTCGTTATTAACGCAAAAAGTTTGATTATGTAGCCTTATACCGGCGACACACTACAGGAATTTATGATCATATCCTAACTTATTAAGATAAATTTCAAGTGTGTCACCTACTATGATCATAAATTGTGCTTGTGAACTTCATTTTAATTTCATAAATTAAGTTACACAAAGCTCATATTTAAATATGAAGTTGGAAATATTGGAAGTAAAAGCTTTTTTTCCCCGTTTTTATATTGCACAGTTGGCATTTTTAATGTCAGTTCTGGTTAAATTCTGAGGTAACTTGATATCACTACTCATATTTTCAATAAATGTATGCTTTTTTGCGCTTTTTAAATAAATTGAGCACAAATTCCTCTCTCTTTGCATTTTTACGAGTTTTAAATATTTGAGTTCTTCAAACTACGCATGTCAAAAGCTTGCACATATGAGGTTTGTAGTGTGTCAACCTTAAAAATTTATTAAGATAAATAAAAATGAACATAAAGAATATGATCATAAATTGGTGTAGTGTGTCGCCGGTATTAGTTTGTTTCGTGCCAAATAAACGTAAAGTACCGTTACTGCTTATGGGTCCTTGTTTCGCAAGCTTCCGTCATTTTTCTCCCTGCCAAAAAAGCGTTATTATGCCACTAAATATGATGACCCAGAACATATAAAGGATGACCCAGAACATATCTATTTTAAATATGACTTGGACAGCGAAAGCTTCAAAAAAATTAAGGTATTCAGAAGGGGCAAAAGAGCAACCTCGTCGAGAGTAATTTTGCAAAAAGCTTACAGTGGTCCAATAGCTATATCAGCAGATAAGTACAACGATTTGCAAGAGCTGTGTCGATCTGGAGTTATTCCTTCAACATATCATGATTTTTACAACCATTTGCAGGTCGACCACGACTAATTATTTTTTATTACATTTTTAAAGAAGCCACGAGAGATAGTCATTTTAACGGAAGTTCCTTTGCTTTCACACATTATTGAATTTATGTAACAGCCACAATGACGTATGTCAACCAGTTTTTGAAAAATAATTTTTTTTTAAATGAAATCGTTTTATGATTGACCAAAAGGTTACACTATTCTGTAGCCGATAAATAAAGCTTTATTATTAGTAAAAATCAGATATCTAACTACTATAGATTTTGCCATATAAGAGCTATAAGATAACGGTAGGTAAATTTGAATTGTTTTTCGGCTCCCCTGAGAAGTTGTCATTTTGCCCTTACGCTTCTCTAGTTCTTAACCCACGAATTGGTATAATTTTCAGTCGGTATGGAATGAGTTGTTTAAATATAGCGCTACCTCCCGTACTATAAGTTTGTTGGTTATGCGATTATCTACCAAAAAGGTATTATAGATTTTTCGTACGAATTGCCATTCATAAGTTATCGCCGTTTTGAAGATTTAAAATACTCAGAGATAGCCCTAATATAGCATCCCGCCAGCTTAACAGGTTAATAATAAGGTACCGAAGTTCCGCTTATGTCTGGTCTTCACCTAGCGGGCGGTGCTCCTCCATGTTCACCTGGTAGTCTTGTACTGCCTGCGTTAAGCCAGAAATACATTGAAAAGCAGTGCAGCGCTGTGCAGTGCAGTGCGTCGCTGTGGAACGGAAGGTGACACACAATGCAAGGGCAGTGTTTTGACATTTGGTAAAGACATTTGGTCATCTTTTAGAAGTATTTATTAATACAACGTTTTTACAATTGCATTGTATAAAAATTCTTTGCTTCGCACTAATTCTATGGGTTTCTCCTCATCCATTTTGAATGAAAACCTAACTTCATGTGTGAACAGAAGCAGTGCGAAGCAGTTTTTTAGAAATTAGCCTAAGCAAAGCAGTGCTGTGCAGTGCTGTGAAAATAATGTGAATTGCCACATTCAGTTACAAGAAGTCTAAAGTTCACTGCACTGCACTGCACAGCACTGCTTTTCAATGTAGTTCAGGCTTTACAGCCTTTTTTGGCTGTAGCGGAATTCACTTGTTTCAGGAGGCATAAAACTCCAGCCAGGCTGTCTCCCGCTAACACCGACGACGGTTGTGGCTCATTCGGCTACTTACAAAAATGAACTCATACAACATTCAAGAGTTCAACCGCGAGGCTCACTGCCTCCTCCTTATGATCCTTCAGGCTACCCTTAACCTATCATATCCTTTCTATATCTTCGAGCTAAGCTTGCTACTAGACATTGCACCATGACGTGAACGACATGACGGACAGGTAGAATAAAGGGTTATACCTACATACAGGGTATTTACGAAAAACAGAAACTTAAGTGACCCTATTTAGAAGATATGTAGGATGAAAGCATGAGAAAAATCCCAATATTCTTCGTTTTTTAGCATTTGGGGATTTGCCAAAACCAAACCAAAAAAGATATCGACTTCGTTAAGGTGCCGTTCGAAGCGTATTAAAGGACATATGAATTGAAAAGATTTTCATAAAAATCAGTCGAGCCGTTTTTTTGTTTGAACGACTTAAGTGATTTTTGTACCGGCACGATTTCGCGAGAACCAAAAAAGATTTCGACTTCGTTAAGGTGCCGTTCGAAGCATGTTAAAGGACATATGATCTGAAAAGATTTTCATAAAAATCGGTCGAACCGTTTTTTTGTTTGAACGACGTAAGTGATTCTTGTACCAGCACGATTTCGCGCGAACCAAAAAAGATACCGACTTCGTTAAGATGCCGTTCAAAGCGTGTTAAAGGAAGTATGATCTGAAAAGTCATTTTTTGTTTGAACGAATACTGGGAAGTTAATCTTGTGGACCGAAAGGGTCAAAAGCCACATCCCAACTAGTTTTACTATAATTTTTAACTGCACACCGAATACTATATCAGATGGTTACTCTACATTGACTGAGTACGACGGGAAGTATAAAATAGGTCAAGTAAGTATATTCTTTACCCTGCGAAGTCAGGAACTCTCGTAAGAACCTCTACGATTTAATGTAAATTATTGTTGTCTGCAAAGACCTCGGCGTCTTTTATGGTTTATGTGAGTCTTGTAGTTAAAAAAATTGATATTATACATAATTACAAAACATTTTTTTATATGATAGTCTAAGCTTAGGTGTCACCCTTTGTACTACCAGTCCGTCATGTCGTACGGTCATGGTGCAATGTCTAGTAGTAAGCTTAGCTCGAAGGATAGAGAGAACTTTGAACTAATCCAAGAAATCTTTCAGGATCAGCTCACCCCTATACATGAAGCATAGTCCCGCGTCACCGGGACGACCACCAACTCAAACCATGCAGCTACATTGTCCTAGAAAATCTGTCAATCATTAATGAAATAGAAAAGGAATAAAAAATGCCATAAATACTCCATAGAAATCCCAAGATCTAATTTTATTAGTTATGAAAATAAGATTAACTTACCCCAAAAACGAAGGTAGCAAAAAAGCGATAAATTTATGACATTATCGTGATCGGCTACAACATGCCCGAAGCCCCACTACAATACGAGTATATACACGCTAAGGAAAATAAAGTCGAGGAAACTGTAAAAGAAATTCTCCGTTCACCTCACGACTTCTTGCCGGCAACCCTGAAGAGTTTGGCTCAGTCCCAGTGTGCCCCTACGGTAGGATTAACATAACCTGAAAACGTGACTGCAATATCTTTCTATCAAGTGTCAAATTAAGCAATTTACTACACGACCGAGAAATATACGAAAATAGAAAAATAAATCAGTGAGCAGCCAAGGTAGAAGTACACACCATCGAAATTAATTCTTAAGAATGATAACACGGGGGCGCTGGGGAGTATGCCTGGGGGACGACAGGTGACTGGTATCTGGTTTGGAATATCGATCTGCTGAGGTGAAACCAACAACATCGGAAGTCTCTTGTCACTGCCTCCGTTTGTTTCGATATCACGAATGTCGAAGTGCTCTCCGCCCACCACATAGTATCTAAAATGTGGGATTCACTCACGTGTAATAAGCTCTGATCCCCAATATTCATCCCCTCTGATGCTCTTATGTGTACACCTTTATTAGGGGTTTTGGTTAAAAAGCCCCTTTCCGGTATCCATCCATCCGGTTATGGTTGAAGGTTTCCTTCTAAAGAGGGTGCGTAACCTTCTTTGCGGCATAGTGTAGTGAAGTTTAGGGTTCCGTGTCAAATTTCTAGTTAGCATATCCCGTCAACGGAAGGGCACGTTCTATAGCTACACATCAATTAGTGAAGTTAATTGGGGTGGGGAACTATTAATTAACTTTGGCAAAATTTTAATGAAATTCTCAGCGTATACCGTTCGAGTGAAAGTAAAGAGTTTCCCTCAGGTGATGGGATTTGGTTTGTACTTTGTGCTCTCGTACATTAGTTGGGACAAGTTGATATTTCAACTAATGGTGAACAGTAAACTAAAATTCACCCGAATGCGGAGTGGGGATTTATGCTGAATTGAAATTATTCATTTCTATGCAAATATTTATTACCACGCTAACTAAATTTATGCGAAATATTGGGTGTTACGTCATACAATCCGAATATAATCACTTTAATAAAGACCTATTCAAAATATAAATTGATCCTGCTCGTATATAGCTATGTATATGTTAGCTTAATCAAAAATGTGGAACTTGTCTGTTGTTAATATCATTGAAATATTATCCGTCAGCATTTAAGTGAAGAAGTGTGTTTTATTGTTTCCATTTTTAAATTAAATACGCCGTTGTACCAAAAGGAAAAAGTATGCGGATTTCACTTTAGGAGAGCTAAAATGCTCTATGCTATTATTTTTTAAAGATTTATATCAGACTAGCAAAAAGGATTATGTGTGCACAGTAGCTGGGTGCAAGAAATAATCAAGCATTCCAAAACGAATGTTAAAAGAAGTCGTTGTGGCGAGGTGCTTCCATTTCGAGTTTCACAAATATTGAACCCCCATTTCTCATCCCCTTAGGGGCTGAATTTCGAAAAATCCTAAAAGACGTGTTTCATTATTTGTGGTGTGGAGTATTTTTGCTAAGTTTTAAGAAAATCTGGCTAATGAATAAAAATTTCCCATACAACCTATTCAACCCCATTTCACCCCCCCCCCCAGGGAATGAATTTCGTAAAATCGCTTCATAGTGAATGTTATTATAGGGATACACTGTCAAAATTTCAGCCCTTTAGGTCCAGCGGTTTGGGCTGTGCGTTGTCTGTCAATCACTTACTGCTTTATAGAGATATCTTGAAGGTATGCTGAGTTCTTCCAAGATTCAAACTCATCTTGTTAATCCATTATTTTATCAATCTAATTAAGCTTGAAAGTTTTTTACGCTCTACCTGCTAGCAAAACTGTAGTCTAATATGCATTAAATTCCGTCCCGCCCGGCCCTAAAAATTGCCATCTTTTGGAAATATAAATAAAACAAAATAAACCTAAAATTAAGCAAAATTATATAATATAAAGTCTGAGAAAAATAAAGAAAAATTGCTGTAAATTTTACTCCAGGTGGAGGAGTGTATCATGCGCAATCATAGTAAAATTTGGTTTTACTACGGCAAACCAAATTCACTCGTAGCAATAATGGAGGACAAGTTAGAGAGCCACCAAAAAATTTTTTGTAGCGGAACTTTTGAAAGGGCACATTTTGATATCGTTTGCGCTTGCTCGTGAGATTTGTTTTGGATCTTTTCCCCCTCTTACATACATAACCCTCCTTTAATCCCTCGTGGGACATAGGGCGGAAACAGTTACCCTCCAGCGGGCTTTATGTTGCGCGACAGCTCTCAGCTCTGACCAGGATCTCCCGGTTATTGCAGCCTCTGTAATAGGGTCCTCCTCCAAGTTGTTCTAGGTCTTCCGACTCGAAGGGTTCCTTGCGGATTCCAATCAAGAGGGCCTGTTTGGCTAGATTCTCGTTTTCCCCTCTTAGGTTAGTGTTTTTGTCAAGCTTTTCACAGATTATTCTTTGTTTAGTTAACTGCTATCTTCATGAGTCATTATCAAATTACCATACAAATTGTTTATGTAAATCTCGATTTTATTTATGGTTCAGCTAAATTCGGATATCTCCTACAATATTCTGCTTCAGCTACGTTTAATTCTGTTACGTTTTTACAGCTTACCGGGTTCGTAGAATTAGTTAAGGAATACACTTTTAAAAATGCTCACACAACACTTCCTTATTAACACAAATTAATTTTTACAAACACACTTCTTAAAGCTCCCTAATTATAACTTTAACTTTAACATCTCTCACTAATAAGTTGTATTTATCGTCTTTTAATTCACTATCTAATCAGCACTTTTCGCTTTAGGTCACTTTTATCAGTTAGAACATTTTAATCGCTTTTCAAATCAAAACATGCTCTGAGTGCCGCTGCCACTGCATTTATATATCCAAGCTTTTCCCTTTTCCACGTTCCAGATCTTTCCACCACAGTTTGGAGGTCCTCTATTTCTGGAACATTTTTTTCATAGAAACTTCGAGAAGCTTTAACGCCTTTAATTACCATTCGTTCAAATTCTAACTAGTAAGTGGCGCGACGTTAGCTTACTACATAAATAGTTACAAACCGTTAATTCAAATTTTAGCCTAATCGTTACAAATAACAGTTCGTCCAATATTATAATCACCACAATACTATAACAATGAAATTCATCAAAATACATTGGTCATTAAAGGTTTGAGGCATATGAAGGTACTTGAGCCACTTTTAGTAAAAAGAAAGGATAGGTTTAGACAAATAAAACTATGCTTAGCTTGCATAAAATCGTATTTATTTAATTAGAAAATAGCATTACACAATATGTAACTTTGAAGATTACATCACAAGAGGTAAATGGAAAAAGCATTTCACTAACAATTTTGGGTTTGTACTTTTTTGGTATCATTGGAATCGTTTTCGAAATATCTACGTTTTACCCTTGTTCTAAAGTTAAAAATTTATAAGCATTTCAAAATTTTGAATTTAAGAAAGACTTAAGTGCATTTCATACAAATTTCATAGGATTTAAAGAATATACAATATTTTAAATTATTTAAAAAAACACTGTTGCTTATTGTTGATGCCCTATTTTACTAAAAAAATTAGTAATTTTGCTATTTTGACAACAAGTTTTTTCTGCGTTCTTTACCTATATTCTTATTTTATTAATACTGGCCCCTATCGTTAACGCCCCACGCTTTTTTACATAGATATAAGTTATTTTTCTAAATTTTACCAATAACTAATTTCATTCTGAGTGTGATTTCGGAAGGTAGGTTTTTCCCATATACTGGCTAGAGTAATGTCAGATTGCATTGTCTCGCGAACTATGCATATGTGGGTCAAAATCAAGTTGCAATATTTGTTTATATACAACATACAAAATACAAGATACCACTTACAGGGAAGCTAATATAAAGCGTATAAAAAGTAATTTAAGTCCATTAAACATTTTTATATAAAATAAAATAAATTTTTAAAAACCGACTTCAGAAAAACCAAAAATAATGCACAAAAAACCAAAAATAGTGCACAATGATAAAATAATTGTTTGAAATTCTTTACAACATTAATCCAATCAGAATGGATTTAATAAGAAGAATCACTTTTGAAGACGGTGCCAACACCTGTTTTCGGTATGATGTACTAAGGGCATAAGGCTAACAAAGAAATGAATACAATTTTCGCAGCAATAGTTAATGCAATGAAAGTCAACTACTACCTGGCACCGTCTTCAAAAGTGATTCTTCTTATTAAATCCATTCTGATTGGATTAATGTTGTAAAGAATTTCAAACAATTATTTTATCCTTTTTTGTGCACTATTTTTGGTTTTTTGTGCATTATTTTTGGTTTTTCTGAAGTCGGTTTTTAAAAATTTATTTTATTTTATTTCGTACTTTTTAGTCCGTTAATTTTTTTTCGGGGGCAATATAAAAAAAAATTATTTATTACGAGAAGTATGACACTCAGCCGCGCGCCGTCGAAAAGAATTGAGGCAGTAGCTAAATAGTTTTTGCAGTAATGAATTTGCGTATTTTCGGAGCAATTTAAAAAAAAACTTATTTAATATGAAACAAAATTCTCCTAAGGAAATTAAAAAGAAATATATATTGTGTCGATTGAAAAAAAATTGCTCCAGGTCAAAGAATCGAACTCGCAACCTCCAGGACGAGAGGCAAGCCTCTCAGTCGTTGTGCTACGGGAGATTGTTACAACAAGATGGCTAAATACGTAAATTAAGCTTTTCAGACACTGCTTTAAATAGAATTTCGTTCCAAAGGAATACTCTCTTACAGTCTGCATGAGTAGAGTATGCATGAAATTTCTCACCGAAGAGTTTGTAATTCTTTACAACATTAATCCAATCAGAATGGATTTTAGAAAGAGAAAAAAAGAAAAAAAGTCGAACTACCCTCCGGGGTTTGAACCCGCAATTTTTATTTGCAGGTCAACGCCTTTGCCGATTCATCCACCGGCCTCTTCTCGAGCACGCGACAATAAAGTAATTTGTTCGCTGCCTTTGAAAATACTTCTATCCGTTCAAGGTGTACTAATTTTACCAGTTTTTTACGCCTACCTTCGAACTCCTTTATCAGAATTTAAAAAAAATTGTACGGGACCACCGTGGGAAACTACCCTTTCAAACAAAAAAGAAAAAAAGCAAAAAAGTCATTGCGTTACAAAGTTATGCGTGAACAGGACCAAAAAATACCTACGCGTCGAATTGATAACCTCCTCCTTTTTTGAAGTCGGTTAAAAATCAAGTAAATTTAGCTAAATAATCAATTTCATTAATCGATTGTAACTTCCTGCCATTCTGCCCCTCTACTGATAAAATTATCAGAAATCCGAATGCTCTCCATCTAAATTTTTGTAAGTTCTAGTTAAGAAATTTACTGTCTCATTAATATTTTGTGCAATTTACATTTAATAAAAAAAAGTCATATTACGTCCTCTTAAACACTTATGCAAAAATAGCGCACTTCTTGTTTTATTATACCTTTTTGAAATAATTTGAAATAAAGGCTTTGAAATATAAATACATAATAAAATTCAAATGCCAAGATAAATAATTGAACCCGCGACTTTTTGGAATATAAACGTCGCACAGTGGGCTAGATTCTAAAAAAAGTGGACAAAATTCAAAAAAAAAATTGTTTTTAAATGCCTTTTTCTAGGAACTATCTTAAAGAGGGGGATCCCCTTCATGTTTTACCGAAAGATGGCGCGAGTAGCTTTAAAGCCTGCGGCTCCAAGGCATTCCGAAGTTAGGTACTTTCGACATATCTGCATTTGCGTGTCTTCGCCGCGAAAAACATTTCTTAACTAAATTACCAATAAGTTTGTATTTAAGTCTGTAATATTAATTCCGTTCAATGGAGGGTGATATTGAAGGTATGTAGAATATTTCTATGTGTTTTGCCGTTATTAAATAATAATCCATGCTAATGTAAAAGAACGATCAAAAACCACGAAAAAAAATTTTTTTTTAAAAACTTCATTGACCTTAAACTGTAAAAATAGTTTAACCCCCACTAACCCCCGGGATAGTTTTAAGGTGGTTTCGTAGGAAATATTTTATGCAATGAGAATTCGAAAGATTTGGGTGGCAAGACTTGCCAATTCATATTTTATACGATGTTAAAATTGGTGAAAAAGTACTAAAAAAGTACCAAATAAGGCCAATTTGAACTTCAAAATTGCTTGTAACTTCAAAAGTAAAGGCCGTAGCATAAAAATTATTTGGACATTATTCATAGGAAATACTTCAAGCTTTCCAATTTTGGAAAAAAAGTATAGGTTAACTATGTATTTTTTGGAGAAAAAGGTAGTTGAAGTTGAAATTTTAGTTAAAAAACCCAAAATTTTGACTTTGACAACTCATAACTCTGGAAGTTGGTAAGGTGGAACCGCCACTTTTACAGTTTTAGATAGGTGTTCTGCGTATACTGATACCTTATTCATGAAAATAGGTTATACGGTTACACAAATACAGGGTGATATGTAAAACTCTAGCAAAAAAACTTCAAAACGCCCTAGCGGCTAAACCGTTACGGATTCGTGATCAGCGATGTGAAAAACCCCTGAAATCTAACTTTCGAATGTACGGGACAGCTCATTATATTTTTGTCCACTTTTTTCCTTATCTAGCCCACTGTGCGTCGTAAGGCAACCACTCAACTATTTGTTCCATTCTGCCTATGTCGTCATGTCTGGCTCGCGGCATATAAAGACTTGTCTTTGGTGCTACTATTTTTTTTAATCTGTCTTCCTCAATGCAGATCTTCCGTTTGAACCTTGAAGAATTACTCTCAACGCGCGCAAACATGTTTCACATCAAAAACTTGGGGTGGTTTTTGGGTGGGAATGAGGGGTTTTGGGACTTGGTGCCTATGCAGACTTTTGATCTACATGGTGAGAACTATCAACCTGCAAAATTTCAAGAAAATTCTCCGAAAGACATTTTCCCATACAAATGGTGCGGGGTCCTTTATGTTTTAAAATGTTCATTCAATGCCATTTTTATACGCTTTATATTAGCTTGACCTGTATGTTGTATGTTGTATGTTTCATGTAAACAAATCTTGCAACTTGATTTTGACCCACTTTCATGTAACGGATCAACTTGAAATTTTGCACATATGTATATTTCACGTTACAATGCATTCTGACCATTTTGTAAAAAATCAAGATGGCGGTTCCAAGATGGCGGCCGAATTTTGCAATTGTGCTCCCCGACCCTCGACATGGACATCAAATGAAAGGGTACAATTAGCTATGTGGCGTCATTCAAAAATGGCAGCTAACACAAAATGGCCACCTTTTTCTTTACTTACAACCCACTCGATATGGGTATGAAATGAAAGCAAATGACAAGTAGAATACTTTTAGCTCTGTGGCGTCATTCCAAATTCAAAATGGCGGCCAACACAATATGTAATCAATATATAATTTTTCTTTACAACGCCCTCGGTGTGAGTATTAAATGAAAGTGCATGACGAGTATAGTACAGTAAGCTGTGTGACGTCATTTTAAATCTAATATGGCTGTCATAACAAAATGGCGGAAGACATATAATAGACTAAAAAGTAGAAAATAAAAAATATAGTTTAAAAAAACTAAAAAATACTCTTTTATTTTAAAATGAACTAAAAAGTAAAAAAAAATTTTGAATGTAAAGTTTTTATTGCTCTAGCCAGTATATGGAAACTACCTACCTTTCGAAATGTAAAAAAGCGTGGGTCGCTAGCGAAAATTTCCGGTGTTAATAAAATAAGAATATAGGAAGAGAGTCCCACGCTGTTTCACATTTCGAAAGGTAGGTTGTTTCCATATTCTGGCTGGAGCAATAGAAACTTTACATTCAAAATTATTTTTTACTTTTTAGTTCATTTTAAAATCAAAGCGTATTTTTTAGTTTTTTAAACTATATATTTATTTTCAAAAACAGCCGGCATACAGAATATGATGAAGAAGAAAGGCGCACCCGGGCCGCCAGCAGCCTTTCACTTCTCTCGTCTGCTGCCGGCGGTTACGTCTCTATTAATATACTTATACATATATCTTCAATTTTATGAATATCAGTGAGAATTTTACAAATTATAATTTCCGGTAAAATTTTCTATGAGAAAAAACACAAAAAATTAAAAACTAATGGCTTTCTTAGGGTGAGTGCAGTACGCAGCGTAGATGGTAGAGTAGAGCATAGCTGCGAATACTCGCTTATAGAACTCTCAATGGGTTTTAAATGGGTGTGTGCATAACGCAGCTCGCTTTTTCTGCGAGCGGAAAGCGAGCTGCGTTATGCACACACCCATTTAAAACCCATTGAGAGTTCTATAAGCGAGTATGCGCAGCTATGCTCTACTCTACCATCTACGCTGCGTACTGCACTCACCCTAACGCAGCTTGCTTGCTCGCTCATAAGCGCGCGTACGGCGCGCTGAAATTTTTGGTATCTCTGAAGAGAGATGTTTTGCGCGCTTTTTCCTAGCAGCGGACATTGTGAATGGTGTGATGCAGGGCCGGATTAAGGATCTGGTGGCCCCTAGGCGGAACCGGTGGTGCGGGCCCCCTCAAAAAAAATTCAAATCATTAAGTTCATTATCACCTCACATATTGATTGCCAGAGCTAATCGTTTCATCGTTTCCACGTCGGTAAAGAGAAACAATTCTGATGAATCGAATGGCTGTATTTTTATTAACTCCGTCAAATTTCCTTTCGACCGATATCATTCTGTTCGAATAACCAAGCTAGGGATATTTCAAGAGCACTCTGTAATATGAAACACTTCTGCTAAGCAAGCCGCTTGGTATTTTGGCTTCTGTAAAGGAGGAAAAATGAAACAAGGTGAAAAGAAAATAATGATCAGAAACTCTGAACCAATTTTTGTTTGGTCGTTGGTCAAGATTACGAAGATATGATTGAAAATTGAAGAATTCTGCTAGCAAGGCAAAGGCAATCAAAACTAGTACTCGAGTTTTTCAAAGATATTCTACTGGATACGCACTCTACTTAAACTCGTACGACAACGGGAAGAAAACTATACAAATACGCCCGTGAATCTGTAATCTGGCAGTCACCGACGACATTCTCTATCCTTTGAGGTTATTGAAGACTGCTGTATAAATAGAACTCGCACTTACCTTTTGTAAAAACCATGTGTAATCCAATACAAAGTTTGGGCAGTCTAATTCTGATTGGATTGTTGAAATGTCACACAGCTATCCACTACAAGAGCACAAGAGATTTTCTTTCTGATTTGTTTAGACAAGCGAAACTAGGACCACCTATACTCTATACTCCGGGGGAGCTGAACTACTTCGCGTGGTCGTTGCGCTGTAGAAGCTATCTTAGGAAGGTTAGAACACAAATTCGCACAAATACAGGAGCGACTCAATGGCTCATATACGCTTTTCCCCTTCTTTCATAAATTTTTAATATTTATTAGCTCAATATTACTGAGTTGAAAGGAAGTTTGCGCCCCCCAAATAGGCCGAAATCGTATCTTCTTGCCATGGTTATTGCATAGTTTGAAATAGCTTGAGTTGTAATATTTGGAAGTAACAATTTCTATGATCATTTTCAGTAGAAACATAATCTATCCACCTGCGCGTCAAAGTCGGTGTCTTTTGTGTTGAACTGCATAAAATATTTTTGTGTGTGGTGCGGGCCCCCTTGTGGTGCGGGCCCCTAGGCGAGCGCCTATGTTGCCTATGCTTTAATCCGGCCCTGGTGTGATGTATGATATGATGTACGATTTTTTCCAAGCGTTTAATATGAAATTTTTTTTAGAAATGAACTCATTAAAAATTTAATATTTTTTTAGTTTGAGTATTTTTTGTAAAAAAAGGTAAAGCAGTGAATGCTTTTGCAAAAAAATTGCATGTAGAAAATTTTTTTTAATTGTTAAACGTGCTTTATATGTAATTTATTTTTTGTTTTCAGTTTTGAATTTTGAATGAATGATGGAAAAACTTTAACAATGATAATTTTAAATTGACCTACTACTAATGACTATTTTTTTCTCTAATATCTTTGTGTAATGGAAAAAAATAGTAGAAAAATAAAAATAAACGTATTTTTAAGATTATATTTAACCAATTCATAGTTAGTATGATTATAAGAAAAATTCTTTTAACCCTTAATGTGTGAAAAATCACCCAATGCAAATTGATATTCAGTGAGATGTAGAACATTTACCAACTTCATTTGTAACAGACACCACAATATTATTTGCAATTATTATGAAAAATAAATTTTATGATTTTCAGGAAAATATGAAATTCTTAGAATGTATTTCTCATTTATATGTTTTTATTGAATTTATAAAATAAAATTCTTTTACTTAGGTGAAATTTCGGAATCGAGAGAAAGTGTAAACCCCAACCCCGAAACCCTCGCAAACGACCAATCGCACACTTGAAAAAGTTTTTGTGTTTACCTCTGGCACACAGGAATTCATGAGCGATGATTCTACGCTTTGTTATGCACACAACAGCGAGAAGCACTGCTGGCAATCAGCTCGCTCACAACCTTCTATATTACAAGCCATGAACAAGGAAAATATTGAGAGCGAATTTCCGCTCAATCGGACTGCAACTCGGTGAAGTCACGTTATGTTGTTAGTGTAATTTGGAGAATTTGGGAGAATTTGGTGGTCCGATTCTCTCAATTGAGATTCTTGTTCATGGCTTGTAAATATAGAAGGTTATGGCTCGCTGCTAGCTCTACTCTATCATCTACGCTGCGTACTGCACTCACCCTTAGAAATCTTAGAGTCTCCTCTTTAAAATGCTTTTTTACTCTTATTTTTGAGTATATTTTAAGCAAGGATATCCACTTTAGTTTTTCCCCGAACATCTCACTAGAATATTTGAATTCAGCTTTTGGCGCGCTTAGATTTTTCGAATTTGCTTCATATTTTTAATAATTTTTTATAATAATAAAACAATTTTTTTTAAAATAAGTTATAATATAAATTTTAGTAAAATTTTCCGCTCTTTCACTTGGCGCTATTAGTTTTTCGAAATTTTTTTTATTTTTCGATATATAACGCAAAACCCAAACTTTCGAATTTATTTTCGAAATTGTGAACTTAGCATACACTTTAGAGCAGCAAAGATTTCTTTATCGTTTTCTACACCCAAAAAAATACTTAAGTCCCAACTTTCAGCGAGATCACATTTTGTGCGAGCTTTCGGTCTAAATTTGGCTCTGACCACGGTATACAGACTAATACAAGGTATGCTACATATGAAATCGCATTGGCCATGTTTAATTCTCATGACGTCACTGCACTGAAAATAAATTTTATAAAGTTCTGATTGCATTCAAAGTGTTTGATTTGAAAAGTGTGGTAGTAAATATTTATTTTAAGTAGATGTTATAAGACATTGAAAATGGCAGTTTGTTCAGTGAAAAATTGTAGAAATTATCTAAAAAAGAAAAACATTGAAAAAAAAATAAAATACTTTATATTTCCTAAAAATGAGGAAATCTGTCGTGAGTGGATAAAAGTTTGTGAATTAAAAAAAAACTTTAATATTAAGAGCGCTCGAGTATGTTCTGATCATTTTGATCAAGAAGACTATTTATTGCAAGATATTTTATTGAATATTTTTATTGAATATCTGTTGAAAAAAGACATTTGAAGAGAGAAGCAATACCAAAGGAAAACCTATCTAAACAACAGGAAAGTGATAGTCAACTACGCTATAAAAAACGAATGCAGAAGGAATTAGTTAAAGAGTGTTTACAAAATGACACGTATTAATATTATTACAAGTAAAAGAAACATTTAATATTCGTTTTATTCTATAAAAATTACAGCATTAATGAAAACGAAGGAAATTCTATTGACGAAGGTATAACATTACAATGTGATCAAAACGGAAAAAATTCATCATCAACAGGATTTGACGTCTACGTTCAAACAGAGTTTGTATTATCACTAATTATTATAAATCATGAAATATTGTGCCCATTAGATTGGACTATGAATGCAGTAAGGAATTGGAAATAATGCAGTTAAAGGCCGAAAATAAAAAATTAAGGATGTCTTCAGAAACACAACACTTTACATAAAAAAGTTAATCAAATATTTTCAAAAGGTCAAGTAAGGAGATTGAAAGAGCAGAATAAAAATCTTAATTGGATGAGTGATGATATCTGTTCTGCCATTTCTTTATACTCAGCAGGACCTAGATGTTATAGATTACTACGTAAAAGAGGGTTTCCTCTTCCTGCTCCGTCTACTTTACGAAAATGGGCAAATAAATTAAAATTAAATCCAGGAATATTACGGCCTGTAATAAAACTATTGTCTACATGCGATTATGACGTAAAAGAGAAAATTCGTATGCTTTGCTTTGATGAGATGAACATAAAACGTTCCTATGAATACGACAAGATGAATGATACAGTCTGTAAGTCTAAAAATTATGTACAAGTTCCTCTAGTTAGAGGAATTCATAAAAACTGGAAGCAAGTAGTTTATTATGATTTTGATACAGCAATGACTACTGAAAAAATAAAGGAAATCATTTTATTACTACATGAAATCGGCTTTGATGTTGTAGCAATAGTGTCTAATATGGGTTCTACGAATGTTTGAAATTCAATATATCTTCGGATTCACCACATTTTCCTCATCCTGCAGATGAGTCAAAAAAGATCTTTTTTTTGCGGATACCCCTCATTTAATAAAACTCATAAGGAATCATTTTCTGGATACTGGTTTTATATTAAATAGACTCATGATAAATTCACAGCCAGTGAAAGAATTACTGAAGCTACAAAAATTAGATTTGAAGATTTGCCCGAAATTATCATGGGAACATATTAACATCAAAGCAGCTGCACGGCAAAAAGTAAAATTTGCAGTACGGTTGTTATCACCATGGCCGTAGCCACGGGGGCGCGAAAGGGCGCGCAGCGCCCTTTACAGTAAGGACTTCTAATTGCAATGAGAAAAAAATTATTTTGTCAAACCGTAAGAATTTCTGGAAACGTTAGCATTTATTTTAAATAATCATTTGATTTAAACATAGATTTAAATTTTCTTCCGAAATAAATATTTCTTCTACGTCAAGAGTTTATTTGTGGCTAAGCATTATTTTGTTAAATATTCTCAAATTGACCTGAATTGTACTCATTATTTTCGTTCTCACTTTCAGAAAATGTTTAGTATAAAACCAGCCTCAAGTTAATAAAAACACGATATATTTGCATCTTTTATTTTTCCGAACTGTTGTTATTTCGGGCGCCAATAATTGTGCGATGAGCGCCCTTAGATATTCGGAGCTGGCTACGGCCTTGGTTATCACATACTGTATCAAGTGCTATAAGGCGGATGTACTCTCTAGGAAATATTCATTCGTCAAATGCTGTAGATTGTAGTGCGTTTATTAAAACTATAAATGATTGGTTTGATATATTTAATTCATCATGTCCATCAGTCGATTTCAATAAGATGAAGGCTTTTGGTTTAGCCATGAAAGAGCAATTGGATATAATTTCCTCAATGACAAAATTAATCAAAGAAATTAGAGCGCCTCGTAAACTTAGTTTGTTACCGTTTCAAAAGGGAATTTTATTAAACAATTCCTCTTTACCCCAATTATTAGAATACCTTAAAAGTTCATTTGGTATTACTTACATTATAACAAATAGGATAAATCAGGACGACTTGGAACGCATTTTTGGCGTTATTAGGTCGAAAGGTGGCCTCCACGACCCGACGACGACGACTCACTAATTACTTAACATATTTCATGTTTGTGTGGTCCGTCTGTAACAAACAGATTGTATATGTATAGTGAGTACACTATATGAATACAATATATTTGTAAAAAAAGTAATATATTATTTAATTAGATTATACTTCTTATCTGTAATTGTAGATTAAACTATAATTTATAATATACAGTTAATAATAATCTCTATAATTTCAAAGGACGGTCAGATATATCACAGCAAATGAATAGTTACACTAATGTTGAAGAAGATAAAGAAGTAGCAGATAATATAATTTGTCAACAACCCCTAATGCTACCAGATATTCCTGAAAGAGAAGAAGACGAATACAATATTCCAGACACTGATTTTAATGAAAATAATATTGAAGAAGACAGCCTTGAAAATTTGGCTGGTTTCATAATAAACACTTGTAACGTCGAGGATAGAAGTGATATATCTACGTATACCTGGGTAGATGAGTTGTCTGAAGGAGGATTGAAAAAGCCTTCGGCGAATTTTCTAAATAAAATAAGGCAGTTGGAAAATATATTCACACAATTAAACAAAGATGGATTATTGGAAAACAAAAATTATATTCAAATTCATATAGAAAAATCAAAGTATGTAGAATTAGATAGTAAGATTAAAGAAAAATATTTTAAATGTAGAATGTACTTTAGAATTAACCATTTAAATAAAAATGAAAAAACCGAAAATATAAAAAAAAGAAAACAAAAAAAAAATTATTTCATAAACATATATCATAAAATTATTTCATAAAATTTGTTTGTTTTATTTCATTCCTAAAACCCTTTTATGATTCCTTTTGATATTCCACACTTTCTTCTGAAAAATTTTCAGCCTTGTGACGTCACACAAAAACGTCAAAAAATTTTGTAGCATACCTTGTATTAGTCGGTATACCGTGGCTCTGACGACTCGGCTAAACTATTAGATACAGATGCCCAGTCGAATAGGCGAAACGTGTTCCATGTTGCCGAAAGTGGTTAATTCAAGCAAAACATTTAAATGTTGCAACCATTTAGCTGGGTAGAGGTTTGCAACCTTTGGTTGAGCTCCAGCCAGAGACACCAGCGTACAAGGCTACGCTGGCGAAGCAAAATAGCTACGCGGAGCGGGAGCGGGAGTGGGTGGTACACACAGAAGGAAATGAATGTTGATAGTGACGTCAATCCCTTACACTCTTCGTAGTTATTTTGCTTTTCACAACGCTTCTCTGTGTTGCTGGAATTCAACCAAAAGTTGCCACGCTCTAGCCAGCTACATTTAAGATACTTGGCTGCAACATTTCTTTGCTACACAAAATTTAGTTGGCTAGAGGAGGGAAAAGCTGGCTAGCGAAATGTTGATAATGGGACACGATTTTATACAGAGACTGGGCATCTGTATATTACTTATCTGTGCTATTAGAGTAACATGCATTACGTTTACATGATTTACTTGAGTTCTTGTCTTGAAATTTACTTGAAACTCAAGTTGCGTTTTCGGTTCACTTACTTGACTTCAAAATGTCTTGAAATTTTTTTGAGCTGACATTTGACATTTCCTATTATAACATGGTAAAGCAGCTGGAAAAGATGGCATCCCGCCAGAATTGTTGAAAGCCGACTCAAGCCTCATAGCAGATGCGCTACAGCCAATCCTGGAAATAGCATGGAACACCTGTACCTTTCCGGAGAATTGGACGGAAGGTATCATAGTCAAATTACCAAAAAAGGGGGACCTAACAATATGTGACAACTGGAGAGGCATCTGTCTATTATCTACTGTGGGCAAAATCTTGTCCCACATATTACTATCAGGGATAAGAGAGGCAGTAGATCGAACGCTTAGAAGACAGCAGGCTGGATTCAGAAAAGGCCGCTCCTGCATAGACCACATTAACACCTTGAGAATCATAGTGTGGCAGTCTACTGAATTCCGATCCCCCCTTTACCTTGCTTTCGTAGACTATGAGAAAGCGTTCGACTCGGTTAATAGGAGCTTTATATGGCGAGCTCTACGGCAACGTGGACTGCCGGATAAAATAATAGAATTGATAAAAGCTCTATACAACAATTCCAAATGCAGAGTTCTTCACAATGGAAAACTATCCGACAGCTTTGAAGTGAGCTCAGGAGTACGGCAAGGATGCCTACTTTCGCCATTACTATTTCTTATAGTAATAAACGACATCCTTGTCAGCGCTCTAGATACTAGAACAGGTGGCATAAAATGGGGATTGTTAGACCGCCCTCGACTACGCGGATGATATCTGTTTGCTGGCCCACAGACATCAGGACCTCAAAAACATGGTAAACAATTTGGCAACAGAAAGTACCTCGGCAGGCTTAAGGTTAAATCCGACTAAAACCAAAGAAATGCGGATAAATGCAAACACCCTTGAACGAACAGCGCTAAATAACCGCGACGTGGAACTGGTAGATAAATTCTGTTACCTCGGTAGTATTATTACCGAAAACGGCGGTACAGAAGAAGACGTCAGTTCCAGAATAAATAAAGCACGAAGCGCATATGCATGCCTGTTTCACATATGGAGATCGACGGAGATCTCAATTAACACCAAATTGCGGCTGTTCAACTCCAACGTTAAGGCAGTTCTTTTGTACGGTTGCGAAACATGGAAAGTCACCCAATTCATCACAGGGCGCCTACAAGTTTTCATCAACAGATGCCTACGTCGTATCCTAAAAATCCGCTGGCAAGATAGAATTTCAAATGAAGAACTATGGCGCCGTGCCGGCCAAGAAAGGATAGACGACCAAACTAGGCGAAGGAAATGGAATTGGATTGGCCACACCTTGCGACGCGAAAACGAGAATCTAGCCAAACAGGCCCTCGACTGGAATCCGCAAGTAACCCGTCGAGTCGGAAGACCTAGAACAACGTGGAGAAGAACCCTATTAGCAGAGGCCGCAACAACCGGGAGATCTTGGTCAGAGCTGAGAGCTGTCGCGCAAAACAGAGTCCGCTGGAGGGCAACTGTTTCCGCCCTATGTCCCATGAGGGATTAAAGGAGCAATTAGTAGTGTTATAACAGAAACTAGCTCCTTATTTTAACATAAACAACTTTAAAAAGATTGTATCAAAAGTATACATTCATTACAGTTTTTATCTTCTTCTTGTTCCAAGAAAAAAAACCACTTGCATAATTTCAAGTATTCAAGTAGCGTTTACATGAGCTTTTTATAGTCAATCAAACAAATTTTTGTGATTTACTTGACTCAAGTATACTTGAAGTCAGAACGAGTTTACATGCATATTTTGTTACTTGAAAACTACTTCAAGTATACTTCAAGTAAGCATGTAAACGTAGTAATTGTGTGGATGATTTATGTTGGACGAAGTTATTCATTTTGTGAATGCCTAGGTGGCTTCTTTAGCTTTAATTTCGTTAGGCTTTATACATATCTGTCTATTAGGCAAACAAAAAGTTTGTAAACGCTAAGGCTTTTTTGTTCGTGAACGAATTTCGCTAAAATTTTCAGAGAATGTTCTTTTTATAGAATAGTTTTGAACGAAATCGATTCACGAATAAAAAAATTATAGCGATTTTAATTTTTCGAATTTGAAAAAGCCGTTGGAAAATATGAATTTTTTTGTGAGCATCAACGTAGAGCTGAGTTGCCTACGATTGACACAAACGCCGTTTCAGTGAAGCGAATGAGAAACAGAGAAAACAATCGTTTGTGTAAATTTTGGCGGCATAACTGACATAAAAAAAAGTCGCTTAATTTGTGCGTGCATTTTTTTATTCTCTTTTGTGTATAGTATTACTAGTAAAAAACCCGCGTGCGTTGCAACGCCTCCAAATAAAAAAAGTTTATGAGTGCACAGTCCGCGGTAGGAAAAAAGTATAATGAAAACAACAAAAAATCTGGAAAAAATGATTTTGGATACCATACAGAAATTAAGAGTTACCTATAAAAAATATTGTAATATTTCTTCTCGAGCGTTCTCGGATTCGTCAGGGATTAATTGGAACAATTTGTTTTTTTTTAACAACTTTAATTTCAAAACAAAACTTCTTGCACATATGTGCTCCTCCTTTCTCTTCTTGGCGGTTCAGTTAGAACAACCGTACTAAATTGAGATGTGACACTGCGTTATGTATGCATTCAAGTAGGTGCCTCTGAACAGAAACTTCTGGGTGAATTGGAATTTAACTTTCTTTTTTCGGTTAGCCGTTACACTGCCCCCTTCTTACTTAATATTCGTTCCGAACACAGTTTCCTACAGGTCCCGTTCTTACCGATCGAACTTTTTGTATGAGATAGATGACATCGTTTAACCTCGTGATTACTGTGGAGGGGCCGTTCCATTTCCTTTGTAGTTTTGATAATTTACCTTTCATTCGTGGAGGATTATACTCGTATAGCTAGACTCGATCGCCTTCCTTAGGTCGCCCTTAGGTCGTAGTGGGTCTTCATCCTGTTGGGCGATTCCCAAATTTAAATCACTTGGCAGCGTAATCTGTTTCCCGAAAATCATCTTTGCAGGCGTCTGACCGGTAGAACGTGGATAACTGTCCTGTACAGCGTTTTTTTTATTGAATTATATAGAGATGTTCTCATATTAATTTGAAAACCTATTTCTACCGTTTTTACTGTTTCTATACTGGTTAGGACAAATTTAAGAAATTTCCTACATGTTCTTCCATTTGGAGCTAGGATGTGAAAATTTTTCGATTTCCTAACCCTTGAACAACCTACATACAGCTGACCGGGAAATGACACTTATTTGGCCCAGAAATTTAAAATTTATAAGTTTTGATTATAAATTCTTTATTTGTTACCTTAAAATCCCCCAGATACCGATTTTCATTGGAATCGGAATACAATTGGCAAACTCATTGGCCATATTGGTGCGGCCATTTTGAATTTATAAGTTTTGATTATAAATTCTGTATTTGTAACCGTAAAAACCCTAGATATCCACTTTCATTGGAATCGGAATACAATTGCAAAAATTCGTCCACCATATTGGCGCGGCCATTTTGAATTTATAAGTTTTGATTAAACATTCGTTATTCGCTACCTCAAAAAACCCCAGATACCGATTTTCATTGGGATCGGAACACAATTAGCAAATTCGTCGGCCATATTGGCGCGGCCATTTTGAATTTGTAAGTTTTGATTAAACATTCTTTATTTACTACCTCAAAAAACCCCAGATACCGATTTTCATTGAAATCGGAATACGATTGGCAAATTCGTCGGCCATATTGGCGCGGCCATTTTGAATTTATAAGTTTTGATTAAACATTCGTTATTTGCTACCTCAAGAAACCCCAGATACCGATTTTCATTGGAATCGGAAGACAATTGGCAAATTCGTCGGCCATATTGGCGCGGCCATTTTGAATTTAATTCTATAACCACCCCCTGGATGTAAGTAATATGTGGTTAAATTTTTGTGGCAATCGGTTGGATGGTTTCAAAGTCTATAACGGACAAAGAAACATTTTTTGTGTTTTATATATATAGATTATGTTGTATTGTGTAAGATACTGCCGTTCGTTTTTTTGGCGAGTGATAAGTGCAAAATGATAGAAGGCATTTATTATTTGATTTGAATTTAAAAAGACAAGTTGCGACGTTATTTTTTTTCAATATTTTAATTTTGATTTAATCATTTTATTTAGTGTTTCTTTTAGTTTGATTTTGTAGTTTTTTGTTTTTATTGTTTATTAACTTCCCAGTACGAAATTATTGTAATCGGTCCGAAAACCGGATTCGAAATTTTCAATGTATTTACACGTTTCAAGGTCCCAATAGCATTTTAAGCAAAAATTTGAGAAGAAATATGTGTGTGTGTGTTTGTGCGTACGTATGTAGTCATTTTTTCCTGCACGATTTCGCGCGAACCGAAAAAGATATCGACTTCGTTCAGCTGCCGTTCGAAGCGTGTTCAAGGAAATATGATCTGAAAAGATTTTCATAAAAATTGGTCGAGTCGTTTTTTTGTTTGAACGACTTAAGTGATTTTTGTACCAGCACGATTTCGCGCGAACCAAAAAAGATATCGACTTCGTTAAGGTGCCGTTCGAAGCATGTTAAAGGACATATGATCTGAAAAAATTTTCATAAAAATCGGTCTAACCGTTTTTTTGTTTGAACGACGTAAGTGATTTTTGTACCAGCACGATTTCGCGCAAACCAAAAAAGATACCGACTTCGTTAAGATGCCGTTCAAAGCGTGTTAAAGGAAGTATGATCTGAAAAGATTTTCATAAAAATCGTTCGAGTGGTTTTTTTGTTTGAACGAATACTGGGAAGTTAATCTTGTGGACCGAAAGGGTCAAAAGCCACATCCCAACTAGTTATTTATTATTTCACCTTCAACAACCTATACTTTTTTTCCAAAATTAGAAAGCTTGGAATATTTCCTAAGAATAAAGTGCGGACAATTTTTATGCTACGGCCTTTACTTTGCGACATAAGCTTAGGTGACGCTATTTCGTACTTTTTTAGTACTTTTTCACCTAAGTTTATGTCGAAGAGTACCAAATAAGGCAAATTTTAACAGCAAAATTGCTTATAACTTCTGTTGGCTTTCTAATTTTGTTAAAAAAAGTATAGGGTACGACATAGGTGACGACTCATAACTCTGGAAGTTGGTAGGGTGGAGCCGTCGCTTTTATATGGGGGAGTATTCTGCGTACACTGATACCTTATTCATGAAAATAGGTTAAAGGGCTGCAAAGATACAGGGTGATATTAGATATTTCGCCTGATATTAGATGATATTAGATATTTCGCAATATTAACACCTTAGCCACAGCTACCGGAATTCAAAAGTATACAGAATCTGAATACTCATCATAACCCATAAGTCTGAGATATTTTTCTTTTGCGCCGGGCCTGGGGCAATTTTGACTCACCTCCTTTAATTTAATTTTTTTATTAAGAATAATAGATGTAAAACCAGCACACCACATAGTCAAGCAAGAAGTGATGGAAGAGATTAAAAAAGTCCTGGGAAATTTTAGACGCTCTGGAGCGACAATGGAAATGTTTCAAAGTAATTAAAAAATCGCCATTGCGAATAATGTTTTTTTTGAATAAAAAAATTTAAATTGACTTTAAATTCGATCAAATCGAGAATTTGATTTATTTATTTTTTTTTTGTGACCGAATTTCTGTAACGGGCGTACCTACTAGTATTTATTAAATTCCATATGAACAAACTTTATTGTTGGTATCTAGATGCAACAGAGCTCGGTAGAGTTAGCATTTTTACTTACGGCAGCACCGTCCTTCGATTGAAAAAAGCAAAAAGACTAGCGACTAGCCTATTGGCTTGATTGCAATGCTCTTTTAAATATTGGTTAAGACTCAGCTGAAACTGCTAAACTGATATTTTCCATTTCGCTTTCTTTTAATCGTTTTTAGAATTTCAAATTACTTTTATAAAAATTTCTCCTCGCAGGGCTAATAAAGTGGCACAAAATGACACCTTGGAGTAGTAACCGTGGAATTATTCATCTCGATGCAATCGTTGTGGTTTATTTCATTCACACCTGATTTTGTTCATAACCAAACAATATGAAAAATGCATCTGACCGACTGCATTCAGACAAAAACTTTTAAATTTTATTTTCCGCTTAAAACGACAAAAGCAGAATATTTTTGATTGTTCACCACTAGGTATGAGTCCAAGGCAACCCTGCTGATGGCCCTCTAGATCAATTGCAGAAATGTGCACAATTTACCCATCGCAACAAGACCATATGAAATTTTCAATTCGAATTGGATTTCACATTTGCTAAAATTAAAACAATTTCCACTGCTCGGCGCAAATAGCCAGGTGGAGCTTCACGCAATAAATGCAAAACAGCAAAACCTGTTTGCTTCGGACAACTGATAAAACATGCCAAAGCATCCGGCAGCGGGGACGAATCTGAATCCTGAATCTGAAGTATGTTTTAAATCGATTCATAAAGTATTAGTTGTAAATTTGTGCTGCTGATGATTTTGTGGTTGGGATTGGCTTTTGGGGGAATGAATTAAAAATTTCGACTTAATGAGTCAAGTTTTGAAAGTTTGTGGCGGCGGCTTATGGGGGTTCAATATTTCAAAAAAGCCATTTTAGCATTGGATTGGTTCCGATGGTCCTAACCCGATGGCTGGAAAATGGTAAACCTCGTACATATTATTATGAATGCTGTATTAATCATTGAAGTTTGCAAATATTTTCGCTTTAGTAATAATCAAATAAATTATGCCATTCAAGGTTTTATGGGGGTGATTTTGCACGATTTAAATCGATTGCTGGCCATTACAACTTCTCTATTTATTTCGATTATGTCTAATTTGGAAAAGAGAATATTTTGTAATGGGTATACTCGATAAATAAATAAATTTTATTGAAGTATTTAATTACACGCTATTAATTTAAGTTGAATTCCATCCGGGAAATTATTTTAATGAGAATATTATACTCGCATAAACGGATTTTTGTCTTGTATTTTTGTAATTGAGTTGGCAAATTCTATTTAATTCTTTTCATGTAATGTAGATTGTATGGCTGTTAAGCATTAAAAATATTTATTCAGTTTTGAAGTTAATCAGGCATTTTCGTTGTTTTTTTTGTTATTTGGATGTCCTCATTATTGAGGGATTAATTTCATATATAGTGCCTAAGTTGACTTTTGTGTGCCTCTGAAAAAAATCAATTATATTTTATCTTTTTTTTCATGGTAACTTAATGTACCGTGAAATTAGCTTAAAAGTCTGTTATTCCCGACCAGTATTTTGACGGGGTCCAGATAGGGCCCTATGAGGCAAACCCCCAGCCTGAATGTGGATGACGCACAGTGGTTCAGAAGGCATGAAAACCTGGACAAAAGTCGAAAAATGAGAGTCCTTATTTCGTTTTTAGTACTGTTGAATCTTGTAGAGGGGGCTTTGGAGCATCCGAAACGGAGTCGCTTACGTGCGTGTCTTTTGTAACTTTCGTTTACCACGTGTTTGAATTCGAGCGATTGCTTCATTGTGTAAACGTAGGTTACAATGAGTGCATTGTACGTGATAGTGAACGTTTGGGTTTAGTGATTTGTATGAAATATTTTTACAAAATTCGGAATGGGTGACGTTAATCAAGGTATGTTTAATATGCTTAAACGTATATGTGATCAAATATTTGTTAATAGTCCATATAAACTCAGTCTAAACGGGGACCTGTAAATGTGATTATTTTTTCAAGATATTTAATTTTGGCGATGCATATATTTTTTCATCCGTCTTCATCCGTCTAATTGTTGATCTTAAATTGTACATTATAAGGTCCTGCAACGGTACTTACGAAGAACTATTGCCCCTATAATTTTTATGACATCATCCAGTTTTTTCAAAAGTAGTCCGCCATTTTCCATCCGCCATTTTGAATTTTCAGAATTTGATGTCAAATTCAAATTACGAGATCCCGAAAACCCTTGTATACAAATATTCATGCAAATCCATCGACTTTTCCAAATCAGTCCGCCATTTTGAATCCGCCATTTTGAATTTTCAAATTTTATTATCAAATACGAATTCAGAGACATCAAAAACCCTTATTTACAAATATTTCTGTAAATCCAATGGATTTTTGACTTTTTTCCAGGTTTTCATGCCTTCTGAACCACTGTGTGACTTGGGGATTGCCCTATAAGGCCCATAATGAGCATCTAACGCATTGCCTCATCACATCACGAGTGGAAAATAGAAGCTAAAAAAGAATTTCGAAGTGGATATGCGAGTAATAATTGCGGCGGGTTGAAAACTTTATATATTTAAGGGCGAGAGGTGTTTTTCCAAGCCACTCACGCACATTCTAATGACTCACAGCTCACGAGTCTTTAGATAAAACTCGAGTTCTTGTGCATTTACATGAGTGCGGTCGTATTATCGCACGCTTCTCGTGAGTCTTTGATTTGATAACTTATCCTATAGCACCCGTGCGCAATTGAGTTAATAGGAAAGACTCGTGAGAAAGGAAAAGGTACGAAAGGATAATTATTCATTTTGAAATCTGCTTTAGTGAAGTGAAAATGTAAGCTGGTGAAAGTGAAAACTAATTTTGAATTATTACTAAAAATTAAAATTTTAAAATGGTGCATGCTTCAAGTTTTGTCATTAATAAATATGTGTCGTATAATAATGAGTTAGGTAAGTCAATGTGTTTCACTTGTGAAAAAATGTTATCGGGAAAGAGACCTCCAAATATAAAAAGACATTATTTATCGATTCATAAAAAAAATATTGAAAGTGATGAGGAAACCGATAATAGCATTACGAAAAATAGAAGAACATAAAATCTAGTAAAAAAGCAAAGCAAATTGGCAAAGCCAATATTAAAAATTAGCAAATATGAATTTTTAATGTGCTGCACGGGAATTCTGACGGTGAAAAATATTCCATTGGCAATTTTTGACGACGAAAAATTTTTTAAAAGACTAATTGAGCCGTACGAAAAACAATTTAATGTTCATATTAATTCCAAAAATATAGGAGGTTTAATCAATAAAAGCAAACATGCTATTAAAAATAAAATAATTAACAACACCAAAAATAAAATGATATCATTGCAAGTAGATATTGGCACAAGAAGCGAAAGAAGGATTTTGGGCATAAATGTACAATACATAAAAGACTAGTGTTTCGATATGCACGCGGTGGACGTTAAAATTGTTGAATTCACTAATATTATTCGTGAATTTATGACGGGCTCAAATAATCAATTCATTAGGCGCCAACATTAATAAAATATAACAGAATCGGGGAAAAATGAATAAAAAAGGGGTCCTGCGTTTACCGGGACTCGAACACACGACCACTTGGTTATGCAATGCGATCACCAACGACTAGACCGATTCGACCACACTCGATATTGATTTCGCCTTCAGATTATGCTCACTTAAGGTTGTTGCATTTTCTTAGTCAATCGTTTGAGATAACAATAATTTTGTTTGTTTCCATATACAATAAGGAAAAATGAAACACTTTAACACTTCAATTTATTAATTTCATAACAATATATAATATAAATTAACTTTCACAATTTGAATACGAATTTGATTGAATTGCAAACATATTTGATTATTTAGATAATCGCAGCACCAACTTCTAACTCACCAAGTTGTTATGGTTCCAATTGGAAAATGAAAAAGTGAGAGTTGCGTTATCTCATCCTCTCCTTATATCACTTCGGTACCTTTACTTTCTAGAAAGTTCTATCACAATTTTCCGTTGCAGAGTCCTGTTGTACGGGGTGAACAATTGGCGGTTATTTCTGGGGATATTTTACTCCCCGATGCACGATCGACTGTCTCCCCTACTGGGTGGAGCTTCTTCCTTTCACATTGTGGATTATATTTGACTATGGAACTTATTACCCGAGACACAATGTGTAATTGGTTTTATTATTTTTTTTTACACATTTTGATTTTGGCTGTTGCCACTCTGCATGTCATAAAGTTTGTTGTGTTGTGATATTGAGAGTGATGTTCAATTTAAGAATGGATAAAATATTATTAAAACTTGGTGAGCAGAGGTGGATACATTAGTATTAATAATATAATTATTTGTACTAAAGTTTAATTTGAATATTTTAAGTTTTTTCTTTCTTCTGGAGGTTTGACATGGCTGCTGCTGGAGGTTGTTGACCCTCGGTAAGTGTTTATAGTTGACCTAATTTTGGACCATTATTTCATTATTTTCTTTCTAGGTCAGCGCTGCACCGAACATACTCCCCCCCTTGACACCGCTGTGGCGTGTGTCAACATAATACTTGATGATGGTCATCCTTCTTATGTGACCTGTGGAGATATAGAAAGGGGTTTAGACGGAAAGGGTTATAGCGCCCTGTCTCGCTGTTAGGGATATGGGATGTGGAATTGAGCTTTATGAGGGAATACATAAAATCTCAGGTAAATGCGGATGAGGGTTAATCATGTTAATTAATTGTATGGATAAATTTTCTATTAATTTAGGTTTTCAGTAGAATTTTCTTCTTGCTTCACAATGGGAAGCCGGCAGACCTTGGTGATTGGCCGTTTGAGGAGCTTGTCTTTTGTTTGTATGGAAATAACTCGTACTAATCCATCCTCTCCGGTGTGTACATCTGCAATCCGGCCTAGCGCCCAACGACTTGGTGGTAAAGAATCTTCTTTTATGATTACTAACTCTCCAACTTTTAGGTTATCGTGTGTGATGGTCCATTTAGGACGTTGTTGGAGTTGGTTGAGGTACTCTGATTTCCATCTTTTCCAGAATCCTTGCAATATGCGTTGAATTAATTGCCATCTGTCGATCCGGTTCATCTGTATATCGAGGACGGACGGTTCAGGTGGGGTCATCAGCGAATCTCCGATGAGGAAGTGGCCTGGTGTCAAAGGATTTAAATCACGAGGATCCGTACTCATTGCGGTCAGTGGCCGTGAGTTCAAACATGCCTCAATCTGGGTTAATACAGTGGCGAATTCCTCATATGTTAAGCAGTGAGTTCCGATCACTCTCTTGATGTGGTACTTGGTGGACTTCACTCCAGCCTCCCATAATCCACCGAAATGTGGTGAGGATGGTGGAATGAAATGAAATTTGGTGCCTTCATTCTCTAATATTGCTGCGAATTCCTCAGTGATTTGTTGCATTAGTTGCTGGTGTTGTTGCCGTAGAAGTCTGGTTGCTCCCACGAAATTAGTTCCATTATCACAATAGACGTTATGACATAGGCCTCGTCTCGCGGCAAATCTCCGAAAGGCTGCAATAAAGCCCTCTGCACTTAGATCAGTGACGATTTCCAAATGAATGGCTTTGGTGGCCATGCATACAAAAAGAGAAATGTAGGCCTTGTATTTCTTGGGGTTTCGTCCCTTGTGTGTTTTCATGTCGAAAGGGCCGCAATAATCGACTCCAGTGTTGGCGAAAGGTCGAGATTGTCGTAATCTTGTTGCGGGAAGTGCACCCATGAGTTGTGTTTGAACTTGGGCTCTTTGTTTGAAACAGGTTATACACTTGTGTAGATGGTATCGGATCGTGTTTCTGGAGTTTAGGAGCCAATAGATTCTTGCAAGGGCATGCATCATTAATTGTGGACCACCGTGTAACATGTCTCTGTGAATCTTTTCGATTATGAGTGTCGTCAAGTGACCCTTATCTGGTAGAATGATGGGGAATCTTTCATCAAAGGATAATTCAGCGTGTCTGATTCTTCCTCCGACGCGGAGTAGGCCAGTTTCATCAATGAAGGGACAGAGTTTAAGTAATCGGCTGGATCGTGGTAATGATTGATTTTGTTTCAGAGACTTGATTTCTTCATGAAAATGTTTCCTTTGATGTGTTTTCAACCAAAAATGTAAGGCAGTCTTAATTTCTTCTGCCTTAAGGAATCCCCTTTTGCGTTCGTTGGATTTTCGTTGGGCATTGAATACAAATCGTAGGCAGTATGCAGTCACACGCAGCAATCGCGTCAGAGCGGAATACTTGGTTATCCATTCATCTAAGCTAGCGGTGGTTTGTAAATGGGAGATCACCCAACTTTTTCTTTGTTCGTGTTTTACACTCATGATGGATTTCATTTTTGGCCATTGATCTTCCTTTTCACACAACCAGGTGGGTCCCTTCCACCATAATTCATGATTAAGTAATTCTTTTGGATCCATTCCTCGTGATGCGCAGTCTGCGGGATTTTGTTTAGATGGTACGTATTTCCAGACATTTCTTCCTAGTCCTTCATGAATGTATGAAACTCGATTAGCAACAAAGGTGTTCCATCTTGTGGGGTGATCTCGTAACCAGGCGATCACTATTTCGGAATCAGTCCACGCATGCATCTCAGGGGATTTGACTAAATTTAGTGCTTTAGTCACATAACGCATCAACTTCACTAGCAAGGTTGCTCCACAAAGCTCTAACCTCGGCAATGAAACCGTTTTCAGCGGTGCAACTTTGGTTTTTGCTGCTATTAAGTTCGTTGTCCTCTCTCCGTTTTCGTTAATTGTACATAGATAAACCGCTGCTGCGTATGCCTTTGAGGAAGCATCTGAGAAACCGTGTAGCTCTGTCCTTATGTTTACATCAGAATATTGTGCCCATCTATTTATCTCAATCTTGTGTATTTCAGACAGATTTTCTCGATATTTTAACCATTGATTCTTCAGATCCTGTGGAATTTCTTCATCCCACTCAAGTCCTCTAAGCCACAAACGTTGGATCATGATTTTTGCTTGAATTATGATTGGAGCTAGAAGACCAAGAGGATCAAACAATTTTGCTGTTTCGGACAGGATGTTACGTTTAGTCCATTTTGTTGGGTCTTCACTGTGTGTGTAGGAAAAAGTCAACATGTCGGTTCGGGGTTTCCAAAATGTCCCTAAAGCTCGGACGTTGTCGTCTATTGAAATTTCCAGTGTCGGGTTGGTTTCGCAGTAGTCTGGTGGTATTGATTCCAGCAATTTACTGCAGTTGGATGACCATTTTCGCAAAGAAAATCCTCCAGCTTTCATGATGTTGAGCAGTTGTTGTTGCACCTCTAAGGCATCATGGATGTTGTGTTGGCCTGAGAGAAGATCATCCACATAAAAATCTGACATGACGATACTGTAAGCCTTGGGGTAGTGGTCTTTCTCATCAATGGCGAGTTGTTTCAATACCCTTGTCGCCAAATATGGTGCGCTCTTGGTTCCAAATGTTACTGTTTGCAGTCTGTAGTCTTCTATTGGTTTGTTGGGGGAGTCCCGCCAAACAATTCTCTGATAATCAGTGTCCTGGGATCTCACTCGAACCTGCCGGTACATTTTTTCTAAATCGGCGCTGAAGGCGATGCGATACTTACGCCACCTTATCAGTAGAGATGTAAGCTCGTCTTGCACTGTCGGCCCTTTAAGCATCATCTCATTTAGTGCAATTCCACTGTCCGTTGCTCTGGACGCATCGAAAACTACTCGTAGTTTTGTTGTGGTACTTGATTCCTTTGTCACTCCATGGTGAGGCAGATAAGTACAGGAGTATGTCTTAACTTGGTTTAGCAGACTGCAATGTTCATCTTCAGTTGATTTGACCTTCTCCATATGTCCGAGCATTATGTATTCATTTAAGCAGGTGGTGTAAGCTTCCTGTAATTTGGGGTCCCTCGCGAAGCGTCGTTCCATTTGAAGTAGCCGTGATACCGCGATGTGACGGGATTTGCCTAAATGTCGGGTTTCAGTTGCGGGTTTGAGTGGTAATTGAACTTCGTATCTTCCATCAGTTAGGCGTCTGGTCGTTTTTTCAAAAAAAAGTTCGCATTCACTTTCCTCTTCGGTATGTATGATTGGTTCTCCTATTTCCTCCAATTCCCAAAATTGTTTCAACCTATTATCTAGTTCGGTACACATCTGAAAATGTACATTTACTGAAATTTGCATTGGTGCCTGAATTTCGCCTGACAGAATCCATCCGATCGCCGTTTTCTGAGCCACCGGGCTTCCGTTTATACCTTTGATTAGTCCTTCCAATAGTATTTGTCCGTGGATATCAGCTCCTAGTAGTAAATCAATCTTCCCGGGACGGTAGAACTCGGGATCTGCCAATTCAAGTTGAGTCAGATGGGTCCATCGCTGATACGGGACATATTTCATGGGTAAAAACTCAGTCAGTTTCTTGAACACCAAACCAGAAACCGGAATGTTGCAATCATCGTTGTAGATCGATTTGATATTGAAGTGGGCCTTACATTTGGTGCTGCCAACAATTTCCTCACCTATGGTTTGAATGTTTGCGTATATCGAGGTCCTTTCTAGTTTGAGGTCTTGCGCTAGGGCCTCAGTTATGAACGAAGCTTGCGATCCTTGATCAATTAATGCACGCGCGATTTGTTCCTGGCCAGTTGGAGAAATCACTCTTACCAAAGCTGTAGCGAGCAAGACTTGGGCTGATGATGTCTTATTGATCATGAAGGACTGGACCGACTGGACACTCGTTGTAGTTGCTGATTGTAAAGCAGGAGATTCCCCCGAAGTGGTCTGCTTTTGTGCTTGATGTTCCTTAGAATGAATTGGGTTTGCGTCATTTGGTTTGTAATGTAGTAGTGAGTGATGACGCCGATTACAATACCTACAATTTCTTTCACTGGGGCAGTTGGCGGTTACATGTCCAAATCCTAGACAATTCATGCAAAGAGATTTTGACTTAACTACGTTAATTTTTTGTTGTGTAGTGTATGATGAGAATTGAGAACATTGTCTGACATTGTGCATTTGTGCACAAACAGGGCACACTGGTTTTGTAGAAACATGGAAAGATCTATGGTTTACCTTTGTTTTATTGAATTGGAACCCTTCTCTTTGATGATTCCCTATGGGCGCAATTGCTTCTAACGTCCTAAATCTCATCTTTAGGAAATCTTGGAGTGACTTCCACGTTGGTAGGTCCCCTTTATCACTTACAGTCTGCTCCCATAATTGATGTGTTGTGGACGGTAAACGCTTGGCTATAAGGTGGACGATGAAAGGATCCCAACTTGTGATATCGACATTTAAATTCGCTAAAGCAAGTAGACATTCTGTTGTGGTGTCTAATAGATTTCGTATTGCGTGGACAGACTCTGTTGTGAGTGAGGGTTGAGACATTAGAATGTCTATCTGAGTATTTATTAGGACTCTTTTATTATCGTAGCGTTCGGTAAGTAAAGCCCAAGCTGATTCATAATTCCCATCCGTTATTTGAAGATGTTGGATCATATGTTGTGGTGTTCCTTCCAACGAAAGTTTCAGATATTGCAATTTTTGCGCTGGAGAATATCCTTTGTTTTGATGGACTAAGCTTTTGAATAGATCGTAGAAGGTTGTCCACTTGCTATAATCACCATTAAATTTTTCGATGCTAATCTTTGGAAGTTTTATGGCCGTTGATGCTGGAAGCTTTTCATGAATTATGGTTTGGTGTTGGATACCGGAACTGGGACCTTCACCTGAATAATTTGGATGTGGAGCCAACTTGTCGATTTTGACTTGAAGATCGGCTGCATTTGTTATGAAGAAGTCTTCCAGTGTCGCATACTTATCCTTACTGAAATACTCGCATGCACTGGAATCGAAATTTGGGGTTTTGCGTCTTAATATGAGGATCCGTTTGTGGGTATTGCTGTACGTCTCCCACAATCCCTCAAATTGTTGTAATTTCTTTACATAGAATGTGTGGGTCCGTCTATCCTTTGCTTCCTTTGTTACATTCGCTATACATTTTACCAACAGTTCCTCTTGCGCGAATTGATTATCTAGCAGATCTTGCATTTTTATTTTTATCGAATTTTATATAAATAGTATTGTTGATTTAAATTTGGTTACAAATATAATTTATCTTCAAATTGTTGTTTTATTTGCGAATTGAACATATATTTTCTTTAATTTAAGATTTCCACCACAAGATTCAATTTCCAAAAATGTATTATTGTTGCTTAATGTTTAATGAAATAGAGAAAATATTGCTGAGATGTACTCACTGTGTGTAGGGCTTGGGCAAATCTGTGATGGGTTTCTGAATGTGATGTCCTTGACAGTCTCCAGGCTGCTACCGTTATCGTTTACCGTTAGATTCACTGTTTTGTACCACCGTTACTGATGACCGTTTTTACAATTCAAGTTACCGTTAAATTTTCCGTTTGTAGTTGAATTAACGATTTCGAAAGTCACTTTCTTTGTTAGTTTTTCACTAGTCGATTATAATGTTCACACTTTCTAATTTCTTGATTTATTGCATTAAACTTGCCTATTAGAATTTCACTTGGTTGTTAGAATTAGTTTTTAGATTTTCCTCGTGGTTAGATTTTAGGATTAAGTGGTAGTTGAATTTCGATTTTTAGATTCACTTGTATTTAGATTTGAATGTTTAGGATTCACTTGTAATTAGATTTGGAATTTTATGATTCACTGGTACTTAAAATTTTGCTTGTTTTTTGTTAACAAATAAGTAGATTTGCAATTCGGAATTCAGAATTAGATTTGATTGTTGTTGTTTTTACGAGGTGATCACTCCCGTTTGCACCTAATTTTCGTTTCTATTTAAGTCCCGCCATCCGGCTCGAAGGACCATGTTTCGATATGCACGCGGTGGACGTTAAAATTGTTGAATTCACTAATATTATTCGTGAATTTATGACGGGCTCAAATAATCAATTCATTAGGCGCCAACATTAATAAAATATAACAGAATCGGGGAAAAATGAATAAAAAAGGGGTCCTGCGTTTACCGGGACTCGAACACACGACCACTTGGTTATGCAATGCGATCACCAACGACTAGACCGATTCGACCACACTCGATATTGATTTCGCCTTCAGATTATGCTCACTTAAGGTTGTTGCATTTTCTTAGTCAATCGTTTGAGATAACAATAATTTTGTTTGTTTCCATATACAATAAGGAAAAATGAAACACTTTAACACTTCAATTTATTAATTTCATAACAATATATAATATAAATTAACTTTCACAATTTGAATACGAATTTGATTGAATTGCAAACATATTTGATTATTTAGATAATCGCAGCACCAACTTCTAACTCACCAAGTTGTTATGGTTCCAATTGGAAAATGAAAAAGTGAGAGTTGCGTTATCTCATCCTCTCCTTATATCACTTCGGTACCTTTACTTTCTAGAAAGTTCTATCACAATTTTCCGTTGCAGAGTCCTGTTGTACGGGGTGAACAATTGGCGGTTATTTCTGGGGATATTTTACTCCCCGATGCACGATCGACTGTCTCCCCTACTGGGTGGAGCTTCTTCCTTTCACATTGTGGATTATATTTGACTATGGAACTTATTACCCGAGACACAATGTGTAATTGGTTTTATTATTTTTTTTTACACATTTTGATTTTGGCTGTTGCCACTCTGCATGTCATAAAGTTTGTTGTGTTGTGATATTGAGAGTGATGTTCAATTTAAGAATGGATAAAATATTATTAAAACTTGGTGAGCAGAGGTGGATACATTAGTATTAATAATATAATTATTTGTACTAAAGTTTAATTTGAATATTTTAAGTTTTTTCTTTCTTCTGGAGGTTTGACATGGCTGCTGCTGGAGGTTGTTGACCCTCGGTAAGTGTTTATAGTTGACCTAATTTTGGACCATTATTTCATTATTTTCTTTCTAGGTCAGCGCTGCACCGAACAACTAGAATCTGCATTACCTACATACTTAATCTTGCCGTTACACGTGTTGAATCATAGAAAAAACATCTGTTGCAGACTCAAAAACAAGAATTCTAGGATACGATGGCACAGTTTTAAAAACAGTAGGAGTAGTTAATTTAAAATGCATAGTACGGAACAGTATAAATGAGATTGAATTTGTAGAAAGTGAGGTTGGATCAGAGCCTCTACTAGGACTTGAAACTTGCGAGGAATTAAATTTAGTAAAACGTATAGATAGCTTGAACAAAACCATGAGTCGAGAACAATTTATAGAGATAAATAGAGATCTTTTTGAGGGTTTGGGGTCTTTCGTAAAAAAATTTCATATTGGATTGAAAAGTAATGTAGTACCAGTTGCTAAACCGGCACGTAGAATTCCATTAGCTCTAAAGGACGCAGTAGTCCAAGAATTAAAAAGGTTGGAACATTTAGGAATAATGGAAAAGCTGATGGGCAAGCCGAATGGATCTCGAACGACGCGTCGTGATAGTGGAAAAGCCAAATAGAAAAATTCGACTTTGCTTAGATCGCAGGGATTTGAATATAGCTATAAAGCCGTTAAACTACCCAATTCCCACTTTCGAAGAAATAACAGCGAAATTAGCAAATAAAACATGTTTTACCGTCCTTGATTTGAAAGACGGTTATTGGCAGGTCGAGCTTGATCAACAGTCGAGCGAGCTATGTACGTTTAGTACTCCAAATGGCACATATAGATTTAAAAGTTTGCCGTTTGGGATCAAAACAGCCCCTGAGGTATTTCAAAAATGCAACGCCAATAATTTTAAAGATATACAAGGAGTTTTTGTGTATCTTGACCACATACTCGTTTCTGCCCACACAGAGGAAGAACATGATGAAATTATTGAAAAAGTTATTGAAAGGGCGAGGGAAGGAAATTTGAAGTTTAATAAACATAAGCTACAATATAAAGTAAAAGCAGTAAAGTTTCTGGGACATATCTTGTCTGAAAACGGTGATCCGGAACGAATTAAGGCGATTAGTAAAATAGCTCCACGGAAAGACAAAAAAGTACTCCAGTGTTTATTCGGTATGATTAATTATCTGCGAAGTTTTGTTCCAAATTTGTCTGAGATATCTCAACCTCTTAGGGAATTACTCAAAAAGGACGTAGTTTTTAAATTTGAAAAATTTCATCAAACTTGTCTAGAAAATATTAAAAAGGAATAATAGACTCACCAACGTTAAGGGTATTCAATCCGCAAAAGGATGTAACATTGCAAGTTGATGCTTCAAAGTACGGCCTTGGAGCATGTATTATACAAGATGGGAGACCTATTTTTTTCGCCTCTCGAAGTTTATCTAGCAGAGCAACGATATTCGCAAATCGAGAAAGAATTGCTCGCTATTGTATTCGGGTGTAAAAAATTCCACAATTATATCTATGGGAAAAAAGCCCAAGTAGTAACAGATCACAAACCCTTACTAGGTGTATTTAGAAAAGATCTTTGGAAAATTCCTAACCCCCCTTTACATCGAATGATGTTGAGGCTCTTCAACTATCAAATAGAACTCAGACATTCTCCAGGAAAGTTAATGTACATAGCAGATCTGCTCTCAAGAAACTTTGATAAAGATAACGTGCAAGCAGATATCCCTGATCTAGATGAAGTTGTTCATACTATAAATGTGGGAAATGAAAAGAAAGAACAGTTACATGCAGAAATAGATAACGATCCAATCTTGAAAGAATTGAAAAAAATACTGGAAGAAGGTTGGCCAAGCAATAAAGCAAAATTGAAAGAAGAATTAAAATAATTTTGGAAACTAAAAAAATGATTTAGTATTATCAGACGGAATTATATTTTTTAATGATAGAATTGTTATTCCCAGTACTGCACAAACCACATCTAGGAATCAGTAAAACGAAAAGTAGAGCTCGTTCATCAGTTTATTGGCCAGGCATAGATCAAGCCATAGGGGATAGAATAGGTCGTTGCGAAATATGGCAAAAGTAAGGAAATTGTAACGTAAGGGAGCCGATCTTTTAGCATCTCTGTTCGCCTCAAATTCTTCTTTACCCGATGCTACCATGCAACCCCATCATTCGAGCGAACAGCTCATTCAATGGACGGAATTTACTTCAGGACTCGAGATGTTTATCGATGTCTCAAAGAGCTTTACGTCAATAAATCCACTGGCCCTGATAAAATACCCCTATGGTCCTCAACAAATGTGCATCACCTTTGGCTAAACTTCTGCGCAAACATTTGCCCTGACACTTCCCCTCAGTCTATCCAGACTCCTGTGCCTTGTTTTTTTAATCTGTTCTATTCTGTTCTGTCCTGGAACATTAAAAAAACGGCAAGGGAGATTTTCATTTTTATTAACATAAATGACGGCTTTGGGCATTTTAATTTCTTCTAATATTGCATAAAGATCGGTCTTATTTATCTCTCCATTAATTTTACTCGTTTTTCATTCAGTAAACAAAACATTTTACTTTATTTGTCAACTGTCAAGTTAAAAAACGTATGTGAGAAAAGAGGAATTTAAAATTTCCCTTTGTGCTGGATAGTGTTCTTGATAATTATCGGGGACAAGACTTTTGTATGGAAGCTGTTCTGTTCTGTGCTGGAACAGATTAAAAAAACACCCCTTTGGAAACTTGCTTTTGTTCAGCCTATACCCAAAAAATGTGACTCTAGCGATCCCTTAAACTACCGCCCAATAGCAATTACTTCTGTTCTCTCCAAAGTCATGGAGATATTAATCAACGAAAAGCTAATGGAATATCTGGAAACCAACAAAATTTTACATGACAGACAGTACGGCTTTAGGTCCAAAAGATCTACTGGCGACCTCCTTGTATGTCTAACAGAGCACCTCCATCAAAACATTCATCGCTTTGGTGAGTCTGATCTGGTTGCTCTAGATATGTCCAAAGCATTTAACCGAGTATGGCACCCTGATCTCTTGTCAAAACTCCAAGCTATTGGTATCCACTCAGTTCTAAGGAAATGGATTAAGAGCTTCCTTTCAGGCCGTTCAATAAAGGTAGTATTGGATGGCATTGAATCTAATCCCGCTCAATCTCGGCCGGAGTTCCCCAAGGGTCAATTCTTTCACCCGCTCTTTTCCTAATATTCATAAACGATATGCTCTCCATCCCTTCCAACCCAATTCTCAGTTTTGCTGATGACAGTACTCTACGTTGCTCTTACGCTTTCGATAATATAAGACAAGCACATGCCAGACCTTGTCTTCACCATCGTGAACTCATGTCCAACTCTACGCGCTCACGTGCGTTTGGCCACGAGCAAATGCAATACTAACGCACTTGTACGATGTGCGTTAGAAATTTCAAACGCACGCGCACTTTGTGCACGGACGTATGAAAAATTTCGTGTGTGCACACGAGCGTTCGTTTGAAAAATTTTCTAACGCACGCGCTCACAAACGTGCGTGTGCGTATACGAGTTGCTTATTCGACTCGTGAGTCGGGCTTAGATTTTTGCTGCGATTTTTTGGGGCGATTTTTTGATAGAACGAATGAATTACTTAGCAGTGATTTTAATGGTTGTTTTGCTAAAATGTTAACATTTTGCGTTTGTGCATTATTTTGTATTAATATATTTTCGTATTTTCAAGGGTTTGTGGGTTTCACAGGAGGAAAGCCATAAATAAATTATATTTCGCTAGAACAGTTTTCACGATAATGGATAAAAATCAATTACAAATTTGTAGGTAATTCCATACATTTTTGTAATTTTTTTTAACTTGAATAGCTTGAATGAAATAGTAATATTTAGAGTTTCAGACATGTGAGACAGGCAGCTGCTTACTTATAAAAGTTAAGAAATAATTATTTTGTAAATGTTGCATTACTAGAACAGAAATTAATAGAAAAAATCTAGTTCGGATTGTTTAATCAATTCGACTAGTATTCCAAAATTTTAAAGTTTTAATTTTTATTAAATAATCCAAACTTAATTTTCATTTTCACCAGTTTTACTTCACCAAAATTAAAGTTTTCAAAATGAAAAAAATCATCCTTTCCTACTTTTCCCTTTTATACAGCTCACGAGTCATTTCTATTAACTCGGGTGCGCACGCGTGCGATAGGCATGTACTCAACTCAAAGTCTCGCGAGCAGTGTGCGATACGACCGCACTCATGCAAACGCACGCGCACACGAGTTTTACCTAAGGACTCGTGAGCTGCGAGTCATTAGAATGTGCGTGAGCCGTATACGTGCGCACGCGAGCGTGCGTTTCCGATCCCTAACAAATCCTACATTCGGCACCACCTCGAATATAACTCATTTATATGGGCTGGCGCCTCGAAAACCGCCTTAGCGTGGCTGTACAAGGTGCAAAGCCGCGCCATCCGAATCATCGGTGATGACAGCCTTTGCACCTCCATTGACTCTCTGAGCCACCGTAGGAATGTAGCAGCCCTGTCGAAGTTGTATCGCTATTACCATAGCGACTATTCCACTGAAATTCCCACCCTCCTGCCTGCACGGCAATACTTCTCCCGCAACACAAGACTAGCCCATTCGGCTCACTCTCATACCCTACAAGCCCCTTTTTCGCGCACACTAACGCCTAAAAGTTCGTTTATAAATAGAACAATTTGGCTGTTGGATAATCTCCCACAATCAGTTTTCCGGAACTCGTACAACGCCCAAGAGTTCAAACGTAAGGTTCATCGCCACCTGCTCCAACACCCCAGACCCCCTGATCTATTATATCCTCCTCTATCTTTCAAACCAAGCTTGCTACTAGACATTGCACCATGACACGAACGACATGACAGACTGGTAGTACAAAGGGTGATTCCTAAGCTTGGTTTTCCCACATAAAAAAAATACATATCCCATGATGTACCAGACATTCCCTTTAACAAAATTAGGATGGATATTTGTGAACTCGCAGGGAAAAGTTTTTTAGTGGTTACCGACTATTTATCAAACTATTTAGATATTATTCCCATAAAACACAAAACATCTTCGGAAATTATAACCAAAATGAAGAATCTATTCTCGGTTCATGGTATCCCCAAAACTATTGTTGCTGATAACATGCCTTTTGGATCACACGAATTTAGAAAATTTTGTAACAAGTATGACGTGGAAACGTCCACGCTATCCACAAGCCAACGGCTTCGCACAAAGATCGGTCCAAACTGCAAAGCGATTAATCCAGAAAACTAAAGATGCAGGTGAGGATTTATGGGAATGTTTGTTAGAGTATCGAAATACCCCTATTTTAAATAGCAATAAGTCACCTACAGAAATTTTAATGGGGCGTAAAGTTCGAACATTGCTACCTACTAAAAATGATGTATTGAAAACTAAAGAAAGTAAACTAGCTAAAAATCTGATAGAAAAAAATAATGACAAATATAAACGGATTTACGACAGAAAATCCAAGGGTAAAGATGAATTGAAAATAGGCCAAAGAATTTGGATTAAAGATAGAAAATGTTGGTTTAAAGGAGAGGTAAGAGCAAAACATTCGACTCCACGGTCCTACGTAGTGGAAACGAACGATGGTGTTGTACTAAGAAGAAATTCATGGTTGGTAAGAAAAAAAAATTATTATAGTTGTAGATATTAAAGATACATTGAAATGAATAAGAAATAAAATAGGTGAATAGTTTAAAAAATGAAATAATTATTATATTGGTAGATATTATATATAAATCGAAAAGAAAAATAAATGAAATACGTGAATAGTTTTAGGTGCACAAGTACATTTAGGATATTATATTTACAAAAATGAACTTCAAATGACAAATAGGCACACTGGAGGCTTTTTAAAAGAGGAGATATTAACGTAACTCGGTTCATGTACCACCGATAATGGCAGCAATGTCATTCAATAATCCGAATTATTAAGAGAACAGCAGGAACAGAAAATCGAACATCAAGATGTTGATTACTAAGCGGAAGAAACCATCTTAGAATCAGAAATCGCGGCTGTCCTTTCGCTTTTGAGGTGCGCTGCTCATACCTTGCAATTAGCCGCAAATGATGTCATAAAAACATTTCAAACCCAATTAATAGATTGCAGAAGTCCGGTTAAGTTACTCTGTACTTTTATCAATCCAAGGAATGTTAATGTTACTTTGCCAACGCTTGATAACTCCACGAGATGAAACTCAAACTACGAGATGGTTAGTTCCTTGCATAAAATGCAGAGTTTTATTGAAAATAATGAAGATGACATTAGTTTTATCGACATTGATTGGCATTTTATTGCACAGTTTGTGATGGCATTTAAAGCATTGAAAGAGTTTACACTTCAACTCCAAAAAGAGCAGTACGTTTTAGGAGATTTCTATAAAGATTGGCTCACGTGTGAACTGGAGTTGAAAGATGAAAATTTTTGAAGCAACAGGTACGCTGCATCTCTCCTTTAGGCTTTGGAAACCCAGAAGAAAAAATTACTCGATAGTAATGCAGTTGTGGGTGCACTTGGACCCGTGATTTAATAATAACGGATCATCAGTTCTGTCTGAGGAACAAAACCGGAATGCAAAGGTAATATTTTTAGTTACACGTACATATTTATTTTGTAACTAGCTGGGACCCGGTGCGCCTATGCTGCACCCATAAACCAATAGTAGTAATCAGGTGATAGGAATTTTGAATTTGGAATGACTCCACACAGAGCTAATAATATTCTACTTGTCATACCCTTTCATTTAATACCCATACCGAATGGCTTGCACAGAAAAAGGTAATCCACCATTTTGCGTTGGCCGCCATTTTGAATTCATACCCTTTCATTTGATACCCATACCGAATGGGTTGCAAAGAAAAAGGTAATCCGCCATTTTCTGTTGGCCGCCATTTTAAATATGGACCGATCGATCTGAAACTTTGGGAATCGTATTTTTTCGGAAAAAACCAAAATAATATAGATCTTTAGCAGTAATTCGAAGAGTACCTCCCATACAAAAGTTCGAATTTTACGGATATCGGTACACTACAACCACCCGAAGTGTTCGAGATAGAGCAAAATAGACCGCGTAGGAACACCCGCAGTACCCGAAAACCCCTATATACAAAAATTCAGGCCAATCGGATGAGCGGTTTCGGAGTCTATTGAACATTTACAGACAGACATACTTTCACTTTTATATATATAGATATTAACCTTTCGAAAAAATCTTTCAGAGTCATTTAATTAAAACCTTTGATAGTATTAATTGATTGGAAGACATTGCACCAACGGAGTTAGACGAAATTTGCGCGGGTGGTTTGGACATGTCCTCCGGTAACCCCTAAATACCCCCCATACATCAGAGTGTGATCGGTACTCCAAGTTTTGGAAGTGTTGGGAAGCTCCATAGTATCAAGATTACCCGCCAACAGGGATTTGAAGTAGATGCTTTTATTGCTTTCTAAGACGAATCAACTTCCGATTGAAAGAAACGTGCTCCAATACTGGAAGCACCCGAAGAAGACATATTATTTATTTATTTGCCAAACGCGGTATACTTAAACTTAATACAAAAATCTACAATCTACAAAACTTATTGAAGTTGTTTTGGCAGTTCCGGCAACCCAAGTTTTTATGAAAAGAGAATTTAGTGCTTTTTCTATAATATTTACTGTGTTGCCGATTATCAAGTAAAAACCTACAAAATATTTTGCTGGTAAAATTGAATTTATTTTTTTTATATGGAAGACTAGAGCTCAGGGAAAGTCCTTTGTACTGTCGACAACCTATTTTTTTCGTATAGAGTGCAATGTCGAACAGCAAGCTCTAGTCGATAGATGGTGAAAGGAAAGAGAGAAGTGAGGGAAGAAGGAACTACAACAACCACCTACTCCCAACCATTTCTATCGCGACTCTGTCATCAGGACAACGAGAAACAGCTCGCTGGAGTGTTATGCCTCCTGAAACCAGTTGAACCCAATCAACCAACCGATGACATGCGCTGATGGACCGGGGCAGTGCTAGCGGAAGGCTATGACAGGAGGAATGAGGAATGTAAAGTAGGAAGAAGAAAGGAGGTGGAAAGGCGAAGGAGCATGGTGCTGCCAGGATTCGAACCCGGGACCTCTGCGATGGTAGCCAGGCGCCTTATTCCCTATACTACAGAGGCTGATATCATAATAAATGCAGTTATTTTAAAGGTAAAAAAAATTGTGTTTATTCATAGATCCCATTATAGTTACAGAAAAAAAAATTGTTCGATAAAAAGAAAATAAACGTGAAATAGGTTCTCACATAAATTTTAAGAAAGACGTGAATATAAAAATTCACGACACTCATTCATTTTTGGTAATTCTTGGTTCATCCCAAACATAATCCGGAGTTATCTTTAAACACACGACAAAAGTTAGTTATTCATTTTTTTACCATTCCTGGAACATTCCTGGAGTTCTGGGGTGGCAGCACGTAAGTTGTTTCAGTCGACCTCTTCATACAAAATATCAGAAATTTTGTATGAAGAGGTCGATTGAAACAACTTACAGCTTTTTCACTTTTTTATTTTTACCTATCGGCAACATTTCAGGAAGATGATCGGCTTTTACTAAAGCTGCCGTTAAATACTTAGCATCACTCTCGTCGGCCCTTTGTCGCGTTTTATGGTGGAAATATTTGAAATAAGTAAGAATTTTTTTTATTGTTTCAGTTGGAAGTTAATGGAACTAATAAATATTATTGAATATATTAGGGCTCGTAGAGGAACTACCAATAGGCAACAATTCCAAATCATGGTAAAATTTATGCAGCAAAACTACGATATGGCGAAGGTCTCTTTACAAAATTTACAAAAAGGGAATATTTTATAAGGGGGTTGTTATGGGATGCAGAGCTCCCATTCCATAACAAGTATACTCAATCTTTCTATTGCACCTTTTGTTTTACAAGAACGTATGGGATGATTTGTAATTTTACGTTCGACACCAGTATACTAATTTCACGATTTTTCTGAATCCTCGCGCATATTTACCAATGCTAAGATTCTCCTGGGGAGTTCCTAATTTTGGAAGAACTTATAGCATGATTTATAACTGTAGAAGTGTAAAAAGCAAATAATTGTATTTTTATAGCCAAAATTGTCGTATGTATTGGGATATTATCGCAATTTATATTATACATTGTATGTATGGCTGTAAAACTAAAAATTTCAAATATCGAAGTTAACCTTGACCTTTCCGAATTATTCAAGGTCGAAGTGTGATTTTTTGGCCGAAAAGTGATTTTTACAAAACTAATCGAGTCAACATTTTTGTAAGAACTAAACTTGTAGAGAATTTCATTGTCAACATTTTGGGCCCTCGCACGGGGTTGTACGACCTATAGAAACCGAGATTACAAGGAAAACACGGGAAAACGCGATATCTCCGGCGGCCATATTTTTTTGTGATTCCGAAACTGTTTTCTTAAAAAGTCACAAGGAAGCTGTGGACCAATTTTCAGCCATTTTGGAATTTTTCTCCTTAAAATGCTAATTTCCCCGGGCTACAAGCTCAAAATGTTGACGATTGCAAAGCAACCTGCAAAATTGCTGCTAAGTAATTGGTCCTAACAAAAAATGGCCTCGAAAAATCACAGCAAAAAATTTAAGCACGAGTCGAATAAACAACTCGTATACGCATACGTGCGTTAGAAAATGCAAACGCTCACGATTTGCTCGTATGTACGTAGCCAAACGTGGTATCATACGAGTCGCTCGGAAGTTTCCGCCATACATTTTGAGTTAAGTTCGTACACGAGTCGACTAGACTCCTTAACGACCCACCCAACGCGTAGGATACCAGTTGCACGCGACCTGCTACGCTAATCTCAAGCACTGACAAGTAGAATGTATTGTTCATCAGAAAATTTTTAATGGGACCAACTCGTTCCATAGGAGGCAAACATTTTTATCACTGACATGTAATTTTTAAATTCGTATTTGGAAGATTGAAAGCCCATTTACAATTAATGCGAGACTTGCAGGCAAGGATCGCATAGTGGTTTCGCATCAGTCAAGCCTCGCAATGCAAACTACAATCACGCACCTGATAAGGTTGTCTAATTTTATTTTAAATCACTATTCTTTCAGGTTTTCTCAATTTTATTTAATTTGAGAAAAATTACCGAGAAACACCGAGAAATTACGAAAACACAACCACAATAAATCTGACATATATAGAATTTTACAAGCTCAAGCATTTCGCATGCGTGAAATAGTCAATTTTCCGAATATTTCTTGCAACGCATTCGCTCCACGCATCTCATTGTAGATTACCAGGTTTAAGTCTATGCTTTGAATGGAATCTACTTTTGGCAGCTTAGTTCAAGAGCCGGACGTATAAAAATGAAAGTATAAAACATCCTCACAGTTTTTTGTGAGGGAGTAGTACTGCCACAGACCTAAAGGGAGCCACCTTTTATCAGGGCCGGCGGTTGGAGTTCAGCCCCCGTGGGTAGTTGGCCGGGAGGGGGATATTAGTTGACCGGAAGCGATATATACATGGTGTATCCGTTAAATTAATAAAGCGGCCGGCTGTGAATAGGTTTTGGATAGACGAACAAAAAATCGTATGGGAAGAGGGGGCGAAATCGTAACGGTTTAGCCGCTAGGGCGTTTTGAATTTTTTTTGGTAAAGGTTTACATATCACCCTGTATTTTTGTAATCCTTTGACCTAATTTCATGAATAAGGTAGTAATGTACGCAGAATACCCCAACCTATCCAAAACTCTAAAAGTCAAGGTTCTACCCTATCAACTTCAATTTTACCCTTATCAAGTTACTAGTTGGGACCTGGTACGCCTCGCTGCACCCTACCTTAAAACATTTAAGATTAATCCAAATCTTCAAAATTCAACTCTTCAACTAATATTTATAACCATTAACGAAAAACCAATTATTCCTATAAGAGTTCGAGACATTAGATTCAATATGCTCCTACTAAATGATATATTTGCTCTTGAATCTGTAATGGTGTATGAAATTATGAAATTGTTTCTGATACAACAGAGAATGATTCGAAAGACAATTGCGTTGTAAAAGTAGGCCCAATTGCTCTGTACAATATACGTCATTTGGAAACAACTGTTGTATTTTTGGATGTTGGCCAGGAAATATGTAGAATCACTTCCCGTTCCAGAAACTAATGAACGTAATGGCTCTGCTGGCGGGACCAATTGTGGCAATCTCACTTGTCCAGCCGCACAACACAATCCAGGAAATTCACCGCTGTATTTTAACGCCTTACAATGCGAACAAACGACTGACATTTCTCTAATCGTTACTGATCTGTTCCCACTGTAATCGATTTCCGGATCGTAATGGAATGCCGCTCGTTCCAGATTCACAGGAGCACCGAGTCGGCGCAATCGGTCATGTTCATTTTGTCGTGTTCTACTACGCACTTGTAATGAACAATGTAAAATGACACGGAATTGTTTTTACAGTCACTCTAATCTGTTGTACTTTCCTTGAGGACTTTACAATATTGAAATCCTCAAGCTAAGTCCAAAATTGTAGCTATGTCTAACGCCGGTCGTATTCCAAAGCTTCATATGCACCTTTTTGTCACTTATCGCAAGAGGTTTATGTCGCAAAGCGGCATATGACGAATTGCAGCTTTGGTATACGGCAAAGTCAATTTACCTTAATGGAATGGCTGATCAAAATACATGTTTGCAAAAATGCAAATAAATTCGCTTTAACCAAATCTATTCTCAAAATGCACTACCTTTTTTTAAGAAAAAACGATGTTTAATGTAATAACAATTAATGATAATTGAATTGGTCATTTCAAAACCCTCATGAGTCACGTTACCACATAAGTCAACACATTCCTTCCTCGCCTTCGACATTACTATGAGTTTTCATTATGATTCAGATAAAAAAGGTACTATCACAGCCGAGAAATTTATTGATGGATTCATAAGATTAAACATTCATTCATACTAAAGTTAAAACTCATAGCTCATACGTCTTTTTTTCAGAACATATTTATGGCCAACAACAAATAAATGTTGAAGGTAATCCAGATGAGAATCATGGAGAATATGATCTTGTACCTTAAAGATGTTAAAAAGATAATGTTTCTTTCTTTCGTTCTTTCCGTCTACGAGTTCAATGTTGTACACTTCATATGGAAGTGTCCACATCAGGAAGAACGGAGAGGAATGAAGACGAACGAAAGCGGGACTTTTTGGGAAATTTTGAAAAAGATGAACGAACGGAAAGGAAAGAACAGCATAACCACAAGAAAGAAAAAAATTCAGTTGCAAAATAAATAGACCTTTATTTAAGTATTACAACATATCGCGTCATGACAATCTATACACATGGTGGCAAGCAAGAAAAGATAAATTTCCGTGTTTGGTAAATCTTGCAGCAAAATATTTGTCGGCAGTAGTGTTGATTCAGAGCGTTTTTCTCAGAAGCTTGGATTGCCTACGAGAAGAAAAGGAGTAAACTACTGCCTGACAATGCAGAAATATTAGTGTCTCTGCATCATAATCTACCACTTCTGAATTTTAATTACGATAATTCAAGTGCATAGACATCCATTAGTTTTTTTTGTTATTTTTTGTAATGAAGTTGATTACAAGAAAAATATATTGGCCTCGATTGGCGAATCCGGCGATTGGTGAATTCACGATTACATACACACGACGGATTAGGGAATCGCAAAGTGTCAAATCCGCACTCACTTCCGATCCACCGGATTCGGCAATCAAGGCCAATATTAAAAAATAAATCAATATTTTCATTTTACCAATTATCTGATTACAACAAAGCTATATATACTTTATATATACTTAAGTTAAGTTAAGCTATATATACTTTATATACTTAAGTATTCGGTATTCGGCCGAATAGGACAAAAGTAGCCGAATAGGCCGAATACCGAATAATAGCCGAATAATCGTTGCAAGTCTAAAAAATCAATCAATTAGTCTCGCAAAAACTCGAAAATGGCTCGCCTCAATACAGGGGTGGTTTAAAAAAAATAAGAAAACCTCAAAGGAACTACTGAAAAATCTAAAAAATTGGTATAATTTTTGGAATTTTCACTGCAAATTAGTTTTAATAACTTCATGGCCTATTTATATAGTGTTTGACAGCTGCGTACATGTGAAATTGTCATTAAATTGGGGTTTTTGAGGAAATGACCGATTCAATTTAATGACAATCTCACATTTACGCAGCTGTCAAACAATATATAGGTAGGCCATGAAGCTATTGAAACTAATGTCAGCGGCAAATAATAATAATAATTATTGCTCGCTGCTAATGTGAAGTAAAAAATCCCAAAATTACCAATTTTTAACATTTTTTAGTAGTTCTTTGGGTTTTTTCCAATGTTTTTTTTCTCTTTTTCTTTTTGAAATCGGTCGAGCCATTTTCGAGTTTTTGCGAGACTAACGCACGGCATTTATTTGTACTTGTATATAAGTAAGATGAGTCGTCAAAATTTTGGTTTTTTTCACTAAAATTTCAACTTCAAGTACCTTTTTTTCCAAAAAATATGTAGTTAACTAATTTTTTTTTTTCCAAAATTAGAAAGCTTGGACAATTTCATATGAATAGGGTCCGGACAATATTTTTTGCTACAGCCTTTACTTTTAAAGTTATAAGCAAACTTCCCAACAATTCTTTTAAAAAAGTAAAAAAATTTAACGAGCAGTAGTTTCAATTTGAACAGGTCGTTCAACAACTACCGCCGTTGTACAATTTTGATGTTAAAATTGGCCTTATTTGGAAGTACTAAAAAGTAAATGACTCCGCGTCATTATTCTGCTGCTTGGTGGCATCATCCACACTCTCCTCGTTTTTTCCTTTCAACCTTATCACGAAACTATCAATTTTTATTCGTCACAGATATACTTATATCTATTCTGTTCTGAAACTGTCGCAACTCAACCAGGCTCAAGGTATATATTTTGGTTTTCAAACAGAGACTGAACCCGTTCAGTTAGTGGCACAATGTTACATTATGTGAATAATGTAACACAAAGTCATTCAGTTAAGGTTCTATTTAAAACATTTTTGACTTTTGTAGCACAAAAAGTTGCACAACACTATGTTACATTATGCCACTAACTGAACGCAGCCACTATCTCGGTGATATAGACACTGAGCTATGAAATGCGAGCCCAGAGTTTGTGCTCTGAAAGCCCGCTTATTGGGCTCCAGGAATTCAACGCTAAATTGAACTGAACAAGCATATATATTTGAACTCTCACAGCTCAGCAATTTTTTCCATGTTCTTTCGAAGTTCGAGTGGGTATTTTACCCATTCGGAATTTTTCGAGTGGGTAGAACTACCCACTCAACCCACATCAACCGCCATACATAACTTAATTTTGCCCGCGTCGTGGAATTTTGACGTCACTTCGGGTTACGATTTTTAGTGTTGGTGACGTCATAAAACATCCGAATAAAATTTCCCTCAAAATGAAGGTTGGAATGTGTACATTAAGATTAGACTAGAGTGCCAGGCCTAAATCACCCGCAACCCTGTGGCACCCTCGATTAAAGTTTTTCTTACAAGCTTTTCTCTCTGTTTAGGACAAATCTTACGATCCATTTTTAAACTACTTCCCGATGTCCGGTGATGCTCAAATTTGGCACACACCTTTGGTTCTGGAGGCAATACAATAGTATATTCAATTTTATGATTCATCCAATATGGCGGTCATTGCCTAAAAAACTTGTATTTATAATCAAAAAACCTTTGACCTTTAAAACGAACGTTTTCTTTTTATTTTTGAGAAAATATTTATAAATGTTTATAAAAGTTCACTTCATCACATTTTATTGACACTATAAAACGAACGATTTCTTTTTATTTTCGAGATAATATTTATAAATTATAATTATAATATATTTATTTTTAAGGAAATAGTTATAAATGTTTATAAATGTTCACCTCATCACATTTTATTGTTTTACACCTTTTCATTTTTAGTTTCAAGTGAGATAACGTTTTTAATATTTTTTAAAACAATTTTAACACCAATTAAGTAAGTACCGTGCCAGCTTGTCCGGAATTAACTTCCGCTCGGATTTTTTGGTTCGTCTACTCACGATTAAAATTTAATTAAGACTCTTCGTATCTTTTCAAAAATTATTTCATTACCCTCAAGAAGTGTCCAGGTAATTGTTTAGTTGCAATTTTACATGCAAAAATTGCTGGATTGCACTTTTGGATTCCCACATTTTGGTTGCAAATGTTTAAATGTTTACGAAAATTATCTCGCTGACGAAAAAGCTCAAGTTGCTTTTGTCCTCGTCGTTTCCCGTGAAGGGAAGTATCCTATTACAACTTGGATTTGTCATGAGATAATTTTTGTAAAATTTTCCGTTTAGGACTTTTGGTTTTTTTTAAAAAATATTGAATTTAAGATGTTTTCCGTTAAGGATTTTCCAATTTGTGAGAAATTTGCGAATGTCAAGTTTTTATACATAACACGGCCACAAATGGCGGATTACGTCCCCCCCCCCAATGGGTATCAAATCAAAGAGTATGACGAGTAGAATACAGTAAGCTATGTGACGTCATTTTAAATCCAATAGGAAATCCAAGATTGACGGTACACAGGAAATCCAAGATTGACGGTAATTTGATAACTTTACATCGCATTCGCCATGTGTAAAATCTCGAAACCATACTTCGGATGAACAATCTGGGAGCTTTTTTTATCAAATTACAATGCCGTGGTTTGAGACGGTTTTCGTAAATGGCCGGCAGATGGATGGTGGAGACGGTTTTCGTAGTAAACCTCATCGCAGAACCAAGAACCTTTAACCAAGAGTCAAGGACTATCCTTATCCGCAATCTCTGATATGTTTAAAATGTTTAAACAAGAAATCCTGTAAAACATGAGATTTTTGTGGTTTGGAAATTCTTTTAAAATATATATCTTCGAAAATCACTGGGATTTTTTATCGCGACTTTTGTCCACGTTTTCGCATGTACCTCTCGCTACTACTTCGATTTTAATATAAAGCTCAATCTGAGTAAAGCTCACTCCAATATGGTTAATACCACGGCTTCACCGGCCGAACTGCGTAAGTTCGAGCAAATTGGTAAACTGAACTTTAAAATAACCTCAGTTCGTATACAATTTACACATATTCAACTGAGTATGAAACAGATCGTAGTTCGCCCAACTGGACACGAACTGAAGTTAAACGTAAAAGCTCGCTCAAAAGAGAGTAATCAACTGGAATAATGGAATGCCATTCCAGTGAGCTTTTGCATTTCTCACTTCTGGCGAAAAAGCAACAACAATTTCAAGCACGAACTTAACATGAACTGGACTTTAGCCGGTGAAGCCACTTATGTTGATTGAACTGAACTTTATTGCACTGAGGTCGGAAAAGCCGCGGCATAACCCATGTTGGTATGGAAAATAAGAGCTTTCAGAGAGGCTTCTCCTCACATCATCTCAAACTACAGCGTTGTTTTTGTCTTTTAACAAAATGCTCTTAGATTACCCTTTCGAATCTTGGATTTTATACGTATGATATGAATTCGTTCATGCATGCGGCCCTAATGGCACATGGAAATAGCCTGGGTTTGGTTGAAGTATAAAGGTGAAACTATAATGCACATAAGAAACGCACGTCGGTCGACGTACGTAAATATCAAACTTTCGTCAAATGTATAATGGTTTGTGTATACGAAAAGTTTCCACAAGTTTAGAATTATTAAAATGCATAAATATGATTCATTGACTATTCAAACTAGGCTATTAATCTTTGCATATTAAAAATAATCATATTTATTTTCAATTATAATAAATTTCTCATCAAAATCACTCCCATAAATTTGAAGCACAACATTTTCCATACTCTTTCTTGTTTAAAACCCACAAAACAACAACAAAAAAAATCAGCTGTCATCAATTTAACTACAAATTCTCACAAAACGTACGTTGAGCGCGGTTCTTTTTGCATTTTTATGTTTAACGAAACTTAACGAAACAAAATATGACCGACGTACGTCCAATATGGCCGAACCCATTAATTTCCATGAGAGCGCCCAGATGACGTGCGTTTCTTACGTGCATTATAGTTGAGCCTTAAGTTTTCGTAAGCCTCCTATCCTCCAATCATTTTATTCCAACTAATGTAATGGTAAGCAAACTAAAAAAGTTGAAATACTAAAAATTTGTACGTAAGGCCTAAAACAATTTGAAATCATGTTGTGAATATAAAGTCGTTAATAAATTAAACTTGTTACAGCATTGATTCCGTAATTCCAGTTATTTCTGATAATATGTATTACAAATTTTGGATTTACATAAGTGGTTTTTTTTATTAATTAAATCCAGATTGTTTTTAATTAAAATATAAAACGGTTGTCGAATGAATTGGTCATTGTTAAATTTTTCTGTTACAAAATAAAATGATTTAATTTACATCCCCTAGCAGCAGTAAAACTACAGCACACAAAATCAAACCGAAACAATAAAACAAATTTTAATTGGAGGAAATATTTCCAAACTTACATATTTCCATATTTGAACAGCGAAATCAATGAAACCGTTAAATTATCATCAAATCACCACTTAGTACATACACCAAACAATTCCTCTAATTATGCATCATCGTGTCTCTCTCCATTCAGAATGGCTAAAACTGGATTCGTCCCATCCCAAGTCGCAATTTTAGACCCAGATGTATGCAGTCAATAAATCTCAACGGAGCAATTCTTGGACAATTTATGCAGCTTTCATGCAAATTGCGTTTAATCCAACATTCAAAATGCGGCACTATTCAACAAACATGAATGCAATATAATTCGCATCCTGCTGAAATCTGTGTGCGAATATCGGAGCGGGGGTGTTTTCTGCCTGCCCGTTACCCACCACCACAGCGTCCGTGGAGCAGTTATGAATGAGTTCATATGTGGTAGCTTCATTGTACCTGTCCCTTTGCTCGTATGAACAGCTACCCCTGGGGATAAATGTTGATAAACTCGTTCAAATGCAGACGAAAATATTCAGTTGACTGTCCACCAGGAGTCAAGCACCGCTGTGCCGATAGAATGATTGCTTTAATGGCTGGGACAGACGGCTAAACAGAATTCGCCAAACTGAGTAAGCAATTACTAACTCCCACTCCGGAATGCTTCCGACAAAAAGGATTTCGGCTTTTATACCACGCCAACTCGGAACGGACCGCCGCTTAACTTAGTCAACAGATGGAAAAGTTCAGATGCACGTAAAAGGGTTCAAATTAAATGCCCCCGTCGCAGGATATTGGTACAGAGGGATTCTAATGGACGATTTCGAGGAGATCTCATCGGAGTCATTTGCAACATTGTTTAATAGGTGCACAACTTTTTGTACAAAACCTTCCCCTGTGGCACTTGATGTAAGTCCAACTCGTGGGTTAATATATAAATGTAAATTAAAAGGGTGAAATTGTGGTTAGGGTTCTCAATAAAATTGACAAATGAAAATGCTACTGATTGACGATGGGGGGGGGGGGGTAAAATTGCGTGGTGCCCTCCGGCAGTAGTAGAGAATGTAATACGTTACATTCTCGCCTGCCAGCGAAGGGCTAACTATGGAACCTATGGCGCAGGATAGAATTAGACTAAAGTGACCATATTTTTTTCAGCAAAATGGGTAACAAAAAAAAATTTAAAAAAATAAGTTCTAGTTAACTTAAATTCTATCTCTAGTTTTTTATACAGTGCTGCGTAAAAAATTAAGGCCACGTAAATTTTGAGATGAAATTTTTACTTTCAATGGAGCCAGATTTTGAACGACTTATTGGATTACAGAAATGAAAGAGTTGTTTTAGACGATGCGCTCCAGCGCATGTGCCTGACGAACGTTTGGTGATGAAGGGAGGAGTGGAGATGAAGAGAGGTTCCACCCCACTTCTCCCTTTATCCAGAAAGTTTGTGAGGCACATGCGCTGGAGCGCACCGTCTAAACCGGCTCAAACACTCAAAATTTAACTAAAACTATACTCTACTTATTGAAATAATTTCATTAAAATAAAACAAGACGGTCTTTCACTATAAATAAAAATGTAAATAAATCCCTGCGTAAAACGTTAAGACCACTTCAGCTTTTGAAATAATACCCTTTTGCACGGATGCAGTACCGTTGCATAGGTACCACTCTACATTATCAATTCCTTGCGTTACAGTTTGGAACATTGACAAAGCCATAGCTAACTGTGCTAGGACCACTAGCACCGCTATTTATTTGATACCATTCGTTTACGTTTTCATTTTTCTATCAAAGTTGCAAAATGGGCAGAAAATCAGTTAATTAAATAACTTTATGGCAAGTAAATAAATAATTTCAGTTGTTTACAGAGCATCGAGTAACTTAAGTATATTTTTCTTTTATTGGGCTTCACAATATTGGCTTATCTGAGTGGACAATTGCACTACAACTAAAAATAAGTAAAACCTGTGTTCATCAAACCATCAAAAAGCACAATGATGTGGGACCGTGCAGAACAGGAAAAATTCCGAACGTAAGAAAATTGTCACAAGACGCGTTGAAAGTTCTTCGCACAACTTAGTTAAAGAAAATCGAACGCTGATCTTTCGATTGATCACCATCAAAAAAGTGGTACGCAAATGTCTGCTGGATACATTTGAAGAATACTTTGCGCAAAAGGATTGTTTAGGGCTAACTACAACGGTCTTAAGACGTCTTAAGACTATTTAAGATTTTGTACGCTACTATGGGGCTAGAACAAGCAACCATAATATCCTTAAGACAATCTTTCGTTCTCTTTCGCAAACTTTCGTTAAGTCTTAAGGCTACGCTCAGAACCGTAGAATCTTAAAGAATCTTCAAGAAAGTGGCGTTTGCGATTGATATTTAATTTGGCGTTTTACCAAAATTAAAGTATTAGTGGAAATATAAGAAAAAAGATTATTTGAAATAAGGTGCTCTGTGGAAAAGATATTTAAATGGAATATTTCGATTTATTAAAGGATTTAACAACATTAACTAAATAAGTGAGCGAAGTGATGCGAAAAAAAAGAAACCGCGGTCGTGTAGTGTAGGAAAATTATATACAGACCGTTCTAAAAATGTTTATTATAAAACCACTTTTTTAAAAATGAAAGGGACCGATCCTGGACAATTTTACATCCAGTATAGCTTTATTAAGCTAGACGTCTTTATTTACTCCAGACTCGATTTGTTTTAATTACCTTTTACAAATGCCAAAACGTCTTAAGGCTATTATAGCTGAGCTTAAGATTGGTTAAGATTTGACAGAAAATTAGCCAGTCTTAATATAATTTGACGAGAAATCTTAAGACGTCTTAAGACCATTGTAGTTAGCCCTTTTGCTCGACGCGTGGCTAGAAAAAGTTTCCTAACATCCAGACATGTTCGAGCAAGAGTTTTGTGGTTTAGAGCCCACAGAAATTCGACTCTGCAGGTCAGGAAACGAGTGCTTTTCACAGGTGAAAGCTCATGAGAAAATGTACGTGGTCTTAATTTTTTTCGCAGCACTGTAGTTATTTATGTTCATATAAGTGTGTGAAATAAAGTGTGAACAATCTACAGGGTGCGGAAAAAGTCCGGCATCGGTCCGATATTTCCTGAAGGATAGGTTTTCGTGAAAAAAGTTTTGAAAGAAACTTGGTTAATTTGGAGGGTGTAAACGTTTGCAGACAAATCTCACCCCCACCCACTCATCCGCTAGCAGGGTGTGGGGGTGAATCCAAAATTTCAAATGGCAACACCTATTTTTTTCACGGATACTGATTCTTCGCAGAGAAATATGAAACTTTTGTCTGCACCCCCAAAAATCATCAAAAATTAAAATTATCCACAAAAATCATTCATTCCGTGTACCCCCAGGAAGCTTCGGATAAAAAAAATTTTCGAACTAAAGTTTGATATTTCTCTTCGGAGAATCCTAATCCGTGAGAAAAAATGATACTTGTTATGTTCTCTTCTCTATAATCTTCAAACAATGAATTACGAAGGATTGCAGCTATCGCTTCTTTCTTGTATATGCCAAAAATGTGGCATTGGTAGTAGTGTCAATTAAACCCGTGCATTGAATGAACACTTGGAATTTCTTCTTGAGTCTCAGCGCTTTTAGCAATTTGCCTACTTGCTGTAATGTCCCACATTACACACGTTAGTGAAGCTAAGCTATTATGTGAAAGGTTAGCTATTATGTGAAATTGTAAAGGACGATAGTAATTATATTTTTAATAACTACTCGTTGGGCCCCCTACGCCTCGCTGCACCCAACCTTAAAACATTTAAAATTAATCCAAATCTTCAAAATTCAACTCTTCAACAAATATTTATAACCATTAACGAAAAACCAATTATTCCTATAAAAGTTCGAGACATTAGATTCAAAATGCGCACCCAAGGTCTAGTGTAGCGGATGAAAACGATAGATTGGCAATTTATATAATATCGTGCAAAATGTGAAACACTACACGATCACTACGCTGACAGACAACCTTCGAGAACCAATAGAACCAAAAAAGATGCCCGTAATGTCTAGAAAACTTATGGTTTATTGTTTCTCTCTGATTTAAAATGCTTAAACTACATGATGCCGTGTGGTCCTGAAACTCAAAGGCAAAGCAGTATACTTAGCATGATGTCAGTACTAGACATATATATGCTGCATATGTTGCTGTTAATAAGTGTGGGTGGACATGATGTCACGGGATGACATGTATGTGTCTAAAACAAAAAAAAATATAACTCATACCTTTACTAAGTTAAATTGATCCTTTATTATTGATCCATTAAAAACAAACAGTGAATAATTAAAACTCCCTATTGATTATATGATGATCTGGATGGATCGTTTCCGAGTCTGCACTTGACCAAAGACTGAAGTTCCCTGGTTCCGGCCGGCCTTTTATACCCTCAAAAACCATGTCGCCGCCTAAGGCGATGGCCCAATGCCAACGGCGCGTTATACGCGGCAGGCACTTATTGCGCGTTGACGTCCGTTGAAGGTTCATTCATGGCGTCAGGACGTCAAAAAGGTTGCTTTGATTTAAATTCATGTATGGATTTTTGTCTTTATAAAGTTTTAATTTCGACAGTTTGACAGTTTTGCAATTTTCAACGCCTGCCAACGCGCGAAAAGTTGAAATTTGGTCGACTTTTGCCGTCGCTTGACGCCGCTGACGCCGCAAAGTCGGGAATGGAACAACTCGGTTTGAATTACACACAATCAAATATCGACGTCAACGCTTTGACGAGCGTAAACGCGAATAAAGTCGTGATTGGGCCATCGCCTTTATTTAGGAACTTTTTTTATTTTGACTTGTTAGATTACGGAACCTAGGATAGCATACGACAAATAGAATAGCGTTTCTTGCCCTTTAAAATCATTCTGAAAGGGGCCGTTGCATGCGCTGCTTGAAATAGCATCATTAACCCCCGCGGCATTATTTAAACATGCATAGGAAGTGTTGTGTCACATATTTTTAAATGTTATAAAATGGATTATTCTCAGGAAAGTAAGTATAATTTAATAATATTAACAAGAATACTCATTTGTTCATATATTTTTAACAAGAAGATTTCTTGACCTATTTTTTTATTGAAAAAGTAAAAAAAAATTTATATTAATAGACCTACAAAAGAAGTCCCGCTATATCCCACTCTGATTTTTGTCTTATATTGTTTATTGACTCTTTGGCAAAAACATATTCCAAGAACTATTAACCGAAGTTGCCCCTGTTTGTTTAATTCCCCTTTTTGTACAAAATTCTGCGTAATCCATGTTTTGTTTTTTTAATTTATTAAAGTAGTTCTTAGCTTAAGTTGAGCCGTTTTGTCTTTGGTAATCCACTTTCGAGGTCAAATTAACATAAGTATTGGAGTTATAAGCAATTTTAATGCTAAAATTGGCTCATTTCGTACTTTTTTAGTACCTTTTCACCTAAGCTTTGCCAAAAAGTAACAAATAATGCCAATTTTAACATCAAACTTGCTAATAACTTCAAAAGTAAAGGTCGTAGCATAAAAATTGTCCTAACATTATTGACAGGAAATCCAGCTTTCCAAACTTTTGTTCGAAAGTTTGATATTTCTCTTCGGAGAATCATAATCCGTGAGAAAAAATGTGGGTTGCCATTATTCACCCCTATTAAAAAATCTATAAAGGAACCGGACGTTACTCTAATTTTCAAAAAGACCTTATCGTTCTGTTCACGAGTTGTTTATTGGCTGCAGTTGTAATTCCAACTAGTTGTACAATAATTCGTTTTAGCGGTAACCGAACATTGATTGCGTGGATTATTGTGTTAGTATTCAATTTACAATATCGAGTATATTTATTGTGTTAGTATTCAATTTACAACATCGAGTATATTTATTGTGTTAGTATTCAATTTACAACATCCTCGGGCCCGGCAAAGTTCTGCATTTCGAGAGGGTAGAGCAATTGAATTGGCCTTCGTAATTTATTTCCGTTTGAGAGCCGAATTTCACACGCTCGTATTCGATTGTCGCGCCCTGGGAAAACTTTATCGATGACGGCCATTTTCCAATGAATCCTAGGAACAGACCGATCATGTAATAAAACTACGTCACCTGCTTGTACATTCGTTGTAAAAGATTTCACTGTGTTATGGAAGGATCGCAGAAGTTGTAAATATTCGTGTTTCCACCTCTTCGCTAGATAACGGATGCTTCCGTTTTTTATCTGCAATGCCTTCCTTAATTCTTTCGCTGTTGTATCAGTTGGGCAGTCATCTTTATTTAAAGTTCCAAATCCTCTAAGAATAGAATTTGGCGTTAAGGGCGTCAAGTCTAAAGGGTCATCGCTAATATAGGTTAAAGGTCGTTCGTTCACTATATTTTCTGCTTCAATCACCAAGGTATTAAGCTGTTCCAAGTTCAATGTCGATTTACCAATCGTTACCTTCAAAATTCCTTTTACGTTTCTTATCAGTCTCTCCCAAAATCCTCCCCACCAGGGAGCCCGATCGACAATGAATTTCCACTCAATTCGATTATGCACCATGAAGTTCATAAAAGTTTCGTTTTGGATAATTGCTGCTAGCTCACTAAGTTCCCTTGACGCACATTTAAAAGTTTTCGCATTATCTGAGTATATTGTGCTGGGAATTCCCCTTCTAGATATAAAGCGTCGTATTGCAAGCAAGCAACTTTCTGTTGTTAAACTCAGAGTTATCTCCAAATGAATGCTTCTAATCGCAGCGCAGGTAAAAATAAGCAAATATATTTTATAATGTGGATCTCCCTTCTTATCTTTGACATAAAGTGGGCCGGCGAAATCGATGCCCACAGTACCGAATGGTCTTACTAGCCTTAGACGATCCTTTGGCAATGGGGCAAATGGTTGTGTCAATGGCTTCACATAAATTCTTCGACATGTTCTGCAATTTTTAACAGCTTTCTTGATTAATTGTCGTCCTCTTATGATCTAAAACCTTTCACGTAACTTAGATAAGGTTAGATTTACTCCGCTATGAAGTGTACGTTGATGAACGTCGTTAATAATCAGCTTCGTAATATAGCAATCCGGTAGGATAATCGGATGCGAGTTGTTCATGGTTCCATCGAGTAATTGCAAGCGTCCACCAACACGTAGTAGTCCATCGTCATCGACTATAGGATTTAAATTAAAAATCTTCGATGAGCTGGTAAGATTTTTGCCCATCTGAAACGAAACAATTTCATTAGAAAAGTAGGTAATTTGAACATACTTCAACCAGTATATCTCTGCAGCTTTGATTTCACAGGTTGATAGGGTCTTATTTGTCGGTGATTCCATCTTGTGATGCATTCGATTGACAAATCTCAGTACATATCCAGTCACTCGTAGTAAATGTCTCCAACAGCTAGAATTCTCAAACGTCAATACTGGGGCTCGTTCGCATGTTGAAATCTCCGTTGATAATAATGTTGCTAACACAATTGGCAGATGCGACAAATTTGTGTTTTCGTTAGGCCACTCTGTCATCCCTTTTGATAACCACTCCGGTCCTTGTGCCCATTTTTCCGTCTTCATTAGTTGTGCTGCGGTCACTCCTCTTGTTAAAAGATCAGCCGGGTTGTCCATTCCAGGGCAATGTCGCCAGTCCTCTATGTTGGTCAATTCTCTGATTTCATTCACTCGATTAGAAACATAAGGCTTCCACTTCTTTCTATCACCTCGGATCCAATGAAGCGTTATTTTTGAATCAGACCAGAAGAAGAATTTTTCAATAGATATATTTAGCGATTTTGTTAAATAGAGCTTTAATCTAGCAGCAATTAAAGCGGCTGTTAACTCCAAACGCGGAAGCGTAATTTCGAGATTTTCGTTCTCCTTAAGCGGTGCCACGCGACTTTTCGCGCATAAAAAACGAACAGAGAAATTTTTGTACATATCTTCGCTTCTAACAAAAGCAACAATACCATAAGCTCGCTGGCTGGCATCCGCGAATATATGGACCTGTATATTACTTACTTTGTTTGATAGGTAAACATTGCGAGGTATGAAGGCTTCATTTAATAACAAAATTTCGCTGACATAGCATTTCCAACGTCGCTTTAAGTCATCTGGCAAAGGAATATCCCAATCTAACTTGGCCTTCCATATATCCTGAAATAGAATTTTCAATCCAATTGTGGCAGGACCAAGAACTCCTAATGGATCATATATTCTGGATATCGTTTGCAGTACACTCCGCTTAGTTCCTTCTTGAGCACCATTCACAAATTCAACCAGAGAATCCAGGCAGGGCGATATCTCGTCACTAATGGTATTCCACCTTATTCCTAACACCTTTTGCTCCACTGGTATTTCGGTATCATCAAATATTTTTTGCACTTCTACAGCATTACTGTTCCATTTTCGTAAACGCATTGACGCTCGTTGCATTAATTCCTTCCCTTCTGCGTAAATTCGTTTTGCAGATTCCTCGTTATCAGTACTAAGTATGAGATCATCCATATAGAAAGAATTCCTCAGAATAGAACAAGTTTGAGAAAAACTCTTAGCTTCCGCATCCAAATGCTTTAAGATAGCAGCAGAAAGTAAAAATGGGCTTGATCTGACGCCGAATGTCACTCTTGTCATCCTATACGTTGAGAAAGTTGGCAGGGTATTAGTTGACTCTATTGCTTTCGAAAACCATATAAATCGGTGACTGTCACGATCCTCTTCCTTTAAAGAAAGTTGCAAGAAAGCCTTTTCGATATCTGCTATAATGCCGATTTTTCCGAATCTGAAATTTAAAATTATTTTCAAAACGTCCGGCAACAAATTTGAGCCAGTGTGTAAATGATCATTTAGTGAAAGAGCGGAATGTGCATGGGAAGAAGCGTCAAAAACAATTCTCAGTTTTGTTGTTGCTTTGTCCAACCGGTAAACAGGTCGATGAGGCATATAATATTGATTTCTACCTCCTTCCTCATTTAACACCAACTCAGCTATTCCTGACTGTATCATTTCATTCATTGCCTTGTCATAATCTAATAAATTTCTCGGATCTCTAGACAATTTTCGTAATAAAGATTTCAATCTGGTCAATGCAATTTCCTTGTTAATTTCAAGAGCGACATTTAAGCCCTTCCAAGGCAAACTCGCCTCATATCTTTCATTTCTTTTCACTATGCACATTTGCTGCAGCTCGGACGTCATTTCGTTTTGTTCAAGTGCATCTGGTTTTATCCCTAATACGTCTAATTCCCAAAATTTAGATAAATTACTTTCGTCCAGCACAGAAGCCGCTAAAACATGAGAAACTTTAGTACCTTTACTCATACTCATACTTACTGGACATGCGCCATGTAATGTCCACCCAAATATTGTCTTAATAATGGATAATCCATCAGTTATCCTTTGAATATCTGTGGTTGTTACTTTCCAGAAGTAATCTGCACCTATTAGTAAGCTTAATCCATCCTCTACATCAAAGTTACCGTAGTTGACATCTGCTAAATTCAAATTATCCAAAAGGGTTGCGTTTTCATTTGGCACCGGCAAAACATCAGCACATATTACTGGCACAACGACCGCAGTGATGCAAATTTCATTAATTTGATATTTGTCTTTTAATTTTACCGACACTAATCTATATTCTTCAAAATTATTGACACTAGCACTTCCGAAAGGTAATATGTTCATTTTCACAGTACCGACAACAGGCAATTTCAATTTATTTGCGACACTTTCCCGTATATATGTTCGTTGACTCGCGCTATCAATAATTATCCTCACAAAGATTTTATCATTCGATAAAGTCGAAATAGCAAATACTCGCGCCGTTTGCAAAAATACATCCATCGGTTCGTTTGATTCACCGTACGTACACAAACTTATTGTTTTTGTTTTATTATTTAAATCCAATTTTTCGTTTAACCCAACTTTCGTTGTTTTCGCCTTGTGCGTCGGATCGCACATACAAGTAGCATGTCTACCTGAGCATTTTTTGCTAACAAGATTTCTATACCGACAAAATTTAGATCTGTGACCTTTACTAAAGGCCGAAGTCCAATGAGAACACCTAGCACCGAGCATCTACATGCGATGCTCGGAAGTGTCGTGAGTGCTAGTACCTGGTGCCGGTTCACGTCCAATGACAGCATGAAGAAGAAGATTCTGACCATTGTTATTGACAATTGTAGAAGTGTTTTGAAATGGACCGCGAGAGAAAATTAAAAGTGCTTAAAATATTAAACGTTGTTCATAGGGCTATGGCCTATCGGAATTTGCAACCAGCTTCTTCGCGGAGAAGGAAAAGGCGTATGTGGGTTCGTGAAATTTACGCAAAAAGACAAGAATCCGGTTTTTATGAAACAACGTTTCAAATTTTAAAATCCAAAGATCCTGAAATGTTTTTTAAGACCTTCAGGATGTCTGTGGACCTTTTCAATATATTATTAGAAATGGTTCAAGAAAGTATTCAAAAACACTCTATACGAAAATCTATTGCGCCAGAGTGTAGGTTGGCGCTAACATTAATGTAAGATTAGTTTTTGATTTAAAAAAAGTAGCATTTTAATACAATTTTTTTAGATATTTGGCGCACGGGGCACCAAGGCAAGTTCTCGGCCTCAAATTTAAAATGTCACCAGTCACTGTAGGTAGAATAATTTTGGAGACTTCTAAAGTATTGTGGGAGAAATTAAACGAAATTTACTTACCCAGGAAAAATGCAGACGATTGGCGTAAAATTAGTGCGGATTTCCAAAATATTTGGAACTTCCCTAATTGTGTAGGGGCTCTCGATGGCAAACACGTTAACATTGTTTGTCCTCCCAATGCTGGTTCCGAGTTTTGGAATTACAAGCACCGACATAGTATAGTGTTGCTAGCTGCATGCGATGCACATTATATTTTTACGGCCATTGATATTAAGTCCCATGGAAGTCGCAGTGACGGTGGTGTTTTATCAGCCAGCAATTTTGGGCAGCAATTACTAAATGGTAGTTTGAATTTACCAGCAGATGAGGTTCTACCAGGCACTCAAATGAAGGTGCCGTTCTTTTTTGTTGGCGATGCGGCTTTCCCTCTTAGGACAAACCTAATGAGACCATACCCTGGGAGAAACCTACAAGAAGCTGAAGAGAACTTCAACAAACGCTTGTCACGTGCCAGGCGCACTATAGAAAATGCCTTCGGCATCATGTCAGCTCGTTGGCGAGTTCTGTTACAGGACATACACTGTCTCCCGGACAATGCAACAACAATAGTGTCTGCGTGCGTAATTCTGCATAATTTTATGAAGGTATATTTTTTAACTATCATATTATCCAAATAAATATTTTGGTTCTCTCTCGTTCAAGATTCATTGCACCGAATATTGTACACCGGCTTTTGCAGACCACATCCACGATGGCAATGAAGTAGCTGGACTATGGCGTAATTCAACAAGGGGACTGGTTTCAACAACACCTTTCGGTAGATCTAATAACGCTGCTGGAAGTAGTTACAATATAAGAGACAATATAAAAAACTACCTACTACAACACAATAAATAATTTTGCTACAAAGTTATCTTTGTATTGTTTTATTCTAACAAATTACCCATTGATCTTCGTTTGTGATTTTAATCATATGTATTTTTCAGTTTTTATGAAGAACTACTAACATATCGACCAAGAAAACATATATAGCTCAGTAATTAGACCTCCTCCACAGAAGAAAGATGTTGATAGTCAACGCATGACGTTGAGTTCCTCTACAATTTATTCACATGCTAAAAATGGCAGGAATCTTATCTTTAAACGTCGTGTGGAATATGGTTAGTTTTTTACCATTACTGTCCTTGAAGCTTGAAGTGAAGGTAACTTTTGCTGCTTTAAGTGGGGAGTTTAAGGGGCATCGCAAGCAGCCCGATATTTAGTTATAACAACAAATAAATCAGCAATGAAAGCAAATTTTTTTAAGAACTTGAAACTCATAATCAATATAATTCTAAACAATTAACGCAAAATAAAAGTTACTTTTGATTTTGTCATAGATTTTTTTGAATCATGTCAATCATCATGATTTTAGCTATGGAGTTCTATTCAATCAAAGGGAGTGAAATGAAAATCCAAAAATTAATTTGGAAAGTTACATACATATATAAATATTGTCGATCTCATGACATCTCTCTTTTTTTTTGTGATTTCATCCACCAGTGTTTTGGGACCTGTAAACCTTTTTATAATATAAATTTCAAATAAAAACCTTTGCTCTTTTGAAAATAACAAGAACTATATTATTATTAAAATTAATTATTACACAAACAACAAAATATTATTAAAAAAAGTATGTAAGGATATTCATAGCATCCTGTAGGATCTTAATTTCTTATTTACCAGCAGCAAAACTGACTCCAGTAAGTCTTCTTCTTGATCGTCGTTAAGATCTGCCTTTATGACTTTCCGTGATATTGCAAGGAAGAAAGTTTCCATTGCCGAAGGTGGCTTTCCCTCAAGCTCTTGGACAGCTTTCTCCAGTAACTCTTCATATCTCTGCCCGGCTTCCTGTTGAGAATCTTGATTAGAACAGGAGCCTTTTGAGCTTCTCTTTGACTCTTTTGTCGGCTCGGTATTACCTGTACCAGTAGAATTGGTCACTGTTATCAGGCCTTCGGTAAAGCTGTCCCACTCATTTTCATCTACGCTCACTTCAGGAACGGGAATCACGTTTTGGGTCTCCAGTTCATAGTTGGTGACAGTTCTGTGATTGCATTTATGAATAAAATTGAATGATTTTTTAAAGAAAATACTCACTTGGCAGCAGGTATTCCATCTTTTAAAAACTCCATCAGATGGAAATACCTCCACTTTCGCTCCTTCACTGCACCGCTACCAGAAGGCTGGTTCATGTTTTTTATTTCAATCCTGAAAGTATTTCGAAGCGTTTTCCACCTTGTCCTCAATATTTTCTCTACAAATAAAAATAATATAAATTAATTTGCAAACAACACATTTTTACAATACTTACCATCTAATGCAAGCTCTTTGCTTAGATTTTTCCAAAACTTATCCTTTTTATAGTTATTTTTATAGTCCTTGTTGTACTTGTCGTACATAAATGGACATTTCTTGATTTCCTCTATCAAGTGTTCTTCCATTTCTTTCACTTTCGCAATGCTCGGTGCCGCGCAATATCAAAACTTTTTTGTTATGAGTACCGCTATCAAATTTTCAAGCACCGCACTCTCGTTCGAGAATCGATGCGATACTCTCATTGGACATTGTTTCATATGTTTACTGAGGTTTTGATTAGACAAGCACCTTTTTGAGTGCTAGCACCCGGTGTGGTGCTCTCATTGGACTTCGGCCTAAGGCATCGAAAGCACATTCCATTTTTTCTAAGTAATTCTTTTTTGCTTTCTACGGTCAACATTCCATCGTCGCAATCCCTTGAATCGTGCTCTTTTGAATTGCAAAACTGGCAAAAATGCATATCATTCATTGTTATCAAACCAGCAGCTGTGGTCGGTGCATGTCTCGTTCTAGGAGCATGTACTGGCTTCGTGGTTTCAGTCACACCAGCCCGTTCTAATGATTCGACTTCGCATTTTAAAAATTTTAGGATGCTTTGTAATTGTGCATCACCCCTAGACAATAGTGAACTAGAAACGGTTGAATCTGATTCACCTTTATTATCATCAAAATTTTGTGATGTAGATTTTTGTTCGTCTTTATCATAACGCCGATGGTACTCAATTCTCAATTCGATCGGAAAAGCTTTGAGAAGGATTGTTTTTAGCATTATGCTATAGTGCGCTGTGGGAACATTCAATGCTTTCAGTGATCGTGTACCTGATACTACATTATTGTAAAGGCGGCGAAGTCTAACAACGTCGTTTCTGCTATGGGGTTGCGGTAGTGCCATTAGCTGCTGCACAGTCATGTCGATTAATTTTTCAGACTTTCCATATTCTTCTTGCAGGAGGCTGATAGCACTATCGTAGCATTCGTCTGACGGCGTGAAACCTTCGATCGTTTTTTCGGCAGCTCCCGTAAGAACGGTCTGCAGATAATGGAATTTCTCTACACTGGAAAGATTTCGATTTTCATGTACAGCAGTGCGAAATTGCTGCCAAAAGGAAATCCATTCTTTATGATCTCCAGAAAACTTTTTTAGTTTTAGTCTTTCTAATTTTGTGCAGATCTCTTTCGTTGGCAATAATTTAGGTTCTGATGCGGTGGGTATTCCATGAAGTTTATTTTGAACTTTAGTTAATCGCACTTTAATGCGGCTAATAACGTTGATTGCAGTGTCTTCATAGTCAGCAATTTTTTCATACTCGCGTTCCATTTCATCTGATTTTAACAGGTTCTTTTCACGCATCTCGTTATTAATGCTGCACAAACATCACTGCAAATCTAAGGGTTTGACAAGTGTTTAGAAATAAAATAATGTGTTTCATGTTACGACGAGTTTTTTAAAACAGAAGAAGTGACTAATGCACAAAATCTAATCGCTAAAATGATGTATTTTTAACACTCTTCTTTAGCATACTTAGCATTGAAAGTGAAGTCATGATGAAAATGGACTTTACAGACATAATTTTTGATTTCGCCAAAAAACGACAAGGAACGTTTACTTACCCTACTCATCCTAAAATCAACTTATTTGATAAGCTCTGTTTACCATACTTGTACAAATAAGAATATAATGATTGTTTAAAATCGTTTTTGTTTCATAATATGACTTGAATTTTACTTAATGCTGAAATTAGTATTTTCCGTCTTTATATATTAGTTTTTATGTTGCTTTAATGGATTTTTTATTTCTTTTGTTTCTAAATACATTCACTACTAGTCAACTACAATATTAATATAATTTGACTCAATAATCCAAGAGCGTTTCATTATCGAAATTTATAAAAAAACATTTTATTTTAGTCCAGGAGAGATAGCGGAAAAGTATTGAAAAGTTGAAATAAATCTACCCTGCGATTTTTCGTTGCTATAATTAAGAGAAAAATCGTCGGAATTCAATGAATGTGTTTTGGAAAAAATTGGTTCAGGAGGAGGCCTGGTGGAAAAAAGGTAATAATGGTAGTGAAAACACGTTTTTCAACGTTTTAGGTGCGAAAAAATTTTGTTTTTGGAAAACAAAAAATAGTACCTAATAGCGCTTAAAAAGACGAAAAATATAAGTTTTAGACAATTGAAATCGGTCAACAGGTTTTTGCAAAAAAAAAAAAACCGCGAAATATGGCCATTTTTTGAGATTTAATTACAGGGACTGTAATTATCGTAGAACCTTGTTTCAGGGCTGAAATTGTGGCTTCTGTTAGTGCCTACCTACAATAAAAATTTCATTCAAAAATAATTATAACTTTTCGCGTAAACCTTAAAAATGTAAAAACAGCCATTTCAGGAAAAAAGTTTGAACAAGGCCCACGGTGGTGCTAGAGTTATTTTGAAAAGCCCTATTCGTTTATTTATGTCGCATATAAAAAGATACGTACCTAAAAACCTCATAAAATCGTTCAAAATTGCGATTTTTCAAAAATTCCAACGGGACTTCATTTTGAATTGTTTCTTAAGTTTTCTAAATGAATTTCCCAATTATAAACTGATCTTACAAAAAATGGCAGCATTGTTAATTATGGCTAAAAAAAACTAAATCGTTAATTACACAAAAACCAATTAACCGATCTTGTTGAAATTTTTTGTACATTGCCAGGTCTACATAAACACCATCTTCAAGAATTTTCTGCCTTCTATGTGCAGTTGTTTTCCTGTATACAAATAGTGAAAATAACGTGTTTTGAAAACTTTGGAAGCTATTTGCAAGATCACCCCTTCACCTAGCGACCTGTAACAGGCCTTATTTTTTAGAGAATTTCATAACGAAGAGCTCAATGCATATGTTGTACTAAAAGTTAGCAGGAACGAAGCTATTGAAAGAAATATAAAAAAGTGCCTATTTTATTTACAATAAGTTAATTAAAAAGTTATGCGGTCAACCAATTTTTGGGCATACTTAGGGTGTTTAACTACACCCTAAAACGAAGCGATTCCAACAATAATCTCGCCTATGGGCCCATAGTTCATTTTTTATCATTTTTTCCTTCTCGCCGACTAGCCTAAAGTAAAAGCTTGGGGCGCTCCGTTAGCAAATGTTTCAGATATTATAACAAAAATGAAAAAATATTATGATTTAACTATTAAATACAAAAATTAAATAGGATAGAGTTTGATAAAGCGCCCCAAGCTTTTACTTGTAGTTACATACAGGTGGATTAAAAAAAATTATTTTATAGTTTTTAGTTAATCTTATTAACGCATATTTAAAACCTTAGTTAGTTTATCTAATAAAAGCATGTTTTTAAACAAAATTTTTTTTTTTATTTTCTACTTTTAGTCTCATGCGCCATTTTGTGGTGGCTGCCTTATTGGATTTAAGATGCCGTCACATATCTTACTAACCCAACTAATTGTATTCTACTTATCATAACCCTTCATTGGATACCCATATCGAGGGGTTGTTTGGTGCCATATTGGATTTAAAATGACTCCACATACCTTACTGTATTTTACTCGTCATACTCTTTCATTTGATACCAATGTCGGGGGATTGGAAAGAAAAAGGTAATCCGCCTTTTTGTGGTGGCCGCTATATTGGATTTAAGATGACGTCACATAGCTTACTGTAGTCTACACGTCATTCTCTTTCATTTGATACCCATGTCGGGACGTTGTAAAGAAAAGCGTATCCTGCCATTTTGTGGTAGCCGCCATATTGGGTTTAAAATGATGTCACATAGCTTGGCTGTATTTTAATCGTCATACCCTTTCATTTGATAACCATGTTGGGGGGAGGTTGTAAAGAAAACGGTAATCCGCCACTTGTAGCCGCCATATTGGATGTACCATAAAACTGAATATACATACTACATTGTCTTCAGAACCAAAGGTGTGTGCCAATTTTGAGCATAACCGGATATCGGGAAGTAGTCGAAAAATCGATCGCAAGATTTGTCCCACACAGAAAACAAATTGAGAATCTCCAATACTGCATAAAGTAAATGTTGATTACATGAATTCCTGCAAACATTTCGATTCGGAAACGATTCGAGAACGGTTTGCCAAAAGCGAAAGCTTGCTTCTATCTCGGACTCGTTAACGACTCGTAAACGAATTCGAAGGCAATAAAAGCGGAGCAAGAGATCGAATCGCTTTCTCGTGCTGATAACGAATCGCATGCTAGTATCGATAGCAAATCGCTTCTGCGCCGAAAATCACTCCGCCGAGCAAAACAAGTCAAAAGCTCAAACTTTCCGAACAAATCGTTGAAGAGAAACCAAAGGCTCTCAAAATTTCCTCTCAATAGGACTTCAAATCTGTGAAATGACGTTATATTGTTAGTGTAATTTGAAGATTTCAAGTCATATTCAGGGGAAATCGGCTCTCAATATTTTTCTACAGCATGAAGGCTTTGGGAGAAACAAACCAACCACGAAAGCTTTCATTTTGCGTTTTGAATCTTTTTCTCGTACCCTTCGCAAGCAGTTTTCGAATCGAGAATGGTCCGAGAAAGCGAGCCTCCGAGAAATTGTTTGCAGGGATGTGACGTATATTTTACACAATGTTGTGTATTTTTCTAAATCGTTTATGTAGGAAAATTACAATATTTCTTAGTATTATTTATCAATGTTATGTAACTGAACTTTGTGCTGTCATTTTACAGTAAGAGACGTAATTTTAGAACTTATATTTTCAGTAAAATTAAAAATTGGTTATTGGAATGTAAGGTTTAAATTTTCCCTCTCATGGATATAATTCACAGCTAACAATGGAATACTAAGCATATATACCCAATTGTTCTTAAGTTAAGGTCAGACCTTTGACTTTGATCAGGGTCTGGGCAGACGTTGCCTCACGTACATGCCTAGGGCCGGTTCCCAATGAAAGCTTCCAGCTTCAAGCTTCACGCTTCAGAAATTAGGATTGTAGGATGTACGATTCACATTCACAGCTTCAAGCTGCAGTGCTCAAATGAAGCCAAAGTCAGCTGAAGATTGAAGCTTGCACCTTGAAGCTTTCATTGTGAATTGGCCCTTAACAAGTCATAGTAAGCAAAATGCTATTTTTTATGTGTAGGAAGTGGGCATAAACTAGGAATAAAATATGGCGCTTGAAAATATCTCAGGCAGGGCCAAGCAAATAGACACAGAGCGGGAATCTTTAGCTTTACGTTTTTCCCTGTACCTCTCTCTGCCTCTAGTAAAAAGTTACAACACAAGAGTTTTGGACATTTACAAAACTATGAAGGTTCAATACTGATTGTATTTTTACATCCCGGATGTATATTTACTACACAGTTGGTAAAAATTCGTATATTAGATTAGGAATGTTCCTAATAATATATATTGCAAATTTACAAAACAGCTTGTGAATAAAGCTTCCAGTATTTTTTTTGTAAAATTACCACAGAAATTTTTTACAGTGTAGGAATAATTGATTTTTCGTTAGTGGTTACGAAAAGTTTTTGTAAATGTTCTGTTCGTTTCTGTCAAGCCTATCCACAGCCGACCACTTTGTAACTTTAGTCTACATCTATATATATAAAAGTGAATTGTCACATATATGACGCAGCATCACTTGAGAACGGCTTGACAGATTTGGCTGATTTGTCAGGACAAGGTTCATATGAAAGAAATTACATGGGAAAAGTCCGTAATTTGGGTAGTATTTTGATATGGAAAAAAATGTTTTTCTACTACATTGAGTAAATTTTAAATTGGGGGTGCGAAAAAATATTTCATTTCAATTTTATTGCATAAAAAAACGGTGATATTTTCAGGGTGACTTTAAAGTTTGACTAATACTATGTACTAAGTATCTACTATGCATTATGCACTTTGTACTATGTACCATGCACTACGTACTTGGTACTATATACGGAAATTTGGATGTTATTTTTATATGAATAAAAAAAAAATTCTTTAACCTTGAGTAAAAAGTTGTGGACCCCGGTGCGAAATGACTCTCAGGTCTATACCTTGGGTGCGCATTTTGAAACTAATGTCTCGAACTTCTATAGGAATAATTGTTTTTTCGTTAATGGTTATAAATATTTGTTGAAGAATTGAATTTTGAAGATTTGGATTAATTTTAAATGTTTTAAGGTTGAGTGCAGCGAGGCGTACCGGGTCCCAACAAGTAGTTATTAAAAATATAATTACTGTCATCATTTACAATTTCACATAATAGCTAACCTTTCACATAATAGCTTAGCTTCACTAACTATTGGTGAATTATCAGGGTCAATAATGAAATTGATAATTCTCAAGATATCTTATTAAACTGAGCTTACGTTAGATTTACAATGTCATTTCCGATTCACCATAGTCGAGAATATTTGTAAGGCCTACGCAATATCGGACATTCCATACCAAACCGGACGTTTTTCGGTAAAAATTAAATTTAATGATACCGATTTTTTTTAAATTTTGCAGACGCATTCTTCACATGAAATAATGGGACCCATATTTCGGGAAAATTTTAATTATGAGCCCGTTTGAGTTCCATTTTAAAATTTTCACTGTTTCTTTAGAATTGAAGTAGGAACACGATGATATTTTTTCCAAACCTTTAAGTAGGTGAGATGAAAAATGCTAATGAAATTTTATAGACAAATAATAGCAATTTATTAATATAAAACGCAAATTTTAAATATACCACTACATAGAGTGACTCAAGATCTTCAAAATGGACCTATATCATTTTTTTGTACGACTAATGGTTTCGAAGATACAGTTATTTGAACGGTCGGCAGCGCGACGTTTTTTGAAATTTCTTGCAATTTATAACCGTGCATATCTTCTGAAAAAAAAATCGCAATTTTTTCCCCAAAATATGGGTCCCATTATTTCATGTGTAGAATGCGTCTGCAAAATTTAAAAAAAATCGGGATGATCAATTAAAATTTAGTGTTCGGTTTGACATGGAATCAGCGATATTTAGTTCGTACCTTGATTTGACATTGCTTTGAAATCCTTTAAATTAAACATCTGCAAGTCAGACTTAGATATTATTTTACAATGGTGTAGTTATTCAGGATGTTCTCCAATTTTTCTTCAATCTGCTGGAATATTCTCTAGAGCGAGAACGGCCATTTTAATGCGTACTGTACGAAAGGACCCCACACCATTCGTATGGGAAAATGTTTTTCGGTGAATTTTCTTGAAATTTTGCAGGATGATAGTTCTCAACATGTAGATCAAAAGTTTCCGTGGGCACAAAGTCCCAAATCCCCTCCTTCCCCCAAAAACAACCCCCCCGGGGCTAGGGGGATATATAACTGATTTCGGAATGTAAAACAATTTATTTAACCATATTATGAAAGGTGGTAAATGTCGAGGTCCAAAAAATACCTTGTTAACTAATAGTTTTTTTTGCAAAATTGGAAAGCTCGGACAATTTCCTATGAATAATATCTGGAGCGCGTTCAAAAACCTTACTATGGTAAACCACGAGGTAAGCTGTGGTTATGCTGCATCACTTCACTTAACCACGAAAGTTTATATTTAACCATGGAGGTTTTTGAACGCACCGTCGTTAACTACAGGTTAAAGAAAAATAAAAAAAAATAGAAACAAAATTTTCCATAAAATAGTCCCTGCTAATTGCTCCAATTATTTCATTTATTATTTATTTGCAATAATCCTACAAATCCCACTATAATTTGTTCATGTGTTTAACATTAAAACAACTGTGTTATATTTCTTTGTTTGTTATTTTATAAAGCCAAAAATTTTATTATTAACTGTTATTTATTCATCAATTAGTTACTTATATATCATATAAATGTTCCAATGTAATTTTAAGATTTATGTTTATTTTTTAACAACACTTACTTTATACTTCCTTTCCTCAATCCTTATTTTCCACAATTCTCAAATTATTGTTTTCTATCAATTTTTACTTTACACTCTTTGCTTTATTCTTATACTCCACAATTCTCAAATTATTGTTTTCTATCAATTTTTACTTTACACTCTTTGCTTTATTCTTACATTCCACAATTCTCAAATTATTGTTTTTTATCAAAATTTACGTTACACTCGTTACTTTATTCTTACATTCCACAATTCTTAAATTATTATTTCCTATCAATATTTACGTTATACTCCTTGCTTTATTCTTCTATTCCACAATTCTCAAGTTAACATATTCTTTTCTATCAATAATTACGTTACACTCTTTTCTCTATTCTTATATTCCACAATTCTCTTTTTATTATTTTCTATCAATTTTTACTTTACACTCTTTGCTTTATTCTTATATTCCGCATTTCTCAAATTATTGTTTTTTATCAAAATTTACGTTACACTCGTTACTTTATTCTTACATTCCACAATTCTTAAATTATTATTTCCTATCAATATTTACGTTATACTCCTTGCTTTATTCTTATATTCCACAATTCTCAAGTTAACATATTCTGTTCTATCAATAATTACGTTACACTCTTTTCTCTATTCTTATATTCCACAATTCTCTTTTTATTATTTTCTATCAATTTTTACTTTACACTCTTTGCTTTATTCTTATATTCCGCATTTCTCAAATTATTGTTTTTTATCAAAATTTACGTTACACTCGTTACTTTATTCTTGCATTCCACAATTCTTAAATTATTATTTCCTATCAATATTTACGTTATACTCCTTGCTTTATTCTTCTATTCCACAATTCTCAAGTTAACATATTCTTTTCCATCAATAATTACGTTACACTCTTTTCTCTATTCTTATATTCCACAATTCTCTTTTTATTATTTTCTATCAATTTTTACTTTACACTCTTTGCTTTATTCTTATATTCCGCATTTCTCAAATTATTGTTTTTTATCAAAATTTACGTTACACTCGTTACTTTATTCTTACATTCCACAATTCTTAAATTATTATTTCCTATCAATATTTACGTTATACTCCTTGCTTTATTCTTATATTCCACAATTCTCAAGTTAACATATTCTGTTCTATCAATATTTACGTTACACTCTTTTCTCTATTCTTATATTCCACAATTCTCTTTTTATTATTTTCTATCAATTTTTACTTTACACTCTTTGCTTTATTGACTTTACAAACCGCCGGTCGCCACGTTCAAAACAACACTCTATAATATTTTCGCCCGCTCGCGATCATGGATTCAACAACACTCAACTTTTGCGAAAATTGTCACCGCCGCCGAGCCGTGGATCTTCAACCAAAACAAAGACCACGGGGAACGGTTCCCACACTGCGGTCAAGGTCAAGATACTCAGTTATCAGAGACCGCAGTGGCTTTATCGCGGTTTCAGCGTTAATCGTGAAAACCGCGACGGGAACCGTTATCCCCTGGGAACAACTTTACCGTTTTGTACCTAAAAGATTCTCACTCCCAGACGAAATCCGATACCTTTGCGATAAGGCGTTGGATTTTTCGTCTGTTTTGTACGAGTCGTTTGGTTCTTTGTTGTTGTTGTTCAAGTCATGGGATTTTTATGCAACAACTCCTTGGGGGCACCGATAAGAACAAGGCGTCGTCGTGAAACAAAGGCGCCTTGTTCGTTTGGAAATCTCAGTTTTGGCTGATCTTGCACTTATGGTGCGAGATTAGCCCTTCTGGTTTTGCACTCGGTTACTACATGGGTCATTTTCAATCGAGAATTTGGAGCTTTATGGAGTAAGTTTTTAATTTTCTTTTCCTTGCTAGTAAAAATTAAAAAAAATTTTTCTGTTTCAGTTTAACTAGGAAAGAATTAGTACGCCGAGAGGCACACCATCAACGCGAGTTGGCGCACCACAGAAAGGCGGTGGCGCACCACTTGGAGAGGCTGGCCCAGGCCCAGAAAGCCTTGGCAGATTTAAATGCCAAAACCGGGCATGGCAGGCGTGGTCGGTCTCGGGTTCCCCCGAGGTCGCAGGCTGCGACACCGCACGGGAACCCCGACACCGTCCCGCGCGCATCACCGGGCGGCGTCCATTCCACCCCCCTCGGGCCCTGGAATCCCATTGCGGCCTGTCAAGCAGGGGCCCCTGGGGGGGCCATTAGAAGTACTCCCCGGATCCCGGAATTCCCGGTCCCCGCGGAGTATACCCCGGGTGATTGCCGCCACGTAAAAACCAAGGTGGATTAAGTCCGGGGTTCCTTTTTATAATAATAATAAATAATAAATTTTGAGTTATTATTTTAATTTCTGTTTTTCTCTTTTTTTTTTTTTTTGGTTCTCTTTCTTTTGCGCTTTAGGAGGCTTTGGTTTTGCTTTTTTCTTTCATAGGGTTTAAGATTTAATGTAAGTATTGTGGTACTGGTGCATTGGGCGCGGTACGGGGGGTAAAAAAAAATTGTTGAGGTTTGTATTGTGGTACCGGCGCTTGGGGCGCGGTAAGGGGGGTTTACAAAAAAAAATTTAACTTTACACCTATTGGTGTTGTGGTACCGGCGTTTGTGGCGCGGTACGGGGGGTAAAAAAAAATTATTTCTACATTATCATATACTTATTGAGGTCCTCCTCCCGGTTGCACTAACTGGATGGCGGGGGCCCTTGGTAATGTGTGTGATCTAATTAGGGGCCTAGGGATTGTCTCGACCGTTACTGTGGTGGATGCGGGCTCGGGTTGCATAGGGACCCCTCTTGGGGCCGTTCGGTCCTCGGAGACTGTTCTCTCGTCCGGAGGACATGCATTCCCGGTCCTTTTGGAGCATTTAGAGCGGATGGCATCCACTAGCAACGGAGTGCATTTATAGCACGTATACCCTATGAGGCCAAGTATTATTATGCCGCTGATCGAGATGGCGACAGTTGAATGGGTGTGGGTACGTTCCCAGGTCAGGTGATTTAACTGGGAATAGATCTCCTGCAGGGGCTTGGTGCCTTCCTGGATGATCTTGTTAGTGTCTTCCCCTGTTAGTAGTTTTATCCCCTCACCGGGGATTGAATCTGTTTTCAATGGTCTTTTAGCGGGTACTGCTAGATTGATGGGGTCAGAGGCAGGGAAGTACGGGGGTTCTATTATCTGGGTGGTTCGCGTTGAGCGTCCGTCGTATACCAGAATCTTGTCCTCCACCTGTACTTGGCACGGCTGGTTGACTTTGAGTATGCCGTGCTTGGCAACTTTTAATGTGTGGTTAATTTTTTCACATGAGATGTGGAACATCGTGGGTTGGTTTAGTGAGTACAGCCAGGTGTTTGTTTGGGCTAAGTTTGTTATCAAACTTTGGGGCGTGTCTGTGGCCCTTATTGGGCAGTTCACCTTTTCTCCTAGGGGGTTATAAAGGAGTCTAACGGTACATTCTTTAGTATTCGCGGAACGTACGATTGGGACCGTTAAGGGCCCTATAAAAGTATTGGTCCTCAGGTCCCCTGTCACCCTTTGTAGAGCTTTGGCCTCTTGTGGGTGAAATAGCACGAACTGTTGGGCCTTGAACTCGGAAGCTACATGCGAGTATGGAATTTCTGGGATTAATGAGTGTCCTGCCGCAGTGTTTATCGGGAAGAGTATAATTTTGTGGTATTGCATTTTGGGCAAGTTTAAAATTGGTAGGGTGATTTTTATTACCAGTTTGTCCTGAATAAGGAGTGATCGGAGCTGTGTTGCCTGAAGCAAAAGTGGAATACAGTCTTCGCATTCCGGGTTAGTTTTGAGGTAAATTTTGGATAATGTGCCGGGCGAGATCAGAAGAGGGTGAATTTTGTTGTCTGCGCTTGAGAGGATTATGTCCAGGAGCGTTTGCTGTCTGGACTCTATTTCGGAAACCTGCAGTAGTATGTCAGTAACTATCCCTTGCCTTAGTTGGGTGTTATATAGGTCCTCGCTCGCATTGTAAAGTTTTGCCAGCTGTTCGGTAATTTGATTTTGCCTGTCCACGAGCGCGATCAGTGGTTTTTGAATTTCTCTTAAAGTATTATTTACTACGGTAATTTGCCGTTTTTCGAGTTCGGCCAAGGCTTTCTCGTTGCCCTCTAGTTCATTCAACCTACTATAAATTTCCTGGTCGTCGTTCGCGTCCATAGTCCCGAACAGGTAGTGCAAGGCATGTCCGATGCCGTCGAATAATGACCTGTTGCGGCGGCTTCGTGGTACCAATTCTCGTATTGTACCTGTACGTTGCTTTATGTGGGTAACAATGGAATGTATGTGCTTCTGTTGGGCCGCGCAGAGTTCGGTTGGGTTTCTTACACATATTTGCTGGGCCACTTTCTCGGCCTGTTCCGTTAGGTCGGTATGCACCTCTAATTCATGTAGGTCCAGTTCAGTTACCACGTTCCAGGTTTGGTGATATAACCAAACTTCTCCTACGTGTTCGATGAGGACTCCCGTAGCGTTGATTGGGGTGAAGGTGTATGGTCGCAGTGCATAGGGCAATGGTCCGGGTGCGCTCGTGGCCATTTGTATGAGTAACAGGAACACTAGCGTCCACATTTTGCGCTGCAACGAGATGATAAATAGGAGATTAGTTTTCGTTTTCTTGTAGCCAGTTGAACTAATAAGATTAGTGGACAGGTGTATTTTGCCGGAATACCATCCGTCTAAGTCGGTGCTTTATCCGTAAAGCACCGTTAGGCGTCAGTAAGCAGGACTGGCTTTAGTGGCTTAAAGTTGCGTTTTATTTTCATAAAACGGCTTCAAGCGGTTATTATGGACTGTAACCAATCTCCTATTTATTTTGATGGTGGTGTTCACTGCGCTTGGGACTGCTACCACGGTGTAGGGTCCGACCCAGATTTGCGACAATTTGTGTTTCCGGGCTTCGTTGCGCAAGAGAACCTTGTCGCCTACGTGGAGGGACAGTGGCCGGGCGTTCCCGTCGTAATACGCTTTGGAGCGCGTCTTGCTGGCTAGCAAGTTTCTCCTTGCTAGGGCGTAGGACTTTTGCAGCTTGTACCGCAATTGGTGATAATAACTTTCGTTGTTATACAGTGGCTCCGGGTTGCGCTTTAGATTGGACGGGACGTCCGCAGTGAACCCGTAGAGGCAGTCCATGGGTGTGAATTTCGTTCCCTCGTGTACGCTATTGTTGTACACGAAGGCTGCCGTACGTAAGAATTGGTCCCAACCATTTGGGCTTTCATCTACAACGGTGCGTAGATATTCGATCAGGGGCCTATGGGCCCGTTCAAGTGCACCATTGGACTGGGGGTGGTAGGCTGAAGTCTGGAGCTTCTTAATCTTTAGCAGCCTACACACGCCTTTGAACAAGTCACTGAGGAAGTTCGACCCTTGGTCGGTGACTATTTGTTTAGGTATGCGATAGCGCGTGACGATTTCGTCGAAGAAAATTTGTGCTATCGTTTGAGCTTCCGCATTGGGAATGGCATACCAGTCGACGAATTTAGTTAGGTTATCCTGGAAGGTTAGGATGTACTTGTTTCCCGAAATAGTTTCTTCCAGTGGACCTACGATGTCCAAATAAACCTTGTCGAACGGTTTTTCCGCGATGTCTGTTATTACCATGGGCATTCGGAATTGTCTCGATGCCTTCATGGTTTGACACTTTTTGCACTTCCGGACATAACGACTTATGTCACGGAACATTCGCCTCCACCAGTACTTTTGGCGAATTCTATTATAGGTTTTGACGACTCCCTGGTGTCCACCGAAAGGGGAGTCGTGGTAGTCCTTTAAAATGACTTGAATTTCTTCGGGGCTTGTTATTAATTCAACTTTGCGTTGCTTTGTGATGGAGGTGTCCTCGGGGGCTTCTGCAAGTTGGGCTATCTCTTCAAGGTTTATTTCCTTAGGCCCGTCGTCGCTATCGAGGGCTTTTGGATTGGGGACGTGTTCGATTTTGTCGTCGTCCTCCATCTTTTGTGCCTGTGCCCTTGTGACTACGTTGCATTGTTTTAGTCTTTCCGTAGGAGGCGCCACAGCCCCAGTTTCCGCGAGAGATATGGGTAGGGGCTCACCGGGTTGGTGAATTAGAGCTTCCACCGTGAAGGTATTGGGCTCTTCTGCTCTTTGGGGAATCCGGCTGAGAGCATCAGCATTCGTGTTGTATTTACCCGGTTTATACTCTATATGGTAGTCGTATTCAGACAATTTGTGGTGAAACCTAACGAGTCGAGTGGTGGGGTCTTTGACATTAAAAACGCCCTTGAGTGGTTTATGATCAGTGTAGACCGTAAACTTTCGACCCATTAAGTAACACCTGAAATTTTTAACAGCCCATACTATGGCTAGCAACTCTTTTTCGACCGTTGAGTAGTTGCGTTCCGCCTTATTTAGGGTGCGGCTCGCATATGCTATAGGCTGATCCTTGCCTACGTCGCCTTGAGAGAGCACTGCTCCGAGAGCCTCACTGCTGGCATCCGTTGTTAGGTTGAACGGTTTATTGAAATCAGGGTAGATCAGCAGTGGTGGGGAGACTAAGGAACGCTTTACCGTTTGAAATGCTTCCTGGCATTTCGGCGTCCAAGAAAATTTCACGCCCTTTCGCAACAAATTCGTTAGCGGGCGTACTATCTTAGAAAAGTCTGGGATAAACTTTCTATAGTAGTTGGCTAGGCCTAAGAATGACTGTACCTGCCTGATTGTTCGGGGTGCCGGGAAGTTTTGGACACACTCTGTCTTTCTGGGGTCCGGGAGGGCTCCTTCTTCGGAGCATACATGACCCAGATAGACTACTTCCTTCTTTAGGAATTGGCATTTCTCCGGTTGTAATTTGAGGTTGTTCTCCCTCAACCGGTCGAATACCCGTTGGAGCTTTGAATTATGGTCCTCAAGGTTCTTCCCGTAGATGACTATGTCATCTAGGTACACGAAGCATTCGAGGCCTTGTAGGCCTGTGAGGACATAATTCATGAGTCTCTGAAACGTAGCTGGGGCTCCTTTTAACCCGAACGGCATACGTTTAAATTCATAGTGCCCATAATTCGTGCTAAAAGCTGTCTTGGGGCGGTCTTGGGGTTCCACCAGTACCTGGTGGTAACCACTGGCCAAGTCGAGGGTAGAGAAATATCTCGAATGACCGAGCTGGTCCAGGATATCTTCGATCCTTGGAAGCGGATACGCGTCGCCTATGGTCTTTTCATTGATCTTTCGGAAATCGACCACTACCCGCCATTTTTTCTCACCATCGGGGCCCGGTTTCTTAGGGACCACAAGGAGGGGTGAGTTCCAAGGGCTTTTGCTTCGTTGGACAATGTCGTTGTCCAACATTTCTTCTAGTTGGTCATTTATGACCTGCCTCTGAGTTTCGGGCAGTCTGTACATTTTTTGGTTAATATATTGGTCGTAGACCATAGGGATCTCGTGCCTCAGAGCTTCCGTGTAGGTTAGCTTGTCTCCTTTTAAGTGGAAGATATCGGCATATTCATAACAGAGATCCTTGATGGACCGTTCCTCTTCGGCCGTCAGGGGGTGGTCGAGGTTGAGTTCCTCGTCCAGTTGCTTGAGGCGCGAGTGGCGCTCGGGGTCCGGATCTTCGAAGTCCGGGAATAGATATCTCAATTGGCAGAGGGGGCTGTCCCTTTCCCTTTTTTCCAACTTCAATTTTGCCCGTTTACCCTTTGGTATACCCTGCGGGGTTGCTCCATGTTTGGGCATACCTTGAAGCCTTGCGTTTGGAGACAATGGGGCACTGGCGTTCCTGAGACCGACTGGTTCAGAGCCTGAAAGGTACCCGTCTTCGTCTTTAGCATTCGTTAGAGACCTTGGGTTATTGTTAGGGGCTAGTTGAATGGTTTTGTAGTCTTTTGATGGGGCCAGCGTAAGAATTAGGCTCGCCAGGACTACCGGTTGGGTGTTTACATTGAGGAGGCCGACTGACACTGTTCTCGTCCCAGATGGTAAGAGGGCATTGGCTAGGAATACCCCTTCGCTCGGCTCGTATGACTCGCAAAGCATTTCCTCCTCTAACCCTAGTGAAATAGGAACCACCATTTGAGACCGACTTGGGAGGCAGATGGGTTTGTCCAGTGCTACCTTATGTCTTGTGACTTTGGTGGTTTCGAAGTCGTTGAGGCTGTCCTCCAACCTTGACCCATCCTGAGTTATGCAGCTAGTATTCTTTTCTGAGAATATTGGGGAGACACCACCGGGGAATTCCCTGGTTTGGGTTTGCTCCTGCTGTTCTCTGGGTTTCGACTTACGGACTCCACTATGTAGTGGAATGGCTATTTCCATCGGGTTGATTTCTGTTCGAGGGAATCGCAGTGTTTGATTTGGGCCCTCAACGTTACAGTGTTTGGTAACAAAATCGTATCCTAATAGACCATCTTTGGGAATCTCCGACATGTTTTGCACAATTTGGAATGTACAGGGAAGGGGGGTATTGAGAAGAATATTCCCCTGACAGCTCCCTAGGGTTTTTCCTTGGCCGTATGGCGTTTGTAATGTGCATTTTTTAGCGGGATCCATGAGGTTGGGATCCTTGAGTTTTTTGTGTTTTAGTATACTGACCTGAGAGCCGGTGTCCACTGCTAGGATGGCTTTGCCGTTAAGGCTTATGTCTAGCGGAAGGGTGACGAGTGGGACACTTGGTGCGGGCTCTTGAGGTTCCCCCGTAGTAGGATTTTGCGAACTTATTGTCGGGCCGGGGTTTCTTGGTCCGACTGCGGGGAGTTTCCCGCTTGCTGTGACTCCCAACGCTGCCTTTGACGACAGTCGTCTACTGTGTGGCCACGTCTGTGGCAGAAATCACACCTATGTCTAATATTGAACACTGATCTGGTGGAGTTGGCTGGTTGTTGACGGTCATTTGGAGGGCAATTAACATTACTTATGGGTCTATTGTTTGGTTGATGATTTACTCCTTGATTGCGAGGTCTTTGGTCAGGGTAACGGTGGTTATCTACTGGTTGTGACCTCTGGTCTGGGTAACGGTTATTACCTTGGAATTGAGACCTTGGGTTGGGGTAACGACTAGTATTGTTAAATGAGAGGCCCTGTTGTTGATATCGGTTGTTATTGCTGTAATGGGGCCTGGGTGACTCCGCTGGTTGGCGGCAGTCCCTAGCATCGTGTGAGTTGGCCCTACAAATTATGCAGAAAGGCGTGTTTTTCCTTTTCAGACAATCTGCATAGGTATGCCCTCTATTGCGACAGTAGCTGCAAGTGATGTTTGTTAAAGGGTTGTTTGCAGGTTTTGGAGAAGGGTTCCGATTAGTTATCTGTGGGGCGTTTTGTATTGGCGCCTGTGAGGTAGTTGGAGGGTTTGTTGGTAGTGGGGCGTATGTAGTGTACATTACCTGAGGGTTTATCGGATTTTGGAGTGTTGTTATTTGAGGAGTTGTTGCTGTTGGCGGGGCGGTGTATTGAGTGTTGTTGTTTTGGTGGGGTGTTGTGGGAGCCATTTTGTAAATATTTTCCAGTTGGGGTACTGGGGCTGTTTGCCCGTAGGGGTTGAAGGTTGGGAGCGGCACTGACATTTGGTAGGGAGCAAACATGGGGTTCTGTTGAAGCTTCTCCATGTCCAGTGCCTTTTGAGTCAGGCTGTCGAGTGTGTCCTCTCCCAAGGTTAACAGGTACTGGCAGAGGTGGGGATTTGTAACCCCACTCCGCAGGGCATTTTTTGCAAAATCTTGCAATTGGCCCTTAACGGCCGGCGCTGCTGTCGCGCCATATTTGGTGGTGGCCGCTTCCTCACACAGTGTTAGTTGTTGTTTTATCCTTGTAGTATAGGTTGTGAGGGGTTCCAGGGGGAACTGGCGTAACTGTATAAGTTTATTTACCAGTTCCTGGTAAGTCTCCCTGGGAAGATATGTCCTGTTTAGGAGGTTTTCGGCCTCCTCAAAAGTGGCGGGTTGGGAGGTGCCTACCAGTTGGTAGGCCTCCCCTCGGAGCCTAGTGGGGAATATCTGCAGGAATGCCGCTTGTTCTTGTTCCGTCAGGCACTGGAGTACCCGACGGCAACAGCCCAGAAACATCTGTAGTTCTGTCCCTATTGTCGGGCTTTGCCCGCCAGAAAATAAGGGTACAAGCTGGGCCGTTAGTTTGGCGACCTTTATATAGTCGTCGGCCATAGCTGTTAAGTCTTCTTTGAGGAATGAAGGTTTAAAAAGGGGGTTAGTTTTAAAAGTTTTTTCTTCTTCCTCTAGAAGCGACAGGGAACGGCTGGACAGTTCTATCCAGTCCGCTAGGAGATCTAAAGTGGCGTTATTTGACTCGAGCGGTTCGTTATTAGGTTTGTCGGGGCTTACAACTGAATCCTCCTTAACTTCTAAATCTAAATTCTTATCCTCAAGGGGGCGAGGGAGATTGCCTTTAAATTCGTCTAGGTGGCGTTGGAATTTCAAGGCCGCCTCTTTATAAGCTACTAATTTAACTTTTCGCTCTTTACCAGCACGTTCGATTTGTTTATCGACGGCTTCCAAATGAGCTAAATTAAACTCGCCGGTCTCCTGCGCTCGCTTGAGGATATCGTTTAGAGTTTTTACACTTACTTGACTAACGTTTTTGCCTATGTGGGTCCCGCTTCGTAGTCGTCTGGGGGAACCTGGTGGTTCTGTTGATGAGGTGGTCGCTGTCGGTGTCGAAGTGTTCCCTTGTTGAATGCCCCGGTAGTTCGCTGGGGTTCCGTTGGGCCCTGGTTGGCTTGAGGGGCCTGGTGTGGCTAGGTCACTCACTGGAGGCTGGTGGTCCCTCGGTGGGGGAGTCTCGGAATAGCTGCTGTCCCCTAGTTGGCCCTCGGACATAGGGCGTCTCCTGGGCAGGGATGAAGCCCACTAAAAGTCCCGCGATGTAATAAATTAGGGGGGTAAATGCGTGCTCGCCTGGAGCAGAGGCACTCTAGATGGTTACCCCCGAGTGTAGATTCTTGATAGGATCCGAGGTCGTCACCTCTACTGATCTTGTGCCCTCAGCCTCGGCTCAGGCTGAGTTCAAGGATAGGGTGCCTATATCCAGCACTCGATCAGTAATTGTTAGGCTCGCCCGGATCCTACCGGTTTATACTTCCTTTCCTCAATCCTTATTTTCCACAATATCATTTTAGTAATTCTGGAAATAAAAGTGTTATTTTTGTTTGATTAGAAACTGTCTAATAATTTTTAAGTGCTAAAAATAAATATCATTTTAGTAATTTTGAAAATAAAAGCGTTACTTTTGTTTGATTAGAAACTGTCTAATAATTTTTAAGTGTTAAAAATAAATATCATTTTAGTAATTCTGGAAATAAAAGTGTTATTTTTGTTTGATTAGAAACTGTCTAATAATTTTTAAGTGTTAAAAATAAATATCATTTTAGTAATTCTGGAAATAAAAGTGTTACTTTTGTTTGATTAGAAACTGTCTAATAATTTTTAAGTGCTAAAAATAAATATCATTTTAGTAATTTTGAAAAAGGAAGTGTACTCATTTATTTGTTTGGGAACTAGTTACTATTTGGTTGTATCAGAACAATGTGCAGATAAGCCGAAGGACAAGGTGAGTGGGAATTTAATTAAAAAATCTCCCCTAGAAATCAAGGAACCAAACAAACGTATAATATAACAATTGAAGTAGTTTTTACATGAGCTTGAAATTTAAATATAACAATTGGCGCAGCCGGTAGGATCCGGGCGAGCCTAACAATTACTGATCGAGTGCTGGATATAGGCACCCTATCCTTGAACTCAGCCTGAGCCGAGGCTGAGGGCACAAGATCAGTAGAGGCGACGACCTCGGATCCTATAAAGAATCTACACTCGGGGGTAACCATCTAGAGTGCCTCTGCTCCAGGCGAGCACGCATTTACCCCCCTAAGTTATTACATCGCGGGACTTTAGTGGGCTTCATCCCTGCCCAGGAGACGCCCTATGTCCGAGGGCCAACTAGGGGACAGCAGCTATTCCGAGACTCCCCCACCGAGGGACCACCAGCCTCCAGTAAGTGACCTAGCCACACCAGGCCCCTCAAGCCAACCAGGGCCCAACGGAACCCCAGCGAACTACCGGGGCATTCAACAAGGGAACACTTCGACACCGACAGCGACCACCTCATCAACAGAACCACCAGGTTCCCCCAGACGACTACGAAGCGGGACCCACATAGGCAAAAACGTTAGTCAAGTAAGTGTAAAAACTCTAAACGATATCCTCAAGCGAGCGCAGGAGACCGGCGAGTTTAATTTAGCTCATTTGGAAGCCGTCGATAAACAAATCGAACGTGCTGGTAAAGAGCGAAAAGTTAAATTAGTAGCTTATAAAGAGGCGGCCTTGAAATTCCAACGCCACCTAGACGAATTTAAAGGCAATCTCCCTCGCCCCCTTGAGGATAAGAATTTAGATTTAGAAGTTAAGGAGGATTCAGTTGTAAGCCCCGACAAACCTAATAACGAACCGCTCGAGTCAAATAACGCCACTTTAGATCTCCTAGCGGACTGGATAGAACTGTCCAGCCGTTCCCTGTCGCTTCTAGAGGAAGAAGAAAAAACTTTTAAAACTAACCCCCTTTTTAAACCTTCATTCCTCAAAGAAGACTTAACAGCTATGGCCGACGACTATATAAAGGTCGCCAAACTAACGGCCCAGCTTGTACCCTTATTTTCTGGCGGGCAAAGCCCGACAATAGGGACAGAACTACAGATGTTTCTGGGCTGTTGCCGTCGGGTACTCCAGTGCCTGACGGAACAAGAACAAGCGGCATTCCTGCAGATATTCCCCACTAGGCTCCGAGGAGAGGCCTACCAACTGGTAGGCACCTCCCAACCCGCCACTTTTGAGGAGGCCGAAAACCTCCTAAACAGGACATATCTTCCCAGGGAGACTTACCAGGAACTGGTAAATAAACTTATACAGTTACGCCAGTTCCCCCTGGAACCCCTCACAACCTATACTACAAGGATAAAACAACAACTAACACTGTGTGAGGAAGCGGCCACCACCAAATATGGCGCGACAGCAGCGCCGGCCGTTAAGGGCCAATTGCAAGATTTTGCAAAAAATGCCCTGCGGAGTGGGGTTACAAATCCCCACCTCTGCCAGTACCTGTTAACCTTGGGAGAGGACACACTCGACAGCCTGACTCAAAAGGCACTGGACATGGAGAAGCTTCAACAGAACTCCATGTTTGCTCCCTACCAAATGTCAGTGCCGCTCCCAACCTTCAACCCCTACGGGCAAACAGCCCCAGTACCCCAACTGGAAAATATTTACAAAATGGCTCCCACAACACCCCACCAAAACAACAACACTCATTACACCGCCCCGCCAACAGCAACAACTCCTCAAATAACAACACTCCAAAATCCGATAAACCCTCAGGTAATGTACACTACATACGCCCCACTACCAACAAACCCTCCAACTACCTCACAGGCGCCAATACAAAACGCCCCACAGATAACTAATCGGAACCCTTCTCCAAAACCTGCAAACAACCCTTTAACAAACATCACTTGCAGCTACTGTCGCAATAGAGGGCATACCTATGCAGATTGTCTGAAAAGGAAAAACACGCCTTTCTGCATAATTTGTAGGGCCAACTCACACGATGCTAGGGACTGCCGCCAACCAGCGGAGTCACCCAGGCCCCATTACAGCAATAACAACCGATATCAACAACAGGGCCTCTCATTTAACAATACTAGTCGTTACCCCAACCCAAGGTCTCAATTCCAAGGTAATAACCGTTACCCAGACCAGAGGTCACAACCAGTAGATAACCACCGTTACCCTGACCAAAGACCTCGCAATCAAGGAGTAAATCATCAACCAAACAATAGACCCATAAGTAATGTTAATTGCCCTCCAAATGACCGTCAACAACCAGCCAACTCCACCAGATCAGTGTTCAATATTAGACATAGGTGTGATTTCTGCCACAGACGTGGCCACACAGTAGACGACTGTCGTCAAAGGCAGCGTTGGGAGTCACAGCAAGCGGGAAACTCCCCGCAGTCGGACCAAGAAACCCCGGCCCGACAATAAGTTCGCAAAATCCTACTACGGGGGAACCTCAAGAGCCCGCACCAAGTGTCCCACTCGTCACCCTTCCGCTAGACATAAGCCTTAACGGCAAAGCCATCCTAGCAGTGGACACCGGCTCTCAGGTCAGTATACTAAAACACAAAAAACTCAAGGATCCCAACCTCATGGATCCCGCTAAAAAATGCACATTACAAACGCCATACGGCCAAGGAAAAACCCTAGGGAGCTGTCAGGGGAATATTCTTCTCAATACCCCCCTTCCCTGTACATTCCAAATTGTGCAAAACATGTCGGAGATTCCCAAAGATGGTCTATTAGGATACGATTTTGTTACCAAACACTGTAACGTTGAGGGCCCAAATCAAACACTGCGATTCCCTCGAACAGAAATCAACCCGATGGAAATAGCCATTCCACTACATAGTGGAGTCCGTAAGTCGAAACCCAGAGAACAGCAGGAGCAAACCCAAACCAGGGAATTCCCCGGTGGTGTCTCCCCAATATTCTCAGAAAAGAATACTAGCTGCATAACTCAGGATGGGTCAAGGTTGGAGGACAGCCTCAACGACTTCGAAACCACCAAAGTCACAAGACATAAGGTAGCACTGGACAAACCCATCTGCCTCCCAAGTCGGTCTCAAATGGTGGTTCCTATTTCACTAGGGTTAGAGGAGGAAATGCTTTGCGAGTCATACGAGCCGAGCGAAGGGGTATTCCTAGCCAATGCCCTCTTACCATCTGGGACGAGAACAGTGTCAGTCGGCCTCCTCAATGTAAACACCCAACCGGTAGTCCTGGCGAGCCTAATTCTTACGCTGGCCCCATCAAAAGACTACAAAACCATTCAACTAGCCCCTAACAATAACCCAAGGTCTCTAACGAATGCTAAAGACGAAGACGGGTACCTTTCAGGCTCTGAACCAGTCGGTCTCAGGAACGCCAGTGCCCCATTGTCTCCAAACGCAAGGCTTCAAGGTATGCCCAAACATGGAGCAACCCCGCAGGGTATACCAAAGGGTAAACGGGCAAAATTGAAGTTGGAAAAAAGGGAAAGGGACAGCCCCCTCTGCCAATTGAGATATCTATTCCCGGACTTCGAAGATCCGGACCCCGAGCGCCACTCGCGCCTCAAGCAACTGGACGAGGAACTCAACCTCGACCACCCCCTGACGGCCGAAGAGGAACGGTCCATCAAGGATCTCTGTTATGAATATGCCGATATCTTCCACTTAAAAGGAGACAAGCTAACCTACACGGAAGCTCTGAGGCACGAGATCCCTATGGTCTACGACCAATATATTAACCAAAAAATGTACAGACTGCCCGAAACTCAGAGGCAGGTCATAAATGACCAACTAGAAGAAATGTTGGACAACGACATTGTCCAACGAAGCAAAAGCCCTTGGAACTCACCCCTCCTTGTGGTCCCTAAGAAACCGGGCCCCGATGGTGAGAAAAAATGGCGGGTAGTGGTCGATTTCCGAAAGATCAATGAAAAGACCATAGGCGACGCGTATCCGCTTCCAAGGATCGAAGATATCCTGGACCAGCTCGGTCATTCGAGATATTTCTCTACCCTCGACTTGGCCAGTGGTTACCACCAGGTACTGGTGGAACCCCAAGACCGCCCCAAGACAGCTTTTAGCACGAATTATGGGCACTATGAATTTAAACGTATGCCGTTCGGGTTAAAAGGAGCCCCAGCTACGTTTCAGAGACTCATGAATTATGTCCTCACAGGCCTACAAGGCCTCGAATGCTTCGTGTACCTAGATGACATAGTCATCTACGGGAAGAACCTTGAGGACCATAATTCAAAGCTCCAACGGGTATTCGACCGGTTGAGGGAGAACAACCTCAAATTACAACCGGAGAAATGCCAATTCCTAAAGAAGGAAGTAGTCTATCTGGGTCATGTATGCTCCGAAGAAGGAGCCCTCCCGGACCCCAGAAAGACAGAGTGTGTCCAAAACTTCCCGGCACCCCGAACAATCAGGCAGGTACAGTCATTCTTAGGCCTAGCCAACTACTATAGAAAGTTTATCCCAGACTTTTCTAAGATAGTACGCCCGCTAACGAATTTGTTGCGAAAGGGCGTGAAATTTTCTTGGACGCCGAAATGCCAGGAAGCATTTCAAACGGTAAAGCGTTCCTTAGTCTCCCCACCACTGCTGATCTACCCTGATTTCAATAAACCGTTCAACCTAACAACGGATGCCAGCAGTGAGGCTCTCGGAGCAGTGCTCTCTCAAGGCGACGTAGGCAAGGATCAGCCCATAGCATATGCGAGCCGCACCCTAAATAAGGCGGAACGCAACTACTCAACCGTCGAAAAAGAGTTGCTAGCCATAGTATGGGCTGTTAAAAATTTCAGGTGTTACTTAATGGGTCGAAAGTTTACGGTCTACACTGATCATAAACCACTCAAGGGCGTTTTTAACGTCAAAGACCCCACCACTCGACTCGTTAGGTTTCACCACAAATTGTCTGAATACGACTACCATATAGAGTATAAACCGGGTAAATACAACACGAATGCTGATGCTCTCAGCCGGATTCCCCAAAGAGCAGAAGAGCCCAATACCTTCACGGTGGAAGCTCTAATTCACCAACCCGGTGAGCCCCTACCCATATCTCTCGCGGAAACTGGGGCTGTGGCGCCTCCTACGGAAAGACTAAAACAATGCAACGTAGTCACAAGGGCACAGGCACAAAAGATGGAGGACGACGACAAAATCGAACACGTCCCCAATCCAAAAGCCCTCGATAGCGACGACGGGCCTAAGGAAATAAACCTTGAAGAGATAGCCCAACTTGCAGAAGCCCCCGAGGACACCTCCATCACAAAGCAACGCAAAGTTGAATTAATAACAAGCCCCGAAGAAATTCAAGTCATTTTAAAGGACTACCACGACTCCCCTTTCGGTGGACACCAGGGAGTCGTCAAAACCTATAATAGAATTCGCCAAAAGTACTGGTGGAGGCGAATGTTCCGTGACATAAGTCGTTATGTCCGGAAGTGCAAAAAGTGTCAAACCATGAAGGCATCGAGACAATTCCGAATGCCCATGGTAATAACAGACATCGCGGAAAAACCGTTCGACAAGGTTTATTTGGACATCGTAGGTCCACTGGAAGAAACTATTTCGGGAAACAAGTACATCCTAACCTTCCAGGATAACCTAACTAAATTCGTCGACTGGTATGCCATTCCCAATGCGGAAGCTCAAACGATAGCACAAATTTTCTTCGACGAAATCGTCACGCGCTATCGCATACCTAAACAAATAGTCACCGACCAAGGGTCGAACTTCCTCAGTGACTTGTTCAAAGGCGTGTGTAGGCTGCTAAAGATTAAGAAGCTCCAGACTTCAGCCTACCACCCCCAGTCCAATGGTGCACTTGAACGGGCCCATAGGCCCCTGATCGAATATCTACGCACCGTTGTAGATGAAAGCCCAAATGGTTGGGACCAATTCTTACGTACGGCAGCCTTCGTGTACAACAATAGCGTACACGAGGGAACGAAATTCACACCCATGGACTGCCTCTACGGGTTCACTGCGGACGTCCCGTCCAATCTAAAGCGCAACCCGGAGCCACTGTATAACAACGAAAGTTATTATCACCAATTGCGGTACAAGCTGCAAAAGTCCTACGCCCTAGCAAGGAGAAACTTGCTAGCCAGCAAGACGCGCTCCAAAGCGTATTACGACGGGAACGCCCGACCACTGTCCCTCCACGTAGGCGACAAGGTTCTCTTGCGCAACGAAGCCCGGAAACACAAATTGTCGCAAATCTGGGTCGGACCCTACACCGTGGTAGCAGTCCCAAGCGCAGTGAACACCACCATCAAAATAAATAGGAGATTGGTTACAGTCCATAATAACCGCTTGAAGCCGTTTTATGAAAATAAAACGCAACTTTAAGCCACTAAAGCCAGTCCTGCTTACTGACGCCTAACGGTGCTTTACGGATAAAGCACCGACTTAGACGGATGGTATTCCGGCAAAATACACCTGTCCACTAATCTTATTAGTTCAACTGGCTACAAGAAAACGAAAACTAATCTCCTATTTATCATCTCGTTGCAGCGCAAAATGTGGACGCTAGTGTTCCTGTTACTCATACAAATGGCCACGAGCGCACCCGGACCATTGCCCTATGCATTGCGACCATACACCTTCACCCCAATCAACGCTACGGGAGTCCTCATCGAACACGTAGGAGAAGTTTGGTTATATCACCAAACCTGGAACGTGGTAACTGAACTGGACCTACATGAATTAGAGGTGCATACCGACCTAACGGAACAGGCCGAGAAAGTGGCCCAGCAAATATGTGTAAGAAACCCAACCGAACTCTGCGCGGCCCAACAGAAGCACATACATTCCATTGTTACCCACATAAAGCAACGTACAGGTACAATACGAGAATTGGTACCACGAAGCCGCCGCAACAGGTCATTATTCGACGGCATCGGACATGCCTTGCACTACCTGTTCGGGACTATGGACGCGAACGACGACCAGGAAATTTATAGTAGGTTGAATGAACTAGAGGGCAACGAGAAAGCCTTGGCCGAACTCGAAAAACGGCAAATTACCGTAGTAAATAATACTTTAAGAAAAATTCAAAAACCACTGATCGCGCTCGTGGACAGGCAAAATCAAATTACCGAACAGCTGGCAAAACTTTACAATGCGAGCGAGGACCTATATAACACCCAACTAAGGCAAGGGATAGTTACTGACATACTACTGCAGGTTTCCGAAATAGAGTCCAGACAGCAAACGCTCCTGGACATAATCCTCTCAAGCGCAGACAACAAAATTCACCCTCTTCTGATCTCGCCCGGCAAATTATCCAAAATTTACCTCAAAACTAACCCGGAATGCGAAGACTGTATTCCACTTTTGCTTCAGGCAACACAGCTCCGATCACTCCTTATTCAGGACAAACTAGTAATAAAAATCACCCTACCAATTTTAAACTTGCCCAAAATGCAATACCACAAAATTATACTCTTCCCGATAAACACTGCGGCAGGACACTCATTAATCCCAGAAATTCCATACTCGCATGTAGCTTCCGAGTTCAAGGCCCAACAGTTCGTGCTATTTCACCCACAAGAGGCCAAAGCTCTACAAAGGGTGACAGGGGACCTGAGGACCAATACTTTTATAGGGCCCTTAACGGTCCCAATCGTACGTTCCGCGAATACTAAAGAATGTACCGTTAGACTCCTTTATAACCCCCTAGGAGAAAAGGTGAACTGCCCAATAAGGGCCACAGACACGCCCCAAAGTTTGATAACAAACTTAGCCCAAACAAACACCTGGCTGTACTCACTAAACCAACCCACGATGTTCCACATCTCATGTGAAAAAATTAACCACACATTAAAAGTTGCCAAGCACGGCATATTCAAAGTCAACCAGCCGTGCCAAGTACAGGTGGAGGACAAGATTCTGGTATACGACGGACGCTCAACGCGAACCACCCAGATAATAGAACCCCCGTACTTCCCTGCCTCTGACCCCATCAATCTAGCAGTACCTGCTAAAAGACCATTGAAAACAGATTCAATCCCCGGTGAGGGGATAAAACTACTAACAGGGGAAGACACTAACAAGATCATCCAGGAAGGCACCAAGCCCCTGCAGGAGATCTATTCCCAGTTAAATCACCTGACCTGGGAACGTACCCACACCCATTCAACTGTCGCCATCTCGATCAGCGGCATAATAATACTTGGCCTCATAGGGTATACGTGCTATAAATGCACTCCGTTGCTAGTGGATGCCATCCGCTCTAAATGCTCCAAAAGGACCGGGAATGCATGTCCTCCGGACGAGAGAACAGCCTCCGAGGACCAAACGGCCCCAAGCGGGATCCCAATGCAACCCGAGCCCGCACACACCACAGTATCGGTAGAGACAATACCTAGGCCCCTAAGTAGATCTCACACATTACCAAGGGCCTCTTCCATCCAATTAGTACAACCAGGGTCTGGGACCCCAATAACCACAGGGTAAACCGGGCCGCGAAACACGACCCTTACTCAGTGGCGCCTTACTAGATACAATATACGCCACTAGACTTAACGGTTAGTATGCAACCTCCACCTAAAACAATAATCGCCATGTACCACGCCTTTATAATGCGTTTCTATGCCTCACCCTACCAACCCATCTTCATACAAAACGGTTTAAGAGATCGCCAGAAAAATTTTCTATGGGGTAAATCAAGCAACGAACCATAGCCCTGCTGCCAAGTTTTTTTCCATTAAAAATAGCATTCCCTTAAAGTACTAGGTACGCCCGCCCGGCCTAACCTCCTTTATCCCCTCATTCCCTTCGAGTACGAGAATCGCTCTACTCCGTAGCGATTCTCTTGCTCCAGGGGGGAAGGAATGTTATGTATAAAAAACCACTCTTTCAAAAAAAATTCCCAAATTCAAAAATCCTTAACGGAAAATTTTTCATAAACCCAAATTTTTTTACCAAAAATCTAAAAATCCTAAACGGAAAAATTTCAAAGAATTATCTCACGAGAAAAGCCCGTTGTAATATGACACTTCCCTTCACGGGAAACGACGAAGACAGCAACCTGAGCTTTTCTGTCTGCGAGATAATATTCGCAAAATTTACTGTGGGAATTGGAAAAGTGCATCGTAACAATTTTTCCGTGTGATTTGCTGCACATGTTTTTTTTATTCTACCTTTTCGTAGTCGAAAAGAGTAAAAAATTAACCTTGACCGCCACCGTGAGAATCGCATACGGTTTGGGCGACCAAAAAACAGGGCTCGGCGGCGGTGGACAATTTTGAAAATAATGAGTGTTGTTGAATCCATGATCGCGAGCGGGCGAAAATATTATAGAGTGTTGTTTTGAACGTGGCGACCGGCGGTTTGTAAAGTCAATAAAGCAAAGAGTGTAAAGTAAAAATTGATAGAAAATAATAAAAAGAGAATTGTGGAATATAAGAATAGAGAAAAGAGTGTAACGTAAATATTGATAGAACAGAATATGTTAACTTGAGAATTGTGGAATATAAGAATAAAGCAAGGAGTATAACGTAAATATTGATAGGAAATAATAATTTAAGAATTGTGGAATGTAAGAATAAAGTAACGAGTGTAACGTAAATTTTGATAAAAAACAATAATTTGAGAAATGCGGAATATAAGAATAAAGCAAAGAGTGTAAAGTAAAAATTGATAGAAAATAATAAAAAGAGAATTGTGGAATATAAGAATAGAGAAAAGAGTGTAACGTAATTATTGATGGAAAAGAATATGTTAACTTGAGAATTGTGGAATAGAAGAATAAAGCAAGGAGTATAACGTAAATATTGATAGGAAATAATAATTTAAGAATTGTGGAATGCAAGAATAAAGTAACGAGTGTAACGTAAATTTTGATAAAAAACAATAATTTGAGAAAGGCGGAATATAAGAATAAAGCAAAGAGTGTAAAGTAAAAATTGATAGAAAATAATAAAAAGAGAATTGTGGAATATAAGAATAGAGAAAAGAGTGTAACGTAATTATTGATAGAACAGAATATGTTAACTTGAGAATTGTGGAATATAAGAATAAAGCAAGGAGTATAACGTAAATATTGATAGGAAATAATAATTTAAGAATTGTGGAATGTAAGAATAAAGTAACGAGTGTAACGTAAATTTTGATAAAAAACAATAATTTGAGAAATGCGGAATATAAGAATAAAGCAAAGAGTGTAAAGTAAAAATTGATAGAAAATAATAAAAAGAGAATTGTGGAATATAAGAATAGAGAAAAGAGTGTAACGTAATTATTGATAGAAAAGAATATGTTAACTTGAGAATTGTGGAATAGAAGAATAAAGCAAGGAGTATAACGTAAATATTGATAGGAAATAATAATTTAAGAATTGTGGAATGTAAGAATAAAGTAACGAGTGTAACGTAAATTTTGATAAAAAACAATAATTTGAGAATTGTGGAATGTAAGAATAAAGCAAAGAGTGTAAAGTAAAAATTGATAGAAAACAATAATTTGAGAATTGTGGAGTATAAGAATAAAGCAAAGAGTGTAAAGTAAAAATTGATAGAAAACAATAATTTGAGAATTGTGGAAAATAAGGATTGAGGAAAGGAAGTATAAAGTAAGTGTTGTTAAAAAATAAACATAAATCTTAAAATTACATTGGAACATTTATATGATATATAAGTAACTAATTGATGAATAAATAACAGTTAATAATAAAATTTTTGGCTTTATAAAATAACAAACAAAGAAATATAACAATTAATTGTTATATTTAAATTTCAAGCTCATGTAAAAACTACTTCAATTGTTATATTATACGTTTGTTTGGTTCCTTGATTTCTAGGGGAGATTTTTTAATTAAATTCCCACTCACCTTGTCCTTCGGCTTATCTGCACATTGTTCTGATACAACCAAATAGTAACTAGTTCCCAAACAAATAAATGAGTACACTTCCTTTTTCAAAATTACTAAAATGATATTTATTTTTAGCACTTAAAAATTATTAGACAGTTTCTAATCAAACAAAAGTAACACTTTTATTTCCAGAATTACTAAAATGATATTTATTTTTAACACTTAAAAATTATTAGACAGTTTCTAATCAAACAAAAATAACACTTTTATTTCCAGAATTACTAAAATGATATTTATTTTTAACACTTAAAAATTATTAGACAGTTTCTAATCAAACAAAAGTAACGCTTTTATTTTCAAAATTACTAAAATGATATTTATTTTTAGCACTTAAAAATTATTAGACAGTTTCTAATCAAACAAAAATAACACTTTTATTTCCAGAATTACTAAAATGATATTTATTTTTAACACTTAAAAATTATTAGACAGTTTCTAATCAAACAAAAGTAACGCTTTTATTTTCAAAATTTACGTTACACTCGTTACTTTATTCTTACATTCCACAATTCTTAAATTATTATTTCCTATCAATATTTACGTTATACTCCTTGCTTTATTCTTCTATTCCACAATTCTCAAGTTAACATATTCTTTTCCATCAATAATTACGTTACACTCTTTTCTCTATTCTTATATTCCACAATTCTCTTTTTATTATTTTCTATCAATTTTTACTTTACACTCTTTGCTTTATTCTTATATTCCGCATTTCTCAAATTATTGTTTTTTATCAAAATTTACGTTACACTCGTTACTTTATTCTTACATTCCACAATTCTTAAATTATTATTTCCTATCAATATTTACGTTATACTCCTTGCTTTATTCTTCTATTCCACAATTCTCAAATTAACACATTCTGTTCTATCAATATTTACGTTACACTCCTTTCTCTATTCTTATATTCCACAATTCTCTTTTTATTATTTTCTATCAATTTTTACTTTACACTCTTTGCTTTATTGACTTTACAAACCGCCGGTCGCCACGTTCAAAACAACACTCTATAATATTTTCGCCCGCTCGCGATCATGGATTCAACAACACTCTTTATTTTCAAAATTGTCCACCGCCGCCGAGCCCTGTTTTTTGGTCGCCCAAACCGTATGCGATTCTCACGGTGGCGGTCAAGGTTAATTTTTTACTCTTTTCGACTACGAAAAGGTAGAATAAAAAAAACATGTGCAGCAAATCACACGGAAAAATTGTTACGATGCACTTTTCCAATTCCCACAGTAAATTTTGCGAATATTATCTCGCAGACAGAAAAGCTCAGGTTGCTGTCTTCGTCGTTTCCCGTGAAGGGAAGTGTCATATTACAACGGGCTTTTCTCGTGAGATAATTCTTTGAAATTTTTCCGTTTAGGATTTTTAGATTTTTGGTAAAAAAATTTGGGTTTATGAAAAATTTTCCGTTAAGGATTTTTGAATTTGGGAATTTTTTTGAAAGAGTGGTTTTTTATACATAACATTCCTTCCCCCCTGGAGCAAGAGAATCGCTACGGAGTAGAGCGATTCTCGTACTCGAAGGGAATGAGGGGATAAAGGAGGTTAGGCCGGGCGGGCGTACCTAGTACTTTAAGGGAATGCTATTTTTAATGGAAAAAACTTGGCAGCAGGGCTATGGTTCGTTGCTTGATTTACCCCATAGAAAATTTTTCTGGCGATCTCTTAAACCGTTTTGTATGAAGATGGGTTGGTAGGGTGAGGCATAGAAACGCATTATAAAGGCGTGGTACATGGCGATTATTGTTTTAGGTGGAGGTTGCATACTAACCGTTAAGTCTAGTGGCGTATATTGTATCTAGTAAGGCGCCACTGAGTAAGGGTCGTGTTTCGCGGCCCGGTTTACCCTGTGGTTATTGGGGTCCCAGACCCTGGTTGTACTAATTGGATGGAAGAGGCCCTTGGTAATGTGTGAGATCTACTTAGGGGCCTAGGTATTGTCTCTACCGATACTGTGGTGTGTGCGGGCTCGGGTTGCATTGGGATCCCGCTTGGGGCCGTTTGGTCCTCGGAGGCGGTTCTCTCATCCGGAGGACATGCATTTCCGGGCCTTTTGGAGCATTTAGAGCGGATGGCATCCACTAGCAACGGAGTGCATTTATAGCACGTATACCCTATGAGGCCAAGTATTATTATGCCGCTGATCGAGATGGCGACAGTTGAATGGGTGTGGGTACGTTCCCAGGTCAGGTGATTTAACTGGGAATAGATCTCCTGCAGGGGCTTGGTGCCTTCCTGGATGATCTTGTTAGTGTCTTCCCCTGTTAGTAGTTTTATCCCCTCACCGGGGATTGAATCTGTTTTCAATGGTCTTTTAGCAGGTACTGCTAGATTGATGGGGTCAGAGGCAGGGAAGTACGGGGGTTCTATTATCTGGGTGGTTCGCGTTGAGCGTCCGTCGTATACCAGAATCTTGTCCTCCACCTGTACTTGGCACGGCTGGTTGACTTTGAGTATGCCGTGCTTGGCAACTTTTAATGTGTGGTTAATTTTTTCACATGAGATGTGGAACATCGTGGGTTGGTTTAGTGAGTACAGCCAGGTGTTTGTTTGGGCTAAGTTTGTTATCAAACTTTGGGGCGTGTCTGTGGCCCTTATTGGGCAGTTCACCTTTTCTCCTAGGGGGTTATAAAGGAGTCTAACGGTACATTCTTTAGTATTCGCGGAACGTACGATTGGGACCGTTAAGGGCCCTATAAAAGTATTGGTCCTCAGGTCCCCTGTCACCCTTTGTAGAGCTTTGGCCTCTTGTGGGTGAAATAGCACGAACTGTTGGGCCTTGAACTCGGAAGCTACATGCGAGTATGGAATTTCTGGGATTAATGAGTGTCCTGCCGCAGTGTTTATCGGGAAGAGTATAATTTTGTGGTATTGCATTTTGGGCAAGTTTAAAATTGGTAGGGTGATTTTTATTACTAGTTTGTCCTGAATAAGGAGTGATCGGAGCTGTGTTGCCTGAAGCAAAAGTGGAATACAGTCTTCGCATTCCGGGTTAGTTTTGAGGTAAATTTTGGATAATTTGCCGGGCGAGATCAGAAGAGGGTGAATTTTGTTGTCTGCGCTTGAGAGGATTATGTCCAGGAGCGTTTGCTGTCTGGACTCTATTTCGGAAACCTGCAGTAGTATGTCAGTAACTATCCCTTGCCTTAGTTGGGTGTTATATAGGTCCTCGCTCGCATTGTAAAGTTTTGCCAGCTGTTCGGTAATTTGATTTTGCCTGTCCACGAGCGCGATCAGTGGTTTTTGAATTTCTCTTAAAGTATTATTTACTACGGTAATTTGCCGTTTTTCGAGTTCGGCCAAGGCTTTCTCGTTGCCCTCTAGTTCATTCAACCTACTATAAATTTCCTGGTCGTCGTTCGCGTCCATAGTCCCGAACAGGTAGTGCAAGGCATGTCCGATGCCGTCGAATAATGACCTGTTGCGGCGGCTTCGTGGTACCAATTCTCGTATTGTACCTGTACGTTGCTTTATGTGGGTAACAATGGAATGTATGTGCTTCTGTTGGGCCGCGCAGAGTTCGGTTGGGTTTCTTACACATATTTGCTGGGCCACTTTCTCGGCCTGTTCCGTTAGGTCGGTATGCACCTCTAATTCATGTAGGTCCAGTTCAGTTACCACGTTCCAGGTTTGGTGATATAACCAAACTTCTCCTACGTGTTCGATGAGGACTCCCGTAGCGTTGATTGGGGTGAAGGTGTATGGTCGCAATGCATAGGGCAATGGTCCGGGTGCGCTCGTGGCCATTTGTATGAGTAACAGGAACACTAGCGTCCACATTTTGCGCTGCAACGAGATGATAAATAGGAGATTAGTTTTCGTTTTCTTGTAGCCAGTTGAACTAATAAGATTAGTGGACAGGTGTATTTTGCCGGAATACCATCCGTCTAAGTCGGTGCTTTATCCGTAAAGCACCGTTAGGCGTCAGTAAGCAGGACTGGCTTTAGTGGCTTAAAGTTGCGTTTTATTTTCATAAAACGGCTTCAAGCGGTTATTATGGACTGTAACCAATCTCCTATTTATTTTGATGGTGGTGTTCACTGCGCTTGGGACTGCTACCACGGTGTAGGGTCCGACCCAGATTTGCGACAATTTGTGTTTCCGGGCTTCGTTGCGCAAGAGAACCTTGTCGCCTACGTGGAGGGACAGTGGCCGGGCGTTCCCGTCGTAATACGCTTTGGAGCGCGTCTTGCTGGCTAGCAAGTTTCTCCTTGCTAGGGCGTAGGACTTTTGCAGCTTGTACCGCAATTGGTGATAATAACTTTCGTTGTTATACAGTGGCTCCGGGTTGCGCTTTAGATTGGACGGGACGTCCGCAGTGAACCCGTAGAGGCAGTCCATGGGTGTGAATTTCGTTCCCTCGTGTACGCTATTGTTGTACACGAAGGCTGCCGTACGTAAGAATTGGTCCCAACCATTTGGGCTTTCATCTACAACGGTGCGTAGATATTCGATCAGGGGCCTATGGGCCCGTTCAAGTGCACCATTGGACTGGGGGTGGTAGGCTGAAGTCTGGAGCTTCTTAATCTTTAGCAGCCTACACACGCCTTTGAACAAGTCACTGAGGAAGTTCGACCCTTGGTCGGTGACTATTTGTTTAGGTATGCGATAGCGCGTGACGATTTCGTCGAAGAAAATTTGTGCTATCGTTTGAGCTTCCGCATTGGGAATGGCATACCAGTCGACGAATTTAGTTAGGTTATCCTGGAAGGTTAGGATGTACTTGTTTCCCGAAATAGTTTCTTCCAGTGGACCTACGATGTCCAAATAAACCTTGTCGAACGGTTTTTCCGCGATGTCTGTTATTACCATGGGCATTCGGAATTGTCTCGATGCCTTCATGGTTTGACACTTTTTGCACTTCCGGACATAACGACTTATGTCACGGAACATTCGCCTCCACCAGTACTTTTGGCGAATTCTATTATAGGTTTTGACGACTCCCTGGTGTCCACCGAAAGGGGAGTCGTGGTAGTCCTTTAAAATGACTTGAATTTCTTCGGGGCTTGTTATTAATTCAACTTTGCGTTGCTTTGTGATGGAGGTGTCCTCGGGGGCTTCTGCAAGTTGGGCTATCTCTTCAAGGTTTATTTCCTTAGGCCCGTCGTCGCTATCGAGGGCTTTTGGATTGGGGACGTGTTCGATTTTGTCGTCGTCCTCCATCTTTTGTGCCTGTGCCCTTGTGACTACGTTGCATTGTTTTAGTCTTTCCGTAGGAGGCGCCACAGCCCCAGTTTCCGCGAGAGATATGGGTAGGGGCTCACCGGGTTGGTGAATTAGAGCTTCCACCGTGAAGGTATTGGGCTCTTCTGCTCTTTGGGGAATCCGGCTGAGAGCATCAGCATTCGTGTTGTATTTACCCGGTTTATACTCTATATGGTAGTCGTATTCAGACAATTTGTGGTGAAACCTAACGAGTCGAGTGGTGGGGTCTTTGACATTAAAAACGCCCTTGAGTGGTTTATGATCAGTGTAGACCGTAAACTTTCGACCCATTAAGTAACACCTGAAATTTTTAACAGCCCATACTATGGCTAGCAACTCTTTTTCGACCGTTGAGTAGTTGCGTTCCGCCTTATTTAGGGTGCGGCTCGCATATGCTATGGGCTGATCCTTGCCTACGTCGCCTTGAGAGAGCACTGCTCCGAGAGCCTCACTGCTGGCATCCGTTGTTAGGTTGAACGGTTTATTGAAATCAGGGTAGATCAGCAGTGGTGGGGAGACTAAGGAACGCTTTACCGTTTGAAATGCTTCCTGGCATTTCGGCGTCCAAGAAAATTTCACGCCCTTTCGCAACAAATTCGTTAGCGGGCGTACTATCTTAGAAAAGTCTGGGATAAACTTTCTATAGTAGTTGGCTAGGCCTAAGAATGACTGTACCTGCCTGATTGTTCGGGGTGCCGGGAAGTTTTGGACACACTCTGTCTTTCTGGGGTCCGGGAGGGCTCCTTCTTCGGAGCATACATGACCCAGATAGACTACTTCCTTCTTTAGGAATTGGCATTTCTCCGGTTGTAATTTGAGGTTGTTCTCCCTCAACCGGTCGAATACCCGTTGGAGCTTTGAATTATGGTCCTCAAGGTTCTTCCCGTAGATGACTATGTCATCTAGGTACACGAAGCATTCGAGGCCTTGTAGGCCTGTGAGGACATAATTCATGAGTCTCTGAAACGTAGCTGGGGCTCCTTTTAACCCGAACGGCATACGTTTAAATTCATAGTGCCCATAATTCGTGCTAAAAGCTGTCTTGGGGCGGTCTTGGGGTTCCACCAGTACCTGGTGGTAACCACTGGCCAAGTCGAGGGTAGAGAAATATCTCGAATGACCGAGCTGGTCCAGGATATCTTCGATCCTTGGAAGCGGATACGCGTCGCCTATGGTCTTTTCATTGATCTTTCGGAAATCGACCACTACCCGCCATTTTTTCTCACCATCGGGGCCCGGTTTCTTAGGGACCACAAGGAGGGGTGAGTTCCAAGGGCTTTTGCTTCGTTGGACAATGTCGTTGTCCAACATTTCTTCTAGTTGGTCATTTATGACCTGCCTCTGAGTTTCGGGCAGTCTGTACATTTTTTGGTTAATATATTGGTCGTAGACCATAGGGATCTCGTGCCTCAGAGCTTCCGTGTAGGTTAGCTTGTCTCCTTTTAAGTGGAAGATATCGGCATATTCATAACAGAGATCCTTGATGGACCGTTCCTCTTCGGCCGTCAGGGGGTGGTCGAGGTTGAGTTCCTCGTCCAGTTGGTTGAGGCGCGAGTGGCGCTCGGGGTCCGGATCTTCGAAGTCCGGGAATAGATATCTCAATTGGCAGAGGGGGCTGTCCCTTTCCCTTTTTTCCAACTTCAATTTTGCCCGTTTACCCTTTGGTATACCCTGCGGGGTTGCTCCATGTTTGGGCATACCTTGAAGCCTTGCGTTTGGAGACAATGGGGCACTGGCGTTCCTGAGACCGACTGGTTCAGAGCCTGAAAGGTACCCGTCTTCGTCTTTAGCATTCGTTAGAGACCTTGGGTTATTGTTAGGGGCTAGTTGAATGGTTTTGTAGTCTTTTGATGGGGCCAGCGTAAGAATTAGGCTCGCCAGGACTACCGGTTGGGTGTTTACATTGAGGAGGCCGACTGACACTGTTCTCGTCCCAGATGGTAAGAGGGCATTGGCTAGGAATACCCCTTCGCTCGGCTCGTATGACTCGCAAAGCATTTCCTCCTCTAACCCTAGTGAAATAGGAACCACCATTTGAGACCGACTTGGGAGGCAGATGGGTTTGTCCAGTGCTACCTTATGTCTTGTGACTTTGGTGGTTTCGAAGTCGTTGAGGCTGTCCTCCAACCTTGACCCATCCTGAGTTATGCAGCTAGTATTCTTTTCTGAGAATATTGGGGAGACACCACCGGGGAATTCCCTGGTTTGGGTTTGCTCCTGCTGTTCTCTGGGTTTCGACTTACGGACTCCACTATGTAGTGGAATGGCTATTTCCATCGGGTTGATTTCTGTTCGAGGGAATCGCAGTGTTTGATTTGGGCCCTCAACGTTACAGTGTTTGGTAACAAAATCGTATCCTAATAGACCATCTTTGGGAATCTCCGACATGTTTTGCACAATTTGGAATGTACATGGGAGGGGGGTATTGAGAAGAATATTCCCCTGACAGCTCCCTAGGGTTTTTCCTTGGCCGTATGGCGTTTGTAATGTGCATTTTTTAGCGGGATCCATGAGGTTGGGATCCTTGAGTTTCTTGTGTTTTAGTATACTGACCTGAGAGCCGGTGTCCACTGCTAGGATGGCTTTGCCGTTAAGGCTTATGTCTAGCGGAAGGGTGACGAGTGGGACACTTGGTGCGGGCTCTTGAGGTTCCCCCGTAGTAGGATTTTGCGAACTTATTGTCGGGCCGGGGTTTCTTGGTCCGACTGCGGGGAGTTTCCCGCTTGCTGTGACTCCCAACGCTGCCTTTGACGACAGTCGTCTACTGTGTGGCCACGTCTGTGGCAGAAATCACACCTATGTCTAATATTGAACACTGATCTGGTGTTGTTGGCTGGTTGTTGACGGTCATTTGGAGGACAATTAACATTACTTGTGGGTCGATTGTTTGGTTGATGATTTACGCCCTGATTGCGAGGTCTTTGGTCAGGGTAACGGTGGTTATCTACTGGTTGTGACCTCTGGTCTGGGTAACGGTTATTACCTTGGAATTGAGACCTTGGGTTGGGGTAACGACTAGTATTGTTAAATGAGAGGCCCTGTTGTTGATATCGGTTGTTATTGTTGTAATGGGGCCTGGGTGACTCCGCTGGTTGGCGGCAGTCCCTAGCATCGTGTGAGTTGGCCCTACAAATTATGCAGAAAGGCGTGTTTTTCCTTTTCAGACAATCTGCATAGGTATGCCCTCTATTGCGACAGTAGCTGCAAGTGATGTTTGTTAAAGGGTTGTTTGCAGGTTTTGGAGAAGGGTTCCGATTAGTTATCTGTGGGGCGTTTTGTATTGGCGCCTGTGAGGGAGTTGGAGGGTTTGTTGGTAGTGGGGCGTATGTAGTGTACATTACCTGAGGGTTTATCGGATTTTGGAGTGTTGTTATTTGAGGAGTTGTTGCTGTTGGCGGGGCGGTGTATTGAGTGTTGTTGTTTTGGTGGGGTGTTGTGGGAGCCATTTTGTAAATATTTTCCAGTTGGGGTACTGGGGCTGTTTGCCCGTAGGGGTTGAAGGTTGGGAGCGGCACTGACATTTGGTAGGGAGCAAACATGGAGTTCTGTTGAAGCTTCTCCATGTCCAGTGCCTTTTGAGTCAGGCTGTCGAGTGTGTCCTCTCCCAAGGTTAACAGGTACTGGCAGAGGTGGGGATTTGTAACCCCACTCCGCAGGGCATTTTTTGCAAAATCTTGCAATTGGCCCTTAACGGCCGGCGCTGCTGTCGCGCCATATTTGGTGGTGGCCGCTTCCTCACACAGTGTTAGTTGTTGTTTTATCCTTGTAGTATAGGTTGTGAGGGGTTCCAGGGGGAACTGGCGTAACTGTATAAGTTTATTTACCAGTTCCTGGTAAGTCTCCCTGGGAAGATATGTCCTGTTTAGGAGGTTTTCGGCCTCCTCAAAAGTGGCGGGTTGGGAGGTGCCTACCAGTTGGTAGGCCTCTCCTCGGAGCCTAGTGGGGAATATCTGCAGGAATGCCGCTTGTTCTTGTTCCGTCAGGCACTGGAGTACCCGACGGCAACAGCCCAGAAACATCTGTAGTTCTGTCCCTATTGTCGGGCTTTGCCCGCCAGAAAATAAGGGTACAAGCTGGGCCGTTAGTTTGGCGACCTTTATATAGTCGTCGGCCATAGCTGTTAAGTCTTCTTTGAGGAATGAAGGTTTAAAAAGGGGGTTAGTTTTAAAAGTTTTTTCTTCTTCCTCTAGAAGCGACAGGGAACGGCTGGACAGTTCTATCCAGTCCGCTAGGAGATCTAAAGTGGCGTTATTTGACTCGAGCGGTTCGTTATTAGGTTTGTCGGGGCTTACAACTGAATCCTCCTTAACTTCTAAATCTAAATTCTTATCCTCAAGGGGGCGAGGGAGATTGCCTTTAAATTCGTCTAGGTGGCGTTGGAATTTCAAGGCCGCCTCTTTATAAGCTACTAATTTAACTTTTCGCTCTTTACCAGCACGTTCGATTTGTTTATCGACGGCTTCCAAATGAGCTAAATTAAACTCGCCGGTCTCCTGCGCTCGCTTGAGGATATCGTTTAGAGTTTTTACACTTACTTGACTAACGTTTTTGCCTATGTGGGTCCCGCTTCGTAGTCGTCTGGGGGAACCTGGTGGTTCTGTTGATGAGGTGGTCGCTGTCGGTGTCGAAGTGTTCCCTTGTTGAATGCCCCGGTAGTTCGCTGGGGTTCCGTTGGGCCCTGGTTGGCTTGAGGGGCCTGGTGTGGCTAGGTCACTTACTGGAGGCTGGTGGTCCCTCGGTGGGGGAGTCTCGGAATAGCTGCTGTCCCCTAGTTGGCCCTCGGACATAGGGCGTCTCCTGGGCAGGGATGAAGCCCACTAAAGTCCCGCGATGTAATAACTTAGGGGGGTAAATGCGTGCTCGCCTGGAGCAGAGGCACTCTAGATGGTTACCCCCGAGTGTAGATTCTTTATAGGATCCGAGGTCGTCGCCTCTACTGATCTTGTGCCCTCAGCCTCGGCTCAGGCTGAGTTCAAGGATAGGGTGCCTATATCCAGCACTCGATCAGTAATTGTTAGGCTCGCCCGGATCCTACCGGCTGCGCCAATTGTTATATTTCTTTGTTTGTTATTTTATAAAGCCAAAAATTTTATTATTAACTGTTATTTATTCATCAATTAGTTACTTATATATCATATAAATGTTCCAATGTAATTTTAAGATTTATGTTTATTTTTTAACAACACTTACTTTATACTTCCTTTCCTCAATCCTTATTTTCCACAATTCTCAAATTATTGTTTTCTATCAATTTTTACTTTACACTCTTTGCTTTATTCTTATACTCCACAATTCTCAAATTATTGTTTTCTATCAATTTTTACTTTACACTCTTTGCTTTATTCTTACATTCCACAATTCTCAAATTATTGTTTTTTATCAAAATTTACGTTACACTCGTTACTTTATTCTTACATTCCACAATTCTTAAATTATTATTTCCTATCAATATTTACGTTATACTCCTTGCTTTATTCTTCTATTCCACAATTCTCAAGTTAACATATTCTTTTCTATCAATAATTACGTTACACTCTTTTCTCTATTCTTATATTCCACAATTCTCTTTTTATTATTTTCTATCAATTTTTACTTTACACTCTTTGCTTTATTCTTATATTCCGCATTTCTCAAATTATTGTTTTTTATCAAAATTTACGTTACACTCGTTACTTTATTCTTACATTCCACAATTCTTAAATTATTATTTCCTATCAATATTTACGTTATACTCCTTGCTTTATTCTTATATTCCACAATTCTCAAGTTAACATATTCTGTTCTATCAATAATTACGTTACACTCTTTTCTCTATTCTTATATTCCACAATTCTCTTTTTATTATTTTCTATCAATTTTTACTTTACACTCTTTGCTTTATTCTTATATTCCGCATTTCTCAAATTATTGTTTTTTATCAAAATTTACGTTACACTCGTTACTTTATTCTTGCATTCCACAATTCTTAAATTATTATTTCCTATCAATATTTACGTTATACTCCTTGCTTTATTCTTCTATTCCACAATTCTCAAGTTAACATATTCTTTTCCATCAATAATTACGTTACACTCTTTTCTCTATTCTTATATTCCACAATTCTCTTTTTATTATTTTCTATCAATTTTTACTTTACACTCTTTGCTTTATTCTTATATTCCGCATTTCTCAAATTATTGTTTTTTATCAAAATTTACGTTACACTCGTTACTTTATTCTTACATTCCACAATTCTTAAATTATTATTTCCTATCAATATTTACGTTATACTCCTTGCTTTATTCTTATATTCCACAATTCTCAAGTTAACATATTCTGTTCTATCAATATTTACGTTACACTCTTTTCTCTATTCTTATATTCCACAATTCTCTTTTTATTATTTTCTATCAATTTTTACTTTACACTCTTTGCTTTATTGACTTTACAAACCGCCGGTCGCCACGTTCAAAACAACACTCTATAATATTTTCGCCCGCTCGCGATCATGGATTCAACAACACTCAACTTTTGCGAAAATTGTCACCGCCGCCGAGCCGTGGATCTTCAACCAAAACAAAGACCACGGGGAACGGTTCCCACACTGCGGTCAAGGTCAAGATACTCAGTTATCAGAGACCGCAGTGGCTTTATCGCGGTTTCAGCGTTAATCGTGAAAACCGCGACGGGAACCGTTATCCCCTGGGAACAACTTTACCGTTTTGTACCTAAAAGATTCTCACTCCCAGACGAAATCCGATACCTTTGCGATAAGGCGTTGGATTTTTCGTCTGTTTTGTACGAGTCGTTTGGTTCTTTGTTGTTGTTGTTCAAGTCATGGGATTTTTATGCAACAACTGTCATTTTATTCTTCTTCTTCTTAATTATCGCTAACCATGCTCCAGAGCAGGGTTTAAATTCAACTACACCATGGTTAACCACAGCAGTTTTTGAACGCCAAAAAGTTATGCTCGTGGTTATGTTGTAGTTAACCACGGAGTTTTTGAACGACAAACGTTGACCATAGTTAGCCATGGCTAACCATAGTAAGGTTTTTGAACGCGCTCCTGGACAATTTTTGTGCTACGACCTTTACTTTTGGAGTTATAATCAATTTCGATGTAAAAATTGGCCTTTTTTTGGTACTTTTCGACAAGCTTAGGTGAAAAAAAGTATTAAAAAAGTACGAAATGAAGCCAATTTTAGCATTAAAATTGCTTATAACTACAAAATTAAAGGCCGCAGCATAAAACTTGTCGGAACATTATTCATAGGAAATTGTGCGAGCTTTTCAATTTTGGAAAAAAATCAGTTAACTACGTTCTTTTTGGGAAAAAAAAGGTGGTTTTGGTTGAAATTTTAGTGAAAACAAACAAAATTTTGTCTTCGACGACTCATTATTCTGGAAGTTGGTGAAGTAGAACCCTGAATTTTACTGTTTTAGATAGGTGGGACTATTCTGCGTATACTGATACTTTACTTATCAAAATAGGTTGCAAGGTTACAAAAAAACAATTTCAAACGCCCTAGCGTCAGAAAATTGCTAAAAATGCTGATACTCAAGAAGAAACTCCAAGTGTTCAATGCATGGGTATAATTGATTCCAATACCAATGTCACATTTTTGGCATATACAAGAAAGAAGCGATAACTGCAATCCTTCGTAATTCATTGTTTGAAGACTATAGAGAAGAGAACAAAATAGGGATGAAGATAAAACCACAGAAGCTCTAACCTGGATCTGCAAGGCTGCAGAGTTTAGGGCTTGGTACAACATGATGCCGATGCTTCTTTAAAGAGAGGGGTAATACTTAGCGCAAACTTTAGAGCAGTGCTTCCCAACGTTTTTCAGTCTACGGCACGGTAACTAGTTTTGTAAAAATATAGCGGCACACTAAAAAAATATAATACATATTTATAGAAAAAAAACTCTGTTAAGTTTTGAAAACAAAATATTTTTATTAATTTTTTTGGCATATGTACATATTACATTTCTAAAGAGCTTAATGTGATATCTGACCTTGATGTTGAGAACAGAGCTTGCTTATATTAGGTTATATACTTGAAATGGATACGCGCAGCTCCTGGTCAAGGCTTTTAATACACGATCGCTATGTTTTTCATGGTAGCCATCGATGAAAAGCTTTGTTCACACATGTAGGTAGTAGCAAATTGTAACAGAATATCAATAGCTTTTTTTGAAATAGTTGGGAATTCCTTCTTAGCGATTAACCAAAACTGAGGTATTGGAATATTGTCCTTAAATTGAAGCTCAAGTGTACGATCATTTTTAAAATCTATTAGTTCTTCTTTTTGTTTCATCGAAAACTTTTCCGAAGATTCTTCAGACGACAAAGTAAAAGGATTTCGAGCCCAATCAAATTCAATCAGCCTATTTGATTTAAAATAATGCTGCAGCTTTTATTCAAGTAAAGATAGATGGTGCTCCATAAGTTTGAATATTTGCTTATCAAGATTTAAGGTACAATACCTATTAAACATAGAAATTTTACCAGTTTTCACTTCATTAATCCACAGCTTAATTTTAGCCTTAAGTCCACTTATTTTATCAGTGCAACTGAGTATATTTTCATTTTTTCCTTGCATTTTACCATTAAGTTCGTTAAGATGTTCATATCAGTTATATAGGCAAGTTTTTGTAGCCAGAAGTTATCTTTCAAAAGATTGTGGTAAAAAGTGTCATTTTCGAAAAAAGTTTTTAATTCCTCTTTAAGTTCATAAACTCTTGACAGTACTCTTATCCTTGACAGCCAGGGCACTTCAGTATGAAAAAGTAAAGACTGATGTTCTGACCCCATTTCTTCCCATAAAATTGAGAACAGCCGAGATTGAAGTGGCCTAGATTTAATCACGTTCACCATTTTTATTATTTCGTTTAACGTGACTTTTATAAATTCTGGTGAACTTTGAGACATAGGAGCTTCCCTGTGGATAAAACAGTGTGTTATTTGAATTTCATCATTTTCAGAGAGAACTTTAGCCACCAAGCCTTTAACCCTTCCTGTCATTGCAGCTGCACCATCTGTTTATTGACGAGGTACTCGTTGATTACTTTAAATATTTCTTCCCCAGTTGTTCGATTGGAAAGTTCTTTGCAAAATAAATAATGTTCTTTCATTTCTTTTTCTTCACAAATTCGAACAAATACCATAAGCTGAGCACAATTACAACAGTCTGTCGATTCATCAACCAGTATCGAAAAAATTTCTGAATCTTTAATTTTTTTAATTAACTTTGTTTCTATGCTAATAGACATTTCGTTAATACGCCTACTAATTGTATTATTTGAAAGTGGCACTTTTTCAATTTCTTTTGCTTCTTTGGCTCCAAACATACGTCGAACAATTTAAATTACGTGAGGTGTTTAGGGGGGGAGGGGGTCAAGCCGAATCTCTCCAAATCTCACGTGGGGGAGGGGGAGGGTCTCCGCAAATATCACGTAATTTTTTTTCAGCAAGAAAAAGTGTAAAATCGCGAGAAAACTGGGTTAAATTAATAGTACAGGTAAATTAAGCCGAAAAAAGCGATATAGCGGAAATACTTAGGTACAGGCTGAAAATTGGCAGAGAGCTTCTTTTTAGGCTTCTTAATAAGGGGTTATAAAGTCTACCGATTTTCTACCTCGAGAAGCCCACTTTTTAGGGGATTTTAGCCCTCAAAATGGGTATTTTTCGATTTTTCTGTAATTTTTTTTGCAATATTTCTTAATATCTTTTTGTTTTTTTCAATTTTAAGTACAATATCTGTAAATGAGAAAATCTTTAAAATCGTCTTTTTGGACCCGCACTTAGATTTCATTCACGAAAATCTCGGTGCAGTATCAGATGAACATGGTGAAAGGTTTTATCAATACATATTGCAAATAGAGAAGGAATAATGAATCCATTACATAGAAAGTATACGTGATACTATTACTATATTTCGACTCAATAGCAATTGGGTATAAAAATTTTGCACTGCCGTTTACACTGTATTTGTTCACTGTTTTAAATACAATGCGACTGGAACATCCAAAAAAAGTAAAGAAAATAATTTAAATATCTGGGAATGAAGAGTGTATGACGTGATGAAAAATTCTTATCATTTTATACAATGGTCTGGGAAAAACTGCGAAAGTAATGCATGCATTGACTTATACGACCATTTTTGGACAGATTGCGACCCTACGATGAACTAGTGTGGGGGTCTAAGCTTAAACAAAACAAAAAGGCCTAGAAGCCCAGTTGAAAAACCTGGAACCTAATGCCCTCCTAAGTATCTCAAGTGCATAATGTACCCAATCCTACTGCAATCGTAGAGATTATATTAAGAATCGGCTCTTTTCACATCAGTCAGAACACATGCTATCTTCTAGGCTATCGTCACTACAAAAAGCAGACATTTGCACCAGGCGACATAATTAGTTATCTAAGCATCTTACAGGACTCGAATTTTGAATCGACGACCATCTGCTCTGACATACCTACTAGAGGCCAAGATAGATTTTGAAAAGCTTTTGTTATCATTATCGAGAGTTGTGAAAAATGGAAGTCTAACAGATCCGCACTTCTTGAATCTATATCCTGATGTACAGGCGGCTCAAACGTCAATTTGAGAAGCTGGCTGTGACTTCAGACTCCGCTTTTCTAAGGCGATACGAAAGTAGGAAGCAAACGGAAGCTTGTAGCGATGCCTGATAAATCTTCGAAAAGAAATTATTTTCAGCCAACCAACTTCATTTATTAACTTAATTTGACATTTTGATGCGAACAATAAATTGTTTCAAGAATATTTAAAGAGTTTTTAGAATATTTTAAAACAAACAAATAAATGCAGCGCATGCGGCAATGCCTTTATTCGCGGACTGAAATCCGATAACAGGCGGACAAATTTAATTCGAATTCGCATTGGTGGAGGATACCATTTTCTTTTTTCCGAATTTCATGACTTTCGAATCGCATTCCAGGATAACATTAACGATAGGAAACGAAGGGAAATAAAAACAAACGACATTAACGAAGGGAAATAAAAACAAAAAGGAAATATGATTGAAACTTAAAAAGATAACTTTATCCAAAAAATGTAAAATGGTTAGATAGATGAATTATTTCCGACGGACACACTCAGACTGCTTTTTATAATATCGTCTTCTTTTGTTTTGTTTTTTGCTGAATTGCATTTTAATTATTTCGCGTCTTAGAATAAAAGCGCGTGGGATTTGTGCACGAAAATTGTGGGAAAGAAAAGATAACGATTCTTAGAAGTTTTGATACTTTTATGCTGAACTATTTTTATTACATCGCATCTTAGAAATAAGATGCGCATAGAATTTGGGCACTAAACTGAATATTTCCACGAGAACTTTATATTATTGATTTATGTGGGCTTGTATCTATAACGGATAACCCCCTGGGTCATTCAGTCACAGGTTTTTTACCCAAAGATGACATCTATAGAAGAAGGCTCCGAAGTTTGTATATCTCCAGAGTCATAAATGGCTCTACCATTACTATTCAAACAGTCAAGTCGTTACTCTCTAAAAACGAATCAGTGGATGCCAAAGTCAACCTTCGTATGTCAATATATTGTAAAATTTTAAATTTTTTTTATATTCCATATGCTTGCTCTACAAATACATGAGTCGAGCTCAAACTAGAATTGAAATTTTTCTGTTATCTTGTTAAGAAATCACCTAAGGCACCATGGATAGGCAGAATCACCTGCTAAATGGTAATCCACAGGTATTGTAGTTTATATTGGGTGCATGCCGAGGATCGTCTTAGTCAATTAGAGTCCCGCTTATCAACGCGAATTGACGCAATTTTTACCACCTTGAGCAGCCAAATGACTAAATTAAAAGACGATGTAGAAACTGTCCAGCACGACCTTGCGGTGGTATCTAACGAATTGGAGGATTTACGACGCCAATCCAGACTCAATGACGTAGTTGTTCGTGGTATTCCAACAAATGAGAGCGTCAACCCGAAGCAGATTTTGAAATCTCTTGCTGCCGCCATTGGGCATGAACTATCGCCCTATGTCAATGTGTTCCGGCCACAGCAGCGACAGCGGTCAGAGTCCGAAACTGGCAGCATCAAAAAGGCGAGTCCGATATTAATTGTCAAGTTTCCATCAGCAAACGAACAGCAAGAGTTCCTGAGGAAAACCCGCCAGCACGGCTCTCTTGCCCTAAAGCAACTAAATCTGGGCTTTGCTTCCGACAGTCTTGTTCACGTCAACGAAAGCCTGACAACAAAGAACAATGACATATTCCTCACGGCTCGGAATCTTCAAAAAAAGAATCGCGTCGCTTCGGTCTTCACTCGTCGGGGTTATGTCTATGTTCAGCTGGAGAGAAACAAACAGCCACGTATATTTAAATCAGCTCTTGATTTGAATGAAGCCATCAACTCTTCTTCAACTCCAGGATGTCCCTAGTGAATTTGGAGCAACCCGCTTTCTTTGTGGAGTTTCGTATACGCATGCTTATACTTTTATATTTTTTTTTTCATTGCACATATTTTTATTATTTCTCTTTTAGTTCTCTTAGACTTATTTTTAATTTCTCTTAAGTTTATTTTCAATTTTTATATTTTCTCTTCTTGGTGTTGTAATGTTAGAATATTATTGCATGTTTTTAGATTTTGAGATTTTAACCGCGCCGCATCCTGAACCCACTTTTTTACCCCATTTCTGTGACTTCGGTTAAGAAATTACATATATATGAACAAAATTAGAACACTGCTCAACGTTTTCCAAAGCAGAGCCCAGGGCTTAAATTTTTGCCACATTAACGCGCGAGGTCTACGTAATAAAATCGATGAATTCCAGGAAATTTTTTGTGGATCGAATAAACATGTCATACTGGTGTCTGAAGCCTCATTACGCGATCATGTCCCCTCGAAACTTGTTTCATTAGATGGCTACAATCTGTTTCGAAATGATCGAAAAAATCGTTCTGGTGGTGGAGTAGCTGTTTATGTTAAGGAAAACCTCAGGCCTTCTAAAGTTAAGGAGTCTGTTTCTAATGCTTTGGAGTTCCTTAGCATTGAAGTTAGCTGCGGATATAGCAAATGTCTCGCCACTGTGGTTTACTGTCCTCCTCGAATTTTCTCGTTAACTGAAGCAAACGAGCTGGAATTATGGCTCTCCGACGCTACCCATAAGTATGAAAATATCGTAATTGGGGGAGATTTTAATGTAAACATATTATCCAATAATGCACTTTCCAAAAAATTTCTCAATTTTTTCAACACGTTTGATCTGAAGCCCGTTAACCAACTTCCGACGTATCTAAACAGTAGTAATCCATCGTTGTTGGATCTCTTTTTTGTGTCGAACGTTGAAAATGTTTTATTTCATAATCAGATTAGCCCACCTAGTTACCTCGATCATGACATTCTGTATCTATCCCTAAAATTCACAGTCAGAAGCACTCAGCAGAAATTGTTTTCCTATCGCGATTATAAGTCTATCAATATCCCAGCACTACTGCATGAATGTTCCTTACTACCTTGGGATCGAATTTATCGCCTCCCTGACATAGACAACCAAGTAGAACATTTCCATTCGCTGTGTTATTATCTACACGAATCTTTTGCACCCGTGAAAACAAAACGCGTATTTCCTTCTACCTCTCCTTGGTTCTCCCCTCAAATAAGTCGACTTATCTCTGAGAGAGAATTTTTGTTTAGAAAATATAAGAAAAACAAAACTGTTGTGAATTTAAATGCCTACAAAAATGTCAGGAACTTAGTAACTTTCACCATCCGCAAAGCAAAAGCGCAGTTCTACTCATCTAAGCTTAGCCCTAATTTACCTGCTAAGAAACTTTGGAAAAACATTAAACAACTTGGCATTCACGGTGATGAAGGTGAAGCCCAGATCAGCCTTAGCGCTGATGAACTAAATAATTATTTTATCGCCACAACGAATATACGCGAGGTGCCTCGTTGCTCAAGGACAACTGATAGTAACACTGACCTTTTCAGTTTTCGTAATGTGAATCACACGGAAGTCCATAAAGCTTTTTACTCGATTAAATCTGATTCAGTCGGTCCAGACAATCTCCCACCCATCTTCCTGAAGTTAATTTTTCCTGTGATCCTCCCCTATATCACTCACATTTTCAATAGCTGCCTGACAAAATCTTGCTTTCCGGTTCAGTGGAAAAAAGCAAAAGTGATCGCACTACCTAAATGCAAATCCCCGAAAGGCCCCGCTGATTATCGTCCAATAAGCATATTATGCTTCTTAGGCAAAGTACTGGAAAAACTAATGTCATGGCAAATCGAAGATCACTGCGAAACCTGGTCCCTGTTGTCGAATGCTCAATCTGGTTTCCGCAAAAGGTGTAGTTGTGAAACCGCACTACTGAAAGTGACCACCGACCTGCGGATGGCTCTTGATTCTGATGACATTGCTTTTCTTGTACTTCTTGACTTCAGTAAAGCATTTGACAGTGTCAGCCATCAGCTTCTAGACACTAAGCTAATAGACCACATGCGTTTTTCAACATCAGCTGCTTCCTTAATTCGAGATTACTTACATAATCGATGTCAAAAAGTGTGGCTACAAAACTCAATTTCGGATCCTCTACCAATCACGCGCGGTGTTCCCCAGGGTTCCATACTAGGACCGTTACTTTTCACTATGTATATAAATGATCTCAGCAGTGCTGTAACAAATTGTAAGCTGCACATGTATGCTGATGATGTCCAAATTTATTTAAATAGTCCCATTGGATTGGTAGAGAACTGTGTACACAACATCAATGCCGATCTTGAGCGTATTTATCAGTGGTCTCTATCCAACCACTTACTACTAAATGCATCTAAATCCTATTGTATTCCAATGTACAGGAGTCCATTAGACTTTTCATTCCTTCCACCCATCATTCTCATGAACACGTACTTACCTTACCAATTACGAGTCAAAAATCTAGGTGTCTATCTGACCTCGCAATTAACCTGCTGTGATCAAGTTTCTCATACCCTATCTAAAATATATGGCAATTTGCGCCGTCTGTGGCTATACGCCTCTATTCTGCCCATAGAAACTCGATCAAAGCTAATCAAAACATTAATTTTACCATATATCACTTACGCCAGCCTGGTTTTTCCTTCTCTTGATGCCTCATGTCGAGATAAACTGAATGTAGCATTTAATGATTGTACAAGGTTTGTTTATAATCTTCGTCGATTTGACCATATCAGCCGATATCGTTCTTCCGTTCTGGGTTGCACACTTGGTGTATATTTATCCCTCAAAGCAATGTCGTTTGTTTACAAACTTCTACACTCTGACCGCCCATCATATCTCCATGAGTATCTTCGACTCGGTCGTACGACTAGAAGAGCACTCCTAATTCTACCTAGATTCTCCCATTTAGTTGCGCAGAGATCTTTTTTTGTTCATTCTATTCAATTATGGAACAGTCTACCTGCTGAAATACAGAGTTCGGGGTCTTTGAGTGTGTTCAGGAAACGTCTCCTTAGTTACTTAACTAGTCAATAATATTCCTTCAATCTCACTTCTTGTTAGTATTCTTTTCTTTTTATTTGTTTTGTTTTAGTTTCTAGTTTACAATTTCCCAACTATTTAAACTTTATTTTGTTTTTTATATTTATATACATTCTTTTAAATATACATTTCACTCTCCTTTTAATAGCCATATTGTTAATTTTAAGTACATACGCTTTTAGCGTTATAAGATAATAATAATCTTGATGTACTATTTTTAAAATAAAGTAAATGTAAATGTAAAAAAAATGTAAATGTAAATGCCGAGTTGGTGCTGTTATGATTTTGTGGTACTGTTCTTCAACACAAATTATGTTTTTTTAAATAAATCCAACGCAATCAAGCACAGATTAAGGTATTTACACTAAAAATACGCATAATAGTGTAAATCCTACAAATTTTTTAAAATTTTAAAAATCTCACGTGAGATTGAGGTGGGGAGGGGGTCGAGCCAAATCTCACGATATCTCACCAAGGGGGAGGGGGTCGAAAAATCGCCAAAATCATCTCACGCAATTTATGGATGCCCCCCTAGGAGTTGGTTTGCCTTTTTCCTTTGCAATCTGTTCCACATCTACAACTGTTTCTTTCTCGCTTCTTTTTAAAAATTTATCCATAATTTCAATTTTGAAAATGTTTTAAAAAAATGCTTTGCAATGTATAAAATCAAAATATATTTCTACACATCTATATATATATAAAAATGAATGCCGTGCGTTAGTCCCGCAAAACCTCCCGAGTAGAAAAAAGTTAGGGCTAGCCTTATCCCGGATCCGATCCTGATCCGGAATGAACAGGTTTGCCTTAACTCCTCTTGCTTTGGTTAAATTCTTATTTTTAGCATTATTATTAATATTAATATGAACAATTATTATAAATTATCAATTATTATTAATTATAATTAATATTATTAATAATATTATTATTAATATTATTGTTAATAATAATGAAACATATTTATTTCATACATAAATAAATTTTTGGTAAATGTATAGTATAACTACCCCCACCTGAGATTTTTTTGAAATTTTCAAATTTTAGATATGTATTTTAGTGCGTAGAATTCATTTTTGAAAAACGCACCGTTTCTGAGTTATGCAATTTCAAAGTTGCGAAATTTCACTTATTTCGAAAGTGAAAATCGCCATATCTCACCTCCGATTTTTTTTAAATTTTCAAATTTTATGTATTTTGGTGCGTAGAATTCATTTTTGAAGAAAATAATTGCCGCTGACGCACCCCGTCTGAACTGTCATTGTGTGTTGGTCGGCCGTTGAATTTGGAATGACGCCACACAGATAATAGTATTCTACTTGTCACACCCTTTCATATAATAACCATATCGAGCGCTTTGTAAAGAAAAAGGTAATCCGCCATTTTGTGTTGGCCGCCATTTTGAATTTGGAATAAAGCCACACAGCTAATAGTATTCTATTTGTCATACCCTTTCATTTGATACCCATGCCGGGTAGTCGAGGAACACAATTGCAAAATTCGGCCGCCATCTTGGAATCGCCGTCTTTGCGTAAGTAATGGACATCACCAATCGCTTTCTCGTACCCAGAAACCTCTATGTATAAATTTTCACTATCGTAGAACGTATATTGTTATGCTTTTTATCGAATTTTTAACAAAGCTTTCTATGACAGCGCCCCCTAGGAGTGATTTTTGAAAGTAGGTACCAATGCCAAAACAACTTCCTTGATGTAAGTAATATGTGGTTAAATTTTTGTGGCAATCGGTTGAATGGTTTAGGAGTTATTGGGAAACATACATACATACATCCAATTTTATATAAGTAGACTTAAAAAATCAATTAATAATTAAATAAAGCCAGCGATTTCATGTAAGTCGGGATTTATTAAGGCTATCCTGATCCGGACCAGGGGAGGCGTGATATCCCTGATCAGGACATGATCCGAGTTAAGGCTATCCTGATCCGTTCCTGGTCAGGGCCTTAAGATTTTTTCTGCTCGGGCTCGAAAATGGCTCGACCGATTTCAATAATATTTTTTTTGTTTTGTTCGCCTCAATACAGGGGTGGTTTTAGAAAAAAAACCATTTCAAAAAACCAAAAGGAAGAGCTGCAAAGCAAAAAAAATTGGTAATTTTGGGATTTTCCACATCACATTAGTTTCAATAGCTTCATGGCCTACCTATACCTATATATTGTTTAACAGCTGCGTAAATGTGAAATTGTCATTAAATTAAATCGGTAATTTCTCAAAAACCCCAATTTAATGACAATTTCACATTTACGCAGCTGTCAAACAATATATAGGTAGGCCATGAAGCTATTAAAACTAATCTGCAGTGAAAACTCCCAAAATGATATTTTTTTGGATTTTTCAGTAGTTCCTTTGGGTTTTTCTCTTTCTTTTATCCACTCCTGTATTGAGGCGACCCATTTTCGAGTTTTTGTGAGAGTAACGCACGGCAATTGATTTTTATATAGATAATTGAAAATTACACTTAAACATTATCTTATTAGCATCTTTAAGGTATTCTCCATCATTCTCATCTGGATTACCTTCAACATTTGTAGTATTTGTGAACATTGGGAAACCTGTAAAATATCCATTGTTCTTTATATGCTTCCACCGAAAAATGCGTAAAAGCTTTTAATTGGTGTTAATAAGAAAATATATAAATGTCGAGTTTTTGCATTATGCCTCAGATTGCGGTACATCTTGACAACGGTCAACGTGTATATTTCACTGAAGAAAATACTCTCCAACGAGCTTTCCAGCCACCAAAAACTACACTTACTGAATTTTTCACACGGTGCCAAAAACTTGATATTTTCGGACAATTCGCAACAACATTGTTATATACCGACGTCCCTCGCTATTATACATGGAACAAATCAGGTAAAAAATGGAAGCTACGTAGACAAGGCGAACCAAATCCAACTATCGCACGCGTATTGAAAGCAAAGACATTGGGACGACTTTACACAATACATCCAAAACAACGTGAATGTTCCAGGACCAACGTCTTTCGAATTTTTACGAACAGTCAATGGTCAAATATTCAATACATTTCAAGATGCATGTCGCGAGTTGCAATTTCTAGAAAACGACAATCATTGGGATCTGACACTTACTGATGCAGCATTTTCATCCACGCCGAATAACATTCGTCAACTGTTCGCAATTATATATTGTCGACATGATACCCAACAGAACCATCGGTTTTGTGGGAAAAATACAAGAACGGCATGACTGAAGACATACTTCGCAGAATTAGATAAACAAACCAATATCCAAACTCTCGAACTTTTATAGGAATAATTGGTTTTTCGTTAATACTAACTAACTAACTAATTGCTCCTTTAATCCCTCATGGGACATAGGGCGGAAACAGTTGCCCTCCAGCGGACTCTGTTTTGCGCGACAGCTCTCAGCTCTGACCAAGATCTCCCGGTTGTTGCGGCCTCTGCTAATAGAGTTCTCCTCCACGTTGTTCTAGGTCTTCCGACTCGTCGGGTTCCTTGCGGATTCCAGTCGAGGGCCTGTTTGGCTAGATTCTCGTTTTCGCGTCGCAAGGTGTGGCCAATCCAATTCCATTTCCTTCGCCTGATTTGGTCGTCTATCCTTTCTTGGCCGGCACGGCGCCATAGTTCTTCATTTGAAATTCTATCTTGCCAGCGGATTTTTAGGATACGACGTAGGCATCTGTTGATGAAAACTTGTAGGCGCCCTGTGATGAATTGGGTGACTTTCCATGTTTCGCAACCGTACAAAAGAACTGCCTTAACGTTGGAGTTGAACAGCCGCAATTTGGTGTTAATTGAGATCTCCGTCGATCTCCATATGTGAAACAGGCATGCATATGCGCTTCTTGCTTTATTTATTCTGGAACTGACATCTTCTTCTGTACCGCCGTTTTCGGTAATAATACTACCGAGGTAACAGAATTTGTCTACCAGTTCCACGTCACGGTTATTTAGCGCTGTTCGTTCAAGGGTGTTTGCATTTATCCGCATTTCTTTGGTTTTAGTCGGATTTAACCTTAAGCCTGCTGAACTACTTTCTGTTGCCAAATTGTTTAACATGTTTCTGAGGTCCTGGTGTCTGTGGGCCAGCAAACAGATATCATCCGCGTAGTCGAGGTCCTTAAGGCGGTCTAACAATCCCCATTGTATGCCACCTGTTCTAGTATCTAGAGCGCTGACAAGGATGTCGTTTATTACTATAAGAAATAGTAATGGCGAAAGTAGGCATCCTTGCCGTACTCCTGAGCTCACTTCAAAGCTGTCGGATAGTTTTCCATTGTGAAGAACTCTGCATTTGGAATTGTTGTATAGAGCTTTTATCAATTCTATTATTTTATCCGGCAGTCCACGTTGCCGTAGAGCTCGCCATATAAAGCTCCTATTAACCGAGTCGAACGCTTTCTCATAGTCTACGAAAGCAAGGTAAAGGGGGGATCGGAATTCAGTAGACTGCTCCACTATGATTCTCAAGGTGTTAATGTGGTCTATGCAGGAGCGGCCTTTTCTGAATCCAGCCTGCTGTCTTCTAAGCGTTCGATCTACTGCCTCTCTTATCCTTGATAGTAATATGTGGGACAAGATTTTGCCCACAGTAGATAATAGACAGATGCCTCTCCAGTTGTCACATATTGTTAGGTCCCCCTTTTTTGGTATTTTGACTATGATACCTTCCGTCCAATCCTCCGGAAAGGTACAGGTGTTCCATGCTATTTCCAGGATTGGCTGTAGCGCATCTGCTATGAGGCTTGAGTCGGCTTTCAACAATTCTGGCGGGATGCCATCTTTTCCAGCTGCTTTACCATTGCCCATTGCATGAATTGCGGTTACTATTTCAGTCTTGGATGGGGCACGAGTGGTGATTCTTATTAGCTGTGCATTGTTGTTGTTGTTTTCCTGAGGTTCCTGTGTAAATGAACCATTCAGGGCGGCGAAGAAGTAATCTCTCCATCTTTGGAGTTGCTCCTCGTCGCTGCACAGCAGCCTTCCATCCGCACTCTTTACGGCATGCTTTTTAGTAGAGTGCTTTCCCGAGAGCTGTTTAGTGACTTGGTACAGCACTTTACTGTTGCCTGTGTTTGCCGCGTTTTCCGCTTTCTCTGCGAGCTCATTTATCTGCCGCCTTTTATCACGCCGGACACTTCTCTTTACCTCCCGGTGTAATTGGGAGTATTCCCGTTCAAGTTGTTGTCGTTTTTCCGGGTCGCTTGTAGAGTTGACGTTATTTTTGAGGGCCCTTCTGCGTTCAATTTTTTGCCAGGTTGTGTCCGAGATCCAGTGTTTCTGGTTTCTTTGGACATAACCAATGCTTGTTTCCGCTGCTGTTATTATAGCGCCCTTTGTTGTGCTCCACAGCTCTTCAATATTTGCGTCGTCAGAAACGGTTTGCTGGTTTAATATTTCTTGCAGTTTGCCAGAAAATTCTCGCTTTTTGGTGCTCTCACCCAGAAGGTCTACGTTAGACCGTCTACGGTTTATGGCATCGCGTTGGACGTTTCTGATTGCAGCGATTTTTAGGCGGATCGTTGCTACTACCAAATGGTGGTCACTTCCAGTGTCTGCTCCCCTAAAGCTCCTGACATCCTCCAGAATAGTTCGCCATCTGCGACTGACGGCCACGTGATCTATCTGATTTCTCGTTCTACCATCGGGCGATACCCAGGTCTCTTTGTGTATCTTCTTGTGACAAAAGTAAGTTCCACCTACCATGAGTTGATGGGAACTACAAAAGTCAACGAAAAGTTCACCATTGTGATTGGTATCCTGGCTTAGACCTTGATTTCCAATTGTGTTTTCAAGGCCGGTGTTGTTGGGGCCGATCTGTGCGTTTAAGTCACCCATCAAAACAATGATGTCTCCCCTTGGAATAGAGCGAAAAACCTCATTCAGTCGCATGTAGAACTCGTCTTTGATGTCATCTTCTGCGTCTTCTGTCGGAGCGTAGCATTGGACTATCGTAGTACTTCTTAGCCTGGTGCGTAGGCGCACGGTAATAATCCTCTCAGAGACTGGTGACCAGCTAATGAGGCTGGACCTGGCTTCCTTGGTGAGTATTACCCCAACGCCATTCCTACGGTTTTCAGTTTCGTTTCTCCCAGAATATAAGAAGGACTCACCGTTTGGGCAGATATGTTCCCCCGCATCGGGCCATCTGGTCTCGCTGAGTCCCATGACCTTGATTTTATAGCGTTGAGGACTTCATCCAGCCGTCCATCAGCAAGCAGAGTTCTCACATTCCATGATCCGATTCGTGTCCTGTTTCGAAAAGCAAAGGTCGTCGTCGTGTTGTCCGTCCGGTTCCGAGGCAATGTTTGCCGATTCGTAGAAATTGTGTGTTTTATGGGAGCGGGTTGCTAACCCTCAGCCCAACCGACTTAAAACTCTGTTTTGTGGAGCAGAGAACTCGCCATTCGACCGTCTCCCGTTAGCTCCTTCCGAAGAAGTACCCCAGGGGGCACCACTGGGAGGTGGGTTTAGGACTTGCTAACAGAGCTGCTAGGTGTTCGTCTGCAGTGACTCTTCTCGGGTTTTGGCAGAAGTGACAAATCGGGTGCCACCACCGTCCGAGGTCTTTGTTAGCCATTCGCCCCCCCGATTTTCGTTAATGGTTATACATATTTGTTGAAGAGTTGAATTTTGAAGATTTGGATTAATTGTAAATGTCTTAAGGTTGGCTGCAGCGAGTCGGAAAGGCATCACCTTTGTTTATTTACGCGCCGGAAAACAAAACCAAAAACATAGTTTAGGGGACGTCCATAAATTACGTGAGGTTTTTAGGGGGGGGGAGGGGGTCGAGCCAAATCTCACCAAATCTCACGTGGGGGAGGGGGAGGGTCTCCGCAAATATCACGTAATATTTTTTCAGCAAGAAAAAGTGTAAAATCGCGAGAAAACTGGGTTAAATTAATAGTACAGGTAAATTAAGCCGAAAAAAGCGATATAGCGGAAATAATTAGGTACAGGCTGAAAATTGGCAGAGAGCTTCTTTTTAGGCTTCTTAATAAGGGGTTATAAAGTCTACCGATTTTCTACCTCGAGAAGCCCACTTTTTAGGGGGTTTAGCCCTCAAAATGGGTATTTTTCGATTTTTCTGTAATTTTTTTTGCAATATTTCTTAATATCTTTTTGTTTTTTTCAATTTTAAGTACAATATCTGTAAATGAGAAAATCTTTAAAATCGTCTTTTTGGACCCGCACTTAGATTTCATTCACGAAAATCTCGGTGCAGTATCAGATGAACATGGTGAAAGGTTTTATCAATACATATTGCAAATAGAGAAGGAATAATGGATCCATTACATAAAAAGTATACGTGATACTATTACTATATTTCGACTCAATAGCAATTGGGTATAAAAATTTTGCACTGCCGTTTACACTGTATTTGTTCACTGTTTTAAATACAATGCGACTGGAACATCCAAAAAAAGTAAAGAAAATAATTTAAATATCTGGGAATGAAGAGTGTATGACGTGATGAAAAATTCTTATCATTTTATACAATGGTCTGGGAAAAACTGCGAAAGTAATGTATGCATTGACTTATACGACCATTTTTGGACAGATTGCGACCCTACGATGAACTAGTGTGGGGGTCTAAGCTTAAACAAAACAAAAAGGCCTAGAAGCCCAGTTGAAAAACCTGGAACCTAATGCCCTCCTAAGTATCTCAAGTGCATAATGTACCCAATCCTACTGCAATCGTAGAGATTATATTAAGAATCGGCTCTTTTCACATCAGTCAGAACACATGCTATCTTCTAGGCTATCGTCACTACAAAAAGCAGACATTTGCACCAGGCGACATAATTAGTTATCTAAGCATCTTACAGGACTCGAATTTTGAATCGACGACCATCTGCTCTGACATACCTACTAGAGGCCAAGATAGATTTTGAAAAGCTTTTGTTATCATTATCGAGAGTTGTGAAGAATGGAAGTCTAACAGATCCGCACTTCTTGAATCTGTATCCTGATGTACAGGCGGCTCAAACGTCAATTTGAGAAGCTGGCTGTGACTTCAGACTCCGCTTTTCTAAGACGATGCGTAAGTAGGAAGCAAACGGAAGCTAGTAGCGATGCCTGATAAATCTTCGAAAAGAAATTATTTTCAGCCAACCAACTTCATTTATTAATTTAATTTGACAATTTGATGCGAACAATAAATTGTTTCAAGAATATTTAAAGAGCTTTTAGAATATTTTAAAACAAACAAATAAAAGCAGCGCATGCGGCAATGGCTTTATTCACGGACTGAAATCCGATAGCAGGAGGACAAATTTATTTCGAATTGGCATTGGTGGAAGATACCATTTTCTTATTTCCGAATTTCATGACTTTCGAATCGGATTCCAGGATAACCTCTTGTTCTTTCTGTTTTCTTTTTTGGCATGGCCTGCTGAGCCATGCATGACGCCTTTCTTGATTTAATTACACAGTAGCTCGTTCTGTCGGCAACATTCTCCCTCCCGGTGTACGGCTTCAGTAGGAGCTGGTGCACCAATACTATTAGCAATACTATTAACGTCCAACACAGCAAGTTTAGCGGCTGGTCGTTCGTAAAGGTTCTCCGCGGTTCTCACTGTTGCCCGGCCTACTTGTCCGTCTTGTCTCTTCACGACTCCAACTACAATACCTTTTTTCCAGGTGTTCCTTGGTACGTTGTCGTCCACAATAACGACCACATCGCCGATCTCTATCGGCTTGACTTTCTCGAACCATTTTGTCCTTCTGGTCAGTGTTGGCAGGTATTCAGCTATCCATCGTTTCCAAAAATGGTCTGCTACGCGTTGCGTCAACCGCCAGTTTCTTCTCAATATCAAGTCTTGATCAGTAAATATTCCTGGAGGCTTGCCTCCGTTAGAGGTTCCCAGCAAAAAGTGATTGGGTGTCAAAACTTCATCAGTTGTCGTTTCCAACGCCACGTATGTTAGTGGCCTAGAATTTACTATGTTTTCCACTTCCAAAAGCGCGCTATGTAATGTCTCGTCCGTGAACCTTTTTTTGTCAGCAATCTGGTATAACACCTTCTTTACCGAATACACCAGCCTTTCCCAGCTCCTTCCCATATGAGGAGCGCTTGGCACAATGAACGTCCATTTCAATGTAGAAATAAATTCTTGTTGTATTTGACTTCTATCTACCTGTTGCAGTGATTCTTTTAGTTCTCTTTCCGCACCCCGAAAATTTGTGCCATTATCTGAGAAAATTTCTATAGGTGTTCCTCTTCGTGCTATGAAATTTCGTATAGCTATTATACAGGAGTCGGTTGTCAAATTATAGGCGACTTCCAGATGCACCGCTCTTACCGTCAGGCAGGTGAACAGCACTCCCCATCTTTTTTCCTTTCTCCGGCCAAGGGTTACGTGCACTGGTCCAAAATAATCAATTCCAACATACGAGAATGGTCGTATAAACGGTGACAATCTAGCTTGTGGAAGGGGTGCCATTTCTGGTGCTCGTGCTATGGCTCTATAGTTTTTGCATTTTTGACATTTGCTTACTATGCCACGAAGAATAACTCTTAATTTTGGAATGAAATATTTTTGTTGTACCTCATTTATCACTGTCTCATGATTTCCATGTTTATACTTCCGGTGGTAGAATTCGACCAATAGCCGCGTAACGTCATTATCTTTAGGTAAAATGATGGGTCTCTTCATATCATACTCTACGTTATTCACTCTATCGATCCTTCCTCTTACTCGCAAAATATTTACCTCATCCAGGTAGGGTGAGCACTTGTACAGAGGGCTGCTTCTACTTAGCGTTACATTACGGTTTTCATTTTGTTTTAATTGTTCTATCTCCTTCTGATAAGCTCCTTGTTGAGCAAATCTATACAAGGCTTCTGTAGCTGCAGTAATCTCTTCATGGGTCATCAATCGTGGGCATGTAGGTGATTTACGGTAGTGATGTTTTGCTTTGACATTTTCGACAAATCTTTTAACATACGCCATCGTCTTAATCAAACGCTCCCATTTGGAAAATCTGGCAGTATCAATAAATGGTACCTCTGCTTCGACATGCATCATAAGACGCAGCTCTGTAACGTCGCCATTTCTTTCAGTTTTCGTCATTTGTGGCCAGTGGTCTTTACTTTTAATGAGAAAAGATGGTCCTTTTAACCAGCGGATATCTGAATTAAATTTTGGGTCCTTTTTCCATTTTGTAGCCTCATCCGCCACATTATGTTCAGTTGGAACCCATCGCCATTCACTAAATTGCGTCAACTCTAGAATTTCTCCTATTCTTAGCATCACAAATTGCTTAAAGGTCCTTGGGTTGTCTTTTAACCATGACAAGACTGTCCGGGAGTCAGTCCACAAATATCGTCTGTTTACCTTTGCGTATATCGTGAAAAAAGATAAGAAACCAAGAGGGTCGAATATAGACATGACTGCCCTCAGAAATTGCCTCTTTGTAGGATTAGCTTCTCCCACCAATACAGCTTTTTCAATTTTTACATATTTTAAGGAAAAACGGAAGACGTCAGTCGAGGGCGACCACCACAATCCCAAAACCTTGTCATCGTCAAAGTACAGTTGCTCACTTCCGCCCAACTTTCCCATGTCCATTGGCGAATTATTCTTTTCCTCAAGAGACTTCAGCACTTCCATCGAATTCGACTTCCAATTCCGCATCTCGAATCCGGCTTTTTCATGAATAAATTTAATTTCTTTCACAAGCCTTATCATTTGTTCGTCATCATCCACACTAACCAACAAATCGTCGACATAATGATGATCAACTATAGCCGAAACAGCCCTTGGGTATTGATCTAAAAACTGGGACGCGTTAGTATTTTTAACATATTGTGCTATGCTAGGGGAGCACGTAGCGCCGAATGTCAGAACTTGCATCACGTAGATATCCAAATCTTTATTTCTGTTCCCATCACGCCATAAGAACCGTTGCGCGTGTTGATCCTCTGGCCTTACTCGTACTTGATGATACATTTCTCGGATGTCACCACAAATTGCAACTCTTCCTTGTCGGAATCCAAACAGGATGTGGACCAGATCAGTGAGTTGGTCTGGACCTTTCATCAACACACTGTTCAGCGAAATTCCATCCACCTCTGCAGCTGCGTCCCACACTAATCGTACTTTTGCCGGCTTATTTGGGTTTCGGACAATAAACGTCGGAAGATACCATACCAAACCGCTCTCAGGTTCTTCTTTACTTGCTTTTCTCGCGTAACCTTTCTGAACTAGGTTGGATATTTGGTGGTTTATATTTTCAAGTAATGCTGGATCTTTCGCCGTTCTTCTTTCCAGGCACTCGAGTCGCTTTACAGCCATGTTGTAGCTATTAGGTAGAGAAAAGTTGTTATATTTCCGTAACAATCCTACTTCATAATGATTATTCGCTCGTCTTAGTGTTGATTGCAGTATTGTCAAACTTCGATCGTCCTCTTTGTTTACTAATTTGCACGGACCTTTCTGCCTTGCTAGAGTATCCAAAGCGAACGATTCCTTTACCAGTCTTTGAAGATTTTCACACTCACACGCATGGAAAGAAAACTGCTGATGATTTGTGGAGGTGTTGTTGGCTTTTCCTGTTGTAGTTATCTGTCCCTGTATGGTCCATCCCAAACGCGTTTTTGTTGCTACGGGTTCGTTCCACTTTCCGTCTACTATCCGCAGTGGGATTCCTAACTTCCAATTGTCCATGCCTATGAGTATTCTTGGAAGTGCTCTATCATAGGATGACAAGGGCAATCCTTTTAAGTATGGATAGTTCTTGGTTGCGTCTGTTATTCTAATGCTTTGTTCCGGTAGTGTCAGGTCCTTTACAGTCCTCACATCCTTTAGCCCATACCACAGGGCGTTGTCATTCCTGGATTTGATGCGTAGGGAAACCTTCCTTGAATCTGGTTCTTCCCTCGTATGGTTTCCTGTCCATCTTAAGCAGAGGGTCTGTTTTACTCCTTCTAGATTTAAACTTTGGGCTAGCTTTTCTTCTATCAAAGTCAATGATGACCCTTCATCCAATAATGCGTATGTTTCTATGCAGCGCTCCTTTCCTTTTACAATTACTGGAACAATTCGTAACAAAACTGACGACTGCCTCTCGTTACCAACGTTGTGACATGCTATGGCGGATGTTGGTGACTTCTGTTGAGTTTTTGGACCGTGCAGGATTGGATGATGTTTTAACTGACAGCCGTTTATATTGCAGGACGCCGCTCTGTTGCACTTTAGGAAATGATGCCTTTCTAAGCAACACTTGCATAATTTGAGCTCTTTAATGCGTTGCCATTTATCAGCACGTTCGAGCTGCTTGAACTCATCACATTGGTGTAACCTATGCCTGTTTTGACACTGTGGGCAGCAAACATTATCCCCTTCTACTGTTTTCGCTTGATGGGTATGTAATACCCCTTCCCTGCGCCTTTCAACTTTTTCTGTTGTACAAATATTTGTAGTCACTGTACTGGCCGCTGTTGCTAGTATAAATAGCCACCCCCTAAAACTGGAAATATTCTTTTCGTCCAAACTAAGACTGTGCATTGCCCAGTTTAATTTCATGCTGCCTGGTAATTTTTCCACTATCTCGTCCAGTAACAACGGATTGTTATTATGGGGCTTTAAGCCACAGACATCTATGGTGGAACTTAACCACTAAGGCATAACTTATGATACTTTCTAGCCGGTCTTGTTTGGGGGCTGGTTGATTCCTTATTTGTTGTATCAAATTTTTTATTATCAACTCAGGGCGTCCAAATAACATTCGTAATGTTTTAATTATCTCAGGAACTAACGTTGGAAGCAGCAATTGAGATCTGACCATTTCCAGTGCCTTTCCTCGCAGACACTTTTGTAACCTTAACAAATTTTCTACGTTGCTGTATCCACATGTTGTTGTGCTATTTTCGAAAGCACTAATGAAGATAGGCCATTCTTCTGGTCTCCCACTGAAACTGGGTAGATCCTTAGGAACACAATTCCTTGCCGCTATTTGGGTCGTGGTTGCTCCCATTGATGAGTCAGGTAATAGTTTTTCTTCTTTTATAAACTTCGGGGGGCGGCCTATCCTGGTTCGTGGCGTCTGTTCCTTCGGAGCTTTGCACTTTTCGCAACACCAATCGATAAACGCTATAGTGCTATCCACACCGGCACATGTGAAATGGTACCATTGGTCGCATTTGTCGCACTGAACCATGTCATCCGTGTCTTCATTCTTGCATGATAAACAGCTTCCGACCGTCTCCTCTGTCCCCTCGTGTTGTCTTTCGCTTCCATCCGCCATTTTGGAGATGATTTTACGAAATAATTCGAAATAATTGACGAAACTGAATTACATGCGCTACTATACTAAAAAAAAAAGCGTTTTCCCGAGCAAGAAATTAAAAAACGCGTTTTCCCGATCAAGAAACTACTGAAGCTCGCCAAAATAAAGTATTTTAAAGAATGTTGTCACTAAAGTTTTAAGGTCGTTCGCCCTTTTGACACAATACCAATTCTTTTTATGTAATTAAAAGTTTATTGTACAAATTAAATAAAGTTCAATACAATGTAAAAAATTAAGTAATTAATGAATTATAAAAAGCGATACGCTTTAAAATACTTTAGTTGAAACGTGCGTTTGCTTCTCTTCTCTTGTTCTTTCTATTTTCTTTTTTGGCATGGCCTGCTGAGCCATGCATGACGCCTTTCTTGATTTAATTACACAGTAGCTCGTTCTGTCGGCAACAGAGACACTTCATCTATGTATGAAAATTCATATCTCAAAAAATGCCATGTCAATGGATGGTTTTTATTGTCTCGATCAAAATGTCAGATATCTAATAGTTTCACATTTTGTTATTTGGAATCAAAAATACCATAAGATTGCCTTTTTCAAACTCTCCTACTGTATATTAAAATTCATATCACCTGATTACTACTATTGGCTTATGGGAGCAGCATAGGCGCGCCGGGTCCCAACTAGCACTTAATAAATTCTTTTTATATTTACCTTTAAACTTAAATATTATAAAGCAACCCGAGTAAAAATAATTATATAGAAAAATATATAATCATATATATTTATATCAAATTACATAAAATCTTATATAAAATATTTCAACAGTTTTGGACGATTTTATATATTTGTATATAATAATATATAATAATATAGAATTATATATTGTATCATTTACAGTTCAACATGGAATGATACAGGCGCGGATTCAAGGGGGGGTCACGGGGGTTATGACCCCCCCCCCCAAAAGCAGTGCCGCGGCCAGACAATTGAGAGGCCCTGTGCAAAACTTCAGCGAGAGGCCTCAGAGAGTCCAAAACTTTTTTTCGCTCGCTTCGCTCGCAGATTACCCGTACCCGTGACAGAATTATAGCCCACCTGCTGATTTATCCGGCTCGTACTCATTTGTGTGGTTCATTCGATGAAGTAAATATGCAAATAATGAATTCAAATGATTTTTATTTCCAAAACAATTTTTCGCTCGCGAGGCCCCAACACACGAGGCCCTGTGCAGTTGCACACATGCCAGCAGCGGCACTGCTCAAAAGCCCTCGCTGTTTAAAAAACAAAATTGACTCAACTCAAAAAACAAAAACAAAAAAAAACCAACGCACAAAACCGACCCAACTTTTTTGCAAATTAAAAAAACAACCTTAAAAAATTACCTTCAAAGTCAACAGCAGATTTAGTCCAGGAGGGATAGAAAAAAAGTTGAAATAAATTTACCCTGCGATTTTTGGATGCTATAATTAAGAGAAAAATCGTAGGAATTTCGAGCGTTTCCATATATGCCTGACAGGAAAAAATTTTGATTTCTCGAAATCCACTGAATAGAAATCCACACCATATTTCACTTCCCTTAAATGTGTTTTTTTCTGAAAATCAAGAAAAGTGCCTGTTTTCAAACGCGTTTATGAAGTATTAAATCGAACCTCACCAACTTTTTTTGAAAATGGGTTGGTCGAGTAACTCTTCGAGAATAAATAGGGCTTTTCAAAATAACTCGAGCACCACCGTGGGCCTTGTTCAAACTTTTTTCCTTAAACGGCTGTCTTTAAGGTCCGGTTACACGCAACGATCTGCTTGTGCCAATTGGCTTGCGCAAGTCAATTTGCGCAAGTGAATCGTTGCGTGTAAACGCAAATTTTTGGCTTGCGCAAGCCAAAAAGGTTGCCTTGTGCAAAATATGTGTTCTTAGAAAATCGGCTTGAGGTTGGTGTTTCGGCATGAGCGTTTAAACGATCTTCAAGCCTCTGCTACAACCCTCAGCATGCCCTTGGGTGGATGGTGACGTTCACTTTTTGTCCACTGGTGACTGGTTCATTTTCACTCATTTTATTTGCACCAAATGACTTGCGCCAGTCAATTTGTACAAATAAATCGTTGCGTGTGAACCGATTCATGTTCACTCAGTTTATTTGCACCAATTGCTTTGCGCCAGTCAATTTGCACAAGCAGATCGTTGCGTGTAACCGGACCTTTACATTTTTGAGATTTACGCGAAAAGTTATAATTATTTTTGCATGAAACAGCCCTGAAACAAGGCTCTACGATAATTATAGTCCCTGTAATTAAATGTCAAAAAATGGCCATATTTCGTGGTTTTTTTTTTGCAAAAACCTGTTAACCGATTTCAATTGTCCAAAACTCATAATTTTCGTCTTCTTAAGCGCTATTACGTACTATTTTCTGTTTTCCAAAAACAAAAGTTTTTCGCACCTAAAACGTTGAAAAACGTGCTTTCGCTACCATTATTAGCTTTTTTCCACCTGTTCTCCTGGACCGACTTTTTCCAAAACAAATTCATTGAATTCTTACGATTTTTCTCTTAATTATAGAGTCGAAAAATCGCAGGGTAGATTTATTTCAACTTTTGAATACTTTTCCGCTATCTCTCCTGGACTAATTGATCTATAAGGGCGCGTCCTCCTCAAAAACACATTAGGGCACGTTTTCGTAGGGCGTGTTTGTTTTTAATCCACCAGAAAATTCGGTTAGTTTTGTTCGTTTTGTTAATTTTGTTTTTGTTTTTTAGGAGTAAAAATTTTTTTTCGCCAATTTTAATTCCGTGACCCCCCCCAAAACAAAATTCTAGATCCGCGCCTGGAATGATATATATCTCTATATCATTAGGTATATAAAACTGTAAAGTCTGCAAATGAATTTGCGCAATTATATCTGATCATATCGATGTACAATCATTTATAATGCCTTACAATAATTTTGATGAAATAAATATTATCAATTGGTAGATGGAGTTTTTCGGGAATATCACATACTAAAATGCACATTCTCCAGTCGCTCTCAATCAAGAGTCTAGAAAGACCTCAAGAAAGTTTTAGAGTTTATCCAGGCTTTTTTTGAATTTTTACTTTATTGAATTTTCGACTTATTATACTTAATTGAAAAAAAAAGTAATATGTAAATATTAGTCGCACAATATTTATCACTTCATAGATAATTTGTAAGAAAATTTTAAAAAATCCACAATTATCTTACGGCGCATCGCAAATGTTTCACGGCACACCAGTGCGCGGCTGCACACTGGTTGGGAAGCTCTGCTTTAGAGGATGGCACAAAAGGGTGACACCTGAGTTTAGACTTTCACAAAATAAAATTTACAATTAACGTTTTTCTTTGTAATTTCTGGTAACTAACACATTATTGTATTTCGAAAATAATACTTTAGGACTACTCTTGTGTATGCATACTCTTGTGATTTTATACAGTATTCAAAAATTCAAAATTCCTTTTTCTAATTTAATTTTTGTCTTTCTAAAACTTTCATTTGAATGCGAATTATCATAATGTTGACCCTTAAAGTTAGCTTAAAAGAAGTTCATGTCAAAGAAATATCCTTAATCTAATTTCCTTAATGCCGACATCCTTTCCGGGATAAATTTCATTAGGACTACCTCATGGCGAATATCTTATTCGCGCATCTCAGGCTCAGGCCAGAAAAAAGGAACCCTTATCCATCCTCCACATCTATGTAAGTCTCCTATAGGCAGTCGTGAAATATTGTTTTGGTGAATTTGACCTGGTTTTCTAGGATAAAGAGATCCTCGTCCTTAAGAAATATTTTCGCTACATCCTTGTGAGTGGGTGCGATATGACTCTTAACAAAAGCCCAACCTTAAAAAGGGTCATAAAAACAGTTTTCACAAGAGAAAATAATTATCTAACTCAATTCTCTCGCTATCTTCCTTCGTCCTGGCTCGTAGTTGTCTACGATTCCGTGATTAAATCCTTCCGGTTGAAAATGGAAAACTCGTCCTGCGAGAAGTTTTGTCTTCTTAAGACAGTTGGTGTAAAGGATAAAGAGAAGAAAAAAAACAGCACTGCGAAAGTGTAAGAATAAACATTGTCGTTTCTTACATCTCCTAAATGGATAGTAATGGGTGCAATGGACAGTTTAATTTCGTTGAGAACTATTTGCTGATGATGTTATATAATTAATTGAACTAAATGCAGCAAATACAGTCTTTCGGTGCCTTAAGGTGGCGGAAATTTAATGGTTGAACAGAATTCACAGGATGCTAGTGTCATTGCCCGTTTTATTACGACAAAAAAGTTTATTTCTTGGAGTCACGAGGTGATAAGGGATAATTTTTCAACTAAATTTGTTACAGATGATACCGTCGCTTGAGAAGAAGTTTAAGTAATTACTTTTTCAGCTACAGGTAGGGTGAATTTGTAAAGTTTCATTAAGCTACAGCTCTTAGAAATTTTAGTTGAAATTTATGTAAGAATCAGTTTGATATTAATGAGTAATTCACATAATCCACCATATCGTTTAACGAAAACTTTTTCTATTAATAATTTGATTGTGGAAGCAGGCCACGTAAAATATTTGATTTATTATAATTTTGTTACAATAAAATATGAAGACTTATCTCAATACATATGTATAACTTAAGCTTTGATAAAAATAATAAAAGAATAAATATATTTCCGTATACTCTTTTCTGTGGCGACCATTGTATTTAACGCTTTGTATTATGATCAGTAAATAAGTGTGGGTGTTAAAAGGGCGGATTTTCCCAGCCAAGAATCGGTAAAGAATATGATCCATCCATCCAATGGCTATACAGCCCAAATCGAGCCTTGGCCTTCTTTAGGACATTTCTCCAAGTTTGACGGTTCCTTGTAGCGTGTCTCCTGTTCCGGATGTTCAGCATTGCCTCTGCCGTCACAGAGTCTATCCATCTCCTCATGGAGGTCATAAATCCATAAAACTCATATTCAAATTTCCAGGATCAAGGTACATATTTCGATAGGGCATTAAACAAGCTGTCCGATGATATAAATATGTCATATAATTGCTTTCATTATCAGTGAGTGAGGTGTGTGTTGGTGTTTTGTGCAATGGAAATTCAAGAACAAGGTATGTTTGTCACATTTAGTCGTATTTTGAATTTATTGTTAGAATATTTTTTTGGCTGTTTACGTGCAGCGCCTAACTTAATTTATTGTATATTTTTGTTGTTACGTTTACTTTCCGTAGAGCTACAAAATTTTAAAACATTTTCAATCATTCGTAAACATTCGGAAAATATAGACTTTAAGCTTTTAGATGATTGTATACTAGTCCAGGGAAATTAGACAAAAAAAGGCCCAATTTCGGAAAAATTCCGGGAAAGCTGAATTTTGGTATGGACATTGATATTATTGCTCTAAGGAAAATGTCACGAGTCCCCATTGATTTGAAACTCCGACACGATTTTACGCGGGGTCAAAGGTCACCAAAAGCGATTTTTCGAAAATATCTCAGTAATGCTCACTTTTACAGAAAAATTATATGAATAAAGTTTGTAGCTTAGGTAATTTCCTACAAAAAATATTTTATAACTTTTTCTTGTAATAGTAACCGTTTTTGAGATATTTTGATTTACAGAGTTTTAAATTTTATGTTTCTCATGAATCGTGTACTCCTTTCTACCCCACCTTCGAGGTAGAGTAAAAGGTGCGTTTTTTTCACGTGGTGTCCCCAGCAGGCTTATTTATTTTTAATTGAAAGAAGTTTATTTTTAATAAATTATTATGAATTTGCTTATAATTATTTTATTATCTAAAACAAAGTTGTTAATTTCAATAATTATTCTTCTTCAGAATCGGTCTCTATTTCTATACTTTCCTCTTCATCATCCTTATCGGGCGTCACATTTAAGCAAGATTGACCCTGGAAATTACCACAAACTGGTGAACAATATAAACCGACTTTTCTGCAGCCATAGTTTAAGCTACAGCCTTTGGTGCAATTACAAAAAATGGTATTTAGGAGAATGTCTGGAGCAGGTGGAAGCAGAGTTTGAATTGGCTCCAAAATGTTATCCCTGAATGCCCATCCCCAATCTTCAGGAGTGAGCTCGTTGCCTAGACATATTTGAACTTGGTAATAGACCCGATATAAATGTTGCCGAGCAACACTAGAAGTTGGCGGAAGAGTAGATTTGATTTCATTTGAACAGGTTTTTTGAGGTGTGTAGATCTAATAAAACTTGAATATCTGTCAGCATCAATAGATACTTCTTTTAATGGAGCTTGATAGATAGCCAGGAGAGAACGAATTCCATTGTTGAAGACCACAACTGGAGAACACTCTGTCTTATTAAAAATGTCTGCGTAATTTATTAATTCCTCCTTTCTTTCGAATATTTTGAAGACATTAATTTTTCCTTTCTTAAAAATTGCTGAAGTAGAGGCGCAACTAGTGTCCGACCGAAGGTCAGTATTAGGCGGAAGCCGAAGCCGATGCCGAATGTTCTGCTCTTCCATAACCTCAATTCAATCATTCTCAGAAATCTTGAAATCTACTGACTGAAAAGTAGGTATATCTACATAATAATAAAATTTTTCACTGTTATTTTGTTTTATAATCATAGGGCTGAAAATGATTGCAATATGTATTTTAAAGCACTAAGTTGCGGCTTTCCAGAAATACTAAACTCAGATTTGTTTATTTTTAATGGAACAATACCATACGTTTCAATGTCACATTCATATCACACTCTCAATTTTTTTCGTTTTCAGTGACTCGCCTGGCTGGATATAAAAACTTCGGCTTCGGCTAACCTTGGGCTCGTTTGAAGGTGTTTTTTTGGCCGAAGTTGGCCAAAGCCGAAGCCAAAGCCGAACCTCGGTCGGACACTAGTCGCAACCTGTTATTGCAGGTAAAAATAAAACGTGATCGTGACACTTGGATATGAGTTCAAACTTTGTGAAGAATACATTTTTGTTTCTATTTTTGCTTTTCCAGGTTTCAAAAAATAAATGATTTTATTAAGAGGAGTTCGTGCATTCAATATTACTAATAAGTCTATGCCTTCACCCACAACAATACTTGTTCTTCTATCATATTCTGCGTTTGCTGTTTCAATGATGAGAACATCAGCATCATTTGGGGACTCGTGACGTTTTCCTTAGTGTAGTAATATCCGTAGTTTTTCCGTAGTTGGGCTTTTTCTTGTCTAATATCCGTGGATTAAAATCAAAATATCTCAAAAACGGTTACTCTTAGAAGAAAAAGTTATAAAATATTTTTTGTAGGAAATTACCTAAGCTACAAACTTTATTTACATAATTTTTCTATAAAAGTGAGCATTACTGAGATATTTTCTAAAAATCAATTTTGGAGACCTATGACCGGCGTAAAATCGTGTCCGAGTGTCAAATTAATGGAGACTCGTGACATTTTCCTTACAGCAACAATACCAATGTCCACACCAAAATTCAGCTTTCCCAGAAGTTTTCTGAAGTTGGGAATTTTTTTTGTCTAATATCCGTGGACTTAAATCAAAAAATCTCAAAAACGGTTACTCTTACAAGAAGAAGTTATAAAATATTTTTTGTGGGAAATTACCTAAGCTACAATCTTTATTCATATAGTTTTTCTGTAAAAGTGATCATTTCTGAGATATTTTTGAAAAATCACTTTTGTTGTCCTTTGACCCCTCCTAAAATCGTGTCGGAGTGTCAAATCGATGGGGACTCGTGACATTTTCCTTAGAGCAATAATATCAATGTACATACCAAAATTCAGCTTTCCCGGATTTTTTCCGAAGTAAAATGTCTAATTTCCCTGGTCTATACTGTGTTTATGTAAAAGTTTTGATTATTATTGGAAACAAGTAGAACTATAAATCAAAGTTGGTACTGAAGTATCCTGATTAGCTCACTGCTATTGAATGCATTGAGTTAAGAAGTAGTGTGTAGTGAACTGGATTAAGGAGTATCCACACATATCAGGGCTGTGCCCGGGACGTCTCAAGGCCGTGTTCTGTCAATGTTTGAACGAGCCCGTGACCGGACACGGAGATGTGTGAACGAGTAAAAGAGTATCCACATATATCAGTGTTCCGTCAGAGTTCAAAAATATCGCTGCTTACATTTTATATTAACTCGTTCACACATGTCCGTGTCCGGGCCGGAGTAAAAATCTAACGTCCCGGGCACGTCCCTGATGTGTGTGGATACTCCTTTAACCGGCAGCAGGGCTATCTCGCTTTACTAAAGGATCAAAACGTAGATGAGTGGCACAGCTATCTCAAGTAGATGACTCTACTGAGAAAACACTTCCCAATATATCTGGCAAGTCTGCACTAACTTCACATCAGATATTAGTGCAGACGAGGTTTTATCTCTTTTTGTAGAATCTAAATTGAAGAACTTTTTACAAACACAGCATAAAAAAATAAAGTTTTTCAGCAGAACAAAAAACGAAACTGACTTTTATTGTTTTTGGTGGAGTCAAAGAAACTTTAAAGTATCGTAGTTCTTGACACAAGATGTATTTGCAGAAACGTAATACACAGCGACAAAGGTTACTCATTCCTTTAACTTAAAATCTCAATTCGAGCAAAAATTGACATATGCTGTTTTCTGCTCTTCAATTGACCAAACACCAATATTTACTAATTAGAAATTTTTTTAATAGTAAAACTTCACGTAATATTTTACCATCCTACCAAAGCATTGGAAATGCTAAAAAGAAGTGCTCCCCACAAAATGCATTCATTTCAGAATCTAAAGCCGATATTGAATTACAAAGTTACCTTATACTAATAAATTATTAAATATGTACTGCTATGTATAATTTCTATATATTTCTTTAACACATGAGTAAAGTAGTTGCAGGCGTTTAAGTTGATTTAAAAAATTTCGTTAAAGTAATTTTTATTTTTGTTCAGCTAATTGATTTAGTCTAATTGAGTTGGTCGCGATGATATTAGTTCAAAATCCTCAAGTAACGCAACTAGTTCTTATTACATATAACATTATTTCCAAACACAAATAAGGGGTTCCCGAAATCGTTGTTTCGATGAACAGTGTGTAAATCAATTACAACAATCATGAATTACGTTTGAATGATATCGCCTGATATTGAGTTATCGACATTAGACGCTCATTCTGACTGATCGTCAGCCAAAACCATAAATTTCACAGAGAATACACTTGTTACTAGAAAAAAATATATAGTTTAAAAAACTAAAAAAATACGCTTTGATTTTAAAATGAACTAAAAAGTAAAAAATAATTTTGAATGTAAAGTTTTTATTGCTCTAGCCAGAATATGGAAACAACCTACCTTTCGAAATGTAAAACAGCGTGGGACTCTCTTCCTATATTTATTAACACCGGACATTTTCACTAGCGGCCCACGCTTTTTTACATTTCGAAAGGTAGGTTGTTTTCATATTCTGGCTGGAGCAATAAAAACTTTACATTCAAAATTATTTTTTACTTTTTAGTTCATTTTAAAATCAAAGCGTATTTTTTAGTTTTTTAAACTATATATTTTTTATTTTCTATTTTTTAGTCTATCGTCATTTTGTAGAGACCGCCATATTGGATTTAAAATGACGTCACACAGTTTACTGTACTATACTCGTCGTACGCTTTCATTTGATACCCATACCGAGGACGTTGTAAAGAAAAAGGTAAAGCGCCATTTTGTGTGGACCGCCATTTTGCATTTGGAATCACGCCACACAGTTCTGTATTCTAATTGTCAGACCCTTTCATTTGATACCCATACCGAGGGTATTGTAAAGAAAAAGGTAGTCCGCCATTTTGTGTTGACGGCCATTTTGAATTTTGAATGACGCCACAGAGCTAATAGTATTATACTTGTCATTTCCTTTCATTTGATACCCATATCGGGTGGGTTGTAAAGAAAAAGGTAGTCCGCCATTTTTTGTTGGCCGCCATTTTGAATTTTGTATAACGCCACAGAGCTAATTGTATTCTACTTGTAATACTCTTTCATTTGATACCCATGTCGGGGGTCGGGGAGTAAAATTGCAAAATTCGGCCGCCATCTTGGAACCGCCATCTTGATTTTTTTACAAAATGGTCAGATTGCATTTTCACACGAACTATACATATGTGCAAAATTTCAAGTTGATCCGTTACCTGGAAGTGGGTCAAAATCAAGTGGCAAGATTTGTTTACATGAAACATACAACATACAACGTACAACATACAACATACAACATACAGGTCAAGCTAATATAAAGCGTATAAAAAAGCATGTATTGGATTGCAATGTTGAGCAAAAAACACGTAAAAAGAAAACTTTGGGTGAAAGATTGGCTATTAAAAAGGGAGTGCTATACCCATTTAAAGATATTGGCTGAAAGAGCATAAGTTTCATAAAAATTATTTTCTCATGAAATATACATACTTTTGATAACCTTTTGGTTTTAGTAACACTATATCTACATAAAACAACAAGGCACTTGTATGCAAAAAGCAATAACTCCCCAAGAAAAACTAGGAGCAGATTTGCGGTATTTTGTAACCTGACCTGACTGACTTTACTCAAAGTCATGATTGATGGTTGCATGGCGAAGAATCAAAATATCCAGATAATTGTCAATCAATTTCACGCAAACATCAGTCATCACTTTAGACGTTACGTTATCCGTCAGTCATAGAAATGCAAAACCTATCGTCTAATGGACCCCTTACTATGTTTGTTACAAAACGCAAATTATCGGCTCAATTTTATTCTCAACATGCGCAATCAACTCCCTTTTTAGCTGGCTCGAACTCTAGGTAGTTTTCTAAAGAGTCTGCCCACTATAACGTATCATACCATGACTGTAATGCTACTGGCGCATGCCAAAAAAATCCTTTCTATGAATTAATATGAAACAAGGGCCCTCTAGTCTAGACCGTTCCGTCACCGACCAACACCGCAGCGTCCCATAACCGGACCGTCAACAAATTTACGCCAAGAATATTTTGCTGGTGTCGATACGTTGCAGTGGGCATAGTAGTGCGTGTCGTGTTTCTTTTCGTGCATGATACGTTCAGTACGGACTCCGGGCAGTTGAAAATCGGGTCTAATATTGAAAATAATTTCCAACAAACCCAAATGACTACATGACAGTCAAAACAAAATTTAATAGAGGTTTAAATAGTCAAATCCTCTGGCAAGGACTATGGCTATTCAGCGGACATTTTGTTACCTATCTCGTTTTTTGGACGGGATTCCGTAATTTTTTTAATCCGTGAAATTAATTTCGGTATATTTTTCTCCCATCCCAAACACTATTCCTCGTAGTAATTTTTCTGAAAATCCAGTACTGCTCTTGAACTAATATGATTATGTTTAAACTTTCTCAACTGAATTAGAATTAAGCAATCATTTACGGAACATAAACTTGCCGAAGACACATATGTATGTATGTATATGCTCCGTTATATACCCTTTTGAGCATATTTCCAACCCCTCCGTAGTAAATCTAGAGTTTCCCCATAATAAAAAAATTTTACACACAATTAAATAGGAATGAAATAGAGGAAATCTAACTTAAGTGTTTTATGTAATTTCCCCCCCTTTTATTTCCAACTTAACCGCAGTTCAAAAAGAGCCCAGACCTGTATCCCCTTTGAAATTCGACTATAGCATGCCATTGGTAAAATCCCCCAGTAGGAAAGTATGGAATTCTTCTTCATAACACACTTGAAAGGGCAAAATACAACTTCCTGACGTTCCACAATACTCTCCAACTACTCATGCGACCGCATTTAATGGCAGGAAACCTTACCTAGAAATGTTTATCCTACTTTGGCTGGTAACTGTTAAAGGGATACCGTATATACTGTATTCCGACCACAATGCTGCAGTTCATAGAGCGGAAATAAAATTTCAGGAAGTTATTGCATTTCGTTCCTTTGTTGGATAAAGACGGAAAAATCCGAGGTATGGAGACTTATTGCATCCTTAAAGTTCTTGGTGCGCAACGGATTTCACTTTCATGCAGTAAAATTAATATTCTTTCTTCAAGTTGCTGGTGTTGGTGCTTTAATTTTATGTAAATTCAACTTGAGACAAATTTTTTTTAGAAAGGGGCTCAGCAGAAAGTAAAAAGAGAAGTTTGCAGGGAACTTCCTGTTAGTAACTTTTGATCTTCTTCTTCTTAAAGAGCACTACTGTCCTTGTAGAACTCCGGTCTCTTGAAGTCTCTTCTTCCAGTCATCTATACGTCTTGTTAGTCTTATTCAGTTAGTTATACGAAGTTTCCGTATAAATTCTAGCACGTCATCCATCCACCTATTTCTTGATCGTCCTACGCTCCCCTTTCCTGATGGTCTACATTGAAAATCCTGCCTAGCATTATTTCTTCTGAAGCTCGTACAACGTGTCGAAGCCATCGTTGTCTACTCAATTTAATGTATGCAACTATATTCATTTCGTCCGATATTTATTTCGGGCCTTTTGAAGTCTATTCTTCCAGTTCTTCTTCTAGAACGACCTCAGCAGACATCAGTCATCTCTACGATTCTTTAGGATGGTTCTCTCCGGTTACCATCACTGCGAAAATTTTCTGGCCACTACTAACTAGATTGAGATGATCAGTGCCCTCATAATCTTCATAAAACCTAGTAGTAGGGGAGCTGGCACTTGAAAAAATTAGTACAGTACAGATGTAATATTGATGCGCCAAAAATTCTTGGAAGGATGATTTTTCATAAATCGTTAATGGAGCATAAAAGAAGCTTAATTCTAAATTTGAGGGAAATTTCGAGTGGACGTTTTTTGGAAAACTCAAAAAAATTTTGAAAAGCGTTTTTCTCTGAATCTACGCATTTTAGAGAAAAGTTGTTTAAACAGAAAATGTAGAGGACATTGTTACCTACAATTTGTTTCATAGAGGTCAGGCTGTACAACTTCAAATACAGAAGCTAGGTGGCGCCAAAGTTTCCAAAAAAGTGTTTTTTCGGTTTTTGTCCCAGAATAAATGGTTTTTTTACAAAAGTGTAAATCAGTAAATTGTTCCTCTTAAAAATGTCTACAACATTTATTTAAACTTTTTTTCCCTCCGACTTACCGTTCCAAAGTTATAGCGTGCTGAAGTGTGAGAATTGTGCTCTGAAGATGGCACACAGGTTAATTTGAGTACAATCTTTTTACAAAAAAAACACACACTCATTTTACAAGAGCAAAGTTTTGACGCTTACACTCTCGAAAACTCGCATAGCAACTGAAAAATGGACGCTTCTTAGCAACAATAGCACCGTTAACTACACAGCGTAGCATTTACTGCCTATAACTTTGGAACGGTAAGTCGGAGGGAAAAAAAGTTTAAATAAATGTTGTAGACATTTTTAAGAGGAACAATTTACTGATTTACACTTTTGTAAAAAAAACCATTTATTCTGGGACAAAAACCGAAAAAACACTTTTTTGGAAACTTTGGCGCCACCTAGCTTCTGTATTTGAAGTTGTACAGCCTGACCTCTATGAAACAAATTGTAGGTAACAATGTCCTCTACATTTTTTGTTCAAACAACTTTTCTCTAAAATGCGTAGATTCAGAGAAAAACGCTTTTCAAATTTTTTTTGAGTTTTCCAAAAACCGTCCACTCGAAATTTCCCTCAAATTTAGAATTAAGCTTCTTTTATGCTCCATTAACGATTTATGAAAAATCATCCTTCCAAGAATTTTTGGGCGCATACCCCGATTTTCCATCCCAGCTGTACTGTACTAAATCGTTTGGTATATAAGCTTTTCAAGTAATTTCAAGCATTTTTTATAATATGACATTTTTGCGGGAAGTGGACCCATCTCGAGTTAGGGAGTTGTTACGTGCCGAATCTCGTTACGGCGATGCCGGTTAGCTCGGTGGTTGGGGGCAAGTGTATAGGGCTATCAAAACAAGGGCGCCACGTGGTCATTTTGGTCCACTAACCTAACAGGTGTGGGTCTTGAACCACGCACACACAAACATACTCAAACTGATTACACTCGCACGCGCCCACTCGCACAATAATAAAACACTATGAAATTATGATTGACTGGATTTTATGATTTTATTGTTATTATGAATAGTCAGAGTGCCCGACCACAAAAAAAAAATTTATACCTACTCTCTTAAAACTTTTTGTATGGATTAAGGACAACTAGTCTACCAACTTTTCCTCTGCCAAAATTCATGAAACCGCGGCTTTTTTCCTCCAGGTTGCTCGAAAGTCGACCTTTTTATGGTGCCCAAAAAATTTATACATACTGTTTTTTTACCAATCATAGCTGCATGAGATGGCGATGATACGCGCAAAATAAAACTTTCCGACAAAAATGTTGGACCGTTATGGGTGTCTACCACCCCAAACCTGCTAAATTATGGCAATTTATTAATAACCAGCTGATTTTTTCGGGATCGCTTAAGAAAAATATGTGGAATTACATGGTATATGTGTCCGACAAAATTTGTTTGCCGATTTCGTCGTCCGACGAGTCAAAGTCGTCTATTTCATGAAGGGAAAATATTTATAAATAACCTGTTTTTTCTTTTTTTTTCGTTTTATAATACAGAGACCAACATTCCATATACGTTGTCCGACAAAAAAACCTTGTCTTTAACGTGAAAAAAAGAACCAAAATTATGATTTTTTGCACACGGTTTCATAAAGATTATGTATAATACACTTCCAACGAAGTGTATTTATTATAAGTGTAATTTATACTATGCATCACTCGGTCGTCACATCAAAACGGTTTGTGGATGCAGGGTGCAGGATTACACTTATCATTCATTTTTATGTCTCTTTTTCGTATAACGATTATGATGCCTATGTTGTTGTACAATAAATGCGAATGAGAAGCGGGATTTCTCATAGTTTTCATAGCAGACCCCCGAAGACGATGTTATATTTGTGTTAGTGTGATGGATGGAAATGCAAACACCATTGAACGGACAGCGCTGAATAATCGTAGATAAATTCTGCTACCTCGGTAGTATTTTTACAGAAAATGGCCGTGCAGAATACATAAAGCAAGAAGCGCATATGCATGCCTGTCTCGTATATAGAGATCAGCGGAGATCTCAGTTAACACCAAATTGTAGCTGTTCAACTCCAACGTTAAATCAGTTTTTTTTGTACGGTTGCGAAACGCCATATATGTCAGTTAAATGTAAACGAGAGAGTCGAAATCGAACTTGAGAATTTATCAACATGAGCAAGCAAAAAGAAGGAGATACTTCACATTAACAATATTTATAAAAATCTTGGTGACCAGCTGTCAAGAGCCCTAGCTGTATGCCATATATTTTCTGGCAAGGATTATAACCCTACATTCTTCAGAAAAGGAAAAAAAGGCCGTTTGATATTGTAAAAAAAACAATAAAATTCAACGAGCCCTCATAGAAATTGTAGACTTATCTCCATCTGACATGTCTGTTTCCCACGAACTTTTTTGCATCATGGAGGATTTCGTCTGCAAATATATTCCTTAAAAACAAATGACGTGAACGTTGGGACGTTGGAAATCTTTGGAAAGACTTTCAGCTGTAACAAGCCAAATGATTCAGGGCCGATTCACAATGAACGCTTCCAGCCTCAAGCTTCAAGCTTCAAATTTTTTTTCTATAGTTTCAAGTTCATTTGAAGCTTGCAGCTTGTAGCTTTGAATGTGAATCATTGCACATAAATCCTATAATCCTAAATTTTTGAAGCTTGAAGCTTGAAGCGTTCTTTGTGAATCGGCCCTCAGTCTCCTCAGGTAGATTGAAAGGATTGGATGCTTCAAGTATGCCACCAACGAACAACGAAAGAGGAGCTCCTACAACAACTAAAGAGAACTATCTACATTAGTAGTGTGTGGTGTAATGCCCACATGAGATCTCCGACGACTTTGATGCTTGTACCGTGAATCGTTTATTTTCTAAATTAAAAAAAAATTGAAAACCAATTAATATTAATCAGTCAGTCCTTTTGTAATGGCCTACAAACGGAAGAAACTGCTCCGGAAATAGAAAACATAATAACACGGTTTTGAGAGTGGGGCCGGGCCACTCATATAACATCAATGACTACATTTAATGTCCATATTATAAAAATTTTATGTTTTTTTGTCGGACTGTGGAGTAGCCGCGATTTACGTGTCCGACATTTGCATCACACCGGCATATAACACCGTTTTTGTCCGACGGTTATGTATAAATTTTTTCCCTTCATGAAATAGACGACTTTGACTCGTCGGACGACGAAATCGGCAACCAAATTTTTTCGGACACATATACCATGTAATTCCACATATTTTTCTTAAGCGATCCTGAAAAAATCAGCTGGTTATTAATAAATTTTTGGATGCCCATAATTTAGCAGGTTTGGGGTGGTAGACACCCTTAACGGTCCAACATTTTTGTCGGACGAGTGGCTATGATTGGTAAAAAAACAGTATATCTATAAATTTTTTAGGCACCATAAAAAAGTCGACTTTCGAGCAACCTGGAGGAAAAAAGCCGCAGAGGAAAAGTTGGTAGACTAGTTGTCCTTAATCCATACAAAAAGTTTTAAGAGAGTATGTATAAATTTTTTTTTGTGGTCGGGCACTCTGACTAGAAACGTATGTATTTAAAGAAAAGGAAATAATAAAATAAAGCCCGTGGATAAGAGAAGGAAAAAAAATATAAAAGGAAAACACTGATTCAAATATAACCCAATTTAACAATTTAAATATGATATATTAGTTACCGGAATGCACAACGGTTCTTAACTTATTCCTCCACGGCGCTGGGTTTCCCGCTGATCCTTGATGACCTCTTTCTACACGATGACCTCGAACTTCAAAACTAAGTTTTAAACTTTAACCTTACAACTTGCTCCGGGGCCCTGTTTATATTGGGAAATGCCCACTATTTCCAGGATTCCAGTCTGTATTCCAATCGGTTTCAACCGATTTGGAATCGGAAATATATTATTAATAATTATTTTTTAAATTTTTAGTTTAAAATGAATCCTGGGTCCTGGGCATTCCCTTTCCACTTCCGGAAAAATTCTCGGGGCTCGGGCTCGCCTGAATTTTTGGTTGCAAGGCCCGGCTTGACAACCCTCGGCCACATTTTCGGAATTTCCGGAGTGGATAATTATGTTAAATTAATTACCCGTTCGAGCACGCCCTGTGTGCTGCTCAATCCTTCCGTTCCCTTTCAGATTTTTGAATATGAAGTTCGGCAAGAAATTCTCATCCGCATGAGAAGGAGGTTAGGATTCTCGGGAACACCGTGCGCCGTGTTTACAAGTGTCCTACTAATTAACAACCTAGGTAAGTCTAAATTTATTGTAATTTTCCATTGGTTTCATCATCTTTTCTTCATTTTTAGGGACCGCGACCAAATTGGGTGCTCATTAATGGAGAAGGCTTCCTTCAACGGTTGTATCCTTGGACATACTATTGAGGCACGACTGGCCTCGACAAGAGCCATACGCTACGGAACAAGGCAAGCTTCCTGGTGACCTTTGACCTCTAATATATCAAGACGCGGACACGAGATTATATGAGATTTTTGACAGTTCATTTAGAATGCCAAAACAAAGGTTCATACAAATTTTCAGCTTATTACCTCTCATTTCGAGGTTGTCGGAGGTTGGGTGTCGAGGTTGGGTGTCGTTAAATAAAACAATACTTTCTGGCTAAATTCATGATTACTTTTGTCCTAGTACATAATTCAAAATACTCGGCATGTATCCCTGATCGCCCTCAACTAACAACTGATGCCGCGGCTGACTCTGATAACAGGCTTACGGTTTATCAATTCATATACTACATTCTAAGTCAAGTAGTCAATTTCAAAAAGGCGGGACCGCGTCTACAAAGCCGACATGACTTGATAGAACTCTGAACAAAAATTGGCTTATTCGTACAACATCCAACAAATCTGAACGTGCTATTTTTGCCGTAAATTTAATTCTGAACATCTAAATAAAAGAAATTCATTAATTGAAAAGGTGAAAATTTATCTCATTTTGTTCAACACTACTTCTCCAAATACAGCTAATCTATTTATTTTCGTGCTTTCTTTGGAAAAAGCCAGCGTAGATTATGTTAAGTATTCCTGTGCGTATAGGATCTACAACCTTTTCAAACAGGACTTTATTAGCATAATCATTTCTCAAACAGTGCTTGAAGAATATTTGCCGAAAAACACGATGTAGCTGGACTTACAACGGATCCTATCAGATGCATGTTTCTAAAACGGCCACACCACTGTGACCAATTTATATCGACCCATAGTAACAGCGTTTCCATTTTCATTGTTCGTGTTCTTGGCTCTTTCCTCCATAGACCCAATTTTCCTCAGGCAATTGCCTAATTATTTTGCTTAAGCTATAGAGAAATGCATTTCCACACAACATGTTAGTTACTTAACCGCTACATGTTTCTGCTGTAGTGCTTTAACTTATAGAGCGAAAGGGGCACCAGTTAGATTGAATGTAATTAAAATTTAAATTCTCTTTCAACAAACAAAACTCTCCGTGGCACAATTTAAAAATATAAATAAAATGTTTCCAAATTGATTTCCATTCCATTAGACATTTCTTTCCCTAATTTTTTGATATCCTACTTCTATAATGCCCTAAAGACCACAGATTTACTGATCCTCAATCAAGCAAAACCGGAAAGCAAGATGACCATTCAGGATGTGTATCTCATTTAACACCCTCATAATCATTGGACATGTTTCCCAGAAACATGCCAAAACGCATTCCGTTCAACAGAGAAAATTTCAAAATCAGCTCCTGTCGGCCGGAAAATCCCGGGATGAACAGGATGAAGGAAAGGGAGTGGCCAGAGACAGAGTCAATCCAGTCCCAACAGGACACGAGAGAAGAAATAAATTGCGATGTCATTGGAAGTAATTTTGATGTATCACCTATAAAGGCTCAAATCCCCAGACAGAATGGGATAACCAAAGATATCAAGGATAGCAAAGGATACAACTCCGGATAGGACTAGCATTTTGAGATGTTCCACGAAGCCTATTCCAGTTTTGGTGGCGATGTCACGTGCCTTTAAGTCCCGGTGGTTGATAGGAAATTTGCGAAAGGAAAAAAAAACTAAAAACCCAATACGTTTCCCTCTAACTAACCAGAGCCAAGCGTTCACTGCTTTTGATATCAGTTGAAAAAGAAAAAAACTTTTTCCCCAGTGATGAAGGAAAAATCATTTTTGGGTGTGGGAGTTCGATAAATCAGTGACAGATCCAGTATTTGAAGGTACATGACAACTTTTCCTTGTTGTCTGGATTTTCAGGGGGTGCTTTCTGGCCCAAAATGAAAGAAATCTGCCACCAAGATTGGCGAGTGATAAGGCATGAAATTCTACACGCAAAACCAAACACGCACAGGGGATTGCGTGTTAATCTCTACAGGAGGAGAGCCCCATTCTCGCAAATCAATCAACGAAATAAATTTGCTGCCTTTAAATGAAAAAAAAAATTAGAAAAAAAAGTCCGGAATTTTATGAGATATTTCAATTATACACGTCATGGCCCAAGAGTGTTGGAGCAGGGATCAAATTAGATGTCTTTAAAGGAAAATTATGTTTACCAGGAATTTAAAAAAAATCTATTTAACATTTTCATTCCTGATGCCGACTGTAGTATGGGTAAAAAGGTACAGTGCCAGAGATTTGTTAATAAGATTAAAATTTAATAAATGGTAATTGAAAACGATTTTTTTCGTTTGATAAAAAATTAATAACCTCTCGAAAATCCGTCCTGCTTCCGATGAATATAATTATGTATGTTAATCAATGAAACTTGTTCATTCGTCACAATAAGAGCTATTTTGGGAGTTAATAACTGTGTGATGAGTAATGGATAACTCGTATTTTTAAATTTAATTTAATTTATGTAGAAAATTTTAATTACATTAATATTTTTTATTATTTCCATATCAAATATGCACATATCAATTTACTAAATATATTGATGAATGATGTGAAAGTATGTACATTGTGTGATTGTACATTAATATTCAAGTAATTGTGTTAAAAAAACATTAAATTTCAACTTGCTACGTGTATTTTAAGGGATAATAAAGTAGATTGTTAGTTAATATTATTTGTGTTAAATTTTTGCTTCATAAGTCTTAGGCTGTGGTGATAAGGTGCGCGGCGCGTATTTTGTGGCTCCGCAGACTCAATTTAACGTCCGGGTTGATACGTTGTCTGACACCCTGGCTTCTGTTGTGACTAATTCGGGTTCCTTGATTGATAAAATTCGGGAAATTTCTTCCACGACTTACATTAGGCGATCCCTATCCTGCCGCTACTTCTTCTTCCTGCACTTTTAACTCCTCGACCTCTATCCATCCTTTATTGGACGACATAAAAAGAAATACCAAGCGCGTTAGGGCTGATATTGAATCGCTGTCATCAGCAGCGGTGTAAAATCACAATGCCCTGAGCCCTTTGTCCTTAAGATTGGAGAGCATCTTGGATGTGAAAAACACCTCCTCAAACACCTCCTCAATGGCGGCAGCATCTGAAAGCGCCTCGCAGGTTGGTGAGCAGCTTCTGTCTTCACCCTGCTCCATGGCTGCTTCTCTCACTGACAATGCTCTCTTGCAACAGGTGGCCGCTAATCCAATTGCGCCTAGTATTAATGCAAAAGTAAAAGTCGCAGGAAGAATAGAAATCTTCAAGCCACCATTGGGAATGGTGTCACCTTGAGTTCCCTGCCCCGTGTTCCAGAGACAGAGTCGATCTCTAGGCCGGGCTCGGTATCAACCTCTTCGCCTCTAATAGTGGTCAATTCCCCGGTCACTGAAGTTACGGTTCCTCTGGAATCGTGCACCCCTCTGGTGACGATACCGAGACCTTTAAATATCTTCATCTCGCGATTCTCTCCTGAAGCTAAGACGGAGACTATCGATGAATTTTTAAGGATGAAATCTATAGACCCTGGAACGGTTTTGTGCAGAAAACTCAGCAAGGTTTCCAAGCCTGTTGCTTCATTTGTTTTGTCTGCACCGCCTGATATTGTCGAGACTCTCTTAGACCCTGGTTTCTGGCCTGCAGGTGCAGGTACCAAGCTTTTTGTTCCGCGTACCCGTACTCGAACCCATCATTCAAACGCTTCCACTCCGAGCGCTCCGCAGATGCAAAAAAACTCGACACGCTTTCCCTCTACTGCCAGAACGTAAGGGGGACCAGGTCTAAAACTAACGACATCCTTCAGGCATCGACGGCCAGCGGGTTCGATGTCATTGCATTCACGGAAACCCTGCTCCATGAAAGCATTCCTAATGCCGAACTCTTCGATTCCTCCTACCAAGTATTTCGGAGGGATCGTTTCACTGACTTGGAAGCTCGTGGGGGTGGCGTACTGCTAGCTTGCAGTAGTCATCTTAATTGTAACCCAATTTCGCTTCCTAGTTTCTCTAACCACTTTGGCATTGAGCTTGTCGCTCTCAAAATTTCCTTTTCGAAATCTAATCTCTTCCTGCTGTGCTGCTATATCCCACCAGATATGACAAGCACACTTGACGATGGAGGTAAAAACCTCTATGATATTCTCATCTCTTGTATTGATCATATCCAGAATATGATGAACACCGGCGATGAGCTACTGCTTCTAGGCGATTTCAACTTACCCAATATTCAGTGGGTATATGTCGAAGATGACGATAACTACCTCCCTGAAGGGAACCTTAATCTTAAAGAATCCTGTTTTCTCAATTCCCTATTCTCACTCGCCTTGAATCAAATGAGTGGGGTGACTAATGTGTTGGGGAGGCAGTTGGATCTTGTATTTTTTACGGACTCAGTCAACATTACTGTTGAACCCAGTCCTATAGTCATGTCGTCTGTTGACAATTACCATCCTCCTCTCTTGCTCAATTATTGCTTCAATTCCGAAAATAATCCTTGTCCGGAGGTGTATTGCCGGATTCATCGTTGCGGATAAGTCGCGCCGCACAAATTTCCCAAAAAGAGAATCGGCTGAACTACGAATCATTGTTGCGATAAAATGTGCCGCGGATTTTGGATGGTATGACATAATTTGTATAAGCTGTCAAAGTTTTGTTAGTAAAATAAATGGTGCTTGCAGTTGTGTATCAAAATTTTAATGTTTCCAAATAAATACAAACTAGAAAATATTTCATTTGCAATAACTTCATTTAATTACCTACCTTTTCCCCATATATTTTCCATTTTATTTTCTTTACAAATTTTTTATGCAAACAAAATTTCATTAAATCGCATTCATTGTCATAAAACATATGATTTTCTCGACAATTTTAAAAAAACCGCCGCACAAAAGTTGAAGTTGGTTCAACTTTTGTTTCAGAGAGGTAAAAAAATTCCAAAAATATCCCAAAATTTATAAATGCTCAATTTTTCATACAAAAAGTATGCGCGCGAATAAGTGCAGCACAACTCATCCGCAACGATGAATCCGGCATATCTCATGCCATTAACTTCAGGCCGATGTTACAATTGGGGCTTTGACTTTACTTTGACTTAACTTCGGGCTTTGATAACATGTAATGTCATTAAAGCAGATTAAATAAAAGCTTCGACTGAACTTTGTCTGCGACTGTATTTCGACTGCAGTCCGGCTTTAAGAAAATTCAAAGTTTCGTCCGCCTGCAGCCAACTTCACTTTATCTGAAAAAACTGAAAACAACTTTTTTAAAGGGAAAGGAACGGTTTTGAATTCCGATTATTTTTTATAGACTGCGAACAAAATTAAAAAAAATTCCAATTCCTTTTCAGACATTTTAAAATTTTGATTTTTCTACTTTGCTTCTGCTTTGAAAAGAAACAGCTGATTGCAGTCAAAGCTACAATTTAATTTTGAAGTCGAAGTCTCCGGGGACTTTCTTTGCAGTCGGAGTTGAAGTCGAAGCCAAAGCCTCAATTGTAACACGGCCCTCAAAAAGCTTAATTTTAGTGAGCTGTCATCTAAGCTTGCCTTGATTAATTTCAACAGCGCTAATGAGTTGGATGACGAAGTGGCACGATTTTATGGGGTACTATACGAAGCCCTGGTTTCTTGTGTACCTTATGAGCCTCAAAAATTACCCAGTTCATCTCCACCTTATTTCAATAATGAGCTCAAGCATTTGAAAAATCAGAAGAAAAGACTATGGAAAACCTATTTAAAGAGAAAGGTCACTCCAAATCTCAATTTGTTTTTATAAATTACTATAACCGATTTCGTTCACTCTCTTCTGCTCTGTATCGAGAATATCTTAGCTGTATGCGCGATAAATTGTTTACTGAACCTAGAAATTTCTTTAAATTCGTCAACTCTAAGAAAAAGGTTGATAACTACCCTAATGCCATGCAGCACACGGACTTGTCTAGTAGTGAGTCGCCTGCTATTTGCAACATGTTTGCCTCATTCTTTCGTCAATCTTTCTCACCTTCTGACTTTCAGCCTAATGACAATAATTTCCACCACATATTTACTAACCGTGAGGCTAATATTTTGCCTCTCTCAATTATCAGTGCTGATATCACGAAACATATTAATGAACTCCCATTTGACTTCACCTCTGGCCCCGATGGTATACCTCCTGCTGTCCTTAAGTCCTGTGCAGAGGTTCTCCAGTCTCCGCTCCTCTGAAACCCCTCTTTCAAAAATCCCTTGATAAAGGGTACTTCCCTACTCTTTGGAAGAATTCGTTCATAATCCCTATTCACAAGAGTCATAGCAAGAACGAAATATCGAATTATAGACCAGTTGCGAAGTGGTCTGTCATTCCGAAACTCTTAGAATCGATTATCTATTCTGCAATCGCGCCTATCTGCAGGAGGTTGGTATCAACGAACCAACATGGCTTTCTTGCAGCTCGTTCCAAAACCACAAATCCTGTTGAGTTCACTTCTCATGCTGTCGAGGGCTTCGTTTCCGGTTGCCAGACTGATTGTGTTTACACTGATTTTAGTAAGGCATTTGACAAGCTCTCCCACTCCATTATACTTCTTAAATTAAGGATGTTAGGCTTTCCACCAGCCCTTCTAGCATGGTTCCAGTCTTACTTAGCTGACAGGACCTACCAAGTTATTTTTCGTGGGTCCAAATCAGTAACCATTGAGGGTCATCCGGTGTTCCTCAAGGAAGTCATCTTGGTCCCCTGCTCTTTATTCTATCAATTGATGACATTGTTCCCTTGCTAAGACACTGTAAAATCTTGATTTACGCTGATGACATCAAATTGTATCGTCACATAAAGAGTATCGAGGATTGCAAACTTTTGCAAGCTGACCTTGACAACTTTTAATCTTGGTGTGCGAACAACAACCTGGTTCTCAATATTAGTAAATGTGAAACCATGACTTTTGGGAGAAGTCGTAGTCCTAATTTTTAACTATACCTAAAAAAAGGTGCAAAACGGCCGCTAGCCGCGAAATTATGCAGAATTCGAAAAAACAGTGCAAACAAAATTTGTAGGAAATTTTATGCTCTACAACTTGCTCTTTTGATATTTTCACCAAAATGCATAGTTTCTCCTCAAAATAGAGAAAAAGGCGGAAAATGGCGAAAAAACGCCTATTAAATATAGCCTTGAACATATTTCGTTAGGCAACCCATCACCGTTACTTTTGTTAGCATATTATTTATCATGAAAAAAAATTTCATTCGGTTACTCGATCGGTGAAGGTCGCTCTTCTACCTACCTTAGACTATTTGTAAACATCTCCTTTGTAGGAATGCACTATATCGATCATAAGCGAGTTCATACTCCGACTCGCAGTTGGCCCATTTTTCGGGTGGCTGTGCCCACAACCTTTTCTGGGGGCTGGATTCGCGCCTGACTGGAGACACAATATTGAGGAAACAGTTAGAAGGGCTTACATAGCTCTCTACTCATGCAAGAAACTGCTTGAGAAAAAAGGGGACTTAATGCAAGGTTTACATCCGCCCACTTCAGACGGCCGCCACGGATCTAACGGTGTATTAAGCATACTATATTGCTTACTGTATTCTACTTATAATAACTTTTCATTTGATACCCATGTCGAGGGGAATGTAAAGAAAATATTAATGCGTCCTCTTGAGACGGCCGCCATGGATCTAATGGTATATTGAGTATGCTATATTGCATTGTCATCATAGCTAAAGCTGGGTGTATTTCACCATGATCGGATAACCGGAAGCATTCAAAAATTCGATTGCAAAATTTGTACCCAGAAAATGTTAATCCCCCCCCCCCTTTTGAGACAGCCGCCATGGATCTAACGGTATATTGAGTATACTATACTGCATTGTTGCTGTTTGCAAAATTTCAGCATGATCGGATAACCGGAAGTATTCGAAAAATCTATTGCAAAATTTGTTCCATGAAGAAAATAGTAATCCGTCCTTTTGAGACGGCCGGCCTGGATCTAACGGTATATTGAGTACACTATATTGCATTTTCATCGGAGTTTAAGCTGTGTGCAAAATTTCAACTTGATCGGATAAGCGAAAGTATTCAAAAAATCGATTGCAAAATTTGTACCGGTCAAACAGACAGACAAGAAAGCGAGTTAATAAAAACGTTTTAAAATGAATTGGCTTTTTTCATAATTTTTAGTACTGGTATCTCTTATAATAGATCAATAGTAGTCACCCAACAAATTTTGATCCCAATACCGCTGATAATTTCGTAAGAATCTTTTTAAATCTTGATGAAAACGTTCACCTTAAATTGGCAAGGTTTTCAGGAAAGAAGTCGAGGTGCGAATGTAAAAACTTAATTTTTAGAGATATATTTACGCCCATCTGATAAAAATAATGCAACAAATCAGTCATTAATTGTTGGTAATTATCATTTTTTTATTGCCTATAAGCTCTCGAATGACGAGAGATTTTATATATTTGAAAGACAATTTTCAAACTTCCTATCCTTCATAATTTTTGTAATTTGTGGCCCGATAAAAATAAATCCTTTAAGTTTTGCTTCAGAAATACTTGAAAAGTTTTTTGAATAACCTTCAAATATGATTTCAATCCTTCATAAATTACATCGCAAACATCCATTACAAATAAAGAAATCGTACTTTTTGACACACGGCTCAAATGTTCCAATGTACCAAAGGAATCACCAGTGGCCAAGTATCGTAAAGTTATTTGTCGCAGGAATAGCTTCTCTTTAAAAAGTATCTTTCTCTCTAATTCTATCTTTATTTTTAAAAAAATAATTCATCAAACTGTTTTTCATTCAGCCGAAAGATGGTGTTTAAAGTTTTGCTGTCTTTATTTTTTAGTTCCTCCTTTATAATTTTCTCTTTCATTTCTTCTTGAAAGAAAATCTCTCACCTAAACCCTTCTTTCATATTTCATTTCCTTTTCTTATATATCCACTTCATATAATCTATTAATTTATTTTGTAACAAAATAAATCCTCTTTTTTTTGATATTTTTCTTGGAGCCATTTTCTGTTCTACTACTACTACAACTGAAGGTGTAAACACTTCCTATTAAAATAATATATTTTATAACAGCGAAAGTGCCTAGAACCAAGGGCGTCGCCAGCCAATCGGCCAGAGGGAATTTTGGTAAAAAAATATTAATTAATAAGGCAGCAACCAGCCATTTCGTGAAATGCCTAAAATAATGCGGTGACTACGATTTTTCGGAGCTCGTTCATCTAAAAAAAAAGTTTACGTTCTGCTAACAGTTTTTGTGCTTTTAATCGTTCGATTTTATTTTTCGACAAATATTATTTTGTTTTTAACCTATAACGACTTCATTTTTTAGTCTAAAATTGGAATTTACCTTAAAACAGCTACCATTTTGTTATAAATCAAAATTCTTCTTAAATCAACGATTAAAAGCACAAAAACTCTTAGCAGAACCTAATATTTTTTTTAGATTAACGAACTCCGAAAAATCGTGCTCACCGCATATTTTAGACATTTCACGAAATGGCTGGTTGCTGCCTTATTAATTAATATTTGTATTATATGTCAGAAAATGTTGTTAAATAGTTGTGTTATTAAATTATAAAAAAAAATTTTGACTAAAGTAAACAGTCGCTTCAAAAAATAATTTAAAAAAAAATTTTTTTTCGCCTACAAAAGTTATGCACGCCCTTAAGAATCAAACAGTTTCGGGTTTAGATTTTGTGCATTTAACGCTTCTTCTGTTTTAAAAGTAAACATTAAATACTTTATCGTTTAGAAATAAAACACTAGAGCGTTTTATTTCTAAACACCTGCTAAACACTTGGATTTGCAGTGAAGTTCTCCTTAAAAACTCTGATAGTTTTGTGTTTTTCGCTCCCCCTTGTTTCGCAGATCTTGGAAATATTAGATATTAACTTTCTTTTCAAAACTGATTTACGAAAAAAATTAATAATATCTTTAGGGGTTCCCACGGTGTTCCGAATTTCAGGCAGAGTATTGAGATCATTGATTAAAAGATTAAGTTTGTGCGAAGAGCAATGAAACAACAAAGCGTTTGTGTATTTTTTGCGCAAAATTGCTCGCAAACCACCCTCTTTTCCGGACATCGTCGAACAACCGTCAAATCCCAAACCAACAGATTTCTCTGGATTAAGATCTTCTTTGTCAAAAAGTCATCGATAGTCTGTGCAATACATTTCGCATCCAGAGCTTTCAGCTCAACAAATCCGACGAACAATTCCTGAACTTCGTTGGTTCCTCATAGAAATATCGTAGTCTAATTGATAATTGTTCAGTTCCAGAAATGTCAGCTGTCTCGTCTGCTAATATACTATATGCTTTTTTACTAATTTTCTGATGTCCATATTATGTTCCTAACAACCTTTGAACTGCCTGGTTTGGAAACATATGAACTGATTCTTTTCTTTTATATTACTATCTAACACTCGCTAACGAATATGAAAGCTCAGCACTGAACCGAACTGTCGCGAGTCGCTTACATCTACCTTCGCCATCCGTAGCAAGCTTGACCCTTTGTCTGCTTTTACACGAGCCACTATCCAATTATCAAAGAATGGCTGTAATCGTTAATTCTGTTTTGACTCGTTAATTATCACTATCTTGTCTATAAACCACGTATATTTTCACACAATTTTTGATGTCATTTGACTAGATTTTTTCCAATTCCTAGGGGGGGGGCTGCCCTCCCTGCCCCCCTTGGCGACGCCTTTGCCTAGATCCTAGAACATTCATTTACACAGTAACTTACGCAAGTTACTTGTATAACAGAACTGGCGTATTGTAAACGTTACTTTTACGTTACGTTTATGTTACGTTAAAGTAGAGACACATGAAAGTGACTTTCATGAAAGTACTGGCAAAATATAAACCTGGCATAGTAGTAATACAGCAGATATTGTTCCCATTGATCGAATAAATTTATTACTGAAGAAATCGTATGTAAAAGTTTGAAAGTCAGAGGAACCGTGACCTCTAACATTCTACGAAATACGTGTTAAAGAATTATTTTTATTATATGGATACACTGAAAATCTCAGGTTTTGAAAGTGTTTTATTTCAAAACGCTTAAAACGTTTTATTTTGACGTCACCCATTTGATTAACATTGCAGACATTTTTTAAACGTTTTAAAAGGGTCGACAATGTTAATTAAATGGCTGACGTCAAAATACAACGTTTTAAGCGTTTTGAAATAAAACACTTTTAAAAGCTCAGAATTGCAGAGTATCAACACTCTACACAAAGTAAAGGCGAATATACAAATAATTAATCAAAATTCCATCTCCATCAAAATTCTATCCTACAAATTAAAAATAGTCATGGACTACCAACTAAGACAGCACTAATAACCCATCCAATTTCTGGTCGCTTCTCTTTTATCGGAAATCGTATTGGTTCGTAATAAATAAGCATTAAAACTTCTAAAAGCGACATCACGTACGCCTTATTTATCCGATATAAAAGCGTTTATCTTTTAATATTTTGAATACACTTTATTCTGTTTATATCGTAAACCCCAGATCTGAACAAAACATGGAGTAAAAAGCGAACTCCAAGACGCCAACAAAGTCAATAAAAATTCCATGGATCCTGAATACTCTCACGTATCGCTCCTAAGTCCTTGAAAGAAAAATACTCTGAAACATTGAAAAACGTTTCGGTATTTGATTAAATTTATTTTAAACGAATTAATCTCAAATGTCAAGACTAAGCTCAAAACTCGGTTCAATATGTGCTAAACGAGTGAAAGAATGTTGATTTTTTTTGTGTTACACAAAAACTAGAAAAGTCCACCAAACACTTCTATAATAATTTTACTCAAATCCTTGCATGAAGGACTTTTAATTAATATCTGAAAGGGCACGCTCCCACAATATGTGCTCTTTGTCCACTTATAGAACGAATCCTGGTTCGTTGGTTAATTAGTTTCCAATCCGGATGAATTTTTTGCAGCATTCAACCGCAAATTATGACTGTATGATGAAACATCTATCTCCGACTTTATGGACCACATAGAACTTCAATATAATCCGTATTGGCAATTTTTATCGTTTTCAGTTCAATATATATTGTATATGTTTTTCTAGCTTTTTATCCTGATGCACTCATTTCATGGGTAAAACTTCAATTGCTTCTCTGAACGAAATGTCAGTTCCACCACAAAAGGATTGGTCGGATGCCAGGAAGATTCAGTATGGTGGTTATTTCATGAAATGAACATGAAGTTTGTAACCACAATTTTCGATGGTTTGAAGGATAGTAAAGTGAATTCCGGCCGGATGGAAAATAGATTAAAAAGGAATAGGGCTAGGCTGAAAAAATATTAAAATTATTCTTCAACCACATTTCAATTGAGTCGGAGTTTTTATAACATTTATATTTTTTCATCGTTATTTTATCCTTTACTCTTTTCTGTGGTAACTGACTTGTTTGCGTTGTAATTTTTTTAAATATTTAACTTTGCACGTTTTTTTGCTTGTTAGTAGTCTTCCAACGAGGGTAACCAAAATTAGTATATTTTTGCTGTAACAAAAAAAAAATTAAAAATATATTGCAGTAAGGTTGAATTGGTGGTCAGTCATCAGCGGAATAGGGGGAATAACATGTAGCATAACATGCACGTGTCGTAACTATTCCGGACTGATGGAAGTGCTATCATAACTTCCTAGCGGTGGCCACTGGTAACTATCCTATGAGAGAGGATAGGCTAACATGATCGGGCTAGTCCCTTCCAAGTAAGGCTGGCGTGAGGCTAATAACCTCACCCGGAAAAAAAACATTATTACGGAACGAGCAACATGCCTCGGATACTGGAAAAAACGACGACGACCACGGCAAGGAAAAAGGCAAAATGATTTAAGAATTTTCTCATGAAACGTACGTATGAAACTCTGCACAGAACTCGAGCTGCACAACATCTGGCCGATACCCTGTCGACAAAGCTGACATTACCGCCATTCAGGAGATGCGATGGACAGGGAATGGTGTTTTGCAAAAACCTGATTATGACGTATATTAGAGCTGTCATACGAAACACCATGTGCTCGGGGTAGGTTTTATGGTCAGCAAAAGGATGAAGCCTACCATTATCGGCTTCAAAGCAATAAACGAAAGGCTATGTACCCTTCGTGTGCGAGGCAAATTTAAGAACATCAGCCTCATAAACGTTCACGCACCTACAGAAGAGTCTCCGGACGATGAAAAAGAAGAATGTTGAACGGGAACTTAATGCCTGCCCCAGATATGATGTAAAAATCATACTGGGAGACCTGAACGCCAAAGTAGGCCGGGAGCCCGTATACAGGCAATATGTCGGCAACCACAGCTTGCATGAGAACACTAATGACAATAGACAGCGAGTTATAGACATTGCAGCAAGTAAGAACTTGGTCGTTGCAAGTACCAGATTTGCGCGTAAAGATATCCATAAAGCCACCTGGATATCTCCTGATGGAGCGACTCGCAATCAAATATACCATGTGTTGATAGACCGCCGCCAGCTTTCGGGTCTGATGACGGTACGAACGTACCGAGGTGCCAACTTCGACTCGGATCACTTTCTTGTTGGTATGATGCTCCGAGAGCGCATTACAACGCTGAAAAGCTTTGTATCCGCTGATCAGGCTCGAATCAACACAGCTGCACTACGTAACGAAATGGCCAGAAACAGCTACGGTCAGGCTTTAGAACTCGCGCTCAGAATAGTAAGTCCTGGGCTAAGCTTGGTGGTGACAGCGTAGCATTATCGTCAGATATTGGTGGAGCCTCCAAATCCTCAGTTAGCTCGCCATTTAGCAATTCATGAAAGTGCTCTTCCCATCGCTCCAAGATGCCTTGAGGATCGGTGATCAGATTCCCTTCTTTGTCCTTGCAGTATGTGCAACGAGGTGTGAATTGCGTCATACCGCGTACTCTTCGGTAGAACTCCCGCGCCTGGTGCGGCCGCCGCTCTCTGTACTGTTCTAGTTCACAAACGAGATTTTTCTCCCAGGCTTCCTTTTTTCGTTTGTGAATTCTCTTTTCTTCTTTTCTGAGCTCTTTATATTTCTCTTCGCGTGCTCGTGTTCTCTGAGACTGCTGCATTGCTCGATACGCAGCATTCTTACGTTCAGTTGCCAGCTTGCATTCATTATCGAACCAGTCGTTCCGATCTCTACGACTTCTGCCTAAGATGGATTCAGCAGTACTAATGACAGTATTTTTAAGGTGGGTCCAGCTCTCGTCGACGCCCGGCATCTCATCCCCAGGACTTGCTCTTCTGAGCGCGAGTTCTAACGCCTGACCGTAGCTGTTTCTGGCCATTTCGTTGCGTAGTGCAGCTGTGTTGATTCGAGCCTGATCAGCGGATACAAAGCTTTTCAGCGTTGTAATGCGCTCTCGGAGCACCATACCAACAAGATAGTGATCTGAGTCGAAGTTGGCACCTCGGTACGTTCGTACCGTCATCAGACCCGAAAGGTGGCGGCGGTCTATCAACACATGGTCTATTTGATTGCGAGTCGCCCCATCAGGAGATATCCAGGTGGCTTTATGGATATCTTTACGCGCAAATCTGGTACTTGCAACGACCAAGTTCTTACTTGCTGCCATCTCTATAACTCGCTGCCCATTGTCATTAGTGTTCTCATGCAAGCTGTGGGTGCCGACATATTGCCTGTATACGGGCTCCCGGCCTACTTTGGCGTTCAGGTCTCCCAATATGATTTTTACATCATATCTGGGGCAGGCATTAAGTTCCCGTTCAACTACTTCGAAGAATTCTTCTTTTTCATCGTCCGGGGACTCTTCTGTAGGTGCGTGAACGTTTATGAGGCTGATGTTCTTAAATTTGCCTCGCACACGAAGGGTACATAGCCTTTCGTTTATTGCTTTAAAGCCGATAATGGTAGGCTTCATCCTTTTGCTGACCATAAAACCTACCCCGAGCACATGGTGTTTCGTATGACAGCTGTAATATACGTCATAATCAGGTTTTTGCAAAACACCATTCCCTGTCCATCGCATCTCCTGAATGGCGGTAATGTCAGCTTTATATGTTGACAGGGTATCGGCCAGGTGTTGTGTAGCTCGAGTTCTGTACAGAGTTCGTACGTTCCATGAGAAAATTCTTAAATCATTTTGCCTTTTTCGTTGCCGTGGTCGTCGTCGTTTTTTCCAGTATCCGAGGCATGTTGCTCGTTCCGTAATGTTTGTTTTTTACGGGTGAGGTTATTAGCCTCACGCCAACCTTTCTTGGAAGGGACTAGCCCGATCATGTTAGCCTATCCTCTCTCATAGGATAGTTACCAGTGGCCACCGCTAGGAGGTTATGATCGCACTTCCATCAGTCCGGAATAGTTACGGCACGTGCATGTTATGCTACATGTTATTCCCCCTATTCCGCTGATGACTGACCACCAAATTCTTAGACTACGAAGATAAAAAAACTAAAAGGCATCCTCTGCCCCGTACATAAAAAAGGAGATATCACAACGTGCAGCAATTACCGTGGTATAACGTTGTTGAGTACCGCGTATAAGATATTCTCCGCCATCCTACAAAACAGGATGGCCCCATACGCTGGAAACGTCGTAGGCCAATACCAGTGTGGCTTCAGCTCAGGCAAATCAACAACCGATCAGATTTTTACTTTGAGGCAGGCTATGGAAAAATGTCTAGAGTTTCAAAACTCAATCCAACACCTCTTCATAAACTTTAAAGCCGCCTATGATAGCATAGCCAGTAGAGTAAAACTCTACAAAGTCATGAGAGAATTCGGCATTCCCAACAAGCTGACAAGACTCTGTAGGTTGACCATGACCAATGCGACAAGGCAAGTAAAGTTATCCGGAACACTGTCCAGACCAATCAACATCTATAATGGACTCCGACAAGGGGACGGTCTGGCCTGCCTCCTTTTGAACATGGCGTTGGAGAAAGTGATCCGAGATCCGGGCATGACATCAAGGAGCACAATCCTCCACAAGTCCACCCAATTACTGGCTTACGCAGACGACATTGACATCATTGGAAGAACATCAACAGCTGTACAAGAAGCTTTCATCCAGATTGAGCGGGCGGCAGGAAATCTAGGACTGCACATCAACGAAAGCAAAACAAAGTACATGGTGGCCTCGTCTGCAAGAACACCTAACATTGGTCCCACAATCAAGGTAGAGGAACACGAGTTTGAGGTGGTAAAATCATTTACCTACCTTGGGTCAATCGTAGCAGCCGACAATAGCATGGAACCTGAAATACGCACACGACTGCTAAAAGCCAACAAACCCTACTATAGCCTGTCAAGGCTCTTCAAATCCAAGCATCTAACCATAACGTCTAAACTTTTACTATATAAGACGATGGTCTTGCCGGTCCTCACATATGCATCCGAAACGTGGGTGCTTAGCAAAAAGCACTCTAACCTCGTGGCGGTGATCGATAGGAAAATACTTGGGAGGATTGTTGGCCCCTTATGTGAGGAAGGACGATTCCGGAGACTCTATAATGACGAGATCTACGAGTGCTATCGCGACATAGATGTTGTGAAGAAAATAAAGCTCGGTAGACTCCGGTGGGCAAGACATCTAGCTCGTATGAGTAAGATGAGCCTGCTCGGAAAGTTATCTGCGGTAAGACTTATGGCGACAGCGAGGGAGACCCAACCTCCGCCTGAACGATGGCGTAGACCAGGACGCTCAGAGCATGGGGATGCCAAACTGGATGATATCGGCTCAGAATCGGGACCGATGGAGAGAACAGTTGCGAGAGGCCAGGACCGGATCCCGGTTGTAGAGCCGTTAAAGAAGAAGAAGAAGTTTGAATTAGTGTATTTTTTTGGAGATTGAAAACATTAATACTATTGAGCAAAATTTTCTTTCCGTAACCACTAACGAAAAACCAATTATTCCTATAGAATTTCGAGACATTAGATTCAATATTCTCCTACTAAATGATATATTTGCCGTTAAATCTGTAAGGGTGTGTGAAATTATGAAATTGTTTCTGATACAACAGAGAATGAAAGACAATTGCGCTGTAATTACCTAGAAAGTAGGCATGAAATTGCGTCGCGCCAAACGTCATTTGGAAGCAACTGTTTTATTTTTGGATGTTGGCTAGGAAATGTGTAGAATCACTTCCCGTTCCAGAAACTAATCCCGCTCTGGTGGCTGGACCAATTTCACTTGTGGCTATTTCACTTTTCCACCCGCACAACACAATCCAAGAGATTCACCACTGTTTATTTACGCCTAACTATGCGAAAAAACGACCGACATTTCTCCAATCATTACTAATATGTCACAATTGATTTCCGAATCGTAATGGAATGCCGCTGGTTCCAGGTTCACAGGAGCACCGAGTCGGCGCAATCGGTCATGTTAATTTTGCCGTGCTCGCTGGCTATTCGCTTGTCGTTCATTTTCAGTAGCTCTCGAACGTAATTCGGACATGCCAATACGACTATTTGCATTATCCGTCGCTCGCTGGTCATCAGTGCGGTTTGCACGTGAAGTAACTCGCCGCGCATTTGACTGACTTCGACGACCTATGCAAGCTCGCGTTCTTCTCGGCATTGGAACAATGTAAAAATGACACGGAATTGTTTTCACAGCCACTCAAATCTGTCGAACTTTCCAATATCGAAATCGTCTAACTAAGTCCTTTGTGGCTATGTCTAAGGCCGGCCGTATTCCAAAGCTTCATATGCAGTTTTCCGTCATTTATTGCTTGGAGATTTATTTTGCAAAGCGGAATCTGACGATTTGCAGCTTTGGAATACGGCCGGCCTCAGCCTGCAAAATCAATTTACCTTAATAGATTGGATGATCAAAATGAATGTTCGCAAAATGCAAATAAATTCGCTTTAACCAAATCTATTACCAAAATTCACTACCTTTTTTAAAAAAAATTCGATAACAATTAATAATAATTGAATCAGTCCTTTCAAAAACCTCATAAATGACCTTCTTTTTAAACATTTTTTTCCCTCCAAGCGCTTCCTTAAACGTGAATGCGTATTCCGGGTAATAACCACATAAGTCTCAAGGTATGAACTATCATACTTAAGTTAAAATCATAGCTCATCATATTTATGGCCAACCGCCAATGTTGAAGCTAATCCAGATGAGAATGATGGAGAATATGAGTTCGAAAAATTCAAAGGAACGACTGAAAAATCTAAAAAACTGGTCATTTTGGGAATTTTCACTGCAGATTAGTTTCAATAGCTTCATGGCCTACCTATTGTTTGACAGCTGCGTAAATGTGAAATTGTCATTAAATTGGGGTTTTTGAGAAATGACCGATTCAATTTAATGACAATTTCACATTTACGCAGCTGTCAAACCATAGGTAGGCCATGAAACTATAGAAACTAATCTCAAGTGAGAAATCCCAAAATTACCATTTTTTTTGGTTTTGCAGCTGTTCCTTTTGGTTTTTTGAAATAGTTTCTTTACTAAAACCACCCCTGTATTGAGGCGAGCAAAACAAAAAAAATTATTGAAATCGGTCGAGCCATTTTCGAGTTTTTGCGGGACTAACGCACGGCATTCAATTTTATATACATATAGATAAAGGAAATCATATACAATTGTATACAATTGTTTATATGCAATTATATCTTTTATTTCGCCGATTTTCTCAGACATGGAATGTTCTATATGCTTTTTATCGTGGTAGGGCCAGTTATTTTTAAGAGGGTGATCGTGGCTAAACTCTAAAACAGATATAATGAGATATTTTTGACAGCATACCTATAATAACTTTTTTCCCATCATTTTTCAGCCACACACCTTTTTCTTGAGGTCTTTCTCCACCCTTGATTGAGCTTTGGGGGTGCGACTGGAGAATGTGCATTTTAGTATGTGATTTTCCCGAAAAACTCCATCTTCCAATTGATAATATTTATTTCATCAAAATTATTGCAAGGCATTATATATTTTTTTATATCGCTATATATGATCAGATATAATTGCACAAATTCATTTGTAGACTTTATATACAATTTTATATAATGATATAGAGTTATATATCATTCCATGTTGAACTGTAAATGATACAATATATAATTCTATATTATTATATATTATTATATACAATTATATAAAATCCTCTAAAACTGTAGAAATATTTTATATAAGATTTTATATAATTTGATATAAATATATATGATTATATATTTTTCTATATAATTATTTTTACTCGGTGTTGCAAATTAAAAAACTTTGCTTAAAACAATATATAATTTATTTAAATCTTTTTATAAAGGGATTTATATAGAGGCAGAACGACTGTCCTTTAAGAGTTTTTTCCCCTTTTGACACTCAATTTCCCAAAGCCTCATTCGTTTTTTTTATATTTTTTCTCCCAAGTCAAGGATTGCTTTTTAATTTTTTCTGACAAACCCCTGAGTGGGCAACATTTTTAACACTCGGGTATAGATAGAATGTGTACACTGTAAAAAAAATATGTAAATTTATAGTGCAATTGTACAGTAAAATAACAAAGCACGATATGAAAACTGATATACTACACACTTATTGTAATATAACTATAAAGTTTTGGAATTCATTACTTTAAATTTTGTAACTAATTATATACATATATTGTAAACACTTTGACTAGATAATGGTTCAAGCCACGGCACGCTCCTCTCATTGTTCTTACACTATACTCGCAGCCCTTCTTCTCTCAACTACGACTTGGCCAGTTTAATCATTTGTTACCTAGTCTGGTGACTGGCACGTCATCTTATGAATATTTTTGTGCAAGAACATTGTTGAACTTACTACCATTTACTTCGAGCTAGCAAGATTAGGACCTTCTCCTGTTCCTTTTTTGGCGTTCATCTCACCAAACACCATTTTAAAATCTTTTAACAGTATTAACCTGAAGACTTTTGTTAACTCTTGGTAGAATTCCTCTTTTTCCTCATCCGTCTTTTCTTCTGTGGGAGCATGGACGTTTATGAAACTAATATTAAGGTGAAACCCCAATGTAGGCTTGGCTTGCTTGAACTTGGTGAGCTTTTCAGGTACCACGTGCCAAAGCAAACCAAGCCCAACAATCCAAAGCAAAACAAACCCAAATACACGCTTTGCTTTAGTTACTTGACAGTAGTTGGCTTTTTATGAGCACAGGAAAAACATAAAATTTAAAACTCTGTAAATCAAAATATCTCAAAAACGGTTGCTTTTACAGGAATAAGTTATAAAATATTTTTTGTAGGAAATTACCTAAGCTACAAATTTTATTCACATAATTTTTCTATAAAAGTGAGCAACTGAGATATTTGTGAAAAATCGCTTTTGGTGACCTTTGACCCCGCGTAAAATCGTGTCCGAGTCGATGGAGGCTCGTGACATTTTCCTTAGAGCAATAATATCAATGTCCATACCAAAATTCAGCTTTCCCGCAATATTACCGAAGTAAAATGTCTAATTTCCCTGGACTATTTTGGTCACAAGATTCCGCATGCCTTCCTTGCCTAAAAAACAAGCTCGCGCTCCCAGAACCATGGTCCCTCGTGTAGGAATCGCCAAAAGTGCACACTTTCCTTGTATGAAATGGAACATCTTCCCTTTTATTTGGCTACGGCAATAGTTAAATGTAAAAAAGCACTCCAAAAACACAGTGAACGCCTTTTGGCTAATCACACATGGAGAACTAAATTTTAACAAAAGCATGAGCAGCTATGAGCAGATATTAACTGCTCGCGAGAGCGTTTGAACGATTTTTGGTTCACACGGCTATAATATCACATGAAAATGACTTTAACATTTGTATAAAATACTTCCTGATTGTATATGGCACTCTCAATATGTATACACTCACAATTTACACTACAAATTAAACTACACGCAGAGTCACTAAATTTCAGAACTCTTTAACAAATTTACTCAGACAACTTCTAACTTTAAGGACGCTATCCTTAAAGCAAAGGAATAACCAACAAAATAAAATTTTCTTAAGGATATCATCAGTGTTGGAACCACTTCGTTTATCCAAATAGAAATTTAGGGAGCAATATCTTTTCCCCTATCGAAACTAACGATATCTAAACTATACCCGAAAACCAATCTCAGATAAAACGTAACCATTCCTACCACGGTCGTCCTATCGCCATCCCTCCATTTTCACTAAGCTCCAGGCTCCAAAGGAGATAATAGTACGGAAGTGATATGGTGATGAAAATTCTCCGTTCATGTTCTGAAAATGGGTTAACAAAGATCTATGCGATTTTTTTATATATCTACACGAAAACTATTCTTCGACCTGGTCCTGCTTTTATCCAATTCTCAACCCCTTTTGTCCCAGCAATTTCTCTTCTTGCAACCAGATAATGTCCTGTTCAGGATTGAGTGCATCCGACGATGCTAATACAGTGTGCGAAGTATAACAGTAGTTAGATATCGTGCGGCACTTAAACTGTGGTGTATATCTAAAGGGGGCTTTCTCCTAGTAAGATGTTGGCAATGGTCCAAACCCAAAGCCGAATGTATCCTTTTCTTATAGAAAGTCTTCGGGCTAGTGGATAGGATAGTATGCATCATCCGGTCTCCTCCTGACCTGGTTATCCTGAAACTTTTCACGCTCTCCTTTCTTTCCTTTACATTTTATCGAGTAATAGTTAATCCCTAGTAATGAGGCGAACGCTATGCCTTCAGAAGTATATTTCAGGATTTGGATAAAATGTTCAACTAAATTAAAATTGAGGACCTGTAAGGGCTTGAGGGAAAACCTGAGAGTTTAATTCGTTTCTGGTTAATTTTAAAGCACTGAAATAACTGGAAATTATGGTAAATTAAACATAATTGGTATTAGCGGTGATGCTGCAGTAAGTAGACGATTTTTTTGTAATTACTAGATAATGAATTTGTGATTGCAACGTTGAGAGCGTAAGTACTGACTAATAATTAAATTTTTTAGATCATTAAATCCTCCGGGTTTATCCTTTTGGGTGAGGCTAAACTTATGGTTAAAGCTGGTAATTGAAATTATTGCAAGTAACTCACACAATGTATGACAAGCTGTTGTTTTTAATAATTTGAACCATGTTACGTTCCATTATGTTATCCTTTCAAAGATACAAACGTGGACATGTAGGTCGACTTCACCTTTTTATTATAATGTTAGCAGCAACATAAACGGCAGAAATTTTTAGCCCAACCAACCAAAGTGGTTCTGCTTATTGCCTTTGATCACGGCAATGTTGAAAAATTACGGCATAAGCACACGTTGCCGAAAACTGCCAAAAGAAGTAAACGGTGTAAAAAAATGACAAAATGAGTTGAAATTTTATAAAAACTACCATTGAACCTCACTGCGATTCTCTCCTAAAATCTTTTGAGACAAGCAAATAAATAGTCGAGTGAATAAATACATAAAACAGGCAATATACGGAAGTCCACAGAAACAGCTCCGATTATGATAAGTTTTTTTTAAATTTTTGTTTTTTTATATTATTTACAATCAGAAACCTTTTGAAGTGGGGAAATAATTCTTTATATTTGTTAGATATTTACATATTTACAATGTTAGAGACATACATAGAAATAAATTGTCACACATTTTTTTAATTTTGCACTTTTTCTAATTTTGAACATTTTTTAATCTTCAATTTTTTTTGCACAATTTGCAATTTAAATTTTTTTTCGCGGAAAAAATCGCTCGATTTTCTTTGCGTTTTCACGGCTCTGTCATGCATCTGGGAGATTTATAATTATGCAGAAGTTGTAGGGCAACTCTTAACGAAAAAAATACCATTTTTTAAATTGTCGTAGGATGCTTTCTTACCGATCGCGCACGGTTTTTACGAAGCACCTATTATTACATTTTCGCAAATTGTGCGGAAACTTAATATTATTTTGCGAAACAGTATTAAAAGCTATAATTTAAGCCCCGAACGGATTTCCTACGAGTCACACAAGCTGAGAAAATGAAGGGCAAAAAATCGCGATTTTTTCGAGATAAAAGCGTGTTTTCTCGTAAAGTTTCTAACGTATTTGACTTCAAAAACTATCATTTTCTTCGTTTTTTCTCACACTACAACCTCCTATTTTTTGTTTTTCCATTAACATTTTTTCCCTGTTTTTTTGCCGATATATCGGTTTTCCCACCGTTCCGAATTTTTTTCGATAACTTCCTACAAATTGTTTTTTCCAAAGTATTTTTTTTTAAAAACTAGTACTTTTACCTATATTATCCCGTGGAAAAACCAGCCAAGAGCGTTACCAAACAATATTGTTTAAACATTATTTATGATATTTGTACAGCGGCCGCTGTGTAACTTTATGCAATACACCCTGTTTCTGTTTCATTGACTCTACTAAAATAAGTAATCACTTAAATGATAATGGAGACTAGTTTAATGATATAATATAAATTGGGAGCCTGTAAAGAAATTTGAATACCTTCGGAAATAGACACTTTATTAGTTATTATGATAGAAGAAAAGATAATGGAATTGATAAACCATAAGAAAACACGAAATAAATAAGTTTAATCAAATGTTAAAAAATAGACAACTGGAATTTGGTTATGATAGAGAAGAAATGTTAAATATTAAAATTGCAGTTTCCTAAATTCAAGGTTTTCAAATGCACAGTGTTTATCCTAGTGAGAGCCAGACAACTGCAAAGAAATATTCTATTGTCTTTTTGAAAGTATTTTTGAAGGCGCATCAGGGGGGAGAAAACAATAATTGTTCATACATCCAAATCAGAAGCCATCAATGTATAGAACTACGTAATATCTGCTAGGCTGGAAGATTTCTCATCCCTTTCTGGTGGAGATCGATATATTAAAGCCTTAGTTGAAATTAATTTTTGATGTCGTGTAATCAGAAGGCCATTCTTCCAAAAACGCATGACTACGGTCATTCTGCAGTTAGCAGAAGCAGCAGCTATAGAGTTCCAATTGATGAATACGCAGAAAGACTAAAGTCATGCGTTTTTGACCAGGCTCTATATTGCTTTGTCCATCCATCAGCGCGTTTCTCGTAGCCTCAGGTCCTTCTAGGCTGCCTGATATGTATTGTACATAGGATCTATCAGAGCCTAATTTTCGAACAGCGGAAGCAGCAGCACTACAGGCAACATGCTGCCTTTTAAATCAGAATTAGCAGCAGACTTTTCATTTGACAGTTGCCAGACTTTAAAATGTCAAAAAATGCTGTCGCCTGACCAAGGCAGAAAAATTAGGATTAAAGGCCGTATCAGAACCTATGCAGCGCTGCAATCACAAGTCTTCCTATTGGCTGCCCGGTAATAAAAGTTCCATGACTGGTTCTGTCTGATCAGACATGGCCATGTCTGATTCAAACAAACCTGGACTTGCCTGGAAAATGAGTAGATACAATTTTATACAGTCATACATGATTGAATTCAGTTAGGTCTGATCTAATTCAATTAAATCTGATTCAATTCAATCTGATTCAATTCAATCTAATTCAATTCAATCTAATTCAAGTCAATCTAATTCAAGTCAATCTAATTCAATTTAAATTTGTACAAAAAATGTTTTGTAGTAAAAAATAAATGTAGTAAAAAAGAAATGGCAAACGTTTTGCGTATTGTTCAAGGGGTTGAGATTTTACGCATCAAAGTGAATAAACATCGGCCTCCACCGGTGGTTTTGAGAAATGACAAATGCAACGTTTTAGGAAAGAAAATCTCATATGAACCAAACGATCAAGAAGCAGCAGTCATAAGAGAACAAATCGCAAACTTCCAGAAGGCAAAAGTACATTCTAGAGCATGTATCAAAGGCGAAACTTACACTTCTGAAATTTATAAAAGTGTTCAAACAAACAGTTTTAATATTTACGTGCACTTTCCAAATGGCAAAAAAATGTTTGCTACTATTCGCTATTTCATTGAATTCGAAAAACAGATTTTTGTATATTTGCGAAAATTGCATATAGAAGAGTCGAAAAAATTTAAAATTAAGATGCGTAACATTAAGTTTGATCATATTTTGCCAATTTCGGAAAGTCAAGAATTGTTTATAGTTAATTTAGACTTCGTGAAAGAGATTGAAAAGCAGTGGTGGCGCCTGCCTCTAAAATTTGTTGCGGCTTGAAAAAAATATTAATTGTTATCAATTCAAAACAATGAATGAGACTTTCTTTATTTTCGAGTATAGATCGCAGTGCTCGGAAATTGAAGTTCCACCGAATTTCAACAGTTCGCGGGAGACCACGTTTGTTGCAAACTTCCATTAATAAATCTTTTCTTTCGGGAGAGTATGAAAAGAATGACGTAAAAGCAGATATATTGACGAAAAATATTGGTGTTTCTTTAATAACTGAGCATGCCTGCTTTAAAACTAAATTTATTTGATGGGCATAATAATGCACAAAGTGCGCAAATGGATAACATTTTTTTACTAAAGTTTGAACCACGGCTGCACTCCCACTCATTACAGCGCCACCATCATATGTTCGAGCAATCAGTTTTTTTTTCTAAATTGTAGCATTTCAGAGCATTCTAAATCACATCAACTATACCTTTTGCGGACAAAGGTCAAAATGTGATAAAAACCGTGCAACAGGCTTATTATTTTTTTTAACGAAACATAAAATCAAAACCATTTGCGATTTACACGAAATATACGTAGTTTCATCAGCTTTAACAGATACAAAATTTGTTGCTTGAAGTTCAGATTTCACTTCATGTAGATAAACCTGTAAACAGCATTCAAGTAACTCATTTTGTACGGGTTTCGAAGTGTTTTTTTGCGATTTGATTATTTTTCAAGTAGTTGTCGAATGCGATATCTATTTATCTGGTATAATGTAACCATATCAAGAAATATTCCTCGATTATTGCTTGATTCACGTTCGTCGTGTCCACGAAGAGCTAAATTGTGACCACCGCAAAACTTTAATATATCTAAAATTCGACTTAATATTTCACGATTATTTTTCACATTTTTATTATATTTTGCTATGGAACTCGCGTATCCTGAATCAATCTGTGGGAGAATATTAACCGTCCCGAAGGTTTGGTAATTTAAAGTGGTTGTCACTTCACCATAGTGAGAATTGTCACCTTTAAAATCAAATGAGAAAAATGTCACTTACAAACATCAAGTGTGAACAATTGTCACTGAATTTGCCGTTTCTCGATATCAGTGACAACTGTAATTCACCTTATCTCACTGAAATGTTACTTTTTTAGAGAACCATAATACCATTTTTGACTCACTTCGCCATTTGTCACCATAAGTGACAACCATAATAAGGCTGAGTATATTTTTAAATGCGTAGCGCTCGTTTCATGTTTCTCAATTCTTTCCGATAAATGTTTTAAATCCCGGATACCGATTTCTGTCCAAGCCGATTATCCTCTAAACAAAACACAATAAAAGCAAAACAATGCATTTTTTCCTATACTAACCGTAAGCCATTTCTTTTCAGAAACCAATCCAATAAAAATTTTCTACTTTGAGATTTTTCAGTACAAATTAATTTAAAATCAAATGATTGAGGTGGCCCTAAACGTTTAATTTCGAATATTTCTTCTAATGACAACAAAGAAAAATTTTTCTTCAATAAATTATCTACTCCAAAAACAAGAATTAAATAAATATAATTTAAGAAAATTGTATATTAAAAAATGAAATATTAATATTTATTGTAAATATTTTAATAAATAATAATTTAACAATATTTATTGGCGAATAATTCAATATATATCTACCGCAATTCTGCAAGCACACACTTTTCATTTAAAAATCAACTTGCAACTTTCAGTTAAAATTCAATCTCCAGTTTGCTCTTTTTCCAATAAAAATTCCTGTTTTTACTACTTTTTACTTTATTTCTATCCAAATACTTGCTACGGGCTAAATAAAATCAGCCCCTCAGGTATATAAAATCCATAAGTGTAAGAAAAGTATCAAAATGTTCGGCCAATTAGTAGCAAATACAGGCAAAATTACTTGAGAAATATAATAAACAGAACTAAGGGCCTGTGTGAATTCTATGACTAAAATTTAGTGTCGATAATACAGTATTTAGTCTTTTGGCGAGTAGACTAAATTTTTCGACAGTTGACTAAATTGTTGTTATGGTTACAATTTAAATATTTGAATAACTGGCAGAATTTAGTCATCAAAAGAATTCACACAGCAATTCCCTGCCTACATTATCCACAAAAACTGCAAAATTTAGTTTAGTCATCAATTTAGTCACTATTCGCACAGGCCCTAAAAGAACGAATCGACAGCACTGGCATTGTATGTGCGTGAGTAAACCCAAGAGAGCAAGAGAATCCACTGACATTGTGTCTTACATGTGAGTGACGAGAATCCCAATGAATCCTAGGGCTAATAAATTTTAGCCCCGCTTGGTAGAAAAAAAGTGCATGAATCAATCGCCTGAGTCAAGAAATTTTGCATACAAAATGGTTCATCTTCGGGGCTGACTCAATGATAGCCCCTGAGGAGAGAAACCCATATAAATGGGTATGCAATTAATATGATTTGAATTTTTTTGCGGGGTATTTTTTTGAAATTTTTTTTAGAAATTGTAATAAATTGCAAAGAAAATTTGCGTTGCGTTTTTGTAAAAATGAAATTAATTAAAACATGTATGAATATGATTTGCTCGATAATTTCTGGTGGGGCTAAGCCCCACTAGCCCCTAAAGACGAGCTGCCACTGTTGAAAAGTGTGTGAGAATGCAAAATTAAAAAGACCGAATCGTGAGAATAAAGTATATTAAAATGTACAAAATTCAATTTTTATTTACATAAAACATTTTTGACATAAAATTTTTTTAAAAATAAATAAATGAAATATATTATTTGTTTAATTTAATATAATTTATATTTAATGAATAAAATTGCAAAGTTGTACCAAACATCAGTTATTTGTTGAAAGTAAACAGTATCAAAATAAGTTGCGGATTCCCATACACCCAAAAATACAATTCTATACATTTTAACTTATTCGATAAAGTTTTGTTAAATCATACAAGGTTGAACGACAGAAAGTAAAATGAATTAACAGAGATGAATAAAGTCAGACATGAATTTATCTAATTTTACTAATCCATGTAAAGTTGAACAAATCTGGTATAAAGAAAATAGGTGAAGAAAAGTCTGAGCAGATCTGTCTGAATAAAGTTTTATTCAGGCAGACATGATCGAACAAAATTATACAAAGTTTGGTCAATCTGAATATGAAGATCTTTACATACTTATGTCTGACTTTGTCTGATCAGACATAATTGTGTTCATTCATGCATGTTCAGACATGGAACTTTTTTTACCGGGTGAGGCTTGTAAAATGACAAGCAAAGCAGCACCAGACCAGCGCGCTGCATTTTCATCTCAAATCCTAATTTTGCTATATATGCAGCACTTTTGACACTTCATAATGCGGCAAGTGATTTTAAACAAAGAGACACGGGATTTTTTTTTGAATTATTTAATAGGACATGGAGGAATAATTGATAGAACTAGTGCGCTTTTTAAATTTTTAATTTGAGGTTTACCTGTCAAATAAAAAGTGCGCTGCACTGCGGAAACAACTAGGATCTGATACCGACTGCAGCATGTTGCTCTGGTGCTGCTCCACGCTGCATATTTTTAGGTTCTGATACGGCCTTATAGGCCCATTGAAACCAAGCAGCGGCAGCAAACATTTCCTATTGGCTAATGGTGGTCAATTGACAACAAAAGCAGCAGCGATTGCTAGTAAAACTAAGCTTGCTGCCGCTGCTGCTGCTGGATCTGAATGGGCCTTAAAGATGAAAAAGCCGCAGCAGTTATTGCTGCTGCTTTCGTTGTCATGTGACCACCATTAGCTCTGTACCGGCACAATAGAGCTCCTTGCTGATAACAGCAAGGTTGCCTACCATCATGCTTGGTCATAAAAATTTTGCAAAACAACCATTCTCCCTAGTCTTCCGAAATAACTTTAGGGGGTGTTATGCCGGTCACACAGTACACGCTAGCTCGACGGAAGGGGTTATGGGGTGTGTGAGAGGACCGTTACCTATATGGTCATGGTTCACCACTTACCTATTTGCCTGTGTGAAAAAGACTCTTCATGTCATTCCCGGTCTTCGGTCTTCCTCACAGAGGGTCCTCTTCAACCCCTAAGGCATCATGGGACCTGTAACAAAGTTAACTCAGCGACGTGAGAACCCTAGAGAAAAATCTCCCTCTCAACCATCCTAGAAACTCAAAAAAAGGACTTAGCACTGCATGCTTAATAAAGATGTACACAGTGTAAGTATACTTCAAAATACATATATTAAGTTAATTTAGCTTAAGTTCATACAGGTTCACTAAATATTAAAAGAGTTGACAACAACCAGTTGGCAAAAAACAATGATTTCGTGTTTGGTGAGAGGTTGTTTAGAGGGGTACAAAAAAACACGGCGCCAATATTAAACTTGGCCCACAAAACCAAAAAAAAAAACAAAAAGGTAAGTGTCAACGTTGATTTGGCCAAAACGATGTTACCGAACTATACGCCCTTGTCTTATTGTTATAAAACAACCAACTTCCCGTCGGGCACGATTCCAGGACGCTCCCGGCAATCGGCCAAAAAAAAAACTAAGAATATTTACGGGCAATTTGTTCAATTAGAACTGTCGAGTACCTGTTTGCACCCCAAAACATGCTAATGTAAAGTAGGTAAACGTTTGCTTCAACAATATTGGGTTTGGTGTATTAATTAATTAGTGGTTAATGTTGGTAGGTTCTCAATATAATTACAAATTAAACATATAGGGTTAAGGTAAATAAAGTTAAACATTTTCCAATATAATTCACAATATAACGTAGGTGACAAGTAATTAAGAAGAAAATACGATACCAGTGTGAGGTAGTTAACTATAACTAACTACGACAAAAATCTCAATATTAAGGACCTGCGCCCATCAATGATTAAAAAATGTGTGCATATATTTTATAATCAAAAGAATGTGTGAATAGGTTATATAATATTTTAAATAATCCAAATGTGTAAATATCTTGTAAATAATTAATATAGTAAAATTTGGTAGTTATATTTGCGTAAATTAATATAAGAAACAGGTAATCATAGTCAGATTACTCTATCTCACATATGGTCTGAAATTTCCGATACCCACGTCCCTCTCGCCAGTTGCGCTCCTGACGACAAACGTCTCTGTGGTGTTATTAAATTTGCTAAATCCCTGTTTAAAATTTAAAAAAACTCAATGCACTAAATCTACTGCAACGGCGCCTCCTTCAATTTTGGTCAGGGAGTGCCTGCACGTCAGTTGGATCGATTACCTTGAAATTAATTTCCGACCTTACGTCTGGAACACCTCAAAATGGTTGAACAACTCCACTGCTTGCATACTACACAGCCAAAATAAATCTGAGTAAAAACAATTATCTTTCCTGGTCTCCAATACTACAGAAAAATTTTTGGTTACGCAATTCCTGTCAATAGTACTGTTTTTTTTCTTTTTTGTTTGTTGTTTTTTTTTGTTGATAGTTCGTTGTCTCCAAAAAAAAACTCCTCTTCTACTGCTTCGGACTGTTCCTTCTGTGTTTTTTTCGGTTGTTTTTCCCGTCAGATATTTGCACTCCAGTTCAGCACTTTATTTTAGTTTTCTAGTTAATAAACACTTCCAACTACAGATCGTAAGGTCGTCCTACCTCGAGGCTGGTTAACGAAAGTCGCCGTGTTTAACACATTACTAGCCGTTAAAACTTTTACATCCCGGCCAACACTGGGTAAATAGGGGTGAATATTATTTATAAATGCTTTTTTTTGTTATTATTCTTTAAAGCCACCTCTACGGCGACCTTTATTTTGGGCTCTCCACGGTCCCTTCAGCACAAAAATAAAAAGAATCTTTCTCGAGCAACTTCTAAAACGGAACTCTCAAAAATTTATATTTTTTTCCATTCCAGGAAATTTGTTTCTTTTCTCGCCTACTTCATTCCAAAATTTTTGAATTAAAATTTTTCGGGAAGTAACTTGATTAATAATTTCGGAAATTTCCGAAAGATGGGGGAATAATTAATAAGGAGAACTTTCGATAAATAACCGACCGTTACAACTGGTAGGAACAGTTTCCTGTCGCTGCTGGTTCTGAATGGGGCTTATCAAGACCCTCGTAGGTACAGGCCTGGAAGCAGACTTTTTGGTTGTGTCTGTGCGAGGCCAAAATCGTCTGACAGTTGTGGAATTAACATGGCCGAAGCCGTACGAAGCAATTTTTTAACTTTGGTTTTGGAATAAAAAGTGGTAAAATATTGTATTTTATCACTTTTTAGTGCACACGGATTATCAGTGATAAGTTATTTAGTGATCGAGTCCATAAATTAAAAAAAAATTAGTGGTTAAGTGTATTTTAAGAGTGTTAATTGATTAGGTGACCATTTTTGTTTACAATCGCGGTGGTTTTTTCGTGTTAATTTAGGGAAAAAGTGTTGAATTTGTGTAGTAATGGAATTAAAAGTGAATTTAAAGTAGTTAAAAATTATTATAGAAGAGTTATTAAAAACCTAAGTGCAAGTACTACCACACAACATGAATAACAATAACTTTTTCACTTTCCTTCACATTTTTCTGCACTTATGTTTTTAATAAATATTCTATAATAATCTTTAATCACTTGAAAAGCACTTTTTATTATATTACTATACAAATTCAACATTTTTTCCCTAAATTAACACGAAAAAACCACCTAATGAAAATATGGTAAAAATGGTCACCTAATCAATTAACACTCTTAAAATACACTTAACCACTCACTTCATTTTAATTTTTTTTATTAAATCACTAAAGCACTAATCACTGATAATCCATGTGCAGCAAAAAGTGATAATATACAATATTTTACTACTTTTTAGTGCAAAAACAAACTTAAAAATTGCTTCGTATGGCTTCGGCCATGTTAATTCCACAACTGTCAGAATATTTTTGGCCTGTTTTCAGCTATGTTAGTATTAGTTGGCCTGGCTGCTTCCAGGTCTGTACTTACGAGGGTCTTGGGCTTATAGATTAGGCGGCAAACAGACATAACCTTCTATATTACAAGCCATGAACACTGCATGCGCACACACACATGGAAACGATTCGGTGGCCCGGGTTTGCTCTCAGATTGCTTGAATGAGATTGAGGTTATTGGGGATTTTTGAATAACAAATAATAGCAAATGGTTGCTTAAGTCGAAGAAAAGGCCACAATAACACTTTAAGTTTTATTTATTAGTATTTAGATAATAAGTAGCTTGTTAATATACAAAAAATGTATAAAAGACCGTTATCCAAATAGTTTCGATAGTCTTATACTACAATATTTGGCGGACAAAAACATTTATCCTATAATATGATACGGGTTTATCCTATAATATGATAATATGATACTGCAAGGAACGCCCCACACCTGATCATTATGTAAAAATATGCATACATTTTGTTTCAGTGCTTTCCATTAGCAGAAAATGACACGCAAAGTACCCCATGATGAGTATCCAGATAAAGTTTCAGCGACATCACAATGAGTTCTAGTTAGGGGGAAATATAGAAGATTTTTAAGGAGCAAATTGAATATTATCTTATCATTTAACTTCATGTGGCCATCATCGAAAGCGGGTAATAACATTTGTGAATCAGGGGCCAGTTCACGCAATTCGACGTCGACTGAAAACGACACGGAGCGCGATCAAAAACCTTACTATGGTTAACCACGAGAGTTTTTGAACCTCAAAAAGTTATGCTAGTGATTGTGTTGTAGTTAACCACGGAGTTTTTGAACGACAAAGTTTCCCATAATTAACCACAGTAAGGTTTTAGAACGCGCTCAGTGTCGTTTTCAGTCGACGTCGAATTGCGTGAACTGGCCCCAGGTCAGAAACAAAGGCTTCTTACTGATTGCATGATCTTCCAAGGTCTGGGCAACTTTACCAGCTGCTACATAAAAAATGTTAATAATCCCATCAATTTTCCACTGGCTATATACATACTTCACATCACGACTCTGTTGTAAATTACCACTAATTATAACCGATTTGATTTTTTCTTTCGTTTTTTCGACTTATGTAACACTTAAAGTAAATTTTCCGTTTTGGGGATCAAGAACTTGCTCCGCTTTTCCTCTTTCAACACTCTACAACGACTCTTGACTAATAAATAATTTGCCATTTTCTGAGTTCCAAAAACACAAACTATATAGAATGGAAAGAACTACTAGCAATAATTGAAAATAATAAAAAACAACGCAACACTTGTTCAAGTAATGAAATTACTTTTTCCATCGGAACTTATTCCAACTAAAACCAAGCGAATATCGGGTAAATTGTTGCCGCATAGGGTGGGTGTTGTCTTCCTTAACATCCCAGACGTTAATTGACTCATTTAATCCCCCACTAACTATAAAATCCTTAAAATTATTCGCGCCGAAATAATTTTACCGCCTTCGAATTTAATATTTGCGTACATTTTGACGTTTCAGCCAGACCACGGCCTAACAGACCCAGACCACCGACTAACATATACTCAACTGTTGTTCATGGCTTGCAACAGATTGAGAATCACATTCATCGCCTCCATGGTGTTTGTACATACACGGATTTGTTATATTATTTTGCAAGAGTGGAACACAAGAATTGTTTGTCAGTATTGGTCTAATCACTGCCATCAAGCATCTGTGTGGCTTCAAGTCGAAGGTTGAAAGTTATACGGGCGTTCTTTTCGTATTTTTATGCCGTACCAATTTTTATGGATTTTTTTATACGCTTTATATTAGCTTCACCTGTATATATGTGTGTATGTATGTATGTATGCCTATGTAAACAAATCTTGCAACTTGATTTTGACCCACTTCTATATAACCGATCAACTTCAAATTTTGCACATATGCATAGTTCGCGTGACAATGCAATCTGACCATTTTGTAAGAAAATCAAGATGGCGGTTCCAAGATGGCGGTCGATTTTTGCTATTGTGTTCCCCGACCCCCCGACATGGGTATCAAATGAAACGGCATGACAGGTAGAATACAATTAGCTGTATGGCGTCATTCCAAATTCAAAATGGCGGCAAACAAAATGGCGGACTACCTTTTTCTTTACAACCCACTCGATATGGGTATCAAATGAAAGGGTGTGACAATTAGAATACTATTATCTGTGTGGCGTCATTCCAAATTCAAAATGGCGGCCAACACAAAATGGCGGATTATCTTTTTCTTTACAACCCACTCGGTATGAGTATCAAATAAAAGGATGTGATAATAGAATACTTTTCGCTGTGGGGCGTCTTTCCAAATTCAAAATGGCGGCCACCACAAAGTGGCGGTTTACCTTTTTCTTTACAACCCACTCGGTCTGGGTATCAAATAAAAGTGTATGACGAGTATAGTATAGTAAGCTTTGTGATATCCTTTTAAATCTAATATGGCGGTCACTACAAAATGGCCGAACACATGCATATAATAGACTAAAAAATAGAAAATAAAAAATATAGTTTAAAAAAACTAAAAAATTCGCTTTTATTTTAAAATGAACTAAAAAGTAAAAAATAATTTTGAATGTAAAGTTTTTATTGCTCCAGCCAGTATAAGAAAACAACCTACCTTTCGAAATCTAAAAAAGCGTGGGGCGCTAGCTAAAAGTTCCGGTGTTAATAAAATAAGAATATAGAGAGCCCCACGTTTTTTTACATTTCGAAAGGTAGGTTGTTTTCTTATACTGGCTGGAGCAATAAAAACTTTACATTCAAAATTATTTTTTACTTTTTAGTTCATTTTAAAATAAAAGCGTATTTTTTATTTTTTTTAAACTATATTTTGATATAATTTTCAACAAAGAAAATAATAGTGAGCTGCATTGAAGAGAGCGAATTGACTGTCAGTCACGTATATGAAACATTTTAAATAAGTATGCAATGATTTTACACTTTATGAACTTTATGCAGCTGAATTTTTATATGTACTTTTAAAATAAAGAGGACAATAGTTAGCTGTATTTGCAAGGGCGGTAAGACCGTCAGTCAGCGTCATAAAAAAGATGCGCTCAGAGCATCTGAGCGTTTCATAGTCACTACGCCAAATGAACAGACGATATCATGATGAACATTACAAAATGACTTTACTTAACATTTAACATAAGTTAGTTATGTTTTTTGTAATAAGCAAAAATATTCGCGTTTGTATCATGTCATGATGAAAATAGGTAGCTACATCTCATCTACGACTAGAGTTATAGCTCGAAGAAGGATCATATGACAAGAAATTTAAGAAATTAGATGAATCACGTATCTAAATATCCAATAATCAAAAATTGTGCAGTGAAGCTAAAATCTTTTTTTTGGACGACTTACTTAAGGGAAGCCGCTTTTTTCTCTACGCAATTTATCAAAAATAAGTTAAGATCACGCCTAACGGATGAAAATTTTAATAACAACTTAGGAGTCAAATTACTGTCCTGATTTTGAAAAATTATATCAAGAAATACAATCTTAACCTGCTCATTAATGAACATAATTTTTCATGTATTATGTAAAAAATATCTTTCAATAAAATTGTTATTATTATTTTAACCTATAAAATAAAATCAAAATTAAAAAAAATATATAGTTTAAAAAAACTAAAAAATACGCTTTTATTTTAAAATGAACTAAAAAGTGAAAATAATTTTGAATGTGAAGTTTTTATTGCTCCAGCCAGTATATGGGAAAAACCACCTTTCCAAATGTAAAAAAGCGTAGGAGACTCTTTACCTATATTCTTATTTTATTAACACTGGAACCTCTCATTAGCGCCTCACGCTATTTTACATTTCGAAAGGTAGGTTTTTCCCATATACTGGATGGAGCAATAAAAACTTCACATTCAAAATTATTTTTCACTTTTTAGTTCATTTTAAAATAAAAACGTATTTTTTAGTTTTTTTAAACTATATATTTTATTTTCTACTTTTTAATCTATTATATATCTTCGGCCATTTTGTGGTGGACGCCATATTAGTTTTAAAATGACCTCACACAGCTTACTGTACTATACGACGTCACACAGCTTACTGTACTATACTTTCATTTGATACCCATACCGAAGGCGTTGTAAAGAAAAAGGTAATCCGCCATTTTGTGTTGGGTGCCATTTCGAATTTGGAATGACGCCACAAACCTAATTGTATTCTACTTGCCATACCTTTTCATTTGCTATCCATGTCGGGGGTGGGGGTATGGAACACAATTGCAAAATTCGGCCGCCATATTGTGACCGCCATCTTGATGGTCAGATTGCATTGTCACGGGAACTATACCTACTATATATGCAAAATTTGAAGTTGATAGGCTATAATTTAGAATTAAAAACAAATAAAAATAAAAGCGAACGTTGGCGCAAATTCCGACACGCGACGGCCAATCCCCAATGATCACGCCAACGTTGGCACCAATGCAAATTCTCGATCCACACGTTGGGCAAGTTGCATTGGGGCCAACCTTGGTGCACGATGTGGTGAACGTTGGGTTCCAACGATTGAGACATTCGTGGTTAGAGTATCGGCCATACGATGCGTCCTACCATCAAGCGTGCAACGTTGAAGGGTGTTCATAGCATCGGCTTGAACTTTCTGCAATTCTTGAAATGGTTTCCTTTGAGTTTTACGCGTTTCGTCCAATTATGACTATATCTTCTGCGAAGGCTAGTATTCCAATGTTTCTGCTTCTGTTCTGCTTTTCTCACTATTGCTTCCAATGTAATGTTACAAAGGAGGGGAGATCTGATCTCCTTGTTGCAGACCAGATTCTTGAGGAAAGTTGTATTCTCACTTATGTGCTACACTCTTCTGTAGTTATTTTGAACCGGTCTATTAACATTTTCGGGAAAATGTATTCTTTCATGTAGCTCCACAGGTCTCTTTTATAAAGCAGGTCATAAGCATTTCTGTGGTCTACAAAAAGAATTTCTTCCCAGAATTTTTGAAGTATTTGTCTCATTACGAAAGTCTGGTCTCTTGTCTCTGTTCTTTCTAAATCCTGCTTGGTTCTTCCGTATATGGTTCAATCTATTTAACAAAATATGGGAAAAACTTTGTAAGATGTGTTCAACAACGTTATTGGTCTGAAGTTTTTGCAGTTCATCAATTCACCTTTTTTATGGACTGGGACAAATGTACCTAAAAGCCATTCTTCCGGTCTCTTTCTGCTTCTCCAGAGTATGAAAATGAGACTATGTAAAGAATGGTATATCTTCTCCCCACCATTTTTGAAGATTTCCGTGAGTATACCATCTGAACCTGGAGTCATATAATTTTTCAGTTTCCCTATAACATTCCTAACCTTTCCAAATTCAAATTGAGACTAAACAATTTCTAATTGGCACTAAACAATTTCAAAATGGGACTAAACAGTTTCAAAATTGGACTTAACAATTTCAAAATGAGACTTAACAATTTCAAAATGTCATATCATATTGATTAGGTCTGGTATATATTTTTGAATATGAATGACATGTCGGATATAATCAGGAACATCAATTTTCGATATATTTTCTCGCATTTTACTTTCTATATGTACATTACGTAACTGTTGTAGACAAAATTCGGTTTGTGTCAAATTTGATCTGCTTTCACCAGTCTCTGAATATTTGAATCACTTTTGACACCAGCCTAAAGTTTTTATAAGTGCTCTCCGTTCTTCGTTGCTTCAGATTTGCTTCTTTATATTGTCAGCTTTAATTTTTTTATGTAAGACATTTTTAGGGATAAATTAATTAAGACAGTTTTAATAATGACCAATAGAATGTGTTGGTCAAGCATCGTTAATAGTCAACTTCAACTAATTGAAAAAATCTCAATATTAATGAATAAAGATAAAAGTATTTATTTAATTTCACGGAAAGTTTTTAATTCTCATTTTGAAATTGTATAGTCCCATTTTGAAATTGTTTAGTTGCATTTTGAAATTGTTTAGTCTCAATTTGTACTTGAAAAGGTATAGTACTTCTGTTGTAGATCGCTAATCGCGGTGAGGTCTAGTTATTAGAGATTTAAGCACACAGAATCCTACCCTACCCAAAAGGAGTCCTTTACCAGTCCATCTTAGGTGTAGTCCTACGATGAGTGTTCTATATCGTCTATAAAATGTTCTCCCATTCCACAATCATTTATTTTGGGTAGGGCTTTAAAAACCGCTAGTTAAAGTACAGAAAGAGTCTTCAAACTCATCGGTGACGGCGCCGCTTGCTCCAGCGCGTAGAAATGTAGCAGCCCTGACAAACCGTTATCGCTTCTATCACAGCGTTGTTTTACCTAAAGAAATTTCGGCAATTTTATTTCAGAAACTTTAAATACTAAATTAGTGGAGCCTAATGTTTTTGGAAATCCGTTTTCATTACCAAAAAAGGGCAACTTTTATTTTTCACATTTTTTGGGATAATTGGGTTTCTCTTACTACATTTTGCACATTATTTCGGCTTTACCAGCACCCGTTATTATCTAATAACGCCCCAGGCCATTTCCGTTTGTAGTTTTTGTAAAGCGAATAACGTTCAATTGGATCAAAAGTAGGCAAAACACGAATGCGGAAAAATTAAAGTCAACTTGTGTCAAAAAGTTCTTTAATACAGCGAACCCCCTCAAAAAGGCCTGTCAATCGATTCTTTATTTTGATTTGTCTTATGGGTTGACATGCGAAACCCGAAAATACTCGTTCAAGCATCAAATTGTATGGTATAAAGTCGGAATTCCACCCATAAGGATATAAAGCGTATCGAAAAAAACAGCCGACAGCAAACAAGTCCTAAGACAGACAAAGCTGAAAAACATCTAAAGAAGTACAAAAACCAATTTCACCATCATACGTAGATATATAGAATGGATACCAGAGCATGTCACATCATTTCCGGAAGATATTTCATTGCGATGATAGCTTTATCGTATCCAATGTCGAGAGTGGGTGGTTGCGAGTACATGGCTCCATTTTTCTGCCTCGCTAGAACCAGTCACTAGCACCCACAATTCCCTGGATGGAAACTATTCTTCCCTTTTTTGTTCATATCTGTGACATTGAGAACTGGGTACCTGATGGCTGCGGACGGCGGTTGCCCATTCGCCCTATGTCCCGAGCACGTATGAGGATGCATAGCAAAAACCAAATTGCACTGTGACAACAACATCAGCAACCACATGTATGCGGTATCAATTAGTGAAATGCAGCAAACCACCATCATTTTCGGGTCCTATATCCAGCGGCATTGCCCTGGTGTAGGCTGCCAATGAAGGACGAATTTCACAAATTCTGACCACTGCTGGAGGTAACTGCTTTCCACAGTAACAATGACACATCGATGTTGCAAAACAAGGAAATGAGTAGCTAGGAGCTCGGCCGGTACGCAATCCTCTGCAAAGTAACGTTTCCGTCGAAATTCATTGCGGCTGTGATCTTTGGTCAAAGGTTGAGTGATATCCTTTGTTATACTTCCTTTTCATCCGTTGGATGGAATCTCAAGGGTGGCTTAATAGAACGGCTCTGACACCAAACAATAATAGCTGGAGATTCAACAATAAGTACATAAATCGGTTCGAACTAGTTTTTCGGTTTACGTTTCGGTTGGCCATAGGCTTTTTTGTGATCATAATAGTTTCGGTTTTTTCGAAAGTTTGGAACTTGATGCATAGTCGTCCACTGGAACGAAAATCCCGCAGATTTCATCTACCAAAGTTTTCAACTGCATTAAATGCGAATCTTGTAGAAATTACTTTTAATGCAGCGTATGTGCATACAACTTTAAAAACCTTAATAGTAGAGGGAAATTATACAAAAAAAAGCGAAGTTATGATGTAGTTGGGAAGTTGGATTTTTTTGTTTTTTTTCTTTACATATGTTAAGATAAAGCGAAAAAAAAATTCTGCAAAATTGGTCCTGTGCTGCACGAGAAAATTGCATAAATGTCCATTTTTGATGCATTTTGAGTGCATTGCTACACTATTTTCTTAATCTCTCCAGTTCTGTTGGTCGTAGAAAAATAAAAAAAAATTGAAAAATACTCGTAAATGAATAGACTATCGAACTGATTCGGTATAAATACTTTAAAAATAAATCCTAACCTCAAAAAACCAAAATGTATGAAATTCTGTTTTATTTTAGTAAAAACGCAATAAATAACGGGAAAACAGACGGATTTTGATAAAAATTGGAGAAAATATGTATTTTGATGCTATAAATACGTGGTTGAAATTTCAAAAAAAAATTCGATTTTTACGACAACAATTGGCAGTTTTCGAAAAATTTTAAAATTGCCGCCATTTTATTCCAAATCATCGTACGTAAAATATATTTTTTTAAATTGTATTTTTTTTATGTACTTTCTTGTGAGCATACGCAATACCTACTTCGTTACATTATTTAAAATGTCTATTTATGGACTTTGAAAGACCTAAAAAATTTCCATTTTTCAATTTTTTGCCTTTTTTTCGTAGTTGGCAAGTAGCTTTTCATAGTTGGCAAAAGGCAAAAAATTGAAAATTGAAATTTTTTAGGTTTTTCAAAGTTCTTAAATAGACATTTTAAATAAAGTAACGAAGTATTGCGTATGCTCACAAGAAAGTACATAAGAAACCTACAATTTAAAAAAATATATTTTACCGTAAGATGATTTGGTATAAAATGGCGACAATTTTAAAATAGCATCAAAATACATATTTTTTCCAATTTTTATCAAAATCCGACTATTTTCCCGTTATTTATTGCATTTTTAGTAAAATAAAACAAAATTTCATACATTTTGGTTTTTTGAGGTTAGGATTCATTTTTAAAGTATTTATACCGAATCTTTTTTATTTTTCTACGACCAACAGAACTGGAGAAATTAAAAAAATATTGTAGCATTGCAATCAAAATGCATCAAAAATGGACATTTACGCAATTTTCTCGTGCAGCACAGGACCGATTTTGCAGAATTTTTGTTTTCGCTTTATCTTAACATATGTAAAGAAAAAAAACAAAAAAACAACCTCCCAACTACATCACTATCATATGACAATTTCCCTCTACTTTAATTCGTTCTAATAATAAAGGTGGATTTAATATTTAATGAAATTTCTCATGATTTCCTTCTAGTCTAAGATGAGTAGAAGAGCGACCTTCACCGATCGAGTAACCGAATGAAATTTTTTTTCACGATAAATAATAAGCTAACAAAAGTAACGGTGATGGGTTGCCTAACGAAATTCAAGGCTGTATTTAATAGTCGTTTTTTCGCCATTTTCCGCCTTTTTCTTTATTTTGAGGAGAAACTATGCATTTTGGTGAAAATATCAAAAGAGCAAAGCTGTAGAGCGTAAAATTTCCTACAAATTTTGTCCTCACTGTTTTTTCGAATTCCGCATAGTTTAGCCGCTAGCGGCCGTTTTGGACCTTTCTTTTGGAAGACGCCACCTTTTTTTAGATTCAGAGCTAAAATTATGCATTTGTAAGAATAATTAAATGAGATCAAAGTAGTATTTGCAGTTTTTCAACGGCTTTTCTTTGGACGCTTTGATTTATCAACAGAATCTGAAAAAGGCGCAAAACGGCGGCTAGCGGCGAAACTATGCGCAATTCGAAAAAACAGTGCAGACAAAATTTGTAGGAAATTTTACGCTCTATAGCTTTGCTCTTTTGATATTTTCACCAAAATGCATAGTTTCTCCTCAAAATAGAGAAAAAGGCGGAAAATGGCGAAAAAACGACTATTAAATACAGCCTTGAACATATTTCGTTAAGCAACCCAGCACCATTGCTTTTGTTAGCTTATTATTTATCATGAAAAAAATTTCATTCGGTTACTCGATCGGTGAAGGTCGCTCTTCCACCCCCGTGTTCTTTTAATGAACTGGGTTTTGAGAGCTTTTGAGGAGCTTTTGAGTTCCCATACAAAATCGAAGAACCAGAAGACCCAGATAAAACCTGGATTTTCGATTTTGTATGGGAACAGAAAAGCTCTCAAAACCCAGTTCATTAAAAGAACACGGGGTACGTCTCTTTAAAATTCTCATATGCACTCATTCGCGACTTACATATGTTCAATAAATCCGTTGTTGGACTACGTGGTTAATATTTTCAGGGGTGATTCCTGGATGTATTTGGAGAAAAAACTTGTTCTAGAGAGGGGTCTATCCTCACTATCCACTAAGATACAGGGTTTTTACGAAAAACAATTTGTATCTTTTTAAAATTTACCTAACCCCTAGACTAATTATGGTAGAGCAACATAATTAGATTCGTCTTTTAGATAAATGTGTATGAGAACAGAAAAGCGGTATTTTGGTAGAACAATCGCCATGATAAGCGGCCCAAGCAATACAAAATTTTACGAGTTCAGTCATGTCCCACAATCTTGGTCTCAAACTTTTTTGAACGCTGAGCTTGCCATATAGGGTGTGGTTTTCATTTTGGTTTCAGATTTCAAATCGAAATAAGTTCTTTAAGTAGAAATCACTTGTTATCAGTAGCCACTGAAATTATTACTTGGATTTGAATAGCTTTGACAGACTATAGTAGGCTTTGTTGGCTTTTAGCAGCCGTGCGTGCATTTCTGGCTCCATGCTATTGTCTGCTGCTAAGATAGGCTGAAGCAAGGTAAATGATTTTATAACTTCAAGTAGAGTTGAGCCGGACTTACACGAGGCAGTACATTTGTCCCTTATGCCGGGTTTTCACTAGTAGAATTAGTGATAGAGTATACTGGTCGAGTACTAACTATCCTTTGAATTCACCTAATGAAAACTCGGTTATAGTAGAGTAGAGTGGGATAGCACCGTGGTAAAGTTACTCTACCGCTTAAAAGTAGGCCAGTTACTCTACCACTAATCTACTAGTGAAAACCCGGCATTACACGATGGTAAATTGTACTGAGGCCTCAATTTTTTTAAATGTCCCGGTTCAAAAATAATATCCTACTGGAATATGAGCGGGTATTGAGATAAATGAAGACGGGGTGTGATTATAAATTACGTAGTGGATGGAAAGACATTTCTTACTTCTTTTGAGGCAGTAAAATATTCAATTTAAAGTGAGCCGTGGTGAGATTATAAATACGAACTGGGGAGGCATTTCTTAAATTTTTCGAAGGAGTGAAATTTTGTACTATAGAGACAATTCTTACATTTTTCGAGGGACTAAAATCTTGTACTGAAGAGACAATTCTTACATTTTTCGAGGAAGTGAAATTTTGTACTGGAGAGACAATCCTTACATTTTTCGAGGGACTAAAATTTTGTACTGGAGAGACAATTCTTACATTTTTCGAGGAAGTGAAATTTTGTACTGGAGAGACAATTCTTACATCTTTCGAGGGAGTGAAATTTTTGTACTAAAGAGACAATTCGTACATTTTTCGAGGAAGTGAAATTTTGTAGGTACTGGAGACACAATTTTTACAATTTTCGAGGGAGTGAAATTTTGTACTAAAGAGACAATTCTTACATTTTTCGAGGAAGTGAAATTTTTGTACTAAAGAGACAATTCTTACATTTTTCGAGGGAGTGAAATTTTGTACTGGAGAGACAATTCTTACAATTTTCGAGGGAGTGAAATTTTGTACTGAAGAGACAATTCTTACATTTTTCGAGGAAGTGAAATTTTGTACTGGAGAGACAATTCTTACATTTTTCGAGGGAGTGAAATTTTGTACTGGAGAGACAATTGTTACAATTTTCGAGGGAGTGAAATATGGTACTGAAGAGACAATTCTTACAGTTTTCGAGGGAGTGAAATTTTGTACTGAAGAGACAATTCTAACATTTTTCGAGGGAGTGAACTTGGGACTAAACTCTAAGGCAGTTTAATGCATATTAAAATTAAGCTCGTAAAAAAACTCTTCATTGGTATTTATTTTGTTTCTTTTTTTAATTTGCTAATTTTTGTAATTTTGGCATTACAAAAGCACCTCGCCTTATTTGAAGTACGACATTGTACTGGCTCAAAAGAAAAAAGAGGCAACTCTTACAAATTCATTTTATAATCGTGTCCTACCCAACATTAACTTCAAGCTAGTGTTCCTCTACCTTGACCAATGTTATTTGTTCCTGCAGACATGTACTTTGTTTTACTTTCGTTGATGTGCAGTCCCAGCTTTCATGCCGCCCACTCAATCTGGGTGAATGTTTCCTGTACAGCTCTTGATGTTCTTCCAAGGCTATCAATGTCGTCTGCATAAGCCAGTTGTTGAGTGGACTTGTGGAGGAGGCAGGCTAGACCGTCCCCTTTTCCGAGTCCATTATAGGGTGTTGATTGGTCTGGGCAGTGTTCCGGACACCTATACTTGGCTGGTCTCATTGGTCTTAGTCAACTACATAATCGTGTTAGCTTATTGAGGATGTTGAATTCTCTCAAGGCTTTGTAGAGCTCTACTCTGGCGGCTTTAAAGTATAAGAAGAGGTGTTGTATTGTGTTTTGAAACTCTAGATATTATTCCATCGCCTGACTCAAGGTGAAAATCTCAGCAGTTGTTGATTTGCCTGGGCTGAGGCCACACTGATATCTTCATCTTCATGTTCTTTAGTCTGGTATAAAATCTGGCTGTAATAATCATATACAAATGAGATATCCAAATCATCATACTGTTAGGTACATTCCGATGTATAATAAATCCGACTCCAGTTTCATTTGCATTCTTGGCTACTTGGAGTATATGACCTTGACCAGGGATAGTTCCTTGTATTATTGTATTATGAAAGGCGGTCTGGAAAAAACATAAAATGCTTGCGTTGAGAGCGGTGTAAACAAATGGCACAAAATGAAGAGCGTAGGAAAAGAAAAGGACGGAAAATTAGCGCAACATTTCTCTTCCAACTCCCACTGAATTGCTCTATCAGATTATTGCCAGTTCATGAAGACACATAATCACGTTAATGTATTACCAACAAGCGCAAACAGATTATTCTGGAGGAGCAAGATCTTGCATTCAACACTGAGTTGTAACAATCTTGATGGGCATAAGGCGAACGCTGGGTAGCAGTGCCGTAGCTACTCTGTTTCGCGCGGGGTTCAAAGAAATTTTACTAAATGTAACGTCTATTTTAAAGAATTTTAACATTCCTCAGTACAGTTGGTAGTACAGATAATTAGAATAAAATGAAGTATAAGCGCCAACATTACACACTCACACATTATCTGCTTTGCGTACGATATCCTTATTGGCCCATCCGCATTACACAATCTTCGAAGGGGACTCATTTTAGTTTTTTCTCAGAATTTCAGAGAATTGTAAAAAAACCTTTGGAAAAAGGGTCATTCCACTCTTTTATGGCCTTTTTAAAGCGCCGCCTTCTAGTGTACTATCAAAATTGCGTCATCATTCTAAGAAAATCGCAAAAAATATCTGGGAAAAAAGATTGCGCATTCCAGGATTGTGCAATGGCGGTGTGCAAGCGATTTGAAGCGAAAGATTCCGTATTTTCACTGTCTGAGCCATCAATTTCATTTGGGCATAATCAAGACCAATTTCTTCACATATTTAGCTGTCAATCATCTTCGATTATGAATGTCTACTATGCATAATGCAAAATTTTTCCGTCGTCACAAACAATTGTATCAGTAACAAAAGCATTCCAAGGTCGAGCGATGGTATACAAAAATTCGATAGCACTCATTAAGACGAAAAAATGAGAACAGAAGATATCTTCGAGAAATACTACTCTGAAGCAACAAATGTTTTGAAGAAATTACACCGTAGAGAATCGGCTCTCGCTTCAAGGCGCCCTCGCCCAATTCCAAATCGATGCCAATCAACAATGCTTAAGGATTCTGTTGTCGAAGAAACTTTGGGAGAACGAAACGAATCGTCCGTCAGCCTGAAATCGGCAATTTTACGAAACGATCAAAATTGTGTTAAAAGAAATGACAAAATGTTTCGTAAGAGACGATACCTATCTCACAGCTATCGATACAGTAGATGAAATGGATTTGAAAAAGCTTCAGCCTTTGGCCGAGTTGGGCATCGAATTTAGAGAGTCCTTCCCGGGGATTCCCGCCCGAGAATTCCCGGGAAATTGAAAGAAAATATATTTCTAGTTTCCCGGGAAAAAAACGTAAATTTCCCGGGAAAAAATTTATTGTTTCAAATCACAAATTTTCTTGCAAAAATCTTGAAAACACTAACTATTTCAAGGTTTTAAATCTAAAGTAAGGAACTTTAACGTCAAAATCCTTGTTTTCTACATAAAATTAAAGCCTAGATAATTTTTATTGGTCATTACCACTCATTGTAGTTACATACCTACATGTCATGATTGATTTTTTGTTGGGTATATTTTATTTGATGGAATAATTTAGTGTAATTCTCATTGTATTCTCTTTTGAAACGAAACATTTTTAAAAACTTATCATCTGACAATGATAAAACCAGTTTGGGGTCGCAGTGGGTTGGGAAAAGCCGCCATCTTGAAAAAGAGGGAGAGCTTGTTTATATTAAATAACTCGTTTGCATGTAATGATAGCTGAAAATAATCAGTGGCAAAGTTGTGGAGAATAAAAATTTTTAAAAAATGAGCCCTCAACGAGGTTCCTAAGTTGATTTAGTTCAAAGTTATGGCCGGTCAAAGTTCAACCATGATGGGGTGGTGAAGGTTGAATGCAGTTTTTTGCAAATTGCTCGCAAAATTTTAATTTTTTGGCTTAATGCCCATAGTTTGCGATTAATCCAACGCCAAAGTTCGCACTGCACGTGCCTGAAATAACTGATAACGCCATTTTGTTAAATATTTCGTTAACGGTTGCTCATATTTTTGAATTAAATTTACTTGTATCTTTCCTAATGCCAGGTTTACATTTGCAAGTACTTTCGCGAAAGTAAGTCGTTTTTGACAAGAAAGTAGAACTTTGGTCTTCACTTACGCCATGTAAACACTTGTATTTCGTGCAAGTAGAGACACATGAAAGCGACTTTCGTGAAAGTACTTGCAAATGTAAACCTGGCATTAATGAGTTTATCATTTATTTTTCAACATTAATTGTTCCTCCTAATTCCCATTTCACTTCTAATTCCTAATAGGTTTCATTTTTCCCGGATTCCCGGGAATCCCCGGCAAAAATTAATTTATTTTTCCGTTTCCCGGGAACAAAAATAATCCGGGAAACGTGACTCTCTAATCGAATTACTAAATGAAATAATTATTGCGCTAAAAGCGAAAATTCGTCCAAAGAATGAGAAATTTAACGATTTGAAAAGGCAAGAGGTTAAAAAGATTAAATTTTTATATCTGAACACCGTTCTTTTAAGATTCGATGAACGAATTCGAAGTGCATAGCGAACGAATGATGAACGATGAACGAATTCGAAGTGCATTCGAGAAAAACGCGATCAAAGTTTTCAAAATACATGAAACCGAAGCAAATAAAGTAACTGTTCAAAGTGACAACTTTTAATTAAAAAGTACAATCAGTGTGAAATTGAGGATAAATATGAATATTTTATATCAAAAAATTCATACAAAGCCATTTTGACCTATAATGAATATATGTCATTTGTCCTTTGCACGGCAGAGATGCTTCGCACCAGGATCGATTAGCTGTTGGGGTGAGATATGTCGACAAAAATGGAAAAACTCAGGAGCTTCTTTTGAAAGTTGTAGAAGCAGTCGATAAACCCGGTATCGGTCTTGCAAATGAGATATCGCACATCCTTACGAAGAATGAACTACAGTTAGCATTCCAGTCATGCGACTTTGCAAGCAGCATGTCAAGAGAATTCAACAACACACAGCAGAAGTTTTCAGAAATCGTGGGTCGAATTGTGCCATATATTCCTTGTGAAGCTCACAGACTGCAATGCCAGCGATATTATAGCTGATGTTTTCTCCGTGCTGGAAGAACTTTATGTGTTTTTTATGGCGAGTACTGAACGAAATAAGCCATTAGTGGATGAGCTCACAGCAACAGAAAATGCTCTTCTTCTACTGCGGAATCTGTCTAAGACTTGATGGACTGCTCGCTTGAAAGCGGTTTGGATCTCATATGAATGCATCCTGCAAAATTTTGACAAAAATAGTTGATTCCTCTACTTTTGATAGCAAAACAAAGACCAAGGCACGAGGTTTACGACAGAAAATGTTGTCGCTTGACTTCATTGTTTCACTGATGTTTCTCAAGAACGTTCTGTATAAGTGAAAGTTAGTTACTGAAAAACTGGAGAATCGAAGAATCTTAACATAATTGACGCTGCGATGTTACTGAAGACATAAATCACTGGAAATAATCAACAGTGACGATGAAAATAGGAATAGGGATGTAAATAGCGCAATTATCTTTTAAACTAAGCAAGGTGTAGATCCGTTAAAGAAATTAGACGACAATCGAGACAGTCTCTTTTCTCCCGAACTTTTAACGTTCTATCGCATGGAGTTTAAGAAGGTAGTGGATACTCGTGATGATGGATGATAACCCCAATTCCTGCATCAGCATATTCAGGCCCTTGTAAGAAATAATGAATCCTCCCATTACAAGAGAGAAATTAACAATAGATCTGGTTAAGAAAGCGGCAGATTTCATTCCATAAACCCAGGCAATTTCTGACATAGAAGCATTCATGTTAGTTAATAAAGTTGAATTTTATATACTATAGAACATGGATGAGACAGAAACGTACTTTTAAAGATATAAATTTTTTCATTTAGTCGGCAAAATCGTCGTATCCGCCCCCCCCCCAAATGAATTTTGCTTAAATACGCCCCTGGCCACGATGAACTTATGATTGAACTTTTGGACTTTGCTTTGGTGCAGATATATTTCGGAAATATTTATTTAGGAGGATTACCCCCAAATCAGATTGTTTCATTTATAAACGACCTTTTAGTTTTAGTTAATGACAGATGACGGGGATGCTCTCACAAAATGCTGCATACTATAGTCGCTGAAAATTTTCGGACGTTAGAAGCGTACATTGTAGCCGTGTTTAAGGCAGAGTGAGTGGAGTGAAACTCTCGGTTCAGACGGTAAGTAATTTGAAAGATATATTTTAGTTACTCTCTCTAACGGCGGTTACATCGCCTCGAAAACACGTGTTTTCGTCAAATTTTGGAGTTTTGGGCAAAAACACAATCGAAAACAGGTGTTTTTCATACAAATCGAAAACAACTTGGGAACCTGTTTTCAATAAAAACGACAACGAAAACAAGAAAAGTGTGGACAAGAACCCAATTCAGTTATATACGCATGTCATTTTCCGTATCACTCTTTTTTTTAATTCTCAGTTTGCCATGGGAAAAATTTAAAACGAAAAAATTTAATTAAATAGGCATAACTGTCACTCGAAAACAAGCAAAAGACGATGTAAACACCTCACTCGTTTTCCGAAAACGAGTTCATGAAAACACTTGTTTTCGAGGCGATGTAAACGCCGTATTAAGTGGTTCCGTCATAATCACGGTCCTATACAGACTCGGTCACTCGTAGTGAACCAATTTTACTTTGCAACTGACGGCATCTTTCCTCGTCAGGAAGTGAATGTGTGCTCTTCCTTGCTGTTAGGCTGCTCGCACACTGCATCAGAATTCATGCGAATTTTCTTCGTGCGAATTCTGACGAAAACGTCCGAAACATCCCATTTCTAACATTCAAATTGTTACTCGCACTTTGACTCCGATTTCGTTCGTCAGAATGCTGACGAAAACTTGCGAAATGCGAACCATCCGATTCTGATGGGATTCATTCGCAAGTTTTCGTCAGAATTGTTCAATAATTCCGTGCACTGAAAAAAATTTCTAGTTGTGATAACCAAATTTTTAGTTAAATATGACATAAAATATATTTTTTATAGTTGCAGTTTCTAAAAAAAACTCTTTATGCTAACTAAAAAATATAATAAGAGTGTTATATAATTTTTTATTGGTTTTAAGATAAACTTGGAACAATCTTTTACTGTGAAAGAATCAGATATATGTATGTATTTACTGTTGAACAATCACTGTTACTTTAAGATATTTAAATATAAATTCTTAGTTGAGTTTTGCTTCGTTTAGTCAATCTTACTATTTGTTGGAACAATCCTTTACATTTAGTCAATTTTATTATTTATTTTAAGTTTATGCAATTCTAGGCAACCTTTATTTAATTTTACTATTTATTTTAATTACAATTTTCCGCCGTTCTTCGTAATAATTATAACAAGAAAAAAACAACACAACGTCTTTACCGAAAAATCGAACCACCCGTCTTTGCGTATAAAACAGATTGGACAGTGACTATCAATTTCTGATTAGTTTGCTACCTTATCTGAGAAAAGTAGCAGAAAATAGAAAACTACTTGTACGATCAAAATTACAACAGATTTTGATTGAAGAAGATAGTTTTCAACATCCTTCTACCTCACTTTCTTATTGTTCAGGAAGTTTTAGCCCAACTCCTACACCTTCACCAGGATCTCTGGGCAACTTTGATAAAAACTCGACATCTGATACGAGTTCTCTAATAAACTATTTTTCAACATATAATAATGCAGAATAAATAAAAACATCACACAGAATACAGAATTTATTTTACTATTTCTACTTTGTATCCGCTTACGTTAAAGTTAACGATAACCGTTCAGCGGTGAAATTGTTTCTTTAAAATTCGAGAATTTCTCAATTGAATTTCTCATTGAACTTAAAATATATTCACATGTAGGTACTCAAACTCATTCGATATGTAAAAAATTTGGCGGGATCACTTTTTAAATCAGAATGTAAGTGATGAAACTCACCAAATTCATTTCTTTTAGCGAACACCTCGCAGACCCACTTCCTTTTTCTTAAAAATCTCTTTAGATAAGCGTTTTCTAGTAAAAACATTTCTTCTGTCATGTCTTCCATTATCGCAAAAATTTCTAAAAAGAAAAACAATACTAAGTCGCCTGACTTCTGATGCAGTGTGAGAGCACAATATGCGATTTCTGACGGCATATTTTCGTCAGAATTCGTACGAACAAAATTCGCATGAATTCTGATGCAGTGTGCTAGGAGCCTTATTGTTCTATGCTTGTAACTGGCGATGAAAAGTGAATCCTGCATAAAAATGTTAAGCACAGAAGACAATGGGTAGACAAAGGACACACCTCGGAAGTCCAGGCTGAAGCAGATCGTCACAAAAGTCACCAATGAAGGGTGGACCGTGAAATCTGTACCAATTACTTGAAAATTTGCACTAAGAATAAGAACAAGGAAACATTTCTACATGCTCCCCTGCCGGCCTTTAGTTCAAGCACTTGATAAAACCGCATTATTTATGGACTGATCAAATATATGTAATGCATTCATTTCGCTAACATTCTCATCGTAATCCTGATATCATGGTATACTCACTCGCACATAATTTTAATTACATCCATTCTTTTTCAAATATTCGTCTGCTACACATGACCTTAAGTGACCTGCTGATAGTATGTTAACTTGTACATGCTTTAAAATGTTAAACCCAAAATAACTCGAACTAGCCCAACTAGCCACTAGCCCACCGCGGCAATAGATAGGGCCATACACACCGCACCTCTACAATAGCGAAATTGAAACCCCAATCAATTACTGCCGATTTCATGTAATTCCGAAATAATTATTGCAACCGAGCTGATACTAATACTCGGAATGGTTTTGCAGCAATTGCTCATCCATCATGTGTAAGAATGGTGAGGCTAGTCACAAAGTCAAGGAATGAAAGGAAAATTCCAATTTGAAATGGCGAAATTCTCCATGAAAACCAATAGCCACAATAATCATGCAATGCTCATAAATTCCGGTGCCAAATTGAAGACTTCAACTCAATATGAAGAATTTGGACCATGCTGCTCGCTGCAATATGGCGGTATACGACTATCACTGAATGCACAATTGGAGCCCTTCGCGCCAATGGAAATCCAATTTCGCTTGTATAAGATATCACGCGTCGCTGACTGCATTTCTAATGAAACAAAGGTCAGCCGCCGGTTTCTGTGATGCTTTTGCGGCAGCAGACCGGCACCCTTATATCTATTTCGGATATTAACTGGGTTTTAATCAGGCAGTCACACAGGCAGACAGACGAACAGACAACGATCCAACATAGAAGGTATTTCGCATGATTTGTGAAAGTTTGGCTCTTGTGGATTCGGCTTTACTCTAGGGGTTGGAAAGTATAGTATGTTTGCAGTCAGGCTCTAATTGTAATTCTTCCCACAAAACAAAATAATTACTGAAAACAATTTGAGGAGATAAAAGCGGCTATCGCCGTGATGTCGTGGTTTATTAGTCGGTAGAAATTGCGGTTATTATGAGTTGAAATTAATTTTAGTTGTTGAGTAGGTTTTTTGTAATATTTCTTGCAGAAGCATTCATAAAGAATAGAATAGAAGCTCCTGCAGGGCTAAACATTTTGGAATGCAACACGGGCAATGTGCATTGCTCCATCTGTGCCATGGTTTTGGCATTTAGTTTTATGTTCATTATCTTCATCCTTGACTCTTCTTTTTATTTATTCCTTTGTAAACTGTGTGTCAGATATGAGGCTCGTGAAGTAGGCCAAATAATAAAGTCTTGCTTACATCCGTGTTTATTGTTTTTATTTAAATTACTGCGCCAACAGGTTATGGGCCCAGCCCTGTAAAAACGAACAAATTATTTAGGTTGTGTTCTGATTGAGAATTTTTACACCAAAAAAAACATAACCTCAAGGATGAGCAACACCACAGTATATGGACGAATACCCAGTGGCGTAGCGTGGCTGTTAGCCGCCCGGGGCGGAGGAAAATTTTGCCGCCCTATTATTTTGATATTTCAATTTAAGATGCTATAATATACAGTAATACTAAAGAACTTTTCGGCAAGAACAGGCAAGAACATTATTGTGTATTGTACAGGTTACAAAGAAAAAAGTCATATATACGAGGGTCGTCTTAAAAGTAAGTTCCACTATTTTTTTAATTTGTGTGGTTGGCGGAAAACGTTTGGGAGTCTCAGGGAATTTGCGTCTGGGTTTAGTGGCAGCACTGTAAAATTTCTTTGCGCGTGCGTCGATCGATCTGGCAGTCAGGCTTTGGCAACTATGGAGGCTCCACGTGCTCCTACCGCCAAAACACCAAATCAAGCGAAAGTTGTGGAATCCTCGGGAAAATGGCAAACGTTCTTTTGGGATTTCAAGTGGGTGTTGTTGATCAATTACCTGCCCCGTGGGACCACGATCACAGCTGCACGCTATTGTGAGGTGTTGCAACAACTCAGTAAAGCCATACAAAACAAAAGGAGACGAAGTTGACAAAAAAACTGTCAAACAATCACCACATATCTTAATACCTGGCTTGTTTGATCTTTATGAGAAATGTCTGGAGTGCTGTCGAATATAATCGAATAATACTTAGCCTTTTTTATTTGTCCGATGATATGTTGGCGAACTTTATTTCCCAAAATTGCAATAAATTCGTTTTGGATTACATACACGTGATTGAAATTTTGCCACACATTTTAGATCTTACAAGATGTTCACGAAGCAGAGGATCGTACTTTGCAATTAAATGCACCAATTATAAAAAGTTTCCTCTATTTATACTTGTGTCGTCTTCTGTATGGCCACGTGAAGCCAAATTTTGTTTGACAAGGATATTATAAAATTCTGATAAGAATTTCTTGCAATTTTTTAGTTTCCTTTGCCATTAAGTTTTGTTTTTCTTGTCAATAGTGTGTCCTTTTTGAAGTCTGCCCTCCAACTCCTTCCATTTGCAATAATTTTGGTTGTGTAGTGCACTTGATTCGTGACTTGAAACCTTAGGATTTAATTTCCACCAAGCATTAAATCCATCAGATGAGCAAACCTTGAGCCGTTCGGTGTGTTTACGTTCTCAAATAAACGACAGCAAAATCAAAATAATGATGCTTTGGAAGGAGAATAAACCATCCAAGTACGTAAAATTTTTCGCCGTTAGTCAATGTGCGGTAAAACCATTCGTAAGCCGTATTATCTCTCCTTTTGATTTTAAAGGCCACGAATCTGAACGTGTTACTGATGACGCTTCGGCGAAGCTAGTATTGATATGCTGAACAACTTCTTGGCCTTGCTGAATGAGATGCAATCGCATATTTTCATTTATTTATTCAGGCCATTTTCCAATATCGTTCAAGTTTTGGTATTGAATAGCAGATCCTGTATCAGTGTCTGTTTCTAAGCTAAGTATACACATATACGATACGATTAAGTTAATGTGAATTGGACAACTGACGATCCATCCACCAAACTTTCTTGGAATAGCATCATTCACGGACTTCCCTGAAGGGACTTACCCGTACTGTAACCTAATTTGCAGGTGGTATTATACAATATTGAACACTATTATTTATACGATAGAAGTCATTCTTGTTGAATATTAGTCATAAATAATCCAAGCACAAAATAAAATACGGGGAATCCCTGCAAGTCAGTACAGACGGTGTTGCCAGTCGCTACAATGAACAAAACGTCATTATTATACATTCATTTAAAGAAAGGGGATTCCCCGATTTCGTCACAGTATAAGTAATGAAAAATTCCGTGCTCATTCCGATCGGTCCGAATCGTAGGTGATATATTCAAATATTTACAAGTTATGTATTATTATTATTTATTGTGAAATTTTGCCGCCCCCTAAAGGTGCCGCCCGGGGCGGGTCGCCCCTACTAAGCTACGCCACTGCGAATACCCCTGTTTAATGGTGAAAATTATGGTCTGTGGAAGGTGCAGATGGAAGCGGTATTGCATAAGTCCCGATTATTGAAGTATGCAGATGGATTGGAGCCAAGGCCTACAGCAGGAGATGCAGATATAGCAACGTGGGATGAAAAGGACAAAGATGCCCGCGCTGAATTAGTATTGTCAATCGATTTAAGTATCCTTTCAATTGTAAAACATTTAAATACATCTGCTGAAGTGTGGTCGTTTTTAGAAACAAGCTTTGAAAAGAAGGGTCCGCGTCAGAAAATCGAAGAGTTCCGGAAGTTGATTGATATTAAAATGAGTCCATCCCAAACAATGCCAGATTACGTAAGAAATTTTAAACAAATCATCACCAGATTGCTCGAATTAAAGGCGACACTAGATGATGATTTATTGGTAGTGCTACTTTTAAATAGTTTGCCTGAAAATTTCAGTGATGTAACGGCAGCATTTGATGCCCAAGAGAAATATCCTCGCTTGGATACAGTTTATTCACGTTTACTGGAAGTTGGAGATCGGAAAAAAGGTGACGAATCGGGTGCAGGAGCACTCAAGGTCGGCCGATTCAAGTACAAGCCCCATGTCAAATCGAGAAACAAAAAAGCCAACCAGCGGAACGATGATTTCCCATTCCAGTGCTGGAAGTGTGGAATTCGAGGACACAAAGTCAGCAAATGCAATGTAGTAGATAAAAATCGTCAAGTAAAAGAAGACGAAAGTAATCACGGGGAAATGCAATGCGGTTTTATTGTGGTCGAGACCGTACAAAAGGCTCATCTTAAACGAAACATGCGAAAAAGCAATAACTGGTGCATGGATAGTGGTGCCACGTCGCATATATGCAAAGATAAAAGTAACTTTGTGAAGTTAACATATGCAGGAAATAATAGGCACGTAAAACTTGCGAATGAACAGCTCAAATTAAAGGAATTGGCCCAGTGAAGCTGAAGTTGCACGTCAATGGTAATAACAAAATTATCACTCTTTTCGACACCCTGTTTGTACCAGATTTGACTGATAACCTGATTTCAATCGGTAAGGCAACCGACCAAGGTTACACGGTCACGTTTCAAGGCAGAAAAGCGAATATCACCCAAGGTCGGGACCTGGTGGACTTGGTTCATGTCATTGAGAAATGATATTTTACCAAGTTTGATGCAAATCGGTGTAGTAAATAAAAAGTTATTAATGTTTAAAGTTTGAAATTTTCGGAAAAAAAAGTTGTTCGATTTACTTGGTTTTTCGGAAAAAAAAGTTGTTCGATTTACTTGGTTTTTGGCATAGTTATTACTAACAAATAATTAAAATGTTTAGCGTTGTTGAATATTTTTTAAACAAATTTTTGGGTTTTACCCCTTACAAAACTCAAAAAATAGTAACAAAACGGACAAAACCAACCAAAAAATAATAACAAAACGGACAAAACCAACCAAAAAATAATAACAAAACGGACAAAACGAACCAAAAATATATTTTTGTTATCTGCGGAAAATTCTACGCACACTCATACCAAAAAAAATTCATTTTTCAAATTATTCAGTTTTTTGTTTATAACTTTTTATTTTTAATACCGAATTGTTAAAAATTTCAGATTATGATTCCTCTTCATGTCCTCCACCTACCCTATAAAGGGTTTCCTTGGGTGAAATTTTAAAATCGATTCTGTTCAACAGTGTTATGAACAATAAAGGTGAGACTTTGGTGCAAGGTAAGAAACGCGCAGATGGTTTGTATACTGTATATGAATCACTAAAACCAAAGAAATGCGGATAAATGCAAACACCCTTGAACCAACAGCGCTAAATAACCGTGACGTGGAACTGGTAGAAAAATTCTGTTACCTCGGTAGTATTATTACCGAAAACGGCGGTACAGAAGAAGACGTCAGTTCCAGAATAAATAAAGCAAGAAGCGCATATGCATGCCTGTTTCACATATGGAGATCGACGGAGATCTCAATTAACACCAAATTGCGGCTGTTCAACTCCAACGTTAAGGCAGTTCTTTTGTACGGTTGCGAAACATGGAAAGTCACCCAATTCATCACAGGGCGCCTACAAGTTTTCATCAACAGATGCCTACGTCGTATCCTAAAAATCCGCTGGCAAGATAGAATTTCAAATGAAGAACTATGGCGCCGTGCCGGCCAAGAAAGGATAGACGACCAAATCAGGCGAAGGAAATGGAATTGGATTGGCCACACCTTGCGACGCGAAAACGAGAATCTAGCCAAACAGGCCCTCGACTGGAATCCGCAAGGAACCCGTCGAGTCGGAAGACCTAGAACAACGTGGAGGAGAACCCTATTAGCAGAGGCCGCAACAACCGGGAGATCCTGGTCAGAGCTGAGAGCTGTCGCGCAAAACAGAGTCCGCTGGAGGGCAACTGTTTCCGCCCTATGTCCCATGAGAGATTAAAGGAGCAATTAGTTAGTTAGTATATGAATCAAGACAGCAAGCGATGCGACGGTGCGTGGCTTAGTGTCATACTTCTCGTAATAAATAATTTTTTTTATATTACCCACGAAAAAAAAATGAACGGACTAAGTACGAAATTAAATAAATTTTCAAAAACCGACTTCAGAAAAAACCAAAAATAATGCACAAAAAAGGATAAAATAATTTTTTGTAATTCTTTACAACAGTAATCCCATCAGAATGGATTTAATAAGAAGAATCACTTTTGAAGACGGTGCCAACACCTGTTTTCGGGTTGATGTATTAAGTGCATAAGGCTAAGAAAGAAATGAATAAAATTTTTTCGAAGCAACAGTTAGTGCAATGAAAGTCAACTACTACCTGGCACCGTCTTCAAAAGGGAAAGCCTGAGTGCTGGAAATGCAAAATGCATACAGTCTATAATCGCTTTGCTTTCCTTGCAACACCTGGTTCGTTTTGTTTGCTATAATTGAACGTACTTAGTTTCTTGACATTCTAAAAAAGTGACTTTTAAAAACTTCACCGACATATCTGTCGACTACCTCCATGTAATTATATGATTTTTCAATTCTACTTTTAGTTTTCACTATGCTAGCAATTTCAACTTCCTTTTCCTATTTTTAATCCGTTTACATGTTAATGTGTTTTCTACAAGGTTCGCTTTCACCCAATGATAAGGTAATAAACTGTACCGGCATAATGGAGCTCCTTGCTGGTGACAGCAAGGCTACTGCCATCATGCTTGGGTAGACATAAAAATTTAGAAACAGACATCCTCCCTAGTCTTCCGAAATTTCATAGGGGATGCTAAACCGGTCACACGGTACACGCTAGCTCGCCGGAAGGGGTCGTGGGGTGTGTGACCGGACCGACACCTATTTGGTTCACCACTTACCTATGTGCTTCTGGAAAAACAAGCCCTTTTCATATCGTTCTTTGTTTTCAGTCCTCCTTACAGAGGGCCATGGTTACACCAGACGGCATCGTGAGGCCTGCAACAAAGTTACCTCAACAATGTGCGAACCCTAGAGAGAGGTCACAACCATCCTAGAAACTCAACGGAAGAAACACCTAGTACTGCATATTAAGTGAAAAAATACACAGTGTAATAGTTAAAATTCAACATGCATATATTTTTTAACCACAAAAATACCAATAGTATACAATCAATAAAATGCCGTAGCAACAACAATGATCAAATAACAAATGTGAAGTGATAAGTAAGACGGTGTATGTTGGGTGTGGGGGGGCTGGATCCCAGAAAACCAAACGGAAAAGATCGACGTCGCTTTGGCCAAAGAGAAGTGGACTAACATTTCCTGGTTAAGGTTTAAAAAAAACAAACAACCCAACTGGGCACGATTCCAGTACAATCTGGCCAATCTTTCAACACAGAAACAAATAATACCCACTAAAAGGGTCTCAAACCAAAAGACTGCTTGTTCGCAACCACAGTATATATAGTGTAGTATACTTAAAAAGTATTATATTTATGTCAATTAAAATGAATAATACATATTAAGGGTATTCATAAAAACGTGTAAGTTTACACATTAGGAAAACGCGTATTTTTAGGAGGATTGTTTGATGAACACACCTATGATGACATGAGGTATATAAACTATATAATTGATCAACACTGTTCAAACTGGACGTGGATGTCTAAATTACTAAACTGAAAAATGCCAAACAAAGTGAAATAAACTACCTCATTCATCTTGCACTTAAAAAATCAAAGCAACTAATAACTTGATGCTTAATTGGTATTTACACATTTTACACCATATCAGTTATGCAGTTTACACAGCAAAACTTTAGCGTAAACTTATCTAGTGTGCGTATTTCACTTTCCATACAAATTTTCACAGTTAATTTACGAGGTGGTAAACTTATACGATTTACGCGGCTTACTAGGGTTTTACATGTTTTCATGAATACCCCTATTATATAAGAAGAATGTGTAATTAATCACGGTAAAAAAATGGTAACTAGGTTAGAATAATTTATAAGTATCTTATGAGAAAGGGGAGTAATGTGCGATAAACGTGGGAATAGGTATATATAGTATAAAGATTATTAAAATTGTAAATATAGTGTAATAATAATATTAAAATTGTAAATATAGTGTAATAATAATATTAAAATTGTAAATATAGTGTAATAATAATTTTAAAATTGTAAATAAAATATAACAATAATTTTAAAAACTTTAAATATAATGTAATAATTTTTTCTTCAGTAACTTTTTTGCGATATTATCTTTTGACAACACCGAACAAAGATAAAACTCCCAAACGTCCTCAAGTCCCTCTCGCTCTGGCTCGCTGCCGCTGGACAAAGAAGTTATTTTAATTTGCACAAATAGTTACTTCCCTGACCACTTTTTTGCTGTTTTTTTCTGTTTTCACTGACTTTAGCATCAATCAGCGACGTATGTTGGGCATGTTCTATAATTTTCTTCTGCAGTTATTCCACCAGTAAAGCATCCGAGTTAGACTCACTTAATGTACTATTTTTATTAATTTTATTTGTGGTTTGGCCTTTATTAGATTTTCTTAATTCTTGCTCGATATTATCTTTTAACCATGCAACACGATGTTCAAGCTGCTTTCTCAATCTAAGCCTCTCTCTTTGCAATTCAAAAATCGACTCCCGAAAAAAGTATATTATATATATCAAGAAAAATTTTTGTTTCTTCTCGCCTACTTTATTTGCAAATTTTGAATTCAAATTTTCGGTAAGTGACTTGATTAATCGTTTAGGCCATTGCCACAAGAGGGGGGAATAATTAATAAGGAGAATTGGTTTCCGCTAAATAACCGACCGTTACAAAACTTACAATTTCAATGATTATCAGTAAACTGACTGACTACGTCGAATTTGCAGCCCAACATTTATGTATAATGCAGGGAAAAATGGGTTTGGTGACCGTGCATTTGATTTCGCGCAAAAAGCGTGTTCAAAAACTTCCTAGCTTGTCGTTTTCTTTCTTAATCATCTCAGTCACGTTTTACTTCGCAAAAAAGCAATAATATAAATTCATAGTCCGGTCAAAATAGATATTAGACTGCGAGATAATTCGGATGTTGCTGAAAATTGGTACAGCCCTTAAAAATAGCATTATAAATAAAATTTATAAATCGCTTTATTTAACCACCTCCAACCGCCCCCACTTCCCCACCCATCCTCCAAAAGGAATTACATTACAAAAATTTACAATATAATCGCTTTATATATGAGTTCAATGTGGTGTAAGTAGGTACTTCCAGATCTCATTCTAAGGAAGGAAAAAAGGAAGTCATTCCTGCTTAGGCCATCGCTATGTTAATGTAATGTATTTTTTGTACTGGATGGAAGTCTTACTGCTGGACATTGTACCATGGCGAGTATGACATAAAGGACTGGTGGTGTGTCGTTCGCGAATGATCCGTTCGTACTGAACTGTCGTTCGCGAATGATCCGTGATACTGAACTGTGTTATGAACCATGAACGAAGAACCAAATGTACGGGTCTCTAATGAAATGAATGACACAATGAATGCAAAAGGGGTGAGATATATTTCTCAGAGAAGTTGTTTTGCTTGTATATATTGATGATATGTAAGATGTGAGTTGCAATTTCTCTCTAAGCAATTCCAATTGGAAATAGACATTTTGAAATAGATGAGAGTTAAAAAGTTTTATGAAGAACATTTAAGATTTAGGAAGAGTTCTAATTAGAATTTCAGTCGTATTATTCGAGTGTAGGAGGATTATTTATAAAATGTAACGGAAAAGAGATTTTAAGAGGACGTTGTTTTTAATTTATTTGAATAGAATATAGTATATCTTAAGGAGAGTGAATTAGTTGGAACTGGAAGTTTGATTTTATTAGGAAATTCATTAATTCTTATTAGTAGGAAATTTTTTCAAACGTGGGTTGCATGGCTTGTCTAGTTTTGTATTTAAATGTATGTGTGTTTGTAATTGTATTTAAGGGCACTCCATGTTTTGAAGTTTTCACCAAATTTACGACAAATGAGCCAAATGAACCGAATGAACGGATCTTTTGAATGGTTCTTTTTAGTGATCGGAACCAAACGAACCAGTTCACTGAAAAGAGCCAGTTCGCCCACCACTAACTGGTGGTGCAAAGGGTGATTTCTAAACTTCTCTCACATAAAAAATTAATTAGCAAATATCATAAAAAATATGAAAATGAAAGAAAAGGAAGCTGTGATGACAGCCTAGGAAAAATGATTATAAAACTGTGGTCACAAGGAAAACCCGCTTAAGGCTGGCCGCTCACATACGGTTTCCGAATTCGGTTTCCGTACTCGGACCCTCGAGTGCAGGAATTTCATACAAATAACTCTACACAGCGCCTCTTAAATTTTCTGTTCGGAAACCATTCCTGATATTCGGTTCTAAAGCCAAGACGCAGTGTTGCCAGATTGGGGGTTTTCCCCAAACTGGGGAAATATTATGCCCGTGCGAAAAATTGGGGAAACAAATTTAGTGGGGAAAACATTGGGGAAAAATTGATTCAGAGATTTTAAATCCATTTTTGCTTATTATGCTCTGCGCTGATACAATTCGAACCAAAAAATATATATTTAAAAAAAAAGAATGCAATTATTTGCTTAAAGAAACATGAAATTCTCAAATTTAATACATTTTAAATACAAAACCGTCAAAATTGTGTTTACGATTTCATAGAACTGGATTCGTTAGTTTTTTCGCAGAAACACTTTTTAATTCAGTGTGAGCCAGTCCAGCCAGTAATTCAGTGTAAGCCAGAAAAGAGTTTTAACTAATAAAAAAATACCTCGACGAATTGAAAAAATGTCAACTAGGAAATATAGAAAAGCTTGGGAGTCCGAAAAAAAATTTTCAGGTAAAATTTTGTATTCAAATCATCCAAAATTGAGGCGAGGCGCACCGGATCATAGCTAGTTTTTAATAGTATTCATTGTATTTTATTTATAATTGCAGTCATATTATAAAAATGGGGAAAATTTGTTGGAAAGGTCTAATTTTGGGGAATTTTCACACAAAGTTTGGTGAAATCACTTTCAGTGTGTCTGGCAACACTGCCAAGACGTGCGTTCAGGATGCCAAAAACCCACGGTCTGTGCTAGGCTCACGGAATTCCGAGTCGGAATTCCGTATTCGGAAACCGTATGTGTGCGGCCAGCCTAAAGGGGCCTATCCACTATCAGTTGTGCGTGTCATGCAAGGAGGTTATTTTCCCATCCATTATCATGCCTGCCATCTGCAGTCAATCCCAGTGTCTCCATGTACACGGTAATTACCGTAGATGCACCGTAATCGGGTCTTTATCAACCGTCAAGGTAATAATGTATTACCGTGTCATATATCTCCGTATTACCATTATAAATTACGTTGTTGTAAATATTTCATCATGTACTACGTAAAACGAATCTCAGTCAGTCAACTTAACAAATTTTGTAATGGCAACACTGCTCCTTGTTGCTGGGAATCCCAGGGGAATCCCCCAATAACTAAAAGTATATCTCCACTCACACATAAATAAAACTACCAGTTGCTGTAGTATGAGTGCTACTCACTCCGAAATTCATAGTCAGAATGACGAAATGATTGACAGCAACAGCATCCACTGTCCTTCATGCTGTCGCTCACTTAGCTCCGCCCACAGGATTTCAAACAGTTTTGATTTTCGTCATGCATGCCGGAACTTCCATCCCGCAAGCCCATCCACTGTTCGGCATACATGTCAGTCAGCCGTGAAGGTCATGCATGCTCGATAGAGGATAGGCCCCTGTTCTGTGGGCGGAGCTAAGTGAATGACAGCATGAAGGACAGTGGATGCTGTTGCTGTCAATCATTTCGTTATTCTGACTGTGAATTTCGGAGTGAGTTGGTGAAATCACACATAAGTATATAATGTATCACTCATATTTTTAGCACTCATACTACAGCAACTTTTCACTACCGCTTCTACCTTAAAAGTGACGATTGACTGCATGCATGATAAGGGATGGGAAAAGAGCCTTCTTGCATGACATTTTTGCATGACACGCAAAACTGATAGTGGATAGGCACCTTAAGTCAAGGGCGGATCGAGAAAAGTTTTTTAGGGGGGGCGATCTGAGAAATAAAAAATTTTAAGGGTATTTATTATTTGTAATGTTTATATGTCCATGAACTTGTGAATATTTATTTAAAAGAACACTGTTTGAATGTTTCTACTTCGGGATATGTCTAAGAAATAAAATGAAATCTGAGTGAAATGAAAAAGAGGTTGAGGCTGTAAATGCACACTTATTTATAATGTTTTGAAAAACCATTTTTATGCATGTTCGTGAATTACAAAATTTTACTACTAGGTAGGTAAACCTACGGACTCCTGTTGAAACTTCGTTACCATTGTGGCTTGCTGAAAAAGGCTGTGCGTATGAATTTGCTAAAAGCCTTACTACTACCTCTTCTAATGCATGGCCTTTCCGTCTTTCCATCTCTCGATTCTTCTTGCGCCCATAAATTTGAAGTAGCGTTTAACGATTGCGTACGTTTTGTTTTTAATTTACGCCGCTTTGACCACATTTCACCCTACTCGAACTCCGTTTTGGGCTGCTCTCTAAGTGACTATCGTGAGTATAGGCTTCTACGACTGGTTCACCTCATCCAGTTTGTGCAGCATTCGCAATCCCTCAGAAATAATAATTTAATAATTCCGCGTTTTCGCACGTTAATTGGTCAGCGTTCTTTCTTTGTCTTCGTAGCTCAGCTTTGGAACTCTCTTCCTGCTGATTTACAGTGTATCGATTCAATGGGCATTTTCAAGAAGTATCTTTTCGAATTTATTTCTAGCAGGGCTAATTAGAGTATGAATATACAACTATTTATTAATATACAATTTTTTTTTATTTTTTTTATTTCTATTTATTGTATTATATTTCTATTTTATTTTATTTTTCTTCTCTTTTTGCTTTTTGTTTTCTGTTCATACTTTGTTAGTTATTTTTAAGTTTTTTTTTTATTTTTCCGTATTAAGTTTAACTTAAGTTTGTCCAATGTTGTTAATTAATGTACTATTTTTTAAGATTAATATCAATGTACATGTATTCGTAAATAAATAAATAAATAAAAAAATAGGTATATTTCTCATAAAAATTTTTTTTTTTAATTTAGTGGGGCGATCGCCCCAATCGCCCCCCCCCCCCCCCCTGTGGATCCGCCCCTGCCTTAAGTCGATTTAAGACAAATTTTAGTTAATAACGAATTCTCCGAATTACGAATTCTCTGTATTAGAATCCCCCTCGACACAAATTTGATTCTCTTCGGAACAATATTTAGAAAGTTATTACATATATGTATACATTGTTTTTTCGCTTATCCGTCCAGATTGAGTATCTTTGAATCTTAAAATCGCTCTGGTCTAAAATCATGTTTTTTTTACTTAAGCGGCTTTTCCTTGTGACAGCAGAAATCCTGGACGGACCCAGTCACCATTACTTTGTTGATCGACTTTGTTGTGTTGACCGTCCATTTTAACTTACAAAACCTGCTATCACCTAGGCTTTAAATGAAAGCAACAGTTTTATATAGAGACTAGCAAAAACCCCGTGTGCGTTGCAACGCTTTTCAATAAAAAAAGATTCTGTTGGCACAGTAGGTGGGTGCAAGAAGCTATCAAACAATTAAAAACGAATGCTAAATTAAGTCAATGACGTTGTGGCACGGGGCTACTATTTTGAGTTTCGCAAATTTTGAACCCCCATTTCACCCCATTAGTGGTTGAATTTCGAAAAATCCTGAAACACGTGTTTCATTATTTACGGTGTGAAATATTTATACTTAGTTTGAAGGAAATCTGGCTAAAGGAAAAAAATTCCCCATACAACCTATTTAACCCCATTTCATCCCATTAGGGGATAAATTTCGAAAAATCGCTTCTTAGTGGATGTTGACGTCCTTATAGGGATGCACCGTGAAAATTTCAACCATTTAGGTCCTGCGGTTTGGGCTATGCGTTGTCTGTCAGTCAGTTACTGTTTTATATATAGAGATGGAAGGTATTCAATATTTTTGATTCCATTTGAATCAATTTGATTCAATTTGATAATAGAAACTCTTTAAATGCAATAATGCGATGATTTGTGGTAAAGAGTTTGTAATTTGTAATGACTATGATAGTAAGCTGTGAAGCCAAAGCAAAATTATTTACTTCCCACATTCCATTGTGGATAGAGAAGAGAAAATTACCTTAGTTTGTCCGGTTTCATAGACCCCCTAAGCACTCATTAGGAGCTTTAATGATAGAAAGCCACAATTAATTGGTTAATTCTTTACCCAACCAACCCCGTCAGACAGATCCGAAGGGAAATGGCACTGCTCCTTAAAACTTTCTGATGAGAAAAAAGGGCCAATGCGATACTATCAAAGTAATTACGGGTGCCATTCTAGCCATATGACGTCGCGCCACGCTTATTAATTACATCAGAGACGAAGTCATGGAGTAAAGTCGTATTGTAGCAGCTGAACGAGAAGGAAGGAAGGACCGAGTCAGCCTGGATTTTGAGGGTGGCTGTGCTCTACATATAAACATATATATTCGTTTTATACTATGGATGAAACGGGTGAACTCTGATAGCAACAGGGTTCACATCAACATTCGTCTCATCCAGCTTAATGAGCATCACGTTCACGTAGTCGTTTCCGAGCACTGATGATGATGACGGTGATGTATCAGTTCAGCTGTGGCAAATGGTCCTCCAGGGCAGTGTCTGTGATGGTAATCGTGAAAGATGACCAGTATGGCCTTTCATGATCTGTCTAAAGCACCGACCAAATTTTTCAAATGGCGAGGCATGGGGTAATAAATGGTTTTATTCAAAGCACGTATATGATTAGAGATAAGTGCTTTATTGTTTCTCAGAGGCCATTTAACCACCTACACCAACATCCACCCACTGTAGAACTTTGCGTACCTTTGATTTTCGGCAACAAACCAAGAAGAAATTGTTTTAAAATTTCAGTCTTCATGAAAACATCACAACTTCCGAAGGCTCCCAGCTCTGCTATTAATTAGCATCATTGATGTAATTGGAGCTTTTGATAACAGTATTAATTTCGTATTATATCTTACATTGGAAGGATGAAATGCTTTACTGGCAATTATCTTATTTGGAAGGCGAGATTCTCGTAGTTCATGCAGAAAACACAGACCCCCAAGACAAGGTAAGCCAGCTATTGCTGTTGTGTGGGAAGGATCCTTTATTACATGTACTTCCTCCCCCATTATGTTTCAATATAGGGTTTCAAAATTAACTTGAATAGTATACTCTGCTACTTCATGCTATTATATCGAACTAATTCAGTCAAAGCTAGAACGTTTCAGATATGAAATCCTTTTGATACTCTTATTAAGCAATCAAAATTCTGGAATTTATTGATTAGAACATGAATAATTGTAGGTGTCATAATTAAGTTTGAACAGGTTCGAGAGGCGGGGCTGTTCTCGTTTAAAATGTACGACTGTTACCAGCATGAAGAATCATGTGGGAATATTTCAATATTGGGGAGTTAATTAAATTTCCTTTTCAGTGATGAACTTCAAAGTGTTTCATATTTGACATTTGTGTATCGAGGTATAATGTTTCGCAAATTATAATATTTCAACTGAACGTTCTCAATAGCGTTTAATTCGTTTCTTTCTTTTACTGAGGTATCACTTACACAAGTATCGCGACCCACACTTGGACATATTGTACTATTGACAGTCCTTGCACTTCCGAGTTTTAGTTTAGCCCGCTTGAACAATATTCTGTCTGTCAGGTGTTTTGTCACTTATTACTTGCCTCTTCTAGTTCAAGAGCTGGTGACAAACATTGGTAAGAGTTTAGTAATGGCTCATTTGTAATTATGATATAGTATTTGAGTAATACTAACGAAGCGTCTATTCTGTTCGAATTCGCTTTATTGACTGACTGGCTTTATCTCTTCATTACATCTGTATTAAAGGTGTTCATGAGGCAGCACCCACTCGCAAGGTCCGGTAGTGGAACACCTTGGGCGCTTTGAAATATGTTAAAAAATGACATGCACTACAAGAGTCTCGTAATGGTTGAAAATTGGCGTTAAGCTTGATTATATTATAAAATAATCGTGAGAAAGTAGTATAAAAAACATGAGAAGCATTGAGACCACATAGCTGTGGAACGCGGCCAGTCAGCACGACGCACAGTGGTTCCAAATGCCGAAAAGGTGGCCAAAAGTCCCTAAAATAAAATCGATCTTTGATTTGGGGACTTTTTGGGTCTAGTTATGTAGGTTGGTACCTAAGGTATTAGAAACAGCATTTTATAACGGTCAAACATGCGGGGGGGCTCTTGGGGGCCATTGTTACGTGAGCGTCTGGCACTCGAGGGCCTCGGCGCAGTACATAGTGAAATGGGTTTTTTGTGTTAACAGTGACCTGGAATCGTTTGAAATGGCTTCTGCTAACAAAGTAAGTACTTTTAAACGTTATTTCATATTGACAATCAATTTTTTTAATTATTTTAGTAATATACCATTCAAAACAAGTTTTTTATAACTTCCCGTTGTAAACGTCAATGTTTAAAATTACATTACTCAAAAGTCCCCTCACAAGTTTTGTCGCATTCTTGAGATCTTCCTCTATAATTTGAAAGTTTCAAAAGTTACCCCAGTTTGCCCCGATTTGTTTATTTTAAATAAAATTTCATAAAATTCTGCCCATTTTATTAGACCTTTGTCCGCCATATTGGATCCGCCATTTTGTTTTTTTTATTTTGAGTGAAGATTCGTAATCAGCGACCTCAAAATACTATTTGTACGTGATTTCATACAATTTGAATATCGTCTACATATTTTGGCCACCTTTTCGGAATTTGGAGCCACACGCACAAAATTCATTTTTTACTTACAATTCTGGCGGGTTGTCAATAAATAAAGCGATTTATAAATTTTATTTATAATGCTGTTTTTAAGGGCTGTACCAATTTTTAACAACTTCCGAATTATCTCGCAGTCAAATATATGTTTTGACTGGACTATGAATTTATATATTGCTTTTTTGAGAATTAAGAAAGAAAACGAGAAGCTACGATGCTTTTGAACACGCTTATTGCGCGAAACCAAATGCCAATGCCGGGTCACCAAACCCGTTCTTCTCTGCATTACTATTAAGCCATTACAGAAGTACTTCTTTGGTATTTAAGAAAACACTCAATAAAGAAGTACTTCCAAATCTACTGCCTAGAGTAAGTACTTGCGATTTTCCCTACTATCATATGCATATTATGATATTATCGTGATGAAACAATGCAACAACAAAAACTAAAGCTTTGCATGAGTAAAACTAAAGCTTAAGGGTGTTACTTTAAAGCTTTTTAAAAATCCTTCCGAATACGTAGGGTAGATGTTGGGATTGGCCCATTTCAATTATAATGAGGTTTGCCTCACCGGGCCCTTATGAAACTGATAAGGCTTACCTCAGTTCAGTATCGCTGATTGTTTTTTTCTGTGGTGTACATGGGGAAACTAAGGGGAAAGCCCTCTTTGGGCATGCCCTCATTTGCCACATGGGGACCTCATGAGAAACCTACGAGGAAATCGCTCTTTCGGCATGCCTCTGAGGCAATCCTCTTTTTATATGTTAGTCGGGTGGAGTTTAAAAGCTTAGGCTATAGCTACAGTTATAAATTCTTAATAGCTCTAATATAATATATTTAGTTTTCGTATGAAAAGCCTTGCTTGTGTGCGGCCCTTCCACCATGTTCCAGGCCCAAGACGGCCCTCAAACGTTCTGGGTTAATAGGTATGGATGAAATATTTTGGGTGAGGATTTCCCCACCCAAAGCGAAAGTGCGTGGAGACTTTTCCTTCCATCCCCACGCCTCCCGCCGCCGCCCCTGGTTATTATAGCTCCACAGCTTTTCAGTATTATTTTCGTCAAAAGCGCTTTTCTGGTTTTAGGTTCGTTGTAGTTTCCCAGCATATTATCGCCTTTTAATGCTGTCCCGCAGAAAGTCTACGTTACTTCCCGAGTAATGAGTCATCAAAGTCAAAATTTCGTTTTTGAAGTTATACTTCTTTAGGCGCGTTTTGAAAATATTATGAGAGTGAATTTTTAGGAATCGAATTCGAGACCCGAGACGTAACGCGAGACGGTAACGGAGAATATAGGCGAAGGGGTATGGAGGGCAAGAATTTCAACTCCCATTCTTTAGCTATGCACAGATTGGGATTATTATGTCGACGGGTGAGGGGGTTTTTATCCTGCGGCTATGGAGGGAAATAAATGTTATGTACTATTCATCAGCTCTAAGCGAAGATTTCTGGGTGAGGGGTTCTGTCGCGAGGCTATGGAGGGAAATCCGATCCGTGTTCTATTCATCACATAAGCGCGAGTTTCTAAGGACCAGTTTTACATGGGCCGACTTTTTCAGATGATTTTTCTTGGTTGTTTGTCTGCCCGTGTGAAATTGGCCAATATAATAATAAAGCTATAGCGCAAATGTACAATAACAAGCTATAATTATTTACTGTTTTACTAATGATTTTGAATGGTTAAAACTTAATATAATTACTCAATCAGAAATTAGTTTGAATATATAATACAAAATATTTACTGTTATTATTTGGGAAAATAAAACAATGAACAAGATATTAATGATTTTATTTACCTTGACCTCGTTTATTTGTTTGGTTCAAATCTTGCGACAGCTTTTTCAACTACTTCTACTAAACCGACTGTTATGAAACTGTGCACACACATTGAGCGTGACAGTGCAATCTGACAATTTTGTAAAAAAATCAAGATGGCGGTTCCAAGATGGCGGACGAATTTTTCAATTGTGTTCCGATTCCATTGAAAATCGGTATCGGGGGTGTTTTAGGGGCACAAATGACGATTCTGTGGTCAAAATTTGAAAATTAAAAATGGCGGCGCCAATATACTAACTACTAATTGCTCCTTTAATCCCTCATGGGACATAGGGCGGAAACAGTTGCCCTCCAGCGGACTCTGTTTTGCGCGACAGCTCTCAGCTCTGACCAAGATCTCCCGGTTGTTGCGGCCTCTGCTAATAGGGTTCTCCTCCACGTTGTTCTAGGTCTTCCGACTCGACGGGTTCCATGCGGATTCCAGTCGAGGGCCTGTTTGGCTAGATTCTCGTTTTCGCGTCGCAAGGTGTGGCCAATCCAATTCCATTTCCTTCGCCTGATTTGGTCGTCTATCCTTTCTTGGCCGGCACGGCGCCATAGTTCTTCATTTGAAATTCTATCTTGCCAGCGGATTTTTAGGATACGACGTAGGCATCTGTTGATGAAAACTTGTAGGCGCCCTGTGATGAATTGGGTGCCTTTCCATGTTTCGCAACCGTACAAAAGAACTGCCTTAACGTTGGAGTTGAACAGCCGCAATTTGGTGTTAATTGAGATCTCCGTCGATCTCCATATGTGAAACAAGCATGCATATGCGCTTCTCGCTTTATTTATTTTGGAACTGACGTCTTCTTCTGTACCGCCGTTTTCGGCAATAATACTACCGAGGTAACAGAATTTATCTACCAGTTCCATGTCGCGGTTATTTTGCGCTGTTCGTTCAAGGGTGTTTGCATTTATCCGCATTTCTTTGGTTTTAGTCGGATTTAACCTTAAGCCTGCCGAGCTACTTTCTGTTGCCAAATTGTTTACCATGTTTTTGAGGTCCTGGTGTCTGTGGGCCAGCAAACAGATATCATCCGCGTAGTCGAGATCCTTAGGGCGGTCTAGCAATCCCCATTGTATGCCACCTGTTCTTCTATCGTTTATTACTATAAGAAATAGTAATGGCGAAAGTAGGCATCCTTGCCGTACTCCTGAGCTCACTTCAAAGCTGTCGGATAGTTTTCCATTGTGAAGAACTCTGCATTTGGAATTGTTGTATAGAGCTTTTATCAATTCTATTATTTTATCCGGCAGTCCACGTTGCCGTAGAGCTCGCCATATAAAGCTCCTATTAACCGAGTCGAACGCTTTCTCATAGTCTACGAAAGCAAGGTAAAGGGGGGATCGGAATTCAGTAGACTGCTGCACTATGATTCTCAAGGTGTTAATGTGGTCTATGCAGGAGCGGCCCTTTCTGAATCCAGCCTGATGTCTTCTAAGCGTTCGATCAACTGCCTCTCTTATCCTTGATAATAATATGTGGGACAAAATGTTGCCCACAGTAGATAATAGACAGATGCCTCTCCAGTTGTCACATATTGTTAGGGCCCCCTTTTTTGGTATTTTGACTATGATACCTTCCGTCCAATCCTCCGGAAAGGTACAGGTGTTCCATGCTATTTCCAGGATTGGCTGTAGCGCATCTGCTATGAGGCTTGAGTCGGCTTTCAACAATTCTGGCGGGATGCCATCTTTTCCAGCTGCTTTACCATTGCCCATTGCATGAATTGCGGTTACTATTTCAGTCTTGGATGGGGCACGAGGGGTGATTCTTATTGGCTGTGCATTGTTGTTGTTGTTTTCCTGAGGTTCCTGTGTAAATGAACCATTCAGGGCGGCGAAGAAGTAATCTCTCCATCTTTGGAGTTGCTCCTCGTCGCTGCACAGCATCCTTCCATCCGCACTCTTTACGGCATGCTTTTTAGTAGAGTGCTTTCCCGAGAGCTGTTTGGTGATTTGGTACAGCACTTTACTGTTGCCTGTGTTTGCCGCGTTTTCCGCTTTCTCTGCGAGCTCATCTATCTGCCGCCTTTTATCACGCCGGACACTTCTCTTTACCTCCCGGTGCCATTGGGAGTATTCCCGTTCAAGTTGTTGTCGTTTTTCCGGGTCGCTTGTAGAGTTCACGTTATTTTTGAAGGCCCTTCTGCGTTCAATTTTTGCCAGGTTGTGTCCGAGATCCAGTGTTGCTGGTTTCTTTGGACATAACCAATGCTTGTTCCCGCTGCTGTTATTATAGCGCCCTTTGTTGTGCTCCACAGCTCTTCAATATTTGTGTCGTCAGAAACGGTTTGCTGGTTTAAGATTTCTTGCAGTTTGCCAGCAAATTCTCGCTTTTTGGTGCTCTCACGCAGAAGGTCTACGTTAAACCGTCTACGGTTTATGGCATCGCGTTGGACGTTTCTGATTGCAGCGATTTTTAGGCGGATAGTTGATACTACCAAATGGTGATCACTTCCAGTGTCTGCTCCCCTAAAGCTCCTGACATCCTCCAGAATAGTTCGCCATCTGCGACTGACGGCCACGTCATCTATCTGATTTCTCGTTCTACCATCGGGCGATACCCAGGTCTCCTTGTGTATCTTCTTGTGACAAAAATAAGTTCCACCTACCATGAGTTGATGGGAACTACAAAAGTCAACGAAAAGTTCACCATTGTGATTGTTATCTTGGCTTAGGCCTTGATTTCCAATTGTGTTTTCAAGGCCGGTGTTGTTGGGGCCGATCTGTGCGTTTAAGTCACCCATCAAAACAATGATGTCTCCACTTGGCATAGAGCGAAAAACCTCATTCAGTCGCATGTAGAACTCGTCTTTGATGTCATCTTCTGCGTCTTCTGTCGGAGCGTAGCATTGGACTATCGTAGTAGTTCTTAGCCGGGTACGTAGGCGCACGGTAATAATCCTCTCAGAAACTGGTGACCAGCTAATGAGGCTGGACCTGGCTTCCTTGGTGAGTATTACCCCAACGCCATTCCTACGGTTTTCAGTTTCGTTTCTCCCAGAATATAAGAAGGACTCACCGTTTGGGCAGATATGTTCCGCCGCATCGGGCCATCTGGTCTCGCTGAGTCCCATGACCTTGATTTTATAGCGGTTCATCTCGTTGAGGACTTCATCCAGCCGTCCATCAGCAAGCAGAGTTCTCACATTCCATGATCCGATTCGTGTCCTGTTTCGAAAAGCAAAGGTCGTCGTCGTGTTGTCCGTCCGGTTCCGAGGCAATGTTTGCCGATTCGTAGCAATTGTGTGTTTTATGGGAGCGGGTTGCTAACCCTCAGCCCAACCGAATTAAAACTCTGTTTTGTGGCGCAGAGAACTCGCCATTCGTCCGTCTCCCGTTAGCTCCTTCCGAAGAAGTACCCCAGGGGCACCACGGGGAGGTGGGATTAGGACTTGCTAACAGAGCTGCTAGGTGTTCGTCTGCAGTGACTCTTCTCGGGTTTTGGCAGAAGTGACAAATCGGGTGCCACCACCTTCCGAGGTCTTTGTTAGCCATTCGCCCCCCAGCCAATATGGCGGATGAAATTTGGAAACGTGTTCTGAATTCATTAAAAATCGGTATTCGGGGGTTTTTAGGGCCACAAATGACGATTTTGCGGTCAAATTTTGAAAATTCAAAATGGCGGGCCAATATGGCGGATGAATTTTGTAAATGGGTTCTGAATCCATTGAAAATCGGTATCGGGAGGTTTTTAGGGCCACAAATGACGATTCGAAATTTTAATAAAATCAATTTTGGCAATAACTATTCGATTTCACTGAAAATAGCTGTTTGGGGGTGTTTAAGGTCGGAAATAATAAATTTGTTGTCAAAATTAGAAAATTCAAAATGGCGCTGGAAATATGGTATGCATAACAAATCACTTCACCACAATTTTGTAAAAAGTAAAATCCAAAAATGACTGAATTAAGCCTAAAAAGAATAAAATAAAAATAGGTAAAAAAACTTTTAAGTAAAATGGTTTTATTTTAAATCATAAGCTGTACCAAAAGCTAGAAAATAATTAGAACACAAACATGGACCTTCTTGAGATTCTGACGTCTGTTAAGAAATCGTGCAATAGTAGCAGTGCTGTCTTCTCATGTCGTATGCCAAGGGGCACTTTGTGTCGTTGCATCAGCGGATTAAGTAATATTCTGGGACTTTTAAGAGACTAAAATAAAAACATGGGGCGCATAAAAACCTGTATAACGACGGAATAATTAAATACAAACGACTTGTCTAGAAAAATGTGTTTTCAAGTCCACCGAAAAAATATTTCAAATTCGCCTCATGTTTTATTTATTTATATTACTTAATCCGCTAACGTAACGACACAAAGTGCCCTTGGCATACGACATGAGAAGACAGCACTGCTACTATTGCACGATTTCATACCAGACGTCAGAATCTCAAGAAGGTCCATGTTTGTGTTCTAATTATTTTCTATTTTTTGGTAATGCTTCATGCTTTGCGGTAATGCTTCATCGAAAACTTGGATAAGGATAGGTTATAGATACGAAAAAGCAAGAAAAGTTATAGAAGTCTCATCATAGCGTTATTTTGTATCCGCCATTTTGAATTTCAAACATCATATTCGTAATCAGCGACCTCGAAAACCCCCTATTTTTTCCGGTTTAATTCTTTTGAATTTAGCGCACAACAAAATTTCGCATTTAATTTTGCACTAATTTATACGTTGACCTATTACAACAATTTAAAAAAAGTTCGAAGACGATACGACCTGTTACACGGAATTCCGAAGTTAAGCCCGTTTTTGCCTTATGTTACTGGACTAATGTACCTATGTATATGTATATTTCACAGCCTTTATAGCTGGCGGTGTGTGATTCTCTGTATACACTGCAAATCTCAGATTTTAAAGTGTGTTATTTTAACACGTTTTAAGTGTTCATTATGACGTCACCCATGTGACTACAATGTAAATCAAACGGGTGACGTCACAATTGCACACTTAAAGCGTGTTAAAATAACACACTTTAAAAATATGAGATTTGCACTGTAGTGCACATTCAACGTGACAGCTTTTTGGTTGGTTTGGTACTTTTCTGTACACTTTACGTAGATCGGATCTCATGTTTTTGGGGTGCCCGTATTTTTCCCCAGTTTTTATTGGCTCAAAAATATTCTGCAATGAAGTGAGCGAGTTATATATATGTTACTGTTTTTGTTGGTTTCAATTTCAATAGGAAAGAGAGTTAGTGTTTTTTGTTGTTACGGTATGTTGTTGATGTTAATTACATTAGCCGTGTTCCTTTTCTACTTTTAAGTACTCGGGAGTAAAGAATTAAAGGAACGCAAAATTTGTCGATTTGAATAAAACCTAGGAATTCTCTGTGAGAGCAGGAGTAGTTGCAAGTAAATACGAGTAAAAAAGAGCAGAAAAGGAACACGGCTATTATTGCCATATTCAGCAAGTTCCCCTTTAATTTCGTTTTGTTCGACACGAATATGGAAGATTTTTTTTAGGAATTGTAAATTTAAGAATTAAATCCGTAATAGTTTCTTCGATAATCCTCAATAGCCCCAGAGAATAAGCCGCTACAACATATCTGTCAAAATCACTTTGTATATTCGGATTGCTATACCAAAACTATGGTGGAACATAGAGGTGAATGATGTCGATGAACTTTGTCGTATGACGTATATTTGGCGATTGTGGAGTACATTTTACCTGCCCTGCAGTTATAAAACGAAAGTTAAAATTTAATTACACTTCTACAGAACTAATTAGTTTCACTGTAATTTAATTTGTTTGATAACGTAGAATACAGTTCAGTTAACCAAAGAGCCGTAGTTGCAAAACTGTCAATTCTAACAATTTTCAACAATGATTACATTTTCAACTGCAAATTCTTACATTCTGGTCAATGCTGGAGGGTATGCATTGTTTGCGCGACACTGTCAATATTATTTGATTACATTTAATCAGTATAAAATAATATGCATATGATATTATCGCAGCCACCGAAACGGACTAAATTCGAATGTAGCACCGATTTCGGGTACATAAATTAAAAGTTAAAAACAAGCCCGTCAAATTTAAATCTGATAAAAGTTTCACGACTAGCTTCCGGGATTATCTATGTTTGTTTATACTTGAAGCCATAACCAAAATTCATGCTCATATCATATGCATTAGATCAAGTTCATCCAGAATGTAGATGTTCATGTCATATTGATGTGCCCCACAACAGGATTCGGCATAAGCCTCCCACAATATTTTGGCCATAATTTTGAATGTGCGGCTTCCAGCTGAGTTTAGTTTGTTTTTTTTGCGCTCTTGCTTTTGTTCTTTGGGGCCCCGGCATAGCAGCTCTGTATACCAGATGAGTTATCCAAACAACTAGTGTAGTTCGGCATTCATGAAAAAAGGCATGCATATATGATGTTATGGAACAGCAGGATAAAGAACCTCCTCCGCGTTTGTACAGAAAGCTTTAAAAACCAAAGGGTTTTTACTTGTCATGAATATTTTTCTACAGTGTAGGAAAATTGAGATTAAATGATGGTTTTTGAAAGATGCTTTCTTTTTCACATTGAAATGCATGTTTTTGCATAAAAGGGAAAATACCGAGCATGCAAATGAAAAGAACTAGTGGAGTCAAAGTGGGAAGGTGTATGACGCATAAAAAAGTAGCCGGGGTTAGAATATGAGTAGTTACAGAAATAGAAAAGAGAATCTTTTCATGGAAATATTTTAAGTAGGTTTTTCACTAGTGAAGACTCTTAACAATGCTAAAATCTTTTCAAAGAATTCCTGTCTACCTTTAAAACGAAAGCAATTTTGCCAGTCATTTGTTTTTAATTGATCATTGTATGACTTGTTATTGTATGACTTGATCATTGTATGACTGCATAATCCACGAAAATACTGTAAAAATTGCACATACACGAATTTGCATTGCTTGTGGACCGACATTTCTTTTAACGTTGATTATTTTGTAAGTGTGCTTAAAACCATACTTTAAAAGAAAAACGTTTTTTCCAATAACTGCCGGAATTATTAAAATAGTAACCAGCGAGATAGTACACTTCGCAGCATTGAACGAGGGCACGGTCTGTCGGATAGAAGTACGCTTTCAGAAAAACCAGGCCAACGAGCAGGAAGTACATATAGTGACGAGCCTGCTGAGGGACTTGATACAAGTATGAAGTATCGATATTTATGAATTGCTATTTGCATTAAAACCTAAAAACGAAACAATGGTTTTATTATAACTGAAATATGTAATAAATATTTTCGATTGAAACTGATTTAAATTTCAAGTAAAAACTGCATCAAGTGACGTTCCATATGTCGTGGTGCTTTCGTCAGCATTATTTGAAATCGTTAAATTAAGTTTTGCATGCAGAATATGTAGTAAAGGGCGCAGGGGTTTTTGAGATGAAAAATTAATATTGCAATCGCCACTCAAAATCATAAAGATTTCGTTGAAGTCTCGACTTAGTAAAGTTGGACGTTGAGAAGTGTATAAGAGATTGCCATGTATGACTTCTAGTCCAGTAGAAATAGGGTTCGAACAACAAAAAAATTCGTTACAGCAATCTGACAGCGGGATATTGTCGAACAAGCTCTTGTAAAAGTGGGAAAAATAAATCGAACCGAAAGCTGCTATCCGGGGTGGAATAGGGGGGTTTCTAGGGGTTGACAACAGTTTTTCGCGATTTCTGGCTAAACTGTGCATCCTATCGAAAAAAATCAAAGGTACAAGTTGTAGGAAATAAAAAGATCTACAACTTTTGCGTGAACCGTTTTTACCCTAACCTCAAAATTTTTCGAAAAAATGGCGGAAACCGGTGTTTTGGTTTTTAATTTTTTTCGTTAACAAAAAAATTTTTATTATGTTGAAACTTTGGCAAAAGATACCTTTTAGTGTTGCAAAAAGTCAGTAATTTTTTCAGACGGAAATATTTAGAGGTTGTTGTTAAATTTCATTTTTTTTAAAAAAAAAGCGACATTTTTAACTGCGATTCCTCTTAACACTACGCTTCCTACGGAGTTCTGTTTTGGCTCACTTACTCGTTGTTACGTCTACTTTCGATAAATGGTAAAAAAACGGTATACTGCAATGGAAAAAATGACCGGAAAATTGAAAAAATCGAAAAAATGACTTTTTTCGTGGTAATTTGAATATTTATCTTTGGAGAGTGGTTTTCAATCATAAGACAGTATTTGCATGTTGCACGGAACTAGTTTATCTTAATAGTATTTTTATGAATCAAAATTGTTATTTTCATTTGCTCTAAACGGAGTAAGCTTGTTTTGCTCTTATACACGAGTCGCACAGTAATTTATTAATATCATTGTTACTCAGGGTCTCTGGTAATCCACGAACCATCTCAAATTTGCTTAACTCCTTCAAGGATCTCAGATTAAGATGACCCATTATTTTATGCCATCTGATCGTTGTTGCTGTGTCACTACCACCTCGCACCGCCATCGCCGATAAGAATCGAGGCAGTAGCTAAATAGTTTTCGCAGTAATGTATTTGCGTATTTTCGGAGCAATTTAAAAAAAAATCTTATTTAATATGAAACAAAATTCCCCGAAGGAAATTCAAAAAAAATATATATTGTGAGAATATAAATTCGATTGAAAAAAAATTGCCAGAGGCCGAAGAATCGAACTCGCAACCCCAAGGACGAGAAAGAAACCTTTCAGTCGTTATGCTACGAGATATTGTTACAGCGAGCTGGCTAAATACGTAAATAAACCTTTTCAGAAACTCGGTTAAATAGCTTTTCAATCCACAGGAATAATCTCTTACAGTCTGCATGAGTAGAGTATGCATGAAATTTCTCACCGAAGAGTTTGTGATTCTTTACAACATTAATCCAATTAGAAAGACTTTTTAGAAATAAGAGAAAAAAAGAAAAAAAGCCGAACTGCCCCCGTCCGGGGTTTGAATCCGCAATTCTTAGTTATATGTCAACGCCTTTATCGATTCATCCACGCGCCTCTTAACAACCGCGTAGCAATAAAATAATTTGTTCGCTGCCTTTGAATATATGTACTTCGATCCGTTCAAAATGTACTAACTTTACCAGTTTTTTATGCCTACTTTCGAACGCCTTTATCAGAAATTTAAAAAAAATGCACGGAACCACCGTGGGAAACTACCCTTTCAAACAAAAAAGAAAAAAAGCAAAAAGTTATTGCGTTACAAAGTTATGCGTGAACAGGACCAAAAAATGCCTACGCGTCGAATTGATAACCTCCTCCTTTTTTGAAGTCGGTTAAAAAGTAATGAAATTGTTGCAAACTTTTCAGTAGATACCGCGTCCGTATCCGTCTTGTCGCCAACGCTGCAAATTTAACGAAAAACGACTGATCCTGACGCTAGATTATCATCATTGCGGATATGAATACTCCAATCCTGGGAGCAGATTTTTTGAAGTTTACGGCCTTCTAGTGGACGTTAAGCGTAGCAAATTAATAGATTTGACAACTCACGAAGAGTCATCCGGCAGCACAGCTGTCAATCAGGCGCGGATCTAGAATTTTGTTTTGGGGGGGTCACGGAATTAAAAGTGGCGAAAAAAAATTTTTACTCCTAAAAAAACAAAAAGAAAATTAACAAAACGAACAAAACAACCGATTTTTCTTGTGGATTAAAAACAAACGTGCCCTACAAAAACGTGCCCTAATGTGTTTTTGAGGAAGACGCGCCCTTTTTGTGAGTGCAGCAAACTTCAGAGTTTTCAAATTAAAACATATAGAAAGAGTATAGATCAATTAGTCCAGGAGAGATAGCGGAAAAGTATTCAAAAGTTGAAATAAATCTACCCTGCGATTTTTCGACTCTATAATTAAGAGAAAAATCGTAGGAATTCAATGAATGTATTTTGGAAAAAATTGGTCCAGAAGAACAGGTGGAAAAAAGCTAATAATGGTAGCGAAAACACGTTTTTCAACGTTTTAGGTGCGAAAAAATAGACGAAAATTATGAGTTTTGGACAATTGAAATCGGTCAACAGGTTTTTGCAAAAAAAAACAAACCACGAAATATGGCCATTTTTTGACATTTAATTACAAGGACTATAATTATCGTAGACCCTTGTTTCAGGGCTGAAATTGTGGCTTCTGTTAGTGCCTACCTACAATAAAAATTTCATGCAAAAATAATTATAACTTTTCGCGTAAATTTCAAACATGTAAAAATAGCCGTTTCAGGGAAAAAGTTTAAATAAGGCCCACGGTGGTGCTAGAGTTATTTTGAAAAGCCCTATTTATTCTCGAAGAGTTACTCTACCAACCCATTTTCATGAAAAGTTGGTGAGGTTCGATTTAACGCGTTTGAAAACAGGCACTTTTCTTGATTTTCAGAAAAAAACACCTTTAAGCGAAGGGGAAGTGAAATATGGTGTGGATATCTATTCAGTAGATTTCGAGAAATCAAATTTTTTTCCTGTCAGGCATACATATATAATAAGGAAACGCTCGAAATTCTTAAGATTTTTCTCTTAATTATAGCGTCCAAAAATCGCAGAGTAGATTTATTTCAACCTTTTTTCTATCCCTCCTGGACTAAATCTGCTGTTGACCTTGAAGGTCATTTTTTAAGGTTGTTTTTTTAATTTGAAAAAATATTGGGTCGGTTTTGTGCGTTTGGTTATTTTCTGTTTTTGTTTTTTGAGTTGGGTCAATTTTGTTTTTTAAACAGCGAGGGCTTTTGGGCAGTGCCGCTGCTGGCATATGTGCAGGGTGTGCAACTGCACAGGGCCCCGTGTGTTGGGGCCTCGCGAGCGAAAAATTGTTTTGGCAATAAAAATCATTTTGAATGGGCCACAGAAATGAGAACGAGCCAGACAAATCAGCATATGGGCCATAGTTCTGTTATAGCCTTATGACACTGGCTTTTTCGTAGGCTGAAAATGCTGCCTTGGCTAGGCTGAAAATGACGAAATCTGTTATACTGTGTGACAGAGATAGCATGTGAGAGTAAGAACGATTGTCTGATTATTATAACAGATAGTTGTGAGTGAATACAGAAGAAATCCGTTGGGAAATAATTGAAATATTTAAATTAATTGTGATTAAAATTAAATTAATTTAAATTTATTAGCGGTATTCATGATCTGTGTTAAGCGTCGAGAAATCGCAAAATGTTATCTTCGAAATAGACAAGATCTCGACCCCTTTAAATTTCCATGTTAAAATTTTATTTTTTATATTAATTTGAATTTATATTAATTTGAACGAGTTGTTAAATTAACACGCCCTTTCAGATGTTATTTGTTAAAATCAAAACAAATGTCATTTACTTAGGAAAGTTTCTCAATTTCTTAAACTTTTTCTCGATTTAACACAAATAACACGAATAACACAAATACCGCAGATCTTGAACACCCGTATTGTATTTAAAATTAAACATCGTCAACATCAGGTACATAAATTAAGATTCTTTGTTCTCTTTCTTTCAATTTGCTACTTCCTCAATAAAAAATCTGTTTTTGACCTGAGTCCTTGTTTACGACCGTTGGGTTTCCCCACAATTAAATCCTTTCATACATTGAGAATTTTTATGGCTCTGTTTACTTCTTCAAGTGAGATTTTTGTTTATTACTTTCAATAGAAAAACTTGCAGGGGTCGCAGGTCACTTTTTAAGTCCTGGTAATTCATAATTTTAAAACAATCGGAATCCATTCTTGTGGTGTGGCTCCTCTGAAAAGGTCAAAACAAATTCCGGCGTGATTTTTTAAATTGTGAGTTGTTACAGTTTTGTACAAAATGGAAAAAAAATATAAAAAATGAAAAAGTGACTTGGACAGACGATCAAGTAGAGTTTATTATAGATGCAGTGATGAAAAACCCTAGAATATGGGATGCAAGCAGTTCGGGGTACAAAAACAAAGGTTTAAAACATATTGTTTGGATGCAGATAACGACGGATTTCAACATGCAATTTAAAACAACTATTAAAAATGGTAAGTTATTATTTAAAGAATGTTGTGATTTTTTTTAAATTAAATTAAAAATGGAACAATTTGAAGCACTATTATGCTGCCTTCAAACAAAAACATAAGAGCGGAGCATCGGCAGATGAGGTAGAAGAAACAGTTGCGGAATGGAAATTTTTCAAGAAAATGTCTTTCTTATCATCAAACTGCACCCCGGCGGAATCCTTCGATACATATAGGGACAATATGGAGGTGAATGAAAAGCTGATTCTTATATTTCATAGCGTTACAAGCATTTTCTATTTCAGTTTTTCAACCAATCCCAAAAATATGGAGAGGACGAAAGTGAAATTCTTGAAGAAACAATGGGATCTGAACATTCAGGAATTGTAAGTTTCTATAACATTATTTTTGTATATTTATTTTCATGTTTTTTTTAATTTTAGTTAAGCGTATGGACGCAGATAACCTGAATCCGAAAAAAAAGATCCGAGTTCTAGAAAATATACAAATAGCGTCTACAGCGACATCATCTGATTCGTCATTCGCAACAAGCTCTGCAAGCGCCCTACCTACCTTCGTTGATGTACCCTTGTCTTCTCCAGAAGCGGGATCATCTGCGGTTTCTCGACCGCCAGGAACTTCATCTGCGTCACCAAAAATGAAACGTGACCACATAAAAGGAAAGGCGAGAAATAGGCTGCCAACTGCTGAAGGAGAGGACATTTTGGAAAAATTCAATAAAGAAACGGAGGAATTGAAGAACATGGTGCAGAAAACCTTATTAAAACCGAAATCCGCAGTTGTCGCATACATTGAGCAGGAACTAGCAAATATGCCGGCACACGATGCTGTCGAGGCCGAGTTGGAAGTTCTACAGGCAGTTACGCCAATATTTTACCAATATAGGTTAAGAAGAGTAAACTCAACCAATGAAAATGTTAACACAGAAAATTTATTATAATATAGGTTAAGAAAAGTAAACTGAACAAAGAAAAATATAAATATAGAAAATTTATTCTAAATTAAATTGCTTTTTGTGGTTTTTCAAATATTCCTGCGACGTTTTCCTTATCCTCAACGCACTGTTCCGGTTCCGTCCACTGGTTGCTGGCAGGTGATAATCATTATAGCTTTGATTCACTATGTTGTTCAGTTCGTTGTCGTTGAAGCTCTCCTTTATAGTCCTTGATTTAATATTTTCCGTGCGAAGAAAATTGTGGAGGTATACTGCTGCAAGCATAACCTTGACCCCCTCAACAGGATCTCTAAATATCGGTGAGAAGAGCACCTGATATCTATTCGCTAATATTCCGAATGCATTCTCAACCACTCGACGATTCCTTGACAACATGTGATTAAACCTTATCTCATCATCCGACAAGGATAACTTTGAATGTGGCTTCATGTTGTAATCCGTCAAGGGAGACGCATCATCCGAAATAAACGTATACGGAGAAATTATTGTGGTCATTGGTAAAGGAGATGGTTTCAGCAAAGGAATTCTACCATTTTCAATGTCGTGTTTGAGTTTACAGTTCAACCATAAACACGCATCTCCCATTCTGCCGTTTACTCCAATGTCCACATAAACAAATCTATAATGGGCGTCGGCGATGGCCATCAAGATAAAAGAATGGTAACCTTTGTAGCACCAGTAATTGGAGCCCATCTTATTTAACGGCCGTATTTTGCAATGCTTTCCTGGAAAATTTAACAAATTTATAATTCATAACAATAAAGGTGAAACCACATATAACCCCAGAGTAGGCTCCGAAGCCACAGCTTGGTTTATATAAATACTAACAATAAATTACCATCAATTGCTCCGATGCAGTTCGGAAATCCCCATATCTGATAAAAATCCCCAGCAATTTGTTTCCACTCGTCTTCCGTGCGCGGGAATTTCAAATATTCCTCTTTCAGAACTGTGTATATAGCCTGTATTGTTTCCTTTATTATTTTCGATAGCGTTGACTGCTGGATCCTGAATATCAACTGCATATGAGTCTGCGTCATTCCTGAATTAAAAATGTTTATTTTTCACATACTTTTAATGTAATTAAAGATTCACTTACCTGTTGCTAAGTACATCAACGTGGCTTGTAACCGTTCTGCTGGACCGATAGGATTTCTAAAGTTTGTTTGTTTTTTTGAAATTAGTGGACTTACTTTCTGGAGTAACTTTTCAAATTGTTGTGGCGTCATCCTCAATGCCTTCCGGTATAAACCGCTGTCCTCATCCTCTATTTCCTTTAATAATTTGTGGGAAAAACCTTCCGCTTCTCTGCGAAGAAGCCACAATGAGGAGTATTTTTTTATTTTTTTTGTTTTTTGGGTTGTTCTCTCTAGTTGATATAAAAAAGAAACTTTTTGCCTATACATTAAATAGGAAATTAAAACTCCTATCCTTCTATCCATTGTTTATCCATTGTTATTATATTTACTAATATATTTAATGTCACTTCAATTATATTTTTTGTCACTTAAATTTATTGTTATTCACACTTCACCTCACTGTTATCTATAAATATATTTATTGTCATTTCAATTATATTTATGGTAAACGTTTAGAATTGGGGCTGGAGAGTGAAATGGCTCCAATTTTTAGATATTTTCAAAAACATGTCCCCCTGACCCCCCCCTTGAATCCGCGCCTGCTGTCAATACAGGTATAACGTTAGTATCATGACCTATAATATTAACGATCCACTTTCAGATTTGCTAGCTCAATATAAAGATTTACTATCCACTAAAATACAGGGAGTTAAATTATTTTTTTACAATTTACTTAAACTTCAATTACTGCTAGACTAATTATCGTAAAGCAACAAAATTAAGCTCATATTTTAGGTAAATGTGTATTCTTTTATTTGATATAAAGATCAATAACTTGAGTGGTTCCGTTTACAAGATATGTATGTTGAAATTATGGGCGAAATGCTGAAAAACGAAGAATATTCTGATTTTGCTCACACTTTAAACCTACATATCTTCTAATCGGAGTCACTCAACTTTTTGATCTTTATTCCAAATTAAAGAATACACACTCACCTAAAAGATGAGCCTAACTTTGTTTTTTTTACGATAATTAGTCTAGGAGTAATTGAAGTTTAAGGAAATAAATAAAAAAATAATTTTTTTTTCGTAAACACCCTGTATTTTAGTGGATAGTGGGGATAGCCCCGTCTCTAGAAAACATTTTCTCCAAATACATTCAGGAATAAACCCTGAAAAAATTAGCCACGTAGTCCAACAAAGGATTTATTGAACGTCTGATGACCTATATGCAAGTCGCAAATAAATATTTTAAATCTTTAAAACGGCGATATCTCATGAATGGCAATTCGTACGGGAAAATGTGCAATATCTTTTTTTGTCGATAATCGCATAGTCTACAAACTCTGCAAATACTATTTTATGATAACACTTACCGTTTAAGAGGTATTCGTCAAAAACGGATTTTTTTCCCTAAAAATCACCTTTTTTTTTTTTTAAATTTCAAAATCTCGGAAGAAGCTCGAGAAACGATTTGAAAAAAATAAGGGCACATTTCTTATGAGTCAAATATCAACTTTTCGTCAGAAAATAGGAAGTGCGAGACATCAACATAATAATTGGTTTAAAACGGGGCGTGACCCACCATATAACAACTAAAGGTCCTCCAGTATTTTGCAGGCCTCACAGACTTACGTCAGAAAAATTAAAGGTTGCCAAAGCAGAAATCGATATTCTACCAGGCATATTACTCGGATTAAAAACAATCTTCGAAGAAGATATGAAAGCTGCGCCAGCTAAAATGGTGTTCAGGACTACCCTAAGACTACCTGGATAATTCTTTGCAAATTCTTGAGGTAAAGGCGATGCCATAACTGTAGCCAAGTTTGTGAAAACTTCAAGGCAAACCTGCAACGTAATTCGCCTGCAAAAACAACCTATCACAGTATAGAACAAAATTTGAAAACGGCCACTCATGTGACGCTGTGAAATCACATCTCCAACCACCATACAACCGTCCACGAATAGAAATGGCAAATATACTTTGAAATCCTCATCAAAGGGCGCAAGGCAAAAATATCGGCGGTAGGGAATGGAAGTACTTCTAAAAGTACTTCTACAAGTCATTCTGCAGAAGCAGTCAAGTACTTCCACCCAGCCAGTACAAAAAACACTTTACATTAACACGGCGATGTCTTAGGAGGAGAATGACTTCCTTTTTTGCTTCCTTAGAAAGTGATCGAGACGTACTTACACTAATTTTTGTAATGTAATCCAGCTGGGTGGATGGGTTTGGGGGGGGGGGGGTGGGGGTGGTTGGAGTTGGTAAAATAAATCGATTTATAAATTTTATTTATAATGATGTTTTCAAGGTCTGTAACAATTTTCAGCAACGTCCGGAACACGTTCCGCTTTTTTGACTGAGATGATTAAGAAAAAAACGACAAGCTACGAAGTTTTTGAACACGCTTTTTGCACGAAATCAAAGGCACGGTCACCATACCCATTCTTCTCTGCATTAATATTAAACCATTATAGAAGTACTTTTTTGGTATTTAAGAAAACAGTAAATAAAGAAGTACTTCGAAATTTACTTCTCAGAGTAAGTACTTGGGATTTTTCCTGCTGGGTGCTTTCTTAGCCAAGGATAGTAATACACTCAACCTCAGCTTAGATAAACCAAACAGTAAAGACTAGATCTGGACGAAGCATGAGAATTCCCACCAAGCACTGCTAAGGAATCATAAAGAGGGAGTGGGGGTACTAGAAAAGGGAGGAGTCCAAATGTACTGAAAACGTCAATACACAATGTTTCGCTTTTTTGTTTTTTATATAAAAAGTAATGAAACTGGTGCATCTTATATATTAATAGGCAAACAAGAAGTTTGTAAACGCTAAGCCTTTTTGTTCGTGAACCGATTTCGTTTAAATTTTCAGAAAATGTTATTTTATGTAATAGTTGTGTAATAAGGAATTTGAACGAAATCGATTCACGAATAAAAAAGTTATTAGTCCAGTGAAATTAGTACTTTCTGATCTAAAAAAATATATCCTTTTTTTTAATTTGTTTATTTTGGTGTTTTAAAAAAAATGTTCAAAATCGAGAACGATATCAGCAAGGCGTAAGTTAATAAAATACAGTTTTTTGCGAATATCGCGCTTTCTATGCCTCGGAGGCCAATAAAAGTTATTATAAAAATGAAAGATAATTAAATTCCCCAAAAAAAAATATGTCTCATTTTTTACATACCACGAACAGTTTAGGCAAAAGTGTGCTTCAAATTTTCCGCACAAGGCATATGCATATTAGCCCAATCACTTTATACATGAACCTCTAAAATTGCTGAAATGGTGCTGAAATTAGTGCGCGTAATACACGTTCAACATTGGTCGATGTTGGTTTAATACCAAGAATTGCATTATATAATATTTACAAATTTTCTGTGCCTTGGCCAGAATTTTCGAAAATTGAAAATTCCGATTTGAGCCACTTCAAATCTGATCCACCAATTTTACTGACGATTCATCTTTTTGAAGGAGCATTGTCCAATTCATTTTGTAATGACAAATTTTCGTTTTCATCAGGATTCGGCCACTGTTGAACTACATCGTCCACCCTCGTCCAGTTTGCCTGCAAAAATTAGTGTGGTTTTTGGTGGAGTGGCTGTGGGATCCTTGAGGCTTCGCAATAATTTCACGACATCCTCATACATTCGAATTTTTAAAATTTGCATGAGCTTATTAGGAATAGTCCACAGTACAGGACCCCCCTGGAGAGCTGATTACCACTAACCTGTGAATTTTCCGACTTTCCGCGGTCGGACTGGAAAAACGCGGCCTGAAATTTGTCGGACAACAATACATTTTGATTTTAATAATTATTTACAATCAATTTAACCAACAATTACATATGTGGTCATTGATTTTCAATACCCTGGCATGTTTAGGATGGTAGACACGTCAATAGCGGAAACATTTCTATCGGACAAATTTAAATTCGCATTTGGAATAAAATGTCCAGTAACTTAAGCTAAAAAAAAAAGATGTGGTCGTCAATTTTCAAGACCCCGGGAAATCCCCATGTTTGGGACTTTGCAGAGCGGAAAAGCGGAGGAATCGAAAAAAGTTGTACGAAAAGCGTGGTAGACTCGTCAAACCGAAGCTCCTCGCGAAGTATAAAGTATGTGGTAATCAGCTCTCCAGGGGGGGCCTGTACTGTGGACTATAATATTGCTGTTAATGTCAGAAAACTTTTTGAACATGAATTGTAAAAAATTTCAGCGATCACCAACGATGCGTCCTCACTATTTAAATTCGCGACAGCTAATTTTATTGGCTACATTGCCTTGACAGCAGAAAAGTCCAGTGACATATTCAACGCCTTAAATTCGCGAATTGCTGTTTTCGTCTTGACCTCCTTGGCACAATCGTAGATGGAATGGAGCACATCTGACGGCATTTGCAAAAAATGATGGTACATTCACCTTGTATAAGAGCCACTCTGGACAATGTATATGTATATATATGTAGATCATTCTATATTTAAAAGACTCTGCATTAGTGTCGGTTACTAATATACAATTCGGCTTTGTCGTCCTCATACTCCTTTGGCAGCTTTTACAAGAGCAACAACAACGCAGAAATTGTCAAAATGTTTGTTCAAAAGTGTCCATTAAAATTTTCCGCCCTCCCCATCATCCTCTCTCACCCTCTTCGTTCGTTTTGTCTGTCAGGTGTCCGGCCGTGTAAAAGGGCACTTTGTAAAAAACCAAAACAATTTATATAAGTGTTAGTTACAAAATTTCTTTTATTTTTATTTTACGCCAAATTGTTTGAACCAAATTTCAAAAACAGTAAAAACAGTTAATAGTCCAAGAGCTAGTGACAGAATTGCAAAGTGATTTTGTAGAGGATGGGCCTTTGATATAAGGTAGATTAGGTAAAGCACAACCGATTAAAAATATTCGCCAGTTCGAGTCTACTTAAGTTTTAATTTTATGAATTTTTGAACTTGTCGATTTTTTGACCATGAAAAAAGTGATATTGCAGAGGATGGGACTTGGTATATAGGTTAATTGGGTTGCCCCCAACACATATTCCGATTCCCATCTCGTTTGGAGGTTAGGTTTGACTTTTGGGAATTTTTGAACATGTCGGTCTGATCAAGATGGACAAAGTGATATTGGAGAGGATGGGGTTTGGTATAATGGTGAGATAGGCCACCAAGAACCCTAATTCTGCTGCCCATCTCATATGCAATCACGGTTGCGATTTTGGCGGCTTTTAATTTTGTGGCCATTTTCGGTATGACCCAAGTCATTTTGTAGGAGATGGGATTTGAATATTAGGGTTCGTTACAACATCTACAATACATATCCACTTGCCCATCTCTTTCCCAGTTGTAGAAACCCTTGCCATCTCCAGTTGAAGTTGAAAAATCGTAAAATCTAGTTTTATATAGCAAATTTAGTTAAAATGGATGTATATACCCCTCTAGTGGCATATTTATGTTATATATTTCAGATATTATGAGTAGTTGTGTATTGTATATACAAACATACATTATAACCCGGCCCGCTGGGTGCGGGCGTGCAGAGTGTGCACCGCACGCGGGCGGCACTTTCAGGGGGCGGCAAACACAACAATCTCGTGATCGAACTCATTTTCATCATTTGCACCTAGGTTCTTTTTAAAATGCCATAACAATTACATGTATTGATCTCCTTTAAAAATAAACCGATAAACCGAAAACGTTCAAACCACTTAAGAAGGATCGATCTCTGAAAATAGTATAATATAAAGACAGAGAATGTAAAATTAAATTCCCATGATAGAAGTCAAATTTATTCTGTAAATAAAAGTTGACATTCTAATCTGATTATAATTATTGACAAAATTTTAAAGCAGTTTGACGTCTAGTTATGGAGAATTATCCATTTTTATGTGCATTAAATTCCCACGTTTAATATCATTTTTACTCGACCTTTACTTGAATATTGAATACTAATTACTCGAATGCAAGACGTCCAATGTTTTTTAAAAAATTTTATTGAATGTATGAGATATCAATAAATAACGTATTCAAATTTCAGATTTTTAATTTGGAATATGCTCCTTCAATCGATCTTCCTTAAGATAATTTTAAAGAGAATTCCCCGTTGTTCCATGTAGAGGAAAAACCAAATAAAAAGAAAACGAGTTTCCCATTCGCTCTGGTTGTTTAAAAGCGCAGCTTTTTCACTCATGCTGCGGGCTCCGTTTGCTTCTTAAAGCCCGGGACACACATATCCGAACCGTGTCTGCACCGCATGACAGCCGTGTGTTGGACAACACACGGAGAGAAAATAAACAAGTAAAATTTGATGCGGTGCGGACATGGAGACGCGGAAATGTGGGGACTGACCGGTAAGATTTTACTTGTTTACTTTTTCTCCGTGTGTTTTCCAACACACGGCCGTCACGCTGTGCGCAAATGTGTGTCCCGGGCTTAAGCCGGCTCTTCACGATGCGGTGAACGTTTCATTCGAATATTGGCTTCCAACGTTGGACGATTTTCGGCGAAAGTAGACCTCCTATCGAAAAAAGTTAAATATAAAAGTTGTAGGTAATAAAAAGATCTACAACTTTTGTACAAACCATTTTTTCCACCTTACCAACTTCCAGAGCAATGAGTCATCAAAGTCAAATTTTGGGTTTTTTTTAACTAAAATTTCAACTAAAACCACCTTTTTCTCCAAAAAATACCTAGTTAACTAATATTTTTTTTACAAAATTGGAAAGCTTGGAAAATTTCTTATCAATAATGTCCGGACAATTTGTATCCTACGGCTTTTATTTTTGGAGTTATAAGCAATTTTAACGCTAAAATTAGCTCTTTTTTTGTGCCTTTTCACCTAAGCTTTGCCAAAAAGTACCAAATAAGCACCAAATAAGGCAAATTTTAACATCAAACTTGCTAATAACTTCAAAAGTAAAGGCCGTAGCGTAAAAATTGTCCAGACAATATTGATAGGAATTGTCCAAGCTTTCCAATTTTGCAAAAAAAAATATCAGTTAACTAGGTATTTTTTGGAAAAAAAGGTGGTTTTAGTTGAAATTTTAGTTAAAAAAAACGAAATTTTGACTTTGACGACTCATTGCTCTGGAAGTTGGCTAGCTGGATCCTTGATTTTGACAGTTTTAGATAGGTGGGAGTATTCTACGTACACTGGTATCCTATTCATGAAAATAGCTCAAAGGGTTACATAAATACAGGGTGGTATGTAAACCTCTACAAAAAAAATTCAAAACGCCCTAGCTGCTAAACCGTTAAGATTTACCCCCCCCCCCACCCATACGATTTTTTCTTCGTCTATCCAAAACCTATCTACAGCCGGCCGCTTTGTAAGCTTAAAGGTATACACCCTGTATAATCATCAAAATGTTTTTTTTTCCATCAACCAATTTTTCTCAATTAAACGGAAAATATTGATGGAACGGAGATGGGATTGAAAATGTAACATTTGGCAGATGCCACGAGCCTATGGTCCAAATCTTGGGTTCTACAAAATCACTTGGGTCATACCGAAAATGGCCACAAAATTAAAAGCCGCCAAAATCGCAACCGTGATTGCATATGAGATGGGCAGCTGAATTAGGGTTCTTGGTGGCCTATCTCACCATTATACCAAACCCCATCCTCTCCAATATCACTTTGTCCATCTTGATCAGACCGACATGTTCAAAAATTCCCAAAAGTCAAACCTAACCTCCAAACGAGATGGGAATCGGAATATGTGTTGGGGGCAACCCAATTAACCTATATACCAAGTCCCATCCTCTGCAATATCACTTTTTTCATGGTCAAAAAATCGACAAGTTCAAAAATTCATAAAATTAAAACTTAAGTAGACTCGAATTGGCGAATATTTTTAATCGGTTGTGCTTTACCTAATCTACCTTATATCAAAGGCCCATCCTCTACAAAATCACTTTGCAATTCTGTCACTAGCTCTTGGACTATAAAAGAACAACTGCTGTTTGCGCTTTTTAGATTTTAGCCAAAAAACAGCTGTTTTACTGTTACTGTTAAACAGTTTTGAGAAACCCTAGGTGGAACCGTCGCCTTCATAGGTGGGAGTATTCTACGTACACTAATACCTTAATCTTGAAAATAGGTTAAAGTGTTTCAAAAATTCGGGGTGATATTTCGCCTAAATAAAAAGAAATGCAATATTAACAGCTTAGCCACAGTTACAGGACATAGAAAATATACAGAATTTCAATACTCATTATAACCGATAATCTGAGATACTTTTCTTTTGCGCCGGGCCATTTTGACCCACCTCCTTTAATTTAATTTTTTTTATTAAGAATAATAGATATAAAACCAGCACACCGTCAAGCAAGAAGTGATGGAAGAGTTTTTTATTTTATTTTTATTTTAGAAACATAACGGACTTACGTCCACATTTTAATTACAAAGGTAACTTAAATTCGAATCACATCAAGAAAATAGCTCACAATTATTCATATTTCAATATCAAATTATCAATGACGTGATATACTTCCCGCCAATTTACAAATCTCAAATCTAAATTCGTTTCATTGACAAATGCGCATACTCTAGTCAAGACATTATTTTTGGTATAATCTGATTTAAAAAACTCTAAATAAAAAATTTGATTTGATCTCATATTTCTTCGTGGTACCATATAACATAATTCATTTCGAAGCATCACACAATCAGTGATACCATTTACTACTTTGTATAAAAATTTCAAATCACATGAGACTCTAAGAGAAGCAAGAGAAGGAATATGAGAAATCCTGGGAAATTTTAGACGCTAGATTTTGGAAGGACAATTCAAAGTAATTAAAAAATCGCGAATAATTTTTTTTTTTGATTAAAAAATTTAGATTGAATTTAAATTCGAACAAATCTTGAATTTTATTTATTTATTTTTCTTGGGGACCGAGTTTCAGTAACAGGCTTTCCTATTAGTACATAATTATTATTGGTTCAAATATAAATATTTTATGGAAAAAATATAGTTTTTTATGGACAATACAAAGTATCTATAAGATTTATCAATGGTTTTTTTCGGATGGCTAGGACGAAGCCACAATGTCGGGGGGGTGTGGATTATTAGTGCGGTCGGGCGAAGATTACGAAGTGGACGCATTACGGTGCCAAGTAACTGTCACTTACTAGGAGATACGGCATATCCTTTGCGACCTTATATGTTGATCTTCTCCTTCTCAATTAAATTCCTGCCCATTTGACTTCCAAGAACTTATCGCGTCTTCGCTTTTCTTTTTCATCTCTGTCTTGACAATATTTCTGAAGAAATGTATCTATGTTCTTTTCTTTTAGGGCTACTAGTTGGACAGTCCGATTTCGTTAGAAGAACTTCTGAAATGTTCTATACTTATTTCTCCAGTAGATTTTTCGCTTTCCAATGAATGTATAATTAATCCTTCAGGTGGTACTCCCTTGTGCCTGCAGCAGAATAGACCAAAATCGTCGTAGTATTTCCAGCGTGTAGCATTCCTTCCTTTTTCACCGTTTCTTTTCTTTATACAGTTGTACGTAACGAATATATAGTTAAATTTCTTTTTCACTTCATATACTGATACTGCGCCATTTAGATTTTTTGTTTTCTTTTGGTTAAAAATCTTGTCCAATGTAAACCGGGCTTTCTCACCTTTTACAAATTGTTCCTACAATGAAAATCTAGTTTCCAAAAGAAATTTAACTGTAGCTGTAGCAGCTTCCCAGAGGACGCACATTGTTTTGACGTTCATTGACTTCAACGTTTTCTTCACCATCAAACGCGCGAGCAATTCCTCACCGTAATAAAATAATACGTTTTTGCATTACTAACCTCCTGAATTCTCGAACCCATGTAATTAAGGTTTTTCGTTTTTGCGTTTCAAAACGGTGCCTTTCAACGACAATTATGTCCCCCGTTCAGTATCTAGATAGGGCTGCCATTCTTACCTGCCTTCGCTTATTAAGAATGGGAAACTAATTAGAAATTCTAGTTTTAAATACCGTAAATTATAAAAGTTGAAGAAGAAAGAAAAACTACAAATTAGCTTCATAAAATAAAATTTAAAACTCGATCCAATAGGTGCCATCTTAGTCTCTATTTGGAAAACAGTTTTACTTCCGTTTTGGTAATTGAATTTCATTTCGAAAAGTGAAATTTCTCCCTACGATTGCAAAGGATAAAATAAAGTGGAATGGTTTCCTTCCAAAACCAGTTTTTTTCAGGTTTAGCTTTATATTTTTTAGACAAAGTTTTTTATTTATCTTTAATTAATCTAAAATCAAATTTTCCATAGAATAGCGTCATGCTGTTGTTTAGATAATGAAAAGGAGCACTGCTGGGACCTTTTATCCTCCATTTCATCATTCTATCACAATAACTATAACACCTTGATGGTGGAAGAAACAGAAGCACCGACGATACCCGGCTGTATCCGTAAGATGTTTCCTACCATCCTGTCGGAAAATTACGTGAACGATACTGAATTCGATTGGTAGTTAGATTGACACTCAAAATCTCAATTGTGTATTAGGAACAAGGTTGGGGTGCCAACGAAGGAAATTGAGGGAGTTTTTGCTGTAGATGTTTTTTTCCTAATAAATGAACACACAACAAAAAGCACCTCCATAGGTGTAAGAATATGCCGAAAGGTCGAAAGTTATAGAACCAATTTGAGTTTTATTTACACGGAGAGCTATTTCCTCCTTCGTGTATAGGTAGATGACATGTAAGCAGTACGCAAGGAAAAATTCGTTATTCAGTGAATTGCGAACTGATTTGATTGAATGCGTATCTGATTAAGACGAGCCGAATTTTTATTGCTTATACAATATCTCACCCCGTATGGACGGTGATTGCCTTGCTATAGAATGAAAATGTTTTATTGCGAATATGATGGGAAAATAATGTGATTATGACTGAAGAAGGACGATGGAAGCTGAATCGAATTTCCTTTTATTTCATTTGAGGATCGAAGAATAACAAAGTTTGAACATAATTTCATGCTTTTGTGAACGGAATCTTTTTTTAAGTTTTTAAATTGGGAGAAGAAATTGTTGTATTACATGAGCGAAGGTGAATTTTAAATAAATTGGCAATTTAACATTTTAGTATGAGTTTTCCATATTGTTGCAAGTCAAAGTGAATAACAAATTGTGGTTTTCGAATTACTTTGAGTAGTATTTGACTAGATTACCTTTTATTTAATACAAATATACCTTAATTATAACAGTAATATAAGGCGTCCAAAAAATTAACAGCTTAGCACAAAAGCCACATTTCTAGTAGTTATAATGTTAAGAGAAAATTCAGATGAGTCAGTACACATCAAACAGACCATAATTTTAACTCAACGACCTTATCAAAATATCATGCATATCTTTTGCACCACTATGACGTAATGAGGTTTATGTTCAACATTTTCAAAGTGGTAGCAGTAATTCAGTTAGTAATACCAGTCTTTGATGGTGATTACACTTTTCGTTCCTACGTATAGATATTTTCAAACTCCGTGACACAAAAAATTTGAACAGTTCTGCGCACCTCGTTGCCAAATTTTATAAATTTTGTTCTATCATTTCCCCTCTTTTCATTTAAAAAGGCAACAAACGCAGAAAAAACTCCGCGAAATAATTTGGGAAGGGATGCGCATGCCGAATGAATAAAGTTAAGTTATCTTTATATGTATTGAGCAGAGCTTTTAAATACATGTAAAAACCCTGCTCAACCAAGTAAATCTATTTATCATAATAAGCATAATTTTACTATAATTATGCGAAATATTTCTGATCTCTAAATTTAAAATAATTTAAAAACAAAGTTGAAAATTTTTTTTAAAGACATGAGGATTTTCATTTATAAGTTGAAAGTTCTTCGCAGTCGCAAGCAACACAACCTCCCAAGGCAGAAGCGCGCATGCGACTGACGGAAAGGGTCAACAATCCTAGTATCAAAGTATTAAAACCACAAATTTCGTATTTTTTAATAGAAATTGCTACAAATTATTTCTGTAGCAAACCTGTAAAATACAAAATCCTGAAAATTAAAAAAAAAATAAAAAAGGACGCTTTTCATTCGTAATTTGTAAAATTTTTAAATTATCATTAATCCCTCAAAAAAATATACCTCTCCCTAGCAATAGGGGTTGAGACACAATACCGAAAGACAAAATACCGAAACCCAAAATACCGAAAGCCAAAATACCGAAAGTCACAAAACCGAAAAGACAAAATACCAAAAAGACATTTGACGGAAAAGACGAAATATGTACCAAAATGACATTTGCACGAAAAGAGTGTAATACCTAAAGGTTGAAATACCGAAAACGGTCCGAGTGTAGTTATCCAAACCACATTATTTATCGGCACCGGCATGGAAGCCGTGGTCCAGTGCAATTTAAACCTCAACTTTGGTCTCTCTTCGAAAATATTGACGGGGTATTCTGGTGTAGAGGCATGAATTTCAGGTAATTTTTGAAGTGTCAAAACAAAAAGGCAATCAATATTTTTACTATCCATTTTTTATTAGTTATTTATTAACATTACAAGAATACAGAAAAAAATCAAAAATTAAAAAAAGTTAAAAATTCAAAAAATTAGCAGCTGATGAAGTGGGGTTCTCAAAAAATTGGCACGTGACCATACCCACGATCTCAACCCTCCTAGCAGTCTGAAGAAAAAGAAAAAATAGATTATTAATCTAGAATAATGTCGCAATGTCTGGAACTACGGAAAAATTTGAAAATTTTTTTTTCACGAAATGGCGACTGCTTTTGTTTTTTTTGTGTTTGTTTTTTTTGTTTTTTTTTTCAAGCAGTCGCCATTTCGTGAAAAAAAATTTTTCAAACTTTTCCGTAGTTCCAGACATTGCGACATTATTCTAGATTAATAATCTATTTTTTCTTTTTCTTCAGACTGCTAGGAGGGTTGAGATCGTGGGTATGGTCACGTGCCAATTTTTCGAGAACCCCCACTTCATCAGCTGCTAATTTTTTGAATTTTTAACTTTTTTTAATTTTTGATTTTTTTCTGTATTCTTGTAATGTTAATAAATAACTAATAAAAAAATGGATAGTAAAAATATTGATTGCCTTTTTGTTTTGACACTTCAAAAATTACCTGAAATTCATGCCTCTACACCAGAATACCCCCTTGAACTTGAACTGCCACGCACACAAAATCCTTGATATTTTTCAAAAAGAAATTCTGTATGTAGAAGACGCTATTGAAAGAGTTTCCGATATCAAAAAAATCTCAAAATCGGGAGAATCAACTTCGAGAGTAGAACAAACACTGAAGTTCTTGCGTAATTACGTAGGCTTGCACGTAACTTATCACTGTATGCCCGGTTTCACAGTGCCGATTTGAGCTTTCGCTCAGCTGAACCTGAGCAGTAATTTTGAGCTTTAGCTCAAGTCAAAACTGTTTCACAGTTTGTTTTTGTGCTCAGTTCAGCTGAACTTAGTTCACTGGATTTTGCAAGGCACTGTGGTTGATTGTGTGATTTTTCTAGTTTTGTATCTTTAGTCATAAGGATTTTTGAAAAGATATGGCCCCTTATTACTATAAGAACGAGTACGACGAAAGTAGACATCCTTATCGTACTCCTGAGCTCACCTCAAAGTTTCGGATAATTTTCCATTGTGGGGTACTCTGCATTTGGTATTGTTATATGAAGCGTTTATCAATATTATTATTTTGTCAGGTAAAAGGCGGATCGTAATCCAGGAAACTGGTCCACTATGATTCTCAAGGTGTTCATATGGTATATGCAGGAGCGGCCCTTTCTGAATCCCGCTCTCTTCTAAGCGTTCTCACTGTGATTTCTCTAAAATTAATGGCATTACTCTCACTTATATCCTGAGCTTTGACTTAAGTTCCCAAATTTAGTCGCTCAGTTCAAATCAATTTTGAATCAAGTTCAACAGTTGAACCACTACTGTGAAACAGTAAAATGAGTTGAGCGAAAGCTCAAGGTTGAGCGAAAGCTTAAGTGAACATGTGAAACCGGGCATAAAACTTTTTTAATAGTTTACTAACTTTTCTTGAATAAAGTGATTTTTTAAACTACTTTTACATTTTTTGTCTTTTTGGTGTTTTAACCTTTCGGGATTATGTCTTTCGGTATTTTGTCGTTTTGGTCTTTCGGGTTTCGGGATTTTGTTTTTCGGGATTTTGACCAAGTGGTTTGACAAGGGATACAGAAACAAGGTAATGTAAAAGACTGAATATCGTTTTAGTGCGACGTCACTCGGCGACATCTTCCCATACAATGTTGTTTCTGCATTAGTTCTGACGTCATTCGGAGACCTTTTTCTACGATATTCGAAACTGACAGTCTCTTTACATTACCTTGTTTCTGCGTACCGTGATTAGGGGTGTGCAGCGGCAACCTTCGTTAAGCTTTAATTATTAATCGTGAATGAACTGACTGCACTGAACTGCATACCGGATGATGACTCTAAGTTTTTTTTTGTTGTTCAACCTTTTGATCCGGATGGTGGCTCCCGATCCAGCGTTCGACGAGTCAACAACGTAAACCTTTTCGCAACATAAAATTATAATCTAAAATAAAAATCATTAATATCTAGCTCGGTTTTGTAATCAAAGTAATCCGGAATATTTATATTGAATTATTATTTCTTTTTTTTGTATAAACTGTCATATTTGAAGTTAACCTGAAGTGCAAATTTGTTAATAAACTCTAAAGAAAAAAGACAAAATCAAATAAAAGGTGTTGTTATTCTAAACGTGAAAAAGCTCACGTTAAACATTGGCGCCCGAGCAGGGACTTACAGTCAACAGCAATTAATCTCGGAATCAAACTCATATTAAAGATTCGACATCTTCTAACCTCGTGGATCCTCATCCAACCTCGTGGATCGTGGATCATCAGCTAACCTCGTGGATTGTGGATAATCTTCCAACCTAAATCAGCTAAAATTTGGCATATTTGCTTTATCAAATTTATAATTAATATTTCCAATCTCTTTTAGAAATTCAATTAAAAGAAACTAAAAGCGCTTGGCAGACATTGGCTTCTAATACATTCATATATCTGGTGCCGAGCCTCATATTAAAAATCTTAAGCGGTAAATAAATCTACGGCGACTGTAAGTAAAAAAAAAAAAACTTTACAATAGAATATACAACACAATAGACTTTAAAATAAAAACAATAGACTAATTTTTTTGCAATCAAAATATCCAAAACTAACATTCATAGTGATATAATTTCGGAAAGATTAAATAATTAAATCAAAAGCAAATACATTATTAATTCTGACATAGTGAGTGTTGTAAATTATACGCGAAAAAATGACGGACGAAAAATCAGAAGGAATGGTGAAATCGGAATCAATCGAGTCGTTGAAATCATTACGGGCATCAACAAAGGGAAGTTTATGGTAAAATTGCCCTTTAAAGCCAGTCCTCAAGAAACACTTGGAGATTCGTTCGAGACTGCGAGAAAACGTTTCTTATCATTAGAACGTCGCTTAAACAAAGATCCTAATTTAAAACAGCAATATTCAGAATTCTTAAAAGAATATCGTGAGGCAGGTCATATGGAATTGTTACATGAATCACAAGTGCCGCAGTCGCATTACTTTATGCCACATCAATGCGTTTTACGACCTGAGAGCACCACAACTAAGCTACGGGTAGTTTTTGACGCGTCTTGCCGTACATCATCTTTAAAGTCGTTGAATGATATTCTTATGATTGGACCTACTATACAGCCCGATTTATTCTCAATCGTTTTTCGTTTTCGGTTTAAAAAATACGCCTTAATGGCTGATATTTCAGCAATGTATCGACAAATTTGGGTGTATCCGGACGATACCTACTATCAACTCATCTTATGGCGTGAGAAAAGTGAGGAGCAATTACAATGTTATCGACTTAAAACCGTCACGTACGGTACCGCACCAGCACCGTTTCTAGCTACAAGATGCCTGCTAGAATTGGCTAAAGAACATGAGTCCTCAAATCCAGAAGTTGCCAATATAATAAAGTCAGATTTTTATATGGATGATCTAATAACTGGTGCTAATACCTCAACCGAGCTTCACTCAATCAAATCAACTATTGAAAACATTTTTTCGTCCGCGCAACTTAAATTAAGGAAATGGTATTCAAGCGATTCTACCTTACTCGCTACCATTCCTGAAGAGGATCAGGAAAAACTTAAAAGAATCCACGATCTCGATGTAGTTAAAGCGTTAGGGATTCAATGGGATCCAAACCATGATCATCTGCGTATATCTTACCAGGCTGACCACACCGTAAAAAAGTGTACTAAAAGAGCTATTCTTTCACACATCGCAAAAATTTTCGATCCCCTAGGGCTCATTAATCCCGTTACGGTGAAAGCAAAAATTTTTATGCAAGAATTATGGTTGAAAAAGTTGGAATGGGACGAGTCACTTCCTTTAAGTATGGAATCAAATTGGAAAGCATTCCTCATCAACCTCGAACAACTCAACAAAATTAAAATACCTCGTTACCTCTTATCTAATAACAATCTACAAAGAATCGAAATTCATGGATTTGCGGACGCATCAATGCGAGCATATGGTTGTTGTTTCTACATCCGAACTATTGATATTTCTGATAACGTTGACGTGAAACTACTTACAGCAAAATCTAAAGTGGCACCCATTAAGACAGTACGGTCGTTGCCTTGTCTAGAACTTTGCGCCGCTCTTTTGCTTGCACGATTGTGGGAAAAAATACAATCTACGTTAGTTATTTCATACGATAAAATTTATTTATGGTCAGATTCGATAATCGTTCTTAGTTGGCTTTCCAGTCATCCTTCCTCCTGGAAAACCTTTGTAGCAAATCGCACAGCGGAGATTCAACGATTAACTGCACGGGCAGTTTGGCGACACGTTGATTCGAAGAATAACCCTGCAGATATCATCTCAAGGGGAGCGGAAGCTAGTGAGTTGTTATCCAGTTCGAGTATTTGGTTCTCTGGACCAGCGTTTCTACGAGAACCTCCAGAACTTTGGCCCAGTAAAACCCCTTGTCAACCGTATGACGCAACACCAGAACGAAAAAAGCAAAAAACTATTTTGGTTTGCAGTATATCGGATGATTTTGTCAACATCATTTACAACTGTAGTGATTTCATAAGAAATTGTCGACGATTTGCATTAGTTTTGCGATTCATAAATAATCTGAAACAACATAAACAACAACTTCCTCTTACAAAGGGCAGTCTCATAGCATCAGAAATCGACAACGCTTTTATGCATATAGTTTATTGTATCCAACAAACAGACTTTAAAGAAGAAATTCAAGCGTTACAACAAAGGGAACATGTTAACCATAACAGTGCGATAAAAAACTTAAACGCTTTCCTAGATAAAAATTCTTCGTTATCTTTGCTGAGAGTCGGTGGAAGATTGAGAAATGCAAATATTTCGTTTGACACCAAATATCCTATCCTTCTTCCTAAGAGAAACCAACTTACCAAATCATACGTTAAATATCTTCATTTAAAAAATCTTCATGCAGGTCCTTCCGCTTTAGTGGGAATTCTACGTGAGCGTTTCTGGGTTATAAACGCACGCGAATATACTCGACAAATAGTTCGCAGCTGCATTCAATGTTTTAGATGCCGTCCACAACTCATTCAGCAGATCATGGGCGATTTACCAGAAGGACGAGTGAACTTTTCTCTTCCTTTTACGCATTGTGGAGTCGACTTCTGTGGGCCATTTTTAACAACACTCAGGATGCGAGGGAAGCAATTATATAAATCATACGTAGCCTTATTCGTCTGCTTTGCTACAAAAGCAGTGCACATTGAGGTAGTATCAGATCTTTCGTCAGCAGCATTTATTGCCGCCCTGAAGCGCTTTATAGCTCGTCGCAACAGGTGCAAGCACATCTATTGTGACAATGCTACTAATTTTATTGGGGCCAAGCGACAACTGAAAGAGTTCAAAGACAGTTTTTTACATCCAGATTATCAGGCTGACATAGTTAAATGGTGTGCTGATAACAGTATCAACTTCCATCCAATTCCACCTAGATCTCCTCACTTTGGCGGGCTTTGGGAAGCTGCCATAAAGGCAGCTAAGAATCATCTCTATCGTACAACACAAGGATACACACTTACTTTCGAAGAGCTCACAACGGTCATGGCACAAATTGAAGCAGCTCTTAACTCTCGTCCTATTACAGCACTTCCTTCGGATCCCAGTGACGATTTCGCGCTTACTCCCGCGCATTTTTTAACACAAGCTCCTATATCCTTTTTCCCTGAGCCAGATATAACCATAAAAAATCCCACCTACTTATCTCGCTGGCAACGCATAACATTAATATTTCAACTTTTTTGGAACAGATGGTCGAAAGAATATGTACGGCAGTTACAAAATCGGTATCGTTGGCAGAAAGTGCATCCTGATATCAAACCAGACACAGTGGTTCTAATTCATCAAGATGACTTACCCCCCTTTAAATGGAAATTAGGACGTGTTACGAGAACAATTAAAGGCAGCGATGGACACATCCGTGTCGTAGAAATAAAAACATCATCTGGATTACTTCAACGTGCGGTTCATAAAATCGCACCCTTACCAATCCAAGAAGATTGAAATTATCTACTAGATAATTTCAAAGGCGGCGGCATGTGCAGCGGCAACCTTCGTTAAGCTTTAATTATTAATCGTGAATGAACTGACTGCACTGAACTGCATACCGGATGATGACTCTAAGTTTTTTTTTGTTGTTCAACCTTTTGATCCGGATGGTGGCTCCCGATCCAGCGTTCGACGAGTCAACAACGTAAACCTTTTCGCAACATAAAATTATAATCTAAAATAAAAATCATTAATATCTAGCTCGGTTTTGTAATCAAAGTAATCCGGAATATTTATATTGAATTATTATTTTTTTTTTTTGTATAAACTGTCATATTTGAAGTTAACCTGAAGTGCAAATTTGTTAATAAACTCTAAAGAAAAAAGACAAAATCAAATAAAAGGTGTTGTTATTCTAAACGTGAAAAAGCTCACGTTAAACAAGGGGTATCATCTCCACTTCCCCGTTCATATAAAAAGCTCGTGAGGAACTTACATAGAACGAACAGTCTAATAAAATCACCATCATGAGCTAGAATTGTGCTTTTAAAGAATTTTGATACAGACAAGATGTCACACTATATTTACCGGTGTTTCCCAGCGGTCAATTCTACTAGCCGCTCTTCTAATTTTTTTTAATGATCTTCTCTCAAACCCTTCCAGCCCCCGTCACTGATGACGGTACTCTACAATATCCCCAGGGGCGGTTCCAGAAACATTTCTTGTAGGGGAAATTAAATATTACCCAAAATCTGGAGATGATGTGATGTGAAATAGTATTCGGCGTACAGTTAAAAGTTATAGTAAAAAAGGGACTCCCTAATAGTGTTGAGCCGGACTTACACGAGGCAGTACATTTTTCCCTTACACGATGTAAATTGTACTGAGGCCTCAATTATTTTAAATGTCCCGGTTCAAAAATAATGTCCTACAGGTATATGAGCCGAGCGTGTATCGAGAAAAATGAATCGAGGTGTGATTGTAAATTTCTTCCTTCTTTGGCGGCAGTAAAATATCCAATTTGAACTGCGGCGAGGTGAGCTTGTAAACATGAACGGGAGAGACATTTTCTTATTTCTTTTGCGACAGTAAAATATCCAATTTGAACTGCGGCGAGGTGAGATTGTAAACACGAACGGGAGAAACATTTCTCACTTCTTTTGCGGCAGTAAAATATCCTATTCAAACTGAGCCGTGGTGAGATTGTAAATACGAACTGGATGGAGAGACATTTCTTACATTTTTCGAGGGAGTGAAGTTTTGTACTTGAGGACAATTCCTACATTTTTCGAGGGAGGGAAGTTTTGTAGTGAAGAGACAATTCTTACATTTTTCGAGGGAGTGAAGTTTTGTACTTGAGAGACAATTCTTACATTTTTCGAGGGAGGGAAGTTTTGTCCTGGAGAGACAATTCTTACATTTTTCGAGGGAGTGAAATTTTATAGTGGATTCTTATTTCTTTTGCGGCATCAAAATTCCCAACTTTAAATTAGGCGAGGTGAGATTGTAAAATATAAATATACTTTCTGGAGGCATAGGTTTCGTACCTACTCTGAGACAGTTTTATGCATAAGAGAATCAAACCCATAATAAAAGCTTTACATTCGTATGTATTTATTTTCTTTCTTTCTTTAATTTGATTGCTTTTGTCATTTTGGTGAGGGACTTAAATTAAGCTAGCACCTTTTGTAATTTAGTTTGCGAATTAAGATTTCAGTGATTTTTTTATAGACAAAAACGTAAGTAAACAAAATTGTTTTTATTTAAATTTTTTCGTAAGGCAGTTTTAAAAAACAATTAACTACTTTTCTTCTTACACGAAAAAAAAGTAAAAATGCATTATACTCTTTTTTTTTCTCCTACATACGTATGTCACGTCTGCATATGTATTTATTTTTTAACCAACATTTATAATATTCATTTCTTTTTTTCTGTGATTTGTTCCTTAATTTAATATATTAAGAATGGCTGAGGAGAAAAAGACGTCGAGGGCATGGGAATATTTTGTGGACTTAAAAAATAATAAAGCTAAATGCAATTTCTGTGCTAAAGTTTTGTCTTACAAAGGTGGCGGTGCTTACAATCTAATTCGGCACACAAAGAGCAAGCAACCTCATGTTTTCTCTGCAATTTGTGAATCTCAGATTGTAACCATCGATAGCATTAGAAATGCTTCGCTTACTTCCACTTCAACATCAAATGCACCGGAACCCGAAACACCTGAATTTTGCACGCCGCAGATATTTATCCTACGTACACCTCGCCTCATTTCAACTTGAGAATTTTACTGCCTTAAAAAAAGTAAGAGAGCATAAACCCACCAATGCGACAATCACACCTCGCCTCATTTGAAGTGAGACATTGTACTGGTTCAAAAGGAAAAAGAGGCTCCTCGTACAAACTCATTTTATAATCGTGTCCTACCCAACACTACTCCCTAAGAATAAAATAACTCACAAGAAAGATAACATTCTAAATCGCAAAATGCTAAAAAAAACGAAGAATACTCGGATTTTTCTCATGCTTTGAACTTACATATCTTTTAAATGGAGTCCACTCTTGTTTCTGTTTTTCGTAAATACCCTGCATCTTAGTGGATAGTGGGGACAGCCTCCTCTCTAGACAGTGGCGGATTTAAGCTCGACTGCGCTCTAGGCCCCTTCCGATATGGCGCCCTTTTTGCTTTGTAGTGATACTTTTTATAATAAAACATTTAATTTACGAATAATGAAAATATTTTATTATAAGCTTTATTAATTTGCGTGAAAACTCCAATTATATCCTCATAATCGATTTCTTGCACCAATTTTGCTTGGATAGACAACATTGACCATGTTTACGCGAGAATACTTAAGCTCTTAACATCGCTATCGGTAGTAGTTTTAAGTCAGTTCTACTGTCAAATAGAATTGGGTTTTTTGCAAATCAAATTTTAAATGTGATTTTATAAAGACAAATATAAAGAACTAATAAACAAAAAAAGATATTCCTGTATCAACACGTGCTTCAGTTTGTCCTGCCAGAAATAAATTCAAAAAGACACCTTTTGAAAGTACACACTGATTCAAATCGTTGTATTTCAACAGGAATGGAGTTCCACAATTGAGCTCCGTGAACAAAGAAAGAGCGTTGCCCCGATAGATGCCGAAAGCAGGGGATATTCACAGTATTATTTCTGCGGGATAAATTCGTTTAGATAGGAGGGTTTTCGGTTGTTGATGATGTGATGGTAGTAGCACAAGACCCTAAAAGCTCGGTAGTCACTTAAGGAACATCCAAAAACTGAGTGCCGGCGAGTCGATATGTGGTCATACCTGCGAAGGTTATGAATGAAACGTATGCAGTCGTTAAAGACAACTTCTAACTTAGGGTTAAAGGATGAATCGAATGGAAGACACAGAGGCCATGCATTATGTGCGGCAAGAGTATAGCTTTAACCAATTTCATACGAACAGCTTGTGGCAAGAGACTACGATGAACACGAAGCCGCCTTAGAATACTATATACTTTGCCCAGAATAAAGCTAATGTGGTCACAATACGTCGTATTCCTGTTCAAGACAATACCGAGATTTTTGACCCGGTTATCGCAGGTGACAAGGGTCCCATTTAAGGTAATTTGGGAGAGGTCGGTTGATGACGCGTTAGAATTAGAGAAGATGAAGCATTGAGATTTAGATGGGTTAAGTTTTAGAGAATTTAAAGAGGACCAATGGGTTATGTTATACAAATCTTCTGAGAGTTTATATATGCACTACTCAAATTGATTTTTAGTATCACTAAAATAGAGTTGTACATCATCAGCATACATGTGTACGTAGGAATGCTGTACTATTAGCGGAAGATCATTTATATATATATACTAAACAGTAGAGGTAGAGAGAGTAGAGGTAGAGATAGATCCTTGGGGAACGCCAGCAAAAAGCATAGCAGGGGAGCAAATTCAATGGGGAATCTTCACCTGTTGTGAGCAAAAAGAAGAAAAACGAAATTGTGTGCAGAGTTTGCGTAAAAGGGCGAAGTGATTGACGTTATCAAAAGCTTTGTAGAAGTCTAGTAAGAGTAGACAACATGATATTGATACTCCCTTTCGGCGATAGTGACTTGATTTCAGTATAGAACCATGGTTTAGACTTAACACTCAAGCATTTAGTGTGCAGGGGTGCAAATTCATCATATAACTGCACGGTAAACTCCTCAAAAATAGAAATTTTATCATCTATGTGTCTTCTGTAAAAATATTATCCCAGGGAAGCAATTGACAGTGATCCAGGAGCCGATCGCGCTTAATATTTTTAAAATCACGAGACACTATACGTACACTACATACACTACAAATAGGATGTCGTAGTCCAAATAACTTGGAGGAGAGATTTGATTTTCAAAGAGAATCATACTAGGTTCGCAGCAAAGAAAGACATCATGTAGGGATGGGTTCGTCGCATTAAAGTAGGTTGGCAAGGTATTCATTTGAACAAGGCCTAAGGTCTGCATTGTATGATTGAAGAATTTTTCTTGCCTGGAAGATTTTAATAAGTTCACATTAAATTCTCCGGCTACAACTATGTGAGCATACGTATGAGAAAGATGCTCCAGGGTCTCCTCCAGTTCAGCGGAATTATCAGGTTTAAATAGACCGAGGGAGAGTAAACACTGACAAGTAAAAGTTTTTCAGAACCATTTCAGACTTCAACACAAATAAACTCAATATCAAAGTTCACAGAGTGACCATTTTAGGTAGTTCCTAAGAAATTTAGCAACACCATAACCAGTGCGACCTTGGCGATCGTTATGAAAAATTTGAAACCATTTATAGACTCAAGGACGACAGCGACCACTTTGGATCTCTTCATTTTTCAGAGTGCTTCAGAATACAGAGCAAACCTAAGTTAAATTGATTTTTAAATTTTAATCGTTCTATAAATTTTGCAGCCTCTAAAATTTTGCCGCCCCTAAAGTTTTGCCGGCCTAGGCCCGGTCCTCGCAAGCCTAAGCGTAAATCCATCACTGTCTCTAGAACAATTTTTTTTCTTCAAACATATCCGGAATCGCCCCTGAAAATATTTGTCACGTAGTCCAACAAAGGATTTTATTGAAAGTCAGATAACGTACAAAAGCACGAATTTTATTTATGGGAAAATCTAAGTTTAGACATAACCCTTTATCCTACCAGTCCTTCATGTCGTTCACGTCATGGTGCAATGGCTAGTAGTAAGCTTAGCTCGAACATTTAAAAAGGATGTGATAGGTTAAGGTTAGTCTGGAGGATGCATGACGAAGAGACAGTGAGCCTCGCGTTGGAACTCTTGAATGTTGTACAAGATCTTTTTTTAAGCGGCTGAACCAGAGATGCAACCGTCGGAGTTTGCGGAAGGCAACCTCACCGGAGTGTTATGCTTCATGAAATAAGTGAATCCCGCTAACTAGCCAACAAAGGCTGTGACGCAGGCAGTACAAGACTACCAGGTGAATAAGGAAGTGCACCGCCCGCTAGGTGAAGACCAGACATATAATTCAAACTTTGTTATACCCCGGCCGCAAGTTCGAGCAAATTGGTAAACTTAGCTTTAAAATAAGCTCAATGCCATTCCAGTGAGCTTTTGCATTTCTGACTTCTGGCGAAAAAGAAAAACCATTTCAAGCACTGAACTGGACTTTGGCCGGTAAAGCCACTTATGTGGATTGAACTGAATATTATTGATCGGGCCGGTGAAGCCAAGGCATTACAATATTTTTAACCCCTTTCTCTGGTGGAATGCCTTATTAAGCTCACCTCTGAAGGCATTGAGTATTTTAAATCTTCAAAACGGCGATATGTCATGAATGGCAATTCGTGCGTGAAAATGTATAATATCTTTTTCTGTAGATAATCGCATAACCTACAAACTTTATACAAATTATTTAATAATACGACTCAGCGTTTAAGAGATATTTGCAAAAAGCTATTGTAGCTAGAGGTTTCTAAAATGAATTTTTTATTAAGCCACGTTTTTCAAAATTCAACAATTCTGATACAGAACAGATAACAATTCAAACTAAGCACACAGCTACAAGTTAAAAAAAATTTCAATATTTTTTTCCGATAAAAATAAAGCCGGTATTTTTATGATTATATGTAGAGGTAAATTTCCTATTTCAATTGCTGTGGCTCAAAAATTTTTTTAGATCTAAAGTAATCCATACATCATAAAACTCTTGTCCCTCATTCCGCCCCCCCCCCCCTTGGGTCCGCCACTAGCTACCCCTATGAAAGAAAAACACGCGTCAGACCTTGCCTGCGACTGCAAGATCTCCATATCAAGTCCAATTATACCAACAGGGACATCGAACTCATTCTGGATATGCATAGTCCAGTCAAATAAGGCAAAAAAGGGCTCCACCTCGGAATGAGAGGTTATAAGCTGAAAATTTGTATGAACCTGTGTTTTGGAATTCTAAATGATGTGTCAAAAGTCTCATAAAATCTCGTGTCCGCGTCTTGAGATATTAAAGGTCCAAGGTCACCAAAATCAGTTTTTCGCAAATGTCTCGTAAATTATCGGCTTTACGTAAATTTTGGTTAAGTAAAGTTTGTTCGTTAGATAAATCTGCATAAAAGTGTCCTATGCCGAATTTACGTAGACCCAATAGTTTTCGAGAAAAAGGGCTGAGAAGTCTTGGCATCGTGTTGCGTTCGTTTCCGCACCAAATACTGGAATTAATTCTGGCGCGGCGATGATGCAGCTTCAGATCATAGTAGCTCCATCGGGTTCAGAAGCTGGATAGGCCTTCTTACGCGAGAACTGTCGGTAAATCTTGCTAGGCAGAATCTGACTCTTCCACCATGTCCAACGAAGGCTCTTTCTACAATGGCGAGCTTCCAAATTGTTCTTTCCTGTATCTTCCCATTCAGCCTAGAGCAGAGTTTCCCAAACTTTTAACATCTGTGTACCCCTTCTATAATTTTCGTAACCCTGAGTACCTCTTGCTAAAAAAATTAGTATTCTTAAAACCGCAAAGGCCAAAGGCCAGTTTCACACGAGCCAAAAGCGAACGATTGGGTCCGATTTGATCCAATTTGAACCGATTACAATTCCCCTTTGCCGAAAGGTGTTTTTCTGAAAATCAAGAAAAGTGTCTGTTTTCAAACGCGTTTATGAGGTATTACATCGAACCTCACAAACATTTCAGGAAAATGGGTTGGTAGAGCAACCCTTCGTGAATAAATAAGGCTTTTCAAAATAACCCTAGCAGCACTGTGGGCCTTGTTCAAACTTTTTCCCTGAAACATCTGTTTTTACATTTTTCCGATTTACGCGAAAAGTTATAAATTATTTTTGCATGAAATTTCAGTTGTAGGTAGGCACCAACAAAAGCCACAATTTAAGCCCTGAAAAAGGGTTCTACGAAAATTACCGTCCCTATAACTAAAGGTCAAAAAATGGCCATATTTTGCGGTTTTTATTTTTTTTGCAAAAACCTGTTGACCGATTTCAATTGTCCAAAACTAGCTATTACGTACTATTTTTTGTTTTCCAAAAACAAAATCTGTTTGCACCTAAAACGTTGAAAAACCGGTTTTCCCTACTATTATTAACTTTTTTCCACCTGTTACCCTGGACCGATTTTATCCAAAACACATTTATTTGAATTCCTACGATTTTTCTCTTAATTATAGCGTCCAAAAATCGCAGGGTAGATTTATTTCAACTTTTTCGCTATCCCTCCTGGACATGGACGTAGCAATGAATTTTTGCTGTGGTGGGCCAGATTTTAAACCACCGTTACCGACTGACTGATGATAAGCTTGATCAAATATTTCCTTTTTTCAACTATTTCTCTATCATGTTACCTCACAATTCTATCCTGTACGCTTCCTGAAACCATCGAGTGTTTGAAAGAAACGTGTATTTCCGTGGACTGCTTATGTATCAAGGATTTTCGATGCTTCTCCTATTTTTTTTCAATTATCATAGCCGCTTGTAACAAACTTTTCGTTTTGAGCACGTAAGTTCTTTGTATAAAAGTTTCTGCAAACAAAACAGTAAACTTTGTTTTCATTGATACTAGTACGTATATATGCGAAATTGAAGCCGGATTCAAGCCAGCTTGGATCTTAGAAAAATCCATGTATACGGAGATCGAATTCAAATAGGATCGAGCGGAATTCGATGAAAAAGCGAAACAACAGTATAACGATACGAAAACTACAAATTGTAGTTTATGTTCATTGCTTTTCCATTACGTTTGAATCCATTTAAACTTCAATTACTCAATCTGACGATGTCAAATACGCAGATTCTCACTTTCAATCTTTCGATCTCGGGATCGTTCGATTTGATCATGTATACGTGGTAACTATACTCAATCCAAGGACATTCTTCATAATATTATGAAGAAAAGCATCTCTATCTGTCGCCGATTTTTTTTCTCGGAAAATCTAAAATTGGCCTCGATGGACCAGTATGCTGCCTTATGCTGCCTGATCTTACCACTAAAACCATACATCGTGTGTTAACAAAAATTTTGAGGAAAATCAACTAAGGGTGATTATGTTGGAGCTGCGATAGATGGTAACAGAGCTGTGACAAAAGCTGTGACAAAGGCTGTGACAAAAGCTGTGTGTCGGCCGAATAATGCAGTTTTACCAGTTTCTGACAGAAGCGCAAACGTTGACAATATGACTGAGGAATCAACATCCATCTTGATACTACTGATACTAACGAAGAAAAGTAACTCAAGCTTCATCGCAGCTCTTGTCGTTGGTCGCGACCAAAGCCTGAGTCACCGCGTTGCTCCAATATAAACAACTCTATTGAAAACCTTGTATTATCTCCGCTCCGCTAGCATCGCCGCTCTACTCGTTTATGGCAGGTCCAACATAATCAGACCCTAAATCTCCCAATTTGGTCGCGCGCTGTTCTGTCCTTCGTGATTTTATTCCTTTCCTCGTTAAGTGACCCAATTTTCCAGGAAACAGATATTAAAATATTATAATATAGCATTCAAATATTTCTCACTAACACATCCAATCGCTCAATTAGTTTTGATCATCAAATTCATTTCATAGAACTTTTTTTTTGTTTTCTTACTTTTCTCATCTATCTCACGGTATACAGAAACAAGGTAATGTAAAAGACTGTATATCGTTTTAGTGCGACGTCACTCGGCGACCTCTTCCCATATAAAATCGAAGTTGTTGTTGTTGTTTCTCCATTAGTGCTGACGTCATTCGGAGACCTTTTTCTACGATAGTCGAAGCTGTCAGTCTCTTTTACTATTGCGGGGCATTCACAGAGGTCGTGGAGAGCAGGCGCAGGGCGCGGTACCCGATAATCAAGCCAACAAGTCTTCTGACATCATTTCTACTACGCCCCAACAAATCTTTGGCCGTATTAGGAAGACGGCCCAGGAAGGAACCGCTTAGAGTTGACCAGTCCAGGTGTGGACCTCCAGCGTTCAGTATGTTTCATCAAAGTCCGATCGGCTAGGGCCCTTTGCCGCAAGCTGCTAGGTACTCCGATAGCCGGCTCTGGACAGATGAATGCAATGTCGAAGCCCTGTTTAACTAGGGCATCCGCTTTTTCATTTCCTTTGAAGCCCCGATGTCCCAGGACCCAAACAAGGGTAACTTGATTGAGAACTCCCAGCTCATCAAGAGCACGTTGGCAGCCCCAAACTCATTTAGACTTGGTCCTACGGCCCAACATGCCGCTTGGCTATCAGAGAAGATAAAAATCCGTTCTTTTTGGTAGACCCTTCTTAAGTTCTCATGAGTGCATGCCAGTGGAAGACAGTTGCAGGTGCCTAAGCTTATCGCTCTGCTGAATCCGGGGAGTTCGCTTCAGCCGCCCACACCTGACTCTATTTTGGAGCCATCCGTGTATCATACTATTTTTTTGTAAAATTGTTTTAAGCCTTATGTAACACCACGGGTTTTTAATAAGTGATTCACTTTTATTCTGGGGTGGGCCAGAAGGATTCTGGGGTGGGCCTGGCCCACCTGGCCCCTCCCCTTGCTACGCCCATGCTCCTGGACTACAAGTTCTTGATAAAAGTAATACATTAATTTGTTTACAACTTCGTCTTTGACGATTTAGCGAAAGTATTGATAATCCTGGTCTATTCGAAATAAAATCTTAAATTTCAGAAGTGATCCTTTGAACACGGTTTAAAGATAGTCCGTTGAATTCATTTTGTAGGTACTTTCTAGATGCTGCATCTTTTCGCCCATGATAAAATCTATTATCATCATTTTCAGTGATAATATACATATATAAACCTTCAATATTTGTCACTCTTGATAAAGTAACGTAAACTAGCACATGCTGAGACGATTTACATTTAAAAATCATAAAAGTAGATAATTTCTTCCGAAGTTTCACTGCTGTTTTTGTATTGTTTTCAAATGCACACCAAATAGGGGAAACCTCTCCGTTTTCATCGTTATCAATGTGACGTGACACAACTGCACCAATCACTCCCAAGTACACCCAACTCTCTTTTTAGACGGTCTTTTTTTACCCGAATTTGATATAATGCGGTTGACCAATAAAAACAAATACACTATTTTTACACGAATTTTTTGTTCTAGCACGAATATAAGGGGTCTGTTCAAAAAGTAAGGTGAATTTTCAAATTTCGCGGGCTACGTAGGTACATTCGATTATTGATTTTTTTATTTTGTTATGTTGGTATACATGCCCCTGAAGTATGATAAAATATTCAGCTGTATTCATTGTTTACGTTGTTTGTGGCAGCCGCTAAGGTTAGACATGTTTTGCGTGTTCGGCGATTTTTGCAGTCGAAAAAAATGATTCAAAGAATTTGCATCAAATTTTGTGTAAAAAAATGGAATTTTGATGTCATAACCATACACCCATGATTTGTCACCAGTTATGACCCTTTTAAGCACATCTAGATCGTCGTTGACGTCATTCAACAATTCCCCAGCAATTTTGGAACGAACTTTGCTGCCACACGCTTCATGCCCAAAATTTCCGAAAAAATTGCATGGCATGAGCCAACCGATATGCCGACATCCTCAGCAAATTTTATTAATAAATCAATTATTCTGGAAAATTAAATTGGGCATAAAAAAATCGCATTTTGAAATTCATAATTATTAGTCCAATCAATCTACGGAAATGCTACAGACAATTGAAGATAGGAAACAAAAAATATGAGCTTGTAGAACAATTGATTTTAAGAAAGATAGCGTTTTTTTCCGGAATTTCATTGGCGAATCTAACCTAAAAAATTCGCGAAAGTCAAAAAAACAGCATTCTAGAAACTTTTTACTTGGTAAAAATATTGCTTTTGGCTATCTGAAAATACATCTTTTTTTTGGCGCGAAATTTTTAAAAATATTCGAGAAATTTAAATTTTTGTAAAAAAAAAAGTGTTTTCGTAAAATCGTTCGTGTACAGCTCCCCGATATCGTAGAGCATTTTTACGAAGCTCTATTTCTTCGCTAAGAGTTGTACTATCAATGCCACCGCAAAAACGACAACATTTTCAGGTTAGGGTTTTTTGTTGCAATTTTTTTATTTCATTATTTTTCGACATTAAACTTCGTTCGTTCTTCGTTTATATTTTTTTTACTAATTTAAAAATAAAAACATTAACCGTACGACCGTCTAAAGCGAAGAAATTTTTTTTAATTCCCGTGCCTTTTTACTTCATTAAACGCTTGTGAAATGGAGAGAGAAATGGACCAACGAATCTGTGCCTGGACAAACGATTTCCAGCAATGGACAAACGAATTTGTGCCTGGACAAACGAATTTTGGCAATTTTTATCGCTGGATAAACTGCAATTAAAAACGCAATGTGATGAAAATATATGTTGTCGTATTTTTTTTAAATTTTGTAACTAGCAATAGATTATGTAGTCAGTGGATTAGCAATAGATTATGTAGTCAGTGTGGAGTGCGGAGCCGATTCGCCGAAATCCACGCTGTGTCGAGTTTGCTCACATCAAAGATCAAAGCACTTTTTCGTCTCCAGCTCTTAGACTATATTAGCAGAAGTTTTCAGCAATTCTGGCGGGATGCCGTCTTCTTCAGCAGCTTTACCATTGCCTATTGCATAAATTGCGATTGCTATTTCTGTCTTAGATGGTGCACGAGTGGTGATTCTTATTTGCTCAGAATTGTTAAGTTTTCTTCAGGTTCCTGTGAAAATGAAGTATTCAGAGCGGCAAATAAATTATCTCTCCATCTATTCGTACTCTTTACGGCATGTTTGTAGTAGAATGCTCTCTTTTTTTACAATTGAAAAATCCAAATTATAACTAGAATCAATTATAAATAAACACAAGTTCACTGTGACTTCTCTAAAATTAATGACATTTCTCTCACTTATATCCTGAGCTTTGGCTTAAGTGCCCAAATTTAGTCACTCAGTTCAAGTAAATTTTGAACCAAGTTCATCACTTGAACCACTACTGTGAAACAGTAAAATAAGTTGAGCGAAAGCTTAAGGCTGAGCGAAAGCTTAAGTGAACACTGTGAAACCGGGCATTATAGTAATATAGTTGCAATTGTTATTTCTCCGAGGGGTGGATTAATTTGGTTTTTTTTTCTGTATTTCGTGTCGTATTGATTTCGGTTGTTCGGAATAAAATTGAACTTCCAATGATTACAGAAATACATAAATACGAATTTCGGAATGCGCCTTTTTTACGCCCAATTTAGTTTTCCCGAATAATTGATTTATTAATAAAATTTTATCGGCGCGTGGACAAATATGCAGCTATTTCGTGGACAAATATGGACAAACGATCTATGCTGGTTGAAAAAATTTGCGAAAAAATGTTTTTGCTTGTAACTTGTTAACGGTGCCTGGACAAAAAAGCTTTTCCGTGGACAACAACAACATGGACAAACGATTGACAAACGTATAAAAAAAATTTCCAAAATTCGCATTTCGTGGTGCCAACTTCACAGACCTCAATGGCCTAGTAAAGCTGCTAGATAAAAGATGGCATGCCGCCAAAAATTGTTAAAAGCCGACTTAAGCCTCTTAGCAGATGCGCAACAGCCAATCCTGGAACTAGCATGAAACACCTGTAACTTTCAGGATGATTGGACGGAAGGTATCATAGTCAAAATACCAAAAAAGGAGAACCTAACAATATGTGACAACTGGAGATGCTATTATAAACAATGGGCAAAATCTGTTCCCACATATTATCATTAAGGTAAGAGAGGCAGTAAACCGAATGCTTAGAAGACAGCAGGCTGGATTCAGAAAAGGCCGCTCCTGAATAGACCGTATTATTAACAGCTTCAGAATCAGAGTGGAGCAGGCTACTGAACTACGATTCACCTTTTACCTTGCTTTGATAGAGTATGAGAGAGCGTTAATCCGCGACTCTGTTAATAGACTCTTTATATATGGCAGGCACTATCCATAATAGAAAATTATCCGGCAGCTTGGATGTGAGCTCAGGAGTACGACAAGGATGCCTACTTTAGCCACTGCTCTTTCTTATAGTAATAAACGACATTCTTCACAGCGCTGTAGACAGTAGAGCAGGTGGTATACAATGGGGATTGCTATCGCGGACGATATCGTTTTGCTAGTCGCCAGACATCAGAAACTCAAAAATATGTTAATCAATTTAGCAACAGAATGTAGTGCGTTGGTCTTAAGGCTAAATATGAAGAAATGCGGATAAATGCAAACACCATTGAACGCACAGCGGTGAATAACCGTGACTTGGAATTGGTAGATAAATACAACGTGGAGGAAAACCTTATTAGTAGATGCCAAAACAATTGGGAAATGCTGGACGGAGCTGAGAACTGTCGCACAAAACAGATTCCGCTGGAGGATAACTGCTTCCGCCCTATGTCCCATGAGGGAATAAAGGAGCATAATAAGAAGAAGATACCATTATAATTGGGGACACTTCGAGAAGAAGTTTTAACTAACTTTACTTACACTTTACTAAGACTGAAAACACATATATAATGATAAATCTCACACAGGCAATGGGTGGAGCCATTGCGATTATCGATGACAAAAATAATCTGATGTCAATTTCATTGAAAATTCGTGCAAATCGAATAAAAACTTCGTAATCCACAATCACAAAATACCAAATAAAAATAAAAAAATCCTTGAACAGCAAACATAAAGGACACTGCAATAAAGAAAGGTCCAAAAACTTTCCGTCCCATCAAATTTTCAACATGTCAAAAGCTCTTTCAATGAATCGAAAAAAAACTTTACCCTTAAGGACAAATGGTGTCAATAATGCAGTTCATTGATATCCTCCACAACTGTCAGATAGATAGACGGGAACAAGAAACTTTTCCAACCCAACTAACATTTTCCTCTTTTCAAATCGACAACCTGATATTTTTTTTATTTTCTATGTCATTCTTATCTAGTCAGATGAAAATTTTGCGACTAGTTTTCTGACTTTTGTTTTACACCAGAGAAAAGGGATAAGGCAACGATGTAGTCGGAGAACCACAGTAGCAGAGAGAAAGTTTATTTGAAAAAAGGAAAAATTGGAAGGATAAGAGAAGCGACCAGGATACAAATCCGTCAACTAATGGAAAAGTTAACACTAAACCAAATCCTGAAAAGGGTGAAATGATGAACTTTACAAGAAGACGACTTCATCATCATTTAACCGTGAAAAGTTAAATTGGAAAATTTTGATAGATTACGAAAGTTTTCAATTCACCATCAGAATGTTTTATTAATGCAATGTATTTAGTTCTTCTTATTATATTAGTTCAGTTCGGGCGACTAAACTTTTCAGTTAATTAAGTAAAATTGGCAGGTAAGAAAAATTCATGACAGGGGCCAGACTTTGAGGCAGAGTTTGATGGAAATTCATAAATCAGATGTTGATTTTGTTCAATAGCCATTGCTTAATTAATAAATGAGTGTAATTAGTGTGGTATAATGATTTTGCTGAAATATGAATACATTTAAGGTAAAGGCGTCAGTAGTTGACCACTTAAGAGCGCTTTCAAGTAAATATGTCGTTTTCACCTTTCAATTTAATCAGAGCAAGGGCTTAAGGTGTTTAGCAAATTAAGTTGTATTTCTAAATGAAGGAACAACAATTTCTATTTTAAATTTAATTGACTATTAGAATTAGGGAAAAAAATTATGCAAGTAAGTACTTGTCCCAATAATTGACCATCGGTGACAACGAGAAAATTAGTAGATGACCATGTGCTGTATTAGTAATTGACCACGTAGGAAAATAATAATATAAAGAGGATAGGCCTCTTGATAGAAATGTTTAAGAGTAATTAGGCACTTTTTTATGGAATATTAAAAAATAAAATCGTTACAATGAAAACTTCAGTAATTAAACACGGCGACACCCACGTTTAAGTGGGTGACGTTTTTCCGGGTCGCTTGTAGAGCTCACTTTATTTTTGAGATCTTCTGCGTTCTCTTTTTCTCCAGGTTGTGTCCGAGATCCAGTGTTGCTGGTTTCTTTGGATATAATCGATGCTTGTTTCCGCTGCTGTTATTATTACACCCTTTGTTGTGTTCCACAGCTCTTCAATATTTGTGTCGTCAGAAACGGTTTGCTGGTTTAAGATTTGTTGCAGTTTCCCAGCAAATTCTCGCCTTTTAATGCTCTCCCGCAGAAGTTCTACGTTAAATGGTCTACGGTTTATGGCATCGCGTTGAACGTTTCTGATTGCTGACCAGATGTTGGTCACTTCCAGTGTCTGCTCCCCTCAAGCTTCTGACATTCTCCAGAATAGTTCTCCATCTGCAACTGACGGCCACGTAATCTATCTGATTTCTCGTTCTACCGTCGGGCGAGGTCCCAGGTCTCCATGTGTATCTTCTTGTGACAAAAGTAAGTTCGACCTACAATGAGTTGGTGGGAACTACAGAAGTCAACGAAAAGCTCACCATTGTTATTGGTATCTTGGCTTAGGCCTTGATTTCCAATAGTGTGCTCAAGGCTGATGTTGTTGGGGCCGAGACTGATGACCAGCTAATGAGGCTGGACCTGGCTTCCTAGGTAAGTATTACGCCAACGCCATTCCTACGGTTTTCAGTTTCTTTTCTCCCATAATATAAGGACTCACCGTTTGGGCAGATAAGTTTCCCCCGCATCGGGCCATCTGGTCTCGCTGAGTCCCATGACCTTGATTTTATAGCGGCTCATCTCGCTGAGAACTTCATCCAGCCGTCCATCTGCAAGCAGTGTTCTCACATTTCATGATCCGATTCGTGTCCTGGTTCGAAAGCAAAGGTCGTCGTCGTATTGTCCATCCGGTTCCGAGGCATTGTACGCCGATTCGTAGCAATTGTGTGTTTTATGGGAGCGGGTTGCTAACTCTCAACCCAACCGACTTAAAACTCTGTTTTGTGGCGCAGAGAACTCGCCATTCGACCGTCTCCGTTAGCTCCTTCCGAAGAAGTTCCCCAAGGGGCACCGCGGGGAGGTGGGATTATGACTTGCTAACAGAGCTGCTAGGTGTTCGTCTGCAATGACTCTTCTCGGGTTTTTGGTAGAAGTGACAAATCGGGTGCCACCACCTGCCAAGGCCTCTGTTAGCCGTTCGCCCTGCATTGTCTACCATCTTTAAAAGGGTTGGATCGTTTCATTTCCTTTAGGAACTTCTCTACACTAACAGCTGATCAACCGTCGCGGGAAAACCAGTCGTACCCATTTTACCAATCCATCTACATATTTCAGCCTCCTCTTCTTTCGTGAGAATGGAATTGGGTCCCATTCTCCTTCCAATCAGTGATATGCCTTCAACTTTGTTCTCGGGACTTTAAATTTTTGGTAGCTGTCCGAATTGGGGTTCGGTGGACCCGAACGTCTTCGATGGCAGAAGTCATTGCATCTTCTGAGAAATTCCTAAATGATCCCTTTCTTCCAGGCATATTGCTCTTCTATATTATACGCCGATCTGAAAAGGAAATATTAACATGTAGCAATGCACTTGCAATTAAAAAGCGCTTCATTTAAACTTTTTTTGAAAACAAATTTAAAATATTATAAGCCTTAAGAGCCAGCTCAAAGTGTCTGTCAAGTGTGTTCCAAAAGTTGACCATAAGATGAATCAGTAATTGACATAATGGTCAATTACTGGAATAAAGTGTACTATCCTCTCACATGTAAGCGCTGTGCATTTTTATGTTACTGGCGACCATTTTAATTCGGACTCTAATTTAATTTAAATAACACTAACTTATTCAGAAATTGGCCACCCCGGTCAATCTTTAGGTCAATAGTAATAATAGCATTCGGTAGTTGACCACCCCCCATAAAGCGTCATTAAATAATTTGTTGACTTAATAACACCTGTTTTATAACTTATCACACACTAATTTAATAATACGTGAAACTTACTCAAAATCACTAGGAAACTTATTTAATATCACCCTTTGAACGAGATACCACTTCTTAAGAAAAATATTACAAAAACACATGTAAATTTTACGCCACAAAACCTCTTCACACTGCGCTTCAGTTTTTACAACACATAATGTCCTGTATTTAAGAAGCTTGACGATTTGGACGGTGGATAGTAGCGCCTGTTGACATATTTGTTCTTTTATTGAAAATGGCCAACTAAATCTCTATTTTTGGTCTTTATAAGCAAAATTGTCAATTACTAGCACACGGTCAATTACTAGTACCTTTACCTTAATTACTTTGGCTCCACTCGCAAAACGCAAGCCCCTTGCCAAAGTGATATAGCATTACGTCAACAAAGGTATTATTACCTATTGTTATCCAAATAAGAATATTACCTGAAAATATAAAGATAAAAGCGAAATTGGGAAGACTTTTTTCGCAGTACTCGGACAGTCGGAGTTATACAACTCGTAAAATATTCTGTACTGAGTTGTATTCAATTAACATGAACGTCACTAGATCCAATAACAAAATTCCTATTGTGCTAGTAGTCCGGGGAAATTAGCAAAAAAATCGCACGAAAGGAGACAAAATTCCAAAATGGCTGAAAATTGGTCCACAGCTTCCTTGGGACTTTTTAAGAAAACAACTTCGGAATCACAAAAAAAACATGGCCGCCGGAGATATAACTTTTTGGCAAAAAAGTCATTCAAAAACTGATTTTTTCGAAAAAAAATTTGATCAGTCAATACGAAACGTTATCGCCTACAAAAATCCCTAATGTCATCTTTTCGAAAGCCTAACCCTTTCGAAGTTATTCAAGGTATTTTTTTGGCCGAAAAGTGAATTTTTGTAAACTTTGACCTTGAATAAAAAATCAGTTTTGAGTGACTTTTTTGCCAAAAAGTGATATCTCCGGGGGCCATGTTTTTTTGGGATTCCGAAATTGTTTTCTTAAAAAGTCCCAAGGAAGCTGTGGACCAATTTTGAGCCATTTTGGAATTTTGTCTCCTTAAAATGCTAATTTCCCCGGACTATAGGTAATATTAGAGTTAGAGACAACTGAAATGGTGTAAACAACACTAACTCAAAACATAAATTTCCTTATGGTCCCTAGCTGGAAATTCCTAGATCCAATTCACTTCACTCTTCAAGAACCTAAGTATCAAATGAAAGGGTATGACAATGTAACGGTCGGTTATTTACCGAAAGTTTCTCCCTTTTAATGGTCCCCCATCTATCGGAAAGTTCAGGCATAATTAATAAAATTACTTCACAAAAAAATTTTGGAAAAAAATTTTTTTAAATTCTAGTAGTCGAAGAAAATTTTTTTTGGTTCTGGGAAAAAAATGGAAAAAAAAAAGTTTTTTGATACGTCTGTCACGAATTTACGGGAGGTTTTTTTTTGGAAAATTATAATTAATGGTCAGGAGCTAAAACCCGATACGAGAACTGTTCAAGGAAGTCTTGAGATCGTTTTAGGAAAACTAAACCCAGTTAATCTTATAGAAGTGGAATTATCCAGCAGAACAGATTCCGGTGTGCACGCTCTAGATTCATCTGTACATGTTGATTTAGGAATACCTAGCGGAACTTGGAATTCATCAACCGGTGTAACCCGAATGGTAACCAGAGAACTTGCTAGACGAGGGCTTGCTATACGAGTTATAAAAACAATTCAACTTCCTGATACATTGGATTGTAGTTTTAGTGCCAAGGCACGAACATATCTCTGTAGATTAGCAGTGTCCAAGAAATCGTTAAATCCCAAAGATTTTCCGAATTTTACTTTTTTATTTAGGCAAAGATTTCAGAATTTTGTTGCTGTTATTCCGATTGAATAGTCGGAAACGTTGGTTCTTTATTCAAAATAGTAGTTTTGAAATTGTCAACCTCAAAGAAGCCGCAAAACTCTAATCCCAAGGATTGTTTAAGGAGATAGGAGGCACGGCGACCTCTGATATTAATGGTGTAACAGATGCACTTTTAGGAGCCACCATTTTTTTGATACCGCTTACTCAAGAGAACCTCTCTGCATGTATTAGGTTATCTTCCGTCAAGTACCAGAACATCACAACCATATCGTTGTGTTTTTATCGTTATCTTTTCACCCGAGGGTCAACCAACTAACAAGACGCAGAAGGACACTCAACGGGCGTTCCCTCTTTGACGGACCACGGACGTTTTTGTAAGCTAGACGCAGGTTATCAGTTGTGGAAAATAGAAGTAAGTTCGTTTTTGTGTTAGCATTGTATACTAGTTTTTGTAATCTCCCAATTTACCTTCCAACTGTTAATCATATTGATATTCTACACCAGATATTTACTCAGTACATATTAAATATTTATCAAAACAAATTATATTATCCATTTAAACTTGACATTTCTACTTATGTTACACATCATTATTATTAATAATGTTGACTTAATTAATTTGTTATCACATAAGCATTATCTTGAGAGTTTGTGCGTTGTAAAAAAAATCAGGAATCAGCGACTGGTACCAGCTCGACGATTTGTGTTTTTCCTTTCCGTTATTGTATGGAAGTTGTTGTTTTTTCTGGTAATAGGTGGTTGCATCCACATTACCTGTATTGTAAAATTACTTTTGATTTACACTTATATCCTAATTAATTCAACTCTTTATTCTGGTGTTACTTAAATTTTAGTATATTGTGCTTTAAATTAATATACAATACATTTGTTAACAATTCTTTAACTCAACGAGTATTACTGGGCATGACAGCCTAGGGGGTAATTTATCCAGGATGGTTGGGTGTTGCTTTCTCTCCCGGGTCCTCTCGAAGTCGCGTTGAACATTTACAGGTCCACCAGGTCGTTGGGAACTTCCAGCGATGAATCCCTTTGGCTAACCTAGGACAAGAACGGTATGAAGAAATCTCCTTTTTGACTAATAGGTAAGTGGTGAATCATATGTGTACATTGCCGGTCACACAACCCCACGCCCCCACCGGCGAGCTAGCGTAAACCGTGTGGCCGGTTTAGCATCCCCTATAAGAATTTAGGAAACTAGGGAGGATGTGGTTTTTCAAAATTTTTTATGTATACCCAAGCATGATGGCAGTAGCCTTGCTGTCACCAGCAAGGAGCTCCATTGTGCCGGTACAACAAGTAGAATACTATTAGCTGTGTGGCGTTATTCCAAATTCAAAATTGCGCCCAACACAAAATGGCGGTTTACCTTTTTCTTTACAACGCCCTCGTTATGGGTAGCGGGTATGACTAATTGTATTCTACTTGTCACACCCTTTCATTTGATACCCATGTCGGGGGTCGGGAAACACAATTGCATAATTCGGCCGCCATCTTGATTTTTTACAAAATGCTCAGATTGCATTGTCACGCGAACTATACATATGAGCATAATTTCAGCTCAATCGAAAACCGGGAAGTGGGTCAAATTTAATTTCTAAGATTTTTTTACATAGTTAGTTAGAGGTGAAGCTAATAAAAAGCCTATAAAACAATACCAATTAACGCAAATCTGTAGTGTTGAGCTGGACTTACACGAGGCAGTACATTTGTCCCTTATATGATGTAAATTGTACTGAGGCCTCAGTTTTTTTAAATGTCCCGGTTCAAAAATAATGTCCTACTGATATATGAGCTTGTATCAAGATAAATGAAGCGAGGTGTGATTGTAAATTAGTTAGTGGAAAGTCATTTCGTCCTTCTTTTGCTGCAGTAAAATATCCAATTTAAACTGCGGTGAGGTGAGATTGTAAACACGAACTGGAGAGACATTTCTCACTTCTTTTGCGACAGTAAAATATCCAACTGGATGGAGAGACAATTCTTACATTTTTCGAGGGAGTGAGGTTTTGTCCTTAAGAGACAATTCTTACATTTTTCTAGGTAGTGAAATTTTGTATTGGAGAGGCAATTCTTACACTTTTCGAGGGAGTGAGGTTTTGTCCTGAAGAGACAATTCTTACATTTTTCGAGGGAGCGAGGTTTTGTCCTGAAGAGATAGTTCTTACATTTTTTGAGGGAGTGAAATTTTGTGCTGGAGACACATTTCTTACTTCTAGCAGAATTTCTAACTTGAAATTAGGCGAGGTGGGATTGCAAAATATATGTAAATATATGGCCACGGACAACTAATTAGAAACAGTTTCATAAAAATTGCATTTATACAGTTTTTATGTAGGAATCAAATTAAAGAATTCCCACCACCTCTCTTAATTTTTTTTAAATATATAATGATAGAAGGAAATCAATAACAATACAATAATGAATTCCTAACAGGATTGCTTCATAAAAACATAAAAAATGTATAAATGCAATTTTTATGAAACTGTTTCTAATTAGTTGTCCGTGGCTGTACATTGTGGAGGCATATATTTCTTACTTACTCTAAGGCAGTTTAATGAATATTAGAATTAAACTTGTAGAAATGAACTTCATTGGTATTTATTTTCTTTCTTTTTTTTAATCTGCTTGTTTTTGTCATTTTTGCATTACAATAGCAGCTCGCCTCATTTGAAGTATGACATTGTACTGGCTCAAAAGAAAAAAGAGGCACCTCTTACAAACTTATTTTATAATCGTGTCCTACCCAACACTACAATTCTGCCATCGAATTTATATTTTTTGGTATAATTTAAACCGATTAAACCTAAATTCAGAGAGTAGACCTTATAATATCATATAATTTGGCATTATGGGCTCTCGGTCTATAATGTATTTTTTCGTATCTTCGTATTTAGTGTAGGTAACTAATGCGCGGGTAATTTTTCTGGGTCGGCGCGAAGAAAGTTAATAGGCGTGGAGCTACATCGGTGTACTTTGGAGTAGTTCTAACTACCCCAGCTCATATATTGGAGTAGATGATTGGAGTAGTTCGATTTTTATTGTAAAAGATGGCGCCTTTAAAATTTTAAGGTTTTGTTATTCACCTTTTCGGTTATATCAATCATTCAAGCGCGTTTTTTGAAGTTGTCATTTAATGACACCGTTGATAAAACCGAAATTATTCTAAACGAATAGAAGAAGTTTAAATAAATTAAATATGTCCAATGAAATGGTGAAAAAAAATATGAAAACTCCCATTTATATGCAATTGATTATTACTTTGAGGTTATAAACTACACTGAAATAAAAAAATGCGTTTCATTTTCCTTCCATCCATCTACTCTAGGGCAAGGGTGGGCAACCTTTTTATAACATGGGCCAGAATAAATGTTACGTTTTTTTCGCGGGCCGAAGTAGTCAATTGGCACCTTGCTGTGACCAGTAATTTTTTTGAGTTGAGCCGGACTTACACGAGGCAGTACATTTGTCCCTTACATGATGGTAAATTTTACTGAGGCCTCAATTTCTTTAAATGTCCCGGTTCAAAAATAATGAGTGTGTATCGAGATAAATGAAGCGAGGGGTGATTGTAATTACGTAGTGGAGAGACAAGAGTTTCTTCTTTTTTACTTCTTTTGGGGCAGTAAAATTCAACTTAAAATGAGTCGAGGGGAGGTGAGGTTGCAAATACGAGAGACATTTCGTATTTTTTTGAGGCAGTAAAATATCCAATTTGAGCTGAGATGAGGTGAGATTTTAAATACGAACTGGAGAGGCTTTTCCTACTTCTTTTGAGGCAGTGGAATTTCCAACTTGAAATGAGGCGAGGCAAGATTGTAAATACGTACTGAAGAGGCATTTCTTACGTCTTTTGTGGCAGCAAAAGTTCCAACTTGAAATTAGGTGAGGTGAGATAGTAAAATATAAATATTTCTTACTTACTCTGAGGCAGTTTAATGCATATAAGCTTCTTTTTTTAATTTGCTGGAATTTTGGCATTACAATGGTCCCTTTCCTTAATTTGAAGTATGACATTGTACTGGCTCAGAAGAAAAAAGAGGCAACTCTTACCAATTCATTTTATAATCGTGTCCTACCCAAAACTAAAATTTAGTCTACATTCGAAGTGAAAGATGCTTTAATGGGGTAAATCACACTATTCGTCACTCAGTCCTCAACTCAAACCTGTGTATATTGTAGTAGGTATAACCCTATAAACATTCATTTTTCTGTCTCTTTTTCGTGTAACGATTGTTGTACAATAAACGCGAATGAGACGGGGAGCTACTCATAGTTTTCTCACTCCCCCTGACTTCCAGACTTCCCTGCGACCTCTCGTCTATAAAACCGGTTTGTGTATGGGGATGATAAAAGAAATTATGCATAGTGTAACTTACCCCAATGGATGTAATATTCAATTTAAATAAACTAAATACATCGAAAAATATTTTTTTATAATTTCTTCTAAACATCTCGCGGGCCGTATAGAAATTATTCGCGGGCCGTAAATGGCCCGCGGGCCGGAGGTTGCCCACCGTTGCTCTAGAGTACACTGGTGTAGCTACACCAGGAACAAAATGAACTAAAAAGTCAAAAACAAGTTTTAGGTGCTAATATAAGGCAGAAACAAGATGTAGAAGACATTGTTCTCTTAGTACAGTCAATGTGTATATAATAAATATATCAGATACTATCGTAATCTGTATTTTTGCAGTGGGGGTACAAATGTTACGAGAGTAAGTAATTGAAACTGTACTCCGACTGCAAAAATACAGATTACGATAGTATCTTATATATTTATTATATACACATTGACTGTACTAAGAGAACAATGTCTTCTACATCTTGTTTCTGCCTTATATTAGCACCTAAAACTTGTTTTTGACTTTTTAGTTCATTTTTTGTCACAAAGGCGTCGAGTTTTTTTTATTTTTTAATTATTTTGTTTTTTATGTTATGATATTTTAGTGATTATAATTCGTAAACCAATGTAGTTTTTATTAAGTGATTTTATTTTACTTCTCATTACTTACAACTATTGAGATGCAGTTTTAATGCCAAAGTAAAGTTATCGAAGTTTGATTTATTCGAGCTAAATTTAGACACGCCGACAGATTAGGCAAAAGTGGTGCTTGGATCAATTAGTAGATATATAGAGATGTGAGCAAAAATTCCATTGGCTCTCATTGGTCGAGCTTTCTGAGCCGATCTAGCTCGTGAATAACCTTACGAGGATCCAAATAGCTAGACCTTCTAACTTCCTTACGCGACTGAGCGCGACTACACTGTACAAAATCTTGGTCAGGGCTCCATACATTTTGTAAACATCTCCTTTGTAGGATTGCACTATATCGATCATGAGCGAGTTCATACTCCGACTCGCACTTGGCCGATTTTCGGGTGGCTGTGACCACAACCTTTTTTGAGGGCTGGATCCGCCCCTGCGTATTAATAACAGATTTGACTTTTAATTTGAACTTCACATTCTTCAAAATGGATAGACCCAAGAAATATAAAAAAAGAAGCTATGGGTTTGCTAGAAGAGGAATTGATTGTTGAAATTTGGGCTGAAAATATTGAAGATTTGCATGGTGCTAGAAAAACAGCCAAACAAAATAATTTCAATTCAGTGCGAATGGTTCTAGATAATTTCGAAATCACTTTCCAAACTCACGTAATTTCGGCTCAGTGCGAACGTGGTATAGTATAAGATATGATTAACCTGAAGTTTTATGACTTTTTCATTTGAGTGGATTACTAAATCTGGCGACAAAAACGCTAAGGTGGCAGCACTGGAACGCTAACGAGCACTGCTGTACATTTTACCGGGAATCTCCAACTATAGACAGAATTAATTATTTATCCATTTTTAGCATTGTATTATTTTGTATTATTTTTGACTTATTAAGAAGCGGAACACAACTCATTCCACCGACACTTGAAAATAATTCGAATAAATTCAATTTAAAAACAAACAAACACACCGACGACACGGTCCATCTTTCCTATGACATAATATATGTAATTAAACACTATAGACTGAGCCACACTGAATTCGTTCGTAAATGCACGTGATTAATTATATTTCGTGCTATTTACTATTGACGCTATTTTTCGCAAATTCGCATTCCGAACAATCGCATTCGCATTCGCTTTCGCGAATGTGAAAAATATGACATTCGTAACATTCCTAGTTAGTTCTTAGTTGGGAGAATGCTTGGGAAAACGTCACTCGGGTTAACTTCTTTTCTAATTTTTACGTGAATTTCATCCAACAAAATTTCGCTGTTTCCCATTGATTGACTGGTAAACTGGAAAACAGTTTATAGTTACTAGTTCGTTTTTATAGAGTACCTACTTACATTTGCCCAAATTGGGACAAACCTGGAAACCCTAATTGGGCCCAAATTAGGCAAAACGTTACATTTAAATTTGGCCCACTATACATACAGGGTGTAACGCATAAGATTGTACACCGGGCGGGTATGAATAGGTTTTGGATAGACGAACAAAAAATCGTTCCGGAGGTGATATTTTAATGTTGTCTCGCGTTAATATCGCGTTACTCTCGCGAGAGTCAGTGTTGCACTCCCGCCCTCACTCACCCCTGTTTTTGCGTGTGAAAACGGAATAAAGGAATTTAATCATGAATAAAAGGTTACATTTCTATTATTAATTATTTTTATTAACAAACTCTCTCTCTATTCCACAAATTTCTTTTACAATTATTGTTTTCATCCACGTATTTATACACAAAAGCGCATGGGCGGCATGATCTTTCAGTCGCATCCGACGGTCTGTGGTTATGTTCCCGGGTCTCGAAAACAATCGCTCTACAGGAACCGATGTGGCCATAATAGATAGAATATTCTTTGCTAGCTGTGCGAGTAAAGGATAAGTTGTCTCATGATCACGCCACCATTCCAGAATGTCGGTTCCTCGATGAGCACGCGGCGAATCTAAATAGGCAGAAATTTGATCTTTCCACGTTCCATAATCATCTTCCTGCCCAAAGAAACATCGGATATCAAAATCTATGGAATTGTTTTCGTTAGGGCGTGAACATTCACTTGACCCTCTATTAATATTGACACTTTCGCAGTTTACAAATTTTGCATCATATATTTCTTTAAATAATTGCACGCTCTTTTGTTTTAAATTTTTCCCCCACGCAGTCATATCAAATGTGGAAACTTTGTGTCGCGGATCTAAAATAAGCGAAGCGCTATAAACCCAATTACAATTACGATAATGTTGAACAAGTTTGTCTCTACAAGATTGAAACGCTAATAACAGAGTTTCATCTATTTCGCTCCTATCCAGCTTATCGTCTAACCTACTGATAATATTCTCTACTCTGTCTAATAATATATTAAAGCCCATGACAGCCTGAGGTAAAGTTACATATTTTTCACCCGACAGAATATCCGTCAACTGTTTAAATGGCTTTAAAAAATTCAAAAGATGATCTACAATTGCATTTCAATTTTAGTTTTTATTAAAAAATTTGAGTAATTTATGCAAACCCTGGATTAAACGCGGATTAAACGAACCACCCCCAAATCGAAATATAATAAAAAATGCATTGAAAAAAATTTCTTTTCATAGATGCAAAAAATGATACGTGATAATTAAGACTGGGAAATCCCGCGAGACCGAGCGAGAGCGCGACAGTCTCGCATTCGATAGTGTTGTCTCTGCGAGACTAGGCTTTTTTTACTGTCGCGCTACTCTCGCTTGGGAAAGAAGCCGTTATCTCGCGTGTTGTCTTATCTCGCAAGACGACAGTGCGAGAGTTGCAACACTAGTGTTGCATCTCGTGAAACTCTATCTGGCACCGTCAGGTGGAAGACCGCCAAGGCGAAGTGGAATTGGGTAGTTCCATAGGGCGCACCCGAGGCACGCTCTCACAAGCTAGGCTAATCTGAACTTTTCCTGAAGTACCGTACAGTGGACTAGTATGGTACACCGATGACTCCAAAACAGTGACAAGTGTGGGCGCCGCCGGAATCTGTTGTGAAATCCACAGATTCAGTAGAGCGATAATCCTATACCCCGTTTATCACTAGGTTCAACCCAGGTTGAATCCAGTCATAAACGAGGATCGAGTTGAAACTGAGTCCGCTCTCCTACCTGGGTCGAGTTGATATTTCGCCTCATAAACGCGTGTTGAGTTGAAATTGGGTTGAAGTGACATTTGTGTTGTTTGTTTACCATCCGTGAAGTCTGCTTTTGGCGTTAGTTTTGTGTACGGTGTTTTTGTAGCGCGTTTATTTTTTTATATTTAACTAGCAAAAACCTGCGGGCGTTGCAACGCCTTTTAATAAAAAAAACTTATGCGTGCACAGTCCGGTATAGGAAAAACGTATAATGAAAAAAATAACAAATCTGCAAAACATAATTTTGGGCACATAACTCGACTATAGAATAATAGCTGTGTTCCAAAATTCGAGCAAAGTGCTCGCAAGTAGTTGGCCTAGTCGTTCCTACTTCTCAACAAAGCCATGAGTAGAGAGAGAAAGCCAACTGCTTGCGAGCACTTTGCTCGAATTTTGTAACACAGCTAATCTCTCACAGTCAGTATTCCCGAACTCCTACAACATCCAAGAGTTCAAACGCAGGGTTAATCCCCACCTTTTTCAACGCCCCCCCCCCACCCAACACCCATAACCCTCAACCTATTCCCCCTTACTAAGATCCCTGCTAAACATTGCACCATGGCGTGCAAACGACCTAAGGGACTGGTAGTACAAAGGGTGATTCCTGAGCTTGGCACTGCCACATAAAAAATTTTAAAAAAAAATTCAGTTTCTTATAACAATGTGTTACAACTTGTTTAAAATGCGATGTTGAGCGCCACCTATCCGAAAAATTTACACATGCACAACATGCACAACAATTACATTCAGAATACGTCTCTCACCCTGTGCAGAACTTGCCCCATGGCGTCCTCAACATTTTGTTCACCTTTGTTCATTCTGTTCGATATATTCTCTGTTTAAACTATCATCAGACCCATCGTTCATTGGCGGAGGTGACCTAATCTTCACAGTATTTCCGCAAATTGAAAGAACAATATCTCGCCGTGACAGCATTTCATTCGCGTTCCTTCGATTATCGAGTCATGTTTTCGGTCTAACCCGATAGTCGGATAATAGTGAAAGTAGGCTAAACGCCTAAGAAGATTCTGAAATATCCCATGAAAGTTCTAAAATCGAATTAACCTTTCCTAGCTTTGAGGTTTACAATTGGAATGATAGAAAAAGTTTCCACTCGCTTTTCTGCGACTATCGGATCAAGTTTTCCGTCTGAATCAATAGTCGGAACCGAGTGAAGCCTAAAACATGCCCAAGAAAATACTTAATCTTCCCGTGAAGGTTCCATCGCAAACGGATTACCCGTTGTTGGTACGTAGGTAGGTAGGTTGTTTCTATATACTGGCTGGAGCAATAAAAACTTTACATTAAAAATTTTTTTTTACTTTTTAGTTCATTTTAAAATAAAAGCGTATTTTTCAGTTTTTTTAAACTATATTTTTTATTTTCTACTTTTAGTCTATTATATGTCTTCCACCATTTTGTAGTGACCGTCACATTAGATTTAAAATGACGGCACACCGCTTACTGCACTATAGTCGCTTTCATTTGATGCCCATATATCGAAGAATAATCCGCCATTTTGTGTTGGCCACCATTTTGAATTTCGAATGACCCCACGTAGCTAATTGTATTTTACTTGTCTTACCCTTTCATTTGATATCCATGGGGGAGGATCAGGGAACACAATTGCAAAATTCGGCCCCCTCTTGAAACCGCCATCTTGATTTTTTTTTAAAAATGGTTAGATTGCATTGTCACGCGAACTATAATTGATCGGTTATATGGAAGTGGGTAAAAATCAAGTTGCAAGGTTCAAGGTTTCGGTCTAATCCGGTAGTCGAACACGGTAATTGGACCCTATAATCGGATTCGATAGTCAGATCCGAGTAAAAAAGTAGCCTAAAACATGCCCAAGAAAATACTGAATCTTCCAGTGAAAGTCCCATCGCAATCGGATTAGCCGTTTCCGAGATAAGTCTGGACAAACAGACAGACATACAGACATATACACTGTTAAAAAAATTTGTGGTAATTTTACAAAAAAAATTATTAAGTTATAACGCACAACCGTTTAGTAATAATGAAACATGAATATTGTAATTTTACTACAACTTTTTGCCAAGTAAGTTAGTGACTTTTACAATATATTTTTGTAATATCACTAAACATCGTGTAGTAATAATACAACATCAATGTAGTAATTTTACTACAACTCTTTCGCAAATAGTTAATGACTATTACAATACATGTTTGTAAAATTACTAAACATTTGGTTTAAATTAGTTGAGTAATCTTACAATTTTGATGTTGAAATTATACCATACGGTTGTGCATTATAACCTCCTAATGTTACAACACTAATATGCATTTTTACAGGGTGTTAAATAACTTTTAAATTTTAATATTGAAATTTTTTTATTTAATATCAGGATGAATATTAGTTACAGCATAAAGTTCATATTAAAAATCATAAGAGTTATTAATGTTATTCTTATGTGTATTTTTCCGTATAATGTTGGATTTCCTTAATAAATTTTAAGACTTTAGGATGAGTCGTTGTGGCTTTACGTTTGTGCCCAAACCGCTTATTCCCACCTGAAGGGCAAATTTTCAGGAACACTCTGAAACAGATGATTAATGAATTTAGATTAGCATTCATTTCATCCCTGAAGAAATTTTATAAAAGTTTTACTTATCTTTTAAGCTATTTTATTTTTCATAAAAAAAAATTGTTAACATTTAGCTTGTTAAATGAAGAAAAAAATAATTACGAATTATTCAATTGTTTTGTACTTACCTTTGAATTGTTTCCAATGTAGCCTCAATTTCTTTAGGATAAACATATCCAAATACATAATAACTCAAAAAAGTAGTTAAAAGACCATTGAGGAATGAATTTGTATGGATTACGACTTTTTTTTCCACCACAACATCATATTTATTTTTATAATCGTGCAATTCGTTACCTGGAATTAAATTTTGCAAAATTAAATCTTATTCGTTAATTAAAGTAAGAATTGCAGTTGTAGAAAAGTATAAAAAAATAAACACAGACTACCTCTGATAAGCAATACAGGAGTCACTACAGGGGTGTGATTGAGCAGTTCGTCATCTTGTAATTCCTCCTGAAATTTGAAAAATATTTCAAATAATATCATTGCAAAGAGCTCTTCAAGTTGATAAAATATAAAACTTTCAACTTACATTAAGAAAGTAGTAGAGAAAATTAACATCTTCATTCATAAATTTTGCAATAAATTCAAATATTATTTCTTGCAGCGGAATTTCATTTTTCAAAATCGTAGAATACTCTTTTGCCATTTTTATTTTGTTCCGAATAAATTGATTTGCTTCAGTATTCTCGCGTTTATCTGATTTCTTTTTATTTCTTAAACCATATTCACTGGCGATTTCAACAGTTTTGAAATATATATTAATTGGTTTTGAGAGTGTTCCCAAAGATTCATTCCAAATTGTGTCATGGGATTTGTCCAGAAGTTGATTTGCATGGTTAATTAATATGTTATAATTATTCAAATATGGCCAATCATTGAATATTTTGGTTAGATCTTTTTCGTTGTGCATCTGTTTACGCTGTAAATAATATGTTTCTTTCATAAGATTTATGATTTTATCATTCACATCTGTTGAAGATATCCACAGGTCCATTAAATTTAACTTCTTTTCTTCTTGAGATTGAGTAGTTTCTGAAGATGGGAAATCAGGCAAGTACGCTACACAACCGTACTCATCTTGTTTATTATGTTTCGTTGTAAGTCCTTCATTATCAATTTCATCAAAATCAAGAGATGTTGGCAATGAATGTTTTGATGAGCCTTTTCTAAAATTAAGTGCATCGTATATTTGTTGTCTTAAAGTTTCAACTCCTGTATCGAGTGCTTGGCTACTAATTTTGATGCACAATGTGCCTGGATATGCTTCATAGAATTGTTCACTGATCATCTGCGCAGTTCCACGACGAAAGTCCTTTAAGTCTGCCACCAGATAGTCGACAATTACGCTGATCATTGATTTTCTAGATTTTTTATCAATCAATTTTCCATCACGTAGATCATTTTGTAATTGACTTCCCAATTTTGGAAACATTCGAGCTACATGGTTCTTTTGACTTTGTGTTGAAGTGCAGGGTTGATTTTGTGTTGAAGTGCAGGGTTGATTTTAGGTTGAAGTGCAGGGTTGATTTTGGGTTGAAGTGCATGGTTGTACAGACAAATTGTTAGCTGCAATCAATTAGTATAGAAAATATGAACCATGAAGATAAATAAGTTGTTTTTTGAAATTTTTATCAATTAAAAGAATTGAATATTTGCATTTGTAATAATGACAGATGATACAATTACGCTTACATTTTGCTGAAGAAGAAATACATTGATGCGAATCACTGTTCCATTGAATTCCATCTGGTACAATGACCAATGTGAGGCTTTCTTTAGCTTGCTGTGCCATTTCCATTAATATATCATCTTCATCAATTTCTGTATAATCATCCAGATAAATCTGCTCAGAAATAAATTTGATTATTACTAAGAGAAAACGTAAAGAAATATGATACCTTATATTTTTCAGCCGATAGTTGTAACTTTTTTTTGGCACCTTCTATTAGCTCATCTATCGTTGAAGCCTTCACCAATTTTTTTTCAAGCTTATCATGTCGAGATATTTTAAATAATGCCATTGTGGATCAGCGCTGCTTTCAATAAGGTTTATCATTAATTATTTTTTTATATATACACCAGCAGTCAATTCTATTGTGTACAGATCTTATTTTTATTGTGAGCTCATATTACATTACATACATATAATGGATTAACAGTAACCAGTAATCTTACAAAATATTCTCAACTAATCCAAATTTTGGTTTAACATATAAAAAAGAATTGATGACATAAGTATGTAATTTTTCGAAGCTAATAAGTTGATTGAATGATATACTTTTATACTCAATAACTTTTCCTAACTTATATGCACCCAAATGAGGAATAAATTCTGTTTGTAAAACCTCCAACACAAAATATACGTCAGGTTCATTATATAATATTAAAACAATTTTACCAACAAATATTTCATAATGATAACCTTTTTGAGAAATAAATAAATTATCTCCAGTACGATAAGATATACCATTTTTTATTATTTTTTGACATTCCATAGTATCATGAAATAATGGCATATTTTTTAGGGCTTGCTGAATGTTTTCATTATATAGTTTTTAATGAAATTTGACTTCATTCTTTAATTCAATATCAAATGTAATCTCCCCTCCAAGACGAACGAAACATTGAAATAACTCATGTTTGATACTAAGTGATTTTGTGATATTAATAAAATTGCTTATAGATCGTATAGAATGTTTGAAAAAACAATGTTTACTCTCGAATCGAAGTGTCCATACTTTCATTAAAGGTCCAAACATCAAAATAAGGGAAGGGTAATGGAGTAAGTAATGGTGTTTTGGACGCAGTGGTTCTTCAAACAGTGATTTACGAAAATAAATATAATCGTAAATAAGTAAATCTAAATACGCAATATTAGACTTATGTATAGCCGGGGCACATATTATTTCAATTATCTCAGAGAGTAATAAAATACATTTCAGACTGTCATCATAAATATTGTCAATTCTGTCTGAAATCAATAATGGTAATAATCGAAGAAAATTCAATAATTGACAAGCACCACCTGAAAGCCTTTTGGAGTTTTTTAAAACTAAACATATTTGATCGCGCTTATCTTCTACAGAGTATTGAAAAGTTTCAATTCTGTAATTCAGTAATTTGTATGAGAACCATTTTTTTAATAAGATCATCAATAAATAATTTTACATCATAAGCTAGTACACCCTCAAAAATATCGTGTCCAAGACAAGGTGGTAACCCCGGAAGGCAAACATGATAGAATTTTAATTGATTGAAGACAGAATTCAATTTTATTCCTTTTATCAATAGTGGCTTTTTATTATTTGTTATTGTTTTTTTCTTTACCCAATTACTTTTTACACTATTTAAGCGATTTATTATTTTTTTATATGATTCAACAGTTCTATTTGGATACGTTTTAAATACACCGTTTTTAGTATGAAATAAATCTCGAGAGACTAAACAATATCTACAAAAATACTGGGTCCTACTGAAATTTTCAGTAAACCCTCCTAAGGAGTGACTACCAAAATTATCTCCTGTTATAAAAACTAACGATCCTTTGATGATTTTACCTGTAGGTAATTCAATTCCTACAGTTTCAATATCTTTTAAGTCTTTAACGATTTTACCATAAACTTTAGAGTGATCAAATATCTTTTCTTTACATAACGCTACAAGTTGCATGGAATTTACATGCGATCTTATTATTTCAGGAAAATTTCCTATGCTTAAATAAACGGCTAATATCTTATATTTTGATTTAGCAGAACCTAATGGATTTACCACCTCAAAGCTATCTTGATATAAAATCAGTTGAAGAGCATCAGGATTACTTTTAAAGAAAATATTATGCTTAAAAACAATTCCATCAGTGAAGTCTCTTAAAATATCGCCTTCATTATTTGAACGGTCAAAAATTAATTTATCACTAAGTGATTTATTATGAAATAATTTCTGTAATATTTCTTTTATTGGTATATAGTGAAAAAAAGTTTTTTACCATTCACAATACCCAATGAAACTTGCATTGGTTCTACGTATTTTTTCTATTCTTGTTGAGGGGCGCCTTGGCGGGCACTGCGACCTATTTATTTGGTCTATTGTGCCATCCCCGTCTTTAAAAACCATCTAGGTTAAGGCTTCCAATATAGCCTAAAACTGATTTAGGGTTCATATCCCAAATCTCCCTGGGAGTGGGGAAGTCGCGATGGAGGAGGCTCAATCTCTTCCTCGCTGTAGCCTCGCAGTCGCACAGCAGATGCTCCGCAGTTTCGGGAGCTGCCCCGCAGAACCGACAGCTACAGTCGGCTGCCAGTCCTATTTTGTTTAGATGGTAGTTAAGCGAACAGTGGCCCGTCATGAGTTCTGTTATTATTTTAAGCTCCCATCTTCTGAAATTTAAAAGTTTGTCCGCTTTAGCTTTATCGATTTGGATGAATCTTTTAGCTTGACGAGCACCCTGGGTCCTTGTCCAACTATGAAGAAACAGCTGGTCGACCCAATTTTTGATGGCCGTTCTTACGTGGCAGCTTGCTAAGCTGCAGAAAGGTTCCGGACCAATAGGTGATGAGTTTGCCCCTACTCTAGCCAGGCTATCGGCAATTTCATTACCAATGTGACCTTCGTGGCCCGGAATCCACATCAGCGTGACACTGTTGTTCCTGCTGAGGGATTTCAGAGATAGGAGACAATCCAGGACAGTCTTTGATGACACCCTGTAAGATCTAATGGCCAACAGGGCAGCTTGGCTGTCCGAGAAAATAACAATGTTAGAGCTATTTGGAGCTCTATTAATACAAGTCTGAGCACACACCTGGATGGCGAGTACCTCAGCCTGGAAAACAGTGGGGGTAGTGCCCAGAGCCATGGATATTTTACTTTTTGGGCCATATACGCCCAGCCCTACCCCTTTATCGGTTTTGGAACCGTCCGTATACCAAAAGGCCGTGCTTCCTCTAAAGAGGGGCCTGCCATATTGCCACTCTGACCTACTTCGAATAATCGTCGTAAACGGTTTGTCAAAGTCAAGAGTGGCAGGGATGGTATCGGACAATGATATCATTGGCTCCAGGTTTAGCTCCTTGAGGATCGATAAATGATCCAGAAGGTCTCCTGGCTTAAAGGAGAATAGCTCTCGTAGACGCAACGCCCCCGCCAGAGCCTCCTTTTTCACCACTAGGTGGAGCGGAGGAAGGTTCAGTAGGACCTCCATAGCCGCAGTCGGACAGGTGCTTTTAGCCCCTGTGATGCCAAGACAGGCCAGTCTTTGCACCCTGGCCAGCTTATTCACAGCACCCTTTTGCTTGGTCCTGACCCACCATACGATGGATGCATACGTGACCATGGGCCTTACGACCGTCGTATATAGCCAACACAATAACCTCGGTTTGAGGCCCCAGGTTTTACCTACAAATTGACGACAAATATGGAGAGATGTAATTGCCTTAGCAGTTACTCTCTCAATCTGAGGTTTCCAGGAGAGCTTCCAGGATTATGCCTAGATATTTAGCCTCTTTTGAGAAAACCATTTCTTTGCCATCCAAAGAGGGAGCTTTTAAATTTAGCTTCCTTCTATTAGTAAATGGTACGATGACAGTTTGTTGTGGGTTAATACCCAGGTTCTTACTACGGCACCAGCTATGCACATATGACAGAGCGGCTTGCATGAGGTCTGAAACGGTGCCATCATGACCGCCGCTAATCGTTATGACGATGTCGTCTGCATAGGCCTGTGCTTTAAAGCCCCGGCTATTCAGGTCGGCAAGAAGTTCGTCGATCACGATTGACCATAAGAGGGGTGATAGAACGCCCCCTTGAGGACAGCCTTTGGCGGCCATTACCGTAATCGATTCACCATTCATCTCAGCAGTTATCAATCTGCTGCTGAGAAGCGACGTAATCCATCTCGCAGTGGAGGGATGAATGCCTTTTTTTACTGCTGCTTCATTAATCACGCCGAAGGTAACGTTGTCAAACGCACCCTCAATGTCTGCAAAGGCGCAGAGAGAGATTTCCTTGGCCCGAAGGGACTTCTCAATATCTCTCACTAAAACATGAATGGCAGTCTCTGTAGATCTGCCCGCCCGGTAGGCAAATTGCAGGCAGTGAAGTGGGTTCGCTGTAAGACCCTCTCTAATATGCCTGTCTAGAACTTTCTCCATCGTTTTCAGGAGAAAGGAGGAGAGGCTGATGGGTCGATAGGATTTTGCTTCCATATATGATCTTCTCCCCGACTTAGGGATAAAGACTACCCTAGCCTCTCTCCAACACCTCGGAATATGGGCCAGCGCAAAGCTACCCCGAAATAGTGGCAGCAGGATTGGTAAGATCTCTTCCAAGCCTCTCTGAAGGAGAGCCGGGAAGATGTGGTCCTTTCCAGCAGCCTTGAAGGGCTTGAAGGTGCCAATGGCCCACTCAATCTTACCCGTAGTGAAAATCCTGTTTGCCAGGCCTTTGTTCCTGTTATAGGACCGGTGGGCAAGTACTACCTCCGATTCAATATAAGGTTCTAAGGCCAATCCAGGATCAGTTACCTGAGAGCCCGGGAAATGAGTGCTCATTAATAGCTTAATGGTATCCCTGGTGTTCTCCGTAAAGGACCCTTCAGCAGTCTTGAGAGAGACAATGCCATTGGAGTGATCCTTAGACAGAACTTTGTGTAACCTCGTAGAGGCTGGAAGCTTGTCTATTTCTTCGCAGAAGGCTTTCCAAGACCTTCGTTTGGATCTTCTCAAATCTTTGTTATAATTGGTGAGGGCTTTCTTGTAGAGGTCCCAGTTGCCCGAGACCTTAGCCCTATTAAACAGTTTTCTGACTTCTCTCCTTTGCCTGCAGAGATCATTGTTCCACCATGAAACCTTTCGGTTGGTACTTCGAGGTTTCGCAGGGCAGCTACTTTCGAAGGCTGCGATGATGGTCTCCTGCAGGTTGGTAGAGACAAGGTCGAGATCGGCCTCAGTGATGGGGTTATTATCAACATGGCTGACTCCTAACCTGAGGGCTGTGCGATAGGCCTCCCAGTCAGTCTGCCGTGGAACCCTAAATGCTTCCGAAGATATTGTAGAAGCTCTCAAGTTAAACCTTATATGTCTATGATCAGACATTGATGGCTCACTTGAGACGTGCCATTTAAGTATTCTGGAACTGACAAATGTGCCAGCGAGAGTCAAGTCAATCACCTCTTGCCTAGTCACATTAGAAAAGGTAGGTTCGTGCCCCTTGTTCATAACCTGTAAATTGTAGGTAGTAATGAAATCAAGGAGGTATTCGCCCCTAGAATTAGTGTTGGTGCTTCCCCACGCAAGGTGGTGCGCGTTGGCGTCGCAACCGATCACTAACTGAATATTCCTCCTAGCGCAGTCCTCCACAAGTCTCTTAACATCTGACGGCGGTGGGGCAGGCTCTTCTCCAGGGAGATAGGCCGAGGCTATGACAAGCCTGGGCATTCCTACGTCTCCTGGCAGCACTACCTCCGCCGCTACAAGATCTCTGGATACGAACTGCGAAAGAGGAAGGCAGGTTAATCTCTTTCCTACGTAAGGAAAATTCTCTTTATAAAATTTATTACGTTTGTATGACGTTCCAAATAACCTTTCAAAGTTTTTAAATTCACTAATATTTAAAGAACTATCAATGAAATCTTTTATTGATTCTGTTGACGAACCAATTTTTTGTAAATATTTTAATACTTTATTTTCTGTAATTTCTTTACTTTGTCGATGCATTTTAAGAACTTCACTGGCAACGTATTGAACTGTTGAGGCTGGCATACAAAGCTTAAATTCTAAATTAAGAAAAAAATGGGCGAAGTTTGTTAAGAAAATATTTTCTGGAATACTTTCGTGATATAATTGATGCTCGTTGTTTAAAAATATTTTATTAATCGTATCAATATCAGCTATTGCAATAGGCTCTGCGGAACATTCAGCAGCAGTTGAACATGAAAGAAGTGTGATTTTCTCATTGCGATGACATTTGCTCAGATGACAAGTAAATGAATTTAACACGCTGTAAGTTTTCACACAGTTAGGAAAACAACATTGTATGGTAATATTTTCTTCAATATGTTGTTTTAAATGTTTGCTCATTTCCTTAAGATCGTTACACTTTTGTGCGAAATGTGAAACATTACAAGTAATTTTGTCATTCGTAGTAGGAGAAATATTTTTTGTCACTTTATAATTATGAAAACGAATTACATGACTTTTCAAAGATGTTATAACTGTATATGTTTTTTTGCAATGTTCAAACCCGCATATAAATTTTTTCATCAAAGCAGAATGTCCTTCAGAATGTTTGAGGTAATTATTCAATAGCAAATTTGAATAATTGCAAAACTCACAATAAAACATGATTCCACGATTTCTGTAATTAATTATTTAACTACAAGTATTAGTAGTAGTTATTGCGTTGATGCACTAATATATCGTCGGGTCAATGTAATAGTCACGAAACTGATTTTTTTTTGCTATTTTGAAAACTCATATTATCTTCTGCCAAAGTTACGGATCTAAATTTTTATGGGAATCTACGGGATTCAATTTGAATTTTTTCACGAAATAACTAAAACTTATTTTAATTGTATTATATTTTTTCGAATTTTTGTACTATGTTAGTTCAAAATAGCAAAATTTCAGTTTCGTGACTATTGCATTGACCCGACGATATCTAACAATATTAAAGAAAACTATTAAAATTACTTACATTTCTCTCTCCAATATGAGTAATCCGATCGCTTTTTTAATTATTAGTTCAGTTTTATTAACACGGCACTGAAGATTATTACGTCGTGGATATGGCGCTGTTTTGCTTTGAAAAGACTTAAATTCGCCTTTAACTGATAGTCACGCAAAATTAATTAATATTAATATTATTAACAATATTAAAGTAAATAATAAAATTACTTACATTTCTCTCCGCAATATGAGAAATCCATCAGTTCACTAAACACAAAAATACTGATTTTATTCACAAAAATACTGATTTAGGGCCGTGTTACAATTGGGGCTTTGGCTCCGACTGCAAAGAAAGCCCCCAGAGACTTCGACTTTAAAATTAAATTGTAGCTTTGACTGCAATCAGCTGTTTCCTTTCAAAGCAGAAGCAAAGAAGAAAAATTAATATAACAAAATGCTTTGGAATTATTTTTAATGATGTTCCCAGTCTATAAAAAATACTCGAAATTCAAAACCGTTCCTTTCGCTTTAAAAAAGTGGTTTTCAGTTCTTTCACATGAAGTGAAGTTGCTTGCAGACGGACGAAACTTTGAATTTTCTTAAAGTCGGACTGCAGTCGAAATACAGTCGCAGGCAAAGTTCAGTAGAAGCTTTTATTTAATCAGCTTTAATGGCATTACATGTAATCAAAGCTCGAAGTTAAGTCAAAGTAAAGTCAAAGCCCCAATTGTAACATCGGCCTTAATTCACTGGCGCTGTTGCGTTCGACTATAACTGATGGGCACGAATTTTATTCCGATTGAAAAATGAAGGTTATTTTTGTTACCTTTTTCTTCAAAGAGAGGGGATAGCTATAACTCGAAAGCTGCAGACAGCTGCAATAAAAGATAGAATAGAGAAATATTTGCTTTCAAATGTGAGTTGGAGCTAATAGATTTTGTCCCGAACGCCTTGACCTACTTTCAATTTTTCCAGAAAAGACAGTTCACTAATACCCACAAATAAGATTTTATTCACACTGTACACTGTTGATTATTACGCTGTGGATATGGCGCTCTACTTTTAATTTTTCCGTATTTCGCGGCCGATATAGGCTGAAATGCCCAAAAACGCAAGCACACACAACAAACACATGCACACGTCACTTACATTTTATTCACCCCTTTTACACGGGCTAGCGGATGAACAAAAACATGATGAAAAATTTGTTCCTCTAGGAAAAGGGTGTGAGGGGGCAATGCAATGGTCACAGAACTCAGCAATTGTATTTCATTTCCAAGAAAAAAGGACTGTGTTGAGGCGCAAAAAGATTAGGTCGGCGGCGGGTGGCGGGAAAGACGTTTAAAATACACGGGCTACCATAATGTGCTAACACAAACAGCAGGCGGCGCGAAGAAATTAAATTTATGTATACATACATATATGGAATCCTGCCGCAGGCTGCCGCCGTCGCCCGCGCCACACCAATCTATTTGCGCCTTAGGAAAAGCCATTGTAACTTGAAAGTTTTTTTGTAATTTTACAAAAAAAAGTTAAAACTACTGTTGCGTTCTAGAAATTTTAAAATATTTGAAATTATTTCAAGTTACTAGCAAATGTTCGTAACTTTAATAATGATATTGTATGCTGGACAACTCTGTACAGTAAAATTTCAAAGTACAATATGCATAATTAGCAAAATTACAATACGTGTTTTATAATTACAAGAAAAGATTAAAATTTCCAATCTTTTTTGTATATTTACAAACACACAACCTAAATTTTTATAAATTGTATTTTAATTTTAAATTTATATACTGAGAATTGTAATTTTCCTATACATTTATGTTGTAAATGTTTAGTAAATTTACAATCTTTTTTAACAGTGTAGACATACAGACATACAGACACACAGCCATACAGACAGACACAAATTTTAAAAACTTGATTTCGTGTTAATATCGTGTAAATAACCATATGAACTTAGAAAATGACAATTATTTTGAAATCACAGGCAGACACTCCAATTATATTTATATAGAAGATAGATATATAGGTACTTATGTAATAACAGTGGAACAGAATAATTGTGACAATGGCTAACAGAAATGTTTGGGAGCATCAGGAAAAAAAACTATGCTACAAATAATACAGGAACAAAATTACTGTCATCATTTTGATGGAAATAGAAAAAGAATTAACAAAAAGAGGTTATGTTTTGATGTCAGTTCAACTCTATTTCAACCCAAAGTGAACTCAACTCGACATCATAGACGGTAGTCGAAATTTCAACCTAGACTCAAAAATTGGTCAAAAATTTCTGTCACTAGAATTTAACGGTTATTTACCCCTAAAAGAACCTATATTCACAGCGGCAGAAATTTTTTTCAATGTTAACCCCTTTTTTACCCCTCAACCGCCAAACGCGAGATGGGTCCACTTCGCGCAAAAATGTCATATTATAAAGAAAGCTTGAAATTATTTGAAAAGCTTATATACCAAACGGCAGAATGTTAGGACGACACGATTTTTTCAAGTGCCAGCTCCCCTACTACTAGGTCTCGGCAAACCGGGACTTCAAAGGCAATGAAAAAGGTGAATGCCATGGTTAAAAAGAAAACAGGATTCTGACATTCAAGAACCGACTATTTCAGCACCCACCAGCATGCTGAAAAGGGCCCTTGCCGATAGAACGAACGCCGGAAGTCCGCGCCTTAAATGGCATACTTTAAGCGGTTCCTTCCTGTGCCGTCTCCTAACGCGAACAAGGAATGGTTGGGGCGCAGTAGAAATGATGTCAGCACAATTGTAGGTCTAATTACCGGACCTGAAATTACCACTTCTGGAGGGAAAGAGGAGCGAACGACGTTACTTAAGGCCCCCATACACGGTCAAATTGGATGTACATCGAAGTGCGGATGTACAACCAAAACTATCGATTGTGTGGCGGTCGGCCGATCAAACCTCATGGCGAGCATGGGTTTGATGAAAACCTGGATGTACATCCAATTTGACCGTGTAGCCTTTACCCATGCTCCTGCACTGAAAAAAATTAATAGTAGTAAATTAATAATTTATTTCGCACAAAACAGTTGACACAATTTTTTTTGTAGTTTGATTTACTATTTAAGGTAAGTATGCTGTTCCTAAGTACGGCGGTCAAGAAAAATTTCCCCATATAAGCTTTATGTAAAAAAACGCTTAAGTAATCGGTCAAGAAATGCTCGAGGAATTTTTGCTCAAGAAATTTCTGTACCTAGTACGCTGTTCGCTCAAGAAAAGTGCTAGTACTATTCTGACACGTAGATGGAGCCTTTTCCTGATGCGGTAAAAGACAATTTTTTCTTGACCGAAATTGGTATTTCGTTTGTGGCGGAAAATAGATTTGGCCGCGGGAAGTGTTTTCATTATTTTTTTAATAGTTTTTATAGAGCTTAATATAATTAAAGGACAATTTAAGTGATTATTCATTATTTTAGTGTTGTTTTAAAATACGTTTCTGAGAAAATTCCTTTTTTTTATTATGCGGAAGGACTCTAAAAAACATTTCCCGCAGCCAGATATTATTTTCCTACACAAATGCCAATTTTAGTCAAGAAAAAAAGTTTTCGCATTCACTTGTCAAAATTTTCTGTACCGGGGTCGAGAAATAATAAGAGCATTTTTCTTGACCGCCGTACTTAAGAACAGCATACTTAGCTTTATAATTTAAACTACACTACATAAGAATAGTTATGATAACAAGGAGAAGCCTAACTAAAAATAATAGTAAGTGACACTATATTTATGTAAAAAAAAATTAGTTGTTGGCACAGAAAAATTAGTAAAATATTTTTGGTTGTATGGCAACCCTTATTATAAAATAACTTTTCACTGATGAAAAGTGCAGAAACAGTTAGTGCTTACCATATTCCACATTCTAGTACCACATTCGATACTGAATTGTTTAATGTAGACAACTAAACGAATAAAGTTGAAGATCTAGTTACTCTTAAGGCCCAGTAAACATAACAGCGTTGCGTAGCTTAGCTGAGCAGGACTTTTCGCAACCTAGTCACATAACAGCTAACCGTTGCGTTATTTGACAGATAACATTTCGTCGTGCTGTAAAGTCAGAATTGGCAGAGTTTGCTTTATAAAAAAAGCGGAACTTTTTTAAATTGCCAACTGAGGTTATGTCTCGCGTAAAAGTTGAACTTGGTTCAATTCATGCGTTGCGTTGAGCGCAATCTAACACCCCACTATGTAACTAAGCCTTTATTGCATTTTAGCATAAAGAATTTTTTTTAGTCACTACAACTATAAAAAAATATATTTGATGTCATATTTCACTAAAAATTTGGTTAACACAACTAGAAATTTTTTTCAGTGTGAGCCACGTCGTCCACTTGGATGTCCAGCACTTTGCAAACTGTTTTACTGGACCACCCGTATCCGTATCGATCGTATAAATATAAATTGGGGAAGATCCTTTTCCTCGATTACTTTGAGGATGAAGGCCCGTAGCCTGACGACAGCATTCGTCAGCCATTGGCTGGTGGGTTTGTTGCGGGACAGGTGATCTTACTAAGGGCCCTATTCTAACTTTCGTACGAGAACGAATACGAAAATCATTTTCGGCCGAAAATAATTTTGGTGTTCTCATTTACGTACGGAATGTAAAAATGAAATTCATTTTCGAAATCAGTTAATTTACTTTTCTAAGCTGTCAAAGTTTTCGAGTGCTGTGTATACAAAAAATAATCAGTGAAAAAAAAGAAAATATTAAATAAAAGCATATTAAAATGGATCCGCATTTATTGTTATTATATTTAGAAGCAATAAAAGAAAAATAAAATGAAGAAAATAGAGCAGAATTCACTGCATTTACTTCGAGATAAATGCAATCCCTTGGATTTTCCATCTTCCAATTTATTACTCATAAAATAAATAAATAAAATATTCCACACTTTCTTCCAACCTAAAAATCGCGAATTGATGGTCTTAAAGAATTCAATTCGGCAACTAACTTCTCCCTATCATCAAAGTTTTCGCTAAATAAAGGCACTTTTGGATTTTTCTCCATATAGGATGCAGGCGCTCGAAATTGTGTTACATTTGTATGTTTCACCTAAAATACAATTGTTAAATATGTTTATAATAAATTGAACTTAAATTTTCAACAAAATTCACTTAACAAACATTTTTTTAATCATCTAAAACTAAATTCGTCAATAAAAACCACATACGTTACGTTTCATACGAAAATGAGAACACGTGACATTTGCTCAAATTCGTTTGGAAATCATTTCGGAACGAAAATAAGAATTCGAAATCCTACATTTTCCCCAGAATTCGGTGTCGTACGAAAGTTAGAACTAGGGCCCTGTCACCTTTACACCTAAAAACTAAGATCAGCAATCGACTTCAAGACTTTCGTCCAATTGAAGAGAGTTGGTGCAGATGTCCACGTTATCCCAGGCAACTTATGCCGCTATGAGCGTCCTTGCGGGTCCTCCCTTTTCTTCTTCTGTAGAGAGTCTCCCCTGGGGAATCCTCTGACCCCTCAGGGTTAGGTAGACCACCAGATGGGTCCGGCATGCGATTGTTTTCCCAGAAGGTATGGGAGCTGGTGCTGTCAATTTTCTTGGGGATCCAGAAACTTTTGACAGAACCCCGGCTGCGTTGTTCTGCTTCGTACAACATCCTAGAGTTAAAAAGCAAGGTTCATCGCCTTCTTTTCCAGGTCCCTTCTGGCTCCGCTTAACCTATAGCATCCTATACCCATCTTTCGAATTAAGCTTAATGCATACATACTAGATCTTGTGACTTGACTTGAACAGCATGGCGCACTGGTAGCAGGGCCGAAACTACAATGGGGCAACCGGGGCAGTGCAGGCGGGGGTGGAAAGAAATTTTTTTAACCCGATCCGAAACATATTGCAAAATTTTTTTTTGTTAATATCCAAACTATTTAGAAAATAGTTATCTTTCATAAGTGCATGAGTGAAATAAAACACGCAGCCTGAAAATGAAATGAACTTATCAAAGTGGCGGTACCGTTGACATCCTATGTCAGAATTCATTGCGCCAGGAAAAAATTTTCAGCGCAAAATTCTAGAACGGATTCTTGACGTTAGAATGTCGTTCACTTCATGTTCCAATGTCTAGTAGTAAGCTGGGCTTGAAAATAGAAAAAGGATATGATAAATAGAAAAAGGATATGAAGGGTGTAGTCTGGAGGATGCATGAGGAGGAGGCAGTGAACCTCGCATTTGAACTCTTGGATGTTGTATGAGTTCATTTTTGTAAGCAGCCGGCTGAGCCACAACAGTCGGGGTTCGCAGAAGACAGCCTTGTCGGAGTGTTATGCCTCCTGAAACAAGAGAATCCCGCTACCTAGCCGACAAAGGCTGTAACGCTAGCAGTGCCAGACTACCAGGTGAACAACTGGGTGCACCGTCCGCCAGGTGACCGACCTAAGCGGAGCTTTGATGCCCTATTATTAACCGGTTAAGCCGGCGGGATGCCTTAATAGGCCTACCTAAAAATTATGCTGGCAATATACAATCTTGGCTTTCGAGGCACGAGTGACAGCCTTCAGGATTCGAATAAATGCAATTTCCTTTCTGTCAATGCTCTGCTGGCAACGTATGACCGGTTTTGAGTGGATTGTTGGCTCGATCTGCAGGTTCCACGAAATATCTTAGTTATCAAAAACAAAACGAAGTCATTTGTTTGTTGGGGCAAGAAATTCGTAACAATATCATTCGCGATTTGAAGGGTGCTCCATTTTCCCCTATTATTTTGGACACGACCCAAGATGAGCAAAATTGATCAGTTGAGTCAAGTTTTCCGTTTTGTACGTATTATCTCTACAATGACAAAGGGGAACCAATGGATCTGCTCCTAGACTAAGTATTCACGTCATTTACTCCTGTGAAGGATCAATCGGCTTCAGACCTTGAAATACTTGTGTCAGATTCTCTAAATGCAAGGTGTCTTGAAGCTCAAAAATGTCGTGGTCAGGCATACGACGGTGCAACGTTCATGAGCGGAGCTTATTCAGGATTGCAACAAAGGATCAAAGATGTAACTCCACATGCACATTTTGTGCATTGCGCTGCTCATAATTTAAGTCTTGTTTTGAAAGAAGCAGTATCGTCCAGTATCGATTTTTTTGAAAACAGTATCAGTCGATGGGAGGAATTAAAGAGAGTGTGCGAAAATGTTGCACCTACTTTGAAAACCTTGAATGCCACTCGCTTTTCTGGAAGGTAAGACGCTGTGAAAAAAAGTTTTTGCGATGTAGTTGAATGTTTGAGCCAAATAATATTGAATACAAAAAAGTCTAGCGGAAGGAACATTGCGTTGGGGATTCAGAAAAAATCGAAACGTTTGATTTTGTCTTTCTTCTTGTTCCTTAAGACGAAATATTGCGAACTTACCGTCCAAATAATTATCTAAAATCTTTTGATTCGTTTATTGATAAATGTATCAGAAATTTGCGATAAGTGGAAAATCGAAAAAAAGTTTTCAGATAAAAGATCACTGAAGGCCAAGACTCACTTTGATGAATTGTCCCAAGATGAAAGATTTACCGATCCTCAACAATGCTTTCGAGTTCATATTTTTTACCCAATGATAGTTACAATATCATCGCAACTCGAAAATAAGTTTGCTGGAAGGAATATTGCTGCAATCTCAATATCTAACGAATTCACCGAAAAGCGAGGTGGAGCAAAAATCTGAACTGATTTCCAAAACTTTTTCGAAAGACGTGTCACCTTTTTTATAAAACATTGCTAGAATTGATGACAAGTTGGTAGAAGTTGTTAAAAATAAAAATGGTAATTAACAAAATAGTGTAATTTTTACGATTCATTTATAGTATACTATATATTATCATCACAAGGGATTTTTGAATGGGCCCCCTCATTTTGTTTTTCTCAGGGCCTTTTCAACACAAGTTCCGGCCCTGACTGGTAGTACAAAGCGTGACTCCTAAGCTTAAAGGCCCAATTATAATGAGCGGATTTGAGCGCAACAAAACGGATTGTACTGTCAAATCGGGTTTCCCAGCATACATTTTAGATTTAACCGATTATAATGAACGCATTCAAGCGGATTCGGTCGGATTTGAGCGCATTCGTTTTTAAAAGATTAGAAATTGCCGCAATGAACTGTCAAAAATTTGATCAACATAACCTTAAAAGTATAAGTGCACAAATGTTTACCGGCCTACAACTCATTAACGAGGTTCAAAATTATGAAATTATTTATAATAAATAATTATTAATCACTCCGTCTATTTATTCACCCTTTAAGTACACTTTAGCGTACAATTTTTTTCATTGTTGTTTACAAACTTTGACGTTTTAATCCGAGCAGATGCGTTATTATAACCAGGCATTTTCCTATCCGATCCAATGCGTTTTTTTGACATTTCAATCCGCTCAAATCCGTTCATTATAATTGGGCCTTAAGGCTGGTCGTCTACTGGAAGCGTATTCGACCGGCCATGCGCTTCGGCTACATGAGCGGCTACAGGCGGCTACAAGCAGCTCTGAGATACGCGGCTACACGCGACAGGGGTCGTCCACTGCAAACTGTGCTGTTCGTGCTGTTCAGTTTGAAATGAACTTTGAAGTAAAAATATTGTGATCGAAGAAGGGGATATGTATTTTTTGGAAAATTCTACGTTGATGAGACGTAAGATTAATAAAAAAAGACGAACGTGTTGGGTTAACCCTATTTTGGAAAAGAGTATGTGTCCGGGGGAATTCCATCATCTACACAGCGAATTAGGGGGATATCCCCTTAAATTTTTCGATTATTATCGTATGAGCCCCAACACATTCCAATATACATATTTTGGATGCCATAACGCCAGTTTATCATCAAGGATTGTAACTTCTGGCAGACTTTTGCGTATTTATGGAAACTTTCCTCGTAAAGATCTTTAATTTCTTTAACCAAATCTACCTTAAAAACAATAAAAAATATATCGTTTTATTTTCTACTATAAAATTGAAAAAATGACTTGCTATTTCCTTTTTGAAGTAGTTCCTTTTATTGTATTCCTATTAACTAAGTTATCTGCAACATATCTCAAAAGACGTTTACATATAACCTTGAGAACAGGAAGGTCCACCATGACCATCATAAATACCGCAAACGAATCCTATTAATCAAATATGTATGTATATTTAAATTGCTAACTTATGATACTTATCCTGGGCACTTCCTTGGCATTTTTACACTTTTTTATTTTGATAAAATAACTATTATTTTTAATAAAAAACTTGTTTTCCTCTTTTCTATATTAAATTCGTAGGGACTCATACAATCGCATACATATATTCAAAAAATAGCATGTAAATATAGATGGCTTTGGAGAACATCCTTTCCGATCCAAATCAAACCGGATTCGCGCGATACGAACGAATACGCTTATAGCCGCCTGTTACAAGTCGCCTGCAGTGGACGATGCTTATATGAAATTCTTTATGTTGGATCTGTCGCGCATAGCCGCGTGTAGCCGCTCATGTAGCCGAAGCGCGTAGCCGCTCGAATACGCTTCCAGTGGACGACCAGCCTAATGCTAGTACTTAAAAAACACAACTTATAATACCATTTTCGCTCCGTCGAATATTTTAAAGTATCTAGTAGCTGCTGTGCAGTTTAAGTTCTGTACAGAGTGTATATGTTCGGTGAGAACATTTTCAATTCTGTTAAGGCTTGTTCTGCTACACCTGCAATGTATTGAATTTGAATAAGTTTCAAGGAATAAGATTGAAAGCCTACTGAAGTATGAATTACTTTATAATGAGATGCAACAAGTAATTACTTACTTTGATATCTATTGATATACTTAGCTATCTGAAACAAACATAGCATGACTAGAATAAACTTTCAAAAATGTCATTCTCAACGCTTCTCTGAAATTAAGAAAAAAAGCGTCAATTTTTTTACAAGTTTTGATCAATTTATCAAAAACGCGAATATTTGTGATTTAGTACTTAAAACCAGTTTTCTTGTTTTTCATATTGGAAATATTTTGCTGCCAATGACAACACAACAAAGATATGAAAATAATTAAAAAATCTCCAAAACATTTGTTTGCGCACTCAATTCAATGAAAAAAATTGCTCTAATCAAAGTGCTCGTAATAAGCAAAATTGTTAGTGACAATTAAATGTTACTTCTCTTTATACGTTAATAAATTATAATTTCCAGAAAAGTTTATGTAACTGAGTTTAATAATTATAAAATAAAATGGCCGGTTGTGATTGGTGTCCTCGAAAGTCGAAAGTTAAATTTCCTAAAAATTTTGAGTTAACACCAGGATGGCGCGAATATCCGAATCCTGGAACTGTGGCAAATTTACACAAGAAATTTCGCGACATTATGCCAGAATTTTACGATGGTATAGAATTTAGTTACAAGAAGGGATTAGCAACAAACAAGATTTTGTTGATGAAGTGGTGCATGAGCCACACGTACCCGTCTGGATTTCGAATTGGCGGTATCTACAGCTACAAATGCAGGGGTGACTTGTTGGTAAGATACATTTATTGGCTCTGAATTTTTATTGATAATCCTTGCTATCTCCAAAAGGAAACACCAACGATAGAAGCTGATATAAATCCTAGCACAATGTCATCAAATTTTTCTATCCTGTACTATCCACATCATTCAGTGCGGATTGAGACAAGATTCCAGCGACTTGGGAAGGCAAATATATACGAAAACAACTTATCTTTAGAGCATATCCGGAAAAATTCTACAATGGCTTTAAGTGCATATAATCCCACCAAGGATTCAGGAAGAGTAACGTTATCGTACTTGAGAAGCTGCACTGAGTGTCTCAGCTTAGGATGCGAGCTGCTTCTGGAATGGCTCAAGCAGGATATGGTGGCGAAAACGGCATTTGCCGCAAGGTTCGATAAAATAACATCCTTGATATCCTTCCATAAATATAAACTAATGTTCTTAGATATGCCAAACACAATTATGCGGTAGCTGCTACCGTGTCCAGTGAGGCTTTAGATGTTAGCTACTGGCGACAATTGCATAAATCCATCCAGATGGGTACGTCATTAGTATTCCACAAGAGGACGCATAAGGCAATCGGTTCAATATGTTACCAATGGGAATTTAAGGATTCAAGTGTCCGCGGCCTCATAGACTCGGACTGGTCAGTTGGATGCATGTGTAACAGGTTTGTATTACTTCAATTGCCAAGGGACGAATTTGTCTATAAATAGGAGATTTTTACCTGTTTTATTTATTGCAGGCGGCTTCGCTACCTTCCTTGCGTGTTTGGGCTAAGTTTCATATTTTGCGTACCAAGTAATCGATTCGCATTTGGGCTTACATTGGACTTAGATCCGAGTTTAAAGTGTGACTGAAGAATAAATTGAAGGACTTAAATATATTTTTAATGTAAAGTAAAGCTTGTGTTTCTTGTGCTTTTTACCAGATCAGTCTTTAAAAATAAACCAGAGACTTGCTTGATCATTACGAACATCGTCATTACGTTAATATAACCTCTTTACTGACTTTTGCTTTGTACGAGTTGTCTTTATGTGGAAAAATCAAGCTTACGACACCCTTTATACTAGTAGTTCGCTATGTTGCTCAGGTCATGGTGGAATGCTTAGTAGTAAGCTTAGTTTAAATGATAGAAAAGAATACGACAAGTCAGGGTGGCCAGTAACGGTTCAAGCAGATGGTGTTGAACCTTACTTTTGAACTCGAGGATGCTGTACGAGCCCGGAAATATTGACTACGGGAGATTATTCAACTGTGGTTCAATGAGTCAATGAAGACGCAAAATGTGCCATCGCCGATGAGTTTGATGGTTCGGCTTTGCACCATGTCCGGTCACACTAGAGTGGTTAACCTAGATAAGTTGTATTCGTGGCGGAAGCGACTTGAAGATTGCAGCCCTGCCCGTTGCTGGAAGTGGAAATTTGCATTTGTTAAGAAATTCCAGTTACTGAAATGCTTGTTTGATGATTTGAAATATGTGGTCAATTGGACACCCAATCAGATCGCCGAAGATGTCAAGAGACTAAGATATATGCCATCTTTTAATTTCTCTGCGCGCGATTAGACTTCGAAAGTGGGTAAGGAACGCATTCACTGCAAATCCAAGTGTTTAGCAGGTGTTTAGAAATAAAACACTCTAGTGTTTTATTTCTAAACGATAAAGCGTTTTCATGGTGGGAAGTGTTTACTTTTAAAACAGCAGAAGCGGTTAATGCACAAAATCTAAACGCTAAAAAGTTTTATTCTTAACCACGTAAAGCGTTTAACAGAAATTAAACGCTTAAGGTGTTTACCAGAAAATTCTAACCTAACCACAAATGTTTAAAAGTAAAACACTTATTCGGCAATTAAACACTTGGGAAGGTAAACACTTAGTTATGATAAAACACTTATGAGGAACTAAACGCTCTAGCATTTTATTTTTAAACGGTAAAGTGTTTAGGGGTTTGGAAGTGTCTCTCTAAAACTTAAATATGGGGTGATCGATTTAGAGGTACTTTTTTCAGAAATAAAAAAGTAAAAACATTTAATTTTATCGGGTAATTTTTATTATTATACAAAAGAACTAGAACTTTAAGAAACAAGGAAGCTATTGCATTTTGCAACTAAGCTTTATGAAAAAACCAAAACAAAAACAACTCAATTAACAATAGTTACACTATAATGCTTGAAAATAAGTTTAAATTTTTTTGAATTTATCACATGAAATGAATAGGTTTCAAAATGATACAGTCCAAATTATAGCTCAAAATATGCATTTGTTAATTAACAATTGGCCAAAATATAAAAAGTTCAATATCTCGAGTTCAAGTTAACAAAATAAACTTTTTTTTTAAATTAAAGGTTCCATAATTGTCTACGAGATCTGGCCCCTATTCCCATAGTCACCTCACTTTTTTTCTCACGTCACATTTTTTGTCACGTCACTTTTAAAGTGGTATTCTCATAGTCGAGTGACAAGGAAAAAGTTAATGAGACAAAATGTCACAAAACTAGGTGTGGTATTCTCGAAGTCATTTTTTGTAGCAAATGCCACTGATAATTTTCATTTTTTATCACTTGAAATTTTTAGGTGACGCTTCGATTTTTTTAAAATGGATAGTGACAAAGGATAAGATATGTTTTATTTTAATATTTTTGATGATTTAACATTATTTTTATATCTTAGAATTAAAATATCGAACAGGATATATAAATAGAAATATATCATATGTATATGAAATACCGTCACTTTTTCTACAACAGGTGACTACGAAAATTGGTTTGTCACCAAAATGCATAGTTTCTCCTCAAAATTGGGAAAAAGGCGGAAAATGGCGAAAAAACCCCTAGTAAATAAATATAGCCTTGAACATATTTCGTTAGGCAACCCATCACCGTTACTTTTGTTAGCATATTTTTTATCATGAAAAAAAATTTCATTCGGTTACTCGATCGGTGAAGGTCGCTCTTCTACGTATCTTATACTAATATGACGAGAAAAAATATGAGCGACCCATATTTCACGCAATTATGCTAATGCCCGCCAAGGTAGGTACCATTTAGCATATTCAGTAAAGCGCATCTCGTTCTATCACGGAAGTCAAAAAATATTGGAAGTGGTTTGTACTTAGTTGGGGGGCCGCTTGGAAAAGCCGGCCCTCGCGCTTGGATTTTTTTTTGTTTTTTTTTCACTTTTTGCAATGATATTATTATGTTTTAATATAATATTGAATAATAGTTCTATCAACATAATTTTTATTATTCATAACCAAAAACACGCTAGAAACGTTTACTAATTAAACACGGAGGTGTTTACTCATTATACGCCGCTAAGTGTTTAAAATTCGACTACAACGATTTAAACGCTTTAAGAGTTTAGAAACTAAACACTTGAGTTTACAGTGTTGACCCAGCTTTCTGACTTTCTCAATGGTATAAAGTGGTCGATGAACGGTTGAATCAACAAATTCAAGCTTCTCTGTTAGTTTGTCAATGGTTACGATAAGGCATTGTCCCACCAGAGTTTGCAGGACCTCATCTTCAAACTTGTTCTTGGACGACGCTCATCTTGTAAGCTATAGTTTCCAGCCCGGAATTTCTTATGGCACTGTCGTCCCTGGTTTAAGCTTATTTCTCACAATGCCGAATATGTTCTTTTGTCGGTTCCATTGCTTCGTTAAAAAAAGCTACCGTTAGATCTTCGCTACTGGATTCAAACTTAGCACTAATAAAAACAAGGTACAATTATTAACTATTTTCATAACAAGTTGATTTAGGTAGTTTAACGCCTCTCCTGTCGACCTTCAGTTCATGATTTGGAAAAAAGCAATATTTACAGAGTGACCCAATATAGGTTAAAACCCCAGGCTTACGACGAATCATCCTTTGTACCACCAGTCGATCTTGTCGGTCAGAGGTCATCCTGAAATATTCAGTTACACTGTAAAAAATGTCTGTGATAATTTTACAAAAAAAATACTGGAAGTTTTATTCGCAAGCAGTTTTGTAAATTTGCAATATATATTATTAGGAATATTCCTAATCTACTTTACGCATTTTTACCAACTGTGAAGTAAATATAAATTATTTGTAGTTATTTGTTATTTGTCAGTATTGCAGCTTTCACTTCATAGGTTTTGTAAATTTCCAAAACTCTTGTTGTAACTTTTTACCAACGAGAGGAACAGGGAAAAACCTAAAGCTGAAGATTTCCGCCCTGTGCCAATGTGCTTTGCCCTGCCTGAAATATTTCCAAGCGCCAAATTTTATTCTTAGTTTATGCCCACTCCCTATACATAAAAAAATAACATTTTGCTCACCATACCTTGTTAATCATATACGTGGCAATCTCTATCAAAATTTCTTGGTTGTTACAAGAACTCCCCAGACCCTGATCAAAGTCAAAGGTCTGGCCTTAACTTAAAAACAATTTTGTATATATCCTTAACATTCTATTGTTGCCTGTAAATTATATCCATGAGAGGAAAAATTTAAACCTTACATTCCAATAACCAATTTGTAATTTTACTGAAAATTTATGTTTTAAAATTACGCCTTTTACTGTAAAGTGTTAGGATTTTTTTTGTACATAACATTGATTAATATATGTACTAAGAAATATTGTAATTTTCCTACATAAACGATTTAGAGAAATACACAACATTGTGTAAAATATACGTCACATTCATGTAATCAACATTTACGTTATGCAGTATTGGAGATTCTCAATTTCTTTATGTGAAGTTACAAAATTTATAGCAAAATTGCAATAATTGTGTAAGATTAGTATTTCATATGGAAGGTCTCGAAACAATTTCCTTATTAGGTTTTGAAACATTTTCAATTTTCCTTCGCGATTGCCATCTAAAAATAAATTTATCGTTCTTATCCAGCGCTAAACCAAACCTAGTAGCCCATTCATAAATTGAGACAATGTCCTCAACCCCGGTGCATCATCAGCATCAATAGGTCCACAGCCTGTTATTGACCTTGGCTTACTGCGATTTTAGTGCTCTTGCCTTCTGCATTAACGCCCCTCGGAGTGTAGGAAGGTCGTGAGCCATAAAGCCTAAGGCTAAGTAGAGACCCTTCCGCCTCTAAACTTCAATCTAACTACTTTTAAGTCCATTGAACTGAAATTAGGTAGGTAGGCTTTGATAGGTCTTTTAACCAGGATACCCAATCTTGGCTTACCTTGATCCTAGCGGTGGTAAAAGGTGTTGTACTTCCTGTCCGAGAACCCCTTTATGCTCCATTCTCATACCCAGGCCTTTTGAATTAAGGCGACATTAAGGTTTCCTCCTTAAGAAAAATCTGGGCTCTTTTAGAGTTGGTGGTTGATCTGCACAATCTCAAGCTCCTACCGGTGCTCCCTGGACGCCGTCCTTGACGCCCTTCTCCAAATTCAACTGCCCCACCAGTTCATCCAAGTTGGGAGAGTCCTCTTTGGAAAGGGCTTTGAAAATTTTCAGTTTGGCATAGAGGCCGATCCAAAAGCGATGAGGTTTCTCAAAAATCGCATTTTCCATGCGCAGAGAGAACAACAACAGAAGAGTGAGAATAACAACATATTTCGAACTGGAAATGGGAAAATACATAAGCGTATGTCTTAGCCCGACGTGCGCAATGTTTATTTGTGTGCAATTTTCATTTCCCCACAGGCGCACAGTGGGACAGAATCCCAAAAAGCTGGCCAAAACCTCAAAACGTGCAATAATCGTTTTGAAATTTCTTACTTGCGGGTTTTCGAGGTCGCTGATTACGAATTTGACATTATTTTCTCAAAAAACAAGATGGCGGATCCAATATGGCGGACGACCACATGAAAAAATGCATATTCGCGGATGACATTCTGTACCCGGGGGTTTTCGAGGTCGCTGATTACGAATTTGATATTATTTTTTCAAAAAACAAGATGGCGGATCCAATATGGTGGACGACCACATGAAAAAATGCATATTCGCGGATGAAATTCTGTACTCGGGGGTTTTCGAGGTCGCTGATTACGAATTTGACATTATTTTTTCAAAAAACAAGATGGCGGATCCAATATGGCGGACAGTCATATAAAAAATTCATATCTATTTTTAGTTTTAATACAATTTCATCGTATTAAAAAAATTTCAGAAGAATAAAAATAGTATCGTACACAAGGAATAGGTACAAATAAATGCAAAATAATAATTCAGTTTATAATTTACATTTTTATTTTTAACACATAGGCTCTATCTATTTGCTATCGCATAAATCGATTTCGGAATCTAAAGCAGACACATCAGTTTCATCTTCAGTGTCACTGTCATCGGGTACAACTAAATCTTTAGCATCAGACGACATTTGTTTTCTTTTAGTTTTTGGAAGTTTTCTTGCGCTTGAATTGTAAGGATCAGAACTAATTAAAAGGCGGCAAAATACATCTCTCGTTGTCAAAGAACGGCTGCTTTTGCGCGAGAAGTCCTGACGAAATTTTTTAATATATTTATTGCAACTTCCCTGGGCTTCTTCAGACATCTGACCGATTGGAAGCAAAGCCGAAGCAATGATTTCTGGGCCACTAATGAGCAGTTTATGAACTGATGGTGGCATGAAGAACCATGGGTACAATTCAACAAATACTTTCGCAGTTTCCCAAGCGTAATCTCTAAATTTTTGAATATTAATTTCGCGTCCTGATGAAACAATTTGTAAAATGGAATGAAATCTGGTAATCAAACAAAGGTCTACTCCAGTTATTTCGGATGAAATTTTGGGATTTTCAAAAAAGCGACGAGCAGTGTTACCATCATTCGTGCTCCCGAATCCTGGCTTTGGCTTGTCAACAATTAGACCAAGGTTTTTTCTAAAAGACTCTTGGGTGGCTGTTTTTCGTTCTTTTACATTTTGTTTTTCTTTCTCTGATCGTGCTTACCATTTTTTAATGTCTAATTTATAAGATAAATGCAAACAGCACTCGAAGCAGCGTATCCACGAATGCAACGAAGAGAGACCAAAGTTAAAATGTTCTTCATTGACTGACAGCGTTAACATTTTGTTTCAGTTCAGCTTCATTCGCAAATATGAATTTTATCATGTGGTCGTCCGCCATATTGGATCCGCCATTTTGTTTATTAAAAAATAATATCAAATTCGTAATCAGCGACATCGAAAACCCCCTGTTATATAGTTTTCAAGAGATTCCGACAACGATGTGCAACGATTTTTGCGCGATTTCAGAAAAAAAGTTGTATCTCCAAATTCGCACAAATTCGCACTTTAATTTACTTCTTGTTTTTTTCTTTAGACTATGACAAGTGAAAAAAAAATTTTTAGAAAACGAGCGAGGACGACTAATAAACTTTAAGTTATTTGAAAAATTAGTTTTTCTCTGCGTTTTGCAAAAAAGTTGATTTATTTAAATTCATATCTATAATTCTGCAATGAATATTTTACGATTATACATATTCGATTTAATTCCACTCACCATCATGAACAGAATCCATTTTTAAACTTTTCAAAAGCACTAATTGGCGCTATTTAACAAATAGTTACCCAATAAGAAATTTCGGTATATTGCCAGCCGTTGCAAACGGCCCTGCGCTGGCCCAGCGTAAAAACTCAACGGGTGAATATTTAACCTGGGCCAGTGCACAAATTTCGAAAGTACCAGAGCAGAACCTGCGCTTGTAACAAAGCGTGTTAGAGTGCTCATCGCCAACGCAGGGCCAGGGCACAGCCAACGCTCACCAACAGTTGAACTTTAAAAATGACAATTAAAAAAATGTGGTAAATTAAAAAGGTGAATATTATTGTTGTGAAACTTATCTTAAAATTTTTTGATAAGAAATTGATTTTTCCTTACATTAAATAACAAACCACAACACAGAATAAACACTTAATTGCATAATTTGAGCGTGACTAATTAACTGAGGAAGTGGTCGAAAGGAGAAATTAATCGGGTAAGTCTGAAAGAGGAAGCTAAGAAACCAAGATCGATTCCGGAGGGTCGCTCCTTACATTTTTTTTCAGATTTTTTTTGTGTGATTTTTATCAGCACCCGGTCGAAACCCAACAGCAACAGACTGAGCTTAAAAAGCGTGAGTTACAGTTAAACGCGTTTATCCGTTTATGCGGCTGAGCTTGGAATCGGCGGCCAGCACTCGCCCAGCGATGGGCTTTGACCTCCGACTGAGCGCTGGGTAGCGTTATCATTTCCAGGTTTGGCCCAGCGGTTGGTTACCGAGCGTCGAACGTCCGTAGCCTGCGCTGGGCCGTTTGTTAATTTCTCATTGGGATTTTCAATGCACAATATGTGTTAGAAACTTCGATAGCTGCGTCTCGTGTAACGGCCACTTTCGAACTGATCCTACAAAGGGAGAAAACGTACCTGTACCCCGAGGACAGATGTTCTGTGACCCTCGGGGCCCCTACTTAAAATTCCGCAAAGAGAAAGTCCCGAAATAGAATCTTCATTTTAGGGGTTTTGGCCAGCTTTTTGGGATTCTGTCCCACTGTGATGTGCGAAGAAAACCTCAACTGATTTGGATCAGGCCGTACCTGATGCCAAACCTTAGCCGACTTTAATTTTTCTCCAATATCTCGAGGGACTCATCGTTGATAAGGAGAAAGAATGAAATGCTATTTTTCAACGTTTCCTCTGCTTTGATTACCACCCAGTCATTCATTGGAACCGCCGGATTTTGAGCCTGGAGACAATAGAAATGCTTTCTGGGGTCCAGTTTTATTTTAGGCAACCGGATGCGGGCTCTAGGTCTCCTCGGGATATCTGCAGCTGAGATTAGCTTGAGATTCTTGCCTTACCATACGTCACAGATTTTAATGACGCATTCGTCTAGGAATGGTCCTTTGAGGAATGGTGTTCACATCTGAGTGCCCTAAAACCTATGACTACCTCCGAGGAGTCATGACGTTGTTCCTCCCTTGCCTGAAAGGGTGTTGCCCAACCAGCTACCACCTTCACCCAGGTTTCGGGGCTGAAGCGTCCCCCCAAGCCTTCTCGTCCATCAAAGCGACTTGGAAGTGATCTCTGAACACCTCACTCATCAGCTTTTCTAGGCTCTGCTGTGATCCGGCTGCCACTGCAACAGGCTTTTTCTTCGAGAGACCCTGTGTATCTCCAGTGACTCGGGAGGGTTCGGAACTTACTATAGTATAACAATATGTTATAATATCAATAATAATTTGAAACTCATATTTCCTGAAAACATCCCATTACTCAGACCTTTATTCAATTTTATCAAATCAATAAGTTGCGCTATCAACCAGTAGGTACCATTAACAACTTGCTTTGTTAAGAATTAGACAAAACAAAATTCAAACAAATTATAAACATAAAATAACAAACTTTTCATTCACTCATAATCGTCTCTTTAAGGGTAAGAATTTAAGCTTGAAAAAAATCATGTAAAAGCAGTCACGAAAAAGAACTCAAATTCGAAATACCATGAAATTAATATAAGCTTCTTGTGAAAAACGGCAGATGACTCAGTAAATTTGGCTATAAAATTGGATAACGTTAACTCCCTCACTCATCCTCATCCCTTCGCCAATTCAACAGCCGTAGGTGAAGGTGGATGATATCTCCTCCTGTACACACCTTTAAAGTCGTTCGGGGTTATGATTTCCATTTTAATGAGAAATATTTATTCCTTTTGTTCCTTGGCAACGAGGTCTTACTCCATCTTGTATTGAGTGCTCAGAAAATCCCTTCGACTGCTTAGCAATCCTCGACTAGGCTAAGGTTGAATTATTCCCAAAAAGTTTGTCTGCTCGGGATTGATTGGATTCTAATTGTGTAAAACTCAATTTTACGCTGGTCTGAACTGAATAAGACTGGAATTTTCTTTTAAAAAGTGTAGTTTTTTCTCCCTTTTATTTCTGATTTTATTTTTAGCTTCAAAAATTTTGAGCGTTTTACTTCTCTGACGTCTTTGAATATCGAATTTTTGAGCCTCTAATTCATTTATAATATTTCAATCATTTACAGCCATTCGAACTTTTGAGTTCATTCAGCAGAAGCCGATTTTAATTTTGTTCAGAAGATCTCGATTGATTGCATTTTAGACCATTGGGAAGATTTTCCACGGTTATACTATGACGTAAGTCTGGCGTTCACGGGCTCTTGTTCTATCAATAATACAGAGTATTCTATGAAGAAAAAGGTGTTTTTAGTTGAAATTTTAGTTTAAAAAAACCGAAAATTTGACTTTGATGACTCGTTACTCTGGAAGTTGATAGGGTGGAAGCTTTTACAGTTTTAGATAGGTGGGAGTATTATTCTGCGTACACTGATACCTTACTCATGAAAATAGGTCATAGGGTTACAGAAATACACGGTAATATGTAAAACTCTAAAGAAAAAACTTCAAAACGCCCTAGCGGCTAAACCGTTACGATTTCCATCCCCCTCCCAAAAGATTTTTGTTCGTCTAACCAAAACCTATCAACAGCCGGCCGTTTTGTAAACTTAACGGATACACCCTGTATAATAGCGTTGTCAATTGGAAAATCGGCTTTTTGCTGACTTAGAAAAATATGGAAATTTTCAACTAGCGCTAGAACCAAAACGGTGAGTCGGATTGAGATACTTGGGTAGTGAGATTTGTAGGAAATTTTGTGCTCTTTCATTTAGTGTAGGAATGTTATCGATGAAAAGTTGATAGTTTCCGAGTTATAAGCGAAAACCCGCGAAAAAGTCCGAACTTTTTCATATTTTGGCATTTTTCTCAATGTTTCGTCACGAAATTTTGTCAGCAAACCTCAGATTGGGATTCAGTACCCCAAAATACATAAAAAACCGAAGAAATCAAAACTACCCCAAAACTTTCCTGATTAAAATACTATTTTACTGGACTATAGAGCGAAATGTGTTATAATGTTACAATTTGTAATTTTCGTTTAAGGATAGCATCAGAATTATTTAAAATAAGTAGAAAAACAAATTGAGAATATTTAAGTAATTGGAAATGCATAAATAAACTCTCTTTTGGTACTTACAAATTGAAAAGCGATATTTTGATACCAGAAGTGAGGAAATGTTTTTTTTTTGGGACAAATAAATAAGTTTTTTTTAAAGTTTTCTTCAAAAATGTATTATTATTTAAAACGAAATTAAATTCTACATACAAAACAAAGTAATTTTCAAATTAAAATAAATAAATATAATTCTTCAAAAATTAAAAAAAATATATATAAAACGGTAATCCAAACTTTGATAATTAAAAATAAACATAAAGCACATAATTCATCACATCTTAAAATAATAATTTTAAACAAGAGGTATTTGATCTACTTCTTGTATTTCGCATATATTTTCTGAGTGTTAATGTCATCTAACCTGTCTTCAGATGAAACAATGTTTTTATAAAATCCCAGTAGGAATTCTAGGTAGCACTTACCGATGGAGCACTGATATAAGTAGTCATCTGGTAAGGGGTACTCATATTTTCTTAGGTGCTAGAAGAGCCCTTATATAACGCATTGCAAGAGAAGGCAGATGGTAAGGGGTAATCCAGAATTAGACCCACGACAGAAGTTAGAAATTTGCCCGATGACTCAAATACCATTACAAAAATACGAAAACAAATGAGTCATCGAGTAAATTTCTAACTTCGTTGGGTCGAATTCTGGATTACCCCTTACCATCTGCCTTCTCTTGTAATGCCTTATATAAGGGCTCATCGATGTAGTAAAAAGTAAGGCCTTACCTCCTATGACATCGTGTGTAAAAATAAGGGCTTCTGTAAGGGGTATGGTAAGGCCTACCCCTTACTAGTAAGGGCTCATTTCAGTGCTTCTGTAAGCTTACAAGTCCTACTGGGTACCCAGTAGGAATTCTAAATAGCACTTACCGATGGAACACTGATATAAGTAGTCATCTGGTAAGGGGTACTCATATTTTCTTAGGTGTTAGAAGTTAGAAATTTGCCCGATGACTCAAATACCATTACACAAATACGAAAACAAATGAGTCATCGGGTAAATTTCTAACTTCGTTGGGTCGAATTCTGGATTACCCCTTACCATCTGCCTTCTCTTGTAATGCCTTATATAAGGGCTCATCGATGTAGTAAAAGGTAAGGCCTTACCTCCTATGACATCGTTTGTAAAAATAATTACTTCTGTAAGGGGTATGGTAAGGCCTACCCGTTACTAGTGAGGGCTCATTTCAGTACTTCTGTAAGCTTACAAGTCCTACTGGGTAAATTTCTGTGATACACGTTCAGGAAGTCTTCAATCATCAGCCCTTTAAACTACCTAAATTATTTCTATATGTTATTTCACCTCGAATTGTAATTGTATTTGTTCTTTTAATTATAAATCGTTTTGATTGATTAAATTTAAAGTGCCACTGGCTAGTAGATTTGAAATCAAACCTGTATAGATTCCAATTATGTACTACACATTCCTCAGAACCTAACTTGATGATAGTACCATGATCACTATCACATAGTACCACGATCACTCATAATCTTTTGGTAAGATAATACTTTCTTTTGATCTTATTCTTTCTTCACGTTGAGCAAAGATTCGATCAGGTGAAATATATGAATGTCCAGGAATGGGAAAAATAATTTCCAGTTGGCGAATATTATTTGTAGCACAATCGTTGCGTACTGGTTTGGGTTGAACAACGTAGAATCCACAAAAAATTCACTTTAACGCTTTTAATTAATTTGATTTAAAAAAAAAACACGACAATTACAACGATAAAACCTTAACGATTCTACAATCGGCATAAATAGGTTAAAATTTACCTTTTTATTATGTTGATGTTGAATGCATTTCGAACCCCGTTCGGTTCATCATCAGCATCACGACTAAAGCCGGAATTACACTTTTGTGTTGTGGTGTGTCGTGGCGCTCTGTGTTGTGGATCTAATTCATATATTTTATATGGGGCATTACATTATTACATTATTATTCCGTATTGTGGTGTGGCGCGTCCCGATTTGGCGTTTCTGATTGGGTACAGAGCGCCACGACACACCACAACACAAAAGTGTAATTCCGGCTTGAACAGCAAAAGCATCTTCTGTATAACAGCAACCGAAAATACATTATAAAAACTATGTTCTTATTAAATACGAGTGAACAGCACAGATTCAATGTTACCGTTATCCAAATTCAAAGCATTACGATTTGATTGAATGTAGTAACTTTCGTATGCGTCGAGCCTATTTGCATCACGCAACTTCTTTCAATAAACTTACACAATCGGTGTTATAATTGTGATCCGTGTCAAGTATGTGTTTAGCAAAGGCTGATTTTTTTGGTTCATTTTTTTTAACATACGAAATATGAGGCTATCAGTGCAAAAGTGGTTAACCCCAGACGATGTAAACCACCGGTGTAGTCAGCTTACACCCTTTTTTCGCTATATTTGTTCTGTCTAACAGTTATGTTATGTACAGTTATGTTTTTGGAAGGCAAAAAGTAGCTTACTCCACTATTGTATTGAAAGTTCATTATGTAAGGAAGAAATGTAGATTGCACCAAAACCGTAACCAGATTAAATTGTGGGTTACACCACTTTTGCGCTGATAGCCTCGTTCTTTGACTCTTTTTTCCAGGGTCGTAGCAACCCAGGGGGTAGGGGGGGCTTAGCCCCCCCACGCGTTTTTCTCATGCTTCATATATGTAGTTTATTTTTTTTAAACAATAACATTTAATCATTTCTTTAAAATAATTGCACTTTGTGATTTTTTAGTTCATCCAATCTTAAAAGAACGATGTTCAGATATAAAAATTTAATCTATCAGTAAAATTATTTAATCTATCAGTCGACATGTAGTAGCACGTTGAGGCCGCATGATTCGTATCAAGGCCGAACACATACTCGCATACCGCCGTTCCGGGCGGGAAAGTTGTACACGTTTTCCATTCCTGGCGTACCTTATACAGCTCTGTCAGTATCACAGTCTTGAATTTTTTAACCTCTGGCTTTTTCAAATCGTTCAATTTCTCGACGAATTTTCATTTTTGGCTCAATTTAATTTAGCAATTCGATGCCCAACTCGGTCAAAGGCTGCAGCTTCTTCAAATCCATTTCATCTACTGTATCGATAGCTGTGAGATAGGTATCGTCTCTAACGAACGTTTTGTCATTTCGATTAACACAATGATGATCGTTTCCTAAAATGTCGATTTCAGGCTGACGGACGATTCGATTTCTCGAAAATATGTTCTGTTCTCATTTTTTCGATCGTTGTATAAACGGCTCTAATGAGTGCCATCGAATTTACATATCCCATCGCTCGACCTTGCAATGCTTTTGTTACTGGTTCAATTGTTTGTGGCGACGGAAAAATTTTGCATTAAGCACAGAAGACATTCGTAATCGAAGATAATTGACAGCTAAATATCAAACCTGGTTAAAAAATTAGCCTTGATTATGAGCAAATGAAATTGATGGCGCAGTGACAGTGAAAATACGGAATCGTTCGCTTCAAATCGTCTTGAATCAATCTTTGCACACCGCCATTAAGGTCCGGTTACACGCAACGATCAGCTTGTGCCAATTGGCTTGGGAAGTCAATTTGCGCAAGTGAATCGTTGCGTGTAAACGCAAATTTTTGGCTGGCGCAAGCCAAAAAGGTTGCCTTGTACAAAATATGTGTTCTTAGAAAATCGGCTTGAGGTTGGTGTTTTGGCATGAGCGTTTAAACGATGTTCAAGCCGCAGTTACAACCCTCAGCATGCCCTTGGGTGAATGGTGAAATTTTATGACACTCCTCCGACCTTGTCATAATCAATATAATATAATAATCGTGTCAAATTAGCGTCATTTAGTGTCATTTACACTTATTTTATTTGCACCAATTGACTTGCGCCAGTCAATTTGTACAAATAAAACGTTGCCTGTAAACCGATCCATGTTCACTCAGTTTATTTGCACCAAATGACATGCGCCAGTCAATTTGCACAAGCAGATCGTTGCGTGTAACCGGACCTTTACACAACCCTGGAATGCGCACTCTTTTTTCCTATATATTTTTAGCCATTTTCTTAGAATGATGACGCAATTTTGATAGTACACTAGAAGGTGGCGCTTTAAAAAGGCCATAAAAATGTGGAATGACCTTTTTTCCAAAGGATTTTTTTACAATTCTCTGAAACTCTGAGAAAAAAGTAAAATGAGTGCGCATCGAAGATTGTATAGTGTGGATGGGTCATTAATAGTCCAATCAATCTACAAAAATCCTTCTAATAATTGCCATCAGGAGACAGAAATATGGTTATATAGGAAAAAAAATTCTAAAAAAATAGCGTTTTTTTGAATTCCGGAAAGTGAAAAAAAACGCTCTTTTGCGAATAACAAAGAAACTTGAGCTCGGATCGAAAAAAATCAAATTATAAAGTTGTAGGTATTCAAATTATCTTTCGATTGATATATATAATGCTAAGGTTAGAGCACCATACACAGGAAAAAATGCAAAAAACTGTTAAAAATCACGTTTTTTTTAATTTGTTAATAACTTTTGTTTTACCGCAACTTAGATATTTGTTATTTGGCAAAAATATTGCTTCTTGCTAGCTGAAAGTACAGTTTTATTTTTGTAGCGAAATATTGAACACTTTCCTTGAAATTTCACTTTTTGTAAAAAAAAGGCGTTCTTCTAAAAACGCTCCTCTTTGTCTGCGGATTCTTCTAGAGTACCGTTCTATAGCTTAAAATTTTCTTCAAAACTTGTACTATCACGTGCAAGTAATAAAAACACATTTCACTCCGGAATTTTCGCCATTCCAAATTCAAAAAAAACGCTATCTTTTTTAGAATTTTTTTCCTATATAACCATATTTTTTATTTCCTGTTGGCAATTAACGCTAAATTTATAAGGAGCTATTGTAGATTGATTGGACTATAAGGATATCTTACGCAAAGCAGATGATGAGTGAGTGTGTATATTGTTAGAGCTTGTAGTTCACTCTATTCTAATTATCTGTACTACCGACTGACTGGCGAATGTTAAAATTTTTTAAAATAGACTTTACATTTAGTAAAATAGTTTTCCGTTTATCATCCGATAAATTTAAATCATTTAAATAATCATTAAATTTCGTTAACGCATCTGTCAATGGAATGCTCGGGAAAAGAGCTGTTACGTCGAATGACACCATTATTTCATTGTCTTTCAACTTTAATTCCTTGACTTTATTCACAAATTCAAATGAATTTTTCACTGAGAAACCCTTAAAAGGTGGTAATTTACGGATTTCACTCACTAACCCAGTGGTGGCGAACCTTTTTATGTGCGCGTGCCAGAAAATTACAAATATTATTTATCGTGTTACTGGCGTGCCGGCCAGTTTTTAATTTTGGTGTTTCAGAATTTTATTTGGACAATTTCAAAAATTAATATACAAAAATAATATATTACCAGACTCAAAATTGACAGAACCATCATACCTATTAATTTGCAGGAAAATCAAACATTTTTAAAACTAAAGAAATATTTAATATAATATTGGAATTTTCCATCAACGCCTATTTTCACAATCACAATACAACTATAGATTAAAACTACCAAAAAACAACTCAACAAGACTTTGAAGCAACTCAATTGAAACAATATTCCGGGAGGCCGCGGTTTTTTTTGTAAGGTAATGAGCACTACGACATATAGTCAGATTAGCTGTTAACAAAAAGTATGAAACATTGGCACAAGTCCAGGGAATGCGCGGGTACGTTTCTGCACAATATTGTTATAAATATGGAGGAATTCCGGTTCAAATGCGAAATATGAGCAGCTATGAAACCTTGACAGTTTGTAGTTTATGGATAACTAATAACGAAAAACCATTTCTTAGACTTGTTGGAGGCTGCAAAATGGTCCTTACACGCTGCTGATTATGTAAAATTTCCCAGAAAATTGCGAAAACAAGAAGCCTTGTAACAGAGGATCTGAAGCAGTACAAAGTTGTACATTAGTAACAGCCACAAAAACTCCTTGTCATCAGCTTTGAAGCAAACTGTCAATGCTTTCGCAAACGATATTTATAAAAATATGCTATTTCATATTTCGACGGCAGCGATTTATCGCAGATTTTTTGCTCAATGTTGAAAAAATTTCATAACATTCGGTCGAGCCCTTGTTTTGTTTAAAAGAAAACACTTCGGCTAAGAATCATAAGCACTAGTTTAACATTAGTTTTTCTAATATCTAATATCTAATAAACTCGTTGGAATGCAACCCATTCTAAATAAAGTTACCTGTTCTCGATTCCGCACAGCGATAGCTTTCCAACAAGGCATCACTTGTCAAAATCCGTGTAAAATCGTGCAAAAATTACGTTACCCTTTACAAACATCAGGAATTTTACAAACCTTAGATCAGTACTTTTTGGACAGGGAATTGTTTTCCACCATCGACCATGCGCTCTAGTGTCGCGAACGAAGTACGAAGGAAATGTTCGTTTGCTAACGTTCAGGAAAAACAAATTTTCTAGAAAAATCCTGTAGATTTACCACTTCATAATATTCAACCGTGGATCGTGTGGACCGAAAGGGTTAAACCCACATCTTTTAGACTTGTTTCAAAGCAGCACGAAGTGCAAAGCAAGAGAGAAAGTGTGCCAGCGATACCATCTATCGATGTATTAGTCATTAGGATTTTCGGATTCCCCAAAGAAATTGCCTTTGTTTCGTCGTGCACACAGTCGTGTTCGCGCTTGTGGAATCCGGCCCCTGGACTATATGTAAGTACATGATTGTACACTTTGCAATGACTGGGCGGGCTCATTTTAAAAAGGCACACGCAACTTCATCCAAAACATGGCTTAATTTTAAAATTAATTTATATTAAATCCAATTTAATAATAAATCGTTCACGTGCCAGCAAAATTTTCGTACGCGCCATCTCTGGCACGCGTGCCATAGGTTCGCCACCACTGCACTAACCAATTGGCTATTTTATAGCTTGGTGTATTAATGCTAGACACTATTTGTCTCATATTAACTGGATTTTTGTGTAATTTGGGTAATCCATAAAGTTTCGCCACAATTGGGTTTGAAACAAGTAAAGAATATTTCAATCTAGTGCCAAATATTTTTGCAATTAACTGTCTCACTGTATCAATTTGTTTAATCATATTTGGTAACGGGCTTCGTTTAACCGGTTTGTAAGGATTATCTGCGATTAATTGGTATTTTTATATGAAAAAAATTATTTTTCTACTATGTACATTGAGTAAAATTTAAGTTGGCGGTGCGAAAAAATATTTCATTTCAATTTTGACAATTTTGACGGTTATATTTTCAGGTTGATTTTAAAGTTGACTGATACTCAGGGCCACCCTAACCACAGGGCTAAATGGGCTGCAGCCCCGGGGCGCAAGCCTTTTCGGGGCGGAAATTTTTGTTGGTCTTATATTTTGTTTGTTATTTTTAGTTGTTATTTTTATTTAAAGTCTTTTCATTACAGAAATAATCAAATAACATTTTCTAAAGATTGGTTATTCGTTATGGGAATTGGTTATGAAAATTTTAAAGATGCTTTGGATAGAATTTACGAATATAACTTTCAAAAGCCTTTAACAAAACTTGAAGCTAAGGGGTTGTAAAATGAGTTCAAATCACTGAATACTGCTATTATGGTAGCATTTTGGAGCGAAATATTAGAAATCATAGATAAAACTAATATATGACTTCAAAAAGTTGCTACTACAACCAGGCCCGCCGCAATGAGGCGAATTGCCCGGGCCCCAGGCTATAGGCCCCAAAAATGGATTGTAAGCCAAAAAGTGGACCTAGCTGCACTTAGTAACTTAAGACCTATTCGGAAATCAAGAAGCGACCGCTTTTTTTAGTAAAAGATTTTAGCCCCAGGCCCCGAAATGCTATGTGGCGGGCCCGACTGTAACTGAAACCATTATTGAATTATCTGTAAACCCGAAACGATATACAAAATAAATTAACCTTTACAAATATAAAATTGTCCGGATGTGACGAGTACAAATGAATACAATACGTCGAAAGAAGTTAAGTTTGATGCCAATAACGAATTCCGCATAAATACATATAATACTTTTGACACACTATACCTTCATTATGATGGTAACTTTCATTACGATAGTAAAGGAAATGACATGACGGTATGACACATTATACTTTACTTTCATTTGCATTTAACATGTCAAGTGACATTTTATATTCTGCGGGTTTTTTTGCTTTATGTATTTTTAAGTTGTTTTAATTTGTAATATTTTAAAAATTGTTTTTAAAGTAGTAAAGGAAATATCCTTACAAAGTGCTGCTTAACTAACGTCAAATCAAATTATTTTATTTTAAAATGTATTTACTAGTTTCTGCAAAATTTGCTAGTGTTTTTACTGTTTACTGCAAAATTTCGAAAACATGACAAGAGGGGTATTTTGTAGGCAATAATGTTTTGTATAAGTAGATGAAAAACAAATTTTGCAAACATCAATTGTTGAGTGATTTTTTGGCTGAATAGTAATTTTTGGAAACTTTGACCTTGAATAACTTCGAAAGGGTTGAGTTTTCGAAAAAATTACACCAGGGCTTTTTGTAGGCAATAACGTTTCGTATTGACTGATCGAAATTTTTTTCGAAACAGTTTTTGCTCGATTTTTTGGCCACAAAGTGATTTTTGATAACTTTGACCTTGAATAACTTTAAAAGGGTTACTCGGGTCAACATTTTTGTAAGAACTAAAGTTGTAGATAATTTCATTGTCAACATTTTGGGCCCACGCACGGGCTTGTACGACCTATAGAGACTGAGATACAAGGAAAACGCGATATCTACGGCGGCCATGTTTTTTTTTGTGATTCCGAAATTGTTTTCTTAAAAAGTCCCAAAGGAACTGTGGACCAATTTTCAGCCATTTTGGAATTTTTCCCCTTTCGTGCAGTTTTTTTTGCTAGTTTCCCCGGACTATAAGTTGTTTTTTAATTTTTTATGAGCTTTTTGTTTTTATTTAGTGTAATTTGACTTTTTCTATTTCTGACGCTTTTGTCTAACTTGGTCGGCCACCCCACTCTCCTCAGACATCCCGTGTATTTTATTACCGAGAGGGGCGCATTATTTTTTGTAGCCCGGGGCGCCGAATATCTTAGGACGGCCCTGCTGATACTATGTACTAAGTACTATGCACTATGTACGATGAATTATATACTACGTATATGTACTATGTACTAAGCACTATATACTGTGTACTATGTATTATGTATTATATACTCTGCACTATGTACTATGTATCATCTATATATATAATAAAAATGAAAAAATGTTCGTTAGTTAATCCATAACTCACGAATGGCTCAACAGATTTCTTTGATTTTTGTTTTGATATTTTTTGTAGTAGTCTGTGGAAGGCTTATAGCCAAAAGTCGGTAAAATTAGGAAAGAAAGTTGTTAAATCGCGATAAATCTACAAGCACGCACAAAACTGGATTTATGTACCTATAGCTGCGTTCCATTTCTGCTTTTGAGTACTCACGAAAAGGAACGCAAAGTTTGTGCTTATGAGTAAAACCTAACCTCAAATTTTTGATGTTATTTTATTTGTATACAAATAAAAGGTTAGAATAATTTATAACATAATTCAAATTAATGCGGTAAATTTATTATGTATATTTTTATTTATTTCATTTATAAATTTATTATTTTAATTTTTATTTATAGGCGTTTTTATAGGAAAAAAGCTCAAAACAATCAAAAGCCTATCTATAGGCGCAAAATAATTCACAATAGACTCAAAAAATTGACTTTTCCTCTGGCGGGTGTTAGTTGCGTGACCGCTTGTGCTTTTGCTCATATCTTAGAGCAGAAGTAGCTGCAAGTACTCACGAGCAAAAATAAGCAGAAAAGGAACGCAGCTTATGTATGTTTCCTAATAGACCGGGAGCTCGTGAAAAAATCATTGCCTGATTTTATTCACCGCCATATTAATATAATTAGTTATTCCAATCGAGTAAGAAAGTTGTATAATAATGCCGAAGTCGGTCAGCGGAACATTGAGGCAGAAAACCATTACGAATATGTAGCTTTCAAAGAGGTCATTGTCACATCTTATTCACCTTGAAATTAATTTGTTAATTAGTTTTTAACAAATATTAGCTGTGTTCCTTTTCTACTTTTTAGTACTTGCGAGCAGAGCAGAAAAGGAACGCAAAATTTGTTGATTTGCATTTGAGTAAAACCTAACCTAACATTTTAGATGTTATTTCATTTGTATACAAATAAAAGGTCAGAATAATAATTTACAACATAATTTAAAATAATGCGATTTTATTATTTATATTTTTATTTATTTTTAAATTTATATTTATATTTATTATTTATATTTAAATTTATTATTTTTATTTTTATTTATAGACGTTTTTATATGAAAAAAGCTCAAAACAATCAATAGCCATCTATGGGGTGATAGGGTAAATAAAATAATTCACAATAGACTCCAAATGGGAGCTTTCCTCTAGCGGATTATAACTTCGTAACCAAAAGTGTTATCTACTCGTATGTTAGCCCAAGTGTAGCTGAGAGTGCTCAGGATTAAAAAATAGTAGAAATTAGCAGAAAAGGAACGCAGCTAATGTATGATAAAACATTTCTTACACCTGGCAAGCGGGACAAAATACTTCTTACAGCATCTTAACAATGTAATATTTCACAAGGGTATTGTCAAATATTATTCAACTTCAAATTTAGGTGAGAGCTAAGTTTGAACTATAAATAATGTAAAAAAAAGTTCTTACGGCTTGAACACGGACCAAAGGAGTTCTTACATCGCTCTGAAATTAAAACTGGAGAGCGTCATACAGTGCGTGCTTTTGGTACAAGGCGCTTTTAGCGTTCGTTCTTTACAGTCTGTACACAATGTTTATTAGATTTCTGTACATGTAAAATAACTAAAAAAATATAGTAATTGTTTATACATTTTGCTATAATTGCTATAAACTTCTTCATATGTAGCTAAATATTGATATTTTAGTATGTACATTTGCTTGCAGAATAAAAATATCGATTTCAGTTCAATGGTAGACGTATGTTTATTTTTAAATATCAATTTATGTAACCTTAATTTTTTAATATAAACTTAAAATTTAACTATTCTCAATTTCGTTAAAAGAAACTTAAAAAAGAAATTTAGAGTAAGATCGGATTTTACTTTATCGACATATAATATAGTGGAGCGGAACAATATAGCAAACTGTCATATACCTTACCCCACAGTGGTGAATTCATATCCACACAGAATTAGCTTTACTTTATTTTGACAGATGAATTCATGTTGTTGTATTTTTTAGTTCAGTTCTTAACTTAGCTGCGCCTCGCACGCTGGAATTTAAATAAAACATTTTGTAGTTATAAGAAGGACTTTTATTACATACATGACAGTTATTGAATACATAACAGTTGGCGACGAGGATACAAAAGGACACATACACAAGTTATAGATAAAATGGCTCTGAACAGAAGGGAAGAAGGCGCTCATACATGGGGACAGCTGGAACCTTTTAATACAAAATCATCTTGGAATGGCTATAAAGAAAGAATGCAGTTTTTCTTCGAAGCAAATGATGTTGCAAACGACTCAAAAAAAGAAAGCCATTTTCATAGCGACTACGGGCGAGGAAATATATGAGGTTATGCGTTCCCTGGTACATCCACTAACATTACGGGATGTGACCTATACAGAACTAATAGAGAGGCTTGATGGACATTTTGCACCGGCCCCGAACGAGATTGTACAGCGATTTAATTTCCACGGTAGACGACAGGTACAAGGAGAGACGATCGCAGTCTTCGTCAAGGATCTCAGAAAGCTAAGTGAATTTTGTAATTTTACGGAATTAGATAAAATGTTAAGAGACCGAATTGTTTGCGGGGTTTGCGATGAAAATTTACAGAAACGCCTTTTTGGCGAACCTAACCTAACTTTTCAGCGTGCGTACGATTTGGCTATATCATACGAGACAGCAAATAAAAATGTACTAGATGTGCGGGGAACCGTGTCTCCCGAGATTTCACAGATCCCGGTAGCCAATAGAATCCAGAATAGGGTTACAAGACCTGACGCAGTGGGAAATAACAGATGCTATCGTTGTGGCGATACGAGCCATACAGCAATAGAATGTGCCAAGAAAAAATTAAAATGCAAGTACTGCAATAGACCGGGTCACGTGGAGGCAATCTGTTTCAAAAAACGCGAAGACGGAAGGAAGAGAACCAAGAAAGAAAGAGGATACAATAACATCGTCGAATATGGGGGAGTTGCGGAGATAAATGCCGATGATGAATCTGAGTACGAAGTACAATATCTCGCCATAAATACATTAAGTGAAGATCATTGCGAATACAGGCAAATACAGCCAAAAATAATGGTTAAAGTGTATCTTAATGACCACCTGGAAGAAATGGAATTGGATACCGGGTCAGCCTTTTCAATAGTTTCCGTAACAACTTGGAATAGAATTAAAAATAAGTTAAAATTGAATAATACAATAATGCAATTACGAACTTGGGCTAAAGAAAAATTAAATATTTTAGGTTATACTACTGTTCCGGTGCGAACTAACAACAAGCAAACAAGCTTACCTTTATACGTTATCAACAAGGAGGGTAAAAGTTTGATTGGCAGGAACTGGTTGAAACCATTGGGTATATATGTACAGGGAGTACACCAATTGGAAACCGTAACGGAGAAACAAGAAATAGCCAACATTGTAAGCAGATATCCGGAAGTGATGAGCGAAAAATTAGGTGCATGTTGTGGAACCCCTATTAACATACAATTAAACGAAAACGCACAACCTGTTTTTAGAAAATTTAGACAAGTGCCATTCGCCATAAAAGAAGCAGTAGAAAAGGAGTTAAAAAAACTAGTAACACAAGGAATACTAACACCTGTAAAATTTGCAAAATGGGCTACACCCATAGTTCCTGTAAGAAAAAAGGACGGAACTATTCCGCAGCACCGTCAATGCCGCCATCAAGACAAATACTTACCCATTGCCTACGGTGACAGAAGTATTACATGCCGTGTCAGCAGGAAAAATATTCACTAAACTCGACTTACAACAAGCGTATCAACAGCTCATTGTTGATGACCAGTCAGCTGAAATATTGTCCATAAATACGCATAAAGGGTTGTACAAGGTACGACGACTGCCTTTCGGAATATCCGCTGCACCGGGCATATTTCAACGATTTATGGAAGAAGTGTTACAAAACATTCCTGGGGTCATTACATATTTAGATGACGTTCTGATAAGTGGAAAAACCATAAGTGACCACAACCGTAGACTGATCGCGGTGTTGAACCGATTGAAAGCAGCGGGCATTACTGTACGTAAAGATAAATGTGAATTCGGTGTACGACGTATAAACTTCTTGGGATTTACCATTGATGGTGATGGTGTACGACCGGACGTGAATAAAATAAGGGCAATACAAAATGCTCCGGAGCCAAAGAACAAGGAGATGTTACAATCCTTCCTCGGAATGTTAAACTTTTATAACCGGTTTTTACAGAAAAAGGCAACTATCGCCGAGAAACTACATCGACTCCTCGATAAGAATGCAAGATGGAAATGCTCGAAAGAACACACGGAATGTTTCAACAAGCTAAAGGCACTATTACATTCTAAACTAATATTAACACACTACAATGAACATAAAGACTTGGTGGTTTCATGCGACGCGTCACCTTATGGTGTAGGTGCGGTACTGGCCCATAGAGAAGAAGATGGTACTGAAAAACCAATAGCATACGCATCAAAAACTCTGGGGAAAAGTGAACGAAATTATGCACATATAGACAAGGAAGCTTTAGCTGTCATATTCGCAATGAAACATTTTCACCAATACGTCGCAGGAAGGAAAGTCGTCATTGTTTCGGACCACCGTCCGCTGTTAGGCATATTCAACAAAAATAAACAAATACCGCAGGTGATATCCCCAAGAATGTTACGTTGGTGTTTGCTTTTGGCTGCGTACGATTATACGATGGAGTACCGATCAGGTAGTTGTAATAACAATGCAGATTGCCTCAGTAGACTGCCACTTCCCGAATTAATAAAAGGACCACACTCCCCAGGGGATATACTATTGTTGGAAGCAATAAAAGACGCACCGATATCAGCAGATAAAATTCGCACTGAAACAAGTAAAGACAAGATATTATCCCGAGTACATAGATGGATTTTGCATGGATGGCCGTTACATATTGAAGATCCAGAAAACAAATACACAGCATATTCGAGAAGACGATCCGAATTATCGCTACATAAGGATTGTATTCTGTGGGGAAATAGGGTTGTATTACCCATATCATTACATGATCAAGCACTACGGTTGTTGCATGCCAACCACCCGGGCATGGTGGCAATGAAAGCTTCTGCAAGAAGCTATTTTTGGTGGCCTAATCTTGACATTGAAATTGAACAGAAAGTGAGATTATGTCAGCAGTGTCAACTAAATAGGCCGGATCCAAAAAAGGCACCCAGACAATTTTTACAGACGGGTGATAACCCATGGAGGAAATTACATGTGGACTTTGCCGGACCGTTCCGAGGAAAAAATTTCTTGGTGGTTGTGGACGCCATGTCTAAATGGGTGGAGGTTAAACTGGTTTCGTCGCAGTCATCAGCTGAAGTGATACGATGTCTACGTGAACTGTTCGCAGCACACGGGTTACCTGAAGTTATAATCAGCGACAATGGCACGGCTTTTGTATCAGAGGAGACTAAACGCTTTTACAGGAATAATGGTATCAAATATTATTCTACAGCACCTTACCATCCATCTAGCAATGGGCAGGCGGAAAGAATGGTCCAGCATACAAAAACGACTATTGCAACCATGGTAGAAGGAGATTTCCAGTTGAAACTAATACGTTTTCTTTTTAGACAACATACAACAGTACACTCTGTAACAGGGAAAACTCCAGCAGAATTATTGATGGGCCGTAGGTTACGTACACAATTGGACGGCATGCACCCGGATAACTTACAACCGGAAAGAGATGTGAATAAAGAAAAAGAACTGAGGACGTTCTCAGAGGGAGATAAGGTTTACATAAAGAACTTTTCATCCGGTCCTAAGTGGTTGGCGGCTTCGGTGATACAGGCAAATGGTCCAGTATCATATGTGTGTGAGAGTATGGAGAACAGGATTTATAGAAGACACATCGACCAGATGCGGAGAAGGGAAGAAGAGGAGACAACGCAGGAAAAAGTTCCGATGCAGGTCCCCGTGGCGCGACCAATACAGGGAGTCGTCGAACAGAGACCAAGCACAGTTGATGCAACAGCAAATACAACGGCAAATACAATAACAGATTCGACAGTGGACACAACAGTGGATGCAACAACAGATGCGGCAGTAGCCGCAACGGCAGAAACAGAACGGAGGAGTCAAATTTCGATGGAACCCCAGGGTGTGACGAAGGAAGCAGCGACTGGCAATAGAGTTCTTAGGGAGAGAATATTACCGACTAGATTTAAGGATTTTGTAGTTTCCATTTAAAACGGGAGGAGTTGTCATATACCTTACCCCACAGTGGTGAATTCATATCCACACAGAATTAGCTTTACTTTATTTTGACAGATGAATTCATGTTGTTGTATTTTTTAGTTCAGTTCTTAACTTAGCTGCGCCTCGCACGCTGGAATTTAAATAAAACATTTTGTAGTTATAAGAAGGACTTTTATTACATACATGACAGTTATTGAATACATAACACAAACTTTTCACAATAGGCCTTGAAATCCCCTCTATGTATTTCTTTCACTTTCGCTGTTATATTGACAATAAAAGAAAATAACCACAAGCGCGCCCCAGCTAAAATACGCACTGTATGACGCTCTCCAGTTTTAATTTCAGAGCGATGTAAGAACTCCTTTGGTCCGTGTTCAAGCCGTAAAAACTTTTTTTTACATTATTTATAGTTCAAACTTAGCTCTCACCTAAATTTGAAGTTGAATAAAATTTGACAATACCCTTGTAAAATATTACATTTTTAAGAGGCTGTAACAAGAATTTTGTCCCTCTTGTCAGGTGTAAGAAATGATTTGTCATACATACATTATTTGTTAAAAACTAATTAACAAATTAATTTCAAGGTGAATAAAATTTGCCAAAATCTCTGATTTACTTTTCCATCTTCCACCAGGAGCGCGTTCAAAAACCTTACTATGGTAAACCACGAGGTAAGGTGTGGTTATGCTGCATCACTTCACTTAACCACGAAAGTTTATGTTTAACCATAGAGGTTTTTGAACGCACCGTGGTTAACTACAGGTTAAAGAAGAAGAAAAAAATAAATTCAAAATTTTCCAAAAAATAACCCCCGCTAATTGCTTCAATTATTTTATTAATTATTATTTGTAGTAATCCCACAAATCCCACTTTGATTTGTTCATGTGATTAAAATTAAAACAACTGTCAGAGAGTTGTTTTCATTCTTCTTCTTCTTAACTATCGCTAACCATGCCCGCGAGCAGGGTTAAAATTTAACTACACCATGGTTAACCACGGGAGTTTTTGAACGCCTTAAAGTTATGCTCGTGGTTATGTTGTAGTTAACCAAGGAGTTTTTGAACGACAAAAGTTTACCATTGTTAACCATGGTTAACCATGGTAAGGTTTTTGAACGCGCTCCAGGTGTTATCCCACCATCAAGGTGTAAGAAATGACTTTTTAATATGGTAAGAACGTACTCTATCGAATATACAAGGTATCCCGATGAATAAAATTGGACACCAATTTTTGTCGCGAGCTCCTATAATATCTCCTAAACCATTCAACCGGTCACCACAAAAATTTACCCATATATTATTTAAGTTAAGACAGTGGTTTTGACGTCGCTTTCTTTCAAAATTCACTCGTAGGGAGCGCTGTCATAGAGAGCTTTGTTTCGATAGTAATATACACTAGCAGGACCCAGCACTCGAAATTCGAGTGCCATTTTCTATACCCTTTTTAACCGACTTCAAAAAAGGAGGAGGTTATCAATTCGACGCGTAGGTATTTTTTGGTCCTGTTCACGCATAACTTTGTAACGCAATGACTTTTTTGCTTTTTTTCTTTTTTGTTTGAAAGGGTAGTTTCCCACGGTGGTCCCGTACAATTTTTTTTAAATTCTGATAAAGGAGTTCGAAGGTAGGCGTAAAAAACTGGTAAAATTAATATACCTTGAACGGATAGAAGTATTTTCAAAGGCAGCGAACAAATTATTTTATTGTTGCGTGCTCGAGAAGAGGCCGGTGGATGAATCGGCAAAGGCGTTGACCTGCAAATAAAAATTGCGGGTTCAAACCCCGGAGGGTAGTTCGACTTTTTTTCATTTTTTCTCTTTCTAAAATCCATTCTGATTGGATTAATGTTGTAAAGAATTACAAACTCTTCGGTGAGCAATTTCATGCATACTCTACTCATGCACACTGTAGAGAGTATTCCTTTGGAATGAAATTCTATTTAAAGCAGTTTCTGAAAAGCTTTATTTACGTATTTAGCCATCTTGTTGTAACAATCTCCCGTAGCACAACGACTGAGAGGCTTGCCTCTCGTCCTGGAGGTTGCGAGTTCGATTCTTTGACCTGGAGCAATTCTTTTTCAATCGACACAATAAATATTTCTTTTTAATTTCCTTTGGGGAATTTTGTTTCATATTAAATAAGTTTTTTTTAAATTGCTCCGAAAATACGCAAATAGATTACTGCAAAAACTATTTAGCTACTGCCTCAATTCTTTTCGACGGCGCGCGGCTGAGTGTCATACTTCTCGTAATAAATAATTTTTTTTATATGGCCCCCGAAAAAAATTAACGGACTAAAAAGTACGAAATAAAATAAATTTTTAAAAACCGACTTCAGAAAAACCGAAAATAACGCACAAAAAACCAAAAATAATGCACAAAAAAGGATAAAATAATTGTTTGAAATTCTTTACAACATTAATCCAATCAGAATGGATTTAATAAGACGAATCACTTTTGAAGACGGTGCCAACACCTGTTTTCGGGGTGATGTATTAAGCCTAACAAAGAAATGAATACAATTTTCGCAGCAATAGTTAATGCAATGAAAGTCAACTACTACCTGGCACCGTCTTCAAAAGTGATTCTTCCTATTAAATCCATTCTGATTGGATTAATGTTGTAAAGAATTTCAAACAATTATTTTATCCTTTTTTGTGCATTATTTTTGGTTTTTTGTGCATTATTTTCGGTTTTTCTGAAGTCGGTTTTTAAAAATTTTTGAATTTAAGCGTGTCCAGTTTCCTGTCTCCAATCGCAAGGCCAATCTTTGGAAGTGTGTGGAATAAACCTTGAATTGCCATGTTTTTCACATGGGCGGTTGTACGTGGTGTACTCGAGAGTAGGTAAACCATCGGCGCTATTCGTTTTCTCTCCGAACGGAAAGATAAAAAATATCGTCCATCACCAAGGGTTGCGATGAACGCATTACTTATTTTTTGTAAATGTTTGTAATATTCCTATGAAAAGTTGTGGAAGAGTTGAATTTTGAAGATTTGGATTAATTTAAAATGTTTTAACGTTCGTGGTTTTTAAAGAATATTTAGGTAATTTTGGTCACATACATCATATAAATGTATATTGAATCTAATGTCTCACACTTTTATAGGAATAATTTGTTTTTGGTTCGCCTTTATGAAAAGTTGTTGAAGAGTTGCATGTTGCATTTTGAAGAGTTGGGTTAATTTTAAATGTTTTAACGTTCGTGGTTTTTAAAGAATAAATAATAATTTTGGTCATTAAATGTATATATTGAATGTAATGTCTCGAACTTTTATAGGAATAATTGGTTTTTCGTTGGTGGTTGTTTTAACGTTCGTGGTTTTAACAGAATACAGAGTTTAATTTTGAAGATCATATAATTAAACGGCAAGCACTTATTTTGTAGCACCATTTTTCAGAAATTAAACTCTCCAAATGCAATGAAAACTGTTTCACCTTGCAGCTTAAAGAAGTGCAGAATCACAATTTTATTTTTACACGGCACAATACAACGCTAAAAAATAGAAAATAATTTTACAATTATTTCCCATATGAAACGTATGCCATCTGTTACATTTAATTCCCTTATGTATGACCACCCTTTTGCATTATGTGACATTAAGAGATAATAAAAATTGATTTTTTGACATTGCCTTTTCCAACTATAAAAAATTTGTTTCATTTTTCAATTTTGTTTTATTGTTCTCGAAAAATTTTGTTATTGCAGACTTCTAGATTTAAATTAAAAGAAGCTATAGAAAATGGCCCTCGAATTTCGAGTGCTGCGTCCTGCTATTTGCATTACTTTTAAAGGTTTTAAAGTTCTTTGTTTTAAAAGAATACACAGTTAATTTTGGTCATATTTCAAATAAATGCATTTTGAATCTAATGTCTCCAACTGGTTTTTCGGTAATGGTTAAGAAGAGTTGAATTTTGAAGGTTTGGATTGATTTTAATTTAAACGTTGGGTGCAGCGAGGCGCACCGGGTCCCAGCTATCCAAAATGCAGAAAATAAGCGGTTCGTGGAGACACTTCATCTGTGTATGAAAATTCATATCTCGAAAAATGCCATGTCAATGGATGGTTTTTTTGTCTCGATCAAAATGGCAGATCCCTAATAGTTTCACATTTTGTTATTTGGTACCAAAAATACCAAAAAATTGCCTTTTCAAACTCTCCTACACTGTAAAAAAAATATGTAAATTCACAGTGCAAATGTACAGTAAAATTACAAATCGCGATATGAAATACTAATTTACTACACAATTATTGTAATTTTACTATAAATTTTGTAACTTCACAAAATGAAATTGGAAATCTCCAATACTGCATAACGTAAATGTTGATTACATGAATGTGACCTATATTTTACGCAATGTTGTGTATTTTTCTAAATCGTTTATGTAGGAAAATTACAATATTTCTTATATATTTATCAATGTTATGTACTGAAAAAATCCTAACACTTTGTACTGTAATTTTACTAAAGAGGCGTAATTTTAGAACATAAATTTTCAGTATAATTACAAATCGGTTATTGGAATGTAAGGTTTAAATTTTTCCTCTCGTGGATATAATAATTTTTCCTCTCGTGGAACTTCCAGTATTTTTTTTTGTAAAATTACCACACAAATTTTTTACAGTGTAGTGTAGGTGTATTAAAATTTATATCACCTGATTACTATCTACTATTGGCTTATGGGTGCGGCATAGGCGCACCGGGTCCCAACTAGTTTTAAATAATTCTGATGCTATCCTTAAACGAAAGCTACAAATTGTAACATTATATCACATTTCGCTCTATATCTCAAAATCAATGTGATTCTAATAGTCACAAATGCTCGTTACGAGTACTATGCTTAGCTACTTTCTATATCCACGGCATCATATAAAATATCTCCCCCCAATTTGCAAATTTTAAATATGCTTAATCTTGTCAAGATAAAAAAAACTAAAAAAGGTACACTTGTCACTGATAATTTATTTGCATGTGTCAGAAGTACGTCCTACATACATATTTTGTCGAACTTGCCCCTGCCATTAAAGCCGTTGACTTATTTTCTTGTAGCGCAGCCCGTGCCTCGATATTCTATTCTCAGCATAAAGGTACCGACAACCATCAAGTTAAGCAACAATAGAGGGTGGTCCTTCCACCCTAGGGACTTTACCCTTCGTCTTATATCGAATAGAAAAATGTTCGGTTGTCAATCATATCCAGAAAATGGATTTCAACAAGCGAAACTTGTCGATGTTGATGGTGGGAATGAAGTGAAAGGTTCTCAATATTAGCTACCGAAAATCCTCCCCCCAGTGTACACACCATTGGGGGATTTGAATGGTGTCCTCTAGAAAATCTTAAATTTGAAATACACTCATATATATTTCGATAAGACTCCGTTTACAATAGGGTATAGCTTTTTAAATTTTTTATAAATTTCTCGTTCAATGACTTGTACGTCTCCCTCCGTTCGATTGAATTCGGCGAGGTGGTGGGATATGTGTATGATAAACAACATAGCCACCACCTATTCACATCCTTACAACATATGGGGACTGGCTTGCAGACGTATAATATAACGTCGATGGCACACGTACCTAAGGATGAGATTGACATGTTCCTAATGGATGTCTGATTTATGTATGGTCCTGTATTTTAGCAAACCTACGAACGGGATGCCCTGACGTTATTGGGTTTTTGAATGAATCGTATTTAGCCATACTATTAGACCCAAAAGGAAATAGTGCTTGTAGTAGTTGCTATATTCACTTATAACGATAACTTCAGAGGTCGTTTCAGAAGATGTGACTTGTGAAAGCCAGACTAGAAGACATGGAGGGGGCTCCGGTCAGGGAAAGCCTAAGGACCAGCGACAGCATAAGGAAAAGCCAAAGTGATATTGATTTATGTTTAAATGATTGATGATGATTCAATTTTAATGTCTTGATTGGTCTATGTTCCAGCGTTTAGTGGTTTTCCTCCGTCATAGCACTCTATTAGTATTTTATATGGTCTGTGACGTTTAATAGAGGCAGTGAATTTTCTTTTATATTACATAGATTTATGGGTTTTATGCAAAATGGATTGGCAATCGTTAATTATTTATCAATGCTGGTAGTACTTTCCGGTTATTGAAAAAATTTGTTTTTAGAATTATATTATAGTTGTGCAATCAAGTCCATATTGGGGCATTACAATACAAACTAGTTGGGATGTGGTTTTGACCCTTTCGGTCCACAAGATCAACTTCCCAGTATTAGGAATGTGGAATATTATCAATGGATATTTTAATAATAAATAAACAATAATAATATACTTATAATACCTAACATTTGTCACATTTGTTTATCGATACTTTCGCTAGGTTGTCAAATGATATATGCGTATTTACAAGATTAGGATGACGAAGTTGTAAACAAAATTAATGTATTACTTTTAACACTGACACTTGGATGAAAAATGTAGAATATGTTGTTATTCCAAAACTTATTTAACAAGTACCTATATTGTTAAATTTAATGGACCTGTAGTTGCAGCTATTGGAGTTACGATCTACCAAAATAATGACCACTCTGCTAATTCTTTAACAACTCATGCGGACCTTGCGTTACAAAATACTTAGTCACGATAAATCACATATTCGTGAAGTGTGTGTAGGCAGATGTATGGCAGAAATGGACAAATGATTGAAAATTTCGTGGGAAGCTATTGCTCGGCTGAATCCATAAAAGTTAACCTCATTTGGAACGCGTTTCATTTCAACGAGTATTAGCAAAACTAATTAATTTAAGTAACTTGGTACACTTGCCGAAGTCTCTTCATTTAAACACAAAAAACGCCTTGACCGAATGTTATGATAATTTTTCAGATCATATCTTCGTTAATACACTTCTATCGGCACTTCAACGAAGTCGGTATCATATTTGGTTCCGGCGATATTGGGCAGGTACAAAAATCACGAACTTCGTTCAAACAAAAAACGACTCGACCGATTTTTATGAAAATCTTTTCAGATCATGTTTCCTTTAACACGCTTTGAACGGCATCTCAACGAAGTCGATATCTTTTTTGGTTCTCGCGAAATCGTGCTGGTACAAAAATCACTTACGTCGTTCAAACAAAAAAACGGTTCGACCGATTTTTCTGAAAATTTTTTCAGAGCATATGTCTTTTAACACGCTTCGAACGGCACCTTAACGAAGTCGATATCTTTTTTGGTTCTCGCGAAATCGTGCTGGTACAAAATTCACTTAAGTCGTTCAAACAAAAAACGGCTCGACCGATTTTTATGAAAATCTTTTCAGATCATATTTCCTTGAACACACTTTGAACGGCACCTCAACGAAGTCGATATCTTTTTTGGTTCGCGCGAAATCTTGCAGGAAAAAATAACCACATACGTACGCACACACACACACCTATTTGTTCTCAAATTTTTGCTTAAAATGCTATTGGGACCTTGAAACATGAAAATACATAAAAAATTTAGATTTCGATTTTCGGACCGATTACAATAACTTCCTACGGGGAAGTTAAAAATATTGTGTCAGTTGCATATAAGTCACTAAACGTTCGTTTAAAAGATGACAGTGGCTTTCTGTTTATAAAAATTAGTGCAATTTTCGGAAAACCGTTATTGAAATAACGAAATGGCGCGGTATGTTCTGCAATGTCATTACGACAAAGGTAAGATCTGTGTACGGTGAAGCCTATTATTTTCTCGCAAATTCCGGTTTAGAAATTCGTTTATAACTAGAACGACTCGACTTTGCTTCATTTAAGTAGTGATGTTCCCAATGAAAGTAAGTAGTATCTACGGCTATGGAAGTGATCAAAAAATTTCCTGAAAAGCGTAGAAAAATATAACTGTGACTTTTTCACAACCATTGCTCTGGAACCATTGATTATGTATGCCAATCTACATATATAAAAATGAATGTCGGTTGGTTTGTAATGCGACATTAAAACTCAAAAACTAGGGGGCCGATTGGGCTGAAATTTTCACAGAATGTGCGTTTTCAATAAATCTCGGTAAACAACATAGCGCGAATGCGATCCGGCAGGTGTCGCCCAAGAAAAATAGATAAAAGGGAATAACAGAGGACACATTTGACATCTGCGGAACAAAAAAAAGGGGGAAACGCGACCCTGCAGAACAAACAATATTTTTTATATTTCCATTGATTTTATTTTTAAACAAAATAGAAGTGAAAAAAAACATACAAAACAATTTGAGTGCAACATCATCACACATAATTGTAAATAAAATACAAAAAATTATTGAAATTGTGCGCAAAGTAAAAAATATTCCATTGAATCGACTTTCTTCATTTGCTGTGGCCAGTGACAGTTCCGAGCATGATGATGTTCGTAGTATCGCGGCGATAGGTCTCCTCCAATGGGAGCCAGAAGATGTTCGCGATACCCACGGTATACAGAAAGAAGGTAATGTAAAAGACTGAATATCGTTTTAGTCACTCTTCCCATATAAAATCGAAATTGTTGTTGTTTCTGCATTAAGTTGCCGGTGACGTCACCTTTTTCTACGATATTCGAAGCTGTCAGTCTCTTTTACATTACCTTGGTTCTGTATGCCATGCGTGATACCTAGAGAACGACCCCACCATATCACTGCTCTGGGCATGGAAGGAGCATGAAGACTAAAAGCCACAGTTGAAAGACATCTCACCAAAAAGTTAAACACTGAAGAGTTACTGGGCATAGTGGGAGTCGCTGCACATACAAGATCGGATTGCAAAGGAGAGGATGAAAATAGTCGTACCCAGGAGTAAGGTGTTCTTGGCGAGTTTAATGATGGAAGATCCGGCGGTCATCTAGGAATCAACAAAACCCTAGGGAAAGTAAGAGAACATTTGACTGGCTCCATATGAAAGACGACGTTGAGTAATGGTGTCTCAAATGCAAGAACTGCACCGCATCCAAAAGCCGGTCGACGAAACCCACAGCGAAAATTCAACATTACAATGTTGGCGCGCCATTCTAAAGAATTGCGATTGACGTGGCGAAAGCATTCCCAGCAACAGTTGGGGCGACATTTACTTCATTCGCAATCTGATGGAATGGTATCATATATCAGATGAAATTATATCGCTTCAAAATTATTCGATTTTTCGTAATGACCGAGTTTCTCGAAGTGGAGGTGGAGTAGCTCTCTATGTTAAAAGAAATCTTAATTGCAAGGTTATAGCAAGATCTGGTGATAATGACAGCATTGAATATATTTTTGTTGAAATGTATATGGTTGCTGGTAAGTGCCTTGTAGGTACAATTTACAAACCCCCGCATATTTCTGATTGGTCTCCTCTTAATATCCTGCTTGCTGGACTTTGCCACTCATATGCCCATATTCTGATTTGCGGGGATTTCAATTCAGACTTGATTGCCCTAAATAGCTGCGCTAAAAGCCTACTAGACATAATAAGTACTTACGGTCTCTCTGTTGTTAACAGTCATCCAACTCATTTTACTAATACATCTTCAACTCTTTTGGATCTTCTAATAGTGGATGATATTAACTTGGTGTCCTCTAGTAACCAAATCGCAGTACCTGCCTTCTCTAGACATGACCTTGTATTCGTTTCGTACAATATAGCAGTGAATAACACAGAGAGCTTCTTTTCATATAGGGACTTCAAAAACATTCGTCTAGATGAAATATTCTTAGAAGGATCATTATTACTTTGGAATCAAATATACTCCATGACATCCGTTAACGAACAAGGTCTAGTGTCCTATCTCTTTGAAAAATATGTTCCACTAAAAACGCGTCGAATAGCTGATTCTAGTTGCCCTTGGCTCACCACTAGTGTGCGTGCACTTATATCTACACGAAATAATGCCTACCGTAGGTGGAAACGCTTTAGAACACCAGAGTTGTGGGACGAATATCGCCAATTACGTAATCGTACTTCTTTTCTTATTCGGTGCTCCAAAAGAAGATATTATAGCTCTAAATTTAATTCTTCTCTACCGACAAAGGCACTGTGGAGAAATCTGAATACCTGTGGCCTCGGAAAAGCCAAATCGCATGTTGTTGCAGAAGATCCTAACGAGATGAATGATAAGTTCTCTGAAGTATTCCTCTCCGATAACCACGAGAAAATTAGTAATGATTTTCTTGAACACTTTCCCTCAACTGGGTTTACCATATCCTCTTTTAGTATAGAAGATGTTGGTAGTGCTATCTTCTCTATAAAATCAAATGCTGTAGGTTTGGACAACTTACATCCGAAATTTATTAAATTAATCCTCCCGCTTATACTTTCTCCCATTACACACATTCTGAATACAATTATATTAACGTCTGTATTTCCGTCTAGCTGGAAAGGAGCAAAAGTTATTCCTATCCCGAAAAGTTGTCCCTCTAACTGCGCTGAATACCGTCCAATCTCTATCCTTCCTTTCCTCAGTAAAGTGTTTGAAAAACTATTTCATCTTCAAACATTTAAATATATTAATGACCATAAACTTTTGTCAGATTATCAATCTGGTTTCGCCCTCAACATAGCTGTGTTTCGGCATTACTGAATATCTCAGATGACATCCGTAAAGCAATGGTGAGTGACATGGTTACAGTACTAGTACTTCTGGATTTTTCAAAAGCATTTGACACGGTAAACCATAAGCTGCTGTTAGGAAAACTTGGCCTCAATTTTAATTTTGCTCGTAGCACTCTTAAACTTGTGCAGTCATATTTGGAGGATAGGGAACAAACCGTCTTTTGTAATAATAGTTCTTCAGCCCCATCTAAGTGTAATTGTGGCGTACCTCAAGGCTCAATCCTGGGGCCTCTTTTCTTCGCCATATTTATAAATGACCTTCCGGTTATTATTAAGAGCTGCAAATTTCATTTATATGCTGACGATACTCAATTATATATTTCTAGACCCATTGGTTTGATCGAGGATGCGGTAGCTAGAATTAACGAAGATCTACATGCCATATATGAATGGACGGGATATAATAAGCTCAGGCTCAATGCTAACAAGTCAAATGTAATTGTTATATCCAGGTCTGGTGTTGACAGCAGTGAATTACCTAGTGTAATCCTTAACGGCGCTGTCCTGCCCTATAAAGACTATGTAAAAAACCTGGGTATAATATTTGATAATACACTATCTTGGTGTAATCACATTAACTCTCTTGTTAGTAAGGTATATGCTGTTCTACGAAAACTATCTGTTTCTGCTTATTTTACTCCACGGAATACTAAACTCTTGCTGGTGAAAACACTTATCGCACCAATGCTGACATATGGATGTGAATTGTTTTGTAAGTCTGTCTCTATTGTCTTGAATAAACTTAATGTTGCGTTTAATTCCTGCGTTCGTTATGTGTACAATATTAGGCGTTTCGACCATGTCTCATTATATGTCAGATCTGTGTTTGGATGTACGTTATCCTCATACTTTGATTTCCGAACTGTTTGGTTCCTAAATAAAATTATTTTACTAAAGCAACCAAAGTACCTGTACGATAGAATTAATTTCGCGAACTCCACAAGAGCGTTAACTCTAATTGTGCCTGTCATTAAGTACAGCATTTCTGAAAAACAGTTCTTTGTTCGTGCTATTAGGTTGTGGAACTCCCTACCATTAGATGTAAGACGAAGCAGCAGTAGTAGAAATTTCAAAGCAATTTTATTTAAGTATTTTTCTGCACAGTAAATTTGTTTCAATATTTGTTTACTATGTATTCTTTTTTATTTGTTTTATTAATTTTGTAATGTTATTATTTCTTTTCTACTTTGTATATCACCTTTTTGTGTATAGCCTATACATATTTAAAGACCCGTAGATCTTAATTGTATAGTGTTAAAAAATAGAAATAAAATAGAAATAAATGGTGGAACGTTTCAACCGCACCATTGGTGAACATCTATGTTAATGGCATACAGCAAGGGTGGGCAACCTTTTTATAACATGGGCCAGAAAAAATGTTACGTTTTTTCCGCGGGCCGTGGTAATCAATTGGCACCTTCTTGTGACCTGAAATTTTTTTAGAATTGAGCCAGACTTACACGAGGCAGTATATTTGTCCCTTACACGATGGTAAATTTTACTGAGGCCTCAATTTTTTTAAATGTCGCGGTTCAAAAATAATGTCCTACTGGTATTTGAGTGTCTATCGAAATAAATAAGGCGAGGTGTGATTGTATGGGTTTCTTCTTTCTTACTTCTTTTGGGGCAAGAGATTTTAAATACAACCTGGAGAGGCATTTCTTACTACTTTTGAGGCAGTGAAATTTCCAACTTGAAATGAGGCGAGGCAAGATTGTCAATACGTAGGTACTGGAGAAGCATTTCTTACTTATTTCCAACTTGAAATTTGGTTGAGGAGAGATTGTAAAATATAAATATACATTGTGGAGGCATAGGTTTCTTACTTACTCTGAGGCAATTTAATGCATATAAGCTTCTTTCTTCAATTTGCAGGTTTTTGTCATTACAATGGCCCTCGCCTTATTTGAAGTATGAAATTGTACTGGCTCAGAAGAAAGAAGAGGCGCCTCTTACCAACTCATTGTATAATCCCCAACACTAAATTTTTAGTCTGCATTTTAAGTGAAAGATGCTTTAATGGGGTAAATCACACTATCCGTCACTCGGTCCTCAACTCAAACAGATTTGTGTATAATGTAGGTATAATCCTCTAAATATTCATTTTTCTGACTCTTTTTCGTGTAACGATTGTTGTACAATAAACGCGAATGAGACGGAGAGTTTCTCATAGTTTTCTCAGACTCCCGAGAACAAAGTTATAATTGTGTTAGTGTGATGGGTCGGTGAGTCTGACAAATTTTCTGAGGCAAAATGAGGAAAAACGAACTTCCCTGCGACTTCTTGTCTATAAACCCGGTTTGGGGATGATAAAAGAAATGAAGCCTAGTGTACTTTTTCCCCAATGGATGTAATATTCAATTTAAACTAGACGAAATAAATCAAAAAATATTTATTTATAATTTCTTCTAAACATCTCGCGGGCCGGATAGAAACTTTTGGCGGGCCGTAGATGACCCGCGGGCCGGAGGTTGCCCACCGTTGGCATACAGGACAGTTTTCCACAGTGCTACTCGTCAGACGCCTAAAGGATGATCTTCGGGAAACAGAAAAGGTTGCCAGATGATTTAAAGTTTGGAATCGCGCCAGAAACAAGCCAACCACTCAGCGAATACTCCTCTGTACTAAGAGCGAAATCCACGAGACGGTCTGGGGAAATCTGCATTTCGCAAGTTGTTAAAATAAGAGAAACAAATTGAATTACTGTAAAATAAATTTTCATGTTTTATGTAAATTAACTTTTGGTGTTCCAATTAATCCCTAATGCGCGAAGAAATATTGCAATATTTTTTATAGATAACTCTGAATTTTTTATTGCATCCAAAATCAATTTTTGCAGATGTGTTCTGTTTTTATTATACCTTTTTCCTACCGCGAACAGGGCACACATAAACTTTTTTTTATTTCAAGGCGTTACAACGCGCGCGGGTTTTTGCTAGTAGTTAATAAACTGAAATTCCACTTCGCTTCTTCTGGTCTTATTTGTATTAAAACATAACCAAAAGTTATATCAATTTTGAAAGATAATGTGTAAAGTTCAGGACTCGACTTATAACTATTTAATTCCTCTCCAATTATCTAAAATCGTATCGACTCGCAAAGAATTGGAAAATTCCAATTTTTAGAAGAAAATAACGATTTTTGCTAAAATACATCGCACATCACTATTTTGAGCTCAAGTAATTAATGGACACCAACAAAACAGCTGATAGTCACAAGAATATTCTCGAATTTGATAACATTACGAATGAGACTTGTGTTCAAACTTCTCACTTCTGCAATCTTAGATTTTATTTCCCGAGTAAAAATAAAACGCGCCCGCACCGAGTATGCAGCAGGCACGTATTAGACTGCACGGTGCCCGTAACTAGCATGCATAGCGTGTGACACATTTTTACTCGGGATATCGTATGAATCAACGCCATCGCCTGCGCGAAAGAAAAAGCAAAATCGGGGTTTTAAAAAATTGTATAGGGCGAAGAAAACGGGTGACCATAAAGGTAGAAACAGAATGGCACGGCGACCGTGGCGGAGTCCGCCGCTCAGAGAGTTTCACATACATTTAATTTCTCCCCAGGCGGCGCGGACAAATTAAATCTATGGGAAACTCTCTGAGCGGTGGACTCCGCCACGGTCGCCGTGCCATTCTGTTTCTACCTTTAAGGGTGCCAATAGCATAATCAGTAGACGGGCTCTCGTTCGATAGTGTTAAACGTGGTTAGTGCTTATACTTCCTGCATGGGACGTTGGCCTCACTTTTCTGAAAGCGTACTATATATCCGACAGACCTTCCACTATATCATTTGTATATTGCTAGCTGTAGGCTATTGACTATGTCGAAAAAAACAGGGGTAAAAGGAACTAATTCGTTAAAGGTATTTTATTGTTTTTTATGTTCGATTGTAGGTACATTAAAAAAGATAAATCCAAAAGTGCTATTAAATTTAGGCTTGGACTTTTGAGAAAGGAGAAGATTGGTCCATTGTTTAGTTTTTAAACAATAACTCAAAAACTATGCATTTTTATAAAAAAATATAATAAGATTTTTTGTAGAGAATCGAATTTCCTATCGAATAAGCCCATCTTGAAGTAAACAACAATTTTTTTTCACCAAAATAAGTCAAAAAAACTCTTTTTAAAAAAACCGAAAAATTTCAATTTTTTGTTTTTCTGACATTTTTGTGTATAACTTTTTTTTGTGTGGATTTAGGTATAGAAAGTACTCAACAAAAAAGAAAGCTGACGTAATTTCCGTTAAAATGATGTCCAATTGAAGAATTTTCGATAAAAATTGAACGAGACACAGTCGTTTAAAGTCACAAAAACTGCAGAAAGATTTCGAAGAACCAAGCAAGTTGGCCCTGGCATACAGATTAAAGATTACTCAAAGCCACTATCGAAGCCTGATAACTTTTTAACAAATGAAAATAATAAAACAAATCTGATTACATATTTGATTGATAAATTTTTCTCTTCGAATGGTGACGCTATACAAGCCGAGGAAGATGCAGATGTTCTTATAGTGAACACTGCTACACTGTAAAAAAAATATGTAAATTCACAGTGCAAATTTACAGTAAATTACAAATCGCTATATGAAATACTAATTTACTACACAAGTATTGTAATTTTATTATAAATTTTGTAATTTTACATAAAGAAATTGAGAATCTCCAATACTGCATGACATAAATGTTGATTACATGAATGTGACGTATATTTTACCCAATGTTGTGTATTTTTCTAAATCGTTTATGTATTAAAATTACAATATTTCTTAGTATTATTTATCAATGTTACGTACTGAACTTTGTACTGTAATTTTACAGCAAGAGGCGTAATTTTAGAACTTATATTTTCAGTAAAATTACATATTGCTCATTGGAATGTAAGGTTTAAATTTTCCCTCTCATAGATATAATTCACAGGTAACAATGGAATACTAAGCATATAATACCCGATTGTTCTTTAGTTAAGGTCAGACCTTTGACTTTGACTCAGGGTCTGGGCAGTTCTTGTAACAACCAAGAAATTTTTGATAAGTTTTGATGCTTAGGGCCCATGAAAAATTAAAGCTTCAAGCTGCAAGCTTCAAGCTCCAGAAATTAGGGTAAATGGGTTTGTACAATGATTCACATTCACAGCTTCAAGCTACAGGGCTCAAATAAAGCAAAAGTCAGATGAAGCTTGTAGTTTGAAGCTTGACGCTTGCAGCTTGAAGCTTGAAGCCTTCATTGCGAATCGGTCCCTGCATGGTGAACAAAATGCTATTTTTATGTATAGGGAGAGGGCATACACAAAAGTTTTGGAAATTTACAAAACTATGAAGTGAAAGCTCCAATACTGATTGTATTTTTACATCCCACAAATAATGTATATTTACTACACAGTTGGTAAAAATACGTAAAGTAGAACTGGAACATTCCTAATAATATATATTGCAAATTTACAAAACTGCTTGTGAATAAAACTTCCAGTATTTTTTTGTAAAATTACCACAGAAATTTTTTACAGTGTAGAGATAAGGCTCATCATACGAAAAATGTAGTTATCGTTGGCCAAGATGTCGATCTTCTCGTCATATTATCAATGTTAACGGAGGAGTATACAAATTTATATTTTTTAAAGCCTAGTATAGGAAACGTTTCAGCTAAATTACTTATACAGTCGCAGTAGTTTCAATTTTCCACAACATCAAAAATTTCTTAGCCTCATTCATGCATTTAGTGGGTGCGACACTTACTTCAGCTTTTTTCAATATTGACAAAAAAAAGCTCATGAAATTTGTCAATATTAAAATTTTATCTTTGGTGAAATATTTGGAAGTAGTTTTAAATGATAAATGCAAGTCCTGATGATATCAGTTTTGCATCTGAAAATATAGTGATTTCTCTCTATGGCGTTAAAAGTAATAGTTTAAGTAACTGTCGCTTAAAACTTTTTCAAAGATTATCGAAGAGCACAAAATTTACGCTAGCTCTCACCAACTTCTGATGCCACTAAACAGCACGGCTTAAGAACGTACCACCAGATTAAACAATGGAAAGGAAATATTTTAAATCCGTTAGAGTGGGGTTGGAAAAAATTTAAGAATATATTAATGCCAGTCATCATAATCAACTCTTCTGCACCGCAAACTTTATTGCAGCAAATAGCTTGCGGTTGCTTAAAATATTGTCACGGAAATTGCGGCTGCAGAAAATTAGGAATTAGCTGCTCTATGTTCTGTAAAGAATGTATAGGCATAAATTGTGATAATGCCGATGCTCCAGAAGTTACGGAAGAAGATGTCCAAAATGATGTTGATGAAGATATTGATACAATTTGAAAATATAATTGAAGATATGTATTAGAAATGTATCATTCAAAAAAACAATCTTCAAACATCAAGAAATTTCTAATTCATTAAACTTTTTGTATATCTAAGACCATTAGACCAGTGCAAATAATTTTTGGAAACAAAAAAATTATTAACAGCATGACAAATGTTGGAAAATGAAGGAAATGCGAGCCAACCAGAAAAATAAATTCAAGTCGATCTGAGTTACGTGGGTGAAATAGGGGTAACTTTAAGGGGTGAAAAAGGTTTTTCACGATTTCCAGCGAAACTAGACCTCCTATCAAAAAAGTTAAATATAGGAGTTGTAGGTAACAAAAAGAACTACAACTTTTGTACAAACCATTCAGAAAATTCGATAAAACTAGTGTTTTTGTTTTTAATTTTTATCTCCATTAAAAAAAAAAATTTTTCACGAAATTTTATGGAAACTTACCTTTTTATGTCCCAAACACGCTGTAATTTTTTTGAATTAAAATATTTATTTTTACGTTTTATTTTGAATTTAAACCTAAAAAGAGACCTCATTTTCAGCCGAAAATGCCCAGGTTCTAAAATCATTTTTTTAAAAAAATCTAAGGGTTCTTTCTTTTGTTGAAAAGGTCTAGTTTCAGAAGGTGTAGAAAAAATTAACATGACTGTGGATAAATTTGCCAGGAAACGCGAAAAACTTAAAAAACTGGATTTCAAAAAGTTATTTTATTAGTTAGTTATTAGTTATCATTAATGAACCGAAAAGAATTTTGTAATTGAGTAAAAATAATTTTTGCGTTAAGAAATTAAAAATAACATGGTATAAAAGTGCAAAGTAGTACAATCGTTAAAAAGAAGGTAACTTTGATCGACTGTATCCAAGTCAATTTTTAACGAAAATTCTTCAATTGGACACCATTTTAACGGAAATTACATCACATTTCTTTTTTGTTGAGTACTTCTTTACCTAAATCCACCCAAAAAAAGTTATACCCAAAAATGTCAAAAACACAAAAAATTGAAATTTTTCGGTTTTTTTTAAAAGAGTTTTTTTGACTTATTTCGGTGAAAAAAAATTGTTGTTTACTTCAAAATGGGCTTATTCGATAGGAAATTCGATTCTCTACAAAAAATCTTATTATGTTTTTTTTTTGTAAAAATGCATAGTTTTTGAGTTATTGTTGAAAAACTAAACAATGGACCAATCTTCTCCGTTCTCAAAAGTATAAGCCTAGATTTAATAGCACTTTTGGATTTATCTTTTTTAATGTACAATCGAACATATAAAACAATAAAATACCTTTAACGAATTAGTTCCTTATTAAAATACATAGTCAATAGACTACTGGTTAATATTTTAATAATTGCGGCAGTTGGCAAAAAAGTTTCACTTCTAAAGTATGGTCTTAAGGCCCCAATACACGAGCGTTCCGTCCAACCACGCCACGCCAAATTTTTAGTCAAAAATTGCTGCTTTCTGAGCAAAGCAGGAAATTAGGAATAGAGATGGAAAGTTCCTTCCTTCACTTATTTTCCGACTAGAGCTTGCTGTCCGACATTGCACTCTATACGAAAAAGAGATTGTCGACAGGACAAAGGGTTTTCCCTGAGCTCTCAGTCTTTCACATAAAAAAAAAGCAGCAGCAGCGAGGACCGTAGCGTTATATAATAAGATTATGTTTGTGTTAAACACCTTAGACTAAGAAAATTACTTCTTACTAAAGAATCACTTCCGCACTACAAAATTTGATTTGGTTAAAGTTCTCAACATTAAATACAATTTTAGTCTTAATAAATATTGAAATATTTATTCAAAATTTCTTGTGTTACATTTTATTAAAAACTAAAAATTTTTTTTTAATTATTTAAAACGCTTTAAGTACTGTGAATAAAGTAATTGCTAAAACGCTTACAACTGGAACAACTGACCCAGCACCATTGCATCTGAAAATATTATTTTTTAGATTAATTACAGATAAAATAATCGATTTGAATTAACATTTACTTCTTCTCATTTTGCTCAACATCGTCCAATGACACGAAATCTGCGAAAGTTTGAACAAATCCACTGACAGCCTTTTTATCAGCATCCTTTAGTTGTCTATCTTTTGACAAAATCCAAGCTTGAGCATTTGCAGTATCTTGGTTAACAAATCCACAACTAACGACATATGATGAAGGCTTCGCTAAGATTTTTATGCTAAGGCTTACTGTAATTAAAAAATGCATATGTGTTACATTTCGAAAAGGTTAAAAGTAAATGATTGAACAAAACTAGATGGGTTGTGGGTTTGGCCCTTTCGGCCACACGACCAACTTCCTCGTATGAATGTGGAATATTATGAATGAATATTTTAATAATAATAACAAAGAAAAGGAAGCTTTTAAATGATTAAAATATAAGAATTTATTTTTATTAATATATAATATATAATACCTCAAACTTGTCATACTTGGCCTAAATCTTTTCATTTAATCAAAAAGAAAAACGTCTTTACCGAATGTTATGAAAATTTTTACAGATGTTATTTTCGTTTACGCTTCTATCGGTAGCGGTACCTCAACGAAGTCTATATCTCTTTGGTTCACATCATATCGTGCTCAATCAAAATTTCACAAAATTATTTGGCCAATGTATGCGATATAATTTATCTTATTTAGCTGTACGAGTTTTTATTTACGAAATATGAAACATAAAACATGATTAGCAGCAAATGTTTGAAAACAGAAAAGACCACCAAGCCAAAAGATATCCAAAAAACATTACGTTTACTTGGTGTCTTGATATAACGCAAACTACGTCCATATTATTATATAAATTAATTTATAAATATTGTACCGAAAGTATACACTTACTGTATCAATTCTTATATTTATTTTATTCTTGGACCAAGTACAGTAAAGTGTGTCGTTCAATATATTATTTTTTTTAGCTTTTTAATATACCTACAAAAGCTGTGTCTGTGCGTCCGTGCGCGATCCACTTTTATCTCTGATATTACTATCACTAAGGACACGAGCTCCTATATCTCTAATTGAAGGTGTCGGTAAAGTTACCTTTACATTATATGATTTGTCATATGACTTTACTGTCAACGAAGTTTTTGTTTTTGACATGTCATACGACTATCTGTCAAAATTTGCACTGAAAATTTCTGTTTTGACTTGTCAAAATTAAGTGTGAACACGATACAAAGTCATATGGAATATCAAATCGTAATTTTAACAGTAAAGTCATATGACAAATCACATAATGTAAAGGTACCTTAAGCTCTGAAAATGAGCCGGAAGTTCCAACCGAATGTAGAATGAGTAGAAAGATAAGATGTAGACTTGCGCGCATACGTACAGGGTGTATACATTAAGTTTACAAAGCTCGCTTTGTAAACTTAGTGTATACTCATACAATTTTTTGTTTGGCTGACCAAAACCTATCAACAGTTTATAAACTTAGTGTATACAAGCTGTATATAACATCTCCTTAGAATGATTTTGTGGCTCAACAACACAAAAAAACACATGTGCTTAGTAAATGGCTATTTATGATTCCTGCTTTTTATAACCTTTTTATTAACTTGCAATGTTTGTTAGTTTGTTTATAGTCCAGTTATTTTAGATTTAAAAATGGGTTCTGATCTAAGAAAATATATCCTTCATTTTTTTTCTTGGAATCGGTTTATTTTGGTGTTTTAAAAGAAATGTAAAAAATCGAGAACAATATCACCAAGGTATAAAAAATTCTTCAAGGTCAAAGGTCACGAAAATGAGTTTTTCTCCAATAGCTCGTAAATTATCGGTTTTAGGAAAATTTTGGCTAGGTAAACTTTATTCGTGAGATAAATCTGCATAAAAATGTTCTATACAAAATTTATGTAGAACCAATGGTGTTCGAGAAATTGGGGTGACAAGCTGCGGAGCAACGCATACGCCACTAGTCTATACGAATGCATCTATTTGTTGTGTATGCTTGTGTCAGCTTTATGAATGAGACCACGGACGCGGGAATTCTATCTTATTACAAGCCCGTGAAGATTAAAGGCACAAACAGATTGGTGCGGCGGCGGTGGCGAAATCCTCTCGCCAGAGAGTTTCCCATACATGTATGGGAAACTCTCTGGCGAGAGGATTTCGCCACCGCCGCCGCGCCAATCTGTTTGTGCCTTAAGCCTTGTGCCTCATATAAAAGGTGGGCCATCTGCTGGTTTCTTTTGGAAATTGCTATTGAAACTACACCGTTCAATATTTTCCAATGAATGTTGTTTTATTGAAGAGAGTACATCGATTATTTATATAAAAAATGTTCACTCAAATGGCCGCCGCGGCTGGCTAGCCAGTGCCCCATTTTGTTAACCAAATTTTGTTTGTGGCCTTATTTTAAGAGTAGCTCGACAGGACATTTTTATGCAAGTTTATCTCACGAACAAATTTTTTCTTAGCCATTTACGTAAAACCGATAATTTAAGATATATTTAAGAAAAACTCATTTTCGTGACCTTTGACCTTCCGTAGCTTGAGTATCCGGTCAGTTGGCTTTATGGACTTTTGGGAAATTATTTGTAACCCCAAAATAAAGAGTATCCCGCTGTAAAATCTCCAGTTAGATTTTTTTAGAGGTTTATGTATAAAGTGACTGGGCTAATATGTTTATGCCTTGTGCGGAAACTTTGAAGCACATTTTTGCCTAAACTGTTCGTTTAATGTAAGAAATGAAAGATATCTTTTTTTTGGGAATTTAATTGTCTTTCATTTTCATAATAACTTTAATTGGTCTCCGAGCTATAGAAAGCGCGATATTCGCAAAAAACTCTATTTTATGAACTTTGACCTTGAATAATTGTTTACGCCTTGGTGATAACGTAAGGTTATAATTGCCACCAACAGGGGCACGTATCAAAAGATTGTCCGATACCTTCTAGACGAGATAGGTGTATGATATGTAATAAGGTTCATCGTAAGGGTTCCCCAGAAAACTGTAGTCAGAACAGGAATGTAGTTGGGTACCTGCAGTCCGAAGTTAAGAACGAGTATCATAAGGTTATTAAAATAGGCGATACCGATTATGTAGCATTCATCGATAGCAGTTCAGATTGCTCGATGGTAAGAAAATTCATAGCCAGTAATCTCAATGAGTTTAAACAGCGGTGGCATAATCAAATAAGAGGATTCCTTGGAGGAAGCTATCTGTCAACAGAACGAGTTGACATAAATTTTCTAGTGGGTGATATTCGTTACGAAGGAACATTCTACGTTGTGGATGATGACTTGTTACCGGCTAGCCTATTAATAGGACGAGATGTATTGAACCGAGAAGGACTTCGCGTGGTTAAGGAATACAATTATTTGAGGTTTGAGTTTGGGGAACCGAAAGGTAGCACTAGTGCTAGAAGATGCGACGATATAAGGCCTACCCTAAATGGGAAATGAAGTGAAGTGAAGTTAGGTACCATTGCATATGAATGTATGAGAGTGACCAAAATGGAAGTGAAGTGGAAGTTTAATTTCGAAAAATTTCGAAAAGTCATTTACAGAAGAAACCGTGCGGTAAGAACCGCACAAGAAGTAAACAAAAGTTAAGAAAGTAAGGTTGTTCACTTGCTACACTTCTTATGATTTTTTATTTCGGTTTATATATCAATTTTGAAGGAAATTACGATTACTTCACGTCTACTTCACTTCTGCGTTACTTTTCATTTAGGGTAGGCCTATAAGTCGAGAAGAAGTGTAGATTGGAGTAACGACAATTGACGAGGAAAAAAAATGTTAGCGTTGCTGAACACGTATAGACAATTTTTTGCTAGGAAATTAAGTGAAATAGGTTGCACTAACCTGACAGAGATGAAGATTCAGCTCACTGATAACAAGCCATTTCAGTTACGACCGTACAGAGTACCGTATCCGAAGAAAGACAAGGTCACGGAGATGTTGGATGAAATGATCTAAAATGATATCATATGCGAGCTGACGTCAGCATATGCGAGTCCAGCGATACTAGTGGCTGAAAAGGATGGTGGCGATCGACTTTGCGTCGATTTTAGAATGTTGAATAAGCGAACAAGAAAAGAAGTATTTCCAAACCCTAACTTCGAGGAACAAATTCAAGAAGCTGCAAGGTATGAGTACGTTACGGTAATAGATCTTAATAGCGGGTTTTATCAGGTACCTATCGAAGAAGCGAGCCGACAATACACAGCATTCGTGACGAGTAAGGGGCTGTTATAATAATGATTTATTTTTCAACTCGATCTAATTAATTCAAGAAATAAACTAACCTTAAACGAATTACTGAAACAACAGAAAGGTGGCAGAAGATGCTAATATAAAATACATATACGATTTACTGTTTTCTTAGAAAATAAATCTATAGTTATTACCAATAAACTATACATACCATTGTAGAACATGAAATTGATGGTATTGTTCTGTTGTAAAGTGAATGGCACAGTAGTACTGTCCTCCTTTTCTAATTTCTTGTCCTTTTCTTGGCGCTTTGATATGACGACAGTTCCTGATGTACTATTTGTTGCAGTAAATTTTAGTTTATTACATTTGGCGCCGCTATCAAAGGCTCCATTGCCTTTTTTGCGCTGAATTTCATACCACTCTCCTTCAAGCTGAAATTAAGAAAATGAAAATATAATAGAAAATATTAGTTCTAAAAAGCTGTTTTGACTATTATTATCAAAGATGGTATCATTAGCCGTTAAGATTTTGGCATACGCTAAAGTCAAGAGTTTTTATGATAGTTTGAAGTCGTGTGAGTTCGGAAACGTCAAAAACTGCAGCAGCTATGCGGTCATACTGTAAATCAACTTGCAGTGAATTCGGAAACTCAATCCGAGTCGTGTAAATGCAGCGTCAAAGCATCTTCAAGTTTTATGTGACGTTTCTGGACTCGTGATTGTATACGGAAAGCAGCGGTCAATATTTTAAAAGAAATAATGGAGAGCGGTTTTCAGTCTTAATTATAAATATACAAGTGAAATGAGTAACTCTAATAATTCTAATTTAAAAGAATACGTTAAATCTTAAATAAATTAAACGAAGTTAGAAGAACATTATTATATCCCTTAAAGCAACTTCCAATAACGCGGGTTTTTCCTCTTTCGGCTATTAAAATCGACTTTGTTATAATCGAGTATTAATTAATAATTTTATTTCTAAATCCGACCAGTCCTTCTTTAGGTTTTTACAACGAAAAAAATTTAAATTATAATAAAACTTCAGAATATAACAAAATAAAACCTACTCTGAAAAGTCCACCTGAGAATCCATTTTTACAATCAGCAAAAGCAGCGCCACTTTGTGAACTGCACTACCTGCACAACTTTGCTGCAGGGTTACGTTTATACTGCGTTTCCGAACTCTCAACTTGCTGAGCTGCAGAGCTTTCTGCAACCCGTTGACGTTTCCGGACATCTGATATGCAGTATTACCGCAGTTTGACGTTTTCGAACTCACCCGTCCACTCAAAGTTGAAATTATTTTCAGAAAACTTTGTGCACTTTTTAACCATCAAATATCCAAATCAATACAATGCTCATCATTGAGTCGTTGTCTCTGTCAGACAAGTTATTATCACTAGCCCACGAAAGTCGAAGAAAATTGCCACAATAATTGTCCAAAAACAGTATTTAAAGCGAAGGCCCCAAACCGAATAAAAGCAGTGAAAGCCAGTGCTACCGCAGGCAGATTTTGTAAAACGGATCAGGTTCGTAGAACATTTTTACCGGGTGGTGACTTTAATTGAGGGCCGTTTACATCAACAAAGTTTATACTTAAACGTAATTTCATTATGAACGCCAACTTAGTTAATTCCAATCAAAACCCAACATGGCGAGTTTTCATTGCATTCGCTATGTGTAAAATCTCGAAATCCGAAATATATTTGGTAGAAGCGAGATATACGTACATTTTGCGAAAAACATAGCAAAATTCAGGATAAAAAAAATACTAGTAATTTTTGAAAATTTAGGTAGTAAAAAATTGCAAAACCTGAAAATTCTCTCAGTAGGTATGCACTGGTTGTTGTATATTTAAGCATATATAAAATGTTAAGGATCTCGGCCAAAGGAAATCCTTTATTCGGAATATTGGAAATACCGATAATCTTTACGGGCTTGAACGTTTAGAGGGTTTCTTTAAAATATATTGATACTACCGATGCGAACAAAATCACTTTGAATTCGACTAATGATGGGACCACACTACGCGGACTTGGGTCGTACGCGCTTTTGCCTTTTTTTCATAATAGAGTTTTATGACTTTTTTACGACTTTTTCCATGGTAAAGGCCGTGCGGCAAAACTACGCGGACAAAAGGCTGTGCTTAAAAAGGTACATTGTACGTCCACACAATATGAGCTTTTCAAAAGCGCGTACGGCGTTTCAAATGAGAATTGATTGTTTTCTCACTCATGATTCAGAAAATTAAAACATCACCCGCGCTTTTGGCTGGCCGTACGGCCAAAAGCCCGTGGGATCTAAGTCCGCGTAGTGAGGACGGGTCTTTAGCGGTCCCGAAGCTTAGAAAACATTTAAAACGGCCTTCGCGCAAATATCGCAAACATTATATTATTCTAGGCTTGCTCGTTGGAACAAAAAACTAATAATATTCGAACAGCTCCGGTGGGCATGCCTCACGCAGCATGTGAGCCCCATGTGTCAGGGCAGGGCATGCCGAAAGAGGGATTCCCCGGTAGGTTCCCTATGAGGACCCCATGTGGCAAATAAGGGGCTTGCTAAAAGAGCATTTTCCCCTTATTTTTTTCATGAGTACCACACAAAGAAAAATTAGCGGACACTGAAATGAGGTATGCCCTTTCAGTTTCTAATAAGGGCCCTATGAGACAACCCTCCTTCGAGGAAAACCCATAAAAGAAGACAACGAGCTTTCCATTACCTCTGGGTGTTTGAGTGAAAAAGCTGCGCTTTCAAACAACCAGAGCGAATGGGACACTCATTGTCTTCTTTTATGGTTTTTACTCTACAATTGAAATAGGCCAATCCCCATAGAACAAATGCTACCATAGTAGTACTTATTTGTACCACGGGCAATTCCAACATCTGCCTTAAAAAAGCTTTAAAGTAATAAGTACCCTTAAGTTTTAGTTTTACTCATACAAGGTGGGGCAAAAGTAATGCCACAATGTGAATTCGCTGCCATTTTGTTAGAATCGAAAAAAATTGGGCTCTGCTTTAACACAAGTTTATTTGAAGGTGTAAAATTGACGAAATTAAGTAGAATAATACCTGTGACACATACATATACCATCATAATGAAAGTAACCTTCATTATCGTGGCAAAAACCCATGATAATGAAAGTCCAAAATGAAAGTATTTTACTTTCATTTGGACTGTAATTTCGCTTAAGTGACATCTGTTGTAAAATTGGAAACTACATTTTAAAATAAAATAATTTGATTTGACGTTAGTTAAGCAACAATTTGCAAACATGTTTTCTTTAATACTTTAAAAAATATTTTTTTAAATATTCCAAATTAAAACAACTTAAAATTAAAGCAAAAAACACGCAGGTTTATATCCTCACTTGATATGCCAGATGCAAATGCAAGTAAAGTGTAATGTGTCACCCCATCATTTCCTTGACCATCATAATGAAAGTTACCATCATAATGAAAGTATAGTGTGTCACAGGTATAAATGCTCGATTGTGAAGGTCAAGCACAATTGGACGAGATTAATATCTTGGTGGGAACCGCTTGGTAAAACACATCCGCATTTAAAAATTTTAAGCTTTCGTCGCCACCGCAGAAACCACGGGAGTTTTTGAATGCCAAAAAGTTATGCTCGTGGTTATGTTGTAGTTAACCACTGAGTTTTTCAACGACAAAAGTTTACCATAGCTAATCATGGTTAACGATAGTTAGGTTTTTCGCAGTTATTACTCACATATCTCAAATTTTTCAACCGTTTTTTTCAACTCGGGATCAGGTGGCAATCATTTTTCTTCACCGAGGCCACATTAAGCATTCCTTATGGGGAAGGTTAGATACCCCTTGCGGGCCCTATAGGGAAATCCACATGGAGCCCACATGAAGCAGTGGGGCTAGCCTAATAGGGCCAAATCTGCACTCCCTCAAAATGTTAGTCAGGTTCAAAGTGACACATCAAAACATTAAAGTATCGGGTGATTTATTTAGAGGTACTTTTTTCAGCAGTTATTTTATGACAGATCACACGTGAGTAGTGTCTCACTGACATGGTTTTTTTGCTCAGTATTATTTGACATTTCTTCATGGAAAGACTTAGCCCGGCAGAGCTTCTACAAATTATTCAGCTATATTACGAAAATCAGCGTTCCACGAAGAATGTGTTTCGTCCGTTTAGAGAGCGACTTATGGTCCATATAAAACTTTAAAGCCCAATTTTCATTATTGGATAATAAGCAACCAAATAGATCACATCCAGCACGTAGTGAAGAAAATATAGCGGCTGACTCCCTATTCTGATTGCATAGATAGTCGTACCACCGCACGGCACTGGCAACACTGGTTTTTGAGTGACCGGGAATCTTTTCTAACTTATGACCATTCTTCGTGCAACCATGAATCTTTTGTTAAGTTGATATTCTGTATATATTCCGTGATAAATGTTGCTTATCAAAGTTTCCGTGTCTGTTACGACCTTACAAGGAGAAGGTCACTGCATCATTAATCTGAGAACATTTTCCATATCCTATATTGAGTTTTCTGATTGCGCTCTCATATTTTGGTGTAAATGAAGTTTTTCAATCTGTCGCTAAATGACTGATCATTTTAGACACGCATTAACTTCATCCGGCGCGTACCTCTCGTGACAACTGGCAACATTTGCCTGAAATATCCTTTTTTTATGTGGTACTGTCAAGCTTTAGAATCACCCTTTGTTCTACTAGTCTCTTATGTCGTTCAAGTCATGGTGCAATGTCTAGAGCTTGATTTGGAGAATAGCAGAGAAATGATAGGGTTCTGGAGGCTGCTTGAGATGTGGATGAACCTTGTATTTGAACTCTGAGATGCTACAGTTCGGAAACACTGACGAAGAAAGTTCCACAATCGAGTTGTTCTATTTAAAAGCAAACCTAAACCGTAATGTACGCGAAAAGGAGGCATGCAGTGTTGTGTAGTGAGCCGAATTGGCTAGCCTTGAGATGCGGGAAAGAGTTGCCGTCTAGACACTAGGATATCAGTGGAACAGTCGCTTTTAAAGAGTCTATGGCGGAGCAAAGGATGCTTTCGCCAACGAGTTTGACGGCGCCATTTCGGTATCTTAAACTTAGAATGGGTTGTTTTTCTTTCCTCTAGGGAATAATGCTACAGCAATCCCTGATGATGTCACTGCTATGGCAATCCTGTTATCTGCACGTATTTTGGTTAATGCGGGATTAATTAAGAAAGTCTTTCCGGTCTTACCGGCGTCAAAAATTATACTGTTGATGATGCCTTTGGTAGACTTATCTTTGGTTATTGTTTAACTGTGGTTCATTTTGTTCATCGATATCTTCCCTGCTTAAATTTATCATTAGACCCATCGATTATTTGAGGAGTTGGCAAAACAAAACGATTAGTAGTATTTTCGCATATTAAAAGAGTAATATCTTGCAGCAAGACCAAAGCAAACCAAGAAAAGACAGGACAAGACAAGACTGCAAGATAACAAGACTTTTTGTTCATCACTAAGTGGCAAAAGTCTTGCAGTGATGAGCAAAAAGTCTTGTCTTGTCTTGGTCTTGCTAAATGTGCCAAGCCTGCAAGACTTTTTGCTCATCACTGCAAGCGTTTTGGCACTTAGTGATAAGTAAAAAGTCTTGTTATTGTAGTATATTGTCTTGTCCTGTCTTGTCTTGGTCTGGCTTTGGTGTTGCTAAATGTGCAAAACCAGGCAAGACTGCAAGACCACTACAAGACCAGTCTTGCTCATCACTAGTGGTAGCAATGTGCCATTATTTCTATAAAGTTTGTCTACTACATATAATCAATAAAAATCCTTCAGTATTCCAAGTGACAAAGAACCCTATAATAGGCCCAAGAAAATACTGCCTGTGAAAGTCCCACCGAAATCTAGGCCTGCATTTCGAAAACCTCATCGGAAAAAGAATAAATCCCTGATATAGTGAAAGCTTTTTTATCATTCCAATTGAAGTCCTCAAAGAGCTCTATTTAAATATCCAGGGTTGCCTAAGTAAATATTGATTGCACTACACGCAACCCTATCCCCGAAAATTTGACCAAAAAAAGGGTTCCCTATAATACGATCAATATTTACTTAGGCAAACGTATATAGTTAGATAGAGATCTTTGAGGCAGTGGCGGATCAATCGAACGAGTGAGCACGCTTGACAAAAATTATATTGGAAGGGGAACTTCAGTCCTTTTTACAGTTAATAAAATTATTCGATTCAAAAAAAACCAAATGATGCAACGATCCCGCTTGAAGCAACGAATGTCAAAAGATGTCCGTGCTACAAGTTAGTTAGCTTTCTCTTGCAAAGACCAGGATACCACACTGTCCTGCAGAAATGCCACGGGGACTATGAAAAATGTAATTCAGTTCGCTAATGCTTCAACCAAGGAAGGAAAAAGGAACATAGTTACCTGGAACGGTTATTGAGACCTTCAGTTATTGCAACATGCATCAGTATCTTATTTTAAGCAAAATGATTCAGATATTGCTTACAATTCCGTCAAGTGTTGCGACAGGCGAGCGGTCCTTTTCAACACTACGTCGGGTTAAAACTTGGCTAAGGACCTGTATGGGTCTAGCCCTGTTATTCACCATGCATTAATGTAAATATTGACATATTTATCGAACGATTTGCTAAACAAAAAGAAACAAGGCTTAACTATATTATTTAAATAAATAAAAGTGCACTAAAAATAAAAGCTTTAAGTTTTTGGAACGAAGTTCCTTCAACGCGGCCTGCGGGTAGAGTGAATTCATAGAAAATCCCAGCGGGGAAGAAGAGCGCTTCCACACGGCAGTTAATGCGCTTCTTTGGAAGCACGGAGTGCTTGCTTGTTCCATTCCACTTCATTGCAATTTTACATGGGGATGTCATCAGAAAGATGCGCTTCCCCTTTCTTTCCTTAAACGCGCTTCTGAAGCTTGTGAAATGGATGTAGCGGGAAGCACTTGCGATTATGGTTCTGTTTGGATATGCGAAGCTTTTAAGCTTTTTTTTAATTAAAGAGGAAGGAAAAGAGCTGAAGAGAGAGTAAATATTTCATACTTAAAAACAGAGCATTTTTGAGCATTAGACATAAAGAACATTTTGATATTCACACAAAAATTTCCAGTTATGCTCCTTCACAAATCACTACTCATTAGTTGCTCAGACCTATGAAAACTGGAATCAAAGCAAATCCACAGGGAATTGTCATGTACCAAGAGAATTCGCAGCTTGCATCAAACCTACTTCCGATACGAAATACTCTAGAAGCGCATCACTAAAGCTTCCAGTGGAAGCACTTGCTTTATTTCCCGCTGGGATCGTCACGTGGTATGATTTGTGTGTATGCGTGCGAGAATAAATCCCAGTAGGCAATTTTCCAATAGGAAATTTATGAATTCTTGAAATCAGAATGCAGTGTTTCTTTGTAGAAATTGGATAGCTTTGGAAAGAAATGGTAATGCAAATTGTAATGCATAAGGGTAAAAACACAGTGGTAGCCGGTTTCTGCTTGCCGAAAACGCCTATAGGTCGTAAACAGTGGCGACCTAAAACATAACCGGTGCCAGCAGAAAATCACTCATCAGTTGTGCTCATAACGTTGGAGCTATTACATGATGTCGTCTTCATCTGATGACGATTTGATCGCGCTAGATTGTGTACTTGGTACAATAAAACCAAATAAAATGGGTATACATCCTCTGAATCGGGAGAGAAAAGTTCATGGGGAATATCATCATTAATTCCAAAAATTAAGACACCATAACGACAGATTCTTAAACTTTCAGTATCCATTTCCAGTCCGGCAAGAAAAAACTAAATTTTCACTCCAGTAAATTCATCAGCTCCGACAGCTGGCACCGACAAGTCTCAACCTGCCGCCACTGTGTTATGGCCAATTAAAAACATGCATTAATTCAAAAAGCTTATAAGCACGCATCGGGGGAAACCTGCTTCCACTGTGTTTTTGTTACACTAATAGGGCCCTTAGACTATCAATAATATTGTGCAATATTTCGATTTGCGCAATATTATTGACCGTCTGTGGGTGATATTGTCTGGGGCAAAGAAGCAAACCGTCAGTATTTTGCTCAATATTATTGCACAATATTATTGATAGTCTAGGGGCCACCCAGCGGGGAAGAAGAGTGCTTCCACACGGCAGTTATTGCGCTTCTTTGAAAGCATGGAGTGCTTGCCTGTTCCATTCCACTTCATTGCAATTTTACAAGCGGAAGTCATCAGAAAGATGCGATTCCCCTTTCTTTCCTTAAACGCGCTTCTGAAGCTTGTGAAATGGATGCAGCGGGAAGCACTTGCGATTGTTGTTCTCTCTGGATATGTGAAGTTTTTAACCTTTTTTTTTATTGAAGGGCAAAGGAAAAGAGCTAAAGGGAGAGTAAATATTTTATACATAAACAGAAAGTTGTCCTTCACTACGCAGCGGGAAATCGAAGCGCTTCTGAACAGATTTTGAAGCGCTGAAAAGGAATGCCAAAGCGCTTCTTATTCATATCCCAACTCCCTACCTTTTAACACAGGCATGTCATCAGAGCGAAGCGGTTATAATTTGTTGTTCAAGAAGTGCAATTGAAGCTCTTGGGAAATTCCTGAAGCTTTCGTGACCCATAGATATTATCGATATTTTGCTGAAATCTAACCCATAATAATTTTACAGATTAAGGGGATTAAGAGAAAATTTGAGAAAATATAGCAAAAAGTGGGAGGCTAGAGTGCGTGCTTCCAAAGAGCTTCCATAACATATGAATTGGAAGGGCTACATTCTTGCTAGAGGCCGATCCAAAAGAGATGAGGTTTCTCAAAAGTCGCATTTTCCATGCGCAGAGAGAATAACAACAGAAAAGTGAGAATACAAGAGATTTCGAAGGGGAAATGGGAAAATACATAAGCGCATGTCTTATCCCGACGTGCGCAATGTTTATTTGTGTGCAATTTTCATTTCCCCACATGCGCGAAGAAAACCTCAACTGATTTGGATCAGGCTGTACTTTTGGCAGCGCATGATAAATTTCCCGCTGGGTAATCACTTGCGCAGACCGACGAAATCATGTATACCTACAGAGAACAAAGATGAATTCGCAGCTTGCACCAAACCTACTTCTGATTCGTAATGCTCTGGAAGCGCATCACTAAAGCTTCCAGTGGAAGCACTTGCCTTATTTCCCGCTGGGCACTTAAGGAACATGCACACTTTTTCCTTTGTTCATTATCCAGAAAAGATGCTTATGCCTTCTTCATGAAATGAATGGTATTGAAAAAGGTAGCTCATATGCCTTCATATTGGAATTACATTCGCAGTTGAAGAAAAAGCGTAAGGAACTTCGTTCCTGACGGGGGTCCCCTAACCACACCTGTATTTTATTTATATTTTTCGAACCCCATCCCCTTCCCAACAGTTTTAAGATCCGTCAATGGATGAGGATGACCCCCTCCAAAATGAATTTCTAGATCGGCCACTGCTTTGAGGTCTACAATTAGAATGACAAAAAAATTTCACAAGTTTTTCTTCGGCTATATGTTCAAGTTTTCGATCTGATTCGATAGTCGGTTCCGATAGCCGGTTAAGAGTGAAAAAATAGCATAAAACATGCCTAAGAAAACACTAAATCTTCCTGTGAATTTTGCAATCGAATTAGCCCGGACAAACAGACATACCTACAGACAGACAAAAATTTTTAAAAGTACTTGAATTTGTTTTCATATGATGTAAATAACCATTAGTCCAGGGAAATTAGACAAAAAAAAAGGCCCAATTTCTTAAAAATTCCGGGGAAGCTGAATTTTTGGTATGGACATTGATATTATTGCTCTAAGGAAAATTTGAAGGATTTGACACTCCGACAGGATTTTACGCGGGGTCAAAGGTCACCAAAAGCGATTTTTCGGAAATATCTCAGTAATGCTCACTTTTACAGAAAAGTTATATTTCCGTAATTTTTCCGTAGTTGAGCTTTTTTTGTCTAATATCCGTGGACTAATATCTCAAAAACGGTTACTCTTACAAGAAAAGTTAAATATTTTTTGTAGGAAATTAGCTAAGCTACAAACTTTATTTACATAATTTTTCTATAAAAGTGAGCATTACTGAGATATTTTTGAAAAATCGCTTTTGGTGACCTTTGACCCCGCGTAAAATCCTGTCGGAGTGTCAAATCGATGGGAACTCGTGACATTTTCCTTAGAGCAATAATATCAATGTCCATACCAAAATTCAGCTTTCCCGGAATTTTTCCGAAGTAAAATGTCTAATTTCCCTGGACTACGTATTAGTGTTGGGTAGGACACGATTATAAAATGAGTTTGTAAGAGGTGCCTCTTTTTTCTTTTGAGCCAGTACAATGTCATACTTCAAATGAGGCGAGGTACTATTGTAATGCCAAAATGACAAAAACCAGCAGATTAAAAAAAAAGAAAATAAATACCAATGAAGTGCATTTTTACAAGTTTAATTCTAATATTCATTAAACTGCCTTAGAGTAAGTAAGAAATCTATGCCTCCACAATGTACAGCCACGGACAACTAATTAATTAGAAACAGTTTCATAAAAATTGCATTTATACATTTTTTATTTTTTATGTAGCAATCCTGTTAAGAAATTCATTATGATATTGTTATTGATTTCCTTCAATTATTATCTATTTAAAAAAAATTAAGAGAAGGTGGTGGGAATTATTTAATTTTATTCCTACATAAAAACTTTATAAATGCAATATTTATGAAACTGTTTCTAATTAGTTGTCCGTGGCCATATATTTATACTAGTGGGGACCCCTGTTTAAACACAAACCGTAAAATAGTAAAAAAATCAAACACAAAACGAAATTCTCTCCCGATCAAACAAAAAAACAGAAAATAAAAAAATTTTCTTCTGAAAAAAATACTCGTTCGATTTCTTGGAAAAATGTTGGAAGTGGCACAACTAGAATATTATTATAGATTTTGCAATCCCACCTCGCCTAATTTCAAGTTGCAAATTCTGCTACAGTAAAAGAAGTAAGAAATGTCTCTCCAGCACACAATTTCACGCCCTCAAAAAATGTAAGAAAATGTACAAAATTTCACTCCCTCGAAAAATGTAAGAATTGTCTCTTCAGGACAAAACCACACTCCCTCGAAAAATGTAAGAAATGTCTCTTCGGGACAAAACCTCACTCCCTCGAAAAATGTAAGAAATGTCTCTTCAGGACAAAACCTCACTCCCTCGAAAAATGTAAGAAATGTCTCTTCGGGACAAAACCTCACTCCCTCGAAAAATGTAACAAATGTCTCTTCAGGACAAAACCTCACTCCCTCGAAAAATGTAAGAAATGTCTCTCCATCCAGTTCGTATTTACAATCTCACCACGGATCAGTTTAATGTGGATATTTTTCTGCCGCAAAAGAAGTGAGAAATGTCTCTCCAGTTCGTGTTTACAATCTCACCTCGCCACAGTTCCAATTGGAAATTGTTCTGTCGCAAAAGAAGTAAGAAAATGTCTTTCCAGTTCGTGTTTACAATCCCACCTCGCTGCAGTTTAAATTGGATATTTTACTGCCGCAAAAGAAGGAAGAAATGTCTCTCCACTAAGTAATTTACAATTACACCTCGCTTTATTTATCTCGTTACACGCTCATATACCAGTAGGACATTATTTTTGAACCGGGACATTTAAAAAAACTGAGGCCTCAGTACAATTTACATCGTGTAAGGGACAAATGTACTGCCTCGTGTAAGTCCGGCTCAACACTACTACGTATGAACTTAGAAAAAGACAATTATTTTTAAATCACAGACTCTCCAATTATAATTATATACAATGTTATTCGGTAAATCCTTTTATTATTTCATTGAAACTGCGCCATTGACTATAAATCAGTGCCCATAATGATTGTACTAAGCCGTAGACTTATAAAATAATCAGCCATCATCACCTAGCACAGTTTTCGTCCATTATGGTAAGCCCGTGCAAGGCTACACTTAATCAAAATTTTTGCTAATTGAAGCTTAGGTGTGCAATAGCAAATTTTTTGGCGAATTCTAGCTAATGGACAAACTAAATGCAAAACTGAAGTACTCGACAAATTGTGGATTAATCAGTGACAATACTAATGGCATGTAACAAGTTTCTATGTAAAAATGCAAAATCGTTGGCAATATGTTGTTTGATAAAAAAACGTTATCTTGTCTAAAGAGCAAGTGCTCTCGATAAGTTCGACATAAATATCATGTCTGCTGTATAGTAACCGAAGTGGTGTCTTATTGACATTATCACATAATTTTTTATCTAGAGTTACAGCGTAGTCTAACAACTAAATTCATTGCGCCTCAAATCCAATAACAGATTCCAAAAACGTTCACTTATTTCACATTTAGATTTTATATGTCTATTTCGAACCCACGTTTTTCTCCTTAATATACTTAAATGTTAAAATCTTGCAATTACCTCTTTAATAGTCAAATCCGCTGGTGCTGGGATATTGATACAGGCTATTTTATTCGCTGGGGGGTCTGCGGCCAGACTAGCAGACACTACACTAGCTAAGATGAAAAATGCACAATATATTGCTTTACTAGACATTTTCACTATCTTTTATTAAATTGTTTAAGACAATAAATATTAAAAAGTATTCCAAGAGCCGCCTTAGTTATTCACAGTACTAACACGAGGCACCAAATACCTCCTAAAATGGACGATCTGTTCTTTTTTATACAAGGGGATTTTTTACTTTTGTTTTTTCATAATCTTATCAATTTTTACATTCGGATTCATTATTTTGTTCACCTGAAATCAGGGCGATGATTGTATCTGACGATTAGATTAGATAAATATTCGCCAGTTTTGTTGATCTCACATTGATTAATGATAGGAATATTTTCGATGAGTTTGACGGGTGAAATGGGATATCTTATCTCTCTTGCTTTTTCAACGTATGTTGGCTTAAAAAATCTCTTTATTTGAAAAACACAAGCAATACACAATATTGTTCTTTTTACACCTTTAATTGATACCACAATATAAATATAATCCTTCGATTTATGCACGGTTAGATTATACTGATTGTTCCTTTGTGTCGACATGTTATTGTAATGGAAATACTAGCTAAAAAAATTCGAACAGTTTCGAACTTAGGCCGCGTTCCCATGGGCTGCATGCCGCGCGGCAAAAGCTCTTACTGTTTTCTGATTGGCCAGGAAAAAATATCTGTCTCGGCACATGTTCTCTCTCTCTCTCTTGCACAGCATTGCTGCAAAAATCATGCAAAGAGGAAATCTCTCATCCATGGGGCAAAATCACGCAACTGTCAAGTTCGAGTAAAACATACCATAACAATAATAAAAAACCGCAATAAATTGCTAAACAATTTTATTACATTACTCAACAATCGGCATTTCTTAGAACGTAGTCATTCATTCATTATTATTACTTGCTAACTGTTATTGAGAATTTCTAGGGAGAGGAGGAGGTAAAATCGTAAAAAAATTATTCAGAAAATCTGTCACTTTGATACCTTCGGGGCTCTGTAAAACCCTTCGTAGGGAATGAAATTAAAAAAAGATGAACGAAAATTATTCGTTATGAAACTCTCTAAAAAAAACTTGCTATTTTCTTTTTTGTTAAAATTGAAGGAAAAAAGTTATAGCCCTTAAAAGAAAATATTGTGACTAATTTTTGGGTTCTAAGGCTTGTAACTTCTTAATTATTCAATTTACGACAAAAAAGCTTATATAATAAATTGTAGATAATTTAATTCTAAACAGAAAACCTTTTCACAAATTTTCAGTATGGTGTACTGTTATGGAGATATAGTGGAAAAACCATTTGCACACCTTTTCCAAGATGGCGGCCAAATGGGGGCCCCGAGCCCGAAAGATCAAATTTAAACTTACACCAACCCCCCCCCCCCCGCCCCCCTTCCTACAAAACCCCAAAAAAAACTTGTTCTGCATTTTTGCAATGTTAAAGTACCATTTCCATGGACTATATTCACTGCGCGACAATAGCATGGGTTCAGGTATAAATATGGCGTTTTGCGGTATTTTTTGACATAAACTGGTTAAGTTTATGACTCCCACGTACTCAGGCAAAATGAATATCTTTCAAGACTTTCCGACTTCCTGTGTCCTTTTTATGGGATTTCCAGGATCTTTTAAAAAAAATTTGCCTTCATGTAGAAAAGTAATGAAAATATACAAGGTGTTCCGCCACAAGTTGTACAACCGTTTATAGTATACTGTCTATTTTGACGAATGGGGTATCTTTGTTATCGTAAGGACTGCAGCTCTTATTTCATTAATAAAAGCGGTTAACTGTAAAAAAAAGTGGAAAAAATATTGTGCACATCATTAAAAAACCTAAGGTGCTTTTTTCTGACCTTTTTTACATTTTCAAAGGTTTCTACTACTTCATTAGAAATAGAATAAGTGCACTTAAACCAAGCTACAGTAATAAAGTTGCTAGTGGTTTGTACAAAGAAGGAAACGTGATAAAGAAAGAATACAAACCCACCCCCATTGGAGTGGTGAGAATCTTACGTCGGCCTAGCAGCAGGGAATGTATGCGACCGCCTGTCTAAGGTCCATACCTAAAAGAGGAGACACCGGTAGGGGTCCGCACCCAAACGGTACACCGATTACAAAAATTCTTGGCCTAACGCACTTTTTCTTGAACCAAGCAACTCATGTTTTGGATATAACGAAAACAAAAGTGTCTCGGGATAAGCAATACTCATAGTCTTGGTTTAATTGTCTTGGATGAAGACAAAAGTTGACTTGAAGTAAAAAAAATACGAAACCGATGATATTATAATTGAATCGCTAATTGCATAAACCACATGAGTCAATATTTTTTCAAATTGACCCCGGTTTTCACGTTGTAAAGGGGTGTTTACACCAGGAGCGAAGAAATGGCATGAGTCTAGTTGTTAGTAACATTCAAGCGCAACTTGCTAGAACTCAAATTAGTGTAGAAACCTCACAAGTCAATGCCTAATGGTGTTTCTACACCTATAGCTGGTGGCAGCACTGGCTGTTTACAACCTGATAACCAGAAAAAAACCTTTCCAATTGTTACCTTTTTTTGTTGCCAGCTTATACAAGATTAAAAAAATTAATCGTTTTTTTTATTTCCCCTAAAATCTGATATTATCGACTCATGTGGTTTCTACAATCAGCGATGCATTTATATTGGAAACAATTTTTTTTCTGCGTTCTTGCCTTATGTTCAACATACAGTGAGCGAAATTCGTTTGTACGCACTGCCCATCATTTTTCTCCAATGCGCCCCACTCCCACCGTTCAATATTTTATATTTTAAAAAGTTCATCAGATTTATCGTTGTAGAGTTCTGAATCTATGAGCCGGTTTAGACAGTGCGCTCCAGCGCATGTGCCTCACGAACTTTGTTGATAAAGGGAGAAGTAGGGTGGTACCTCTCTTCATTCCCACTCCTCCCTTCATCACTAAACGTTCGTGAGGCACATGCGCTGAAGCGCACCGTCTAAAACAGCTCTAGGGTACAGTTTTGTCTGGGTTGAAATCATTACGTTTGTGTTCATAGTGATTTTTGGTTGTGCTTGAAGGTAAAATCTATATCATAAGTGCGGAATACGTTTGTGCGCAACAAGTGATTTCGAAATTTTTCCTTGCATTGTCACAAATTTAACTGTAAAAAGGTAAAAGAGTTGCCAACAACAGTAATTTGAAATACAAAAAAGTGGACGTAAGTAGAAATTTAGGTGGTTAAACTTAAATAATTTGCATCAGTTTCAGAATGGGCAGCGCTAAAATTTTAACAGTCGTTGAGAGGGGCAAGATAACTGTTCTTAAGGAGCAGGGCTTGTCGAACAGAGCCATCGCACGGAAACTCCAACGTTCCGAAGGAGTCCTTCGTAATTTTATCAGATTGGGTGAGAATTGTGGCCGTAAACCACCGACTAGGGGTCATACTAAACTGACGTTACGGCAAAAAGAACAGATTCGGGCAAAGGCCACGGAGGAAAAAAAGAGCGCTGCCAAAATTGTTGATGCTCTGCTCTTGCCAGTCACAAAACGCAGAGTTCAACAGATTTTGAGATCCACTCCCAATATACACGAAGCCGAAAAAAACCATCATTAAAGCAACATCATAAGGATGCACGGCTTTCATTTGCGAGGGAGCACATGGACTGGACGCGGGAATGGGAGACCGTTATCTTTTCTGATGAAAAGAAATTTAATTTAGATGGACCAGATGGTCTCACTCATTACTGGCACGACCTTAGAAAAGAGAACCCACCTAGAAGAAGCCGACATTCGGAAGTGGAAACGTGATGATATGGGGAGCTTTCTCATCATACGGGAAGCTCCGTTTATGCATCATCCGTTCCAGGATAAATTCTGAAATGTACACTGATATGCTCGAGTCTGTCCTTATTCCGTATTTGGAAGATGAAATTGGTGACCAAGCATTCGTCTTTCAACAAGATAATGCGCCAATCCATGTCTCTCTTCATTCGCGGCATTGGTTTAGTGATCAGGAAGTGCCTTTGATGCGGTTGCCAGCATTAAGTCCCGATCTAAACCCTATCGAGAACCTCTGGGGGATCATGGCGGGGCGTGTTTATGCTAACGGACGTCAGTTCAATGACGTCACCACATTAAAAGAAGCTATTTTGGACACGTGGGCGAACATTGACCAGGAACTTATCGGTAGCCTGATAAGATCAATGCCCAACCGCATTTTTGCAACAATCCAAAGCAACGAAGGATCTACAAAATATTCGAGTTACTGGAAAAGTTTTTTTTGCTATTAGTTATTGTTTTTTACTTAACTTTCTAAAGGGCGTACAAACGAATTTCGCTGTAGTTTTTCTATTTTTTGTTGTTTAATAAAAGAAAAATTAATTTTGTATTGAAATAAATAAAATATTATATTGGTTTTTTAAAATAAAGATGATCCCCATCATCAAAAAGTTCACTAATAATTCCAGGACGTTGGGAACATGAAAAATATGAGTGCGTACAAACGAATTTCGCTCACTGTACATATTCATACTTTCATATCTTCTTAACCTATTTTTATTCTTCATTGATTCAGTTTAGGAAAACTCTCATTGAGTGTGGAAACCGCATGAGTCAAAAAAGTTAAATTCACTCTGGGGCCCTTTGTTCATCTTAATATTTAAAAACTAGCTGTCACAATGTTTGTACACGCTAATCTCCGAAACCGCCCAACAGATTTAAGTGAAAATTTGTTATACCCTATCAACTTCTTCAGAGTAATTAGTCACTTTATTTGGTACTTTTCGACAAAGCTTAAGTGAAAAAGTACTTTTTGGCAAAGCTTAAGTGAACCTGATGGCTCATTACTCTGGAAGTTGATAGGGTATAACTTTGACTTTTACGGTTTTAAATAGGTGGGAGTATTCTGCATGCAGTGATACTTTATTCGTGAAAATAAGCCATAGGGTTACAAAAATAGAGGTGATATGTAAAACTAAAAAACTTCGAAACACCCTAGGGGCTAAACCGTTAGGATTTACGCCCCACCCCCCTACCGATTTTTTGTTCGTCCAACCAAAACCTATCAACAGCAGGCCGCTTTGTAAAGTCAGCGTAAACACCCTGTATAAGTTGCGAATGAGTGGATATGAGTATTTTAAATCTTTAAAACGGCGATATCTCATGAATGGCAATTCGTACGGGAAAATATATAATATCTTTTTTTGTAGATAATCGCAAAATCTACAAACTTTGTAAACACTATTTTCTGGTAAGACCTACCGTTTAAAAGATATTAGTCAAAAACGGAATTTTTGTTTTTAGGGGCTGGTTTTTGGGGGTAGCGTACAACCACTTTTCCGAAACTTTTTTTAACATATTCTACTCACTAAAAACTGAGTTAACATTTTGTTAGAGGTTGTCACTCAAATTTTTCTCTTACGACTGGTTGTCGAAGCTGTTGTCGAATTATAGAATTTCAATGTTTCACTGATCATATTTAAGTTTGGGGGCGAAAAAATATTTAATTTTAATTGTCATGTACATATAAAAAACCCGTTAAATTTTCAACGGACAATTTTTAATTTTTGAAGCGAAGCTTTTTTTTCCGGACGTTTTATGGGGAGTAAACCTAGACAAATCATCACCGTTAACTTTAAAAAATCGTCACCGTTAACTTGAAAAATGCACTCCAATTTTTGCGAGTGACAACGTATGAATTAGTGTACTGAGTGTACTGAGTGTACAGTGTGTACAGTATGTACAGTGTATACTGTGTACTATATACTATGAACGGTATACTATGTACTATTTACTATGAGTTGAGTTGAGTGGAGTGGAGTTGAGTTGAGTGAAGTGCCATCAAAGCTGGTGCGACTGATCTAATGAGCAGCGAATAGCTTATTGGCCAAAGTAATGATCCAAAATAAAGTAACAGAAGAGTTCGAAGTATGACAAGTTCTTAGACAAGGGATAGACTGGCCCCAATACTTTTTAACCTGGCCCGAGAATGGGTGAAAGGAAAACGTCAGTCCAGATAAGTGCAACACAATCTGTACAATTACTTAGTTATGCGGGAAGGTACTTTCTGGCAGCAAAAGAAGTTTATGTCGAATTAAAAGAGGCGGCAAAGGACATAATTCATGTCTTTCGAATTTTTACGATGGTCAAATATTCAATACATTTCAAGATGCATGTCGCGAGTTGTAATTGCTGGAAGACGACAATCAATCGACAACTAGTTTAATATAAAATAAATTGACTGCTCAAATAAAGTCACACTTATAGTTGTACAAACTTTACCAGATAAAAAACATAATTATAATAGATTTAAAAAATTAATCAATTTTTTTAATTTCCCAAAAATTTGATATTATTGACTCATGTGGTCTCTGCAATTAGCGATTCAATTGAAAACAATTCAAGTTCTAAAAACGGTCTTAATAGCTGTGATACATTTTTAGAACTTGAAAGTCCGGTAACCGAAAAATGTCTGATGAATTAAAAATTTAGTTTCTTGAGTAAAAAATTAAACAATCTTATTTCGAGAAAGACATATCTTGGTCGAAAAATATAAGTATTGAGCGAAGAAATACAATTGCTTGGCTCAAGAATTTCCAGTGTCTTACTCTGAGACAGCATTCTCATGTTAAGGGGACCTTCTGGTCTATATTTTTCCAAAAATCAATTTTTTTAATTGATATCTCAAAAGTATAGGCTTTTAAAAGTATACTGTTAAATTTTCGTATAAATATTTCCAGTATTTTCACTTCTACAGCCTATTTAGCAGGTCAGGGCGGAAGCAGGTAAAAGGGTCAACCGGTCCGATGAATAGATCTATTGTTTGTAGGAATGCAGCTGCTCGGATTTTCTTCAGTTTTACTACATAGTAATCATGACTAGTCTACGTAGCCCCATTGGAAGCAATCATGACCTAATTTAAACTTCTTAAATACACTTGTTTATGGAACATAATTAATAGAAGGATGCCATCAATATCTTTGTCATAAAAATTATAAATACAGTATTCTTTAGACCCTAAAAAGTTCAAATCGCAAATTAATGAATACGACCATCTGTAATAAAACAAAACCACGGATCAAGGATCATATTTATTTTCAAAACAACTTTGCCAGAAAAAAATAAATCTGTCTGTGTAAAAAAAATCGTAAAAAACAGTGGTTCAAAAATTCATTGGTTGCAAATATTAATAGATATATAAATTCGTATCAACTAAAAATGAAACTATATCATGAGGTTATAGACAAACTTATTGAAATATATTTAAATTTAACAGCATTCATTTTAATATCAATCAGGAAAAATTTCCCAGTGACAGAAGTTACATATTTCATTCAGAAAATTGCCAGTTATCAGTGAGTTAAAACGAATAGAACTGAAAATATTTAATCGAAATAAATCACAGAGAAAATTTATTATTTAAATAACAAATTCAATAAAAACATTTATTTGCTAAAAGCAAGTGGTTCTTGATAGGAAAATTAATCTTATCTAGAAATGTTTTAAATTCAAATAGTACTATTTGTAGCGATTTACGGGAGAATCAATAAATGTGGAACGGAAATAATAGTAGGTGAGCCCACGATGCTAAATGGGGATTTACTCGAGCGCCGTGGCGACCTATTGGATTTTGAAGATTTGATGATAGAAAGAAAAAAAGGTTATATGATGTATACCATTTCATCGGTGGGGGAGCGTCTGCAGACTTTTAAAAATGTAAAAAAAAACAGTCACATGGAAATACTCGAGCGCGTCAGATATTAATAGGGTATATGTCCCACGTGTTTCTGATGACGGAGGTATATTAATCTGCCGGTTTGCATGGTGGGGCGGCCGTACGGAAGGGTTAAAAATGGGGAAAAACAAAATTAGTTCAAGCGCGTCAGATATTCAGAGGGGATGTTAAGTGAACCCGAACGAAGCTCCCATTTAAATGGCTGACGATTCGGATGTGACGCAAAATGCAACGCTTCTTGAAAATGCAAAAAAAAATCGCCATTTTGAAATACTCGAGCGTGTCAGATTTTTATACTGACGGTTCCAGTTGATGTCCTGATCGCGCTGATCTATAATCTGACGATTATTTGGAGGGATTCTCTTAATCTGACGGCTTGAAAAAAAATTGTACATGATTTTTTTTTAATTTTAATTTTACACAAAATATATTATTGATGTATAATTTCTTTATTTATCACTATACTGAATTCTGAAAAAATTAGTGAAAAAAAGCGAAAGGAAGCCAAACTCAAGTGCTAAAAGTGACAGTGATATCATTATTTAAACCCATAATGTCATCTGCATCAGAGGGCATTATAAACCTCTATACGGAATCGATTGAACCCGGAATATTTAAAGTTATAGTCAAATCAAACAGCTGAACACCTATAAGCAGATTTGAAAATTTTGTATGAAGATGAAAGACTTGTTATTTCTAGACTTTGGGTGGGATTAGGACTTGCTAACAGTGATGGCGTAATGGCTGACGGAAATTAGTGTGTGGAAGGTACGTGAGAGTGAAAGAGAAAGGCGCGGAGTGGGGAATACATGCTTCACTGCAGCTGCACGCGCTAAACTTTATTGAAAATTTTTGTTACTTCGGCTTGTGGAAATCGGCAGATTATACTTTTCCCGTTATCCTTGAATTATTTCCTTCGAAATAAAATAAAATTTGACCGCGCTCGAGAATGCCGAGGTCACGATTTTTTTTGCTAGTTTGTGACCCACCCACTCCCTTCCGTCACGTTCAAATCGTCAGATTAGTGGAATGTACACTTGTCAGCATGTACTTAACCCACCATACCTTAATCTGACGCGTTCGAGTATTTCCAACTATCGATTTTTTTTACTATTCTGATCGGCTGCCCTATGCGCGCGGCGCTATATAGAAGGCTTAGATTTGGTAGAGGTACTCAACAAGGTGCAAGTTATCCCCCCATATGCTAATCTGCCGCGCTCGAGTAAATCCCAAAATACCCGCTTGGGCTCCCCACTATAAAGCATAGATTTTTATGAATAGTTTTACTACATCTTCCCATATACCAGTGGTGGCGAACCTTTTTATGTGCGCGTGTCCGAAAATTACAAATATTACTTATCGTGTTGCTGGCTTGCCGGACAGTTTTTAATTTTGGTGTTTCAGAATTTTATTTAGACAATTTCAAAAATTAATACACAAAAATAATATATTACCAGAATCAAAATTGACAGAGCCACCATACCTATTAAATTGCAGAAAAATCAAAAATTTTTAAAATTAAAGAAAAATTTAATAAAATATTGGAATTTTCCATCAACGCATATTTTCACAATCACAAACTACTTGATTAAAACAATACTTGTGCTTACCGAAAAACAACTCAACAAGACTTTGAAACAATATTCCGGGAGGCCGCGATTATTTTTTTGTAAGAAAAAGACCCGGTATGAAACCTTGACAGTATGTAGTTTATGGATGACAAATAATGAAAAACCATTTCTTACACCTGGCGGGGGTGCAAAATGGTTCTTACACGCTGCTGATTATGTAAAATTTTCCAGAAAATTGCGAAATCTGAGCACCAATAAAATCGACAAAAATAATAAGTAACAGAGAATCTGAAGCAGTACAAAGTTGTACATAGTAATAGCCACAAAAATTCCTTATTATCAGCATTTAAGTAAACGGTCAATCTTTTCGCGAGCGATATTTATAAAAATATGCTATTTCATATTTCGACGGGAGCGATTAATCGCAGATTTTTTGCTCAATGTTGAACAAAAAGGGAAGAAGTCAAGTCAGCATTTATTGATGAGTGTGCTACCAATGAAAATCGTTTCGAGCGCCCTAGACGTAGATTGAAAGTACGTACATTTGCTGAAATGATCGCCAAAGAAAAGTAAGGCAGTGTACGGAAATGTCATCGAGTTGAAATTGCAACGCGTTTTCTTCGAGCAGCTGTTAAATATTTCGTAAAGAAAAAACTCTCGGCATAGATAAAGTATTGAAATACATATTTTTCATAAAATTTGGTCGAGCCATTTTTTTTTGTTTAAGCGACGTTATGATTTTTGTACCTGCACGATATCGCACGAACCAAAAGCGATCTCGAATTCTTTGAGGTGCCGATCGAAGCATATTAACGAAAATATGCTCTGAAAAAATTTCATAACATTCGGTCGAGCGCTTTTTTTGTTTAAATGAAAAGACTTCGGCTAAGAATCACAAGCACTATTTGAGCATTAGTTTTTCTAATATCTAATAATAAATTACCTGTTCTGGATACCGCATAGCGATAACTTCCCAACAAGACATCACTTGTCAAAATCCGAGCACTCTCGTGCAAAATCGTGCAAAAATTACGTTACCCTTTACAAAAATCAGGAATTTTTCAAACCTTAGATCAGTAGGTACTTTTTGGACAGGGAATAATTTCCACCATCGACCATGCGCTCTAGTATCGCGAACGAAGTACGAAGGAAATGTTCGTTTGCCAACGTTCGGAAAAACAAATTCTCTAGAAAAATCCTGTAGATTTAGCACTTCATAATATTAAACATTCATCATACTGGGAAGTTGATCGTGTGGATCGAAAGGGTCAAACCCACATCCCAACTAGTTTTTTTAGACTTCTTTTAAAGCAGCACGATAAGTGCGAAGCAAGAGAAAAAGTGAGTCAGCGATACCATCTATCGATGTATTAGTTATTGAGGCGTGAAACACATTCAGAGCAGCAAGCACCAAGCCGCAACTACCAAGTCGCAAGTACCAAGCATCTGATACCGAACGAAACGACACTTAGAGCCCCAAGCCGCGTTTATCATACAGTATTGGCAACTTAACATATTTATAAATTGTCACTACTAACAAGAAAACAATATGGATTTTGAAGACGAATGTGAACGCAGATTTTTTTTGACAGAATTTTCTCTATTATTTTTTCTTCCATTTTTAATAATAATACATTAATATGAAAATTATTTGCTATAAAGGTAACACAACCTGTCGACACCTTTAGAGCTATGAAAATAACATTTTTCTGTTGGCATAACTACGGCATCAAGTAGCAAAATTTAAAATTTTCCAAACTTGGGTACCAAGAATCATTTGTTACTGGTATCAAATGATGCTTGCTACCGCGAATGTGAAAGCTGTCATAAAGTTTACGTTGTTTTAAACTTATATTTGATGCTTGGTACTTGCGGCTTGGTGCTTGCTACCATGAATGTGTTTCAGGCCTGTCGAGGTAACTGGGGTTAATAAAATAAAACATCGGTTGTAAATAAACTTTCACTACTTTAATAACAATGAAGATTTGATATATTTTAATTTTGAGCACAATGTTTGAAAAGGAACTCTACTCTACGGCTGTGCAAATAAGAGTGATTCACAAAGGGTTAGTAGTGGGTTGCTGTTTACCCGAATTCAAGATTAACGGTTATAAATTCAACGTTATGAGTATAAGCGAGAATTATTAAGTGAGAAAATATTGATGGTATACAAATTCAAAACGAAATAAAATGAATAAATATGAATAGAGTTAGGAATATGATGATTTAGTGTTGACAGATGCTGATTCTGAACATTCCGCCCGCCTCGTGTGATAGCACGAATGTATCTTTCCTTGTTGTAAAGAAGTGAGTCATCCGCCCGCCGTGAATGTCCGGTACACTTGACATGATATACGGTTGAGTTGATGGACATGTGACTGAAAAAGATTAAAGAGGAGGATTAGTATGATCAAGAGCCGTGTCTATGGGCAGAACACATAGTTTTGTAATAGCTCTTTTGTAGTGGCTGTTCATATGACGAACAGTCACGACTCGAATTTCTCCATCAGAACCAGGATGTAATTCCGTCACCCTACACAAGAACCATTTGGCTGGAGGCAGGTTTTCGTCCTTGAGTAGCACGAGATCGTTTATCTTGACTGGTGTTCGATGACCTTTCCACTTGCTCCGTACTTGCAAGTTATGTAGATATTCCTTGTTCCATCTTTGCCATAGTTGGTCCACCATATGCTGCACTAGTTGCCATCGATTTAATCGGTTCATAGGTAAGTCACATGTGGGTTGAGACGGTGGAATGGTCAAACTTTCTCCTACCAGGAAGTGACCAGGAGTCAACGCCGAGAAGTCCTGTGGATCGTCATTTAGAGCAGTAAGTGGCCTTGAGTTAAGGCAAGCCTCAATTTGAGTGAGAAGAGTCGTCATTTCTTCGATTGATAACGTGTGTGCGCCGACTATTCGTCGTAAATGGTGCTTCAGCGATTTGATGCCCGCTTCCCAATATCCACCAAAGTGAGGAGAAGCTGGAGGCATGAATTTCCAATCTGTCCCTTCATTGGAAAGAAGATCGCCCATGGTCGATTGATGAAGCAGTTTTTTGAGATGGTAGGATAGTTCCTTGTCAGCAGCAACGAAATTTCGCCCATTATCACTGTACAGCTTGTTGCAACGGCCACGACGACTAACAAATCGGCGAAAAGCAGCTATAAAGGCCTCGGAGCTAAGGTCCATGACCAGTTCAATGTGAACTGCCCTAGTGGCAAAACAGATGAATAACGCCACATAGGATTTTATTATTGTTTTGCCTCGCCCTTTTACTGGTTTGACACGAAGAGGGCCGGCATAGTCCACACCGCTAATTAAGAACGGCTTCGCAGGCCTGACTCGATCCGCCGGAAGATCTCCCATTAATTGTGCGTTTGTGGACGCTCTATAACGGCAGCAGATAACGCAATTTCTAATGATTTGTCGAACTTGGTTTCGTCCATTGATGATCCAGTACCTTGAGCGGATGTGTTGCAGTGTCGCTTGGACACCTCCATGTAGCGTTGCATTGTGCGAACAATGGATGATCAGATAAGTAAGGCGACTATCCTTGGGTAAAATAATAGGATGTTTTTCGTCATAAGCGATTAAAGCATTCTTGAGTCTTCCACCGACACGTAACACGTGAAGCTTGTCAATAAACGGGTGTAAACTTAAGAGTTTACTGGATGCTGGTAAGGCTTGTTTCCTTGTCAGACATTTATGTTCATTGTTGAATGCGGAATGTTGCACCTGTAGTATCCAAAAGTTTAACGCTGTATCTATCTCTCGAAGTGTTATACTGCCATGGACTCGTGACGATGAACATGTTTGGCAGTTATGAATAAAGCGACGCAGGTAGACCGTTATGCGGAGTAGGCGTCGTAGACTAGAGTATTTGTGTAGTAAATCACACTTAGGTTCATCTATAATTGTTATTGTGTTACAAACGATGCGACACTCTTCTTGTAGCTGGATGTTGGATGGGCTGGTCGAGCTCAGAGGCCATTCGTTAGAGGTTTTTCGCAACCATTGTGGACTTGACCACCAAAGATCGAAAGCCGGTAGTTCGGACGCAGGGATGCCTCTTGTGATGCAATCCGCAGGATTGTCACTCGACTGGATGTGATGCCAACTAGCGGTTGCAAGTTTCGTTTGGATGATTGCCACTCGGTTAGCCACAAAGACTTTCCATTTCGAGGGATGCTCACGGAGCCAGGCCAACACTATAGTAGAATCAGTCCATAAATGGACAGGTACATTTGTCAGATTCAAAGTTTTCTGTACGTCATCAACCAGCTCAGTTAATAAGACAGCACCACACAGTTCTAATCTCGGTAAGGATACAGTTTTAATGGGACTGACTCTTGTCTTCGCAGAAATGAGAGTGACTTGAACGTTGTCATGGTCGTGACTAATGCGTAGGTAGACTGCAGCTCCATAAGCGGAGAGTGATGCATCGGAGAAGCCGTGTATCTCTAATCCCAGTTGAGTCTTATTCAGTCCTAACCATCGATGTATTCGGAGGTTGCTCAGCAACTTGAGCGATTGCTTATAGGATGTCCACTCGGTTTGTATGTCCTCAGGTAGACATTCATCCCAGTCTAGTCTAGCTATCCATAATTTCTGCAGCAGTAATTTTGCTGTAATGGATACTGGAGATAGCCAACCGAGTGGGTCATAGATTCTACTGATGTCAGCGAGTACAGACCGTTTTGTGGAGATGCTGGAGTTTGTAAGCTGAATATTGAACTGAAAAGTGTCGGTGGATGGACACCACATGATTCCTAATGTTTTGATCTCTGCATCATTAACAAACTTGACTGATGATATGCGCTCCCTATCCTGTTCTGGAACCTCATTAAGCAGTTCAGGTGTGTTGGATAGCCATTTTCTTAATTTGAATCCGCCCTGTAGAAGGAGGTGATTTACTTCGGCACGAAGATGACGAGCTGAATCTTCATCATAGGCTCCAAAGAGCGCATCATCGACATAAAAATTATGACGTATAACATTGGCAGCTTCAGGGTGAATTGACTCAGAGTCGTCAGCTAATTGATACAACGTCTTACAAGCCAGATAGGGCGCGGAGGCGGTACCATAAGTAACTGTCCGTAGTCGAAAGCATTGGATAGGTTGAGATGAATCAAGACGCCACAAAATTCGTTGAAAGTCTCTATCAGCTGTGTTGACTAAAATTTGCCGATACATTTTCTCGATGTCAGCGGCAAACACGATGGGAAAAAGTCGCCATTTCATCAGCACTGACATCACGTCATTCTGGAGCTTGGGCCCAACATGGAGTAGATCGTTCAGTGACAAACCTGTGGATGTTTTTTGTGATCCGTTGAAAACTACACGAAGTTTTGTAGTGGTGCTACCCAATTTAACAACAGCATGATGTGGCAGATAGTAAGACTTGCTGTTAGAAATTGTTTCATCACTTACTAATTCCATATGATTCAATCTCAGGTACTCTTCCATAAAGTTGGAGTACGATTTATGAAGTTCTGCATCCTTGGTAAATCTTCGTTCCATGCGGAGGAGTGCATTGAGCGCCGCATCTCGAGAGCCTCCCAACATACGATCAGTTGACTTAAACGGTAAACGGACGACGTATCTACCTGTGATATCTCGATGATGGGTTGATTGGTAAAAATTATCGCACTCTGCTTCTTCGGGCGTTAGCAACGAGGCAGCAGGAGGTTGTTCAATTTCCCAGAACTTCTGTAAAAGTTCATCTACATCAGTGGATGTAGTGAGAAAGCTTGCGGTAGTTATTAGTTGAACTGTTGAGTTCTTGATTGGTCCAGATACTATCCATCCTAATGTAGTTGATTGTGCGAGTAGGGAGCCTTGATGACCACGTCTCATTTCACCGAGTAGAATGCTGTTATAGAATTCTACTCCTAGAATTAAATCGACTTGGGCAGGCTTATCATAATCAGGATCTGCGAGTTGAAGCCCATGGATATGGGGCAAATCAGTGCTGTGCACAGGACTTGATGGTAGCACGTAAGTCAGTTTAGATAGCACAAACGAATGTACAGCGTATGTGATCTTAGGGTCCATCATTGATATAACGGTGTAATTCACAGATGCCTTGACCGTGCCTACCTTAATTTGACCAACTCCAAATACGGATACATTTGCTTTTGTTTTTGGTAGATGCAACAAGTGAGCTAATGAATGTGTAATCAAATTGGACTCCGAACCTTGATCCAATAGAGCACGAGCCTTGAAGATCCTTCCGTCAGGTGATTGTATAAGAATCATAGCTGTAGCCAATAAGACTGCAGGCTGATAACACTGAATGCTGGAGACGTGGGCACATGTAGACGTCGCTGGTACTGGATGAGGGAGTGGTAGATTAGATTCGTGTGGATTCGAAGAAGCGGTACTGACGTGATGTAAGAGTGAGTGGTGTTTCTGCTTACAGTGCTTGCAACGATACTCTGACGGACAAGATTCAATAGAGTGTCCAGACCTTAGACAGTTTTTGCACAAAGCCTTCCGTCCGATAAACTTGATGCGATCATTAATGTCTAGCGATAGAAAGCGTGGGCAGGAGTATAACAAGTGTTTTCGTTCACAATAAGAACACTCTCTGGCTGAGGAAGCATAATGATTTCGAACCATAGGTGGTGTGTACCGTTGCGGTGGAGAATTCCTTTTACTGAAGCTTGAGTCATTGCTCCTTAACGTACTTAGTGTGTGGAGTCTACCTTCTAGGAATTGTTGTAATGAAGTGAATGCAGGAACCTTTGTAGAAGAAGTGAGTGAGGTTTCCCAGTCCTTTCTGGTTTGGTGATCCAGTTTAGCAGCGAGGAAGTATACAAACCAATCATTCCAGGTACTAACTGGACGAGATAAATTGTGCAGTGCTCTGACTGATTGATTAAAACTGTCTAAGACTCGACGGAGTTCGATGGGAGACTCGCTTGCCATTCCTTGCAGCGTGACAAGAGAATGTAGGTTAGTATTTACTAGCAAACGCTCATTGTTGTATCGGTCTAGTAAACTTGTCCATGCCGACTCATAATTGTTGCTTGTTATAGCCAGATGTTTCAGTAGTTTCGATGCTTCACCCGTGATCGTAGTCTTGAGATAGTGCATCTTTTGTACATGACTCAGTGAACAATTGCTGTGAATCAGTGACACATACGTATCGTGGAACGACGGCCATTCTAAGTATGAGCCACTAAACGACGGTAAGTCGATTTTGGGTAACCTTACTGACTGATGCTGATAACTGACAGCCGTAGTATTGAGTACGGAGATATCGGGTACTGATGGTGGCGGACCTAACTCATCGTTCAGCCACGAGACTGCTTCCATGTAAGCACACTCTGTAAGAGAGTAGATGTCAGTATTGAATATTTCATCTTCTTCACGTTTAGTTGCCGGAGTTGCCTCATCGTAATCGTCGTACGCGCTTATAAATTTACCCCAATAGTCATCAAGAAGCTTTAATCGGGCCTTCAGAAAGGAATCTGTGCGTTTATCCTTTGCTGTTTTTGCCGAATTTGTGATGAACTTCGTGATTCTCTCGGAATTTGTACTAATTTTAAGCTTGAGTGCTTCGGTCATTTTGAGATTTACCTAGACTCGTGCTTGTTGCAACTACTATACACTGGTCGTGTTTCTTATTTGTTGTAAGTTGTTTCTTAGCGCTTGGCTAGCTGGTCAGCAATCGATCGTATCTAAGATTACTCACTGGTAAGAGTATTGGTTTACGCAATTCGAAGTGTTACCACATGAAGTTTATCAAAAGTTGGTAAATAAAGCGAGAAAAAAATAGTTGTCATTATGTAAGCCGAGTAAGGTTTTGACGAAAGCGTTTATCTGTGAAAATCATAAATTTGATGCTCTTTACTATATCATTGACTGCCACTTGTCAAAGTAAAGTAAAACTGCATAATAACACACACCAATAGGTCTTATACGTTCAAAAGTTCAATAGGTCTTATATGTTCAACAGTCACAAGTGTATAATACCAAAAAACGTACTAACTTAACGAATTCAATGAAATAGTTATCGTAACTGAACAAATCTTTCTAACTTAAACAAGGCAGTATATTTCATAATTGTTTCTTACGAATTCACAAAAAAAGACTTGTATCTGAAAAAGACTTGTACCTGAAAGAATATCAATTGTTCTTGTCTACATGTTCAAATTCTGTAGTTCACGAATTTATTAGAGAACTGATCACGCGCGCCAAAATTGTTATCTTATCATAAATGAAATTCAGTTGTTAATGTTTATTAATATATAGAAATTTAAATAAACCGAAAATTTAATTTGCACCATTTGATTGTGTTAAAAAAATTGTCCAAAAACACTTATCTGAGGATGTAATGGTAATAGCTGCAGATGTAATATTAATATTCATGGTTCGGTTAACTTCCAACAAGGTTAAAGTTGCGCCTGAAAGTCTTCTGTATTTATTTCAATTGAAGCTATACTTCCTAAAATATTGATGTAATGCAAATTCATTAATAAATTTCATAAATTTGATAAATTTCAATGTCATTATTCAAAAGAAACTTCCCAAAGGAAAAAAGCTGTAACTGGGAACTGTGATGTGAACTGAAAGGAAAATCACATGTACATTTAACGGCCTTCAATTTCTATGCAACTTGCGCATTTCACTCACACAATTTATAAGTCGATAGCTTAACAGTACTTACTCGAGCAATGTGCTTGAAAAGAAAAAAAAAACTTGACCTTTGATACCTCACCAGAATCACTTATGATGCTAAGCACTATGCTGATTTTTGCTATACACTGAACTTGCAATCAAAAGGGTTTAATACAATTTTATTAAAAAATGTAGATTTTGTTTTTTTTGTTCAAAAAAATTATAGAATTTTAGTTTTATGGTTTAATTATATTTGATGTTTGATCGATATAACACTTTCACTTGTTGCAATGCACCGCGTGGTGGATCATTATATAATTCCCCAATTACCAGAACTAATTAAGAGTGAGGCACGGTTAGATCCGGCTCGAAGGACCAGAAAATGTCGAGGTAACTGGGGTTAATAAAATAAAACATCGGTTGTAAATAAACTTTCACTACTTTAATAACAATGAAGATTTGATATATTTTAATTTTGAGCACAATGTTTGAAAAGGAACTCTACTCTACGGCTGTGCAAATAAGAGTGATTCACAAAGGGTTAGTAGTGGGTTGCTGTTTACCCGAATTCAAGATTAACGGTTATAAATTCAACGTTATGAGTATAAGCGAGAATTATTAAGTGAGAAAATATTGATGGTATACAAATTCAAAACGAAATAAAATGAATAAATATGAATAGAGTTAGGAATATGATGATTTAGTGTTGACAGATGCTGATTCTGAACAAGGCCTAAGGTTTTCGTTTCACTACCTGGGGCCGGATTCCGCAAGGAAATTGCCTTTGTTTCGTCGTGCACACAGTCGTGTTCACACTTGCGGAATCCGGCTCCTGGACTATATGTAAGTACATGATTGTACATTTTGCAATGACTGGACGGGTTCATTTTAAAAAGCACAGGCAACTTCATCCAAAACATGGTTTAATTTTAAAATTAATCTATATTCAATCCAATTTAATAATAAATCGTTCACGTGCCAGCAAAATTTTCGTACATGCCATCTCTGGCACGCGTGCCATAGGTTCGCCACCACTGCCATATACTATCCTACTAAAATTTATTTCTGTTTATTGAAGTACCATGTTCTTGTTGTTTCGCGGGCGCACGGTTCTCCGGAAGCAAGAATAAGTGACAAAAATGTCAACAATATCTTTTATGGGGAAATGATTCCTTATCAAGTCAGGATTCCAACAAAACATACCCGAAAATCAGATTTGATAATTTAATCAAATGACGATTAATTTCTTCAAATGACGATTAGTTACTTTATTGTAATAAAGGACCCCGCACCGTTTGTATGGGAAAATGTCTTTTGGTGAATTTTCTTGAAATTTTGCAGGTTGATAGTTTTCAACATGTAGATCAAAAGTCTTCAAGGACACCCACTCCCAAACCCCCTCCTTCCCCTCTAAAAACCACCACAAGTTTTTTTATAGTTTCACATATCACCCTGTATTTTTGTAACTCTATGACCTATTTTCATGAATGAGGTATCTGTGTATGCAGAATACTCCCACCTATCTAAACCTGTAAAAGTCTAGGTTCTACACTTCCAACTTTCAGAGCAATGACTCATCAAAGTCAAAATTTCGGTTTTTTTAGCTAAAATTTCAACTTAAACCACCATTTTCTCCATAAAATACTGGACACTGTCCAGTTAATGTCTGGACACTTTTTATGCTACGGCCTTTACTTTTGGAGTTATAAGCAGTTTTAATGCTAAAATTGACTCTATTTCGTACTTTTTAGTACTTTTTCACCTAGGCTATTAAATCTAGGCTTGGACTTTTGAGAACGGAGAAGATTGGTCCATTGTTTAGTATTTCAACAATAACTCAAAAACTATGCATATTTAAAAAAAAAACACATAATAAGATTTTTTGTAGAGAATCGAATTTCCTATCGAATAAGCACATTTGGAAGTAAACAACAATTTTTTTTCGAAAAAAAACAGTTTTTGAGTGACTTTTTGCCAAAAAGTGATATCTCCGGCGGCCATGTTTTTTTTTGTAATTCCGAAATTGTTTTCTTAAAAAGTCCCAAGGAAGCTGTGGTCCAAATTTCAGCCATTTTGGAATTTTGTCTCCTTAAAATGCTAATTTCACCGGACTATTTATGCTTTATGTTTCCCTTTTCCGCTTGAAAGCGAGAAAAAGAAAGTACTGCTAGAAAAAAAATATGAGTGTGCGTAGGACCACACGTTGGAAGTGAAAACTTCTATGCTCGACTATATTTCCAAATCAATCTTAATATTTTAGGAGGATAAGGATCAATAAATTTTGTTTATGAATATTCCATTTTAGTTTATGTATGTGTACATAATATCCCAGTAGGGAAAGCAAGTAATTACCCATCGATTCCGAAAATACTTCTAAGTAGTAGCAACTATCTCTCTTTCAGATTACAGCAAGTGGAGATAAGCCATTACATTTGTACGGGCGATGTCGTGATGTTCTAAAATAATTCTGCATTTATTGCCACCCAGTCGAGAATATGTATTGGAAGCCCTTACTTATGTATTTAATTACTTCAGTCCTGATGTTACTACAAAAAGGTGATCGGTTGAAATGTAATTAATACAGAATCCAGAACATCCATAAGCCATAAGAACTATTTACTTTTTGCATTACCTGATAATGGAGAGGGTAATGCCTCTAATGTAGTAATCTTACCTGGTAATGCAAAAATTAATACCTCCATTACATTTCTTTTGATTCTTTCTCTCTTTTACCAGTAATGACCTATGAAAGGCCTTCCATGTCTATGCCATAATTGGAAGTAACAAAATAACCCATCTGCTAATGTATAGTATTTACAAAATCAGGCATTCAGCTTTAATGAAGAAGTTCTTCCTTTCCCGCCTGGGCAGTTTCGCTACTGATAAACTTACTACCCAAGATAAGTAAAACACAGATGCCCAGTCGGGAAACACGTGTTGCATGTTGCCGAAAGCGATAAATCCAAGCAAAATGTTTAAATTTGTATCCATGTAGCTGGATGGCAACTTTTGGTCGACCTCCAGACACAGCGAGAAGTGTGAGACTCTACGCAGTGCGAAGCAAAATGAAATGAATGTTGATAGTGACGTCTACATTACATATTGAAACGCAATCCTTCACACTCCTCGTAACTGCTCGTTCGCTTCTCTCTGTTGCTAGAATTTGACCAAAAGTTGCCTTGCTCTAGCCAGCTACATTTAAGACACATGGGTACATTTCTTTGCTACACAAAATTTAGCTGTCCATAGGACGGAGGGAAGGCAAGGAAGCAAATTTTTCCAATAAATGTTGCTCAAAGTGAGTGCGCAGGAAAAAGCGCGCAACAAAAATGCGCAGGAAATAGTGCGCAACAAAAGTGTGCGTGACGCAAATTTTTAGTTTTTACCCCAGGCCAAAAAGTGCCCAACGTGCCTAAAGAAGTTTTCACTTCAAAAAGTCATCTACAACAGAGCTTCGCATTACTGTGGACAGGCTGAAACTGGAGTTCGCCTATGTTCAAAATACTTCGTTTGGGCACGCTTACGCAACGCTAACCTACGCGAGTGTTATATCCGCAGCATTTTTCACTTGAACGTTGCGGTTTTATCGAGATTTCCTGTGTAAATCTGACATATTTATCCAAGAGGCACATCCAAGCCAACATTTGGAGCAGGTTTGCTTCAATGGTGACTCGGGCGAAACTAGGCAAGGACACCTCAGTTAATGTTAGGACAATATGCCATCTACGGAATGCCTTGAAGTACCGGCTCCTTGATAGAGATAGACCTAGAAATGATGATCATGAAGGTCATCAATAGCTGTTTCTCAAGACTACCGTCAATAAATAAATTCAATTAAACCTCCAATATTGCATCTAGAGGATTTAAATGGAATGAATCAGATAAACCGAATAGATAAAGCTATGGTTAGTGCAACTGCAGGGGCCAGATTAATAGAAATAAAAGTATGCCTGTTCTAAAGTGCAGATAAAATCCGCTTTGTCGTGGCCAAAGATTTATGATATAAAATTGACAATTCATAACCACTTGAAAACTGTACAGAAATTTTCAATAATCTTTCGCTAACTAACAATCTACCCATCATACGATAAAACTCTGATAAAGCAAAGCCTGATAAAATACATCACGATGCTGATCTCACTTGTAATTGAATGAGTCATTCACTCCAAAATAGCAGATTCATCAAACAGACGAAAATGATCATGTGATCATATCGCAGACAGTCAACGGGTGCACATTTTCCAATTTAAAACTCACATAATACGGTTTGTAATAGTTTTTAGTTTGCCACCTGTTATCACTTCGTTAATCAATACAAGTTTAAAATCACGCGATAGCGCCGGGCATGGAATTTTAAATAATACTTTCGTAACGACGACAATGGATACTTGAATTAAAAATGTTTTCAACATTGTGAAATTATTGATTTCGTGTCAATGACAGAATTGTGTTTGTAGATTTTACTTTAGTATTTTCTGTTAAACCAATTCAAAAATAGAAAGTACATTGCAAAATATGACAGATCCGGATATCAGTAATGGTTTCCTGTTGACTCACTTCCATAACTTTTTTTATTATGTCTGACAATCAAGTGCCGCCATTCAATGAAAGTAATGAAATTGCAAATACGATTTTTTCAAACTATGGCATTGATTTTCAAATGTTTTCAAATTGAAGGGAATAAAACGCATACGCTTAAGTCGTAACTGTTTCTTATCTATATATGAGTTCAAGTATTGTCAATCTCGGTTTATCTTTTGATAGGATTTTGTTATTTTTATGGACATTGAACAGTGTACTTAAGATTCCGAGACGATGTTATGATGTTACTGACTGGATTCGCCTTTTTTAAATAAAAGTGCACCAAAGCCTCTGAAAGTAGGATTGGGCTGCAAGTATACCCCATTATGCACGGTGTCTTCAGGGCTGGCAGATATGTTCAACAAAGACTTACTTATTAGGTTGATAAATTTCACGGGTATATTGCACATGTGTTTTTATCCTCATTTTACTTGATTATGTTACTATTTGTATGTCTGGCCCAGAGCGATACTATTTGGTGATGTTTTTGTGATTTTTGTATCTTAAGCTGGGATGGCAAATTTACATGATTTTCGAGTTTTGGACGTAATTTACGTAAAAAACTGTAAATTACGTAATTTCCATGTAAATAACTATGTTTTTGTAAAAAACTCCCAAACCTCCAAAAAATACATAGCACGACTGTGCTAAACAGTGTATTTATGGTATTGATCACGTCGGTCAATTTACATTGTTAGTGCACAGACGAACTGTGTAAAGCAAAGAATATAGAAGTAAAAATGACCGTAAGAGCGTTTTGCATGCTAGCGGTTCATGTAACATGCTATCTGTCCCCCTCCGTACCATAATGATTGCCATCCATACATTGGGCCTTATTGTTGAATCCTCCGGCTTGAAAGTGAATGCGAATTTGACAGAGTCTGATTGTTGAAAGTGGGAAGTGTGCGAAAGTGAATGAGAATATAACAATTTATGATTTTCGAAAATGAATGTTGAACTAAAAAACTACTTGTTTGGAGTTGTGTATCCATTGCGAACTGTCATTCGATTGCCATTTGAATTTCAAAAATGAAATATGTCACTTCATATGGCAATTCTGGCCGTCGGATTGAACAATCGCAGCTACAAGTGACCAATCAAGCCCACTATGCTGCTCAACAAGGTTACGAGGAGCTGTCTAAATTTGCGATAAAGTTTTTGAAAATTCCGGCATCAACAGCGCAGCTCGAGCGGCTTTTTTCCAATACGGTAATACATTCAGTCAGAATAACATCCGAAACAAACTTTCGGTGGAAACATCAAAGAGACTCGTGGACATTTATTTTACTTTGCCTTTGACTTTTGTCTTTTACATTTTTTACAAAATCCATGTAGAGAACTCCAATTTTTTCATGTAATTTACGTCATGTAATTTACGTAAATGAAATGTAGATTACATGGCTGAGTTTTTTACGTGCCATCCCAGATCTTAAGAGACTTCAACTGATAGTAACCAATGGCTGCTAAAGTAATCAGTTTTGTTGCTGTATGAATTCAAAGAATGGGCGAAATATATTGATTTAATTTACTCCGATTTTTTTAGGATTACGCAGACACTGGGAATTAAACATGTGCACAAAAGTAATTACTTCATCATATGTTAGTTTCAAAGTATTTTGTATATGTTATTGGAACACCGTAGCTTCAACTTTCCATCTATGCAGTCATCATCTGACATAAATGGGACTAGGCTGCGGTTCGCGATACTTCAGCTGGTGCCAACTGTTACAACAAAATTAAACAAAGGAACCGATTCAGAGTGGTGAGGCTGAAACTTGCAAGCTTTCGTACATTCATGAAAGTTCATGATAGTGTGATAGCTGTTGAGTAGATTCAAAAATGGTTTTGGGTCTCATCCTGTAGTAGGTATTTATAAAATCGATCATCATCTTGCCTCAACTCCATGTGTAAATTATGGAACTCGCCGTGTTATGAGCTTTTTTTAAAAATGGGATGTACACCGAATTATCTTCTTTTACATAGCAGCTTGTACTTAAATTAACTATTTTAAAAATAACAAGTCTTCAGATGGCTCGTTCATTATGAAAAATTGCTATTACTAAAGAAATTACTGAAAAGTTAGGACCAAAAAACAATACCAACAGGCCTAATCTATCCTATGTAAGGACATAACTATCATGAACTGTTTTGCGGCATAACCACTAAATAATGCAAGCATGGATTGTAACAGCTGGCATCAGCTGAACTACTATCACGAATTATCAGCCAGCATAATAGCAACCTAAATGCTTTAAGGCTCGATTACATTGAGCGAAGTTACAAGCTACTAGCCGTCGAGTTTAGAAGTCGGCAATTCAACTGGTGCGATAGTGACGATGGCACACGAGTTTAACCCACGTCTTGTTTTGTTTTTCCTTTGTTTCTTTCCGTAATTTTGTAGACAATAATGAGATACACGCAGCTAGTTCACTAGCAACTATGATGGCACACGGCTAGCTTACTACCCAACAAGCCCACACGCCAGAGAGTAGCGAGTAAAGTGTTTCCAATCTGCTAGTTAGCTAGTGAGCATGATGTCACTGGGCTAGTTTATTAGCAGCTAGTGAATTCGCCAGCTAGTAGCTTGTAAACTCGCTGAATAAAATCAAGCCTTTAAATTTGTCTATTATTCTTGACTTTCATTGTCCTAGTCACCTTTTTCATTGCATCTTCCAACTTCAGCAGTGGGGGACAGTATACCCTCCCCTTAAGCATGGCTTCGGTTTCGTCTCCAACGCCATTGTGTTTGGCGTCATTTGCCATTATCGATGTTGACTGACAGATATTCGCATCCAGCCTGAAAGAGCTTAAGTGATATGCGACCGTCACTTTCTCTTTGTTGAGCGTCCTTCCTAGTGCTGTTTCTGATACCGATGGTGCGCATAGCAACAATACATCCTTTCTTGAGGTGTGGACTGAACATGAACTATTTTCCATGAGTCATGGTAAACTCCGGAGAAGTAAGATGGGGCAAAAAGTTTTGCGCAGAGGTTTAGTCAAGGGTGAGGCGCATTTTTCTTAAGTACCACGTGGTACAATATCGGGTCGAGACCAGAAGTTTTATTTTTTATTGCTCTTTGAGACAAAAAGAATCAAGAAGCTCTCTGAAGAAAACTCCATCCATTGAGTCTTTGTATCACTCGGTGGTGGGAGTGGCATAGTCTTGAAATGTCTTGGTCTCTCTAAATGTGCTAAGCCTGCAAGAAATTTTGCAAGAACAAGACTGCAAGACTTTTTCCAGACTTATCTCATCACTACAAGACTTTTGGCACTTAGTGATGAGCAAAAAGTCTTGCTATCTTGATCTTGCAGTCTTATCTTGTCCTGTCTTGTCTTGGTTTTGCTTTGGTCTTGCTAAAGATGTTTAAATTGGTGGAGACGCTAGAAAACAATGAAAACCAGTCCCAGCATCTTGGGAAGCTGAGGGTAAACGCCCCGTTTTAAACCAATTATTATGTTAATGTCTCGCACTTCCAATTTTTTGACGAAAAGTTGATATTTGACTCATAAGAAATGTGCCCTTATTTTTTTCAAATCGTTTCTCGAGCTTCTTCCGAGATTTTGAAATTTAAAAAAAAGCGAGATTTTTAAGGGAAAAAAATCCGTTTTTTACTAATACCTCTTAAACGGTAAGTGTTATCATAAAATAGTATTTGCAGAGTTTGTAGACTATGCGATTATCTACAAAAAAAGATACTATACATTTTCCCGTACGAATTGCCATTCATGAGATATCGCCGTTTTAAAGATTGAAAATATTCATTTGCGACTTGTATAAGGTCATCAGACGTTCAATAAATCCTTTGTTGGACTACGTGGGTAGTTTTTTGAGGGGTGATTCCTGTATATTTGGAGAAAAAAATTGTTCTCCCCACTATCCCCTAAAATACAGCGTGTTTAAGAAAAATTTTTTTTTTTTAAATTTACCTAACTTCAATTACTCCTAGACTAATTATCGTAAAGCAACAAAATTAAGCTCACAATTTAGGTAAATGTGTATTCTTCTATTTGATATAAAGATCAATTAGTTGAGTGGTTCCGTTTAGAAGATATGTAGGTTTAAAATATGGGCGAAATGCTGAAAAACAAAGAATATTGGGATTTTGCTCACGCTTTAAACCTACATATCTTCTAATCGGAGTCACTCAACCTTTTGATTTTTAAAGAAGAAAGAATACACACTCACCTAAAAGATGAGCCTAATTTTGTTGATTTACGATAATTAGTCTAGGAGTAATTGAAGTTTAAGTAAATTGTAAAAAAAATTTTTTTTTCGTAAACACCCTGTACTTTAGTGGATAGTTTGGATAACCCCCTCTCTAGAACAATTTTTTTCTCCAAATACATCCAGGTATCATCCCTCAAAAAATTAGCCACGTAGTCCAACAAAGGATTTATTGAACGTGTGATGACCTTATACTATACAAGTCCCAAATGAGTATTTTAAATCTTTAAAACGGCGATATCTCAGGAATGGCAATTCGTACGGGAAAATTTATAGTATCTTTTTTTGTAGATAAACGCATAACCTACAAACTCTGCAAATACTATTTTATGATAAGACCTATGGTTTAAGAGGTATTAGTCAAAAACGGAATTTGTTTCCTTAAAAATCACGCTTTTTTTTAAATTTCAAAATCTCGGCAGAAGCTCGAGAAACGATTTGAAAAAAATAAGGGCACATTTCTTATGAGTCAAATATCAACTTTTCGTCAAAAAATTGGAAGTGCGAGACATCAACATAATAATTGGTTTAAAACGGGGCGTGGACCCTCAGCTTCCCAAGATGCTGGGACTGGTTTTCATTGTTTTCTAGCGTCTCCACCAATTTAAACATCTTTACAATTCTTTACTTTATAATTTCTTTTTTATAAACCTTATTCAGTTAAAGCTTGAAATACGAGAGTTAAACTTTTTGGCATTTCTCAGTAACTGCCCGATTATAGAGCGCCAAAGTGGAGTAGCATTGCAGGCAGCAACTGGGAACAATTACCATATGGGAATTTTAAAGTAACAAAATGGGAAATGTGCCATTTTAGTTATTTTGTGCATACCCATTTCATTGTTTTAGATAAATAGTAGAAACAAATACTTAATAGGCATTGTAAAAGTTACTTATTAGAAATCTTGCCAAATGGAAAATCCTTTTTAGGCAAAAAGAAATAACAATCATGCAATAATCATGCAATAGAGTTAACCCCTCTAATTCAGAAGGTACACTTCTTAGCTGGGCCAAGAAAAATTGTGGGTATCTAAACTAGTATTCATTCAGCAGCAGCGAAATCGGTTCTGGAAGTTAACCTACGTCTACACTGCTATTTTTTCATCGCGAGTAACTTTCTTGTCTTTATACGGAGATATCTGTGTGCGGGTCGATAATTATACTTGTTACCCGCGATTAAGAAAAGTAGGCGTATGTGTTAAGTTTTCACGCCAAAATTTTCTTGTGAACAGGTTACTACAGTTCGCTCTTGGCCTTTCTATACCTCTCTCTTAAAAAAGCGGTTCTACTGCTGCTGAAGCAATACTAGTTTAGATAGGGCCATTGAATATATCTTTAGTCATGTATAAACTTATATTCACAGTAATGGCGCTGCTTTTCAAAAAACTCAAAATTAAAAATGCTTTAAATGAAAAACTGATTGTACATATGAATTTATAGAAACAGTGATTTATTGAACATAAAAATTATTTATGATAAAAATAAATGATATATTTAATTTTTAGAAAAACGATATTTTTTTACAATCCAAATATATTTTTATATTTTTAAAAATTGTTGCGGCGCTTTAATTTTTGAGAAGTGTAATGTTTACATTTCCCTAAAAATCTCTTTCGTTCATGAATATAGTATTGGTTTAAAAAATCGGACAAAAGTACAATAATAAATTTATTATCTGTTCGCTATCAAAATGTAAAAACGGGTAGTTTTATCTTTACAATTTTTTTCATACATTGGCTAATCTATGTACATCCCAGTAGGAAATGGTGCGAGATCTCCTCGTGGGAGGTATATGGGAGATTAGAATTTTACAAGCAAATCTCTCAGGCGAACTTAATAAGATCCCAGCGGGAAAAGTTTGAAGGCCTTCCTCAAGAAGCTTTTAGGAAGGAGTTCGTATTCGTAGTTCCACAAAAGTAGGATGGAAGGTACAAATATGGATATGTAATTAATATACAGTTTTTATTCAGTTAATACAATTTACCATTAAATTGTGTATAAAAATGTGTATCTAAAAGATTATTTTAAATGGATTAAAGCAATATCTTCCAAGGATCTCAATATATTTAGAAGGTGTAAGAAATTGTACTTCCTTGGAAGAAATAAAAGAGAACGTATCACAAACACCTTACCGCGAATGCGTGGGGAAGGTGAATGAGCTTTTAGAGCTTTTCGACTCATTCCTTCTAATGACATGGCTGCACAAAAAAGATATGGAGCGGAATGCTAAAAGGAAGGAATTCTCGCCTTCCAAAAAAGGCTACCGTCATGCTTCTTGGTATGATTCCATTTCCCGCTGGAATGTTTTAGGGAGTCCACAGTACGAAACGGGGCAAGATCTCCTTAAGAGAGGTATATGGGAGATTAATTTAAAAACAAAATGCATTTAAGAGTTGGCAACTAAAGTCGCCATTTTAGTGATGTATTTAGAGTTCGAGTGAAAAGTTGCTATGAGTTATTTGAGTTTTATGAATATAATTTATGTTGAATTACTATTTATTTCTTTTATTTGTTATTTCCTTATAAAATTCTAATCTCCCACATATATAACGAGATATCGCTCCATTTACTCCTACTGAGTAAAACATTATCTGCCTCTTTTAAAATCCGTAAGATTTTAAACGAAGAGTAATCCCAGCGAGTACAAATAGTGAGAAAAATCCACTTTAACTCCTCAGGAGAGTACAAATGGAGTACTCCCTTTTCCGGACATCACAGCGGGAAAAGTTTGAAGGCCTTCCTCAAGAAGCCTTTAGGAAGGAGTTCGTATTCGTAGTTCCACAAAAGTAGGATGGAAGGGTCAAATATGGATATGTTATTAATGTACAGTTTGTATTCAGTTTTTACCATTAAATTCAGTTTTCAGTATTTACCATTAAATTGTGTATAAAAATATTATTTTAATAAATGGATTAAAGCAATATCTTCCAAGGATCTCGATATATTTAGAAGGTGTAAGAAATTGTACTTTCTTGGAAGAAATAAAAGAGAACGTATCACAAATACCTTACCGAGAATGCGTGGGGAAGGTGAATGAGCTTTTAGAGCTTTTGGACTCATTCCTTCTAATGACATGGCTGCACAAGAAAGATATGGAGCGGAATGCGAAAAGGAAGGAATTCTCGCCTTCCAAAAAAGGCTACCGTCATGCTTCTTGGTATGATTCCATTTCCCGCTGGGTATTTATTTGGGAGATAAGAGAAAAAGGTTTTGATGACACCAAAACGGAACAAAATAGTAGCACCGCCCATATTAATAAGCCACAGTTACAACACTTTAACCATAAAAAGTTACTTCTCGGGTGCATGTTGGTAGCAGTTACTGACACGAACACGGAATATCTCTGCACCACTTTCGAAACATGGAAGTAACTCAAACGGCTCTACTATATTACGTAAAATAGGTTGCAAAATAGGAACATATTTCGACGAGAATACGTCGCTACGTCCAAAATATAAAAACAAATTGTTAGTTGGTAATATTAATTTGTATGTTTGAAGTCGAGCGACGCATCCGTCCTTAAATTTTTCCCATAAATCGATTTTATTCGAAGGAAAACATATCGATATAACGACCGCGAATAACTGCATCAGCGCCAACGATTGTCAACTTCAACATGTTGACCATTAACCTTCAAAGTTGTCGATCGACGACGATAAGGCAATATTTATACAGAAACACTATAAAATATAATAACCAATATGTAATTTTTCTGATATACTACATTTAGTACAGTAGGCCGTTTTACGCCTTTTTTTAGATTTTGAGCCAAAATTATGCATTTGTATGAAAAATTAAATGAGATTAAAGTGGTAGTGCAGTTTTTCAACGGCCATCCTTTGGGCGCTTTGATTTATCAACAGAATCTGAAAAAGCGGGCAAAAAGGTTGCTAGAGGCGAAACTAGTATGCGTAATGCGAAAAAACAGTGAAGAAAAAATGTCTAGAAAATTTTATGCTTTACAACTTTGCTCTTTTGATATTTTCACCAAAATGCATAGTTTCTCCTCAAAATAAAGAAAAACTTTCATAGTTTCTCCTCAAAATAGAAAAAAGGCGAAAAAGCGCCTATTAAATATAGCCTTGACCATATTTCGTTAGACAACCCATCATAAAAAATTGATTTTATTCTGTTACTCGATCGGTGAAGGTCGTTCTTCTACTGATCTTAGACTACGTAGAGCGTCGATAATCCGGATTAATTGTGACCGGACCCGGTCCGGATTATCAAAATGTACGGATTTTCGAAAAGAACCACAAAAAGGTCCTTTGAGTTCATAACAAAAAGAAAACTTGCTAAAACCGTTAATACTTCACTTTTGTGGTTAAATAATTGAACAGATAAATAAAACCATTAATTAATATGTTTCCGTACGGCAGAACGCCGAATGAGAAAAGCGAGCAACGCGAATCACAGCATGAGTAGCTTCGATTTCAGAAATGTTTATTTCCGAACGCCGCCTCTGCGATGCTTTGAATTTTTTTAATTTACGCTGAGATATTTAAACAGAAAGGTATGCGTTGTGAATATTTTTTGAAGTAAAACTTCTTTAGGCGCGCCTTAAGGCGATAGCCCAATCACGACTTTATTCGCGTTTACGCGCGTCAAAGCGTTCACGCGCTTTGTCGTCGATATTTGATTGTGTGTAATTCAAATCAAGCTATCCCATTCACGACTTTGTGGCGTCAAGCGACGGCAAAAGTCAACCAACTTTCAACTTTTCGCGCGTTGGCAGGCGTCGAAAATTTCCAAACTGTCGAATTATCAAGATTGAGATTTGAAAGTTTATATTTTACATTAATTTCGCAGTGCATATAATCCAGTGAATTTGTGAATAAAAGGGCCCCTAGTCGGAAAGTTTTGGGGTAGTTTTGATTTCTTCGGTTTTTTATGTATTTTGGGGTGCTGAATCCGAATCTGAGGTTTGCTGACAAAATATCGTGACGGAACATTGAGGAAAATGCAAAAATATGAAAAAATTCGGACTTTTTCGCGGGTTTTCGCTTAAAACTCGGAAACTATCAACTTATCGTCCATAACATTCATATACTAAATGAAAGAGCACAAAATTTCCTACAAATATCACTACCCAAGTATCTCTATCCGACTCACCGTTTTGGTTCTAGCGCTAGTTGAAAATTTCCATATTTTTCTAAGTCAGCAAAAAGCCGATTTTCCCATTGACAACGTTATTAAACAAGGTGTATCCGTTAAGTTTACAAAGCGGCTGTCTGTTGATAGGTTTTAGTTGGGCGAACGCAAAATCTTTTGGGAGGCGGGTGGAAATCATAACGGTTTAGCAGCTAGGGTGTTTTGAAATTTTTTCTTTAGAGTTTTACATATCACCCTGTATTTTTGTAACCCTATGACCTATTTTATGAGTAAGGTATCAGTCGACGTAGAATACTCCCACCTAACTAAAACTGTAAAAGTCAAGGTTCCACCTTATCAACTTCCAGAGTAACGAGTCATCAAAGTCAAATTTTAGGTTTTTTTAAGCCGAAATACACATTTAATAGAAGTTGAAGCTTAAAGTTGGAAAAACAATTTTTTACAAATGCTTTTATTTCCAGTAGATTTAGGGATAGTTTTACCCCTTTAGGAGTACCCCTTATCATAAAATTTGGCTTGATTTGGTATAAATCAACCACCCTAGCAAATAAATATTGAAAAAAGTGTATTTCATTGGATTAGTTTTGATTATTATTGAAATTATCGCGAAAAACCCTTAAAAAGAGGTATTTTTGCATTTGTAAGGATGAGGCCATATTTTAGGAATGCGGGACCCTGATTTTCGTAATCAGCGACCCAAAAAACATATAGGGAACGAGTTTCAAACCGTGGTGCTACGTTTCGACGTTTTGAATGGACTATTTACGTAAGTATACAATACAATTTTTTAAATTTTAAAGTTGTCTGGCGGGGGGTTTCCACTATGCAAACCGTCTGGCACTGCAGGACGTGACTTCTAATAGTAGAGGAAATATCAAAAAAACAGCGTTTATAAAATGACGTAAGTAGACATAAATTTTCTGCACATTTGCTACCTCCTTCCTGCCAAAGCCACTGCTGGTCACGGTTCTTTGTAGCCAAACGTTGTTACCTGCTGTAGTGTCCTTACGCAGAAAATTTTTCAAACGTTTATACTATGACGTAAGTCTGGCGTTCACGGGCTGTTGCTCTATCAATAATACAGAGTATTATATGAAGAAAAAGGTGTTTTTAGTTGAAATTTTAGTTTAAAAAACCCGAAAATTTGACTTTGATGACTCGTTACTCTGGAAGTTGATAAGGTGGAACCTTGACTTTTACAGTTTTAGTTAGGTGGGAGTATTCTACGTCGACTGATACCTTACTCATAAAATAGGTCATAGGGTTACAAAAATACAGGGTGATATGTAAAACTCTAAAGAAAAAATTTCAAAACACCCTAGCTGCTACACCGTTATGATTTCCACCCGCCTCCCAAAAGATTTTTTGTTCGCCCAACTAAAACCTATCAACAGACGGCCGCTTTGTAAACTTAACGGATACACCCTGTTTAATAACGTTGTCAATGGGAAAATCGGCTTTTTGCTGACTTAGAAAAATATGGAAATTTTCAACTAGCGCTAGAACCAAAACGGTGAGTCGGATAGAGATACTTGGGTAGTGATATTTGTAGGAAATTTTGTGCTCTTTCATTTAGTATATGAATGTTATGGACGAAAAGTTGATAGTTTCCGAGTTTTAAGCGAAAACCCGCGAAAAAGTCCGAGTTTTTTCATATTTTTGCATTTTCCTCAATGTTCCGTCACGAAATTTTGTCAGCAAACCTCAGATTCGGATTCAGCACCCCAAAATACATAAAAAACCGAAGAAATCAAAACTACCCCAAAACTTTCCTGATTAAAATACTATTTTACTGGACTAATACATGAATTTCAATCAAAGCAACATTTTTGAAGTTCTGACGCTATGAATGAACCTTCAACGGACGTCAACGCTCATGAAGCGCCTGCCGCGTATAACGCGCCGTCGGCATTGGGCCTTCGCCTTTAGCCTACAAAATTTCCATGGGACTGAATCGGTTTCATCCGCGTCAGGCTCTCACACATTGAAAAATCCCCAGATTTTTCGGGTACGCTGGGGAATGGGAAAGACGGGGCACAAGAGGCGAAGAAACTCGAGTCTGTGTGTGCAAAAGTTCGCATAAACTCTGCCTTACTGCATATATTTTCTGGCATTGGGCGCGTTTAGGCCCGAGTTATTTTAACTCTGTTAAATTTGCGCTGTTAACTTAGAACCGTTTCTAGCATGCCATTTGACAGTTAAGCAAAATAATAACATTTCTCATTTTACAAATAACAAAAAGCTAAAAAATGAATAATAATGATATCTTCTTGCTGCATTGAAATTTTTCTAAATTATTAGCTTACAACAAAAATTTACAAGCAAACGTCAATTCATTTTGGCTGTGCTATATTTTAGCTAAGCCAAAAAGCAGAAATAAGTTAGCTAACAGCGCTAAAAAAATTGCTGTTTACACCGTTGTTAACTTGGCTAACTCAATTAAATTAACTTGGGCCTAAACGCGTCCATTGTTTGCTACGTTGTCGCCCAGAGTTTGCTTTATATCATTATACCGATACAAATTCACCATTAGAGGTGAATTATTTCAGATTTTTCTTGTGGCTGGGTGCTTAGAATACCAAAGGGATGTGATCAATTAAATGCGTGAGGTGTTTTTGTTTTAAATTGGCACCCACCTCTCCTTTGGTGAGATGTACTGGACTATCACCCAATACCGACATTTACCCTATAATTTGAGAAATTTTAAATTTACAAGCTTTTGTAACTTACGACAAATCGTTTATGCTTTAAAGTCCATAACACCGTTATAGGTTTTTTGGGTCGCTGATTACGAAAATCAGGGTCGCGCAGTCCTAAAATGCAAAAACACCCCTTTTCAAGGGTTATTCTATTATAGCGAATAACAATCAAAAATAATCCAATGAAATAAACTTTTTCCAATATTTGTTTGCGACGTTGGGAAGGTTGATTTAGGGCCGTGTTACAATTGGGGCTTTGGCTTCGAATTCAACTCCGACTGCAAAGAAAGCCCCCGGAGAGTTCGACTTTAAAATTAAATTGTAGCTTTGACTGTAATCAGCTGTTTCCTTTCAAAGCAGAAGCAAATTAGAAAAATTAAAATATCAAAATTTTAAAATGGAATTTTTTTTAATGTTGTTCGCAGTCTATAAAAAATACCCGGAATTCAAAACCGTTCCTATCACTTTAAAAAAGCGGTTTTCAGTTCTATCACATGAAGTGAAGTTGGCTGCAGACGGACGAAACTTTGAGTTTTCCTAAAGCCGGACTGCAGTCGAAATACAGTCGCAGACAAAGTTCGGTCGAAGCTTTTATTTAATCAGCTACATGTAATCAAACCCCGAAGTTAAGTCAAAGTAAAGTCAAAGCCCCGATTGTAACTTCGGCCTTCTACCAAATCAAGCCAAATTTTATGATAGGGGGTAATACTAAAGGGTTAAAACCACACTACATCGACGGAAAATATTAGTTGGGGGATTGCTTGGTAAAACAACACTCGCGTTTGGAATGGTGTATGCAGATGCGGATGCATTTATAAATGTTCATGCCTGTATTAGGACAATGTATACTTATAGCAGGCGAATTTTTAGATAATCGCGCCTGTGGCGGTAGCATGCATGCCTAAGCGGGAGCGTACATACCCGTGTGGAATGCGCATTTGCTCGCTATGCGTGCTAGGTGCGGCGCGTGCATGCTTTTAAGAAAATTAACCAATTAAATTATTTTTACTCGGATTTGAATAGACCAGGATTATCAATACTTTCGCTAAATTTTCAAAGTATACGTGTGAACGTACAAGATATAGATGACGAAGTTGCAAAAAAAATTAATGTACCTGTTACTTTTATCAGAAACTTGGATGGAAAATGAAGAATTTGATGAAGACTCCGCCAATGTTTAAACACCTCATACGGATATACTACAAACGCTATCGTTTAGTCACGATAAATCACCATAAAATGTGTGTAGGCAGATGTATGGCAGAAAATGCACAAATGAATTTGATGGTAGTTATTTTTGTATCACTGCATAAAACTTGACGCGAAATAATGGAATTCATACATGACAATCTCCACTTCTGACGGTTCAATTTTACTAGGTCGAAACTTCAACGAAATACCCATGATTTTGAGTGGTGATTTTAATATTAATTTTTCATCAGAAAGGCGCGTCCGAACCTTGTGGATGAAGGGGAAAATGGGGACGATAAGAGGTACCACCCCACTTCTCCCCTCATCCACAAGGATCGTGAGAAACGTTCCTGGGAGTGTAGCGTTTCAACAGACCCAATGTTGACAAAAGCACCACGGCATATGGAATCTCACTTGATGCAGTTTTTACGCGATTTTTAAACCAGTTTCAATTGAAAATATTTCAGTTGTCATAAAACCTTTGCTTCGTTTTTAGGTTTTAATATAAATAGGAATTCATAATATTGTTATCTACTTTTAAATTGTACTTCTATCAAGTCCCTCGGTAGGCTCGTCACCATACTTCCTGCATCGGTCGTTGGCCTGGCTTTTCTGAAAGCGTACTATCCACTATATCTATTGCATAGTACTAGCTGGATAATATTTTAATAATTGCGGCAGTTGTTGGCAAAAAAGTTTTACTTCTAAAGTGTGGTCTTAAGCACACTCATTTTTTTTTTTGCTTTAAACTAAAATAAAAAAAAATCAAAGAAATCGGTTGAGCCAATTATGGGGTAACAAACGAACATTTCAACTTTCCCAATATCTACCTACATAATGTTCTAATAAATGCCAGCAGGAACCTATATATTAAAATAAATATAGAAAAAGTGCTTATTTTATTCACAAATAGTTAATTAAAAAATCATGCGGTCAACCGAGTTTTGGGCAAACTTAGGGTGTCCAACTGCACCCTAAAATGAAACGATTTCAACAATAACCTCGCCCGTAGGCCAAAAATCCAATTAAAATTCCTCACCGAGTAGCCTATATCAAAAATAAAACAATTCAACCATTAACAAATTATATTTTTGCGAACTCTTTCCGATACATGAAGAATAACTCACCGCATAACTTTTCGTCCAATCATAGGAGCGCTCTCCACCCTTCTCTAAGAACAGTGATTTATTTCAGACAGGTATAAAAAATATACACAAAACCACAACTTGCAAAATCATAATAATTGCACTAAAGTAAAGGTGGTAAAAGTTCTCAAGTTTGTGCATGCTACTTCGCAATAAGGAAGCAAATGAGAATACAGGAATAACATTTACTCTATAGCAACTCGCAACGAAAATAAATGTCACAAAATCAAAATTTATGTGCCGTTCAAGAACGGACCTTTAAGCATGGATAGTATACTACAGTAGTCAGGCCAACACCACGTTTTTGCACGGCCTCTTTTTCATGTTTCCTGTTTTTAAATTCCTGGAAAGTGTCTACTTGTGGGTGCAATTCATTTTTCTACCCCCACATAGCCCTCGTCCTTGAACATGAGAGCCGTGTACGGTTACCTTTTTGGCTTTATTTTTAACAACAAAGAAAAAATAACATCCACACAGAGGTGATGGCCTGTAACGGCAAGAGTTGGCCAAGACTAGGAAAGTCGTTCCTATCGTCGAAGGAAACTTTTACCAAAGTACCTTCCACGTTGGTTTACCCACCTCCATCTGGTGTCTCCATTAGTCTTACCCGTCGCCATAAACGTGATCTGAATTTGTTTTAAAATAAAAGTCCAGCTCGTCATTACAATGGACCATAGATGTCTCTGATGGCATTACTTGAAGTGGTTTGCAGAAGAAATGGATACGTGTTACCGCACAGAATCATAAGAAAAGGGATTGAAGGACTTTAAACCTTAAGTAAACTATAGATCAGGCATCAACGAAATTATTTCTCTTTGTGTCAAATGGTCATGGATAGATTCTGTCAGGTATAAAAAAGGTGAATTGCAGAAAAGGGATGACAATGAAATGAAATTCACGTGTCGGTTGACCTTTCCTGACAATTTTTGTGGAATGAATCTTAAGTAGAATGTAAGAAGTATCTTTGTTTTTTCAGTCTTTCTGCCTCATGAATTTGTAAATACCGCCACGCATTGATTGAAATTAGTAATAAATAATTCAGAAACAAGATTAAAGCGACAATGACACCAATATATGTTAATAAAAGAACTAAATTTTGCCTGACGTTACGGTTTGAAATGTTTCTTTGTAATATGCACTAGCTGAGATTAATCAGATGAGTGACTTATTAGCTGTGTTCCTTTTCTACTTTTTAGTACTTGCGAGCAGAGTAGAAAAGGAACGCAAAATTTGTTGATTTGAGTAAAACCTAACCTGACATTTGTGATGTTATTTCATTTGTATACAAATAGAAAGTTAGAATAATAATTTACAACATAATATTTATATTTTTATTTATTTTATTTATAAATTTATTATTTTTATTTTTATTTACAGACGTTTTTATATGAACAAAGCTCAAAACAATCAAAAGCCATCTATGGGGTGATAAGGTAATTAAAATAATTCACAATAGACTCCAATAGACTCTAGCTTTCCTCTAGGGGATTTTAATTACGTAACTAAAAGCGTTATCTACTCTTATGTTAGAGCAAGTGTAGCTGCGAGTACTCACGAGTAAAAAATAGTAAAAATTAGCCGAAAAGGAACGCAGCTATTAATACATACAGTAAAAAAATTCCTTTTTGCATTTCTTTTGTATTTTGTATCATGATCCAGATCAGTTTTAATTTACAGGTCCTTTGTTATCTCTACCGACTCTGTTAATATTCCTTTACACTCTTGTTTTGTTTCTTCATTCCTGCATATTTCTGTATACCACTTTATCTGATTGTTGTCTATTTCTTGTTGCTAATTTTTTCTCCCTCATCTTTCTAGCAACTACCAGGCATGACCAACATACGGCCAGCGCACAAACTGCAAAAAAGCTTGTTAGATTAGAGTACCTAGGATAGCATAAGACAATTACAACCAATCAAATAGCGTTTCTTGCCCTTTAAAATCATTCTGAAAGTGGCCGTTGCATGCGTTGCTTGAAAAAGCATCATTAACCCCCGCGGCAACCAATTATTTAAACATACATAGGAAGTGTTGTGTCGCATATTTTTAAATGTTATAAAATGGATTATTCTCAGGAAAGTAAGTATAAATTAATAATATTAACAAGAATACTCATTTGTTCACATATTTTTAACACGGTGAAGATTTCTTGCCCTATCTTTTTATTGAAAAAGTAAAAATAAAAATTTATATTAATAGACCTACAAAAGAAGTGCCGCTATATCCCGCTCTGATTTTTGCTTATATTGTTTATTGGCCCTTTGGCAAAAACATATTCCAAGAACTATTGCCCGAAGTTCCCCCTTTTTGTTTAATTCCACTTTTTGTACAAAATTCTTGCTAATTACTTCAAAAGTAAAGGCCGTAGCATAAAAATTGTCCAAACATTATTGAAAGTAAATTGTCCAAGCTTTTCAATTTTGCAAAAAAAAAAAATTAGTTAACTAAGTATTTTATGGAGAAAAAGGTGGTTTTAATTGAAATATTAGTTAAAAAAACCAAAATTTTGATTTTGATGACTCATTACTATGGAAGTTGATAAGGTAGAACCTTGATTTTTACAGATAGGTGGCAGTATTATGCGTACACTGATACTTTATTCATGAAAATAGGTCGTAGGGTTACAAAAATACAGGGTGATATGTAAAACTCTAAAAAAACAACTTCAAAACGCCCTAGCGACAAAATCGTTACCATATCCAATAAAATAAAAAATAATACCAAATTCGTGATCAGCGACCTGGAAAACACAATCCCAATTTCATTGAAAAGTAGTGTTCAATATTGATGGTCGCCATTTTGAAGCCGCCATTTTAATTTTTTAAGAATTAATAAGAAATTCGTGATCAGCGACCCCAAAAACCTTTATAACATTATTTTCAAACAATTATCTCAGTTTTTTCGACTTTTGTCCATCTTTTTGGCGATTTCGACCACTGTGCAGCGGGCCGGATTCGACCCGTGTAATGAATTAATTTGGCCCGCGAACAACTTTTCAATATTAGCTGTCGGAGATACATTATCTTAAATATTATTTTGTTAGAAACAGGAAATAAATGTGACTACGGCATGGCGACAGTATTCGAGAGTCTAGTGGATCTGAGGAGGAGGATATCGATACATGGATTAAAGAAGCCATGCTCATAATACAGCTGAACGAAATTGACGATGCGGTGACGGTAAAAGTGCTAGAGATGAAGCTGTGCCAGAATAAAAGTGGGGAGATATTAAATAATAAGGACGAAGTATTGGCTAGATGGGCAGAGCATTTTGAGGAACTACTACTAATGAACCCAGAACAAGGGCACATTGGTACCCGAAATGCACAGAACATGAATGCGGACGATGAGAATGACAGCACAGCAGCCCCTACCATAGAGGAAGTACGTCAGGGATTGCGAGCATTAAAAAATAATAAGACATCAGGGTCTGACAGTATACCTGCAGAGTGTACTGGCACAATGGAACTCCTTGCTTGTAACAGCAAGGTTGGCTGCCAGCATGCTTGGTCATGCTTCCTTCATCAGCAGCCTTGAAGAACTGATCATGGTAGCAGTCGCAGACATAAAAAAATTCTGGAAAACCCACCCTACCTAATCATAGGGGGTCGTAGGGGGTGTGACCGGACCGATACCTACATGGTTCACCACTGACCGAGTTGTCGACGTGAGATTTTTTCATGCTATTCCCATCCTTGGTCAAGATCCCACTGGTATCCATCGTTGACTCTCAACGATATGGTGGACCTGTAATTTTGGCAAAGCGACGACGAGTGAATCCCAAAGAGGAAACAACCCAACCATCCTGGAAAACAAAAACAAACCTAGCACTCCATGCTGGGTAATATACTGTGCAACGTTATTAAACTTCAACTTCATATATTTAATTAATCCTAAACAGGATTAATCCTAAACAGGTTCAATAACTCTTAAATGGAAGTAATAACAGCTATTTATAACAAGAAATGATTACGTGTTTTATGTGTTATGATGTACAATGGGTACAAAGAAAACTCGACGACGATATGACGCTTGAACAACAAAAACTCAATTCTGAACGGTAAAGATAACGTCGATTTGGCCAAACGATGTTATATCATTGTATTCCTTAACCTTGTTTTTAGGGCAGAACCCCAATAGGGCACGATTACTGGACGCTTTCAGGCAATCGGCCAATAACCACAAAAATCAAAATGTTACTGCGCAATCGTTTCACCAAGAACAATCGAGTGCGTGTTTGCACCCCAAAATGGACAGTGTAAAAATATTTTTAAAGTGTAAAAGCGGTTACTTCAAGTAATGGGTAAAGTGTAATTATATAATTATGGTTGAACAATATAATCAAAAGGTGTAAATATATAATTAATATTAAACAAAATAATAAAAAAATTGTAAATATATAATTAATGTTAAAACAATATATGAAAATTTGAAAGACCCTCTATCTTGCAACAACTGTAGAGGAATAACGCTATTGAATACAACATACAAAGTATTTTCACTTGTAATCTATAATAGACTACGACCACACGTGAAAAGAATATTAGGAGAGTATCAATGCGGTTTTCATCCTGGAAGATCCACAACAGATCAGCTATTTGTACTCAGAGAAACCCTAGAAAAAGCTGTTGAATTTAACATAAACATCCACATGTTATTCATCGACTACAAATATGCTTACGATAGTGTGAACCGTAATGAGTTATTTGATGCTATGGAGCAGCTCGGAATACCTAAACACCTAGTAGAACTGACGAAAATTTCTATGAAAGATGCAAAGTGTAGAGTTAGAATAGATGGTGAGTTATATCCACCCCTCAAAACAAATAGAGGATTAAGGCAAGGTGACGCACTCTCCTGCTTGTTATTCAACGTGGCCCTAGAAAAAGCAGTAACAGATGCATAGATTAACACATCAGGGTGCATCTTTGACAGCTCAGTGCAAATATTAGCCTATGCCGACGATATTGCTATCCTTGGAAGATCATTTGAGAGCATGAAGGGGACCTTTGTAGCACTTGAGCAAGCCACAAAAAAAATCGGGTTGGAAATAATCGAGCACAAAACAAAGTATATGTGCATAAAAAACGCCAGAAGTAGCAGACAAAACGTAACGATAGATACCTACAATATAGAAGCAGTAGATGAGTTTGTGACCTTCGGCACGATTATTAAGGTAATGATACATCGGCCGAAATTAGAAGACGAATAGCACTGGCTAATAAATGCTACTTTGTTGTACGCAGATGTAATGAAGCCCTCGGCTGGCTGCCCTCCAAGAGGGCAACCTCAGGCAATCACACAACTACTTGAAATTTTCCAATACATAGGTCCGAAGCGGTACCTGGTCCTCCAGAGAAGGCGGCTCGTCGGGTGGGTCGTGGTTCGAAGAACCCTAGCAGTACCACTTCGTTAAGTGCATCACCACTTACTTGTTATTGAGTGCCCCCCCTCTCTTCAGGAAGAAACGGAGGGAGGTTACTGAGGCATGAGCCACCACCTGAGTGAAAGGTAGGCTGGAGTTACATCTGCCGCCTCTTCACTATCACGAAGTTAGCAAGTTATCTTAGTACCACTCGCTAATACGCATCTGCAAAAAAAAGGAAAATAGCACAAAAAAACCAAATGGAAATACAATAACTATTTTAATATGCTACCAGGATTTCACATACAAACAGGACACATAACTAAATTTGACAAACAATCACCGTACTATAATTAGCGACGGAGGTGATGGGTGAGTATACCTTTCATTATTGTAATGGTATCTTTTCAACATTGATTCGCAGTCAATCCTCACTCATAACAGCGTGAAACCCGCCCTGGTACCAGTGCGTGCACACCCCGATTGGATTCAAGAAAAAAAACAAAAAGTTAAGAAACAACAACACCCAAAACCCTGCAGTCGTTCACAACGAATAACAGAATCCAAAAGAAATAATCCTATTACAAAGAAATCATTCAGACAAGTAACTTTAAGGATGAACAACCACAACTAACTAAATAAGTAATCCTAACAAAAGTTACCTTCCAAAAATCAAGTTCAAAAAGTAAATAAAAAAAATTAATTGAATAATTATTAAATTCAAAATAACAAATGTTCCTGTTAACCACATGTTATTTTTTTTCAATTAAATAAAATAAATATCTGTCAAAAATCTGTAAATTCCTACGTGTAAAATAATTTTTATATAATTGTAAATTAAGTAATATTTTTTTTCCTTTGACTAGCTTTTTCAACGCCCTATTCAATTGTCGATTCCTCCACTAGATTTTTCGAAAAAAAAAATATAGAAAAAAGTCGGCCGACTCTGGAATTGGCGGGATTATTTACAGAAAAAATCAAAGTTTTTGTTTAAAAAAATTGAAAAATTTCATATAATTTAACGTCTGAAAATTGTTTGGTATTTTTTTCTAGAAAGTTATTAAAAAACAAAAATTTTGAAAAAAAAAGTCTCGATAGGTCAATTTTTGAAAAAGAAAATTTTTTCTTGGGTTGGGTAAGAAACTTTCAAAAAATTATGAAATATGTTTTTGATAGGGTAGAAACAAAATTACAAAGTTTCAGCCAAATCAAAAGGGTCAGGTTCAGGTTCAATAGTGGTGGATTTGACGTGGAATGATCCATACAAATATTCATATAGAAGTTTCATAATAAAATTTTGTTTACAATCAAATTATACATGAAAGGGGGTGAATGCTGCATCAAATCAGCTGTTTTTTTTGCTTTTTTAATATGCTGTTTATTATGAAGTGCAATGCTGAACCCAAGTGTTTGACCTCGGCAGAGGACCGGGTCATTGTCAAAAATCAAGAAAATCTCGAAATTTTTGGCCTTGTTTCAGTTTTTGTGGTTTTTGAGCTGAAAGGACTGGTTTTTCATTAAAGATTGTTATATTCATTTTTGAAATAGGTTAAATTTGCAACAATTGGAGGCCAGAACGGTTTTTATAAGACCAATAGTTTCGGAGAAACAGCTTTTCAAAATTTGGCAAATTTAAAGTTACGAGATTTTTTATTTCATTTTCAGTAGGTACCATTCACATTGCTGAAAGCCTAGCATATTGTTTGAAAACCCTCTCCCACCCTCTCAGTGGATTCTCCTGATGTCTCACGGTATTCCAAAGTGACCCCCTCGCAGGCGCGGATCTAGAATTTTGTTTTGGGGGGGTCACGGAATTAAAAGTGGCGGAAAAAAATTTCTACTCCTAAAAAAACAAAAACAAATTTAACAAAACGAACAAAACTAACCGAATTTTCTGGTGGATTAAAAACAAACGTACCCTAATGTGTTTTTGAGGAAGGCGCGCCCTTTATTGTGAGTGCAGCTAACTTCAGAGTTTGCCAAGAGTATAGATCAATCTGTTGTTGACCTTGAAGGTCATTTTTTAAGGTTGTTTTTTTAATTTGCAAAAAAGTTGGGTCGGTTTTTGGCGTTTGGTTAATTTTTTGTTTTTTGAGCTGGGTAAATTTTGTTTTTTAAGCAGCGAGCGCTTTTGGGCAGTGCCGTTGCTGGCATACGCGCAAAGGTGTGCAACTTCATAGGGCCCCGCGTGTTTGGGGCCTCGCGAGTGAAAAATTGCTTTGGCAATAAAAATCATTTGAATTCATTATTTGCATTTTTACTTCATCGAATGGGCCACATAAATTAATATGAGCCACACAAATCAGCATATGGGCCATAATTCTATGACGAGGATGGGCCTTTGTGCAGGAGAAGCCGCGAGCGAAGTGAGCGAAAAATTTTTTTGGACTCTCAATTTCACAGGTCCTCTCAAATGTCTGGCCGCGGCACTGCTTTTGGGGGGTCATGACCCCCGTGACCCCCCCTTTATTCCGCGCCTGCCCCCTACTTGAGCAAAAAATGAGATTTTTTGTATTTTTTTTTACATGCAATGACAATAACTTATCATTATTACTACATTAAAAATGAAGTATGGCGTAAATACATCGATGAAAAATATCTGAAAACCTGACATTAATTTGGTGTCTTGCCCTGGACCTGGTTGGTCGAAGACGTCGTCTTTTGAGATTCTTCGGTTAGTTCATCTTCGTCTGGCAGGTCATTTGTGGATGAGTAATCCAGCCTTAATACGAGTGGCAAAACAGTTGGCCATGCCAGATAGATAGTAGTCGGGCTTTGTAAAGTTGAATTTCGACGCAAAGCTCAGGCTAACAATGTAATAGTTTGCTTATTTCAAAGTAAGAGCTTTCAAAGGATACAACGAAACAATCTCTTCACATCTCAAACCACAGCTTTGTTGTTGTAATTTGACGGAAGCAGACTCAGATTTCACATTTATTGCGCCACAAAACAGAGTTTTAAGTTGGTTAGCAACTTTCCCATAAAAACACCAGTGCTCATGGTAGGAGGAACTTACTTTTGTTACTTTGGTGCACAAGGAAACCTGGGTATCGCCCGATGGTAGATCGCGAAATTAGATAGATCACGTGGCCGTCAGCCGCAGATAGAGAACTAGAGGATGTCAGGAGCTTTAGATGTGCAGACATTTGAAGTGACCATCAACTATTCGCCAAAAAATCGCCGCAATCAGAAACGTAGGCGGTTTATCGTAGATCTTCTGCGGAACAGTATTAAAAGGCGAGAATTTGCTCGGAATCTGTAACAAATCTTAAACCAGCAAGGCGTTTCTGACGACACAAATATCGAAAAGCTGTGGAGTACAACAAAGACCGCTATATTGACAGCAGCAGAAACGAGCATCGGTTATGTCCAAAGAAACCAGCAACACTGGATCTCGGAAACAACCTGGTAAAAAAAAGGCGGAACGGCCCTCAAAAATAACGTGAATTCTACAAGCAACCCGGAAAAACGTCAACAATTTGAACGGGAATACTCCCAATTACATCGGGAGATAAGGAGAAGTGTACGGCGTGATGAAATACAGCAGAAAAACGAACTCGCCGAAAAAGCAGAAAACGCTTCAAACACAGGCAACAGTAAGGTGATGTACCAAATTACTAAACAGCTCTCGGGAAAGCACTCTACTAAAAAGCAATCCGTAAAGAGTGCGGGTGGACGGCTGCTGTGCAGCGACGAGGAGCAGCTCCAAAGATGGAGAGATTACTTCTTCGCCGCCCTGAATGGTTCATTAGCACAGGAACCACAGGAAAGTGGCAACAAGGCACAGCCAATAAGAATCATCACTCGCGCACCATGCAAAACTGAAATAGTAACCGCAATTCAAGCAATGGCCAATGGTAAAGCAGCTAGAAAACATGGGATCCCGCCAGAAATGTTGAAAGCCTAATAGTAGATGCGCTAAAGCCAATCCTGGAAATAGCATGGAGCACCTGTACCTTTCCGAAGGATTGGACGGAAGGTATCATAATCAAAATAGCAAAAATGGGAGACCTAACAATATGAGCTAGCAGCAAACAATATATGCCACCGCCTATCTAAGGCCGGGCGCCCACTAAAGTGGTGTGGCAGTGACGTGGCAGTGGCGTGTGGGTCTAATGAGAATTGGAAAATTTATTCCCGTTAAATTAAATGAAGTAGCGCACATTGAAAGGGAGTGGCGATGGTGTGGTATCTGGCAAATGGGGTGGCATCACTTGATAGGCACTAGTCTCCGACAAGTTTAATTTTTGAGTTCACTTACGTGATACGATGCTTCCCATTTCGGTGCGCGTAATAATTTTAATACCACTCCGCCACCATTCAACTGCCGCACCACTTTGTTTCCACATGGCAGGCCAAAGCCACGTTACTGGCACACTACACCATCCGGCTACGCCACGCCAAAGCAACAACAATTTGTATGCACACAAAATTTCGAATGCATACAAATTGTTGTTGTTTTGGCGTGGCGTGGTCGGATGGAGCGGAAGACAGGAGACCCTAACGGTAGTGGAAAATTCCTTCTGACTAAATTCTCTTCTTTTGCATAACGTTTGTGTCCAGATCGGATAGCACTCTACCAAGAAGCTCCTACCGCTCGGTTCTCTGGGTCTAGCCCAGCCTAAGAAAAAAGGAACCACGTACCTCCTTCTTATCTTCCATTTTCCCTCCGTGTCCACCTTACGACTTTGTATCACGGCGCTGGATCAACTATCTAGTTGCTATCTCTCCTGGCGTTTCTTTGCCTTTCTCTGCTTCTTTGAGCTTCATATCCCAATGAGAAATTAACAAACGGCCCAGATATGGCCCAGCGCAGGCTACGGACGTTCGACGCTCGGTAACCAACCGCTGGGCCAAACCTGGAAATGATAACGCTGCCCAGCGCTCAGTCGAAGGTCAAAGCCCATCGCTGGGCGAGTGCTGGCCGCCGATCCCAAGCTCAGCCGCATAAACGGATAAACGCGTTTAACTGTAACTCACTCTTTTTAAGCTCAGTCTGTTGCTGTTGGGTTTCGACCGGGTGCTGATAAAAATCACACAAAAAAATCTGAAAAAATATGTAAGGAGCGACCCTCCGGAATCGATCTTGGGTCCTTAGCTTCCCCTTTCAGACTTGCCCGATTAATTTCTCCTTTCGACCACTTCCTCAGTTAATTAGTCACGCTAAAATTATGCAATTAAGTGTTTATTCTGTGTTGTGGTTTGTTATTTAATGTAAGTAAAAATCAATTTCTTATCAAAAAATTTTAAGATAAGTTTCACAACAATAATATTCACCTTTTTATTTTACCACATTTTTTTTAATTGTCATTTTTAAAGTTCAACTGTTGGTGAGCGTTGGCTGTGCCCTGGCCCTGCGTTGGCAATGAGCACTCTAACACGCTTTGTTACAAGCGCAGGTTCAGCTCTGGTACTTTCGAAATTTGTGCACTGGCCGAGGTTAAATATTCAGCCGTTGAGTTTTTACGCTGGGCCAGCGCTGGGCCGTTTGCAACGGCTGGCAATCTACCGAAATTTCTTATTGGGATTGTTTAAGCCTCTGGTGGATGACTTTCCGCGCCACTTTCACCTCCGACCTCATCATCAGGTCCAGAATGTCCCCCGATGTTAGGTAGGTGATGTTTACTCTGAGGGATGTTATCAACCAGAAAACAGTAAATTGCAATTCGAGTGGCTAAAAATCTAAAAGAAGTTTGGAAGAAGACTGATATTCCCTAGTGGTACATGATGATTTTTTTACATCGGGGTGTAACACAAAAATGCAAAGAGGTTCAAAACATCAGTTGAAAACCAGGGATTGTAAATGTTATAGTCTTATGGATGTGAAGGCTTAAAGAACTTTTTGGGTCCAGCTCGAAAATATCATCAGTGGAGCATGATTTCTTGAACGACCAACGAAGCTTAAGAGCAATGAATTAGAGAATATAACCCTCCCCAAAACATAGTAAAAGAAGCGAAAAGTCTTTCCAATATGAGCTAAATAGAAGTCTCCAACAATCAAAAACCCCAAAAAAGGTTATTGAAGATGATTCAATGCCAGAAAGTTTGAGTGATAAAAGTGAATTTTATATTAAAATGCTTTCACCATACAAAATGGAAAGTTGAAATGTTTTATTGAAACAATGCTTCTCAGAAAATCTATCCTCTTTTTATAGAGCTTGAAACCGTAGAGCTAAGAGGTCAAAAATGCTTTTTGCACTGTCAAGATAATAACTCGCACCCTACAAATAATTGCACTATATTTTGATGGTTAAAAAGAAGAAACAATGAGTTAGTTTACACGGGTGCATCAAATAATTAAATTGATGCACAAGCACACTGCTTTAAGCTGTGTTGTTTACACGATATATAATTAGCTGTCACTTTTAGTTCCGCGTTTAAAAACTGGAATCAAAATATATGCAAATCTTCGAAATTTTCAAATTTTTCCCCACTGGTTTCGCTTTATTTTGATTGTTGAAACTCTTTAAAATATTTCTGCTTCATATTCCAATATTTAATCTTAATTTGGGGATAAAAACTCACAATTTGATGCATTCAAATATTTACACGGCAGTTGCATCAAATAAGTTCTGCCTTCTGCATTTGAACTAAAAAAATGCAGGCGAGTGAGTTTACACCGCTGCATCAAATAATTAAATAAAAGTTAATGCAGCCGTGTAAACTCACTCATTAAGTAAACATTCATCCAATGGCGCTAGAGCTTTGCCCTCCCTCCTCTAGGGCATTCCTGGAAGTTTGCAGTATGTCTCATGTTCCAGATGTTGAGCGTTGCCTTTGAGTCAGCCATCCCAGAGTCTATGCATCTCCTCCTGGGTCTTCCTACTGGTCTATTTCCTGAAATTTATACTTCCATGAGCTGTTTTGGGATATAGTTGTCCTCCATCCTGATTACGTGGCCAGCTAGTCTTACTACACTGTAAAAAAATATGTAAATTCACAGTGCAAATGGACAGTAAAATTACAAATCGCCAGCCATATGAAAACTGATTTATTACACCCTTATTGTAATATAACTATACAGTTTTCTAACTTTACATGAAGAATCTGCGTGGATTAATACAGTGGCGTAGGTAGCTTTTTGCGATGTGGCGGCCTATGACTTAGTATACTTTGATTGATCGGATTTTCACAACTTAATGCATCAGAACGGGGCGTTTTCGCGGTTTTTTCTGCAGATGATTCTGCATTTCTATGGTTTTCACCGTCTCAAGACTTGCCGAGTGGCTTTATTGGCAGTAAAAATTTCTTCATTCCGAGATAATAAACAAAGCAATTTTAACACACTTTTGCAATTATAAACTAGAATAAATTTGACAATTGAGGAGTGTCTGTTCAAAAGGGCGTATTTTCATCATAAACAAACTTTACAGATATCGAAAAACTGCCGGTTCCTATAAATAAAATGCTAAAATATATTTAAATGCACATTCACGTTAAGACTACAATATGACATGGGATTCTTATTTAAAAAATACACATTAAAACTATATTTTTTTTAATTATTTGTTTAGAAATAGTCCCTTTTGATTAGTCATTTTAGCAAGATTTTTATGTTCACCTATCCACTCCTAGAATAACTTTGAGCTAAAATTAAATTTTCTATTGCGTTAGGGCTCTATTACCAAAGTACCAAAGTGCCAAAGTACCAAACTACCAACTAACTAAAGCCAACTTTAACATCAAAATTTGCTAATATCTTCAAAAATAAAGACCGTAACACAAAAATTGTTGGACATTATTTATAGGAAATTGTCCGTGCTTTCCAATTTTGGAAAAAAAATATTGACTAACTACGTATTTTTGGGGAAAAAGGTATGGGGAAAAAGGAATTTTCGTAGGCTCATGATCCCCTTGATCCCCCCTTGTTCAACCACAACCCTAAAATGATTGAATAGTTAGTATAGATACATAAGACACAAATTAACTACACAGTTAACGAACAAACAATAACTAAAACATTATAACATAACACGAAACATAATAATAAATACACAAAAATATACAACAAAATCAAAACAAAATAGCACAATTGTCATCACTGACACTTCATAGACATTGTTACCAATAGACAAAATATAAAAAATAAATTCGAAATTCAAACATAGAATAAAAAATAGGAAAACATAGAATTTACCCCACCGAAAACGGAGGCACTGCCAGGCACTCTCTCCTGTAGAAATATCGAGATGTCTTTTATTAATAGTAAAAATTTACCGTGACAGGAGGAGAAAAAGGACCGTTGAGGTGAACGACCCCAGTGCCTTCGTCTGGGATATGTATATAAGTTCAGGCAGAGTTTTAGTTTAACACTCTAAAAAAAAGGCAGGTTATTGTTGATAGTAGTTTAAAGCAGTATTAGAAAAGCAAATTAAGCAAATTAAGTATTAGAAAAGCAAATTTGAAATAAAGTGAAGTGATAATAACAAATCTGAAATTAGAACATTGTATATACTTAATTATATCAAGAATTTTACATAATAATCGTTAACTATTTTTAAGTGTAATTTAAATAAATTATGTTAAAATAAAGGATCATTCTTTGACATTTTAATTGTGAAATATTTTAAAAGGTGGCTATACATTTTTGGTCCTTCGAGCCGGATACCTTTTGAAATTATTCGTGAACGATATTTGAACGTCTAACGGGCGTTAATTAAGTGAACTGTGTGCGTCTAACGGGCGTTAAATAACTATATTATATACGTCTAACGGGCGTTAATCAAGTGAACGGTGTGCGTCTAACGGGCGTTAAAAACTATATTGTATTCGTCTAACTGGCGCTAAAAATTAAACTCTATTCGTCTAACGGACGTTAGAAAATTATTTTATAATTGTCTTACGGACATTAAGCAGTTGTGCGTATCGTTGTGTAAAGTAAAATAAAATAGCGGAGTTCCAACAAAAAGGACATATAAATATTTAACGGCACTAGGCAACGGACAATGATGACGTGTTAACCATCCCCTACAATAAAATTTTAAGTAACAGGATCAGTTGGTGAGTCCGTTCCAATTTTTTAATATTCTAAGAAATAGTATTAAATTAGTAAAAATCAAATACCTACATATTTTAAAATTAATTAAATGGTGAGCTGTGAATGTACTATAAATAATACGTGAATAAATTGGATTTCCTCCGCGAAGAAAACCCGACTAATTAATATTTCACTCCCATTTTAAAAGTGTAATAACATTAAACTTTTGTGAACTAAAATTTCACAAGTTCAAAATTCAAACGTGTGCATCAACTAAACGGCAATAATGGCAACAATACAGGAAGATATCATCAGTGCACTAAAATTTGTGGTACTAATGAGAGAAATGGAAAAGGCAATTCTACATACAGCGGCAAATTACCTGAATGCGGCCCAAATACAGAAGATTCAAGAGATTCTTGACAAAGACGATGGTAGATGGCCACGCCATCAGCTATTCCACAGAACATCCATTAACGCTCGCACATCCACAGGTGTTCAAACGATTAGCGATGCTGTATCCACAGCTAGTCAAACTACCACAAGGTTGTCGTCACCCAAATCAAAGAAGCATCGAGCCGATGAATTCAGCAGCAAACAAATAAAAGGGGAATCAACCAGTCCAATCAAATGCAAGAGACGATGCTCAATTGTAGCCACTAAACGAATAACAGAGCAATTAAAGGCAAAACAGGAGTACAAACCAAAACCCCTCGTTACGAAGAAAATTTGTAGAATCTCTTCAAGGCTCGTCGTCAGACTGAAGAAATGGACAGAGGGCGAACTCAACATCTAATAATTAATCTAAAACTCAACATCTAATAATTAATCTAAAACAAAATTATCATGAACTACAAGTGTGCAATGAATTCTGTGTGTAACTGAACTTAAAGTTAAATCAGCCCAAATTCAAAATAAATGTGAACATGAACTCCAAGTGTATACTGAATAATACGGGTACAAATGAACTTAAAGTAAAATTAACTTAGATGTAAACAAAAGTGAATATAAACTTCAAGTATAGTGAATTTTTAATTTCATTTATAAGCAAGGTGAATAAGGCTGTAAAATGAAACAGATTAAATAAACTTGACATTATAAATCGATGTGAATCTACAATTGTGAATTGAAGTGAATTCTAAGTTTATGAATTTTGAAGAAAGGGCAGTCATCGGCAGCGAATGAAACTGTGAAGATCACGTATCTGTAGTGCTTACGGCACTCACATCCATACTTGGAAACTGTGAAGATCACGTATCTGTAGTGCTTACGGCACTCACATCCATACTCGGAAACTTGAAGATTACGTTATCTAGTGCTAACGGCACTCTTAATCCATTGGTGGAAATTAATTAGAAGATCACGTTCTATAGTACTATCTATATTGCTATCTACAGTGCTTACGGCACTCTCATCCATCGTTGGACCCGTGGAAGATTACGTATCTATAGTACTATCTATAGTGCTATCTACAGTGCTTACGGCACTCTCATCCATCGTTGAAACCCTGCTCTCAATAAGTCCACAATCAGGATATATATGTAAAAAAAAAAAAAAAAAAAAAAAAATTAAACCAAAATGATCACTTCAGTGAATAAATAAGGAATCTCATTAACTAACTATCAAGCTCCGAACTAACCGGGACATCAAGGAGGCGATCTCAAACGAAGTGTAATTCTGTTTTAATATCGAATAAGGGTCGTCAAACATCGTCTTACTAAAAAAAAAAATAATAATAATAAATATATTAACAAAGATGGATATATACCTACAACAATAGATCAAAAACCAAGCTAAAGAAGAAATTATATATCAACGTGACCACATAGTCATTCATCAACCGATAAGCATCCGGGAAAAGACAACTTATCGCGTGTAGTAACAGTGCAAGTAAAGGGCGCAATAGTTAAACGCCCTACTCCGAAAATCGCGACCTATGAACAGGACAATGAACATTTATAGTAACAAGAGTGTGTCGCGAACTAAAAAATTTTTGTGGTTTAAATTCTATAGTGAACTATGTATATCAAATGTATTTAATCGAATTATAAAAGACAGTAAACTTACGAAGTAAAGATATAAGCTAAAACAAATAATGCGGGAATAAAAACAGTCGTACAAGATAAACATTCAATAATTAACACAAACATCAACTAACAAAAATTAATTTTAGCTAGTACTAGTTACCTGAACAATTACATGTATAACATAAATACTGCTAGAATCTCATCTATTTACAGATATGACCATAGACTTCAGCCTCTTTCAAGGAATTCAATCATACCCAGCGTAAGTGAAACAAAATGAAGTATAACATCCGCCAATAGGTCAATGGGCCACCCGACCTATTTCAAGATATAAAAACAAGGTCAACATGGAGAATGGAGTGCAACACCGTCCCCGGGGGAGAATGTTCAAGCACAACCCTAAAATGATTGAATAGTTAGTATAGATACATAAGACACAAATTAACTACACAGTTAACGAACAAACAATAACTAAAACATTATAACATAACACGAAACATAATAATAAATACACAAAAATATACAACAAAATCAAAACAAAATAGCACAATTGTCATCACTGACACTTCATAGACATTGTTACCAATAGACAAAATATAAAAAATAAATTCGAAATTCAAACATAGAATAAAAAATAGGAAAACATAGAATTTACCCCACCGAAAACGGAGGCACTGCCAGGCACTCTCTCCTGTAGAAATATCGAGATGTCTTTTATTAATAGTAAAAATTTACCGTGACAGGAGGAGAAAAAGGACCGTTGAGGTGAACGACCCCAGTGCCTTCGTCTGGGATATGTATATAAGTTCAGGCAGAGTTTTAGTTTAACACTCTAAAAAAAAGGCAGGTTATTGTTGATAGTAGTTTAAAGCAGTATTAGAAAAGCAAATTAAGCAAATTAAGTATTAGAAAAGCAAATTTGAAATAAAGTGAAGTGATAATAACAAATCTGAAATTAGAACATTGTATATACTTAATTATATCAAGAATTTTACATAATAATCGTTAACTATTTTTAAGTGTAATTTAAATAAATTATGTTAAAATAAAGGATCATTCTTTGACATTTTAATTGTGAAATATTTTAAAAGGTGTCTATACACCCCTATCTACGCCACTGGATTAATATTCCTAATATGTATTGTAAATTTACAAAACTGCTTGTGAATAAAACTTCCTGTTCATTTTAATAGAGATTGAGAGTAATGGGTCGTAAAAAATTTCTTATACCTACATATGTAGCTATTGTATCTCCTTCACCATATTCCATCCTTTCTCGTTGGGCCCATTTTTCACCTGAGAACTTTCCTCACAAACCTTTTGTCTTGTTCCTCTATGTCCTGGGTCATAGTACAAGTCTCGCTACAATCGCACAGCACTGGTCGCATCTATTTTGTAGAGTAAGAGTTTCGTTTTTTACTGCACATATCTTGAGTGCAGTATTTGGTTTTGGGCATAAAAGGCTCTATTATACAGTAGACTATTTCTTCGCATTCTAAATCTTTTAGGTGTGGACTTGTCTACGAATGGTGCAGTCTTTCATCACTTCAACACCCGACCACACACTACTTTAATAACCCCTTAAAAATTGGGTGAGTTTGGTGTAGGGAAGCTTTCATGCATGCAACGTGTGTGTGCAGTGCCGGATTAACCAACAAGCAAAACAAGCAATTGCTTGTAGGCCCCGCGCCTCTTACTTTTTGTTTGGTTGGTCTTTAGAGTCTTTAGATAAAAGGGAAGTAAAAAAAATTGTTTGGCCTTAATGTTTCGTTCATCAGCTCCTTAATGGAAGAGTTCATTCAGGTTTTCTAATACCCGGGACAGACTAGCACCATTAATGACGAATAAGACGTCAGAATGACGTAGACTCCATTTTACTTCCATATCTTTTATATGGGTCTACGTCATTCTGACGTCATATTCGTCATTAATGGTGCTAGTCTGTCCCGGGTATAAGTCGCCGTGTGTCTTTTAGAAAGAGCAGATACAATTTGAGAGGGCCACCTCTCTTACACATCAACTTTTTTAACACCAATTACGGCCGGTTTGAACCTGTAAATCCATGTTCATTAATGTCAACAAAAATATTAATGTTTTTAGAGTGAGCAATAGTAAAGATGTCCTTAAAAGGAATCTTTTTAATCTCACAAGACTGTTGAAGTGTCTCGCTTCTTTTGTTATTTGCACGCTTCTTTGGTGCTACTTTGTGATTGTTTCTTTTTTTTTAACTTGTATATTTTTGCATGCTTTAGTTGGGCCTCATCTCAGCGCTTTCTTGCGCTGAGTTGGTAAATTTTCCTTGGCCCAGCTGAGAAGTGCGCCTTCTGCGTTAGAAGGATTAAGGATTTACTCTATTATTATTATTATTATTATTATTATTATATTATTATTATACTTGCATAATATACAACCGTGATAGCATAATATACAACCGTGATACAATAAAGGCCCTTTTACATCCCAAGCGCAAAGTGGAAACGCAAATTGGAGCTCTTTTATCGCACAGAAAGTATGCTTTTTTCTCTGTCGCACGAACGTGGATTTCAGACAGAGCGAAAAGCATACAAATCTCCCCAAAGAGCTCAAATTTTCGTTTCCACTTTGCGCTTGGGATGGAAAAGAGTCTTAAATGTAAAACTAAACGTAACTACGAACATTTCAAACTATTATTTGCGAACAACTATGTATGTCCCAGGAAATGTTAGCAGACTTGAGTATTAGGAGTATGGAACGTGATAAGTAATTTTCTGCAGAGAAGAGCAGATATAAAATTACCTGATCGAGTCCATACCAAAAGCACTGTTTTATCTAAGTCCAGTTGTTCAAAATATTGAAGACTAGAATATTATTATAATGTTCAATGTACAAGATGTTCAAATATATAGTGGGGGGGTTATTTTAGGGGGCATATCACAATGTTGTGCTTGGGGCCCCCCAACATATAAATACGGCACTGTGTGTGTGCTTCAAATATAGAACCTTAAGCCCAGCACTTGTTCCTTTTCTCTGCGGAACTCCCTCAATGGAACTGAGCTGGCTTCAAACCACAGAACTTCGTCATCGATGATATCATGAATCTACCAGACAAATAGCGAAATATTGTCGATAATACTGGAGCATATTTGGTTTAAATAAATGCATTTTTACACTATAAGAAAACCAATTGACTAAAAGACGCCACGAGCTTTAATATTATCGTCTTTACGGTGACTATTAATTTTGATTAGCTAAGTCGATACTTCTTGCAACTACTTAGAAATAAAAGCATGATTATCTTTCTATGAACACAACTTTATTGCAAAAAAATCCGCACAGATCTTCTGTCAAATTCAGTATATATATGTACAAGATTTTAACGTGTCGTTGGCCGTCTTGTTTAAATATTTAATCTTCCAGCTTACTTCGACAAAATCGAGCAAGTGGCGTGACGATATCATTCTGTTTACTGAGAGTTTATAGTAATTTGTTCTCTTATCTCATCGGCCACCAAATAGATTTTAAAATTCATATTTGATCACACGGCATATATTAAGGCCAATACCATATCATAAAAAGGTTAAGTAAAGAAGTTACGAGATTCAATATTCGAGTGCAATAACTCATATATGGCTGGTTCTTTCTTCTAGAGATAACGATTTTATTTTTTTCAATTTGTTTTAAATACGCTGTATTTGCTTTTTTGAGCCACAGTTTTTATATTGAAAGAGATATATTGAAAAGTAATTGTGATTTGTTTTACCGATTGGGTCATATACACTTGAAAATTGAATTTATTAAAAAAGGTTTAAAGGATGCTGCACAATTGTGTTGTTTCTTTAAAAAAAAATTATTTTCACACTTCTGAACAGCGTACAACCAACAGACACAGTGCTTGTAACACACAAAGAATGCAATCCGGCTTTTTATTGTCGACACAAATATTTACCTTCGCAATCAGTTCGGTGCACATTCATGATCAAAAATTTGCTACTGAAGATTCTCTACGTGATAAGGATAAGCTCGATTGCAATAAATGGATATTACCAATATTTTCTACGAAAGTAAGAAGCGGAAACAGCGGTCATTGTTTTTATATATGAAAAACTAAGCTAGTCATTCCTTTTACAAGGAGCCCATCTTGTCATTTTCGTATTGGGCAAGGTGTAGTAGTAAGGTTAGGTTGAAGCTAGTAGTAGAAGATAGATTAGATTAGGAGGACTCTGGAAGGTTCTGAAAGAGGATGCGATAAACCTCGCTTTCTTGGTTCGGAAATACTGACTGCTAAAGATTGTTCCATAGTTGAGTAGTTCTGTTTAAGAATAAAGATGTATTGTAGTGTATGCGACAATCAGGCAACAGGCTGTGGGTGTGTTAAAGGAGAACTTTTTCCATGGGGCAGGGCGGCAACATTCCTATAGCGGCTTAATGGCTCCAATGAGGAGTAAATGGAGCTATCACCGAAAGTTTTAGGGGCCCCAACCTAGACAAATAAATTGTATTCAAGGCGGGGTCGGGAATCTAAAGGTAGGGTTCCACTTATACAATAAACGTGTGCACTTGCACTTGGATCCGAGTGGAAGTGTGAAACGAGTGTACCTTTACGAATTTTTCAGAGATTAAACTCAGTGGAAAGTTACACTGCTTTTGCGCCACTTTTTGAGAGTGTTGTATACGCGCAAGCGAAAATTAAGTTTACATTTATACATTTAATTTAAATTGTAAAGTGATGCTATACACTTGTTTAAGATGTGGGCTTTTCCACACCGTTTTGATGATCGATGATTAACTAACACTCATGCGGCTACGTTACAATTCAATTCATTGAGATCCTTTTATTGGTTGTTACACCTTCTAAGATCCAAGAGCTACTGCCGCCAAATGCTTGCAGTAATTCTTTTTTCCCTTGAAAAATTTTCGATCCATTGAACTCTGGACCAGGAAGTGATCTTGTACTAAAGAACAATGTTTCCCAGTTCGTGATCCAGAGTTCAATGGGTTTTACATTTGAATTCACAATAATTCAATAATTTTAGTTTATTAATTTAATTTCAGTTAATTCAATAATTTTAGTTTACTAATTTAATTTGTTGTCGAACATACCGCCCCCGTTGGAATGATCGTTAAAGTTCCAATTTTAATCCTGATTTGGTAGTGGTGCGACCTTGGGTACGGGCCGCTGGAGAATTCCCTGAGGCGTCTTTAATTCCACCACCATTATACATCCGTCGGCGCACGGAAATGTACGAGTCACGCGAGCTAACTTCCATTTGTATGTTGGAAGGTCGTCTTGATGTACCAGAACTAAGGTCCCAACTTGGAGGTTGTCTTCTTTGGCACGCCATTTGCCCCTTTGTTGAAGCTGGTGCAGGTATTCTTTAGTTAGACCAACGTCTCCAGAAATGTTGATGCAAGGCCGAGACTCGTTACCACCTACGAAGATATGCAAGTTTATTTATATCGGAAAAAGGTTCAAGCACAGGCTCAAGGGGGGCCTGTGTGAGGAATTGGGAGGGGTTAAAGCCTGATAATCGTTAGGATCTGTGGACAGTAGGGTTATGGGTCTTGAATTTAGGCATCCTTCAATCTGCGCCATTACTGTGCCCCTTGGGAGACTTGACCGCTGCCTCCCAAAGTCCACCAAAGTGGGGAGCTTGTGCAGGGATATGGTGGAACTCGATGCCGTTATTGCAGCACCAAGACGCGATCCGCTTCGGATTGATTTCCTGATTGAAGGCCTTTTTAAACTCCTCCAGCAATCGACAGGCGCCCACAAAATTAGTAGCGTTATCACTAGGGATGTTACGAATGTGATATTTTTCACATTCGCGAATGCGAATGCGAACGCGAATGTTCGGAATGCGAATGTGGGAATGCGAATACGAATGTTTAGGCATAGCATTAAAAAAATTTAATTAAATTAAGGCCTCACTTTTTTATTACATACCATAGGATATGGAAAAATATTAGAAAATAGACCAGTGTTATATGCGGTCAATCCGATGGCGCTACAGCCCAAATCGAGCCTTGGCCTCCTCTAGGGCATTTCTCCATGTTTGATGGTCCCTTGCAGCATGTCTCCAGTTCCGGATGTTCAGCATTGTCTCTGCGTCAGCCGTAACAGAGTCGATCCATCTCCGCCTGGTTCTACCTACTGGCCATCCTGACTACATGACCGGCTAGTCTTAGTCTGTTAATTTTTATTAAAGTTGAGAGTTATGGGTCGTCAAAAATTTCATACAACTCGCTGTTGTATCTCCTTCTCCATATTCCATCCTCTCTGGTTGGGCCTATTATGCACCTGAGGACTTTTCTCTCAAACCCTCTATGTCCTGGGTCATAGTCCAAGTCTCGCTGCCTTAGCAAAGTACTGGTCGTATTACTGTTTTGTAGAGTGAGAGTTTCGTTTTTCTGTGCACAAATCTGGAGTGCAGTATTTTTTTTTGGCATAAAAGGCTCTATTAGCATTCGTCTAGTTATTTCTTCTTTTTCTTCGTTTCTTTTTGTGATTGTAGACCCAAGGTAGACTGTTTTATCGACTACTTCTAGGTTATGTTCGTCGATAGTTATATTTCTCGCCATTCTAAATCTTCAAGCTCTGGATTGTTGCATCACCATAGTTTTTCCTCATTGATCTTCACGCCTATGTCCTTTGCCGCCTCTTTTAATTCGACATAATGTTCTTTTGCTGCCAAAAAGGACCTTCCCAGGATGTTAACGTCATCCGCATAACCAAGTAGTTGTACCGACTGTGTTGCTATTGATGCACTTCTCTGGACTGACGTTTTCCTTATCACCCATTCTAGGTCCAGGTTGAAGAGCATTGGGGCCAGCCCATCCCGTTGTCTAAGTCTTTGTCGAACTTCGAACTCCTCTGTTATAAGATTTTGGATCCTTACTTCCGCCAGTGAGCTATTTGTTGCGGATTTGATCAGTTGTACCAGCTTTGAGGGGACTCCTAATTCCGATAAGATCTCGTACAGCCTCTCTCTGTTTATTGAGCCATATATTTATCTGGTATATATCTACATTCCTTTCCCAGGTTTTCTCCAGAATTTGCTTTAAGGTCGAGCTGGTCCGATGTTGACCTGTTTGACCTAAAACCAGCTTGATATTCTCCTATAAGGCTTTCCGCTATAGGGTCTAGTTTTTGTTTCACAAGGATTGTGAAGGGTTTGTAGATGGTACTGAGGAGTGAGATGCCTCTGTAATTTTTACAGGTTAACTTATCTCCTTTCTTATATATTGGGCATATAATCGCTTTCTTCCAATAATCTGGTATAACTTCCTTTATAGTGTTATATACGGTAATGGTATTCTTTCTTCTCGTATTTAATAGTCAAAGTTAAAGAGAGGAATATTATATCCCCGTGAGGCAATTTCTAAAGGCCCCATTCCTATATAAGCCGCCGGCAAACCATGGCCGGAAGGATTCTCGGCTTGAGGCCAAGTACAACCACACACTCACTCACCCATACGGTCAAATGGATGGGGCCTGCTGGGCCTGCAGTCCAAGAAAACTCACAAAAATCTGAGGATCTGAACTTCTATTCAGCTATTTTCGTTGAGGCCATGGGTGTATGTAGGGAATCATGGGGTCACCTGGAGTCCACGGCCTGTCAGACGTATGCCTCAAGTTCTCATCCTTCAGCCAGACTCAGTAATGTATGGCCTTCATCGGGCGGTACCTGCTGACCTAGCTTAAAAGGCTACGGCCTGCCGGCGGCCTGTTGTGAATGGGGTCCTTAAGGGGCTCCTTTATAAGGCCGGCTGCACTGAACAATTGCTCGTTCGGAACCCTGACCGGTGGAGCGCTCAGATATTTGCGAGCCAGATCTGGAAATTTGTCGTATTTTAATTTTGTTTTCCACGAGGCACGACATGACCTACACACATTCGCATTCGCAAAACATTCGCATTACCTGATGCGAATGCGAATGTCGATGCGAATGTTTAAAATGATGCGAATAAGGCTACGGTTACTATGCATGCGAATTCTGACGAAAATGTGTTCGGGCGTGTTCTGACGTTTTCGTCCGAAAAAACAAGCGCCTGTTTTTCAATGATAGTGTTTATAATGACAGCGACTAAGACGTCAGAACATGCACGAATTCGTCAGAACAATTTGAGCGTTCAAAAATGTTTGATTTTTTCGTGCGACTTGCGTCTGTTTTGGGTGATTTTGGGTTGAATTTCGAGTGATTTTGTGGAATCACCATGGATATAAATGATAAATGAATAAGTCTTTTGTTCGAGAACAGGGATATGAAAGACAAAAATTACCACAACAGAGATATTTCTCGGCAAAGGTGGGAGAAAGTTGCTATAGAACTCAACACTATCCCCTTCAGTATATATTCAAATATTGCTGGTCTCATCCTGAAATACTCGAAAAACTTTTCTGGTTGGTCCCACAATTCTTGAAATAACATTTCAAACTCTCCTTTGTCGTCTCTACTAGAAAATAACTGGTTGAGATGCTCTGTTTTTCCACCATTTAACAACAATAACTTTAGTAATGGACTTTCAACAAAACCTTGTTCTGACGAGGATTTCGGACCTGCTCGTGCGAAAACATTTTCCTCAGAATTCGCATGCATAGTAACCGTAGCCTAATTCGCATAAGCGAATGCGAACATTCGTAACATCCCTAGTTATCACAATAAAGATGCTGGCACAGATTTCTTCTGCTGGTGAGCCTTTTAAGTGCAGCTATGAATGCCTCGGAAGTGAGGTCGGACACCACCTCAATGTGAACGGCTCGAGTGACGAAGCAAACGAAAATAGCCACGTAGAATTTGGACGGTGCCTTGCCTCGTATTCGAAGTGTAGTCATGATGGGTCCACAAAAATCGACCCCACTCTCGGTGAACGGTAACGACGTGTTTATTATGGCCTTAGGTAAGGAGCCCATTATTTGTTGCGTTAGTCGAGGCCGATACAGTTGCGAACTATCTTTCTGACGCATTCCCGAGCGTTTACAACCCAAAATCTTTGATGGGGAATCCCTAGCTGCGCTTCTGGCCCAGCGTGAAAGTTTTTGTGATGTAAGTGTCTTATGTAAGATTGTACGAAATCATTTCTTCGGGGTAATAAAATCGGAAACCGATAGTCCACTGGTGCGTCCGCTAGGTTTAATCGCCCGCCTACTCTCAGTAGTTTGGTATTCAAAACCGTAAAATCATCCAAAAATGGGTTGAGCTTTCGTAAACTACTTTGGTTCGAAATTTCCTTTCCTTGTTCGAGATGTCGAATCTCTTCGACGAATTCACGTTGCTGGAAGCCCCATACAATTGCCATGAAGGCGTTGTCGATCTCCGTTAATTCTCCCTTCTTCCCCAACTGTTTCCTCTTCTTCGCTTGCAGATTTTGGAAAAAACGAAAAGCGTATGCAAACCGCCGGCAATTTCTATTAAAATCAGTGCAGGCATAAATGGTATTCAGGAAACTATCCGAGATGCAGCACACTAATATTGATTTTACTTTTCTTCGTTCGGGTAAATCGTCAATGCTCACATGGCGTTTTTCGAAGAGGGCGGGTTGTCCATCGAGTGTCTTAAAAACTCTGGTCCCGAAAACCAAATCGAATTAAGTAGGTCCCCCACCGCTGAGTTTGCTTTCGAGTTGGCGAGCCTCCACGTTGCTTTAGCTGTCAATTGCTGGATTTCGGCCACACGATTTGCGAAATAAACTTTCCAGATAGACGAATGACTCGAAAGCCAATCTAGTACAATTTCCGAATCCGTCCAAAGGTAATGCCCTTCAATACATTTTGGTAAGCTGTCGTAAATCTTTGCAAGAAGCTTCGCTAGAAGCAGAGCTGCACACAGTTCCAAGCAAGGTAATGATTTGGATACTCTTATCGGGGCTACCTTAGACTTAGCTGCCAAGAAGTGCACTGAAATGTCCCCAGTCTCACTGATGGCTCGTAAGTATATACAGCAACCGTAAGCTCTGGTGGAAGCATCGGCAAATCCATGAAGCTCCATGGTCGTCTCCTTACCTACACAAAGTACCAATCGCGGAATTCGGATGTCATTGAGAGCCTTCAATTGATTCTCGAAGTTACGCCAATTGTCTTCTAAATTTTGAGGTACTTGACTCGTCCCAATTCGCCTTCAGCAACCAAAGCTCTTGCAGGAAAATCTTCGCGCGTACCACTACAGGGTTTATCAATCCTAGCGGGCCAAACAATCGCGCCGTAACTGACAATATGGTCCGTTTCGTGACCTTTGAGGACATGGAAACCTGCGATTTAAATTGAAATCGAAACTCATCGGCAGTTGCGTCCCAAATAATTCCTAGCGCTTTGACGACGTCTATATCATCGATCCTCAAAGTCTTCCCGTTTATCGGCAGGAATTTCTGACAAGAAATGCGAATCATTTGAATACCATTTTCTTAGGCAAAATTGTCCACTCTTTAAAATCTCATCTACGCTGGTTTGGATTTTCATAAGTTCGACGCAACTATCTGCTCCGGTCAGTAGGTCATCCATGTAGAAATCCTTCTCCACTATCCGAGAAGCCTTGGGCAGTGTAGAACAATAGTCCTTGGCAAGTTGACTCAAGCATCGTGTAGCGAAAAATGGCGCAGACGCTGTGCCCTACGTTACAGTTACGTTACGTTACGTTATAACTTCTGAAGGATTGTCTCTCCAGACGATGAGTTGGTAGTTGCGATCCTCGGGATAGACTAGATTTTGCCTGTATATAGCCGAGATATCTGCAGTTAAAGCCAATTTATAACACCGGAATCGGCATATAATAGAGAATACATCATCTTGTATGGTGGGTCCAATCATAAGTTTGTCGTAGAGTGACTGGTTCGGATCCGTCCGACAGGAGGCATCAAAAACAACCCGAAGTTTTGTGGTTCGACCGATCCGGCCGTAATACACAGTTATGCGGCATGAAGTAATGTCCCTTCGGCAGATCATCCATACTAATCTCCTCTATGTGTCCAACGGAAAGATATTCTTCCAAGAATTGCGAGTATTTTAACTTCCGCTCAGGGTCCTTTTCCAATTTTCTAACTAAGTAGTGCAAACGCCGACGAGCGATGTCTAAAGAATTCGGGAACTCAACTGGAGACTCCTTAAAGGCAGCTTAACCATGAACCTGCGTACTGTTTCACAAAACCTTGCCTCACATTCTGCATGCTCAGCGGTCAAGGAAGGTGTCTCTCTGTCAAAATCCTCTTCCTTCAAAACCTTTGAACTAACTCGTGTAAAGACTAGCTACCCCTTCGAAGTTTACCTCTGCACTAATAACATCCGTTGCGATCAGGGCCGGCGGTTGGAGTTCAGCCCGAGTGGGTAGTTGGCCGGAAGGTGGATATATATAGTTGGCTGGGAGGGGTATACGTTAGAAAGAGGGATACGATTTAAAATAAATAAAAAAATTTTAACTTCGAAATAAAAGCGTTGAAACTCTTTATATTTATTAATTAAAAATTGTTTGCGTAACGCAGACTGTATTGCGCTTTGTATGGGCCGAAATAAACTTATTTAATAGTCTTTCTAGATCAAGCTTATCAGTGATGACAGAATGGAGGTGTAATAGGGCTATCGAATTGAGCTGATCCTGCATCATTGGTTTTCTCAAATAACTCTTAAATCGAAAAAAAACTTCTTTCATTAGAACATGAAGATCCTGGTGTTGTAAGCTCCATGTTTCCAGTTGGAAAATCTATCATCAACGCAGGCTTGTTAGTCCAGGCGAAATGGTTCAAAGAAATGATCATCTGACGATTTTTGGTAAGGTATTTAATTCCTTTTGCTCATTGTTAAGGAGGTTCAAGTGAAGTAAAAACTCGATTTGCGGTTGTGGAATCGCCGCCTTCTTGAGAAGAAGGGTGAAAAAGTTTTTCTCGATTTACGTCTGTCTAATTATAAATACGAGGGTCCTATTTTCGTGAATAAGGTGGCACTGCACGTAGAATACTCCCACCTATCTAAAACTGTAAAAGTAAAGGTTCTACCCTACCAACTTCCAAAGTTATGAGTCATCAAAGTCAAAATTTTGGTTTTTTAAACAAAAATGTCAGCTTACCAACAACTACCTTTTTCTCCAAAAAATACGTAGTAAATCAATATTTTTTTTCCAAAATCGGAAAGCATTTATTTTTGAAGATATTAGCAAATTTTGATGTTAAAATTCTGTCCCTGCGTATGTAGGTCTGTTAGGGCCAAATAACCGTTAAATACTAGTGGCAGAAATTTTTTACCATATATCTATTATGTTCTGAAACTTTCGTAATACTTAATGGCAACAGAGACTATCTCGGTACTATAGACACTGAGCTATGAACTGCGAGCCCAGAATTTGTGCTCTGAGAGCGCGATTATTGGGCTCCAGGAATTCAACGATAAATTGAACTGAACAAGCATGTATATTTGAACTCTCAAACTCAAAATTTGTGTCCGTGTACTTTCGAACTTCGAGTGGGTATTTTACCCACTCGGAATTTTCCGAGAGGGTAGAACTACCCACTCAACCCACATCAACCGCCGGCCCTGGTTGCGATCGCAGCCAAAGAGGTTATTTAATGAGTATATCGTCCGGAGACTACCCAGCAGAAGGTCTACTTTATGCGGCTTGAAGAACAATGGGTCAGCTGATTTGATATTGGCTGGAATGTTCCAATTATCTACAGCAACTGCACTTTCAGGTTTCAGACCGGTTATATGTGGAAAGGTGTAACACATTAAATTGATTGCGAAGTCACAAGTTCGAGAGCTAATGGTAACTTGGGTAGACCAACGAATTTCTGTGGGAATATCGCATATTCCAAAGAGGGTTAAATCCGCCCTGGTCCGCTTCAGGTTTAAAGTGTTGACTAGACTCTCCGAGAAAAAATTTAGTTGTGAGCCTGAATCCAGCAGTGTCCTGGTGGGGTGGAAATGACCAGCATTAGACTTTTCTTTGACGACCGCGGACCAAGGAAAACTTGTTTTCGGACCTTATCCAGAGATAATGTGACGAGCTAACATTAAGGTCTGATGGCTTAGGATCTTGCGATTGGGTGGGCAATGCATTGTTATTTGGTAGTGCTGAGTTCTCTGAGTACCTATGTAGATGTATATGATGAGGCATAGAGCAGACGCCACATTTCTTCGAAGTGCATTACTTAACCCTATGCCGCTTGGCTAAACAATTGATGCACATTGCTTTCCTTTTTGCAAATTGAAATCTACTTATAACAGAGAGCTCCAGAAATTTTAGGCAATCATCTATAATATGGTGAGGGCTGTTGCAGAAAGGACAAATAGATTTGGAAATCATCAACAAAGTAGAATTCGAGTCCACCCTTGGCTTCCCTAGGGTCCAGGTCGCGAGTTTTGATGACGAGGACGATGAAGAAGGACCACCCTTGAACTCCGATTTGCTTTCCTTAGCTTCTAGGAATTGGGACTCTAGGAGCGTGGGACTCTTTCCTATATTCTTATTTTATTAACACCACAATGATGATACCACATAGCTAATTGTATACAAAATTTGAAGTTGATCGGTTATATGGAAGTGAGTCAAAATCAAGTTGCAAGATTTGTTTACATACTAGATGCAACATACAGGTGAAGCTAATATAAAGCGTATAAAAAGGTGGTCCGCCATATTTTGTTGGCCGCCATTTTGAATTTGGAATTACGCCAAAGAGCTAAAAGTATTCTACTTGTCATTTGCTTTCATTTCATACGCATATCGAGTGGGTTGTAAGTAAATAAAAAGGTAGTCGGCCGTTTTGTGTTGGCCGCCATTTTGAATTTTGAATGATGCCACATAGCTAATTGTATTCTACTTGTCATACCCTTTCATTTGATACCCATGTCGGGGGTCAGCGAGCACAAATGCAAAATTCGGCCGCCATCTTGGAACCACCATCTTGATTTTTTTACAAAATGGTCAGAATGCATTGTCACGTGAACTATACATATGTGCAAAATTTCAAGTTGATCCGTTACATTCGTTACATGAAAGTGGGTCAAAATCAAGTTGCACGATTTGTTTACATGAAACATACAACATACAACATACAGCATACAACATACAACATACAACATACAACATACAGGTCAACCTAATATAAAGCGTATAAAAAGAATGTGTGCATGTATGTATTAATGTATGGATGTATGTATGTTCGCTATAGGCTCCTACACCGTGCAACCGATCTTAATGAAATTTTAATCATGTGCTATTTACATTAAAACTTAGAACATAGACTATTTTATTACTTTCTAAAGTCACTCCTAGATGGCGCTGCCATGGAGAGCTTCGTTGAAAATCATCGCAGAGCTTTGAATTTTCTCCTATGACGCACCTCGAAGCCCGATTTTCGAAATTCAAAATGGCCGCCGAAATATGACCGAAATTCAAAATTGCCGCAGAAATATGGATGAATTTGCCAATTTTATTCCGATTCCAATGAAAGTGGGTATCTAGGGGGTTTTAAGGTCGCAAATAACGAATTTGTGGTCAAAACTTATAAATTCAAAATGGCCGACGAATTTGCAAATTGTGTTCCGATTCCAATGAAAATCTGTACCTATCTGAGGTTTTTTAAGGTAGCAAATAGCGACTTTATGATAAAAATTTAAATTCCAAATGGCCGCACCAATTTCGCCGACGAGTTTGCGAATTGTATTCCCATTCCAATTAAAATCGGTATATGGGAGTTTTTAAGGTAGTAAATAACGAATTTATGATCAAAACTTATTCAAAATTGTGGGGCCAGTAAGGCGGAAGAATTTTGCAAAATAAGTGTCATTTCCCGGTAAGCTGTATGTAGGTTGTTCAAGAGTTAGAAAATCGGAGAATCTTGACATTCTAGCTGCAAATGGAAAAACATTGAACATAGTGTATCCTGAAGCTCTCTAAGCAATCGGTTCAGAATTGATCAACAAGGCTTTTTTGGAAAGATGGTAAGGAGAAACGGAAATGTGGGATGATTTATGTATAATGGATAAGAAGGAAAGAAACCCGTCACCTCTGAATTTTTAGGTATAAGTCTAGGTTTCTACAATACGGGATTAGGCTGGCATTCGGGTACGTTCATGGTTTAACAGTAGTGATGAGCAAAACTAGTCTTGCAATCTTGCCTGGTCTTGCACATTTAGCAAGACCAAAGCAAACCAAGAAAAGACAAGACAGGACAAGACTGCAAGATCAAGATAGCAAGACTTTTTGGTCATAACTAAGTGCCAAAAGACTGGCAGTGATGAGCAAAAAGTCTCGTCTTGTCTTGGTTTTGCTAAATGTGCTAAGCCTGCAAGAAATTTTGCAAGAACAAGACTGTAAGACTTCTTGCAGACTTATTGGTCATCACTTTTGGCACTTAGTGATGAGCAAAAAGTCTTGCTATCTTGATCTTGCAGTCTTGTATTGTCTTGTCTTGGTTTTGCTTTGGTCTTGCTAAATGTGCAAAAACAGGCAAGAATGCAAGACCACTGCAAGAAGAATCTTGCTCATCACTATTTAACAGAATACACAGGCAATTTTGGTCATACTTCAAATTAATATATTTTGAATCTAATGACTTTTATAGGAATAGTTGGTTTTTCGTTAATGGTTAAGAAGAGTTGAATTTTGAAGGTTTGGATTGATTTATAATGTTTAAACGTTGGGTGCAGCGAGGCGCACCGGGTCCCACCTATCCAAAATACAGAAAATAAGCGGTTCATTGAGACACTTCATCAGTGTATGAAAGTTCATATCTCGAAAAAGACCATGTCAATGGATGGTTTTTATTGTCTCGATCAAAATGTCAGATCCCTAATAGTTTCACATTTTGTTATTTGGAATCAAAAATACCAAAAAATTGCCTTTTTCAAACTCTCCTACTCTATATTAAAATTCATATCACCTGATTACTACTACTGGCTTATGGGTGCAGCATAGGCGCACCGGGTCCCAGCTAGTATTAAATATTTCTAATAATGCATCTTCAATAAAATCGATCATTAATTCCCAATTTATTGCTTTAAACTTGATAGCCTTATTCGTAGGAAATAAAATTTGTAACTGTCATTAAAAATTCCACTTAATATTTCCTGGTATTTTTAATGTAAATTTCTAAAATATAAAATTATCAACTTACAGTCTAGGAATTTGTTCTCTTGCATCAAGTGCAACTTCTGTACATACCTCTCTCGTCCCTTGCAACTTTTTCCATAAACTTTCTCAACAAAGGACTTTCCAGGAAAATTTTTCAACTCTGGCAGCTACGTCAGGTGAAACATTTTCTTGGCCATGTCCAGTAAAGGGTCTATGAAAAAGAACGAGAGTAGCTTCTTGAATTTTATCCGAAAGAATCTTTTTATGGAAAAGTTTTTTTTACTCAAAAGAACAGAGTTTATTTGTTAACTTCGGGTAAAGCAGCAAGTTTTTCCCGAAATCACTTATTTAAGAAAAGAAGCCTTGAGGAAAGTATTTCTTTTAAATTAAAAATTACCGTGATAACTTTTATTGAGACTGAACAACGATAAACAAGGAATATGTATGTTTCAGCTGTGAACAATAGTGTTTACAGTTTTGTTAGCTTCAGACTGTGAAAATATCACTAAAACATTAGTTTTGACAAAAATGACTTAATAGTTAAAAAATTTCATAAAGCCGAATATGCTTTTCCTTTTAGCTATTTGTTATCATCATGGGCATACAAACATAAACATGACACAACGCTATACTGGAGACACTGTATTTGAGCATGCCTGCTCAACTTTTGAGAGGCTTTTACTACAGTGTCTGATCTACAAGTTTCTGAAATTGTTTGTTCAATAACGCTCCCTAATTTTATTAATATGTGTTCAATTCTTCACAATATAGGAATAGCTTCCTCTTATTCACCCTTTCTTGGCAATCTCGTAGTTCAATCACCATATCACCCTTAGGCCTTTTTATTCTTTATTTCAGACAAACAACGCTGCCTCAGGGGAAGCGGTTAAATCAGATAGAAATAGGGAACAAAGTATGAAGAAAATCATCGTTAATCTGATGACATCATTATCATCAAATACTAATCGAAGCATTTAATTCCAATCAAAACACTAACATTAACATTCACTCAAAAATTTTACTCAATTAATAATTTAATCTGGTCACACTTTCACATCAACGTTCACCATTATACACTCTCATACCCACTTGTATTTAAATCAAGCACAGATCACTTTAAAAACTCGATAAAAGTTGTTGAACATAATAAAAGTTGTTGAACATATGACTCGATCTCTTTTGGATACCGATCGAATTCAAAACTTCTTTCATATTATATTTTATTTTACTTTACTTTAACGTTCTTGGGTAGTGACCTGTAACGATAATTCACCTTTTTTCTCCTTTAACGTTCTTGAGTATAGTGGTCGCCAACTCAAAATAAGAACTCAAAATAGCTGTTTCCATGCGCAACGAGAGTCTCTAATTTCGCAGTGAAAATCTCGTCTCCACCACGATATATTATAAACCATACACTATTAAAATTCATACCGAATAATTATGCTCTAATAAAAATTGAAAAATTTATTGCCTTTCTTATGGGACGGAGCAAATGGAATTACAATTTATATCGAAAATATTTATAAAAAACGTGAAACTTACCGCAAAAAAATTATTCCCGTTTCAGGGCATATTTGCTCCCATTTTTTTCTGGAACTTAATAGGTGTATTCCAATAGAGAATGCGGGATCCCGCGGGACCAAGAAATCACCCAATTTCTGTATCAATAGAATTTCATGCTCGGAAAAGCGGGGACATTTTTACTTCCCCTCGAGCAAGAAACCGCAGTGGATTTTTAGCTGGAGTGAAATCTTACGACATTTTCAACATGTCAAAAACAGCTGTTACTTGTCATGTCAACCCAAAACTATTACGACGGCTGAAAATAATTTCTTCATTTGGTGCCTTACTACAAGATTTTGATTAATTTCACAAATAATTTATCAATTTCAATAGTTTTATGTCATTATTTTGAAGACACAAGTGATTTTTAGGTTATGGTCTTCTTGATTTGCACGAAACATCCCAGAAAGCGTTCCTTCACTTTTCGGGATTTTGACTAAATTTTCCCCCACCAATCAAGTAACTTTTCGCAGGCTACGACAGGACAGGTTTTCTATTGGAACAGACCTAGTATATGAACTTCAACAAAAAATTCTTAAAAGAGAAAGATTTCTAACACTGGATGACAAAACGAGCAACGTCACTCTGTTCGTTTAAAAAACTGAAATCACCCGCTCATTTATATTCTCAATCACAATTCAATCAGTCTCACTAGGCATTGCCGCTCTTTGTGTGGTCAGATGCCATCGGGGAATGTTATCGCTAAATCAATTTCGAAGGGGAAATACAATGCACGTGCGCTTGTGTTTTATCCTTATGCTGTAAACATAATTGGAACCACGACCACGGCGGCGGCGACGGCAACAGCGATTTCCGGGCTGAAATTCGTTGTGTGAACATAATTGGAGCCACGGCGACTTAATTTTTGTTTTTTTATTGTTATCTATGAAGAAATATTTTTTGATATATTCATGAAAAATATGAAAAAAATAAGCAATATAAAAAATATTGCATCAATTATATAACAATGGGTTTGCTTAATCAAACCTCAAAATAAAAAATACACACAAATTATGAAAACATAACCTCAGTAGATAAACACCTTTGACAGGCGATAGCTACAAAATAGAAATTAGATTGATTGAGCCGTCGTGGTCAGCGACGTGGCCGTAGCCCTGGTCGAATTTATGTGCACGCTCATATACAGACGTATATTCTATTGGTTTTTGACAGTTTTTGCGAAAGTAGATGCGTCGGTCGCCCCAATTATGTTTACAGCATTATTCGCAATCTTTATGTGACCGGTTCTGCTGCTGCTGAAGGAATATTAGTGTAGATTGGGCCGTTGAAAGGATTAAGCCCTCTACAGAGGTTCGGCACTCCAATCTTGGTGAAAGATTGCCAGAACATCCTTCTGCCTGTATTCTGTACTTGTTGCTAGAAGATACTGTTTGTTCTTCTTCTTCGAATTAGGTATCATACCTAAAATTTCACGGCCGTCACTTAGTTTATTTTGCTACAACCTAATACCTATGATTTTTGGACCAGACTGCTTGAACCTATGCACCAGACAGGATGCGTTGAACGTTGCTCCCATACAGGAATTAAGTTGTTTGGAGTTGACCAGACGTGATGTGGACCTGCATGCAATACTCACCAGATTTCATCACGGTCAAGTCGTCAAAGGTTTCTTTTTGAAACTCTTCCGCGCTCTTCCTACCTCTTTTCTTCTTATTTTTTGCCTCAAACTCAATCTCAACACAAAAATGGCAGACACACACTTGATGTGTGTCAAAATAGAGTACCCCTCTGATTTAAAGACAGAATTTAGGATATCCCAGTTGTTTTATTAAACCTTGGACTTCGCCCCAAATCCCCGCACCCACTTCTGCCATTATCTTGGAACCGCCCGTGCATCATTCCCGTCCACACTACGGTACAATAAGGAGAACCTATCCAACGACGTATTACACATAGCTATTTGGGGTGTGTACCAAAATTTGCATTCTCCTTTTTTTAATTCATAAAATACTAGAAAATACCCGCGTGCGTTGCAATGCCTTTTAATAAAAAATGATTATGTGTGCGCACAGTAGGTGGGCGCAAGAAATAATAATCAAGCAATCATAAAAGAATGCTAAATGAAGTCAATGTCGTTGTGGCGCGGTGCTACCATTTCGAGTTTCCCAAATATTGAACCCCCATTTCACCCCCTTAGGGGATGAATTTCGAAAAATTCTTTAAGACATGTTTCATTATTTATGGTGTGGAGTATTTGTACTAAGTTCAACGAAAATCTGACTAAAGAAAAAAAATCCCCATACAACCTATTCAACCACGTTTCACCCCCTTAGGGAATGAATTTCGAAAAATCGCTTCGTAGTGAATGTCCATGTTAATATAGGGATGCACTGTCAAAATTTCGGTCCTTTAGGTCCAGCGGGTTGGGTCAACCCCATTTCACCCCGTTAGGGGATTTCTAGCTTCACAAATTTTGAACGCCTGTTACACCCTCTTAGGGGTTGAATTTCGAGAAATGCTGGAACATGTTTTTCATTATTTATGCTGTTTAGTATTTATACTAAATTCGAAGAAAATCTGATGTTATAACTTCCCATACAACTTTTTCCACCCTGTTTCACGCCCTTTGGGGTTGAATTTCGAGAAATCCTGAAACACGTGTTTCATTATTTATGGTGTGGAGTATTTATACGAAGTTTGAAGAAAATTTGATTAAAGAAAAAAAATTCCCCATACAACTACTGGCGAGCTCGTTTCTCTTGTGCATCGATTTATCTTTAAGTAGGATAAATCGAAAGAACCATTGTACATAACGAAAATTATCAAGCTCCCTTAAGGTACTACTACCGGAAAAACGACCAAAAATAAGCACTTTTTTAATATTTTTTTTTTCAGCCGCTATGTTAGATATTATCAAGAAAATTTTTTTTATAACATTATTAGTCCTTAAAGGTTATAAAAAAAATGTTTTAGTTTATTTCTATTTTTTGCCAATAAGGTAGGGGGCGCTGAAGGCAAGAGCTCAAAAAAGAGATAGTCCGATGAGTGAGAGATAATCTCAGAATTGAGAAGTTTGCAACAAAAAATTCGAACGGGATTTTATAAAGGAAAGTTTCTTACCGTGTAATTTACCACAATTAGTTAAAAATTAAAAACAAAAAAAAATGGTGAAAGTTTGAAAAAAAGTTTGACAAAATAGCATTTTTTTTCACCCTTTTTCACTTCCCAATTTTTTTTTCTTAATTTTTTTTCTAAAATGTGGTATATTACAAAAGGGTATACCTTAACAAACAAAACGCACCCAAGTTTATTAAAATCGGTTCAGTAGATCCTGAGATTAACTCTCACTTAGTTGAAAAAATTTTATTTCAAGAAAAACGCGTTTTAAATTGGTTCAGTAGATCCTGAGATTAATTCTCACTCCGCTGAAAAAATGCAATTTCAAGAAAAACGTGTTTAATGTTTTGGTTCGCTTTATCCCTACTAATATTATAAACTCTGTCTGTTTGTCTGTTACGCTTTCGCGCCTAAACCGCTTAACCGATTTTGATTAAACTTGGTACAGAGATAGATTAGACCTTGGAGAAGGACATAGGCTACTTTTTCTCCCGAAACAAAGGCTTTAAGGGGTTGAAATAGGGTATGAAAGTTTGTATGGGAGTCCGTCATTATTGAGTAGAAAATTATTAATGCCACCCACCATTTGAAATCGATTAACTTCAAATTTTGCACACATGCGTAGTTTTCTTGACAATGCAATGTGACCATTTTGTACAAAAATAAAGATGGCGATTTCAAGATGGCGGCCGATTTTTGCATTTGTCTTCCTCGACCACCGACATGGGTATCAAATGAAAGGGTATGACAGGTAGAATACAATTAGCGGTGTAGCTTCATTCCAAATTCAAAATGGCGGCCAACACAAAATGGCGGAATACATAAAATAGACTAAAAAATAGAAAATTTAACCGATCGACTTCAAATTTTGCACATACCCATAGTTCGCCTGACAGTGCAATCTGACCGTTTAGTAAAAAATCAAGATGGCGGTTACAAAATGGAGGCCGATTTTTGCAATTGTGTTCACCGACCCACCCACATGGGTATAAAATGGAAGTGCATGACAGCCCAACTAACACAAAAGGTTTTAACAATGTTGTAAGAATCTTTACACAACCTTTTAATAAGTGTAGAAGTTTTATAATTTAGTGTTGGAAACGTTTTGCCAACATTAAAACAACATTTATATACCCCAAATAGGCGCAGGTTTATACAGCAAAATTGCTTTGTACGTGTCGTACATAAAGGTTGTTTAATCGCTTGTCCAGCAAATTATATCACTTTTACACAGTAACTGATAAAGCTGTTTTAAAACTGTATAATAAGATATTATACAGAACTATTTGTCTGTATAAGTAGCTATATAACTTTTAAAAAACATTTTTATACAACCTTATATCCGTAAATTTTAGAGGATTATTGTAACCATTTTGTTGTATATCTATTTTCATTAGATATTATTAAAAAACATTATGGTAACATAATTGCTATTTACTTACTCACTTGGCATTCATTTAATTTTAATATTTTACGCCATGTTAACTTTTTGCATATTATGGTGACATCATTATAGTCATCTTATAATAATATGACAATTTTAAATTCTAATATTGGCTTTGGCAGAGTGAAAATTACTTGCAAAGTACACTTTACTGTTGAAAGCCTTGGTAATAATTCGAATAGGTACAACGCGCCATAAAAATAATGAAAATTTAACAAATGTTAATATTAAACTAATTTTTGAATATTAATTATTTTATGATATTATCAAAACGTACCACTTTTTTTTCGAATCTATGAAAATATGGTATCTTCTGCGTACATTTTTGAAATCATTTGTAGAAGTGGAAAAGAAAAAAAAATTTTTTTTACTTTATAACCGGTTTTTCTAATATGGCGGCTTCCCTTTGCTTACCATTTTCAAAACCAAAATGTCTTCTCTTGCAGTAAGGCTATTTTACTTTTATTGAAACTATTAAAAAGTAATTTAGATACTTGGAAGATAATAATATTTTATAAGAAGTAAATTAGGGATAAAATAAGTATCAATAATAGAATTATAGAACAATGGGCTGTGTAGAAGTATTTTACGTGATATTTTTGCTCCGAGGATTTATTCATTAGCTGTATAACCAGCTCTTACAATTACCTTTATAACACATTTTTGCTCATATTACAGCAGTTTTTATTCTTTTTTGCTATATAATGGTTTTATTAAAGAGCGACTTGCAAGATTTTTAATACGCATGCGCATAATTGAGAAACAAATATAATTTTTACCATAGACTAGACCCAATTCTAGAAACCATTTCTTGAATTCTACAAAACATATGTTACATAAGATGGGCTAAAACTCTTGTGTTCTGGTAGTCCATCTACATTAATATTTAGAGAAATGGTTTGTGGATTTATTTCTTCATTCAACAACTACTTCCTAAGGCAAATCGATAAGCCATGTTGCCAGTAGGAACCATTGTTGCCCATATATCCTTTAAAACAACGTGTTCTCACTGCAAGTTTTATCATCTGCGGGGCAGTGTTGTAAAATCGTACATGCTTCTGTTACAGAATTTGTTATGGCAGAATTAAAGTCCACGTCTTCATTATGAATCGGTTCTGTTTTTGTTTCATTTTCTTTCGAAAATTGCCGCTTCGGTTAACATTATTCCATTTCAAAATATTCATTATAAAATCTCATGTAATTCACTAAATTGTATACCAATCAAGCTCAAAAAAAGCAAGAATAAATCGCTTATAAATACTGTACTGTGCACTTGACTGAAAAGCAGAGCGAGAGCTACCCATGAACATATTTATTATTTGTACCAAAATGTGTAACCACAAAATAGTTGTAAGAGAGTGTTATAGATGCATATTACACTTTTTGGTTGAAGGAGGGTTGTTTAAATGCTAACTTTATTTATTTAATAGAGCTTTAATAAAGTAGCTCTATATAAGCTTATATACCAGCCTTTAAGCTCAAAAAGCAATAAATGTTTTATAACGTAGTTGTGTAAACCTTTAAATTGATATTATATTCAGCTTTAATACAGAAAACACTTGTTTTATAATTACTTTATAGATTGGTTGTTAAAGTATTTATAAAATAATTATAAATGTAAAAATGAATTCGAATACCTTTAAGTTTCATAAATGGTTTCAAGGCAACATTTATATAAACATTATACAATATTTAATAAACTAGTTTTATAATTTTGCGGTATAAGTATTCTCACAATTTTATTTGTTAGCTAAATGGCATTGGAGTGCAAAATACAATTAATAAAACATTAATTCAGCCAAGAAGTATTTACACATGCAATTAAAAAACATATATAAAACAATTTAGTTGTAAGGTGATGCATCTGTGCTAGTTGGGAGGTAGAATACAATTAGTTGTGTGGCGTCATTCCAAATTCAAAATGGCGGATTACCTTTTTCTTCACAACCCTCTCAGTATAGGTATCAAATTAAAGGGTGTGACGAATATAATTCAGTAATCTATATAACGTCATTTTAAATCTAATATTGCGGACACCACAAAATGGCGGGAGATATATCTATATATCTACCCATAAAAGAAGGAAATGAGTTTTCCGTTTGCTCTGGTTGTTTGAGTGAAAACGCTGCGCTTCCAAACAACTAGAGCGAATGGGACACACGTTGTCTTCTTTTATGGTTTTTACACTACGAAGGCGGTCGACTATAAAATGCTATAACTTTTATGCTATTACGAATTTCTTTATAAAAATGAACTAAGCTATTCTTCATAGTAGATATAAGGAATCGAAAAATGGAAAAAAAAGTTTTTTGAAATTTTTCCCGGTAGTAGTACCCTACAGTGCTGTAAATTTTTTTCTATTACGAATTTCTTTATAAAAATTATGTTGGTTATTCTTCATAGTATAAGGAATCGTAAAATGAAAGAAAAAAAAATCGATTTTTTGAAAAATTTTCCCGGTAGTAGTACCTTAAAACAAGGTATATCAAGCTAGCTGGCCAAAAAGGGCTGCCACACACGTGTCTAGGTTTATAATTTGTCGCTAATTTTTCGCTAATTTGTTACGTCAAAAAAAATTTTGTCGCTCATCTCATTGTTTAGAAAATGATGAAAACGCTAGCTTGATATCAAGCTAGCTAGCCACACACTGTACCTTTCCAACTATGCAAGATAAAAAAAAGGCATTGGTAAAGTAATTTGTCGCTAATTTGTCGCTGAAAGGGCCACGTAATGCCGATTTTGTCGCCGCTTTTTTACGGAGCCAGAAGGCGATTATTACCGATCGACGTATCAAGGTGGCTGGCCAACGTGCGTTTCTTCCATTCCAAAGGAGATAACAAAAGGGCATTGGTGCAGTATTTTGTCGCTAATTTGTCGCTGAAAGGGCCACGTAATGCCGATTTTGTCGCCGCTTTTTTACGGAGCCAGAAGGCGATTATTACCGATCGACGTATCAAGGTGGCTGGCCAACGTGCGTTTCTTCCATTCCAAAGGAGATAACAAAAGGGCATTGGTGCAGTATTTTGTCGCTAATTTGTCGCTGAAAGGGCCACGTAATGCCGATTTTGTCGCCGCTTTTTTACGGAGCCAGAAGGCGATTATTACCGATCGACGTATCAAGGTGGCTGGCCAACGTGCGTTTCTTCCATTCCAAAGGAGATAACAAAAGGGCATTGGTGCAGTATTTTGTCGCTAATTTGTCGCTGAAAGGATCACGTAATACCGATTTTGTCGCCGGTTTTTAAAAGAGCCAGAAGGCGATTATTACCGATCGGCCTATCAGCGTGCGTTTCTCCCATTCAAAAGGAGATAACCAAACAGGGTTTGCGCCATAATTTTTTGCTAGTTTGTTGCTGGAAGAATAGCGTAATTTCCGTTTTGTTGGTAGCGGTAGGAAGGTAAATGAACATCTACAAACAAACATCCACACACACCCAGACACAAATCTTTTTATTTTAATTCAAAACCCGTTTCTTTTTATAATCTTTAAGAATTTTTGACAAAAAATAACTTGAAACAACGGTTTTGTGATACAACCCCCTTAACTTGACATAACTGGCGATGCAAACATATTCTTAAAAGATTACTTGTTCGATTAATTAAAATTATTGCAGCCGATACAATTCAGTAAACAGAAAATATTAAATCTCGTATAGAAAAAATATATAGTTCAGCAAACAAACAAGCACGGCTACGCTTTCTGGCCATCAAGATTAATACCGAATTAGGGGAATCAGCTTCATTTACCTTCCTACTGCTACCAACAAAATGGAAATTACGCTATTCTTCCAGCAACAAACTAGCGTCAAATTATGGCGCAAACCCTGTTTGGTTATCTCCTTTTGAATGGACACGTTGGCCAGCCACCTTGATACGCCGATCGGTAATAATCGCCTTCTGGCTCCTTAAAAAACCGGCGAAAAAATTGGTATTACGTGATCCTTTCAGCGACAAATTAGCGACAAAATACTGCACCAATGCCCTTTTGTTATCTCCTTTGGAATGGAAGAAACGCACGTTGGCCAGCCACCTTGATACGCCGATCGGTAATAATCGCCTTCTGGCTCCTTAAAAAACCGGCGACAAAATCGGTATTACGTGATCCTTTCAGCGACAAATTAGCGACAAATTATTGCACCAATGCCTTTTTGTTATCTTGCTTAGTTGGAAAGATACAGTGTGTGGCTAGCTAGCTTGATATCAAGCTAGCGTTTTCATCATTTTCTAAACAATGAGATGAGCAACAAATTTTTTTTGACGTAACAAATTAGCGACAAATTAGCGACAAATTATAAACCTAGGCACGTGTGTGGCACAACTCTTTGGCCAGCTAGCTTGGTATACCTCTTAAAACACATTCAACAATACATTTGGTGCAGATTCTTTTTTTTTGGCTCAATTTTACCGTCGTTTGCCCGTTTGTACATCTAAGTACTTGGCCATTTAAATCTTTTGATCAAGTTTGGCCGTCGTCGTGAGGCCATATGTTCTCCCATTAAAAATGGTTAAAAGCTCTACGGCCATCATATGTCCCTTAAAAAGCCAAGCGCCTGGTGTTCGCCCATTGTGATTGTAAGGCCATTTTTTATTTTTACTCGGAAATGTACTCGCAGTTACATCATCGGGAATTGCATCAACGCTACTTGATGGTGGGCGTGCATTCAGCACTCAAGCATTCATTGAATTTGAACAAGATAGAAACACCTACCTGTAGGATTCGAACGATACTCTCGATACTGAGTAGGTATCGATACTTTCGTCTTGAAAACCTATACTGAGCACTCGATACCAAGTTGAGTTTAGTTCAGTTGGGTTAAATTAAGTTGAATTGGGTTGAGTTTAGTTGAGTTCAGTAAAGCTTGGTTGAGTTGAGTTGAGTTTAGTTGCTAAGAGTTAGAATAATACTTGAGTTTAATTGACTTGGATTGAGTTTAGTTCAATTTAGTTGCTAAAAGTTGGGTTGAGTTTCATATAATACTATGGCCATTATTGTTAATAGATATTTTTATAAACAAGTCATGTTCATAACATTCTCTTGTTCAGTGTTTTACTAAAAAAAATTTAAGGTCAGAATGTCAAAACTGATGATTCTCAGCTAGTATTTCCCATAATTATAATTTCCCAAAGTTGTTAAATAGCTAAAAATTCGTAAACCTCTCGGCTGACCTTTGACCCGCTGTATCGCGGACATTAAACGATATGGAGTTTCGACCAAGACCTCGTTGGAAAGATATTTTCATTGCCCGTATTTCTGCCATTTACTACTTTTATTCAAAAAAAATGGCGTTATCAGTTATTTCGGGCACGTCCAGTGCGAACTTTGGCGTTGGATTGCTCGCAAACCACATAAGCGATAACGACGATTAAGGGCTCATTCTAAAGGTAATTACTAAGACTTTAAACTTGTTAACGGGCATTAACCCAAAAAAATCAACATTTTGCGAGGTAATTGCAAAAAACTGCATTCAACCTTCACCACACGATCATGGTTGAACTTTGACGGGCCATTACTTTGAGCCAAATCAACTTGCAGAGCTCGTTGAGGGCTCATTTTTTAGATAATTTTATTCTCAACAACTTTGGAATTGATCATTATCAGCTATCATTGCATGCAAACGAGCTATTTAATATAAACAAGCTCTCCCTCTTTTCAAGAAGGCGGCTTTTCCCAAGCTACTAGGGCCCCACAAACTTGGCTTTATCGTTGTCAGATGTACCCGAACAAATGCCAAAAAAAATTCTGTACCTCTTAAAATGCAATTTCATTTGCTAACTTGACTGGACTATCTTTTTAAGGATATTCGTGTGTGTTTATTTTACCAGAAAGAACCATAAAAGTTTTAACGTTCGTGGTTTTAACAAAACACATATATGTAGGTAATTTTAGTCACACTTCAAATAAATGCGTTTTGAATCTAATGTCTCGAACTTTTGTAGGAATAGTTCCTTTTTGATAATGGTTATGAAGAGCTTGATTTTGAAGATTTGGATTTATTTTAAATGTTTAAACGTTGGCTTCAGCGAGTCGCACAGGGTCCCAGCTAGTACAATATATAATAGTAGGTCTTCTCTGTATCATAGCATAGCCAAATAAAAGGAAAGATATTCCATTTCATACAAGAAAAGTGTGCACGTTCCTATTCAGAGAGCTTTCCTATTTCCTTCATTTAAGCTTCCTCCAAGCGAAAGCTGCCCCCGCTAATATTTATTTTCGGTGGCACTGTCAAGATATGAGAGTAAATGGAAAGGAAAGCGTTAGCGATGCATGGGAGCATGGTCCTTGTAGAGCTTTTCGCGTTTGCGCTTCTTTTTTTACAGGCTTTCTCATTTATGAAATATCGGCATGTACGAATGTGTATATTGTATTCTAGGTAAATTTTATTAAAGGGATTTGTTGGCGGAAATAAATGTAAATAAGAAGGAAGCTATTAAATGCACTGTTTGATTTTTTGTTTAAATGACAAAAATGAATTACATATTTTTAGAAGTTTGAATATTGTGTTTTTTCCGGTCAGACTTTTCGGTTTCTACTACTTTGCAAAAGTTAGTAAAATCGTGAGTTTTGTGCGAATTTTGATTTTGTTTTGATTTATAGCAATGATTTCCGCGATTTTGGAAAGTATTATTTTGATGAAAGATTCACAAGCAAATTATCTCGTTTTACAAGGATTTCAAGATGTAAAATATCATATCATGAACAAATTTAAAAACATGAAAAGTGGAAATTATTGCTTTATGGGTATTTGTGGCCATTCTCACTTAATAGTGCAGCCAATACAAGAATTCTATCTTAGGCACTAGAAAAAAAATCCAAATAACTTGAATTTTTTTATCTTTATTATAATGTTCTACTGACATCCTGGAAAGTAACCTAGTTTCAGCGGTCATGTTTTCTTTTATTGGGGTAAATTTTAACTTGGCGCAATTAATATCGACAACCATTTTATTCGTAAAACGTGCGGGAAAGTTTCGATGTCCCTCTAATACTAGTATTTTGTTGAAAATAAATACTCCTTTCCACACCACCGCAGGGGTAGAGTATTAAGGGCGTTTATTTTAAAGTGGTTTCCCCACTAATTAAGCCTAATCCACAAAAAAAATTCGGCGTTACATCCCTTACAGGCATTTATTTAGTCTTCGTTGAGTAAATCTGACATAAAATTGTATTTTTTAAAAGCTATTCTCCAATTTGCTATTCACACTACTACTCCTAAGAATTTGAGGTAACAACTTTCTGTCGAAATCCAATTTTCCTGTTAATTTTGTCTAAAATCGGCGAAATCGGTAAATTTCTACCGCTCAAAATATAAAAATTTATTAAGTAAATATAAAAAACTTATAGAAAAGTTGAAGAGCAGCAGCAAAGAAAATAGAAGTAAGAAGGTGAACCTAGAAGGAAGGATATGTCGAAATAACTATCTCAGTAGTATAGTCAAAAGACCGCTAACTTCTTTAATTGCCTCCGCTTCATATAACTCAAAGAAGTGCAAATTTACAGGAGAGACTTTTTAAGATTTACGTTATGGAAAAATGCTGAATAATATAAACTTTATTTATTTTTATTAGTTAGTTATTATTATAGTTATTAGTTATTGTGATGCAATTATTAATTAATTATGGGGCTTTTCGATAAATTTATAAAATTATATAAAAAGCTTAGATTTCACAACGTTTTTTTGAGTTGTGCCGTTTTTCAGAAAATTTTATTCAAACATCAAGGCGCTATCTGATAAAAACTTAGAAGAATTAATTATACGTCATTTTACAGGATGACAGTAGACAGATAATGCAGATATTTTATACAATAAAACGAAAATTGAAATTTTTTGAGTTGTGCCAGTATCAATGCAAAACAGCGATATGTGACTAAAAATTGAAAAACTTTTTGCATTATGATACTTTCTAACAAGAAAAATAAAAAAAGATGGAGTTATGAAGGAAGATCGTTAGCTTTGAATTTCCATTACAAATCTCCTACAACTTAATTTATTTTAAAGATTATTTAAACATAAATTTACCATCTCTGACCTTTTGCATCGTTGGCAACTAATTAAGAATATTCAACTTGGTTTTAATAACACGATTACAGAAAACCTTGGTGATTTTAGAAATAAAGAACCAGCAAAGTATGTGTCTGTTTTTATGATCCGAGGTTTATTTTCTAATTGGAAATTTATTATTAGTTGTTTTGCCACCGATAAACCAATTGATGAAATATTAAACGAGTTTCCCAATAAACATTTCTTTGTGACATCGAAATTTACCCAAGACCCAATTGAAAACCTACTTTCCTTAGTATGATCAAGAGGCGGCTTCAGTAACAACCCATCCCAACAAACAATTTCTCTCTTATAAAGCCCTCCAAGAATTTTATAAGATCTAATTTAGACTTTAGCTAAGATATATAACTTTGAACAATTTTCCTGTAAGAATTCTTGAAGAACGTTACTAGCCAGAAAGTGGCGTATGAAAATAATCTTGTGGCGGTCTGGAAGAATTCTTAAAGAGTTATTGAATTCCCTTATAAGATAGTGTTAAAAGCAGATATAAGTACTACCACCTATAACACACTCAGCTAGGTGTGTTATGAGAACTCCGCCTCCTATAATAGCTTTAGGTAAGGGTGTTATACAACAGCAAAAAGTCTCTTGGGCTAAAGTTTACAAGGTTATTATAAGAATATAATTTTATAATATTCTTGCATAACACCGTTACACGACCTTTAAGAACCATGTTCAAGTTCAAATATAAAACTGTGTGTGTCTTGCGACTACAGTGATATACATTTTCATTTATGTATTGTTTTGTACTTTTAAAATCCTCTAAGAAGACTTTAAAAAAGTTAAAGCACACAAAATTATATTTCCATTATGTTCGTATTTTGATAAAATGAGCAGAGTCGTAATGATTTGAATTTTATCGATTGATAATGGAAATTTAGCTGCGAACGAAATTGCACTGATCAAATATGGTATGATACCTCCGAAAAAAACCTATCGCCCTTAAAATTTTGCGGATAAATCAACACGAAACAATAAATTAAAATAAATTATTTTTTATTTACTGTTTAAAAAAATGTTGGAATATGTTCAAAATGTTATCCGTGGCATATAATGTTTCAATAAAGCATAAAATTATTTGAAATTCCAGAAAAACGGATTTAAAAAAAAAAACTTTAAAATTCATACTGGTTTGAGTTCTCTTTTTTTCAAATTAAAGGGAAAATATGGCCGATTTTTTTTGTTTTGGTTAAAATCTTTACAAGTCTACTTCACGAATTTCCTCTTAATTGTGACCCTTATTAGTCTACTAAAATAGCCTACTCTTATTAAATTCTCTTTCAAGGCTATTGTACTTCGCTAGTACCTTAACTCGATTTTTTTAAGAATTTGCTCTTATATTGTTCTTGGCTAACGTTACTACTAGAATACTATCAAGATTAGCCATAAAATGTTCTTAAATGAAGCTATTATAAGGGTTCAACTGAAATATATTCTTAGCTAAAGTTGCTACAGGAGTGTTATGCGAACTGAGAAAAGTTTACTCTTAGTTAATATTATTATAAGAGTATTATTAGATATGTTGATGAAAAGTTCGTAAGTAAAACTGTTACAAGTGTGTGATCAAAGTATGCTCTGGCCTAAAGCTACTACAATTTTGGCAGTTGAGAATTCGAAGTGGGAAGAAGCTACACAGTTTGTTTTAAGTTTCGCAATGTTTAAAATAGTGCAAACAGTGGAAAATAAGAAAAAGTTGCTTTCAATCGTTCCACAAGGCTGGGAAATAAAAGGAAAGCTGTATTGGCCTCCAAAAAAATTTCCAAAAAATCAAATTAGCGAATTAGTCCGCACCGGGACCTCGATACCTTCTGACGATTGGACTGAAATGCAGTGCCTTAGGAAGAGAGAAAATATATATTCTTACCAGATGGCTGAGGGTATTCTTTCGGAAATGCTGGTGCAGTCAGATAGCGAAGCCGCAAATAGCACACCACCTTCAAAAAGAAAGGGCGCAGGGCGAGTTGCAATCGGTTTGGATTTTAATCCGTATATGGAGAATTTGACGCCACCAGTAATAGCACAACCAACGGTAATTGTAAAGATAATATATTTTTCCAAAAGCAAGACGAATAACTAACAATAAATAATGTTTCAGCAAGTAATTCATGAACAACATATTCATGAGGAGCCGCTTCAACAACAGCAACCAACACAACAAACTGTACCACAAAAAATATTACAGCAGTACGCACAACCAATTCTTGTTTCATCAGACGATATGTCTTCATTTATAGATATGTCGTCTATGTTACAAGCGAGTAATGTCTGCGTCAATAATGACAAAATTGATCAATTGATTGAAGTTGTTGGAAATATGTCAAAATCTCTAGCACGACTTGAAGCAAAGCTGGACACATTAGCGAAAACCATTTCTTCAGAGGTAAAGGATGAAAATATACCTTTTAATAGTATAGTAAACACTTTGTTTTTCAGTCTACAACTTCAAAACCAAAAGCATCAAGTGTTCCTCTTTCAGCCACTATTAATAAGCTGTCAAATATTGAAGAAGTGGATCAATTTGAAGAGCACCTTTATAACACTGAAAACTTTGAAAATATGGTAACAGATATCCCCTTTTCTTTGTGAACCATTTGTAATTAATTTCATATTGCAGAAAAAGACATTACGGATAGTGGTTGGTAATGTTCCACAAAATGGCACTAGTGTGTGCTATATCATTGTAGACAGGCTGTTTGAAAGAAAGTTGTTTACACACTTTTCGTGGAGTGGAGGTACACGAGATCCTACCTTACCAAAAAAACGATTCTCTTCATATACGAAAATTTTGCGGTTATTTCTTGAAGTGGCAATAATAAATGACCCAAATTTTTCCGAATTTGAAGTACAACTTTTCTTCAAACAAATTTTAAAAAATGCTATAGCAAGATGTGAAGTTTGCGTGCGCCAATCGGCCAAGAAGGTACGACGCCAACGGAACGCCAAGAAAGATGCAACGCAGCCTATGAGAGAAACTGTTAATGATGCAAATATTGATGACTTCCTGTCTGATGGTGGAAAATCTACCCCAGATTAATAGAAAGACGATAAGGTTCCCTTTGCCTCGCCAATATAAGAATTAATTTATTTTTTATTTTATAAAAAAAGTGAAGTTTATTTATGTTTTAGTTGAACAGTAATATAAAATTAATATAAAAACTATACAAATGTACATAAAATTCTTTTATTTTAATGTATGTATTAAAGGAGTAAATATTTTTCCTGTTCCATTATAATTAACAGCTACCATTTTACATTTTATCTCACTTAACCTATATGATACAGGTTCTTCTTCTAGTTCGCACATAGACATATATATATTCAAATATGATGACCTTATTGGAATTTCGAAAAAATTGTTTATGTGTTTTAACTTTCGACCATAGATATAAACATTTTCATTCCGTACCAATGCATATTTATACTGTAGCAACACATTTGCATTGGTTAGGCACCATTTGTTTCTCACATCATTGCTTAGAAGAAAACCATCGGCAATTTCCACTTTTGAATAACGAACTTCATCAGGTATATCGCTGTACACTTGGTTTTTAAAAATAGGATAACGTTTTGCATTTTTCTTATTTTCTTCATTGTCCAGTAGTTTGTTTGCTTCAGATAATCTTTTGGCTACCTGCACTAATGGTCGATTTCCTTGACGTAATAACATTTTTATTTGGTACAACATATTTTCGAATGGATAAGCATGGATTGTCGACAAAATTCCAAACCTTCGGACATCGTCTACTAAGTGAGTTAGGTTGTGTACGTTACTAGTCATATATGCTTCACCATATATATCTCTATAGGTTTCGACATAGGCCTCCAGCAGTTGCTCAGCAATATCAAGGTATTTACTTACGTATTGTTGGCAAGAGCAAATTGTAACAGCACAAAAAAGTAATAAAAAATGTTGATATACGTCACTCGCTAAATGGTCTTTGAGAACAACTATGCCTATATAGTAGAAGAAAGATCTATATTCTACTCCTTTGCAGTGAGTCAAACAGTTCAACCCTCTAACTTTTCTATGAATTTCATTAGGCAATTGGCATTGTAAAAGCAAATTTGATATTTCTTCGATATCTTTTGTTGCCCATTTGGCTCTAAAAGTTTTAAAGCTTCCATCTCTCCAACCAAATAAGCACCTTCAAAAAGTTATACTAGTTTAACTAAATGCAACGAAATTTATCAAATTCACTAAGTTATACCTTTTCATTATGCCTAGATCTATTAAATGTAAGGCATCTCCTATAGGAAAGTCTTCAATCATATCGATAGGTAGCTGTTCCAATGGAGATACACATTTATGGTGCAACTCATAAATCTTAAATAGGAAACAAGTGAATATTATGAAAATTCTTTTAAAAATAATCAGCGCTGATACCTTTTCGCGAAATCCTTCATCAGACCTCTTTGGACATTGAGTACGTGGAAAAATATTACAATGCGATACATAAGAATATTCGCCTATTGTTGTACATTTCTGACATCCATTTTGGCTATTGAAATTTGCAACCCCTTTTATGTATGCCCTTGCAGGAGAATCACATATTATAGCTCTGATGGAGACGGTAAATAGGTGACCATTTATAAGAACTCCTTTGGAGATTATTTCTTTCATTTCATTAACAAAAGGTGAAATAAAGTCATCAAGATTGTTAGGCTTGCCAACGCCAGAGTAAATACCAATAACCATAGGCTTCGATTCAGGCAATTCGTAAATATGACACAAAATTGGCCAAAATTCTTCTCTTGAGCTTTTTGCAATAGGTAATCCGTCGATATTGATATTTAAAGAAATTCGCATTGATTGTTTGGTATTTCGAAAACAATTTTGAAGGCAAACCGATAATCCTTGATGCCAATATTGACCATTATTACCAATTATCGTCAATTGAATTGATGTTGGAGTTTCCAATAATGTTCTGGGATCTTGTGGTAAGGAAAGTGGAGTAGACGCATTTACGAGTTTAATTAGTTCTTTTAATGCGCTTTGTCTTATATTAAAATTTGTTGCCCACTTTTTTAAGCCTTTTACGAAATTTGTTTTTTTAGCATATTGCTCATGGCTTCAGTATTACTTTCACTACTTTCTGCATCATCATGATCAAAGTTCTCAAAATCAGATTCGAGGTCACTATTATATAATTCCACAGGAGAATTTGAGCTTATAGAATTTGCGTTGCAATTTTCAGCCGGGGCATTTTCAATATTGCTGTTGGTAGAGGCACCAATATAATTAACACCATTTTGCTCAAAGCAATAACTATTACTACTTCTAAGCGCAGGTAAAGTTGTAGCACTTATTAGATTTGTTGTTTCTTGTCCTATACACAATAAATAATTTTTTTTCACTGCTCTACAGAATGTACCACTTCTTTTTAACTTTTTCCACTTTGCTATTCCGGATTGATTCATAATTTTATCTTACCAGAATGTTAACGAATAATTAGAAGATATAACTACGCAGTTTCGCAAAATAAAAATCACTGGATGTATTGATGACTGAAAATATGCCTAAACTGTCATAATGCTTTTAAAATAACCTTGTAAAAAGCTGCTTCTCTATAATACCTTTAAATAAGACTTAATATTTATAACTCTCTTATTAAAACTTGATATAAAATTACATGCTTATAGAGTTTTTCCACAAAGTATTTATTAGACTTTACTTTTATAATGTTCTTATAAGATTATGCGTCACAGCTTCCAGCAGTTTCTTCTTAAAAAATGCTTGAGCATAACTCTTAAAAAAATCCAATCGTACTTTTCTTGTAATGTACTTTTACAAAACCATTGCAAGACTGTAATCAGAGTTAGATATCTTCTGAAAAGATAAACTTACTGTTAAGGGCTTTAAATAAGGGTGCACTCTTCAGGAAAGACTTTATAATTCATATAAAACCTAAATCTTGAAACAGTCGGATCTAAATACGCTATTAGAAGCGATTTTTAGGAAAAACGTTAATAAAACATTTAAAAGAAACAGCTCTTTATGAAAAATCTAATAAGAGCTTTATAAGCCTAATTTCAATTTCAATAGTTTTGGAATTGGTGTATTCATATAATTTCTATTAGCCCAGTTGTCAGAGACTTTGACCTCGCACAAAATGTGATCTCGCTGAAAATTGGAACTTAAGTACTTTTTTGGGTGTAGAAAACGATAAAAAAATCTTTGCTGCGGTATGCTAAGTTCACAATTTCGAAAACAAACTCGAAAATTTGGTTTTTGCTTTATATATCGAAAAATAAAAAAAATTCGAAAAACTAACAGCGCCACGTGAAAGAGCAGAAAATTTCACTAAAGTGTATATTATAACTTATTTTAAAAAAATTGTTTTATTATTATAAAAAATTATTAAAAATAAGAAGCAAATTCGAAAAATCTTAGCGCGCCAAAAAGCTGAATTAAAATCTTCTAGCGAGGCGCTCGGGGAAAAACTAAAGTATCCTTGCCTAAAATGTACGCAAAAATAAAAATAAAAAAAGCATTTTAAAGAGGACACTCTAAGCTTTCTAAGAAAGCCATTAGTTTTAAATTTTTTGTTTTTTTTCTCATAGAAAACTTGACCGGAAGTTATAATTTGTAAAATTATCATTCATGTTTATAAAATTGAAGATATATATTAATAGAGGCGTACCAAAAAAAATCCTTGTACATTTATCATCATTAGCCATTTACTTTTGATGTAAAAAAAATAAAAATGATAAACATTGTCTCTGTTTAATAAAATGTATGTTTTAAAATATTCATTTTTTCTTACAGCATTCATTCGACGCCATTTTTATCTTCAAAAACAGCCGACACACAAATTATGATGAAGAAGAGAGACGCGTCCGAGCCGCCACCAGTCTTTCGCTTCTATCGCGTGGTGTCGGCTGTTTTTGAAGATAAAAATGGCGTCGAATGAATGCTGTAGGAAAAAATGAATATTTTAAAACATAAATTTTATTAAACAGAGACAATGGGTGGAGTGAATAAAAACTAAGTGTACACTTAAAGGGAACCCTCCTGAGTGGAGTGATTCGTTAAAAGTGAACACTCGATTTGGTGTGAATAAAAATTCTCATTCAAATACTATTCACTCATGGGAAATTTTAGTTCACTCATGGGAAATTTTGGGATTAAAGGGAAATGTCATTTTTGTGAAATTAGTAGGCTAGTAAACGTGGATGGATTTATACGGAGTTTTACTTTGGAAAAATTATTTAAGGCTAAATGAGATTCTGTGTCCAAAATTTACCTTTGCGGGATTTAGTTTGGGCAAATGGTGGTTTTGCTGCCGAATCCGCTTTTGGGGGTTTAGTTAGGGCAAAGGTGGTTCTGTGGGAAAAATTTGCCTTTTGGAGGTTTTAGTTTGGCCAAAAGGTGGTTCTGTTGCGAGGTCAAGCATTTATGTAATGCTGAGTAGATTAAGATCTTTAAACGGATTGAAAATTGAAAATATAAAACCAGTACAATTAACAGGCAAAAAAACATGCAATACTGATGCTCTTGAGGAAATAGAGCACATGAGAACCTTACCTGCTGCTTTTTAAAATGGATCAATTTAAAAATTTCTTTAGTTATTTATATTGTGACTAAAAAGTAAAAAATTATTTTTTCTTTGGCAGTGATAGGTATACAAAAGAAAAGTTTCATTGCAAAATAAGAAATGCTAGATGCATTAATAAAAGTTTGGACATCCATAACTATAATCACAATTGTCTAACTGCAACTCATGCCAAAACTTTTATTAATTCACTTGAAATGCTGTAAATTTACACAATTCATTGATAAGAGCTCAAACATTTAAAGCCAAACTAGAATATAATTTTAAAATTGTTAATACACATTAAACTTCTTATTTTGCAATGAAACTTTTCGTGTGTATATCTATCACTGCCAAAGAAAAAATAATTTTTTACTTTTTAGTGCATTTCATTTATAAAAGTTAATTATTTTAAAAGTTTTTTTTAATTTATTTTATTAAAATGAATGAAAAAGGTCCTCGAAACCACCCTCAAATTTTACAAGTGTTCACTCACAGGCAAACGTTAAAACTTTGTTTTATTCACATCAAAATGAAGTGTTCACTCTATATGGAGAAATGACAGAGTGAAGTACTTAACGAAAAATAACGAAGGATATTTTTATTCACGCCAAAATAAGTGTTCACTCCAAAAAACGGAGTGAACACTAGCACTCAGTTTTTATTCACACCACCCAATGTTTATCATTTTTATTTTTTTTTACATCAAAAGTAAATGGCTAATGATGATAAATGTACAAGGATTTTTTTTGGTACGCCTCTATTATAGACCAGTACAAATAATTTTTGGAAACAAAAAAATTATTAACAGCATGACAAATGTTGGAAAGTGAAGGAAATATAGCGAGCCAACCAGAAAAATAAATTCAAGTCGATCTGAGTTACGAGGGTAAAATAGGGGTAACTTTAAGGGGTGAAAATGGTTTTTCACGATTTCCAGCGAAACTAGACCTCCAATCAAAAAAAGTTGTAGGTAATAAAAAGATCTACAACTCTTGTACAAACCATTTTTTCACATAACCTCAAATTTTCGAGAAAAATCGAAAAAACTAGTGTTTTTGTTTTTGATTTTTATCTCCTCTAACAAAAATTTTTTTTCCACGAAATTTTATGGAAACTTACCTTTTTATGTCCCAAATACGCTGTAATTTTTTTGAATTAAAATATTTATTTTTACGTTTTATTTTGAATTTAAACCTAAAAAGAGACCTCATTTTCAGCCGAAAATGCCCATGTTCTAAAAACATTTTTATCAAAAAAACTAAGGGTTTTTTTCTTTTGTTGAACGGTCTAGTTTCAGATGGTGTAGAAAAAATTAACATGACTATGGACCAATTTGGCAGGAAACGCGAAAAACTTAAAAAACTTGATTTCAAAAAGTTATTTTTCAATCATTGTTTTAAATTTTTCATTATTTTTATTAAAATTTACAATTGAAATCCTTGAATAATGAAAGATAGAAAATAATTAGTTTTCTTTGAATACTTCCTAGAAAAAATTTACTTTGCTCAATTCAAATAAAGGACCCCGCAGAATCTGTATGAGAAACGGGTCCCGGTCAAATTGGCCCAAATTTTACTCACTAGCATTCGGCGAGTGGATAAAAAGTGCCCATGGGCTCACATCTGAAATTTTGAGAGCCACTGTATATACAGGGTGTTTAAAACCACCCGTGCCACCCAATTTTCTGGGAAAGTCTCGATTGAAAAAAAAATAACCCCCATTTTTTTCACGGATTCTGATTCTCCCGCCCCTCAAAGTGGGGATGGGGCGGGGTCAATTTCTGTATGGTCAGATACATTTTCAAAAAATAGGTATCAACCCCTTATTTCAACGGTTTTTCCCCTTTTTTCACTCTAATTCAAAATGTAGGTCGTTAAGGGGCTAAGGTCCTTTTTTCTGAACTTGTTTAACATCTCCTAAAGCTGCTTAAAAAATTCGTGGAACACTCCAAGACTCCAGCTGCCTTGTTTTATTTTGCTATTTACGATTCAAAAATAAGTACAACTTACTGATCTGTTTTTATTGTTTTCAGTGTTTCAAAATACTAAAAACAGATCAGTGAGTGACACTTATTTTTGAAGCGTAAATAGCAAAAAATACAAGGCAGCTGGGGTCTTGGAGTGTTCCACGAATTTTTTAAGCAGCTTTTGGAGACGTTAAACAAGTTCAAAAAAAATTTAAAACAATGATTGAAAAATAACTTTTTGAAATAAAGTTTTTAAGTTTTTCGCGTTTCCTGGCAAATTGGTCCATAATCATGTTAATTTTTTTTACAACATCTGAAACTAGACCTTTCAACAAAAGAAAAAACCCTTAGATTTTTTGAAAAAAATGTTTTTAGAACATGGGCATTTTCGGCTGAAAATGAGGTCTCTTTTTAGGTTTAAATTCAAAATAAAACGTAAAAATAAATATTTTAATTCAAAAAAATTACAGCGTATTTGGGACATAAAAAGGTAAGATTCCATAAAATTTCGTGGAAAAAAAATTTTTGTTAGAGGAGATAAAAATCAAAAACAAAAACACTAGTTTTTTCGATTTTTCTCGAAAATTTGAGGTTATGTGAAAAAATGGTTTGTACAAAAGTTGTAGATCTTTTTGTTACCTACAACTTTTATATTCAACTTTTTTTGATTGGAGGTCTAGTTTCGCTGAAAATCGAGAAAAACCTTTTTCACCCCTTAAATTTACCCCTATTTCACCCTCGTAACTCAGATCGACTTGAATTTATTTTTCTGGTTGGCTCGCTATATTTCCTTCACTTTCCAACATTTTTCATGCTGTTAATAATTTTTATCATTTTTGCCTTTTTAAAAGGTATCTGCACTAGCCTAATAATATATATCTTCAATTTATAAACATGAGTGATAATTTTACAAATTATAACTTCCGGTCAAGTTTTCTATGAGAAAAAAAAACAAAAAATTTAAAACTAATGGCTTTCTTAGAAAGCTTAGAGTGTCCTCTTTAAAATGCTTTTTTTATTTTTATTTTTGCGTACATTTTAGGCAAGGATACTTTAGATTTTCCCCGAGCGCCTCGCTAGAAGATTTTAATTCAGCTTTTTGGCGCGCTAAGATTTTTCGAATTTGCTTCTTATTTTTAATAATTTTTTATAATAATAAAACAATTTTTTTTAAAATAAGTTATAATATACACTTTAGTGAATTTTTTTTTTATTTTTCGATATATAAAGCAAAAACAAAATTTTCGAGTTTGTTTTCGAAATTGTGAACTTAGCATACACTTTACCGCAGCAAAGATTTTTTATCGTTTTCTACACCCAAAAAAGGACTTAAGTTTCAATTTTCAGCGAGATCACATTTTGTGCGAGCTTTCGGTCTAAATTTGGCTCTGACGACTGAGCTATATAGTATCATTTGCAAAATTATATCGACCAAAATTTTGTCTATATCTTCCCATAGGAAGAATTGTGATGAAGATAGTCAGCAATTTATAGCTATTGACTCATTTAGTGGTGGCAAAACAATAAATAATAATGACGATCATTGTATTTTTACTGTAGATTGGTGATGTCACTAATGAGGGTCACGCAGTTAGCAATATAATCCAGTCAATTGATTTGTTGGAATATGGGGCAAATGAAGATTCGATTTCTCTCGAAGAAACTTCTTTAAGGTATTTTGTGGGATTCATAATTGACCGCTTGTCAAAAAAGGTAAAGTGTTTGTTATGCCACAAGATTATGAGAAACCCAAACGAAACTGTTAACTGTCAAAACCTTCGGGAAGTTTTATTTATTTTAAAAATTATTCAAAAAGTACCGATTTTGTTGCACTGAAAAATCCCACAGATTATTTTTTTAATATTTGTAAAAATCTTCACTTTTATTCGAAATACGCCTGAAATAAAAGGTTTAAAAAGCAAAATAATTGAACATTGTATGGATACAATAAGTAAAAAATCTGAATTTTCCCACTGGTTAGCTAAAATGAATGTTACGATCACCACAAACAAATCTTAAATTATTTGATCCTCATTCTTCTTAGAGAATTTTGTTTGTGGCATTCACTTCAATTTAAAGATAAGAACTCATTTAAAAACTATTCCAAGCAAAAAATTACAAAATCCTAAAAGGGAAAGTTGTTACCTCAAATTCTTAGGAGTAGTAGAGTGAATAGCAAATTGGAGAATTGCTTTTAAAAAATACAATTTTATGTCAGATTTACTCAACGAAGACTAAATAAATGCCTGTAAGGGATGTAACGCCGAATTTTTTTTGTGGATTAGGCTTAATTAGTGGGGAAACCACTTTAAAATAAACGCCCTTAATACTCTACCCCTGCGGTGGTGTGGAAAGGAGTATTTATTTTCAACAAAATACTAGTATTAGAGAGACATCGAAACTTTCCCGCACGTTTTACGAATAAAATGGTTGTCGATATTAATTGCGCCAAGTTAAAATTTACCCCAATAAAAGAAAACATGACCGCTGAAACTAGGATACTTTCCAGGATGTCAGTAGAACATTATAATAAAGATAAAAAAATTCAAGTTATTTGGATTTTTTTTCTAGTGCCTAAGATAGAATTCTTGTATTGGCTGCACTATTAAGTGAGAATGGCCACAAATACCCATAAAGCAATAATTTCCACTTTTCATGTTTTTAAATTTGTTCATGATATGATATTTTACATCTTGAAATCCTTGTAAAACGAGATAATTTGCTTGTGAATCTTTCATCAAAATAATACTTTCCAAAATCGCGGAAATCATTGTTATAAATCAAAACAAAATCAAAATGCGCACAAAACTCACGATTTTACTAACTTTTGCAAAGTAGTAGAAACCGAAAAGTCTGACCGGAAAAAACAAAATATTCAAACTTCTAAAAATATGTAATTGATTTTTGTCATTTAAACAAAAAATCAAACAATCCGCCAACAAATCCCTTTAATAAAATTTACCTAGAATACCTACAATATACACATTCATACATGCCGATATTTCATAAATGAGAAAACCTGTAAAAAAAGAAGCGCAAACGCGAATAGCTCTACAAGAACCATGCTCCCATGCATCGCTAACGCTTTCCTTTCCATTTACTCTCTTCAGATACGATTTACTCAAATATCTTGACAGTGCCACCGAAAATAAATATTTAGCGGGGGCAGCTTTCGCTTGGAGGAAGCTTAAATGGAGGAAATAGGAAAGCTCTCTGAACAGGAACGTGCACACTTTTCTTGTATGAAATGGAATATCTTTCCTTAAATTCGGCTATGTCTGTATTAAAGACATCAATCGAAACCACGTCATATTCTTGTGCTTTCTTTACGCAAGTCGTAACATAAGTAACAAAGCCTCTGCGATGACTAGGCCGTGTTTCGAATTTCCGAGAGGTGAATCAATTACGACGGATTATTGCGTCGGATTTGATTGCGTTGATGCACTCCCGATTAACTCAATTGATTGTAGAATATCTCTAAACATATTCGTTGTATCAACTGCAAATTTTCACAGAATATTTTCAAAATAATGTACGTCAAGAATATGTAAACAATCCATATATTGAATATTCTAACTAGACGTAACCCCTTAATAGGCGAATATCGTCAATTGATCTTCTTTCTAGTTTTCCAAAAGGAGTAATCAGTTTAGTTTTAAATTACTTTCTATTTCTGTTGTTAAATTGTTTAGGTAAGCATTCCCTTTTACGGTCCGTATTTTCTGTTTTAATGGTTCGAGCTGTGGGTTGAAAATATTTTTATATGATTGGTTTCTTATTCGTTATTGAGTTTTTCTCTTTCTTTTTATCAAAAACTATATACCAATATACCGTCCGAATTATGTTACTCCTACTAAAAATCATAACGTCAACCAAAAACTAAATTGAAACTTCATTGAAAGGACATCAAAATAAAGTAAAATGTGTACCTGTAATGAACTAAACAGAGAAACCAAATTAAACTCTTAATTGATTTATTTTCCTAAAATTTCTATAAAAAAAAAGTCCAATCGAATTATACTTAGGGAAACTGACAAAATACCTGACATTCTGACATTCATCCCTAAAAAAATCCAGGAAAATGGTTCCGAAAAATAATGTAACAGAAGAAATGTTAGAGAAATGTTTAAAAAAACTCGGGAACTTTCCAATGGCAATTTATATATGAAATCTAAGGCATTCCGTAATAAGGGAACAAAAAGTATAACAAGTACATTTTAGTATGTCCCAGTTACAAATTGGGAAAGTTTTGATGGGTAGGACATTGAAATCATGACTTTACGACCAATGAGGGTGCGAAAAAAACAAAATTTACTGAAGGACATTTTTTATAACAAAAAGTTTGCTGTACAATTTTTTTACTTTACATTTTACACTTTGGTCGTGCTTTGTGCTAGGACTTATCCCAGAAGTTACTCTGGCAGATTTTTTACCTGGATTAAAAAATAAAAGTTGTGACAAATATATTAAAGTGGTTTAAATGCTTATAAGTTGGGGGGTTGGGTTAAATTAGACCAACAACTATGTTTAGATTACTACATTAGAAATTAGCTATTCGATATTTAATTAAAACATTAGAAAGTAAAACCAAACCACATTAATTCTTACCAAATGGGTTCAAATTTATTGAATTGCAATTCAAACTACTTCAGTTGTTTTGTAATTAATTATAGGAATTCTTTAATTAAAAGCAAATGGCCGTGGACTTTGTGGGTGTGAAAAAAAGCACAACGTTGTGCAAACAATACCTAATCAAGAAATGTCAAAAAGAAATGTGAAGCCGCCAAATAATATTTCCTTTAAGAAATTACACACCTTCGCAGTAAAGGTAGCCTCGATAGGAAAGATAGCCTGGATAGGCTGGACACCTGTTGATGATATTATTGAGTTATGTGCTCCTATACTGTCTTCAAAAGACCTAAGGCCACTCTCTGCCAGTAGTCGCCATGCTGAAAGGTACATTGAATTCACCATAGAAACAAACTTCTTCCATATCTTGACAGCGGTATGACTCTTGTCTGAATACTAGGGGTTTTCAAAAACAGTGGTTTTCAAAAAACAGCTGTTACTGTTTTTAATTTTTAAAAAAACAGCTGATAACAGTTGTTTTTACTGTTTTTCGAGTATTCTCTAATTTTACAAGTAATAAATAGTTTTTTTTATATAATATCATTTTATTATACATTTTCACTTCTTGTAAAAACACAACAGCGCCTGGAGTGATTTGTCTAAAAGACGCGATGTTATTTTGGTGCAAAAAAAGTGCATACCGAAAATACACCGTTAAACATTGGTCAATGTTGGTTTGATACAAAGAATTGCATTATATTAGATTTTCTGTGCGTTGACCAGTATATTGAAAAAGTGAAAATTCCGATTTGAACCTCTTGAAATCTGATCCTCTGAATTGTACTGACGATTCATCTTTTTGAAGCACCATGTCCAATTCATCTTGTTACGAAAAATTTTCGTTCTGATCAGTATGCGGCCACTGTTGAACTACATCTTCTATCCTTACATCGATCACACCTGCAAAAGTTCGGGTAGTTTTTGATGGAGTGACTGTGCGATCCTTGAGGCTTCGAAATAATTTCATGACATCCTCGTTCATTAGTCCATCCACACGAATTTTTAAATTTTGCATGAGCTTATTACTAATGTCTCTGCTTTTGTCAGAAAGCTTCTTGAACATGAATTGTAAAAAGTTTTCTGCGCTTACCAACCTTGCGTCCTTACGACTAAGATTCGGGACAGCTAATTTTACGGGCTCCATTGCCTTGACAAGTATGTTCCAATGTCATATTCCACGCCTTTTAATATCTCGCGAATTGCTGTTTCCGGCTTGGCCAGTGGTGATGGAATGGAGCACAATGACATTTGACGCCATTTGCAAAAATTACAGTTCCTTCACATTACGACATTACTTTTGCCCCACCTTGAATAAGAGCTACTCTGGACACAAAAAACTCAATATATTAAGAGATCATTAATCGGTATGTTTTCATACGGTATTGTCGTCATCATATTACTTTGGCTGCTTTTAAATGAGCGGACACACATGAAACTTAACTGTAAGAAAGTCCGATGGAAAGTCGAACGAACTATGTCAAAACTTAATGGCTTTTTGTTGTTGCTTTATGAAATTCTCTTTTGATCTCTGGTCCTAGCAACAACAACAACGCAGGAACTGTCAACATGTTCGTTCATAAGTTCGCGGAGGGTGTCCATTAAATTTGTCCGCCCTCGCCATCGTCCTCTCTCACCCTCTTCAACCTTAACCAAATTCATTAGTTCGTTTTGTCTATTCGGTCGGTGTCCGGCCGTGTAAAAGAGCACTTTGTAAAAAACCAAAACAGTTTATATTAGAGTTGGTTACATATTTCTTTTATTTTTATATTACGCCAAAATTTTGAAACTAAATTTGGAAAACAGTAGAACCAGTTAAGAAAAAATCGGCTGTTTTCTGTTTTTCGATTTTAGCCAAAAACAGATGTTTTACTGTTACTGTTAAACGGTTTTGAAAAACCCTACTGAATACGGCAAATTTAGAGAAGAAAACTAGATATAATATGAAATTCCCATAAGTTAAAAATCGCCGGAATTACCACCCGTATTACTTGGTACTGAGTAAGTGTGATCTAACAATGGCCTCTGAATACAAGGAAACCACTAGTTTCAATAAGTAATGTTGAGCTATGGTGTGGGTGGCCGTCCTTTTTTCTCACTACTCGTGAGAGGAAATAGCGGAACTCAAGAGGATGATATCTAGCGCACCAAAAGCCTCAATCGAGTACCTCAATTGACCTCATGGACTCAGACTTTGGGCTAGAAGGACACGGTGGGACCTAGTCCTCCTAGAGAAGAAACACATCAAGAATCGAGACTATGAATTAAAACTTAAGGAAAAAACTTTTATGCTGCCCGAAAAAGGCTCAATTGACTTTTAAACCAAGTAAGCGATTTCGAAGATGCGCAAGCACAGACTTTGACATCCATTGCGCATAATTTCGTGTCAAGCGACCATAATCTCCATTACATCAACGAGTGACTTAAATATTAAAGCAAGGTCAAAATCCGGAATGAAGGAAGCCCCAGCAAAGGTACTTGATTCACAGAACAATTTAAAGCCGTCGTTCTCTTGTAGGTACATTGATATTGATAAGAATGTAAGTTGGCTGGGCGTCATACTCAAGGGACCAGAAACCCATTCAAATATCAACGAATAGTAAATAGCAACAAAACCAAGGCAGCTGGAGTCTTTCGAGCGTTTCACGAATTTTTTAAGCAGCTTTTGAAGATGTTAAACACATTCAGAAAAAAGGACATCAACGGCCTACTTTTTGAGTTACGGTGAATTATCTGGGGAAATATTGCTTTTCTTTTCACATTTTTAAACAAATTAAGCCCCATCATACACTAATGTTTTTATTAATGAAATAAAAGCCGCATTCCTTACGATAGCAAAGATACCGTATTTGTGGAAATAGGTCGCGCCCCCGAAAATCCTGTTCCTCCAAACGCCAGAGGGAAGAAGGTCACAAGGAAGACCTAGGAAAAGATACAAAGACGACATCAAAATGGACTTATGGTGTGACCACACTACGCGGTCTTGGGTCGTACGCGCTTTTGCCTTTTTTTTTCATATAGAGTTTTATGACTTTTTTACGACTTTTTTACGACTTTGTTCATGGTAAAGGCCGTGCGGCCAAACAACGCGGACAAAAGGCTTTGGTTAAAAAGGTACATTGTGCGTCCACACACTATGAGCTTTTCAAAAGCGCGTACGCCGTTTCAAATGAGAATTGATTTTTTCTCACTCATGACTCAGAAAATTAAAAGATCACGCGCGCTTTTGGCTGGCCGTACGACCAAAAGCGCGTGGATTCTAAGTCCGCGTAGTGAGGACGGACCTTTACGCGCTATTGGGATTATCAACTGGAAGACGCAGACGCAGGACCGAGAACGTTGGAAGAAAATTCTTGAGGAGGCCAAGGCTCGCAGAGGGCAATGATGATGATGATGAGGTCGTTGTTTCATTAACGTTTTTTTTCTAAGTCATTAAACTCCATTTTTTCCCCAAAACCAAAATTCACAACGCCCTATCTTGAAAACGGGCAGAGATAAACCCCCTTTTGTGTTTTTTCGATATATTATCTACTATTAAGTGCTTCACAACCTGTGACTGAACCCCCTGTAGAGTAGATTGTTGAGTTTACTTTATAAGAAATAGTTTTCATAAATTGAGCCGGTTTAGACGATGCGCTCCAGCGCATGTGCCTCACAAACTTTGTGGATAAAGGGAGAAGTGGGGTGGTACCTCTCTTCATTCCTACTCGTCCCTTCATCATTAAACGTTCGTGAGGCACATGCGCTGAAGCGCACCGTCTAAAACAGCTCAATTTATGAAAACTATTTCTAGGGAGCGAATAAATAATCTAAATTGCATACCTATTTCGGATTTCATTTATATGTATACGATGTGCTTTGCCTACTTGTAGGCTATTTCAAAATGCTTCTCAAACTTTTTATTTATCTTTAGCTTAGGGTCCTGGGATAATTTTAACATGCCAGCTTTTTTCTACTATTAACTTATTATTTAGACTAAACCTACAAGAGGCATTAATTAAATTTGTAGGATACGTAGGAATTCCTATTATTGGTATCCCTCAATAGAGATTCCTGCTCGTGCTTGCCTTACAATTAACATTTAATTACTAGTTCTATACTACGTAGTGATCTAAGTCTCGTATAAAAAAACTCACATAAATTTTAAAGTATGCCTCCCATATACCATGGGTTGATTAGGTTATGTTTGGTTTAGTTTATGTTGGCACTTGAAGCGGCCTGAAAGGAACTCTCAATCAAATTATTCTTGTAACTCATTTGTAAGTCACTACAAATTACTTAAAATGCAGCCATGTTCTACCAAATCCTTAGATATATCTAGAGATTAACCAGAACTGAAGTGATGCATGCTTTAGTTAAGGCGTCCTGTTAGAAGTACTTATTACTCGCTAGTATAGGCGTCCAACTACCGTCCCTGAGACTGGGGCTGGAGTTCCTCACAAAACAGCGACCTGGGCCATTTCACACAATTCGACACTCGACGTCGGCATCGACGCTTTATGAAAACGACATTAGTTTCTTCAAGTTTCAATTTAGGTCCACGTAAGTCGACGTGTAGAATGTCGTTTTCACAAAATAAGTGCTCCTAAAAGGTATGCAAAATCCAATGGAACCGCTGTAAAAACATTGTTACTTTTACATTGTCGACAAGCGGGAAAAATAACAAATAGTATTAAAACTACAATTATGTAATTAAATAATCAATTAAACAAATTCACAATAACATTTGAAAATCTTAACTCTGAGTTTATTTTTCTAAATTGTGGTTTTTCTAACTAAACTCTTCTTGGAGCAGTTTTAGTTTTTATTTTTCGACTTATAGTGTAGGTATCTTTCTTTTTCTATGGAATTTCGCTCGATCAGAACTGCAAGAAGTTTTTGTGAAATTATTTTTGCTCTTGCAGTTTTCTTCAAGAAGATTGTGTGCTTCGGGAGATAAATGTTGATTTTTCTGCTGTTGCCTAATTGGAGCGTTACATACTCTGGCAGTGTCTGCTTAATCCGCCCTCAGAATTTTAATAAGCTAATGAAATTTGCTTCAATATTATCTGACACAATTTCTGGTAAAGGTATATTTATCGAGAAAGAACATTCTGCATTATTGCTGCCAGGTCCATTATGATCTCGCATTTGGGAGCCCGGAAACAGTCTTCCAAACCTGCTGCTGAAATAAAACTCTCTTCTAGTGGCGTTATATGAAAAGCTTCATACAATCCTAAATAATCGATAAAAGTACATTTTGAGTGCATCGTAACACAATTTTTAATTATAAGCTTTTTATTAACGTCATTTTAAATCTAATTGACGACCGCCACAAAATGGCAGAAGATATATGTATAGAATAACAAAAAGAACGTTGAAGAGTTGAAGTTTGAAGATTTGCATTGATTTTAAATATTTTAACATTCGTGGTATTAACAGAGTAGGTACTTAGGTAATTTTGTTCATACTACATATAAATGCATTTTGAATCTAATGACTCGAACTTTTATAGGAATAATTGGAGAGTTCACTTAACGTTCGTGTTGTATTAATTTTAAATGTTTTAACATTTTGCAAAAACAATTCAAGATGGCGGCCGTTTTTTGCAATTGTGTTCCACTGAAGCCCACGTTATGGGTATCAAATGATTACAGTAAGCTGTGTGACGTCATTTTAAATCTAATAAGGCGACCACCACGAAATGGCGGAAGACATATAGACTGAAAAGTAGAAAATAAAAATAAATAGTTTAAAAAAAATAAAAAATAAGCTTTTATTTTAAAATGAACCAAAAAGAAAAAAATAAATATAGTTTAAAACAAATAATTTTAAAATAATAATAATAAATAATAAAAATAATTTTGAATGTAAAGTTTTTATTGCTGCAGCTACTTACTTAAATATAAAAAAACGTGGGTCGCTATATTCTTATTTTATTAATACTGGAACTTTTCGTTAGCGCCCCACGCTTTTTTACACATTTTAGTACCTGCGCCTCTGGTTCAAATTACTTCAACACTGATGCTTTTGCCAATATTTCTTTTAATGTTTTAAATGCTTTTTGCTGTTCGGTCCGGTCCGCTATAAAGCCTCAGTGCTTCTGCTATTATCTCAAACATTTGAATTTGCACTACGATAATATTCCTGCCAAAGCCAACAAGTTTCTAGTCTTTAAAAAGAGAAGGGCTAAGGAATTCAACCATATTTGGGTGACAAAGACCCTTTTCACTTGTCCGCCCAATTATTGAATACGTATTCCCTATCTGGGGTCCTATATTCCAAATATGCAGCAGCATGATTGAATCAGTGCAAAAGAAATTTCATCTTTTTGCTCTGATATTATCAAAATCCACCACCCTACACGGATAGGCTCAAGTTGTTGAAGCTCATTCCTCTATTTTGCAGAAGAAAATTGCTTATTTCTGTCAAACAGGATCAGATTCAATGATGAAGTTCGACACACTAGTCAAACGAAACTTCTAAAGGACTATCCATATCCTACCAAGTATGAAAAGAACGAACTCGTCAACAGATGTTGTGTGGTTTTCAATAGACACAGTTCATGTTCCTAATAAGACTCGTGCAAACAGCAAATATTAAAATGTACAAACAGATAATTTTATATACATCTCCAGAGTTGCACCTACTTGAGTGTGTCTATTTGTAATATCTTAAGAAATAGTTGATATATTACCTAAAAACCCTAACGAAATTTCCATCAAAAATCATACTCTTGTAATCAGACCTTTAGTTTTCAAAGTCAACGTGTTTTGAGGTCTAAAGTATTTGCAAGCATCCCAAGTGATATTATCAAACAGGAAATACCTTAATAATACCATGTCAAGCTTGTCGCATAAATCCGAGCAGCATTTACAGCTGCAGGGTACTCTTGTCTTTTGTGTTTTAGGAGACAAATATTATGTACAACCAGACGATAGTAGAAAAATAACAGACATTTTAAAAATATATGATCCAAGCACGGTTTTACTCCTGCGTGATGTACTGGGTCCAAAGGTACTGCGATCATTCGTTTGGCCTAATTGTACTACCCCTATACCCATATTTGCAGGCCAGACTGCTTGAAAAGATTCAGCAGTCTGCCTAGTGGGTTGTCGCTTAGATTTTTTTTATGTGGAAGACTAGACTTCTTTGAATGTTCGAGCAGGGTCTCGTCGAACAATGAGACGCTGCTCCCCGCTATCACGGGGCACTCATGGAGAACATGGAGGGCAGACTTATCCTCCTCAAGGCAAAGCCTGCAGTTAGTGTCCTTTGTCCTTCCTATCCTCCATAAGTGGTAATTTAGGGCGCAGTGTTCGGTAATCAAGCCAAAAAGAATCCTGACACCATTTCTACTGCGCACCAACAACTCCTTGGCGAGGCGTTAGGAGACGGCACAGGAAAGAACCGCTTAGGCCCAAAATACATTCGGCGCTGCATACTTCACGACGCACGCCTTATGAAGCTGAAACCGATGGAAAGAAACCACTGCAGTTACATTGGAAGCTGCAAAAACCAATGGCAACTTGACGGAATTGTTTTTGACAGTTTTTTTATTTCAAAAAAAAATTTCAAATTATGCTACCGTGCAAATTAATCAAAATGAATACTTTTGATGAAAACAATTTTGACCTTTTTTTAATTTTATTCAGTGCATTATGGCGGCCGTTTTTACAATTCCTTTTTCTAAAGTTGACAGCACTTACGCCGTGTAGCGGTTCCCAAAACAATAAATTACGGAACCACTATCACACTATCACCCGACAGTAAATTACTCAGTCAGTTCTTGCTCTGCCTCGATCAGATGAAGTGAATAAAGAAGCAGTGCATAAATCGATCAAGTGCCTTTTATTTAACATCAATCCCCCACAAATGGTGACCCCGACAGTGTACCAAATAGTTAACAATATTATAAACTAAAATAAAAAAAACAAAAAGAAACACAGCAATTAACAAGCGAACAAATGTGTTGTTACAAAAAACGGTACCATGTACAAAGAAAATCGTGAAATCGATATTTATTGATACGCCACATGCAAAATGATCTAATCAAACATTCTAAAAAAATATCAATAATTAAATAAATAAAACTAAGTGGGTAATAAAATAGAGTAAAAGTGCAACAAAAAGTTATAATTTAGAAAAAAAAACGGTGTATTGCAAACAACCGCAACAATAGCATGGAAGGTGCAGTAAAAGAGGTGATAGTTTAAAGCAAAAAAAACAAACCGATATCCTTCAAACAACGCATCATGGAACATATTTCTGCATAAAAATATTTTTAAAGACAGAAAAAAACATTATTCAACAAAAAACATTTTTCAATAAAGAAGACATTTTCAACAAAAGGCTGCGGAGAAACCTACAAAGCTTACGGTAACATATGAGAGCAGCGGCATGCACACAAAAAAACTTCTGGCTTCAGGACAAACAAAGAACAGATATTTTTTTCCCATTTAAATTTCAATTAGGTATTATTATTTATTATAAAATACGTAATTTTATTATTTTAGAGTAAAAATCAAGATTTATATTATGTATATGGAAAGATTTAAGAATTTTTAACAACGCATGGAGATTAATACATTTTCGTTTACAAAAAACGTGGCGAACAATGAACATGTCTGAAATAACAGTAAGTTACCAAAAAAAATTTTTTTTTTCACAACTTTAAAAAAATTTTAATCGTATTTTTCTTTTGGGATATAAATTAAATCATAACAAAATTTTTATTAATATTATCAACTTATAAAGAATTAACCTATACGATTAACTAACTTAATCTGCTGAATTTAGCTATATTTTTATAAATACCAGTGGCACATAGGAATTTAAAGAATATCCACAAGTATAAAAAAAATAAAAAAAATTCGTGTGTAAAATTTATCGTTTCGGTTCGAAAATATTCCAAGCTTTAGGTAGAACAGAGCTACCACGTAGATTTTTCAAGGTAGTTTACCAAAATTTTTAAGCGCTAGCATTGCTAAAGTATTAGTCTTAGTTGTCTTTGTCTCCAGTTTCATATAGTAATATAAAAAATGTCAGAAGACAATAAATCTAATGACACAACTAGCTCCCTGGCAAATGACGACGGTGCAAGTGGTAGTAACATAAATAATTCCGAAATAATTACAATAAACCCATACATAACGTCTTTAAAAATTCCGCCATTCTGGAGTAACAGACCAGATCTCTGGTTTGTACAAGTAGAAACACAATTTCGAGTAAAAGGTATCACATCTTCCAGTACCAAATATGACCACCTCGTCGCATCACTACCATCTGATACGATGGAACTCGTGGCAGACGCTTTGCTAAACCCTCCGAGCAATGGAAGATATGAAAATTTAAAATCTCTTCTACTGACAAGAAGTAGGGACTCCGAGGAGCGTAGGCTAGACGAATTGCTCCACAAGATTGAGCTCGGCGAATACAAACCTTCAGAGCTTTTTCGACAAATGGAATCCCTCGCGGGAGGCAACAGCCTCATTAATAAATCTTTACTCCATAAACTTTGGCTTAATAAATTACCGCCCTCAATCCAAGCATGTATTATAGCAGTCGAGAGTGCACATACTCAAGAGGAAATATTCTCAATAGCTGATAAAATTTTTGACTCAACTGCCCGTTCAAACATTTCTTCCATCCAAAACAGTAATAATAGCCATACAGTTTATGCAGTCAGTCAAATGACACAAGCGTTTCAGGATTTAACTGAACGCATCAAACGTCTAGAGTTAAGACAAAGTAGACCCAGATATAGAAATTCTTCACACAGTCGATCACTTTCTAGATCGAAATCGAATTCAAAAATGCATTCTAGGCAAGATTTATGTTGGTACCATCAACGATATGGCAGTGATGCCAGAAGGTGTATCTCTCCATGCCACAACCATAAAGAATCGAATAGTTCAAAAAACGAACAATAACTACTTCGGCAGCGGCTTCTGGAGTAGGTGAAATATCACGCCGCTTATTTGTTTTTGATAAGTCGACTAGAATTTATTTCCTTATAGATACAGGGGCAGAAATCTCAATAATCCCCAATAAAACACATTTCAAATACACAAAACAATCTCACTTCAACCTAGTAGCCGCAAACGGCGATCCGATTTCTACGTATGGTTTCAAGCGATTGACGCTAGATTTAAACCTACGACGGGTATTTGATCACACATTCGTGATTGCTGCCGTTGATTACGCGATTATTAGAGCAGACCTCTTGTACAAATTTAACCTACTAGTCGACTTGCGAGAAAGAAAACTTATAGATAAAACAACTTTATTGTCAGTGAATTGCATTTCACGAAACGTGAAATCATTCAGTCCGAAATTATATCCGCTAGAAGGCGAATTCGCGTCCATACTCAATGCATTTCCGTCACTTAAAGCTCCGCCAAATTTCAACACAAAGGTCCAACACAATGTCGTACATCATATCCACACACAAGGACCCCTTCCGTCTGCACGACCTAGAAGGTTAAACAGCGAACGATTTCAAGCTGCCAAAAAGGAATTCCAGCAGATGGTTAGATTAGGCATATGTCGCCCTTCATCATCTCCTGTAGCTTCACCCCTACATCTAGTACCCAAAAAAGCTACGGCAGAGCTAAGGCCTTGTGGAGATTACCGACAGCTCAACGCAGCTACGGTTTTCGATAAATATCCTTTGCCAAACATCCAAGATTTTACTATAAATCTTCACGGATGCAAAATATTTTCGAAAATTGATCTCATCAGGGTATATCATCAGATCCCGGTCGCCCCGGAAGACATCCACAAAACTGCTGTCACAACTCCTTTCGGCCTATTCGAGTTTCTCCGGATGCCTTTTGGCGTGAAGAACGGAGCTCAGACGTTCCAACGCTTCATAAACGAAGTGTTAACAGGTTTCGATTTTACATTCGCATATGTTGACGACATTCTTATCAGTAGCAAATCTTCACAAGAGCACAAGGAACACTTAAAGATTTTGTTCGCAAGATTAGAACAATATGGCATTAATGTCAACCCTACAAAGTGTATTTTCGGAGTAAGTCGACTTGATTTTTTAGGGCACGAAATTTCGGAAAAGGGCATAACACCATCAAAAGAAAGAGTAGAAGCAATAGTTGATTTCCCGACACCCTCAACATGTAAAAAATTACAACGATTTCTTGGCATGATCAATTTCTATCACAGATTTTTACCAAACGTCGCGAAATACTGTGCACCACTATATGACGCCATAAAAGAGTGCCCAGCAGAAAAAGCTTCAAAAGAAAATCTTAAATGGACAGAAAGTTGCGAAAACGCATTCACTAATATAAAAACAATCTTAAAGAACTTCACGCTATTAGAACACCCCGATCCCACGGCAAAAGTTAGTTTATGGGTAGACGCATCCAGGGGCGGTTTCAGAGGGGGGTAATTGGGTAATTACCCCCCCTAAGAATTTTCGTTCGCTTATTTATTTTTATTCTTAAAAATTACCACAATTTCAAACAAGATAAATTATGGTGAATCTAGTCGACGATATATGACGGTGAATTTTTCCAAAACTGCTGGAGAGTCGTGGAAGGGACCGATACCCGAGACTCCCGCTAATATGGCACGCTATTCCACACGAGCGTACACACGACACGACAATAGTCGGCTGCAAAGTGATTTATGAAGAAGAGGGTGAGAGAGGACGATGGGGAGGGCACACAAATTTGAATGATCTTTTCAGCAGATTTTTGATCTGTGTTTGCTTGAATATCTGACCATTTTGTAAAAAAATCAAGAAGCGGTTCCAAAATGGCGCCCGATTTTTGCAATTCTGTTCCCCGACCCACCGACATGGGCATCAAATGGAAGGGCATGACAGATAGAATACAATTAGTTGTGTCACGTCATTCCAAATTCAAAATGCCGGATTACTTTTTTCCTCACAACCCCCTCAGAATGGGTATCAAATGAAAGGGTATGACGATTGTAATGCAGTAATCTGTCTGACGTCATTTTGATTCTAATATGGCAGCCACCACAAAATGGCGAAAAACATATAATAGACTAAAAATTAGGAAAGAAAATTTATGTAATATGTTTTATCAAATCAATATAAATAAATATATGGGTTCATTTGCTTCCTTTGCCTATCTATACTATTATATAAAGAGAAAAGATTTGATTGTTTGTTTGTTCCGGATAAACTCAAAAACTACCGAACCGATTTTAAAAATTCTGTCGCCAATATAAAGCTCTATTATCAGCGAGTAACATTGGGTATACTCGTATATGACCGAAATTCAAAATGGAAGCAGAAATATGGTTGAATTTGCCAATTTTATTCCGATTCCAATGAAAGTGGGTATCTAGAGGTTTTTTAAGGTCGCAAATAGCGAATTTGCAGCCAAAAATTATAAAATCAAGATGGTCGACGAATTTGTAAATTGTTTTCCGATTCCAATGAAAATCGGTATCTGAAATTTTTTAAGGTAACAAATAATGAATTTATGATCAGAAATTATAAATTCAAAATGGCCGTGCCAATATGGCGGACGAATTTTGTTAAATTTGTTCCGATTCCAATAAAAGTGGATATCTAGGGGTTTATAACGTCGCAAATAACGAATTTTTGGTCAAAACTTATAAATTCAAAATGGCCGACGAATTTTCAAATTGTGTTCCGATCTCAATGCAAATCGGTGACTGGAGTTTTTTAAGGTAGCAAATAACGAATTTATGATCAAAACTTATAAATTCAAAATTGTGGGACCAATATACCGGACGAATTTTGCCATCTAAGTGTCATTTCCCGGTTAACTGTATATAGGTTGTTCAAGAGTTGGAAAATCGGAAAATCTTGACATTCTAGCTACAAATGGAAAAACATTGAACATAGTGTATCCTGAAGCTCTCTAAGCAATCGGTTCAGAATGGATCAACAACGTTTTTTTGGTGAGATGGTAAGGAGAAGCGGAAATGTGGGATTTATATGGGTTCCAGCTAGTTGTATATAATTTAAGGCAATCGTCGAAGCTGACATGCACTTTTAATTTTTTTTTGATGTTGATTGTTTTGTATTTATGGAATAAAAAAAATATTTAAGTTTTTTCTTTTTTTAAAATTACCCCCCCTAAGCCAGTTGGCTGGAAACGCCCCTGGACGCATCAAACGATGCGGTTGGTGGTGTCTTACAACAATTTAAAGAAGGTAATTGGAAACCCTTAAGCTTCTTTTCCAAAAGATTACAAGAGCGTGAACGAAAATATTCTACCTTCGATAGGGAACTGCTGGCCGCATATTTAGCGACCAAAAGATTTCGACATTTCGTGGAGGGAAAACAATTTACTATTTATACGGATCACAAACCTCTAACTAAAGCCATATGTTCAAAGTCAGAAAAGTCTTCACGACAAACTAACCAATTAGACTACATAGCCCAACTGACAACTGACGTTCGGTATATTAAAGGTCCACTTAACATTGTTTCGGACACCTTATCCAGGTCTCATATTGATACAACAGATCTCAGATTAGACTTACAAACAATACATGCCGAACAAAATAAAGATGAAGAGTTAAAAGAACTGATAACAAACAACCCCAATTCGTCTATCAAACTAAACAAGGTTTTCATCCCTCTCCATGAAGTATACATTTGGTGTGAATCAACCACTGATGTTAACAGACCATACGTGCCAGAGTGTTTACGTCGCATAGTCTTTGACTCATTACATAACTTGTCACATCCGAGTATACGGAACACTAGAAATCTAATAACGTCGAAATATTTTTGGCCACAAATAAACAAAGATGTCACAAGGTGGGCCAAATGCTGCATCCAATGTCAGAAATCAAAAATTTCCCGTCATACTATAGCCCCATACGGAACCTTTAAAGTACCAGAAGGAAGGTTTGAACATATCCATATGGATATTGTCGGACCGCTACCACCCTCTAATGGTTATACATACTTATTAACAATTAAAGACCGATTTTCGCATTGGCCGACAGCAATCCCACTTAAAAATATCTCGTCTGAAAACATCGCGAAAACTTTTCTCCACCAATGGATTGCCCAATTTGGAGTACCCCAGACTCTAACCACAGACCAAGGTCCTCAATTTGAGTCAGGGCTGTTTAAAGACTTATCCAACATTATGGGAATTCACCGTATTAGAACGACCACCTACCATCCCCAATCGAATGGATTAGTAGAACGTTTTCATCGGCAATTAAAAGTAGCCATTCGAGCCACCAACGACCCTAAAAAGTGGTATTCTAATTTGCCATGGATTCTTCTTGGAATAAGGTCCGCGATAATAGAAGACATAGGCTTAGCGCCAGCCCAAATCCTTTACGGACAATCCTTGCGTCTGCCAGGAGAGTTTGTTACTACAAATACCACTACGAGCTCAAAAATTACTTCTACAGCAGCGAAAGAATTACGAGAGGCCATAAGTAAAATACAACCTAAGACATCCAGAGTTCGAAAACAAAATAATATATTTATACCACAAGCTATTCTCACATGCTCGCACGTCTTTGTCAGGGAGGAGATATACAAAAGTAGCTTAAATCCACCTTACAGTGGGCCACACGAAGTACTAGCACGAAACGATAAGTTTTACAAAATACACATCAACGGAAAAAATCAATTAATCTCAATAGATAGGTTAAAGCCAGCTTTCATTTCCAACCCAGACATGTTCACGGTTAACCGCCCAACTAGATCAGAATGTAAGAAGAGAGTAACTTTTAATTTATAAAAAAAAAAAAAAATAAAGAATGCAAATTTCACATCCTTCAAAGTATGTAATATTACCATTAAAATTGTTTTTGAATTGTAGCAAATTAAGTAAATTTTTGAATTCTATAGATAATTAAGTAATAATATTTAAAAAAAAAAAAAAAAATTAAAATTTTAAATTTAGAAAACTAGTAAAAAATGTTCTAATTTTAGATAAATAAGAATTAATTTTTTTAAATATAAAAAAAAAGTTAAAATTTTGAAATTTAGCGAAATAAGCAAAAATTTATAATTGTTATTAATTATTATTGGAACTATTATGCAAAAAAAAAAAAAATATATAATTAAATTTTTTTACGGAGGAGAGTGATGTAGCGGTTCCCAAAACAATAAATTACGGAACCACCATCACACTATCACCCGACAGTAAATTACTCAGTCAGTTCTTGCTCTGCCTCGATCAGATGAAGTGAATAAAGAAGCAGTGCATAAATCGATCAAGTGCCTTTTATTTAACATCAATCCCCCACACGCCGCATACTGCAAATTTTGAAAATTGCTCGAAGCTGGCTTCATACTTCATTGCAGCGTGAAGTAAGAAGCGGTCAATGTGGCAGCATTAATAAATTCTCGTTGATTTGAAGCTTTGAAGCTTGCGACGTGAAGTGTGCAGCGCAGAATATATTTTGGGCCCTAGAGTTTGTCAGTCCAGGCAAGGACCACTAGCGTTCAGTATGTTTGCAGCAAGCTGATGGGTGCCCAATAGCCGGCTCTTGACCGATGAATGCCATGTCATGTTTAGCCAGAGCATCAGCTTTTTTATTGCTTTCAAGTTACCCTGATTGAGAACGCCCAGCTGGCCAAGAGCACGTTGGTGGCCCCAAAATAATTTGACTCCGATAGCATCCCTGATTCCAGAATCTCTTCTATAATGTTGTAATCGTTTTATCGGGATTGACACTTAGTTCTACCCTGGCACACCAGCTTGAGACCAAATTAAGTGCCTGCTGCAAGCACCTTGACATTATACCTTCGGTTTCATCTGTTACCACGATGACAGCCTCATCAGATCTTGCATCTCTAAACTTAATGATATCCTCTCCTTTCGCCTTTCCCACCTTCTTTCTTCTTCCCTCTTTACATTCCTCCCGTCATAGCCTTCCGCTAGCACTGCCCATTTGCATGTCATCGGTTGGTTGATGGGATTCAACTCGTTTCAGGAGGGATAACACTCCAGCGAGTTGTTTCTCATTGCCCCGATGTCAGAGTCGCGATATAAATGGTTGGGGTTAGTTGGTTATGGCAGTTCCTTCCTACTTCTCTCTTCCCCTGCAATATCTATCGACTAGAGCTTGCTGTTCGACATTACACTCTATACGAAGAAAATAGATTGTCGACAGTACAAAGGGCTTTCCCTGAGCTCTAGTCTTCCAGATAAAAAAAAATGAGTGCAGTTCTTCCAATTTCCTCAAATTAAATCCTAATAAGTCCAAAGCACTATCCTTAAACGTCCCAAGCGGTCCCTGGGCAATATTCCGAATATCGTCTTTGATAATATTGCTCTTCCCTTTGTTGAATGTGTCAATAATCTTGGCATTATTATTAATGACAACCTATCCTGCTGCGATCATGCCTCACTTACACTCTCCAAGATCTATGGTACATTGCGTAAACTTTGGCTCTATGGTAATCTCTTGCAATCTCTTCGTGCCAAGCTGGTTAAAACTCTTGTGTTGCCACGTTTTCTATATGGTGCCCTTGTCTACATATCTTTTGACTCATCCTGCCGCCAACGTCTTAAGCCAGCATTTAATGATTGTTTGCGGTATAGTTTTCACTTGAGACGTTCGGATCATGTGTCTGATATACAAAACTTTTTATTACGTCATGACATTTTTCGTCTCCTTGACATCACGGCACTTGTTTTCTTACATTACGCTAAAAGTCCTGTCTACCTCTCCGACTTCCTAGCTCCTTTACAGTCCCTGAGATCAATTAAATTCCTTATACCTGATCAGTTGTCCCTAATTGGTAGTCGCTCCTTCTTTGTGTATACAATTAGACTTTGGAACAGCCTTCCCAATGAAATACAATGGATAGGCACAGCAGCAGCTTTCAGAAAGCAAACATCTATTTTTCTCTCTTCATCTTCCTCACCTCTTCTTTAGTTTTTTCTCTTCTCTTCTTTTCCCTATCTACTCCACTTCTCTGCCTTCTATAATTTTCTTTACTTTTAATTTTACACTAGTTTGTAGTATTATTTATTTAAGGCTAGTTTATAGTCCGGGGAAATTAGCAAAAAAAACGCACGAAAGGAGACAAAATTCCAAAATGGCTGAAAATTGGACCACAGCTTCCTTGGGACGGGAATTTCGGAATCACAAAAAAAACATGGCCGCCGGAGATTTCACTTTTTGGCAAAAAAATCACTCAAAAACTGTTTTTTTTCGAAAATTTTTTTTGGATCAGTTACTATAAAACATTATTGCCTACAAAATACCCCTCTTGAATTTTTTGATCTTTGTTCCTTGATCTTTCCGAATTATTCAAAGTATTTTTTGGCCGAAATGTGAGTTTTGGAAACTTTGACCTTGAATAACTTCGAAAGGGTTAGATTTTCGTAAAAATAACAAGAGGGGTTTTTATAGGCAATAACGTTTCGTGTTGACTAATCAAAATTTTTTTTCGAAAAAACCATTTTTTGAGTGATTTTTTTGCCAAAAAGTGATATCTCCGGCGACCACGTTGTTTTTTTTGTGATTCCGAAATTGTTTTCTTAAAAAGTCCCAAGGAAGCTGCGGTCCAATTTTCAGCCATTTTGGAATTTTGTCTCCTTAAAATGCTAATTTCCCCGTACTATTAGGTTATTTATTAAGATTTCAATTTTTGCTTTTTTGGATTTTTCTTTCTCCTTTTGTCCTGTACTCTAAAAGATTTAGCTCTGGTGTACTTCCCTAATAAATAGATAATAAATAAATAAAAAATTTACGTAACCTTAAGCCCTAGACAGACTGGCACACTTAATCCGGATTATGACGTGTTCGTGTATAGAAAACTTCATAAAATCGATCAAAATTTCATTTTCAATTATTTCTTAAGTTTTCTAAATGAGTTTCCCAATTATAAACTCATCTTACAAAAAATGGCAGCATTGTTAATTAGGGTAAAAAAAGAAACTAGATCGTTAATTACTCCAAAAGTAATGAACCGATCTTGCTGAAATTTTTTGTACATTGCCAGGACCAAATAAAGACAATCTTTAAGAATAGTGAAAATAACGTGATTTGAAAGCTTTGGAAGCTATTTGCAAGATCACCCTTGCACCTAGCCACCTCTAACAGGGCTTATTGTTTTAGAGAATTTCGTAACTAAGAGCTTTCCCAATGCATATGTTATACTAAAAGTGAGCAGGAACGGAGATATTGAAAGAAATATAAAAAGTGCCTATTTTATTCACAATAAGTTAATTAAAAAGTATGCGGTGAACCCACTGACATATAATAATGGACTGCTCATCAGACATTATTCCCATACAAACTCATGCCACCAAAAAGTATAGTCCTCTCGCTCATCCATAAGCCCCCTTTGTCACCGAATTCAAATTTTGTTAAATTTTGTGTTAAGAGTTCAGTGCATTCACTGGCAGAAATAAAATCAGATAGTACCAAACTTGAAAAAATAAAAATAACTAAAAAATACGATAACTTTTTTATCTTTGCAGCAAAAGAAGAAAGGTAAATAAAATTCTGGAATGATTTTAAGCGAAATTTAAAATAAAACCGCCACAACTGTTGCACGATATTGAAGTTGCCATACGTGATTTCATTTTTTCTTTTGAACTAATGTCAGAATATTTACAAAAAATAGATGGGTATAGTGATTTTTTTATTTCTGTCTCGTTTCGCCATAAGGCCCGGAATCACTGACGTTTAGATGCAACAGAGGTAGAGAACTCGCATGGTTTAACATAAATATTTGTAATTAATGAAAAAAGTCATTTTAAAAGGGAAATAATATCAAAATTGAATGTAAACAATTTTAATTTACAAAAGTAACTGACGTGTTTACATGGCAGTGAGAAAAGGTTTGTCAACTATGGAACGAATTGGTGCCATGAAAATTTCCTGATGAGCAGTCCATTCTATATGTCAGTGGGTCAACCAATTTGTGGGCAAACTTAGGATGTTTAACTACACCCTGAAACGAAGCGATTCCAACAATAATCTCGCCTATGGGGCAAAATTGCAATGAAAATGCTTCACCGACTAGCTTATGTATATTTCCCTTGTTTCCGTCGAAGTGTTCCCACAATAAATATTTTTCTTACGTTTTCAGCTAGGAGATGACTTTCAATTTTGATCAAGTAAATCACCACTATTGGCGCTGATGGCAGTAAATGGTAAACAAATCCATGCAAATCGAGTTGTATATTGAGGATTAACAAATCCAGTTTACTATCATAGCATCATCTACAACAGGGTACCACAGAAATGGAGATAAGACTTCTGCCTGTGGAAATCCTTTTGCTATCAATATGAGAGACCATAAGTTTTGCGAGTTCTCAGCATAGAGTTGATCCAGTCGCAGAAAGTGATACTTAGATTTCGTCTACTTAGAGCAGTAGTTATAGTATGAAAGGATGTATTGTCGAATTCTCTCACGATATTGAGAAAGGCCGTCAGCCCAACTCTTTTAAGTTCCGCGCCAGATTGTGCAGTGCTGTCTCAGTGGACTTGCACGCCTGGTACGTATGCTAGTTGGAACTTAGTGGTTTGGCACTGAAGATAACTTTCCCTTATTATCCTTTCTTCAATTTTCTCCATTGTTATAAAGGCATAAGACGAGAGAGTTATCTGCCTGAAAGATTTAGCCAAGGTGTGTAATCCGTACGCCCTATATTGCGTATAAATATTATGTTGAAAAATACTCAGTTGTTGTCAATCTTCTCAGGATCAATTTGTTCTCCCAATTTGAATTAAGAGGGCTTTAAAGCACACGGCGAAGGGAGATGTCCAAGTTGAAGACGAACCCAGGGGCGGATCCAGCCCTCAAAAAAGGTTGTGGTCACAGCCACCCGACAATCGGCCAAATGCGAGTCGGAGTATGAACTCGCTCATGATTGATACCTATAGTGCATTCCTACAAAGGAGATGCTTACAAAATATTTGACGCCCTGACCAAGATTTTGTACAGTGTATAGTTCCAAGTGGGCAAAGCCGTGAGGCAAACACTAGTAGGTAAATTAATTAACCTGTAAAATGTTAGTTTGTTCGCTCACGAAAATTACAAAAGTAAATGTGCGTTTGTTTGCACATCACAATGTCACAGTTAGACTCTAAACTGAACCGATTTTGATGAAATTTTAAAGGATATCAAATTAAATTAAACGCTAGTATACATTTTAAATTAAATAATTTTATCTAGGTGCTTACTTAAATTACAAATTCAAGCTTAAGTTTTTTTTCGCGAAAACGTTGATAATTTCATCGATATCCAGGTTTATTTTTTTCTGCTTTTTTCTTGAAGTTTGGTTGAATAGGTATTATCAGCCAAAAATAAATTATCTTCAACCCTTAAGGGAGTGAAACTACCCCTAGATCAAAATTGAATTTAAAAAAGATTGATTTTGCATTTCTTTTTGCTCCCTTTAAAATTGGGGATTTAAAAAATTGTATAGGACGAAGAAAACGGTCAATTATCTTGGCGACTATAAAGGGTTCCAATAGCATACTCAGTAGGCCGGTTCACGTTCGATTGCGTAGGTCAAGCAGCATTGTACGTCGTTAGTGCTTAGTTGGGGCACTGCTTGGTAAAACAACACCGTCTATGCCGATGCGTATGCATTTATAAATGTTCATGCATGTGTGTCATTCGCATTTGTTCACCATTCATCCTAGGTGCGGAGCGTGCATGCTTTTAAGAAAATTATCCAACTAAGTTATTTTTACTCGGGTTTGAATAGACTAGGATTATCAATACTTTCGCTGAATTGTCAAAGTATAGGTGCGAACGTACAAGATATAGATGACGAAGTTGTAAAAAGAAATGAATGTATTACTTTTATCAGAATCTTGGATGAAAAATGAAGAATATGATGAGGACCCCGCTAATGTTTTAACATCTCATTCAGATATTCAAAAACGCTATCGCTTAGTTACCATAAATCACCATGAAATGTGTGTAGGCAGATCTATGGCAGAAAAAGGACAGATGAATTTGATGGTAGTTATTTATGTATCGGCGCATAAAACTTTACGCGAAATAATGGAATTCATACATGACAATCTCCGGGGAATGTGGGGATGATGAGAGGTACCACCCCACTTCTCCCTTCATTAACAAAGTTCGTGAGGAACGTTCTTGGGACCGAAGATTCTAAACAGTTGATGCAGTTTTTACGCGATTTTCAGACCAGTTTCAATCGAAAATATTTCAGTTATCATAAAACCCTTGCTTCGATTTTAGGTTTTAATGTAAATAGGAATTCGTAAATATTGATATTTTGAAATTGTACATGTATCAAGTCCCTCGGTAGTCAATATCAATTATATATCAATATCAATTGCATATTGCAGCTGGTTAATATTTTAATAATTGCGGCAGTTGTTGGGTAAACAAGTTTTACTTCTAAAGTATGGTCTTAAGCACACTCATATTTTTTTCATTTTATTAAGGCATAGGATATATAATATCATCAGCCTATCAATCTCAAAAGCCGGTGAAAGTGTGACGTCACAAGTCTATTAGGGTTGTGGGCATGCCCATCGTGCCCACAACGGTGGATCCGCCCTTGGACGAACCTCCGTTATCGTTAAACGACACCTGTAATTCAGGAGATAATGCAAACGTAATGTAAACATATAGATTAATGAATTGATAACATAAATCGTCCGTAATTATTTATGAAACAAACATATGTAGGATATGTGCAATGTGCATTCCATCGTAGCTTAAGAATTGGCATTCGGCCTACTGAGACCAAGAATACAAATATTTAATAACAAACAAAGGATAGTGGTCAAATAAGCCCCAGGCCCGGCGCAAGAAAAAGGAGCTCAGATAATCGGATATCGGTTGCTATTTCTGTTTATTCAGGCGAAACACCTAATATCACCCTGAATTTTTGTAACGCTCTAACCTATTTTCATGAATAAGGTATCATGTATACGCAGAATACTCCCATCTATCTAAAATTGTAAAAGCGACGGTTCCACCTTACCAACTTCCTCAATTATGAGTCGTCAAAGACAACATTTTGGTTTTTTTTATTAACTGTATGGTTAATCTGTAATAATAGTCCAGTCATTTTAGACATTAAAAATCTAACATTTAACAATAATTCCAAAAGTTTTAAAACTTTGGTGGACCTATATCTGAAGTCCTCAACTTTGTTAAAATTGCAGATAAATGGAATTTGTCTGCATTTTCGCCAAAAAAATTCCAAAAGTACTGCAAACTTGGAGTAGCGCTAAATGTATTATTTTATACCTCGTACCAGATTTGCAACCAGTTTAAAGGTACGGAACATTGTTTTTTGTTCTGAGCATTTGCATCCAAAATTTAAAACTTTTATTATTATTTCGAGGCCATTTTGTTCGAAAAAATGATCACACATGACAAATATTATAAATAAACATGCTCCCCACAACTCGAAAGGTTGCAAATTTATGCAATTGTTCGGGACATTGTTCCGATGCAGCTCTCGAGTTTGCAAGACTTTTGGAATTTTGTCTGTAAGTTGATTTGCAAAAAAGGTATTTAATAAATTTTTAATAAAAGAATGTTCCGTAGCTTTAAATTGGTTGCAAATCTGATACCTGATATGAAATAAAGCATTTAACACTACTGCAAGTTTGCAGAACTTTTGGAATTTTCTTCGCGACAATATTGCAAAATTTCATTTCTTGCAATTTTAACAATGTTCCGGACCTCGGCGAAGGCTGCAAAATTTTATAGTTTGTTTTTATGCTCTTCCTGACCTTACATGAAAGTTTCAAAATTTTTGGAATTATTGTTAATTGATTGTCCACACTGACTGGCCTATAAACGAAGGCCTATGAAAGAAGAACATTTAATTTTTTGTTTCATTTTTCGCCGCCATAATCTCCTACAAATAAGATATAACGGTATTCAGGAGAGTAAAATATTATTACTGAAAAATATTATAACCAAAAAAAGTAGATATTATTATCAAAACTGTTTTATTAAAAAAAACTATTACAGATGACTTGTTCAGTATAAAGCACTATCAGTGTTGGATCGTAAATTTCTCGGAGGCAGCGATCTTGTTTTTAATTACATATTTATCTTATGTTTCTATCGAACTCTGAAAAAATAATTTCAAATTCTTCGACCAGGTTTACCTCTTGTATTTGCTGTAAAATGGTGTACCCGTGTCACCTCAAGGAAGTCATCTTGGTCCCCTGCTCTTTATTCTATCAATTGATGACATTGTTCCCTTGCTAAGACACTGCAGAATCTTGATTTACGCTGATGACATCAAATTGTACCGTCACATCAAGAGAATCGAGGATTGCAAACTTTTGCAAGCGGACCTTGACACCTTTTACTCTTTGTGTGCGAACAACAACCTGGTTCTCAATATTAGTAAATGTGAAACCATGACTCTTGGGAAAAGTCGTAGCCCTATAATTTTTAACTACACCGTTTCTAACGAGAGTGTCCCTCGTGTTATCTCGGATTAGATTTGATAGTAAGCTCTCGGGATTAGATTTGATAGTAAGCTCAATTTTTCTGCTTACATTAACTATATTGCTTCCAAAGGTAGTTTAGTCCTGGGTTTTATAAAAAGGTGGTCTAAAGAAGTCAATAACCCCTTGATTACTAAACACCTTTATATCTCTCTTGTCAGACCATTACTCGAGTATGGGTCCTAGGTTTGGTCTCCTCACTACTCTTCGCATGTTGGAAGAATTGAGTCAGTTCAAAGGAGGTTCGTTCGATTCGCACTGAATCATATTCCTTGGGATAACCCATTAGTTCTTCCACCATATGAATCCCGACTTCAGTTACTCAACTTAAGCTCTCTTTGCAGGCGTCGTGAGGTGGCCGATGTTGTATTTGTTCATCAGCTCCTTAAAGGAAAGGTCGACTCAGGTTTTCTGGATCGCCGTGCGTCGTTTAGAGAGCGAGCGGTTACAATTTGAGAGGGCTACGTCTCTTACACACCAACTCCTCTAACACGAATTACGGCAGATTCGAGACTGTTAATCGCATGTTCATTAATGTGAATAGAAATATTGATGTTTTTAGCGTGAGCATTAGTAAGCACGTCCTTAAAAGGTGTCTTTTAAATCTCACGTGACTGACTTTTCTTGCACGATACTTTGTGTATTGCATTTCCTACTGTTTTAATTTACAATGTTTGCATGCCTTAGTTGAGCCTATCTCAGTGCTACTTGTGCTGAGCTGGTAAATTTTTCTTGGCCCAGCTAAGAAGTGCACCTTCTGAGTTAGGAGGGTTAACTCTATTCTAAATAAATAAATAATTTAATACCAAAAATATTCCTTTGTCATAACTAATTTGGATAAGTATAAAACAACAATTGGGTACAGAAAGTAGAGAAAAGGAGAAAATGTACCACGATTTATTCGTCTAAAGCTAAACCGTGCAAGTCGAAACTTTTAGCCATTTTATTGAAAGGTGGATTCACACAAACAAAATATATGCTCCAGTTCGCTGGGGGTTCTGTGATTTATATCGCAAGTATTTTACAACACCCTGGCAGGAGCCCTTCTCTCAGCCAAAAAGGTTAAAGTTCCACCCTACCACATCACGTGTTCGCTGTAAATTATGAAATTCAATTTTAATTATAAAGTTCTGTATCCAAATTTAACACCTTTTCACTTGAATAAATCATGTGCAGTCCTTTCACTCTTCTTTTCTTTTAAATGAAAAATACAAAATAATTAATGATTGATTTTCATGTTTTATTTAAACTGTTTTCTTCTTAAATATTTTTTTACATAAAATACTTAAAAATGCTTCTGTTTTATGAAAACATAATTAGATAAAAAATTTTAAATAAATAAAGTCGTACGAATAATGTTGGAAATAAATATACAAAGTGTTCATACATATACATTTTCATCACTAAAAGAAGGAAACTAATGTACATTAAGGGCGGATAGTTGATGACTGTTATCGTTAGATAAAATTTACAAAAAATAAAACTAATAATAAAAAATATGATATAAAATAAAAAAGGAATACTTTTGATAGTTTTTAAGTTTCACTTAAGTTTCTCTCATTCGTATTTACAGGAAATTTTGCCAATAAAACGGCAAAGGGGACTATCTAAAAAAATCTAATTAAGTCTCTTACAGTGATATTTACAATGTTTCTTTTTAATTTATCAATGTTTTTAGTTATTTTAGTTTCCTTTTAATTTTTATACAAAAGAAAACTTTATTCTCAAGAATTTTCATAGTCTACATTAGTATTAGTGTTATCACTACTTGGATTGTTGCTCGAATTGTTGTTTATATTGCTACTGTTGTTGCTGGTGCTCTTATGGTTGTTGTTGGTAGAGTTATCCTTGTTGGGTCGTCGATTCCAGCCAAAATTTAAGCCAAGTTTGCTTCCATTGCTGGAGTTGTTTACATTCGTGTTAGTGCGGCAATTATTCAGTACTAAGTTTCCTCCAGTGGCACCAATACCGGTGTTGGCACTTCGTCCTGATGATGCCTGTGTGTGATGGCTATAACCTGAATCTGAACCAAAACTTGAATCCCTAGAGAAAATTTGCTGTACTGCCGGTTGTGGTTGAAGCAATTCCTTTGATTGCTGCTGTTGTTGGAGGTGATGGTGATGAGTGTTATTACCCAATGTCCTGCTGAATGATGTATACTCTGGTAGTATATAGGGATATGGATGAGTTCGCAATGAATTGCTATTGGGATGTGCTAGACATGCACCATCATAGAGAAGTGCCTCGTGAAAAACGGGCTCCGCGTATCCATAATTGGGGTCGTGGTCAATTGGAATACCTATTCGTCTCCTATCTAAACTTCTAGGATTCGTTCGTGAACGCTGGTTCGTTTGGTGACTACTTAATAAACTATGATGACTATAATGTGGCTGTGGAAATCTTGATGTGTTATATGTGATTCTTTCCCCACGGAATATTGTTGATACTGGTGGTGGATGATGCAATTGATTGTTGATTCGGTTCCGTCGTTCAACTTCACTTTCAGTGAGTAAAACAACGGGGTTTGATGATGATGTATATCGATTGTTGCTACTATTATTACTGCTATCGTTACTAAAGCTATTATTATTATTACTACTACTATTATTACAGTTATTATACGCAAGTGATACTAAATTTCTTTCGTCGTACACAGTAGGAACAATATCCGACCCAGTCTGCTCTGATGAGTTATTAAACTCATCTGCGCTAAAATTGCTTATCTTACGAACATTATTTGAGTTATTTTTTATACTATTACTAGCACTACTTAAATTATGATGTGTTTTTCTACCAATTCCTAAACCACAACCGCTTGCTTGTCTTATAACACCAGATAGAATTCCGTTTCTCTGTTCATTATTTGTCGTCGATGATGACGATGATAGCAATGAATTTCTCTCTTGTCCACTTGTGCTATTGTTGCTGCTGATACGTTCATGATAAATTGTTGCAACTGGTGCTGTTGATGTAGCATCTGGCGATGATTTATTAAATGATCTTTCACCAGGTAAACTTAATTCATCTTCTGCAAAATCATCATCAGAATGTAATGGGGGCTCTGATTCATTGTCTGAATCCCTTGCTGGTCCTAATTCTTCGTAAACGTTATCATTTGATCGATAAGGATCTGGTCCTGGTGAAGAACATACAAATAATGGCGGTGATCTTGTCATTGGATATCCACTTGGATAATGAATTGATTTCGGATGTATCATCTGAAAAAAAAAACGAAACTTTTTTTAGTTAATTGTTTTAAAGAGAAGTTATACGTTAATTATCCAGCGAACTTTTTACTAGTAAAATTCAACTCTAAAGGAATCTGTAATTGAGGTAAAATAAAATGCAGCAATACCGTTGTACATCTTAAAAAAGCTTTCAATAAAAATCTTTTTTTTTGTGAAAAATTCTGGCAACGTTAAAATAACACTTGAATTGTTTCATTTTCTCTTCAATTTTTCGAGAGCTTTGTGTGCAACGTTGAGCATCGATTGATCCTTATCGTTTACTGACGTAAATGAAATCATATTTGTAGCAGTTCCACTTACACTATTCATCTTTTCCATGTTTTGAGTGTTCTCGTTTTTATCATGGATTTTTCAAGGAGAATGTCCTTAAAAGGTGCGATTAAGCGGCAGAGGAAAACTTGAAGCTGGAATATGACGATAAAGAAAACTCAGACAAGTTTTTGCTACTTTCGTTCTTTTTTTAAAACGAAAGATTTTTAGATGTTGTATCAATAAATTTATGCGAATTTATAACTATAAAATACTACGAATAAGATTCGAATTTAATCGTGGTTATTACTATTAGTTTTAAGAATGTCATTGATTTTTATTCAATAACGGTGTTAAGTGCCTTTATTTTTCAGTTGTGTAAATTGGCTTCTCGTTATTTTCAGGTTTTACTGCAAAGTACATCATCTTCTTGGCTGTAGGGCGTGCTTATGAATAGTTTCTTTTACTTGTATAAAAGAGCATTAAGGGTGGGTGCCAAGTTACAATTCTGAATTTGTTGCTTTCACCATGGACATTTCGAAATTACAATACAAATCACGCATTTCATTTGACAATTGATATTTTTTTAACACATGGATGACAACAAAAGTTTGCTACTTATAAAATTTGTAAACATTTTTTTAAAGTAGTAGGAGGGCAAATTTATTCTGGTTCAGTGTAGTGAAAACGTGTTTAAACAGTTTACCCGTTTGCATCGTGTAGTTTGCGATTCTTACATCAAAGTGAAAAGTAGAGTGCAGTCGTGTAAGATTGTACTATATTGTAATTATAAATAAAATTACCTTCTGATGTTACAATGTTCATTTCTTATTATTAATTGTATAATATACGACGGCATTTTAAACTTTTATCAAAAAATATTAGATTTAATTTGATAAACTGACACTTGACAGTTTAAAAATTCAATTCAACCTTCATTCAAGTTTTCACGAATGCAACGAGAATCGCCTTTTCAGGTTCAGTGCAGTGAAAAAGGTGCCTAAAACTTCAAGTGCAAACTTTCTTTTCACGTTTTTACTACACCGTACCAGATTTGAGCCCCTGGGCTACACTAATGTTTTTAGAATGATCGGAATGGAAGAGCTTCGTGAGCATCATCCAGTGTAAAGGTAGACTGCAAGAAGCATTTACTTATTTGTTAAGAGCTTTGAAAAAAATACTTCAATTTTATACGAAACTTTTTTCAACCTGCTAAGCAGTTCAACAGTTTACAGATTCACGGGACAATTGACACTGGACGAGGTCATCCGAATGGAAAAAGCAAAGTTCATATATAAGCTGAAGAAAAATCAACTGAGGTCAAACCTAGTAATTTTGCAAAACTCAAGTGTACACAACTACGTTACAAGAAACAGGGACAACTTAAGACCAACGCAACCTAGAACGGAGCGGAGAAGAAAGGGCCTACTAAATACTGCGGCGGAAATTTACAACACTCTATCGGACTACATCAAATCGGCCCCGTCTTTGGTAACTTTTACGAAAAGACTAAAGAGTTATCTGATAGAGGTGTACAGCGTTGTTAATTGTTAAATTTAAATTGTTAAATTTGTATTGTACTTTTTCATTTTAGTTTTTATTTATTCCTTTTTATTTTATTTTTTTCTATTTTGTTTTTGTGTTTTTGTGATAAGCACTTTTGCTCAAAACATACAAGTAGTGGTAGTAGTTTTTAAATGGCAAAATAAATTGATGAATGAGGGCTCCCCAACTCTCATACCGGCTTCGCTGACTGAGTGGGGATGTTGAAATTAGAAATCTCAGTAATAATGAATATGTAAAAAAATGTATTTTAATGATAAATTTAATAAATAATAATAATAATAAAAAAAAAAATACCACAACACATTAGAGCCATAGATTGCAAGTATATCAGGGTTAAATATTCTACACATTTCCATTGCCAGTGTAACAACAGGAAATTGTATTACTGAAGCTAAAAGCAAGATGTTTTTGACCATTTAGAAAAATTTATTAATTATAACAAACTATCAAGCAGTTGCTACTAATGCAAATCCAACAAACTGTCAAATGAATGTTTGAACAATATTTCCCTACAATTTCAAAATACTTCCTTACAATTGCAAAGACTTCGAAAACTGAATTGTTAAACTGAAATGCGTTTTCCATACAAATTGACGAACAGACCCTTAGTTCGAAATTAAAGTTATTTCAACAATGCTTGTTCTAATCCAATATGAAATGTAACAAGGTGCAAATTAGCTCGAAAAGTTGAAACATCCCTCAGCAAATACAGCCCTATAAAGTGGTAGAAATGTTTGGAATAACCAATACTGTTTTGGAAGTAAATCAGGAATCATTTTAAGATGGGTGTTAACATTGTAGTGACTTCTGCAGGTTAAAAACTTATTCATTAAAGGCACCTACTGGCCAAAATTTGCACCAAGATATTAATATTTTCTTTCAAGTATGATGAAAGAAATTGATAACAATAATTCTGTTTTCCCAGTAAAAAGTTTTAGGCAGCAGTGTAGTATAAAGAACGTTACCATAGGCCGATCGGATTAAGCAGTCCGCCTACTGTTCCAGAGGCCCGTGATTCGATTCCACTCCGCGACATGGCTTTTCGTTTTTCTATTTCTCTTACCTAGATAACATTTCTGGCCTTCACTTCTAATATCAATAAAATAAATGTAGAAACCGAATTTTTGTTTTGTACTAAAAATGTAATATAATAAAATTGAAAAATTTTTGTTTGCAAATTCACAACACTTTGCCATTCTGATTGATGGCATAGTATCAATAATTTTAATAACAATACTGCAACGTGGAAGTATCGCCTAAATCCTTAGAGGTCGTAATCGATTTCGATGAAAAATTAGCTATTGTAGTAACAATTGAGCTTTAACACAGTTGCTATATTTTTACTTTAGTTCAATATATGAAGAAATTTCTCTCTTTTTCAACGAGTTCGGTTGAGCATTACATTACATTAAGTTGATTTTAAAATGGAAATGAAAGGGAATGAATTTTGTAAAAGACATGTGGATGTCGATTGCAGACTTGATTTAAAGATGTTACTAGAAGACGTATCTCTACCTAAACGGATGCTTTTTAACGGAAGAAAATTATTGAATTTTTGTCTAGAATATTAAGAAATTAGTAAGCTATAAAGTCTTACAACACGGCTTCATCGGCCGAACTGAGCAAGTTCGTGCAAATTAGTGAAGTGAACTTAAAATATATCTCAGTTTCCATATATTTCAAGATATTGAACTGCGGATAAAACAGACCTAAGTTTACACAACTAGACACCGAACTGAAAAAGGTCGCTCAAAAGAGAATACTAAACTGAAAAAGTGGAATGACAGGCTGATGTATTTCTGACTTCTGACGTTTTTATGATTTTTGTGGTAAAAAACAGCAACAAACATTTTAAACACGAACTGAACATAGACTTAACTTTACCCGGTTGGGGATTGGAAAGGAAATTATTGAACTGAGCCCGGTGAAGCCGTGATATTAGACTGTCTGATACTTCACAACAAAGCAAAATAGTGGTCATTATCTGTCGGGCAAATATGAACTGAATTAACAGAGAAGCAAGAGTTCTAAATACAAAAGACAGTGCTTGATTGAATTGTCGGACGCACCGCGCCCACATCAATAAACCACACAAACATCTTACTTGTCATCTGACAACACCTTTAGAATTTAACATGATTGAATTTTGGGAGATAGAAGAGTATCCCAGAGAAGATAAATTATCTTTAGAAGAAATGGCATTCGAACAATACTTTCAAAGTCGTTTAAACGGAGATAATCGTGGCATTGCCTTTCAAAGCGCAAGTTCTATACAATTCTTCCCAAGCGACTTGAAAGTGTTAAACGAAAATTAAGTAAAGACCTAAATCTGTAAAGCCAAGAATTTGTAAAGCCATTTTTTGTCCTCCTACAATAAAAGGACATTTCACATTATTTCCGAGTTTATTTCACTGTTCTATAAATTGCTATTCATATAACTTTGTTAAGATTTTTTTTGCCGTGTGTGACTGTGTGAATTTCGTTGACTTTAAACTAACATATACTGTCGTACAATGTATTTAACTGAGAAACAAAACAGCTGGTATCTTTGTATGACCGGCTAATCTACTTAGTCTAGTTAATTTCCCCTTCTAGTTAATTTTCCCCTAATTAACTACAATTTCAAGATCATGAAATTAAATTCCCGTAAATTAAATTTGCGTTCATGCTACAACTGGCATACATGAAATCACCCAATTCATCATGAGGAGTAACGGTGATGTGGATGTGACAACCACTTTCTTCTTAATTATTTCTGTCAATCAATTAAATATCTGTCAGAATTGTGCTCTTCATTTCACCAAAAAAAAAAACAAAACAAAAAACGAAACTTCCACACCTAAAAACAAAGCTATTTTTTATTCCATAACTAAAACTCATCTCTTTTTTTACAATGTTATATATTCAGTATTAACCTATAAACAATTCAGCTTAACTTAATCACACTCAAAATCATCATCCTTTCAACCTATGTCAACACTTTCCGCCATCATTTTATTCATTCTATGAAAATTTCACACTACAAGTGTCAAGAATAATAACAGCTTCAAGTCATGATATCCTCATTTAACAAGCTCAGCCCTTCCAGGATGATCGCGCACTATATGGTTACAATATACACATGCATTTACCTCTCGTACACGTAGCCCCTATTTTCCTTCCATCCATCGTCTTCTTTAGCCATATAGAAGATGATATGGTGGGCATTTCCCCCCGAAAATATAAGGGGATTCATGAGTTGCATCAAGACACCCCCGTCGATTTCCATATTTTTCAGATCATCCTCTTTTTCTTGTGCTTTGGTAAAAATTTCACACCATGATGAATGGGAATATCATGACACAGAGGCATCCATTTTATCCTTCCTGACCAGCAGGGACTGGGTGGCGGAAAGAAGCGTGGCGTTAGATAAAAAAAACAAGGGTGGTAGGTGCTAAAAGAAACCTTTTGTCTTATATAGGGTATGTATGCTTATACAAACAAAAGGGGTGTTTTTTATATATGCGTGATTTATTCTACATGGAAGAGCAGATGATAATAAAGATCCTCCTCATAGTGGTGTAGTATGACCATAGCTGGAAGAACATAAAACCGAAGAGCGAAAAAAAGGTTTAACTTCACTTTTCTGCCTTTTTATCCTGAAGTGGAGAACTATGTAGCTCGTAGCTTTTCCAAGGCCTAATCCGTAATCCTATAAAGGGGTTTGTTGCTCATTTTATGTCTATTTAACTCATCTATGGAAGAATGAAGATGACTGAGAAAAATATAAAAAACAAGAAAAAAGGAAAAGAAAAAAATACTAGAAAAGTTCCCTGTAGGAAAACCTGCACGTACTACTAGCATGAGTTATTCAGGCAAGGGTTGGTTAAGTGGTACATGGGAAACTTAGCTTGTCTTTTTTTTTGTCTTTTTAGACTCGACCATTTCACAGATGTGGTTTAGTCATGTCTAGCCGAACAGAGAAGATAGAACAAATTTTTCACCAACATAAAGACCCTTTAACCGCCCAACACAAGCTCCTGCCCCTGGAAAACTTTCAGGCAGCCTTACTAACAAAATCCTAAATATACCAAGAGAGGGGATATGCCGTTTTTCGGTATTGCACAAAAATAACGTTTTCCTTTTCATATTCATACAAGACTAGATGGATGACTATGGGACGTGTTCTACACCCGGACCATTTATCAACGTGCTCCCTCCCTACTATACAGTATACAGTATAGGCCCTATTTTTTTATTCTTGTGCTAGAAAAAGTACGGGAAGCATGGAAGAGCTTTCTTTTAAATGTCAGTCTGAAAGTGTGGTAGAGGGTAAGGAGCAGGCAATTATTTTTCAGTAACGTTCCCCTGAGATTTTTCGTTATTATTCAGCGCATTTGCATGAAATTATCCTTTTTACCGCATCCTTTTTTCCTTTTCTACGTATGGTAACGCTTTTGAATAGATGCAGAGTAGGAGGATGACTTCATCTGGCAGTTAGTTCGGTTCTTTTCGCTTTGCTCTTCTGGCAGTCATATCTACCCCATCACTAATCTCACGTATAATAAATGACGACACCTTCAACTTTTCAGCACAGATTGCAAAGGATTTGTAGGATGAAGTTGAAGAGGACGATGTAATGCAAAAAAAAACGCAAAGAAATAAAAAGGACTTCAACACTTTTGATGTTAGCTGACTTTTCACCGGCCTTAACGGGGATAAAAATGGGTATTTTCCCATCTTTTCAACAAGCAGTTTTTCTCGTATTCTATTCCATAATTTGCAAAACCCTCAATGCAAAATGCCACATGCTGATTTTTTTTTCTTTACATCCCCATGGGGTGGCGGGCAAAATATGATGAGTCAATGTACAAAATGCAATTTTCCCTTGAGGAAGACTTGAATGCAATATGTACTGTACATTCTGGTATATTTTGAAAGGATATTATATCAGCTTGGATGAGATGCTCTGATTGAACATGAATAAGGACTGTAAGTGAACGTAATTGTAGATGAATGAATGACTTCTTGATGATTATATAAAGAGTCAAGTTTATCTGGATGGGGACCCTTCATGTAGAAGGAAATGCAATTAGGGCTTGAACTTTGTCATTAAACATATTATGTTGGTGTTTGTTATTGCACTGATTGTTTCCATATTATTATTTGAAGATGTTTGAGGGAAATGACCGAATGATGAAAAGAATAAAAAATAAGTTGTAATAAATTACAGAAATTTATCTTTACGAAATGGAAAGTGGATTTATTTACGAAAGTTTAACTAAAAATAAAATATTTTATTTTATTATTTGCCTTGTCTCTAGGGAAATGGGCTACCCTTTTTGCAAGAAGGATATGTCTCTGGAATATTTCAAATGTGGTAAGCGTAAGATTGTATACACCTGGCCTTAATTTAGAAATGGTTTAAAGGATTTCGATTTTGATGTCCTTTTTATCCAAACTATTGTATTTTTCAGCTAATATACCTATATTTCTACAGATTGTTTTGTATGTGAATACCTAGCAACAGGCACGAAAGTCGTTATTGGCCTCAATTGTGTAAGGATAGAGGGGTGTTACAGACTTTATTTTTAGTTTCTTAAAGAAATAAAAATAGGACTGACTGGAAGATGAGTTATATCCCTGAAGGCTTTCGAAAATATATCAAAATTTATTTTACAGCGACTTATTTCTTTGTTATCAAATAATAGGCCAAGAGCCCGTGAATGCTAGACCTGCGTATAAGGCTTTTAACGTAAGTAGACTGGTACGCAAGGTTTGGCTACTAAGAACCTTGAGTCGCAGTGGCTTTGACAGATAACAGGTGGTAGCAGATGTGCATAAAATTGCTGCCCAAAAGCGTCATAGTTTAAAGCGCGATTTTTTGATATTTCCTCCCGAATACTTTTAGAAATCACGTCCTCCATTGCCAGACACGTTGTATGGAGGAAAACCCCAGTCAAACAACTTCAAAGTTTAATAAATTGCAATTGTACTGATACTATAAAATCTGAATTTGTTATTATGTTACTTGGGCAACAATTTAAAGGTGTTTCCCAAGCAGCCAGACAGCTTCGAATGTTCTAACACCAAGCCAGACATAGTCGGTCAGCTGTAGGTGGTGCAGACAATATATATGTGTATTAAGTATATTATATCAAAAGAAGAAGAAAGTTAAAGTAGGTGATAAAGTTCAAAAGGTTTATTTGGAAGAGTCTTATTTATTGATTTGGCTATAGTAGATAGGATCTGATACGTGCTTGTATTGCATTACCGAAGTCATCAGCGAAGCGTGTTGATGGGATTGAAAGTAAGTCATTTGGAAAGATAAGAAGTAGAGAAGGTGTTAAAATTGACCTCAGGGGAGCCCGCATAAAAGGGCGGGGGGGGGGGGTCGGATTTGACGCCATCTAATTATACCTTGATTGAACGGCCTTGATTGAAAGGAAATTCTCAATCCAATTCTGTAGAAGTGGGTTAGCTCCAATACACTGTGGTAATTTTACAAAAAAATACTGGAAGTTTTATTCACAAGCAGTTTTGTAAATTTGCAATATACATATATTAGGAATATTCCTAATCTACTTTACGAATTTTTACCAACTGTGTAGTAAATAGACAATATCTCTGGGATGTAAAAATACAATCAGTATTGGAGCTTTCACTTCGTAGTTGTGTAAATTTCCAAAACTTTTGTGTATGCCCTCTCCCTATACATAAAAATAGCATTTTGCTCACCATGCCAATGGACCAATTCGCAAAGAAAGCTACAAGCTTCAAACTACAAGACTCAAGCTTCAAACTACAAGCTTCAAGCTTGAGCTGAGTTTTCCTTCATTTGAGCACTGCTGCTTGAGGCTGTGAATGTGAATCATTGTACATAAACCCTATTATCCTAATTTTTGAAGCTTCAAGCTTGCAGCTTGAAGCTTTCATTGTGTATCGGCCCTAAGTATGTACGTGAGGCAACGTCTATCAGAAATATTTTGGCTGTTACAAGAAATGCCCAGACCCTGATAAAAGTCAAAGGTTTGACCTTAATTTAAGAACAATTGGGTATATATGCTTAGTATTCCATTGTTGCCTGTGAATTATATCCATGAGAGGAAAAATTTAAACCTTACATTCCAATAACCAATTTGAAATTTTGCTGAAAATTTATGTTCTAAAATTACGCCTCTTCTTACTGTAAAATTACAGTATAAAGTGTATAAAGTATAAAGATTTTTTTAGTACGTAACATTGATAAATACTAAGAAATATTGTAATTTTCCTACATAAACGATTTAGAAAAATACACAACATTGTGAAAAATATACGTCACATTCATGTAATAAATATTTACGTTATGCAGTAATTGGAGATACTCAATTTCATTATGTGAAGTTACAAAATTTATAGTAAAATTACAATAATTGTAAAGTAAATTAATATTTCATACCGCGATTTGTAATTTTACTATACATTTGCACTGTGAATTTACATATTTTTTTTACAGTGTAGCTTTGAGTTTAGCTAATAGGGCTGTGTTACACTCTATCAAAAGCCTTGGAGATATCTGGAGCAGCCAAACTGAACTCACCAAGTCGATGCAAACTTCGGGTGTGGTGTACTGTAAGGCAAACCAAAAGATCGCCATTGGCCCTTAATATTATTACATTGATAATTAAGATCGAATAGAATTGAGCGCACATAGCACCTAGATCTTAGTCCCTACCGAGATTAGGTAAAATTTAAAAAAATTTTGATGATTGAGCTGTGACGAACTTAATCTTGCCTCTGCAATATGCTAGAAAAATATATCAATTGGGCTTTGAAAAAGTTGTGACTACCTCAACCATTATCCACTGGCGTAAGACTTTGGCTCGTCCACGAAATCTTTTTTTTATTTATAACTGGCCGTTGATCGTGACACAAAACCGATCTCTTCAGTTTCCGCCGATCAGAACTTACCCACTAGGACTCCAAAAAGCCATTAGAGAATTTGAGATCCCCAATAAGCCGACATCATTATGTATGATGACCATGATCGATGTGACAAGCCAAGTAAAGATATCCGGAATATTGTCCAGAACAGGTGACATCAAGGGCACAACCCTTCACGCAATCACTGGCTTATGTAGACGGCGACGTGGACATCATTGGTAGAACATTGTACAGGAAGCTTTCACCCAGATTGAGCAGGCGGCACGAAAGCTGGGACTGCACATTAATGAAAGCAAAACAAAGAAAATGGCGGCCAAGTCTGCAAGTACACCTATTTATTGCTCCCACAATTAAGGTAGAGAAATATAAATGTGAAGTAGTAAAATCAAGTGGGCTATTTTTTGTTTAAGATTTGCAACTGAATTTCTTTTCAATGGTAAAATCTTATCAATATGTTTTACAAAAATGACAGATGCATAGAATATATTGTCTCGCGATTTTGGAATCAAATAGACTACAAAAACATTTTAGTGGGCTCGGCTCGTGGATTCGTCATTTTACAAGCTATGTCCTTAAAGCTAATTTCAAATAAAAGGTTACATCGGTTTATAATTGGGCATTCAAAATCAGTTATTTCAAAAAAGTTTTTATAGCTCAAAATTAGCTCCAAATAGTAAAAATTAGTCACAATTATCACTTCGCTGTGGGGTGATATTGCAAAATCCAAAGTTTAAGCCCAAATACTGGCGTTTAACAAGCAGTTTAATTAAAAAACTTTAAGCGAAAAACCTCAATCATAAGTTTTTGTTTGCCAGAAAAGCTGTATATTTTATATAGTTCGACTTTTTCGTCAAAATTTTCTTCAACTAATAAGAGGCGACACGCATTTTTATCACTTTGTCATCTAAAAATCCATTAAAATCACCTATAAATTGATTAGCATTGGTGATTGAAAGAACGAGGTGAAGTCAGCATAGTAACGGCTATGTTTTGTTTCAGACGGCGAGCGCTTAGTCGTGGGAGTGAGTTTAGTTGAGATTTTGGAGTTCGGGTCAGTCAAATTCTTACTCACATGGCACGTAATTACGTTTCAACTATTAGATATTATGAAATTTGAATTAATTGTACTTGTTTGCTTCAATTACAGTGATCATTGGTGCATAATATATTTATGGTAAAATATATACAGCATTCTTATGTATTTGAGACAAAATCAATTAAATTATCACTACCCTGTCTACATAGACTGAATCTGAGCATTTCCGAATGGGGTTTGTACAATATTGTGCAAAACAACGAGCAAAAGTCGACGACATACTTGGCGAATCAGACTCGGAAAAAAATAATGTTTAAAATAAATAAAATTTAACATTTGCTGGAGTACTTTTTCTATACTAACCTCGCTTCCCTAGTAGGCATTCTTGGCCATATTTAGGTTTCTATTCTCAGGAATTCTAATAGATATAAGACTTAAATGCAATACTTATTATAATGTTTACCGAAAAATCTTTTTTAAGTAAAATTGTCGTCACGTTCCAGTGTCTATTTTTACTTCCCTGTCATCCAAAAACTTAAAAATGCTATAACTTATAAAAGTTCAAATATTTTGACTGACCCATTAAAACCTAGAACACTATCATTAATCTTCATTATATCCGTTAGACATTAAAAAAAACGAAGGGCCAAAAATAATTCAATTTTATTCCTGTTTTTGTAGAATTGCCCATATACATAAGTATATTTATCATGTTTTTAGCAGCATAACTCTTGGTATCTATAGTTTTCTACTATAGCTTTGAGCATACTATATTTTATTTTGTGGTATTAATATTGTATAATTCAGTTCACAGCCTGTTTTGGGAACTAACATTAAAATTACTATTCAGGAGAACATTCATATTTTAAAAATTCCTAATTAGATTGATTTTATATCATAAATTGAAATTGGCATTGAGGTTTACATTCGCGTACATCAGTATTTACCTTTGGGCCCTATTACTACTAATTAACAGAATTTGGTTAATGAAAAGTTTATTACGAATAGTAAATCAAATTAATTATTTTGAGTAAGTCTTTGTATATGTCGGAATAATCTCTTGAAAGTAGCAATGAAAATGTGAAAAAGTGATCAAGCTAATTTTAGTTCAAATTTAAGAAAAAAAAACTAAATGTTTGCGAAATTTAATGGGTATAATTATTTTGGAAATCCTTATCAAGTGTGGCGACATCTCTTGGGTTAAATTAAGTAAAACGTATAAGACTTAAAATATTTCTAGAGCTTTACGCACAAATTTGTTATGAAATTCAATATTATAGTTCCCATAACCTTTTAAAACTATGTGTGCGATACGCTTTCAATAATGTGACAAACGCACCAAAAATAGGTGAGTTCACAAATAAACTTTGCACACACAAAAAAACGATAGAGATTAATTTTCCCAAATAATGCAATTTTCGTATAATTTCAATTTTCTCATACACTTACGAGCAAATAAAAATCTGAACTGTCCCTTTTTATACCATTTTATATAATTTTAGTAGTTGAGTACTTCATTCTTAGATACATATATCCGGTCGTTAAATATTAACACGAGAATTTCTTTTCATATCGCAAGAAATTTCCTTTCCCATTATTCATAAATAAAAGAAAATGAAAAGATAAAAAGAACAAGTTGAAAGGTAAAAGAATATCAGACAGTCAGTCAACATATCAAAGGAAGTCTGTCTACAATATTCTATGCCCAACGATATGACTACCTAGATATCTACTTTCAGCTTTGAACTTATGATCCCGTCAGAAGACGGAGCATGAAAATACAAAAAAAAAATCTTCCATTACTCTTGAAAATGTCCTGAAAAAATAAGAAGAAGAAACAGGAGCGCAAACAAACAGGAGACACTACTTTGCCCATTCGTAATAATGTCGTCTCGTCGTTGTCGTTGCCATGTTTTTTTTTCTTACATCTTCCAACTTCTTTCGTCTTATATTTTCCTTTTAGGTCTTCAGTCATTTCCGCAGATTTGGAACAATAAACCTAAGCGAAATCTGTCAAAATATTAGGATAAATCCTGTCAAAACAGTGATATGTCAGTTAAGATAATTTGTAAAGAGAGGTATGGGGCCTACAAAATAATTGAACAAATGAAAAAGGCCTCAGCCATTCATGAATTTGAGTCTGACAAGTTGTCAACGTTGTTGAATTTTGCACTTGACAAAATTCACCTTCAATGAATACGAAGGAAGTCCTGAATATGATATGCTGGAGGCTGCAAAGATATCATTTTACATCCGTTTTATTATATTTTTTTTTGTATATTTAATAGGATAACAGTAGTATTGAAATTATTTAAAAGACGCTGGACGTTTTTCTTTATTAATCCGAATTTTAATATTTTTATTTGAGATAAGAAGAGGCAAAAACAGATTTGGCCAAAACGTGCTTCCCGAGCTGAGAAAGTTGGTATTAGTATTGGAGTAAATATTATTAAACATTTCAAATCGAATCCATATTGTAGTGTTAATTGTATAGTTGTAATTATAGAGAGAGATTGTAATTTTAAGTATAGTTCGCAATTATAAAGTCAAGCCACCGAAGAGTACGCGGTACAAAAGAGTACACAGTGGTTTTGATGGTTTTTTGGGGGATGAAAATTTATTTCGATAAGGTACGTAATTCATAACAATATGTCCAATAACAGATATTTTAATGTCTGTCAATTGTTATTAAAAAAATTGTGAAGGGCAGTTGAAGACAAAGCTGATACATTCGCAGATTATCTTGAAGAAATATTTCGGCCTAACGAGTTTGACTTAGATGACAATACTATGAGGTATAGCTGTAGACAAGAAAATGTTTACCGTTTACACGGAAAGAAATAGCTGAAGAAATTGAAAATTTTAAAACGGAAAACCTGCTGCGTTTTGTCTTAATTACAGCAATAATTTTAAAACAACTCCCAACAGGTACCCGAGTAAAAATGAATCTCGCCCTAGCCGTCGGGAATAAAACTCGCCCGCTCCTAGCATGCAGCAGGCACAAATTAGCCTGCACGGCGCCCGCAACTAGCACGCACGAAATCGGCTGTATGGCACCCAAGCAAGGCGGAGTACGTTCATTGGGGCTTTAAAAAATTGTATACGAGGAAGAAAACGGGCAATTACCTTGGTGACCATAAAGGTTGCCATTAGCATACTCAGTAGAACGGTTCTCGTTCGATTGCGTAGGTCAAGCAGCATTGGACGTGGTTGGTGTTTAGCTGGGGACTGCTTGGTAAAACAACACTAGCGTTTGGAATGGTCTATGCCGACACGGATGCATTTATAAATTTTCATGCCTGTAGCCGGCGCAAGCATGCCGCTGGCAGGCGAATTTTTAGATTTTCGTGCTTGTGGCGAGAGCGTGCATGCCTGTCGCGGGAGCGTGCATGTGTCTAGCGGGCACATGTCTAGATTTTCGTGACTGTGGCAGGAACGTGCATGCCTGTGGCAGATGGGTACATGCCTCTAGCGGGAGCGTGCAGACTTTTGCGGTATGGCTATTTGTTCGCTATGCGTTCTAAGAGCGGGCGCGTGCGTGTTTATAAGAAAATTAACCAACTAAATTATTTTTACTCGGGCATACATATAAATAATATTTGGAAAATAGCGGAAATTATTACGACATCAAAACCAGGGAAGCCTACAAATGAAACAAATTCTTACAGACCAATTTATTTACTACCAATATTGTCAAAACTTTTTGAAAAAGTGCTATTGAAAAGAATGAGGCCTATAATTATGAAATAAAGAGTCGATTCCAAATAAACAATTTGAATTCAGAACCAATCAAGTACATCGCTCGAAGGAAAAAAAACATGCTCCATAATGTAGCCCAAGCATTTGATAAGGAATGGCATGAGGGCCTAATACAGAAACTGAGTCAAGTGTTTCCCAGACAGTATGTAATCATACTCTCGTCGTATTCTAAAAAACGAGACTATTTAGAATTAAACAAAACGAGGAGTATTCTACAGGCATGCCATAAGGTAGTATTATGGAGCCTACACTATTCTTTTTTTTATGTGAAAACCCAAGCTTAGGAATCACCCTGTGTACTACAAGTATTGTAATGTCGTTCAGGTCATGGTGCAATGTCTGGCAATAAGCTTAGTTTGAAAGATAGAAGAGAATAGGAAACGTTAGAGGGGTCTGAGTAGATGTCGATGAATTTTGCGTTTGTACTCTAAGATGTTGTACGAGCTCGGAAATACTCACTGCGGAGTATTCCACAGTCGAGTTCATAAACGAGCTTCTAGACCATATTGTGCGCGAAAGGAAGGGCTGCCTCACGAGCGGGGTAGTTTTATGTTGCGAGAAAAATAATGTCGTGCAGGCAGGAGGTTCTTAATAATTAGGAGCAAAATGTGCTATCACCAATGAGTTTGATGGCCGAGATTTGCACCTTGTCCACGGAAAGTGGTTTTTAAAGCCCAGATATACGATTTGTATTCAAGACGAGCGGAATTTAGGGGTGTAGATTATAGCAAGGGCAAGGTTTACCGATTCTTTTTGTCCACTGATAGAAGGAAGGTCGGTTCAGGTTTTATTTGAAATAAGACAGTATTTGGTTTTAGATGAGTTGAATTCGACACGATTCTTGCACAATCAAGAATGAGGTCGATGTCCTTGTTGATAGAGTTGGTGCTTGTCTTAAGGGGCCAATACACGAGCGCTCCATCCGACCACGTCACGCCAAAACAACAACAATTTCTATGCACTCAAAATTTCCAGTGCATACAAATTGTTGTTGTTTTGGCGTGGAGTGGTCGAATGGAGCGCTCGTGTATTGGGCCCTTTATATTGTCGAAAGCGTAGGAGTAGCGCAGAGTACCGTCATGGCCGAAACTGTGAAGTGGTTGGAAGGGATTGAGAGGAGATAATTTATGGATATTAGAAAGAGAGCGGGTGAGAAGATTGAGCCTTGGGGAACACTACTTACATGACGATCGAAATTGATTTGACACATATTTGAAATATAAATTTCGATCTTATGTAAAGCAGATCGATTTTAAATAGGATTGATTCGATCCGATACAAAAAATTTCGATTTCGAATTTCAATTTGATCGAATTGAAATTGAATCAAGAATGTGCATGTAAATACAAATTGACATTAGATCGAATCTAATTTTGACCTTTTTAGGTTACTTCGTTTTTTTTTGTTTAGATCGTTTATTTTTTGTTTACAAAAGTATTTTGTGTTGTGAAAAGTGCTTTTAATCATGACAAATGAAGAAAAAACTGCTTTATTATCAATTATAAATGAAAAAGAGTTTTAAACTATTAATTTCCAACTATTTGGATAAATTTCTCCTTCATATTTTCACATGCTGATTATGTATTTTCAAAATTAACATTAAATTATTGAAATAAGCAGAAAAAGCTTCTGTATTCCAGTCATCTGTCAGTTTCAATGCTATTTGGATTTAATTTCAAATCAGTAACTCAATCGAGAAGAACCGAAAACACGGATCATATTTCAAACCACTTTCAAGTCGAGCTTTCGACCGCCTCATGTAACCACGATAACTGGCCGAGGAGGTGGTGTGAGATTAGATTCGACATCTAAAACTACCTTGATTGAAGGAGCAGAAAGGAAGCTTTCAATCCAGTTCCTTAGAACTGAGTCGATACCAATAGCTTGGAATTAATTAGCAGAGAAGGGTGCCTTGGAAATATCTAGACCAATAAGTGATGAATACTTTGGTTGAGATGTTCCGTCATACACACGAGAAGGCCGAAGGTATATTTTTTTGGTCTGATCCTGTCGTGCATGATTTGGTAGGAGTGAACAGGAGCTAGTTTCCAAGAGTTAGGGTAAGCTCCGGAGAACTATGACAGGGTAAAAAGTTTGCCCAAAGGTTTAGTCAAAGGTGAAGCACATTTCTTAAGGACCATGGGAGGAAAATGGTCAGGGTGAGTGGATTTATAGACGTCGAGCTCTTTGAGACATTCATACACCTCGCGAGACCTGAAGAAAGCTCCGTCCATTGAGGCGGCGTTGTACTCGAGAAGCGGGATGACATATCAGTTTCGGGTAATAGCCTTATGACACTGGCCTTTTCGTAGGCTGATAACGCTGCCTTGGCTAGGCTGAAAATTACGAAATCTGTTATACTGTGTGACGGAGATAGCATCTCAAAGAAAGAGCGATTGTCTGATTATTATAACAGATTGTTGAGAATTGATACACTGGAAATCCCGTTGTTGGGAAATATTTTAAAGGGAATAATATTTAAATTTATTGTGTTTCAGCAAAATCAAGTAAATATTTAGGCAACATCAGATAAAATTCTCATTTTTTATTTTTTAATTTTTTGGTTTTTTGCCAATTTTTCTCATTTTATGTAAAAAATAAACTCATTGCCTATACATTAAAAGTCAATTAAAACTCCTACATGTCTATCCATTATTAATTTAGTGTCTTCCAAACTTCTTACTCTTAATTATGGGAAAACCTCCGTTGAATTTTTTTCTTTCATTTTTCAGCCTAGCCAAGGCAGCATTTTCAGCCTACGATAAAGCCAGTGTCATAAGGCTATAAAGTAGAATTTGAAGCGAACAGATGAAAATAAATCGACATTGGATTTTTTTTCTGTTATCATTTCCTTCCTATAAGTGTTGCGGGGAGGTTGGGGGGGGGTTGTTCGTGGGAGAGATAAAATTCTTCTTGATGGAAGTTACCAAATCAGAATTTTTCCTGCCTGCACTTGCATTGCGAATGTTACTTCTCAACTTGTCGTCAAATGATGATTTGATCGTTCTCATGATCGAATTACAAGAGTTTCTCTGATATACTCACGCCGAAGTGATTCATTTGTGGAACGTCTGTAAGATCTGATTTAAAATCGTTTTTCCATAGATTCTTTTAATAATCTCCTCTAAGGCAAACGTCTGTAGACATCTCAAACACTTTCCACCTTTTTTTATTTTACCGACATTTGTTTAACGTTCGATATGAATTAACATTAACTTTCTCAACTTGTTTTTAGTCTATTTTGTAAAAAGTATTCCAAAAATATGTAAATATTTTCCGATGAAACATTTTTTCCTATTAAAATAGAATCCCTAGTGTTGTTATATAGGCTAGTGCCGATAGTTTTTTGGAAAAAAAATTAATAGCAGGGAGGGACCAACAATGAAATGTCGTTAAGGTTATAACTAAAAGAAAAAAAAAATTTAAACTCGAACAAAAAGGAAATGGTAAAATGGGGGGGATGTTATTTAGGGGTTGAAAACGATTTTTTGCGATTTGCGGTGAAACATGACTTCCTAGTGGAAAATGTTTTATACAAAAGTTGTAGATAATAAAAAGATCTAAATCTTTTGTATTTAACATATTTTGACATAGCCTCAAATTTTCCAAGAAAATGGCGGAAAATCGATTTTTCAGTTTTTAATTTGTTTCTCCCGTAAAAATATTTCAATTTACATGAAAATTTGTAAGAGTATACCTTGTGTTGCGATAAATAAGCATGATTTTTTTTTGTTTGGAAAACGGATAGTTTCCCAGAAATTAACATTTTTCGAAAAAAATACCTTTATCTTGTATGGACAACTTTATTGATGTTGATATTGATATTCAATAAGTGCTCATTTAACCATTGAAATGTCTAGTTTTAAATGGTCTATACATTTTGATACTTTATTTTCATTAAACCGCTTAAAATTAAGAAAAACCGAACACCTGATTTTTCGAATCACGTAAATATTTCTCGATTTTTTCAATTTTTTTAATTTTTTCTGTTAACGAGGGATTAAATTTTAATGACAGAACTATAAAATTAATTACATAAAGGGTGGCAAAACCATACTGAAAATTTTAAATAAATAAGAAAAAAATAACAATTTCTTTTGAATTGAATTACGCCGTGACTAGGTAGGTTTCCAGTTTCGTAATAAAATATTTACAGCATCATACTCAATATGGTTTTGGGAGATTTTTTATACATTATTTATTTTAATTATTTTAAAAATTATAGATTGACAATATGGACGGACCGTATTATGTATTTCCAAAAAATATGATCCAAATGACTTGTATGAAATCAAAGCAGGTGCTATTAATCGTGGTTGGTTCGGTCCAGCAAACAAAGATTTGACCACAAATACAAAATAATGGAAAAATTAACAGCCGCTCACATTCATCGAAAATGTCAAGCTAGTTATAATAGACAAAGTTTAATCGACGAATTTATTTCTTATTTATTTAAAATTTTCAGGATGGGTTTTCCACACTTTCTGTAATTAAATTTATTTAATGTAAGTAATATTTTATGACACTAAGTTCTGTCATTAAAATTTAATCCCTTATTAACAGAAAAAATTAAAAAATTTGAAAAAAAATTAAAAATATCGAGAAATATGTACGTGACTCGAAAAATCAGGTGTTCGGTTTTTCTTAATTTTAAGCGGTTTAATGAAAATAAAGTATCAAAATGTATAGACCATTTGAAACTAGACATTTCAATGGTTAAATGAGCACTTATTGAATATCAAAATTCGAAAAAAACATCAATAAAGTTGTCTATGCAAGATAAGGGCATTTTTTTCGAAAAATATTAATTTCTGGGAAACTATCCGTTTACCAAACAAAAACAAAATCATGCTTATTTAACGCAACACACTCTTACAAATTTTCATGTAAATTGAATTATTTTTACCGGAGAAAAAATTAAAAACTGAAAAATCGATTTTCCGCCATTTCCTTGGAAAATTTGAGGTTATGTCAAAATATGTTAAATACAAAAGATTTAGATCTTTTTATTATCTACAACTTTTGTATTAAACATTTTCCACTAGGAAGTCATGTTTCACCGCAAATCGCAAAAAACCGTTTTCAACCGCTAAATAACATCCCCATTTTACCAGTTCCCTTTTTTTCGAGTTTAAACATTTTTTTTCTTTTAGTTATAACCATAACGACATTTCATTGCTGGTCCCTCCCTGCTATTAATTTATTTTTTTCCTCATTTAAATCCGCTTTGGCACTAGCCTAATAACGCAGAACACGTTTGTAGAATGCTACTTACCCGACCTAGGAAACATCTCTAATTTGAGTAGTAAATTTTCTAAATCTATTTGTTCAGTGCATGTGGTTGCAATGGAGCTTTGTTTCCTCGTCAAGCTCTACACTATTCCTAGGATGAAGCTCATCTTGTAAACTGTACTTTCCGGCTCAGAATTTCTTGAACCACCGTTGTCAGTGGCTTACGCTTATTTTTACTTCTCCATAAAATGCATTAACACTTCTTGCACTTTCGATTACATTTTGCCTTCACTGAACTGAATATAATCTAAATTAAATTTAAATCTAAAAATTAATGAAACGCCATAATAATATGTAATCTGCTCCTTAATTTATGTGTATAACTAGCAAATATCCTATCCTGCAGCGATACTCAATATGCACAAATTTACTTAGGCAACAAACATTTAAGTCCTTAACAATATGCAGGCCTGAAAGTGAAACACCCGTAATAAGTTGATTGTAGCCTACGTAATAACCCCTCCTCGAATTAAGTCATAAACATTGCTCTATTGTGAATGTCATTATTCTAGCTGATATACAATAGTCTGCCTAAAGCTGTCTCAAACCAAAATTATTGCGCTTAATAAGGGGCATGTTAGAGAACCTTTGATTACCAAGTGGGGGTTATGCGGTCTCTTTGCACCAGTGCTACCTTTCGAGTTTGTTGTCCTAATATTGCTTTATTTGTCGCAATAACTTACTATATGTATACTATGATATACGAATTCTAAGGTATACCTCAGAAGTTGTCAATTTTCAGGTTGGCGATTTTGTGTAATACAATCAAGTTCGTCATTAACTTGTAGCAACAAATACACCAACAGCAGCCCAGGAGCAGAAATTATTTTCAAAGGGGCTGGGGTTTTTGAGGGTTGAGAACCATTAACTTCGTGAAATTGTATTAAATTCCAGAAAATCAAAAGCCTACTGTAATGTCATGGTATGTGGTTGCCATCAAAGGCAACTTTGATTTTGTATAGTAAAGCGAAAAGGTTTCATGCTACAGAAGCTACATATTAAATAAACAGTTATTAAATTATTGATGAACTTACTTCTACATTATGATGATGTCGCATTACTAATGGCCTGTGACCTAAATGTGCGTCTGGATCTTCGTATGTAACAGAATGTCCTCCTGTAACGCCTCCGCTTAGATGACCTCCACGAGTGGGTGTCTTACAGGGTAAAAAATTTTGAACTTTTCTTTTATGCCTGGAATTATAAATAGAATATATAAAAATTAGATTTGCCTGTAAATTAGATTTGTTACTGTATTATATGTTTTTCAGTAGTTGTGTAATATTAAAATAAATAAAAAAAATTTAGGACAGATTTTGCTACCTTTAAGGATATGGGATTTTTTTATTTGTTTGAATTTAGGAAGGTTTGTTTCCAAGTTTTATAACAAGTAACTGTGGCGTTTCAAAATAAACATTAATAAATTATATTGACTGGAACGAAATTTGCAGGAATTATTTGACTAGAAGATCTTTATTTAGTAAAGATCTCGTTTTGCTTGTAAGTATTACATATTTATTTTTAACGACGAAAAAAAAAATAAATAAAATGCGACAGATATTTATTCGAGATCACCAGAGAAAGGCAAATTAAAACTGAATGCAGGTAAATTTAGTCTTCCGAAAATCCTGATTTTTAGTCTTCCGAAAATTCTGATGTGAAACTACCGCCCCGTGAACCTTAGGCGAGAATTGATAATACTCCTTATTTGCTGATTCGGCAACCTAGATTAAGTCATTTCGCAACTATTACCTATATCAGTCCCGATTATGAACCTACATATGAGGAGCTGGGGAACAAAACCGGACTTGTCCCAAAAATTGATTTTTACACTAGAATTCGATAGTTGCACATTAGTTAAAATTTTTGCGTTTGAATATAATTATGTATAGCTTATTGTATAAATAATCAATCGCCTAATTTTTGGGCACAAAAATTCATGTTTTCTATTTTTTTGAATTTTTTTTGAATGGACAAGTCCGGTTTTGTTTCGCAACGATGGATATGTATGGGACATCTCCGGTTTTGATTCAAAACCGTCATGGACAAGTCTAGTTATGAAACAAATTCCTTTGAATTTTTTCATTTTTTAACAGGACAAGTCCACTTATGAACCAAATCAGTATTTTAAAAAATTTTTTTTTGTGGGTTTGCAACACTTTTGGATGGAAATATTTCAGGGGTCTATAGAGGTGGGCTTAGAGAGTACAAAAAAAATTTAAAAAAAAACCGTTATCGTGGACAAGTCCGGTTTTGTTCCCCAGCTCCTCATATGTAAGTTAACCAATTTGTCATTCGTGCCTTACCAACAATTCTCCGAAAGATTCGAACATGGCTAAAAGGGCAAAGGGCTTTTTGGTTAGCACCCAAGTCTCGAGTCCATATGTGAATACTAGAGTAATAGTAAGATCATCGTGTTATGCAGCAGTTTGGATGTTGTGGCTAGATGCTTCAATTTGAAGACCTTTAACAGACTGTAAAATGATATATTGGCTCTCGACTGACATTGGGGCCTATTCTGTAAGTAAAATTTTATCATTTTATGTTATGTTATGCCATAACATAAAAGAATTCTCTAAAATCCTCTTCTGTCCGACAAATTTTATTTTATTTTATCGATCATAACATAAAATATTTCCTGTTACGCTTCATAACATAAAATAATCTAAGCAACACATTTTACAGGTATTTTAACCCATTTTATGAAAATAACAGACGGGAATTGGCATTTGCGAGAAAGTAGTTTTCATTGAATTTTGAATTAAATTAAAAATTAATATGACAAACGCATTAAGAAAATTCTATTTTGTCAGATACTGAAACAAGGCACGCTTTGATTTTATTTGTTTTCATTCATAATTTTATTTGTTTTCATTTTCAACCGATCAGCTGTTCAAAACGTAATAGAACCCATAGCGGATTGTACTAAATATTTTATGTTATGTGTTCATAAAAGACTTCATAAAATAATTTTAAGAAAGCATGACAGAATACGAATTTTTAAAATATTTTATTTTTATTTTATGAAGAAGGAATTTTATCATCATAACATAACATAAAATATTATTTTATGAAAAATTAGAGAATAGGGCCCATTATTGAACAAAATTAGATTGTCTTGCAGACAAGGCCCCAATGTATTTTGTTTTGTTTCTATTCATGTGAATCTGTCAGCGTTTTTGTGTTCCTGTTCAATCATCTTGTACAGCCTTTACTTTTCTTCCAAATCATGTCGGTGTCGTCTGCATGAACCAGTATTTGGGTACATTCGTGGCGGATTTCACATTTATATGTCAAAGCCAAATCTCGTATTACCTGTCGTCGAAGAGGAAGCAGGCCAGGACGTGGACTTGTTAGAGTATGCTTGGATATGTCACCAGCTTCTTGTCGCAATCAGATGCTATGGAGAAGGGAAATTATGCGTGCGCTTGTGTTTTATCCATAAACGCAATCTTTATGTGCATGCAACTGTCTTTCACCCACATGCTCATTTCCCTTTTTTTATGGTGTGGACTCTATCATAGCGTGCCATTGCCTTTGTAGTAAAACGTTGTTGAGTACTCTGTATAAGATGTGTGGCTGTGTGGCTTCATCTTGGCGGTGGCAGAAGAGGACGTCAGTTCCAGAATAAATAAAGCACATGCATGCATGACTGTTTCGTATATGGAGATCAACGGAAATCTCAAGTAACAACAAATTGCGGCATTTTTGTTTATATGGAAGACTAGAGCTCAGGGAAAAGCCCTTCGTACTGTCGACAATCTATTTTTTTCGTATAGAGTGCAATGTCGTGGACTTGTTAGAGTAGTGTAAAGCTATTGAGTGTTCAGGATATCTTATCTTTGGCATGCCACATTGACATGAGCAACGTACATAATTGTGTCAGTTTCTAGGTGTTACCAAATAGCCTTATGGCGCTGTAGAGCTCTACTCTGGCTATCATAGGCGGCCCTTATGTCAATGATGTGATGTTGAACTCTAGACATTGAGACATTGAAACTCTAGACATTTTTCTATCGGTTATCTTAGAGTGAATGTCTGATCAATTGATTTATCTGCGATAAAGCCACTTATGTACTTGACTTATTCTCCTTTAATCCCTCTTGGGATATAGGGCGGAAGCAATTGCCCTCCAGCGGAGTTTGTTTTGCGCGACAGCTCTCAGCTTTGACCAGGATTTCCCAGTTGTTGCGGCCTCTGCTAATAGGGTTCTCCTCCATGTTGTTCTATGTCCTATGACTCGACGGGTTCTTGCGGATTCCAGTCAAGGGCCTGTTTGGCTAGATTCTCGTTTCCGTGTGGCAACGTGTGGCCAATCCAGTTCCATTTCCTTCACCTAATTTGGTCGTCTATCCTTTCTTGGTCGGCACGGCGCCATAGCTCTTCATTTGAAATTCTATCCTGCCAGCGGATTTTTAGGATACGACATAGGCATCTGTTGATGAAAACTTGTAGCCGCCTTGTGATGAATTGCGTAAACTGCCTTAAAGTTGGAATTAGTCTAGGAAGTAAGGCGCCTGTTAGTCTAGGGAGTAAGGTGCCTGGCTACCATCCCAGAGGTCCCGTGTTCGAATCCCGGGAGCACCACGGTCCTTCGCCTTTCCCACCTTCTTTCTCCTTCCCTCTTTACATTCCTCATTGCACCTCTCATAGCCGTCCGCTAGCACTGACCCGCTCCACAAGCGCATGTCATCGTTTGGTTGATGGGATTCAACTCGTTTCAGGAGGCATAACACTCCAGCGAGTTGTTTCTCGTTGCCCCCATGCCAGAGTCGCGATAGAAATGGTTTGGAGTAGGGGTTTGTGGCAGTTCCTTCCTTCACTTCTCTCTTTCCCTTCACTATCTATCGACTAGAGCTTGCTGTTCGACATTGCACTCTATACGAAAAAAATAGATTGTCGACAGTACGAAGGGCTTTTCCCTGAGCTCTAGTCTTCCATATAAACAAAAATGCCGCAATTTGTTGTTACTTGAGATTTCCGTTGATCTCCATATACGAAACAGTCATGCATGCATGTGCTTTATTTATTCTGGAACTGACGTCCTCTTCTGCCACCGCCAAGATGAAGCCACACAGCCACACATCTTATACAGAGTACTCAACAACGTTTTACTACAAAGGCAATGGCACGCTATGATAGAGTCCACACCATAAAAAAAGGGAAATGAGCATGTGGGTGAAAGACAGTTGCATGCACATAAAGATTGCGTTTATGGATAAAACACAAGCGCACGCATAATTTCCCTTCTCCATAGCATCTGATTGCGACAAGAAGCTGGTGACATATCCAAGCGTACATTCGTTGCATTCGTTGACAGATAATATAGAAGTGTGTGTATTCAAATGCGACCTGGCGAAATATTCCGTGAATGTTCCGACTGCCATGCAAATGTCGGGCTACTTTCAACTTTTTCTGCATTGCCACATTCGACATAGGACACACAAGCATACACAACAAACACATGCGACTCGTTACTCAGATCTGTGAGAGCCGGGACGGAACGCAACCGTGCAATTATGTGTCAGTGGAAAATCTCCGCATATCATAGAGCCGCTGAATGCAATGCATTTACGCTTGTATATGTCACCAGCTAGAGTCGTTGCGTCGTGGGACGTTGCTGGTTTGTGGGGACTTGAGACTCACCCTGCGCACGGAAACAGTGATTTTGAGATTCCCGTCTTTTATGGTGCGGATTATAATTCTTTAGTCGCCAGCTTGCGTTCATCATGGAACCAGTAGTTCCGATTTCTACGACATTTGCTTAAAAGATTAAGTCAGCGGTGTTATATGTGAAGAATACTATGAGCTCAAATTGCGGCCGCAGTTCCTGGGAGAAGAAAGAGAAACAAAGAAGGAGACAAAATTTTCCTTTTATTATAAAGTCTAAAACACTAAACCGTGATTTTTCCGTGAGGTATAGGCTCCAAGGAATACCAGGGCCGCAGCGTGGGGCTATTGTAATGTTAGGAGCCTCTATACCTCAAATTTTTCAAGCCAACTTAACTGAACAGACTTAGCATCCTGCTTTAATATTTGTTTGTTATTTGGACTTGTTTCTCTGGTCAAACAAAGTCGCGCGGAACAAGGCTCTGCTCCTCACTATCGCGGGGCAACAAAGCATACTCCTCGTTCTCTTCGAGGCACACCGTGCAGGTGTGATCGTCCAACCTTTGGTCGCCCAAGTGATAATTTCGGGCGTAATGACCAGTGACCGAACTAAACAGTAACATCCCTTCTGCAGCGCCCCAGCAATTCTCTAGCAGCGGTGTGAGCCGCCCCAAAAAAAAAGGTCGCTTTGAGTTCACTAGCCTAGGTATGAACCTCCAGTGTTCGGTGTATTACATCATAGTTCGATTGTCTAGGGCCCTTGACACGAAACTGATACGTGTCACGACAGGCGGTTCTCGACCAAAGGGAAGGCTTTTTCGTTGAGCCCGAAGCCCTATTGGCCCAGCACTATATAAAGGGTACCCAATTGATAGTACCTAGGGCGTTGTCACTTTGAAACTAATTTGAACTTGGTACTATCGGACTTTATTGTTCGGATTCCCCTTGGCTGTTAGATTTGATAAAGATCTGATTTTTATCATAGGATTTTCTTCAGTTTTACACGTTCATACCGATATTCAAGTACAGCTCTGCTTGAAAGACAGTGGCTAGGGTGCCAAAGTTGACTGTACCTCTGCAGCTGACTGTACAAATGCAGTCCCCCACAACTGCATCTGTCTCGGAGCCATAAATACACCATACGAATCCACCATGTGGTATCCTGCGTAAAATAACGGAGGGGAAAAATTTCCAGTGCGATGTGCCACTAGCCACGTAAGGCGTTCGTTGAAACTTGCTTAAGAATTCTGTAGCGAAACTATTTACCTTAATTCTTTGCTACCATACTAAAGCTCCATATGTTGTCATAGGCCTTATGATAGTACGTGGGGTATGTGGTGCGTGGTTTTTAGTTTTAGCTCACATGTGGACCCAAAAGTTCTGCTCATTAGGTTGTCCATGTGATACCACCAATGTATAGTTTGGCATCTTATGTCACCAATAAATGTGTGCCTTTATGTCAAAATATGATTTGTTGAAGGCTCCTTGGATGTTGAGGGAAGCTGCCGGCACCATCCCTGCTTTAACTGCTCCCGCTAGTTTAAGGACCGTGAAGAGCCGTCTCAGTGGCCTTCTGCTCGAGGTACGTGTGGTGAGAAGGCCAGAGTAATTGGTGCACAAGATGAGTACTTCTGATCTCCTTGTCGACAACATTATCATTTTACTTTAAGGTGAAAAACTAGAAGTTTCTTGGCCCGAAGTATTTAGCCTGGGTTTAATCAGAATGACCTGGAGTATAAATGGAATAGTAGCGTTCATTTAGACAGATGGGATAGAAGCAAGTGCAAAGAAGGCCCTAAATATTTTCCAGACCAGAGAATGATTAGGTCCAAGTCTTCCTTGAATGGGAAAGTTTTCCTTGAATGGGAGCCGTATGCTCCACGTGACTTATAAAGCTTGGACAACCGAATCGCCTCCCTTATAGCTTCGTGCGTAAAAGTGGCGTTCAATTCCCTCCAAGCAGCTTTTGTCGCATCACTAAATGGGACTAGTGGTAGCCTGACAGAAACAGCCTGGAATAGTTATGGCCAGGAAATGTAAAGTGTGATCCAAAAGACCATAGTCCAAGACTAATACAATGACTTATTTGAATATTTAAGGAAAAAAGCCTGATTTACAGTAACTAATTATATTTTATTTTGAGTCTCCTCAAAATTAAAAAAATTTCAGATTGGCTAGTTTACTATTGGACCGACGATATAAGATCAATTCCTTGCCTACCTTCGTTCAACATATTGACCAATTTGTAAATAGTGAAATCAAACCAAACTTGAGATTCTTGATAAGCCATAACTTATGTACAAGATGTGAACCTTTTTGACTATATTACGTCACTTTGACTCACATACAACCTTGGAGTATGTTACGGAATATTTATGCCATCACAACTTCAGTTTGGTTGATCGCGCCTACCCAGAGTAACTTTAACAAAATTGTAAAATATAAACCAAAAAATTAACAATTCTTATGCAAACATAACTTTAAGAGACATCAGAACGAGACGTACCTTAAATTTGCAACTTGACTTAAATCATGAGACAATTATTGTCAGCTTGACATGAACACAATGTGCTACAAATCGGTTCGGATTTCATCTTAAATCCATTGTGGTGACCACTGATCGTAATAGCGACCACACCTTCTGACACATTCACAAATTGTTCAGGTGATATCCACCTCTATAGGTGTCTACTTCACTGTGGCGACATTTAAGATATGCTTTTTCCCCTTGTTTTCTTTTATATATATATTTTCCTCTTCCACCTTTCTAAAGCGATGAAAATCTTGTGGTTAGTTGCCCACTTGAAATGTTACTTGAGATTTATTACTGACACCATGGTAGAATGTGGATGACTACAAGACAAATCTTGTTTTGTTATTTTTTCTTCTCCTCTTTTATTTTTGTCTTTTTATGTTTGTTTATTTGTTTTTTATGGACTTAAAGTGTTTCTTTAAAGTTAACCGACTTAAGCCTGGATGTTTTTTGTAGTATATTTTTGTTAGTTGTTGAGCTTTTTAAATACAAAAAAATGGAAGTGAAGAAATTTGAGGAGTAATAATTGTAACATTGATTTTTTGTTTCTTTAGTCAAGGTAGATTTCGACAAGGTGTCTGCGCGGACAGTTCACAAATTTCAAGATGTTTTAAGTGAAATGACAAGAATTATGAATGCGTTAATGTAGGCTGACTTTGGTGGAAAAGTTGTTATTTATTTATGACTGGATGATTTTTTTGTTAATTGATTTTGATATTTGAGCTTGTTTAAATGATAGACGTAGCATTGACGAATTGTTTATAGATGAATTGGATACAACTTTTTTATGTATATAGAAGTATCCCTACAGAGGTTACTGCGGCGAAACAAAAAATTAAGTTTGTTTTTATGTTGTTTATAGTAAATACTTTATTATATATAGAAAATAACATTAAGATGTATCATTTGAGAAATTTCCGATAGATCTTTGCATGTATTTCGGTGTCAATACATCCATTGCAATTATTTCTGGTATGATTTTTGCAGGATTAAAAATCGAACCGTTGGCTTTATCTTTCACATACATATATTTCATTATTATCAATAACTCCACAGCCTGTTATTGGCCTTGGCTTTCTACAACACCCTTCTCTAGAACTGCCGCTTCCTAGCTTGAAATCTACGATTTCTTATACCTAGGGTTCATAAATCTTCTTGTACGCTATTTGTATATATTTTCTTGGGCGCCCCGTGTCTCTGTGCCCGCCCTGTTTTTGGTTCATAATAATCTTTGTTGTCATTATTGCTACGTTGTCAAGTGCAAAGCTGGGTCGTAGCCAGACATTTTGTTTGGGGGGTTTTGTTATAAATTGCTATGGAGAGATGGACCTCTAGCCGGTCTCTTTCTTCGGTCTGTTCTTCGCCTATTTCAATGCGGTCTTCGGCGGGATCGACGTTATTACCACTCCTTATTTTTTCCACCCCCTACTATTTGTTGCTCGTGGACTGTGGTTTGATAGGATAACCACTGCTGCACCTGAATGTGAACTCTCAGTAAGTGTTGTCGTGCAGCAATTTCGAAGCAGTGTTGGCTTTACTTTTGTTTTTCTGTAGGACCTTGCGAAATTCCAGTTTCGCCTGATTAAACCACCCATCGCGTGCAGGAACAATATGTATATGGGCTGATAGGTATTTGTCAGAGGCAAGATGAGAATTGTAGAGGGTTTGAGACACCTTTCCTTTTGGTGGTTTCAAAAAGAAGACATTCTTACATCAGGGCTACCAAACCAAACAAAATTACCAAAAGGCCGATATCTTCCCCTACCAATACCACATATTCATTTGACGGTGCCAACATAAGGGCTGTTGTGATGTAACTACGATAACAGCATCCTCCACAGCTTGCCGTGAATCAATATTAGCATTATCAAATGTTTGCATAACCTTAGATATTAACCAGCTCTTATTTTTGGAGTTTGCACGGAAACTGTCCTGCAAGACAGTGGGCACAATTGTTTTCTTTGCGCTCTTCTCTCTCTCTCTTGGCTTGAATGGCATCGAATATGACAACGGCATTTGATTTGTAGCCCTGTACAAAGTCGATTTTGTTCCTTTTGTCATCCCATCCACGTAGAACAGAGTGGGAGCGTGGATGGGCTAAGTTCGTAACGAAAAAATGCTCATAGCTTTTCATCTGATTGTTTCACGATGATCATTAGTTCGAAACTGTAGTTAGATTGATGGCTACAGCCCTGTCTTGTTTCTAAATAGAACTGTTTCTAACTCTTTCACTTCATTTGAATTTGACTGCTTGAAAATCACCACCAGAGGCCGGATTAGGGAACGAAATCCCGGAAGTTTTCCCCAATCCCGGGATTGCGGGATTCATTTTCATCAATCCCGGGATACCCCGGGATTAAGCCAATTTTTTCGCTGTCGAGGATTCGAGTGGTTTGAGGAACATAAGCATGGTATGGTTGTTTTTATTGTAAAAAAAAATAATTTCAAACAAAACATATTAATTACCCCTGTTGAATTTTTTTCGAAAACCTTGACCTTTCCGAATTATTGAAAGTATTTTTTGACCGAAATGTGATTTTTGGAAACTTTGACCTTGAATAACTTCGAAAGGGTTAGGTTTTCCAAAAAATTACAAAGGGCTTTTTTGTAGGCAATAACGTTTCGTAGTGACTTATCAAAAAAAATTTCGAAAAAAACCAGTTTTTGAGTGATTTTTTTGCCAAAAAGTGAATCTCCGGCGGCCATGTTTTTTTTTGTGATTCCGAAATTGTTTTCTTAAAAAGGCCCAAGGAAGCTGTGGTCCAATTTTCAGCCATTTTGGAATTTTGTCTCCTTAAAATGCTAATTTCCCCGGACTATACATATTATTATAGATACTCAAAATATTTTTCCATCGAAAATTTTTTTTTTAAATAAATTACGTTTTTTGTTTAAACAAACCTTTCCGGGATCCCGGGATTAAGCCCTATCAATCCCGGGTTTTCGAGACCGCAAAAACAGCCGGATTCCGCAAGCGTGAAAATTACTGTGTGCACGGCCATACGGGTCACGGCCATGTTTTTGATTCCGCAACCGTACCCATGAGCGTTCTTTCTTCCCTGCAGTTCTTTCTAGCGATATAAAGGTTGCTCTGGCTAATATTACGATATCGTCAGCGTAAGCCAATAGTTGCCCCGACTTGTTGTAAATACTGCCGCGGTATTAATTCCTGCGTCTCTTATCACTTTTTCATAGCCACGTTAAATAGTAAGCACGACGGGGAATCTCCTTGGCTCAGTCCTACTGTGGCGTTAAATAGTTCTGACAGCTCTCCTTCAATTATTAATCTGCGCATTGTTTATTTCATTCTGGTTTAGTCAAGTCTACAAGGTGTTTGGGAAATCTTAAGTACTCCATAGCCTCCATCTAAAGTCTATGAATAGCGAATGTATATTTATATTAAATTTATTTGCCTTCTCAAGCTTACTACTAGACATTGCACCATGACTTGAACGCCATGACGGACTGGTAGTATGAAGGGTGACACCTAAGGTCAAACTTACACAAAAAAATGGACCAGCTAGCCATTTCTGGGGTTCTGCATAACTTTGTAACAATGTTCTATTTCCAAAAGGCACCTTCAAATTTAATTCGAAACAATTATTTCAGCAATTGAATCGTTTGATAAAAACTGATCCCATTAACATGATAAATGGTAAAATGTTTACCCAGGTTGAAAAATCTACACCAACCGCTTCCAACAAAAAATATCCATATTTTATCGAACCTTGAAGAAAAACCTGCGTCAAATTTAAAAATGTAACACCTCATCCGTAAAAGTTAAAAGCCTTCTTAATCCAACCAATTTTTCTATGTAGACCATTCTGTAGTAATCACCATTTTGTCAAGTCAATTCAACAAAGGGAAAAAATCTTGCTGACACAATAATTTGTCTTAAGGAGGTCTTCATTCGAACATAAAAAAAGAAAGAAGCAAGAAAAAAGGATTTTTTGTCGCAATAAAAAAAAGTAGTCAAAACTTTTAGTCCTTGTCTGCACAGTTGTCTGTCAGGAGGACATCCCAGTGTCCACTTCAGACATGACAACAGGAAAAATTGTGGTACAAAGGAAAAATCTGGAAAATAAAAAAAAGCAATGAACGTAAAGAAAACAAATTTATGGCACCCCCATTTGTCAGGATTTTCCCCCTATTGCCTACTCTTCAAAGATTTCCTTAAAGGTCCTTAGTTCTTCTTCTTCGAACAATGGAGGCGGCTCTCCATTCCGAGCTTTTCCTTTATTTTTTTGGTTTTTAAGACTTATTGGAAATTATTTTTCATTTTAATTAAATTTTCGAGGCAGTTTTTTTTTTAATTTTTTTTTTTTAAATTCTTTTAAAGAAAATTTTTCTACAACATCACATAATTTTCCGCGATCCTTCCTCATCAAGAGCTTTACCTCCTCCATTTCGTAAAATTGTCGCAAGCCGAATGGAGAGAGGAGAGAGAGGCGAATTTCTTGAATAAAAGTGACTCTCATTCTATGTACGAGTATATATCCTGGCGCAGAACTCCATAGGGATTGAAGGATGAATTATTTTTAGAAAAGAGTGTGAGTTTTAGGGGGGCTAATGGTTTTTGCCTATGCTATGAGAGAGTAAGTAAAGTGTGCTTTAATTTAAATTTTAATGAAATTAATTAACAATTTCCCAGCCTGAATCAAAATCCTGATTGTGTTTGATAATATGCATTTCAGTTGCTGGTTTTTGAGGGTGTCTCTCGAGAAGGACGACTCTGATTAGGATAGAGGACTGCAAATGAAGTATTGAATATTTTCATTTTGTCCCTTTTCGAAATGAGCCTCTTTTCATAAAAGGGGTCTAATGGATAAAGGGAAATGAATTTCGAATCAGAATCGGGGATATTCAATTAAATTATATTGTTTTTGAGAAGTGTTTCGGATGTTGATTATGAATGGTTTTTGAATTGAGAGAGCTGTAAAAAGTGGCAGGGGTTTGTTTTTGCAGACGCTCGAAATATCCATTTAAAACGGTTCCTTTGGGAAATGTGTTAATTTATGTAAAAAAAATATGCAAATAGATTCTTTTTATAGAAACAGAAAAAAGAATAGAGTTGGTATGTAGAAGAGTAAGCACTTTTTATTTATGTACACTTTATTAATGAATTAAAAAAATACAAATCAGAGAATATTAAATGTCGCTTGTACTGCAAGACATAAGTCAACAAAAAGCGATGTATAACAATTGTAAGTGTTCCCTGACGCAGATGTGAGCATCTTGTTAACTTCCCAGTAGGAAGTTATTGTAATCGGTCCGAAAATCGGATTCGAAATTTTCAATGTATTTACACGTTTCAAGGTCCCAATAGCAATATAAGCAAAAATTTGAGAAGAAATATGTGTGTATGTGTGTGCGTACTTATGTGGTCATTTTTTCCTGCACGATTTCGCGCGAACCGAAAAAGATATCGACTTCGTTCAGGTGCCGTTCGAAGCGTGTTCAAGGAAATATGATCTGAAAAGATTTTCATAAAAATTGGTTGAGCCGTTTTTTTGTTTGAACGACTTAAGTGATTTTTGTACCAGCACGATTTCGCTTGAACCAAAAAAGATATCGACTTCGTTAAGAAGCCGTTCAAAGCGTATTAAAGGACATATGAATTGAAAAGATTTTCATAAAAATCCGTCGAGCCGTTTTTTTGTTTGAACAACTTAAGTGATTTTTGTACCGGCACGATTTCGCGAGAACCAAAAAAGATTTCGACTTCGTTAAGGTGCCGTTCGAAGCATGTTAAAGGACATTATGATCTGAAAAGATTTTCATAAAAATCGGTCGAACCGTTTTTTTGTTTGAACGACGTAAGTGATTTTTGTACCAGCACGTTTTCGCGCGAACCAAAAAAGATACCGACTTCGTTAAGATGCCGTTCAAAGCGTGTTAAAGGAAGTATGATCTGAAGATTTTCATAAAAATCGTTCGAGTCGTTTTTTTGTTTGAACGAATACGGCGAAGTTAATCTTGTGGACCGAAAGGGTCAAAAGCCACATCCCAACTAGTTTGTTTTAAGTTTCTGCTTTTTTTTATTAATAAAATAGTAATTTCGAATAAATTTATCAATAAATTGTAATACAAAGGTTCAATTTTATATATCCAACTTCTAACAATATTTTTAAATATAGAAACTCCCACCAAAAGCCAGAGCAAAAACTTTTATATAACTTTTTTACCATGAAATCATATCTACACCTACAGCACGAAAAATAGAGACAATTTTTTCTAAAACTTTTCTACTTTAAATATATTTTCCCATCCGCAAAAAAAACCTTTTATAAAAATATGTTTTAAATTTTTGCTCTTCAATAAAATGTCGACTTTTCCAACAATCACCTATTAGCCATCCAGAAGGAATAAAAATAAAAAAAATCAAATAAAAATATAAAGCACCTACATAGGTACAACAAATCGAATTCGTACAAAATGTGTACGAAAATACTTCAATATCTTTTTGTTCTCCTTCAACTTCTTAAAACTCAAACTCTTAGCTACAAAACTTCAATGGACAGACGAGACGTTTCCAATTTTTTTTCTTCTCCACAGAAAAAAAATGTAACAATTCATAGGAAATGTAATATTTCAGAAAATATTGTTGAATAGCACGTATATCCCCCAACATACACGTGCAGATATATGCTTGTATTATGTACAATGTTTCCTTTATAGATACATCCATACATCAACCCGAATCTCATCCCTCCGTTTGCAACCCATCTCAGGAAAATCGATTTTAAAAAGAATTTTTTTTCAGAGGAAAATTATTTTATTATATTATAAAATTGTATGAGAAATTGTTGAATTTTTGTCAAGGAGGGGATTGATATTCTTGGAGAAAATTGAGGGTGGGTTTTTCTATCTAGTTAATTTCTAAGGAATAAGGTATTTTAATAGGAGCGTGTGTTTTTTCTAGGTTTGATGCTAATGGTGAACACGATGAATAACAGGTAGAGCTAGCGAAAGTAAAAAGTGGATTAAAGTTCAGCTCGAAGTGATCGGATTATAGCTTATGGAATAGCGAATTGCTAAACAATTTTAGGTGAAGTTATTGAATGATGCAATTTGCGATGCGCGAAACCGAAGCTATTTAACTTATTTAGAAGGTTGTGAGAGGACAATCCTAGTGAAATTTATCTACTACATTAAGCGTTTAAAAAGTTTCAATACGACAACATTTATTAAATTAAAACTGTACAAGAAAGGCATTGACTTAGCCAAAAGGGATCCCTGCCAAGCTTTGAGAGCTTATAGACTATGCAGACTGCAAACCTCTCTAACACTCCAGTCATTCTTTGATTAGAAATGCAAGATGGGGTGGTAAGAGAGAGTAATTGGCATTTACCAGTACGGATTCAGGAAACAAAAGTCCACTAATTGAGAAGACGAAAGAATTTAATATAGGGACTCTTCTTCATTGACTTTGAAACAGCATATGATCGTGCGCTACGACCCAAAATCTACGAAGCAATGGTCGAACTGAAATTTCCAGATCAATTAATCCAACTCACTAAAACCTCATTGAGTCGAGTGATAAACAGAATAAGAATTCAGAACAACGTCCGACAAAAGGACCAAGAAAAGGAAAAGGACGTGATAAGAAAAACAGCAGAGAATTCTGCCGCTGGTTATTCATTTCAAATTCAGTTTTTGCTGCTTTAAAAGCAGAATTTGTTGATATTTCAAAGATCTGGAGGTGAGCTTTAAATAAAAATTCTGCTGCTGCTTTACTTGGATCTGATTCAGTAGGCAAAAGTCAGCTTTTGCCGCTGCCCAAAAAGTTGGATCTGATACGGCCTACAGTGATGAATTGGACTTTCCTAAACTATGTATATTATCTATATTATGTACTATGTACTATAGTACTATGTAGGTACTACTATCTCTATGACTGCATACGGCGCAAATTACAAAATCATCTGTCAAAAAAAGTTGCCTGACAAGGTGAAAGGTAAAATGAAACCGTTTCCTTTCATTGAATATTTTTTAGACACATTAAAAAAAAAGGATGACTGGAGAAGAAGATACAACCACGAACTGTACCAAACATACAATGAAACTGACATAACCAAAAGCAGGAAGATCTCAAGCCTACGATGGATAGGGCATTTAATAAGAATGCCTGAAGAAGCACCCACAAGAGACACCTAGGAAGAGATATATAGCCGATATAGAAATGGAACAATATGATGATTACCAACTGGAAGAGCAAGATGCAAGACGGAGAACGTTGGAAGAAGATTTTTGAGGAGGCCAAGGTCCACAGAGGGCTGAAGCGCCAATGATGATGATGAAACTCAATTTTATAGTGCTATCAGTTGTATTAAACGTTACGGGCGTTGAACAAAAATAATAGATTTTGTGTAAACATAAAATGTTTTTTCGATTATAAAAATTCGGCACGATTTAAAAAAAATACCGTGCAAAAGTGGACAAGCAGTAAATACGATACTCGACCTACAGAGCTGTTGATTATAATGAGAGCAAAACAAATTGTTTTCTTCTTTTATTAATTTGCTTTTAATCAAATATGTCACATATAGTATGTGACACATTGGATACAAAAGGAATTACCTATCTGTTTCCCAATGTCACTTAGATCATTCAGTTTGTAAAATTGCTTGTTTAACTTAGGCATTTAGAACGTAATTAAAAACGTAAAATTTATGGCAATTTTAAAATAATTAAAAAGACGGTGTTGTTTAGGTGTATTCAAATCATATGCGAGGAAGTACCTTGCCGATTACCTTAGTCATTGCATAAAGCCAAACAATTCTACAACATAGACGACTTATAACAGATAGGTGTCTTAAAATAACTCATCGTCTAATATTATTTTCATACTTCTGCGATTATAATTGAGAGATTTAATGGTTATTGAATGAGCATGGCTTTGTTTACACAATAATCACGTTCCATAGAATAGATAGAAGTATGATTTCGAGGCCTTGAGCGAATTTACGGTCTCTAGCACTTGATTAGTAAATCAGCTATTGCTTGAAAAATTTATGCGAGTTATCTTTGATATTTATTTGTTGCATCCACAACAGCTGCTTTTCTTACATCTTTACACTGTATAAGGTATGGTGTTTTCTGAATCCCTTACTCTCTAATCAGTGAATTTGTTACTGTTTGCATAAGCTGGCAACCATCCCATTTTTTAAGATCGGACTTTAACGAAACTTCATTGTGGGAGAATTTCCGCAGTTCCTAAACAATGTTGTAGGAGTTTTACCTGTATTTCAAAACATTATACGAGCGATAAACAGTTTATATTCTCTATAAACTTGAAGTAGTGAAAAAAACTACTTATTTCAATTCAAATTAAATTATACACAAAAAACGATAAAATAAATATAAAATCAATTCAATTTCTTCCCAAATTTAACAACAAAAAAAATTATCTTAAACCAATCTCGACATTCGCCCAAACTCTCAATACCTACAGGAAGAAACCAATAATTCCACGAAACAATTTCATCTGTCGATAAAGGGAATTTCATTCTTTTTTTTATGCTTTCAATAACTTAGGATCCACCTTCATATCTCCCATCCGGCACCCTCCCCTAACGCCCGCGCACACATACATTCATTCATTGTCACAGATGGGTGTGAGGATAAAACTTTTATTTTATCAAACTTGGTGATAATCGACAAAACGTGACCCTCTTTCTTAATCTGTATCAAAACATGTTTTCTAACTTAAGGGAATACTCTTTCAGTACAAAAAAAATAAACGAAGGGAAAGGAAAGAAAGCGTTGAAAAGTTTTAAATTAATGCCATTTTGTATATCAAACACCTGAGTTTTTTCTCCAATGCACCTGAGTATTAATATTTTTTTTTTCATATTTCGATATTTTTGATAGATTGATTGATCTAAAAAATCTTTTGAGAAACAAAATTATAACATCAATCAAAAATGTTTTTTTTGTGATAACAAAAAAAGTGAACCACAAAAATCTAATATTGTTACCAAAAACTTTGTAAAGAATTTTGCTCATGTTGCTCATAGATAACCGGTTGGCACAATTAAATTAAATTGTTAATTTGTGAATTAATTATAAAAGTAGAATGCCGGCTGTTTGCACAGTAGGATTACCTATGGGAGGTAGATGATGGTATGCAGTGAGAATGTTGCTGAAATTGTCAAAACTGTTGAAGACAAGAACTTTCTTACCTCTAGAAAATTTCTCTGTAATATTTCGGTGTGGTTGAACAAACGGAGACCATTTGAAGCTATGTTAGCTTGTGAAAATGGCAGCAGCTTTACATTTTGTGTAATTAAGTGAAAATTCTCAAGTAATTTCATTAAATAAGTTCAACGACAGCGTAATTAACTTTATGTATTTTAAACTAGGAAAATTTGGCAACGGGAATGTACCTAGCTCGGGTGTAGTTGAAGTATTTTGAATATTTCTTTTCTTGCTTAAAGCAACGAAAATGAAATTATATTTTGCATAAGAGCATAGTTTTTATTATAGTAGATACAAGTGAAAGGACTGACGTAAACAATTGACATTTTATGATTATATTTCATACAAAAGGTAGACAATTTGTGTCTAATTAATTATATGTAAACACACGTGCGCTGGTTGGTTTATTTCTTTATTTATGCATCCCTACAAGCTTATTCGTATTAGCTTCAAAACAGACTGCTACTAGTAGGTAGACCAAACTAATTGGTTAGACTTTACTCATTTTGATTTTATCGTCTAGAGGGCTTTCTCCTATCATAGTTTATAAACCAGCATAACGAAGATACATCACATAAGCTATTTCTTTCAAGCCGTATTAGTGGAGTGCCTGGGGGTTTGGCCTCAGACTTTTGTTACGGTGAATGAATTTACGTGGTCGAGGTGGGATTTTGTTTTTTATACTATAAATTGCAAAGTTTACCAAAAATTTTTTTGTGCTTTTACCCTGGGGGTGAATGCCACCCCTTCCTGGGGGTGAAAATTTTTTCATTGAAAATAAGGCCGAGAATAGATAGATTGGCTAATTCTAAGCTACTTTTGTTCTATAAAGTTTTTTCTGAAAGTCAATACTTTTCGAGTTATTCGCGAGTGAAAATGTCAATTTTTCAAACAAAAAAAACACGTTTTCAGGCGGTTTTTCGCAAATAACTCAAAAAGTAAGTATTTCAGCGAAAAAATTATTATTATTGAAAATATAGCTTATAAAAAAACAAATAAAAAATGCTGGGTTTATGGTGTCTGTACACCCAATACAAAAACAGTAATAGCTTGTTGAAGGTTAGTTCTTATTTGTCAAACGCCAAAATTGAATGTTTCAACTTCAAATAAACAAAAAACAATGCATTTTTCGGGAAAAACTCATTAAACTTTTTTTAAAGTGCTTGAAAAAACCTTTATTTTGGTTTTTTTATAAAACTCCCTAGCATTAAAACTTAGCGAGTTATGGCGAAAATAAAGTTGGTCCCTATTTTTTCGGCGACAAAAAAAATGTGAAAATAACCCCGTAATTACCACCCCCATTGAAAATAATCGGTACCACTTCTCAATTCACTTTATTAATGTACTTGTAATATGCTCTAGAAGTTTGACCGTTTTACAGTGCTTAGTTTTGAAAAAAATTGAGATTAAAGTGAAGAGATCATTTTTGAAATTTGGCAAAATATTGCCTTTTCTTCAAAATAACTCAAAAACTATTAATGATACGCAAAATTTTGTAGAGTACACAATCGTAGGTTTTGCTTTTCTGAAAATTTTGGTTGTTTTTTTTTGGATAAAAATTGAGTAAGATATTGCCGTTTACAGTTTGCATATGTTCGTAAATAGTAACTTGTTCAAGTCCTTTCCGCTCAAACCCTTTCAAAAATAAGGGGTGAAAGAGCAGAAATAAGGGGTATATGAGCTTATAGCTCTTGAAAAAACCTACAAAATGCTATTAGGAAGGACTTGATAGCTTAAAAACTAAGCGAGTTATGGGTAAAAAACCAATCACATATTTTTTCAGATATGAGAACACGTATATTGGAGCATTGATGAATACACATTATACCTTCATTTTAGGCACACACATACTTACACCTATTTACACACGTCACACACAATGGTCTTGCCACCGTTGAGGAGATTTTACAAGCTGGTCAGCACCTGAAGAGCTGCACCTGAAGAGCTGCTGAAAATGATTTTTAGTTGCTGTAAGAAAGAGTGCGGTTCAGCGTGCGGCTGCCGAAGAGTAGGACTTTTCTGCAATTCGACATGTGGCGGAATCAACTGTAAAAATAGTGCTCCAATTATGGACCAAGAGGAGGACTAGGAGGAAAACGAGGATGAAGTGGACGTGGAAAGGAATGAGGACAAAGAGGAAAAGGAAGACGAGAGTGAAGAGGATTTTTGATTGCTAACATTTGTAATAAAAAAAAATTTTGTAATCAAAATCAAAAATTTTTTTGCAAAGGTTGGTTTTTATAAGGATTAAAACTTATGACTAAATGAAAAAAAATTAAAACAGTAAAGAAATCTTAATTTAATGTCACTATATGAATAAATCATTCCAAGTTGCTGAATAACATTTTTCAACATTATTTTTTAATGATAACTATTCAAGGGGGTGGTTTTTAGGATAAAGGATACTTAAGATGTCCTTTGAATCTTTTTTTCGTTGAATGTCCTTTTTGGCATTTTTATTTAGTAGCTTGAAGGTTTTTGTTCAAAATGATGTATATATCACAGCGCTAGGATAATATTTGAACTTTGTACGATTTTTTAAAGGAACTTGTATTATGCAAATTTCGAAGTATTTAAGTACCGTTATTGATGAAACTACCTAACATTTTGGCAAAATATTGCACCTACTTAACACTAGCCACTAGTACTCCAAATGTACGAAATATGGCTAACTTAGTTATAAATGACACCTGCTCTGTGCATGTTGTGTATATAACAGTGAGAATTGTGCGAATTTACGAAAATTAATTGTATGTTTCTGACGAAAGTTTTATTGAAGACGAACTATTTTTTATTTCTTTGCAACCTTAAAAACCCCTATATACCGATTTTCATTGGAATCGAAACGCAATTGGCAAATTCGTCGGCCATATTGGCGCGGCCATTTTGAATTTATAAGTTCTGAACATAAATTCGTTATTTGCTTCCTTAAAAACCCCCAGATACTGATTTTCATGGAAATCGGAACACAATTGGCACTTTGGGTCGCCATTTTGAATTTCGGTCATTCAAATCAAGATGATTTTTTAATAGGTAAACTTTTTTATATATATTATTAGCTGAACATTCCATTTTGAATTTTTAAAATTCATTCACCGTAACTGAAATCCGAGGTTTTCATGTTTTTAACGCTCCAGGAACTCCACTATATAGTGATCTCCCAAACTGAATTGCAATATACTTATTTATAGCCCAATATAATGTGCTATATGTGTGAGATGCATTATTTATATAGAAGCTGGTCGACTAGATTTCTGGATGACTTATACTGAATAAATTTTGAGATATTTTTGAATGGCAATACAAAGTAATTACACAACAATAAAGATTTAATTATAACTTAATTAATGCACATGAATAAAAAATAACCATCGCAAAAACAATAACAACAGAAGCACTTGAATAATTCTGCTTTAATTCATTCGAAAAAAAACCTCCATTCCTGCTCCTTCCTACTATACTCTTCAATTCCGCCTTGTGCTTGGCAAAAAAACAGAAAGTCCAATTCAATTTTATTTCTTAAAGCCAAACTAAATTTTCCTTTCCTTTTGCATTTCCATAAATCTACGTTTGTGCCCAATTTTCAATTTAAACAGCAGCATTGTATTAGGAACTGGTCAATGCACCTCGTTATCCTTTTATCGTCCATTTGAAATGTAAGAATAGCCACCGGTCAGAGTACAGAAGAACATCTATCTAATAACATATACGGATTGGTCCATACAGACCGGATGCTGTGTGATATACCTTTGAATCCGGAGGAAATGATGACAAAATCTAGGGTATAACAGTTGGATCCAATGAAATTATGTTTGAATTGGGGCAATTGGTTTTTTTTACGTTTTGGTTTCTTATAGTGCAAAATGGGATTTTTCTTTTCCGTTTGGTATATAATCCTTTCCTTTTCCGTTCGTTCTAGATTTTTTTTGCGAATGTGCTAATTCCCAGATATAGAGATAATATCGAACGAAAGTTGTCCTAGTTTGAAATCTACGTAATTGAGAATGTGTTCAAGAGATCCTGATTATAAAGACAATGATTCCTTGTAGAATTCTAGTATAATTATTCCTTAAGGGGGGGGGGGACTGGCAACTAAAATGGCTACTTTTGTCAATTTTTTATCAATCACTTTAATTTTTTAGTATTTGATAGAGTTTAGGCTCCTCATAAATAATCTGCATTGCAACCCGTCAAAAAAAATTGTTTATTGAAAAAAAAATATGTCGAATAAGTGCAATTTTCAAAATGCTCCGGGGCGCGCAAATTTCAACCGATTTACTTCTTTTTTTTCAAACTGTTCAGAAATCAATTGTCTTCGAAACTTACTGACGGATTTTTTTTTAAATATTAATAAACAAAAGTTATAGCCAATAATGTACAAAAAACAGAAAAATGCGGAAAAAATGCCGAAAAATCGAGCTTTTTTTCACTTTATTGTTTATAACTTTTGAAAAAACTGTTGTACTTAAAATTCGTCGGTAATTATTGAAGACAATTTAATTGTGAACAGTTTGAAAAAAATTAGAAGTAAATCGACTGAAAATTGAGAGCCCAGGAGCATTTTGAATTTAGAAAATCGATAAAAATAAGTTTTCGAAAAAAACGAATTTAAAGTTTTATTTCAAGCCAAAAAGCGTTCCGTCAATTCGGTCACTGCCAAATTTGGTTAACAAAATTGGCCACTGGCTAGCCAGGCGCGGCGGTTATTTGAGTGAAAATTTTTTATATAAATAATCGGAAGATGTAAAACAACATTCATTGGAAAATATTTAACGGTGTAGTTTCAATAACAATTTCAAAAAGAAACCAACAGATGGCCCACCTTTAATATGCATCAAAGAAGGCTTAATCTTCACGGGCTTGTAATAAGATAGAATTCCCGCGTCCGGGATCTCATTCATAAAGCTGACACAAGCATACACAACAAATAGATGCATTCGTATAGACTAGTGGCGTATGCGATGCTCCGCAGCTTGTCACCCCAATTTCTCGAAAACCCTTGGTTCTACATAAATTTTGTATAGGACATTTTTATGCAGTTTATCTCACGAACAAAGTTTACCTATACAAAATTTACGTAAAACCGATAATTTACGAGGTATTTGAGAAAAACTCATTTCGTGACCTTTGACCTTGAAGAATTTCTTATGCCTTGGTGATATCGTTCCCGATTTTTAACATTTCTTTTAAAATACCAAAATAAACCGATTCCAAAAAAAATGAAGGATATATTTTTTCAGATCAGAAGCAATTTTCAAGTCTAAAATGACTGGACTAAGAAATAATTTCGTTTAAACACTAACCGTTGATATTCTAAAAAATCACATAATATAACCATAATTTGGAAGGTCACAAATATTACTTTTTAAATTCTTCTGCTTTAGGGCTCAGATGAAAAATGTTATTAGTAAATATTAATTATTGACAACGACAACTCCTGGGTTGAATTGATATTTCGCCGAAGTAGGAAAGCACATATCAAGACGGCTTTACGGTATACATCAACGAAGTTAACCCTTAATTGTAATTTTATCACACATATCAACCTTGTTCACCCTGCATAAAATCCAAGATTTGGAGTAATTTGTGAAAAATCTTGCAACCCGACACTTGGAAAGCGTTATGTGAGAGCTTTTTCTTGTTAAATTACAACAACAATGCCGTGGTTTGAGATAATGAGGCGATGGTTTCGTACGTGATCTTGAAAGCTTTTATTTTACATACCAACAAGCGTTAACAGTATTGGAGTGAACTTTATTTGGGATTAGGCTTTACATTAGAATAGAAGTACAAGCGAGAGATGATAATGCTATAACGTGAGCAAAAGTAGCGATACAAAATCATATTGATTTTGGAAAATATTAGAAAAGAATTGCCAAACCTCAAAATCTCAAAACTTTTGGGTAAAAAAATTTTTTTTGTTGTTTTTTGTTGGGAAAGTATTCAAAAATTTGGAAAACAATTTTTAAATTTATCCCGCCAATAATAAACGATGAATAGATAGAAAAAAAATTAAGGTAACAGCATATTAAGATAACATAAAAAATGTTTCAAAACTTTAAACGCGTTTTTCTCGAAACACTTTTTTTAAAACTGGCGTAGGTAATTGCAAAAAACTACACGTCCGATTTGCAACATTTTTTTTTAAACTCCTTGTTATTAAGTCTTTTAAGCATTAAATCTCTAAAATTTAAAAAATGTTAATTATTCTAACCCTTAAAACGCTAAGAAGGGTCAAAAATGACGTCTATTTTTAGACTTTTTTTTCTCGCGTGCACTATTTTGTTAATTTTCCGATTTTTTTTCGGTTTTAAAGGTTTAATGCCAAATTTCAAGTGTCTAAATTAAAATCCTTTTTTTGTTTTTTTTAGGTCACGCAATTTGAAATTAACCTTTTTTTAAGTAATCTCGAGGATACTTACCCTTAAACCTTCAAGTTTAGTGTTGTTGTTTACTTCATTCACTGGTGAACGATTATTAAAAGACCTAACAAACTTATTATTTTAGTTCCTTCTCTAAATGTGGCTCGGATTATAGTTAACAATTTTGCAAAAGTGTAACTATTCTTCAGCACAAATTTAGTGATCCTCTCAAGTAGTGGTTTTATTCCCAAGTACTAAAAAGTACAAACGGAGGCAGCAATTAATGAACTTTGCATTGCATACTTAAAAAATGACTTCTATCTCCAAATTCTAACTCCATGTATGATTTTATCGGAACTTTATTTGAACAGCAGAGGACGTTATGAAATATTATGATATAATAGCTAAAAAATTGATCCGCCAGTTAGCAAAAACCAAGAATTGCCAACATGATAATTAGTTATTCTTTATATTCATTTTTACTAAATTAATATTGTAAAAAAAGTAGACAACAAAATTATTAAAATTTATTCAGCGATAAGTATTAATCAAAAATTGAAACAAACAGCCCTTGTGACTGCAAAAGATTATGCATTGTTATACTAGGAATCGGCGAGATGCAGTAGAATCCATAATAAACGGAGTAGGGGCATTCACCAGTAGAAGAAACAAGGAATCCTTACAGGAGTAAAATGCAGCATAAGGTCGTGTTATAAACAGTCAACTTGTGTCAAGGTCGTGCAAGATTAAAATTATCTAATACTATGCACCAATAGAAGATGCCAACCGTGCATTTTAAGAACAGTTAAATAATACATACAATGTAAACCAAAACAACCTTGTTATTCCCATGGGCGATTAAATGTCACAATCGGAGAAGACAATAGTGATCTTAACCACGCAATTGGCTCAAAATAAACGATGCAGCATGGTTCAGAAGGAAGGAAGGAGAGAATATAGTGCTTCTATAGCTAGTGTAGTTAAACCTTCTTATTTTTACCTGAGAGGACAGAACTAAGAAATTAATGGGTTGTTTCCTGTTAAATAAGAAAAACAACGGAAGCACAAAAATGAAGTCGGGTAACTGCACAAAAGCTGTTTGAGTTTCATGTTATTCTCAGCAAGCTTGAGGCAGAGTTTTTACGTTCCGAAGCATGCTTCCTTGTGTATTTTGGGCCTTTTGTTGGGATATGATGAGAAAAATTAACAAGAACGACAAATTGCTTTTAAATTCTTATAAAAACCTTGGTTTAAAATTCGATGGAATCTCTTTTCAATTATAAAGACAAGTTGGTGGTACACAACCTCTCTCTGCCTGTATCTTGCAATTTCAGCGATTCTGGTAGAAATAAAAAATAAGAGTAGTAATTGGTAGAGATCATTAGGTAGAGATCATTATCGGTTCTTAGCAGAAAAGATATTGGAAACAAGACCTTCAGTGAAAATAAAAAAACAAATCAGCTAGACTTGGCCAATTATCAAACAATATTGTAAATGAAACATGTGCCCACAGACGTGATTTTATAGAAAACCAGCAAATAAAAGGAACAAATAGCTACAAATATAGAAACATAATAAAAAAGTTGATTACATAAATGAAAACTTGACTCTCCACAAATAAAAATGAATAACGCAAATTCCCAATGTAACCGGAAACAACAAAGATGAAAATATCGCGATTATCTGGGAAACCGTTGGTTTTTTTTGAGACACGTAACTCTTATCAAAATTAAAGCAAATAATATTCTCCATCAAAAAGGTAATACTACTTTTTTCCATAGGACATGTAGTTTTGGAGCTACTTTGGTTAAAAGGGGGAAAATGCCAGTTTGATTTTTCGAGTCATAGTCAAAATTAAAGCTCGAAATATTCAAACGTTATAATATTCTTTTAAGTAGAACTTTCTCTGGAGAAAATCAAGAAAAATCCACATCCCTAAAACTATGTTTCCGCCAAAACTAATATGCAAACTCTATCAAAAATTGGAACCAAGCACCGGATCCCGCATAAATTAAAAATAATTCTTTTTTTATTGTTGAAATTTTTTCGCGATCCTCCAAACCCCCACAAGATCCCACCCCCTATCATGAAAGCACATCCAAGACACCCTAACCGGAAAGCCCCACAAGATCTCATCCAAGACCATCGATTCACACCACAGACTCACCACCATGAAAGCCCACCCAAGACACACTAACTCTGCCCACCCCACAGATTCTTGTCTTGAATAAAGATCACACCCGAGCCCGCAAATGATGACGTCACTGAGCCGGTAACCATATTGCTATGCTACTGATAGAGAAAGAAGCTTCAGCCAGTTATTGCATTTAGCAGGTGGTCAAGCTAGAAATAATTTTCCACTTAGCAATAATGCTGGCAATATTTTAACTATTGAAGAAAAATAAATGAAGGTGTGGCATGAACGTCTCGAGAGAATGTAATGTCATTACAATTATAACCGATGCACGGAATAACCAGAGACAAACAGTCAATGTTACCACAGTTACCACATAAGGGGAGCCTTTCAGATTAAAATAACTGCATAGATGTATTGCTTGTGGTAGTAAATAAGATGTTCAGCAGAATCATACTACACAGATGAGTAGAATATTAAAAGCGAGCATATAAGGCGGCGATCTGGCTAATGTGCAGACTGATTATGTATCGTTAACGCAATTATACTATTGGAGCTCATAGAATTAATTAGGTCACATAGTATTAACTATCATATACTATTACTAATTTGAGCAGTGTCGTGGCGTGCTGGTTGAGCAGTGTCGATTGTCGTGTGTCGTGCAGTTAGGTACGAAAGCTCTGCTGATCAAATACGTGGTTGACCACAAATGAAATAAATAGAAGGCAGGTCTGTTTATAGAAATATGTCTCCGTTCCGTGTAACAATTTAAAAGTATGGCCAGCCAAGGGCAAGCACCATAGCTAATTAATGAAAAATAAAGAGTTAGTTAGTTAATAAACGAGTTAAAAAAACATTAACGCCGTAATAAGGAAATATGGATGTGTAGTTACTGAATTAGAGTTATAACATTCCAAAAGTTCATCCTGATTAATTCTATCATAGAGAAGAATTATTGCAGTTAGTCCTTGGTTACAATAATTCTTAAACTTAATAATTCCGAATTAAATTTAAATAAATTTCAGTATTAAAACAAATCCCAAACGAGTTTAAGTGAAAGAGATGTTTCTCCCCAAAAAATCTCTAAATGGTTATGATAACCGATTACAACAAAGAAAACTATTTTTCTATCACATCCATTTAATATCTATTCTACAATAATCTAATTAAACTCAATTCACCCTACCCTAATATTTGTTAAGATAATGTCCTTTTATAAACGGATTACAAACTCTCAAAGTGTTACAAAGCATTTTGCATCATTTTATCTTGTAAATTCTGTGCACGTTTCAAATATAGATTAACTGTAGCAATCCCTGCTTAATCCGTCAAAAGACCAAAGCTTTCCCTAGCTTTTATCTAGATATTATCTCACTTCGTCTCCCGAATGGTTGTTACTTGACTTTAAAGGAGCACAAAGTTTTTGTGCAATAAAATTGAACAAAAGAAATGACTACACAAAAAAAACCAACAACAGAAAAATTTAAATCAAAATATTTCAACCAGTTTACTGAAAACAATGATAATTAAAAAGGATACAAAGAAGAAGAAAAAATACCTTTCTTAAAAGGTGATAAAAAGGATGCAGCACCCACAGAACGAATAACATCGCTGGAGAAGGAAACAAAAAAAAAAGATGCCAGAGAGGAAAATTTTTAGGAACTGAAAAGTAATACGCAAAAGGACGAAAAACTGCACAAAAATGGTGGAAAGAAGAGAGTCCTTTATATTTTTTTTACTTCCTCCTTTTTTATTTGTTTGCTCCTTTTGTTCGCAGCTTATTTGCATAATTAAGGACATGACAACAGAATCATTTATATTCCTTAATTTCGCTTTTAAAAAAGGTTGAAAAGAATATTGTGAGGGTGAAAAAAAAAATTATGAAAAGGCTGCGAAAGAGAGGAAAGGCGGAAGGAAAAAGGATGTCATAAGGGAGATAGCTTTATACTCTAACGTTAAAGGTAATGTAGATTCCACTCACCCTCTATCACTTTACTGGTATATACTTGAAGATACTCTTTTGAGGGTAAATGTTGGTTACCGCGTGTTCATTATAATTCAGATGGAAACAGGATTTTCGTACCATCATAACCGGGGCTTTACTAGCTGTGGTGTAGTGTGCTCAAGGGTAAGTCACCCCTTTCATTCATATAACGGTGGATATTAAGCGAAAATACTGGTAAAATCACAAACAGCACCAGGCTACACAATATCCATCCATACAAGCACTCTCGGTAACACCACATCCTTGACATGAGATCCTCTAAGATTTTAGAAGCGTTGTCATTTGATATTACACAACTCACAGTCTCAGCGCATATTCCGCCCCCTTCGGCCTCCCAAACAATTCGGCTCATTTTAAAGACTTACAACCTAAGCCACATAATGGCTTGCTATTGTCTGGGTAAGGATTTGAGGAAATCATAAGAGAAAATCTCTTTAAAATTTATGGATGTGTCATCTGATGTGTATAACAAGTGGATGGTAAGTGCGATGGATGAGCGAAGGAAAGGAATCTTCGCCAGGAGAGTATCTTTCTGTTGATTTGGTTTGACTTGGTTGCACGACTACGATGATGGGGCACAGCATGTACACACATATATAAGGCACACTTCTCCTCATTCTTAACATCACCCCAAGGATAAATCTCTTGTGGAACGAATCGGTTTTGGCACATACTTTAAGGATTTTATATAGCAAAAGATTGACTCGGAAGCAAAGGGTGTCACCCACAGAAAATTTAGAGAAAGATGAACAAGAAAATCGGCGGTTCTGTAATGGGATGTTGTTAATTATTTAAATATTTGGAAAGGGTAGAGGGATTATTTTTGTATTAAAAGTGGAAGCAAAGTTAAGGGCTCTTCAGCGGTGAGTTTAGTGTTAACGTAATTTGATTAAAGAACCCTTGATTATGGTGAATGGAGGGCATTAATTAAATTCAGTTTATTCTTGTTGATACCTTTAGCATAAAAGTCGAATTCCATGAAGTATGCAAAACAGATGGGTATTAACACTTGATTTTTGCCAATACGAAGCGATTTATAGATGACTGTCGAAAAGAGATTACCATACCAAAAATCAATTTCTGTTCAATTCCTGGAATCAAGCAAGGTGGGGTTAATAATTGAACGAAGAAGTGAATCAAATATTCCTAAAAAATTTAAATAATTTGCAGCAAATAATTTAATATAGCAGGGTTCGGTAGTAGAATTGGGGTACAAAATACTGTTGGGTTGTTCGTAGTTCTTCAACAAAAGGCTTGACTAGAATCGCCAAAATTGTTTTGGTATATATTCCAATTCATGCTTAAATCTCGTTTAAACATATAAGGTGAAATTAGAACTATTTTTGAAAAACCTTGTTTCTATTTATCTGACCTACCACATGGAAATTTCACCTTATTTTTAATCTCTATAATATTGACGAAAACCAACGACGCAAATTTTACATCGTTAAGACGAAAAATCAAATAGAGCGCCATCTGTCGGTCGATAAATTATTGCAAATAGCTCGTTTTAGACATTTTTTTTCAGTGTCATGCGGTATCAGATGATTTTATTTTTAATTTTATATGAAAAATTATAAAAAATATTACTTGTTTCCAGATAAGCCAATTGTGAGACCGGCAGGTGGACAACAATAACTGCAATCCATTGGGCGATTTTTTCTACTCGCAAGTACTAGCGAAAACATCACCAATGGAACACGATTTTTAACAATTACCAGTAAAATATAACCTAAAAGTAATTGTTTATTTTAACAGTAAAAATTACTGTGCGCTTTTAGAGTTTGGTTTTTAGATAAAAGAAGTATGTATAATATAATACATTTATATTATACAATAAAATATGTAAACGAATCTATCTATTTTGTATATTTTCTTTATAAAATATCTTTTTGAACACATAAACTTAAAATATCTTTTTAAACACATAAACTTAACCTTCAATAAGGAAAAGCCATCTATTGTTGAGCAGTTAAAGTCTTGAAAACCCTGGCGGATATTTAATGCATAACTGCCCAAAAACAAGAGCAAGGGTAGTTGCGATTAGCTAGCAGCAGTTTTGAGTACTTTACCAGTTCAAATGGATCGCAGCTAATGTAGGAAGGAAATTTCATATTTTTTTTAATTTTCGTTCACTCCTATTCTTCACTACACAGCCAATTATTACGGCTGTTAACATATAACGACAAATTTTGTGACTATAACGACGGGTATCACCATCCAGGTGGTTGGTGCATTGCCGAAAATTGTTTTATGTTCGTCTATGTCCGGCTCTCGTCATATGATCGTTTCCGCAAGGTAAGCTTTTTCGGTTAATGTTTCTGTTATATTTGCAACGTTAAACGTTCTCAAATTTTTTTGTGAATCGGAGTTGCCAACCTTGGGTGCTAAGGCTGATCTTTTTCATCTATCCCGTTAGGCGCGCTTTACATGTTCATGCAAGCGTCAATCAATTCTATCAGTCATGATTGACGGAAATCAAAATATAAAGAGAATTACATCAGTCATCACTTTAGACGGTAGGTTTTCCGTCAGTCATAGCAGTGACTGTGGCAAAACTGACAGCAAAACGTATCGTCTAATAAGCGCCTTACAGACTTTCAATTTCAACCATCAAGTTTTTATCCGGTTAAATGACGTTATCAATAGTGATGAGCAAGACTCGTCTTGCAGTGGTCTGGCATTCTTCCCTGTTTTTGCACATTTAGCAAGACCAAAGCAAAACCAAGACAAGACAGGACAAAGACAAGACTGCAAGATTAAGATAGCAGGACCTTTTGGTCAGCACTAAGTGCCAGTGATGTGCACTAAGTGCCAGTGCAGTGATGAGCAATAAGTCTGCAAGAAGTCTTGCAGTCTTGTTCTTGCAAAATTTCTTGCAGGCTTAGCACATTTAGCAAAACCAAGACAAGACAAAACTTTTTGCTCATCACTGCCAGACTTTTGGCACTTAGTGCTGACCAAAAGGTCTTGCTATCTTGATCTTGCAGTCTTGTCTTGTCTTGGTTTTGCTTTGGTCTTGCTAAATGTGCAAGACTAGGCAAAACTGCAAGACTAGTTCTGCTCATCACTAGTTATCAACACATGCTTCTGATGTAACTGATCCCAGATTTTTGTAGGTCGACAAGACAAGCAATGGTACCCATACAATACACTATGTCTGAGTTACAAAAGTAGATGTTCTGGATAAGTTGGGGTGCATGTATTCTGTTTTGATTTTGCTCGAATCCACCGAGTTTTAATTTTAAAATCTCTATAGGAACATTATGTAGACCATAACGATGTTCGAGAGTAGAGGATTGATTGTTAAGCATTGAACCTGAACTTCAAATTCTGTGGCAGGACCAGAAAGACTTACAAGTTGGGTTTTTATGTTGTTGATTCCTGGCCCGGAGTCCGAGTGTAGGTATATAGTGTTCTGGCGCAAAGGGTGCGCGAAAAGCTTGCCATACAAATTTTCTTAACACTGTGTTTAACCGTAAAAGGGACTGTTAGTGAAAACTGAGTAAACGAGCTTATATTTTTCCAATCAAATTCGTTCGGAGCTGTCTCCACCCATTTAGAATAAATTTCCGAAAACTCCGCTCATGATGTCTGATAGTATTTCGTTTGGCCCAGTTAGTATTCAGTTTTTCATGTTGTTTAAGATATAACTTCATCTGACCTTATCTGTTTTAAGGGCCACAGACTTGGGATATCTGAACTACGGCTTCAAACTCTTCGTTTAACAGATTACTGAAATATTCGTGCCATCTTTCAATTAGGAGGTGTTCGTCTGATGTTAAAATTGTTTTTCATGTTATTGTTATGTTCTTGAACTATTCTGGAAATTTTTTATAGCCTTATGACACTGGCTTTTTCGTAGGCTGAAAATGCTGCCTTGGCTAGGCTGAAAATGACGAAATCTGTTATACTGTGTGACAGAGATAGCATGTGAGAGTAAGAACGATTGTCTGATTATTATAACAGATAGTTGTGAGTGAATACAGAAGGAATCCCCCAATTCGCAATCCCCTCACGTTGTAATAAGAAAAATATGTCTTCCCCGCCTTGAAATTACTATTGGGACATTCAAAAATCACCGTAAACACCTCAACATTTTTTTTAGTGCGATTTTACTCCGGAGCCCCAATTCTAAACATTTACCCCTTCACTTCAAATATATCTATTGTCACTTCAATTATATATATTGTCACTTCAATTAAATTTATTTCCACTTCTTATATATTTATAATCACTTAAATTTATATTTATAATCACTTAAATTTATATTTATAATCACTTCAATTTATTGTTATTCACTCACTGTTATAAAAAGTCGAGAGATGCAGCAAACTGTTATAAAAAGCATAGAAAAAAGAACATGAATCTCATTCTTTTCCTATGCTTTTTATAACAGTTTTTTAGACTTTTTATAACACTTAAAATCCAGCCAAGAGAAGTTTGAGTATACTCCTCTCACTCTTACATATGGGAAAATCTCCTTTGAATTTTTTCTTTCAGGTTTCAGCCTAGCCAAGGCAGCATTTTCAGCCTACGAAAAAGCCAGTGTCATAAGGCTATTAATCACTGACTGCCTTTTCGCTAAAATGTTACTATAGATGTTTCATTGGTTGGTTTTTGATTCCCAGGACCTCCTTAGCTGCACCTGTTGTGTTCATTCCAGACAGTATTAGCGTGCGGTTGATGTTTATTCCAGATAGCACTTCCGTTGCATAGTTCAGGTGTCTTCATGTATTTCGCGATTTTAGATGACATAAAAGAGACTTGTATTTTATAGAGATTAAACCGATTAAGTCTTCTTGAACACAAGATTTCACAGTGGCATTTTCAACCACATTTCGAGCAGGGCTGGTTGCGGTTTGTGGTTCCCCCGCGATAACGTTGCAGTCTCTGAAAAAACCACGTAATGCCCCTGTTATACAGGAATTAGTCTATTTAGGTTGTCCATGACCCTCTTTTGAAAGACACAAGATGTTCGATTAGCATATTAAAATTATGAGCCAACTCTAAAATTCCTTGGCCTTGGTTATTAAGGCATTCGAGTTTTATTTCTTGCATCTTGCACCTTCTCATCTATCCACTCTTTTTTTCCTTACAACTAAGCTTACTACATACTAGTTATTGCACCATGACCCAAACACCATGATGAACTAGTAATACCAAGGGTGATACTTAAACTTGGGTTTTTTTTACAGGAAAATAGTTTGTCTAATAATATTCGGTCACTGCAGCTTTTAGTTGTTTCTAGCATTGGTTGTACATCTCGTTATATAACTTCCGTTTCATTTAAAAATTGTACCAAAAAACTATCTATACATTAAATTTCAGCAAAATTTGTTCATTAATTTTAAGAGCAATTAAAAACTATAATTAATTCGTGTAAAAAGCATAGCGTTAAAATTTTCACCCTAAAAGTTTCTCTATTAAACAATAATGTTTTATCAAAATCGGTATAGAATTTTCAAATTACATATGCTATAGAGGCACATACAACACCCTGCTTTTTCACGATGAGGGTTGAAAATTATACATGAGCTTCAACATTAACTGTCAAAACAAAAGAAACAGCATTACGGTTAAATCTTTATTTCTGACAATTTTATGTTATTGTCAATTTTTTTTTGTTTTGTACTTTTTTAAATTGAAAATGTTTTGGGAAATTCACTTTAATTTTTTTCACCCTTTAAGAACCCCATGTTTTATTAATACCACCCACACCGTCGTGACAGCCCAACCTATCCGGGCCAAATGCAAATTCCACCAAAGATGGATACATTTTAGCCAGACAAATAAACAACTCCACTTTCCCTTCTACTCAACGTCACCACCCAACAGGAGAACGTACGAAAATAAAATTTTTCACAAACTCGATCCAATGTGACTCCCACATAAATTGCAATTTTTTTTGCAAGTGAAATTCAGATACTCAAATGAAATATTTAAAAGTTGTAAGGTTCGCTTTTTCTGAACACGCTCCTGTCGAATAAAATTTTGTATACTGCCAAAAAAATATCTTTCTTCGGTTCTACAACAACGCGAAATATGCTGAAATTCTTTTTGGATAAGCTGTTGAATTGGGGTGAAAAAAAGTGGAGAGTGTTTCTCTTCTGCTAGAGGAATGGTCTTATTTATATATATTGTATATTAACTTCACTTCATTTTTATTTTTGTATTTGAATATAACATTTCTGACATTGGTGATCTTTTTTCTGAAATGTAAAAGATGCTCCACGCTGGGGTATATTTTTGCCATAAAAACATTTAAACAAATTTTTTTCACAAACATATTTCACGAAACGATTTTTTTTCAATGATAAGTAAAATTAAATTTTTTTCGTATTACGGTTTTGGGACGGTAGATACGACCTAAACACAAAGATGCTTAAAAGAAAACATTTCGATATTTCAAGACTTCATTCCCTCATCTGTAGGATGGTTTTTATGTCAGCATTATTGTGTAGACAGGGCATCGGCTATCTACTGGGCAGCTCGATCTTTATACAGAGTGCGAAGTTTCATAAGAGAATTGTTAAAATGTTAAAGGTGCTCTTACACGATCTGGCAAATTGTCAGATATCTGCCGATTTTCGTAGATAGATGCATGTAATCATTGTAAGGCTGCCATTACACGTTCATGCAATCCGCAATCAATTCCATCAGTCATGATTAATGGAAACCAAAATATACGGAGGATAACGTCAGTCATCACCTTAGACGTTAGGTTTTCCGTAAGTCATAGGCAAAACTGGGGTAAAACTGAGAGAAAAACCTATCGTCTAATGGATGCCTAACAGATGAAGACCGATGTCTGCCCTTAAAATCTGGCGATCAACAATTGGCAGGCGTCTCGCACACGTGTAATCAGCCATTTCCTATATCTGGCAATTCTTGAAAATCATCTGTCAATTTGCCTAATAAGTTTTTGAATAATTGGGCAGTTTGTCAGATAATGGGCCCTATTCTGTAATTTTTCATAAAATAATATTTCATTTTATGTTATGATGATAAAATTTCTCCTTCATAAAATAAAAATAAAATATTTTAAAAATTCGTATTCTGTAAATAAAATAAAATTATTTTATGAAGTCTGTTATGAACACATAACATAAAATATTTAGTACAATTTAGGGTTCTATTACGTTTTGAACAGCTGATCGATTGAAAATGAAAACAAATAAAATTATGAATGAAAACAAACAAAATCAGTTGTTTCAGTATCTGAAAAAATACAATTTTCTTAATTCGTTTGTCATATTAATTTTTAATTTAATTCAAAATTCAATGAAAACTACTTTCTCGCAAATGTCAATTCCCGTCCGTTATTTTCATAAAATGGGTTAAAATACCTGTAAAATGTGCTGCTTAGATTATTTTATGTTATGAAGCGTAACGGAAAATATTTTATGTTATGATCGATAAAATAAAATAACATTTATCGGACAGAATAGGATTTTAGAGAATTCTTTTATGTTATGGCATAACATAACATAAAATGATAAAATTTTACTGACAGAATAGGCCCTATAGCTATGCTTAATGAAACCGAAAAAAAGCAGAGCAGCTCAGAGTAGAGCAGCTGTCAAGTAAGAAATCTTGCCCGAAGTTGCTCTACCAAAAAAAGTTGGAGCAGAAAATCCTAGTTCAACTGCAGCAGGCTCATGAAACACACATCAAAGCAATTTCAGGCAACTTAGAGCAATTGAGTTGTTCATGAAACACATATTGCTGAGATATCTCAACCTAACTCAACCTAGAGTAGCTCATTAATCACAACTAATAAATTGCTCAAATACAACAAGGCCTCGGGTGCAGACGGCATCCCCGGGGAGCGGGTTAAATATGGAGGGCCTACACTACACCAAGGGATTCATGAATTAATTATGCAAGTATGGGAGCAGGAAGCGATGCTAAAAGACTGGAAAAAAGGGGTCCTATACACGGTACATAAAAAGCGGATATCACTGCGTTCACCAATTATCGCGGTATATCGTTGTATAGTACCCTACAAAATAGTATGGCCTTACTCATAGGTCGCTATGATAGCATAGCCAGAGTAGAGAGAATTCGGCATCCCTAATAAGCTGACACAACTATGTAGGTTGACCATGACCAATGTGACATGCCAAGTAAAGGTATCCCAAATACTGTCCAGACCAATCATCATCTATAATGGACTCCGACAAGGGGATGGTCTGGTCTGCCTCCTTTTCAATCTGGCGTTGGAAAAAGTGATTATTTTATTTTAGGCAGATGAAAACAGCATTTATGCCGAATATCTGCCACAGATGTAATCAGTAAGGCAAACATCTCTCTAGAAAATCGGCAGATATCTAACAATTTGCCAGATGGTGTAAGGGCACTTTTATACACTCTTTCCGTAATAGACGAAAAACCATAAAACAAGAAAACGAGCTTTCCATTCGCTGTGGTTGCTTGAGTGAAAAAGCTGCGCTTTCAAACAACCAGAGCGAATGGGACACTCGTTTTCTTCTTTTATGGTATTTACTCTAGCCTGTTTTACAGGTGGGGTCATTAGCCTCACGCCATCCTTACTTTATAGGGCTATCCCAATCATAATAGCCTATCAGTCTGGTATAATTAAAACACCTTTCCATATACAATTATTTATTACCCTTATTCCGCTGATGACTGACCACATTATCTTAGTTAATTTTCTCTACGACTTCGATCAGGTATGAGCAGCCCCGGATTTCCGCCTAGGCCTACAAGGCCTCGGCCTAGGGGCCCCACCCACCCAGCTACATCGACCACATCTGACTGCAGCCGGAAATAGGATTATAGAAAAAATAGCACAAAAACTCCAATAATCGGCAACTTATTGCCCAATCTGGCAACACCCAACACTGCACCGAACCAGGGGTCTGTTCAAGATTTCTGCTATAGCTGCTATGGTAGCAGCAATTTTCAAACTGTCAAATTCTCCAAATCCTGAATCGGAATCGCATGCGGACACATGTTTTGCGATTTGCTAGACGAAGACACATTGGAGTACCTTGTTCAAAATAACGTGAAACAAAATATTGATGCCGACTTTTCTTCTGCAAAGCGTCAGTACGCAGATAAAACCAGATATCTATCGCTGTCACTTTTTAACCGAACTTTGAGCAATGGTGAAACACAACCTCGACCTTGGCTCATATTTTCGAAGAGCAAGGGTGCCGTGTTTTGCGCCCCTTGTAAGATGTTTGGAAAATCGAGGCCGCTAACTAATGAAGGGTACAACTACTGGAAAAACGCAACTTAGGAATATGAGAATTCAGATGAACACAGGTCAGCATGTACGACACTGCTAGCAAGGAAGAATGCTGGTGGTAGAGTTGACAAGAGCCTTGATCATCAAGCGGAAGAAGGAATAAAATACTCGTTTTGAGGGGTATTGTACTGTTGTGAGGTCACTATCTGCACGAGGATTGCCGTTTCGAGGTTCCCATGAGAGATTTGGATCGAAAGGAAACAGTGGGAACTATGTTATGACCCTAGAACTTTTCGCCGAGTTCGATCCTTTTCTGGACTTACACATAAAACGCCACGGTAACAAAGGCAGTGGCACAACATCGTATCTTTCGTTAAAAATATCCGATGAAATGATCAATATCATGGCAGAAAATGTCATAAATACAATCGTGACTGAGATAAAACATGCCAAATATTTCTCCATCTCTGTTGACTCTACTCCTGATATCTCCCACATAGATCAGTTTCCTTTTATAGTGGGATATGTCTCTGTCCCCCTCATTCCAAATTGTGGCCATAAAGCAGAAGACCTGGCTAAAATCGTTCTAGAGACATTGAAAGCCCCAATTGCCGGGGGCAGTCTTATGACAACGCCAGCAATATGTCGGGTGTATATTCCGGTCTTCAAGCGAGAATAAAACAAGTGAATCTTCTGATAGTTTCGTTCCCTGTTCGGCTCACTCGCTGAATCTTGTTGGGTCATGTGCGGCCGAGCTGCTAAATCTTTCTTCAGTACTTTGCAGTCATTGTATAATTTTTTTTTTCGTTATCGACACACAGATTGGAAATTTTGCTGTCGAAACTGAAGCCAAATTCAACGGTCGTGAAGAGTCTTTCTAACACAAGAGTCTTTCTAACACGGCTCTTCAGATAATTGCCAAGGACACAAGGGAACAACCATCAAGCGCTCTGAGGCTTCAGGTCTTCTTCATTCATGGGAACTTGCTTTCTGGCCGTTCTCTGGAATGACATCCTGGAAAGATTCAACAAACTGAGCAAGTCTCTGCAATCTGTAAAAATCGACCTGGGTACGATCGCCGAACTTTATCAGTCCTTGGTAACATACCTAGAAGACTTCAGGAAATCCTGTAGAACCTTTGATCATTATGAGTCGAAATCTATTGAAAATCGATCATTATGAGTCGAAAGTCGGTGAAAGTAGCTATGCATACGACATACGCGGAGGAAACGCAAGCGTCAAGTCCAGTTCGACGAATTCAAGGAAAACGAGACTGAACTTTCTGGCAGGGACAGATTCAGAGTTACGATTTTTAACGTCATTATAGACAGGCTTATTGCAGAACTACGGAGACGCGGATCTGCTTATGAGGAGTTAAGTAAAAAGTTTGACTTTCTTACGAAACTACATCGTGTGGAATCTGGACATTTATTCTACAAACTTTCATCATGGAATTTAGTACTGTGAAGATTAATGCGCCATCTAGAGTTTGAACGAACTGTAATTTGTAACGATTTATGCAGGAAGTTAACGGCGCATCATCTATTAGATAGAGTTTGAACGAACGGTAATTGAAAATGTTAAGCTTCGAAGTTTCTAGAAAGTCTGGAGGACTCTCCAGAATAAGGTGAAACAGCTAGAAATTGGATAAGGGATGTATGTACAGACGCAACGATATTTAGAGTTCGTTAGTTTTTGATTAGAAAATTTTTGAAAGTGTTATCTGTTAAGCTGCAATAACGTAACAATACTTTTGTTTAATCATAAGACGCATGTGGATCCATTCTCAAATTTCTTGTAAATTAAAAATTTGGTCATCTATGCATACTTTTAGTTTCGACTTTTTCCTTACTTTAAAATAATATCCATTAAATCGCCACACCAATCAACAATTCTCAATTTAAGCAGCTATCTATCATCCTGGATGTAATTTGAAGCCATGCATAGACGGATTTATGGTAGATAGTGTGACGTATCAGAGTCATCAAAGGAATTATGTAGTTTCATTATGAAGGTGCAAAGTTTTTGTAATTCAATTTTCATAAATCAATGCATTTAGGGAATTGACTTACTATACACACAGTCCTTCCTTCACAAAAGCTAAATTACACAAATATTCCGCTACGAAATCTTAGATCCCCATAAGACTATCTTGCCCATATGCAACTTGTATGTAACATATTAATTCAATTTCAGTTTAATTTGTCATCATTCATTGCTGTCAGTCTTCACTTATATTCATAATATTCATCTCATATCAACAACCATACAATTTCTTGCTTTTAGCAGAGGCTACAGAAAAAATAACACACATACATATATATACTCCATTCAAAAACAAGAAGGAAACAACATAAATGACTTCACAGCAATTAATGTGACAAATGTAGCACCATTTCTCATTAAGCATCCTTTCATGAATTTCCTGCTATATAACGAAATTGATGACAACTTTACAACTGCATTCATCGCCAGTAGTCATACGTCGCTTATGAATGCGGTACAATTTTCTTCCTTTTTTTAAATGACAATTATTAGTGTATTTGTTTTCTTCATTCGTAATTATTTTAGTTAATTTTGGTTCATTACGCACCGTAAATGTTGACAAAAAACATATTGACATGGCAATTTGGGACATATTGCGTGGCAATTTGGAATTTTGAAATAATATGCAGGTGAAAGTCGCGGTTTGCTTTGTCCTTATTGCTCATCTCAATTGTGATTTTTTCTCAATTATTTATAATCGCAGTCGTCATCATTTGGAAAGAGCAAAGATTTGCTACATTGTGCAGCAGCCAATATTCTTGCTTTCGATGAATACTTTTAAGAGTATGAAATTGTTATAGTCCCAGAAATAGTTGGAGCACAAACAAAGGAGGACTCCAGTTTCTACAGCCAATAACCTTCTGGCATTTATCCAAAAGTGCTTGTAATCTGAATCTTTTCGTGCTGAGTGGAAAAAGGGCATCATAAATTCTTAACTCGCCCGAAAGGATTTTAGCAACTGGCATGGCATCTGCATTCTTCCTTTAGTTTATATATGTATATATATTTACGTAAGAGATATGATATCTAATCTACAAAGAGGACATCCCGGTTTTACACAGCTTTAATTTTGGGATTTAAAAAAAACGCTTGATAGTTACTAATCAAGAAGGTAAGAAGTAAGTTTATACATAGCAAACATCCTGGATTAAAATCACCCTTATAAAAACAAGAATTTACCTAGTTCCTTGTCCTTTATAACGAAAGTCGATAATGGAGAGCTTATCGCCCATTGGAGCGTAAAGTACACTGGCACAAGATTGCAGATTTTCACATGTACTGTGCTATAACAAACCAGAAAATAACTTTAGATTAGGGAGTGATGGGACAGAGTAGTTTCATAAACACTGAAGCTCAAAACCTATATGTTTTGTGTGACCCTGTCTAGTTGTCTTCGGAAGGCGCGTTAAAGTTTTGAAAGTAGCCTGTCTGGTATCAAATTTCTATACCTATGCCTTACTAATAGTGTCAAATTAGCAAATACCCACTTTTTTGAGGTAGAACCGAGATGGTCCTCTCTTTTTCGCTTTAGTGATATGAGAGTTTCAAGTGAGCATACTATCTAGGGTCACACCCAGGTGTTTTGACACATTTTAAAACTCTTAGCTTGCTCTCTTGGTCTATCCAGCCAAGTGTTTACCAGCAATTGATATTCCTAATGTCGTGCCATTTAAATTTAGAGTTGCCCCACTCTGCGACCGTCCCCTTGATTAGGTTCAACTAGAATTTGTATGAAAACCCCAAATTACCTTAACCTACTTCAAAGAAAAGTAATTAACAGAAACAGAGGTCATACCCATTATTGAAAATAAAAATAATAAAGAATAATTTTGCATTTATGCAAATATATTATTTAATTTAAGCTGTACCTAATCAAGTGTCCCACCTCAACTACCCTTCAACTAAAAATAGGACCATTATTAAAACATCGGTGCAATTAAATATCAAGAAATGGATTTATTCGTCGCTAAATGCAAGCTTTAAGACGTGGAACATTCTCTGGAATAGGTTAAGGTAATTTGGGGTTTTCATACAAATTCTAGTTTGAACCTAATCAAGTGGCGTGGAGTGTATAAGCTCTTTTGATTTTAAATCTTATTAGTCCAGGCGCTAGAGCAGTGAGACATATAAATTTTGGTTTTCGCGTGATGTAACGGACTTTTTTTGGTGGAATTGGTCAGAAATGACGTCCCAACAATATCTAGGGGCTGCGCAGACATGAAAACGTTAATGGGAGCCCAAAAACTGAAAAATTCACGAAAAATTCCCGTTTTTTGACCTTTCTTAATAAATACTAGCAAAAACCCGCGTGCGTTGCAACGCCTTTTAATAAAAAAACTTATGTGTGCACAGTCCGGGATAGGAAAAAGATATAATGAAAAAAAAACAAATCTTCAAAACATAATTTAGGGCACACAACTCCACTATAGAATAATCTCTCATAGTCAGTATTTCCGACCTCCTACAACATCCAAGAGTTCAAACGCAGGGTCTAGCTTCTTCAACACCCGTCCCGAACCCCCATAACGCTTAACCTATTCCCCCCTTACTAAGCTCCTTGCTAGACATTGCACCATGACGTGCAAACGACATAACGGACTGGTAGTACAAAGAGCGATTCCTGAGCTTGGCACTGCCACATAAAAAAAAGAAAAAAATTTTGAGTTACTTATAAAAAATGTGTTAAAACTTTTTTAAAATGCGGTGTTGAGCGTAACCTATCGGAAAAATTTTGTGCTACATGCACAACAATCATATTCAGAATACGTGTCTCACCCTGTGCGGAATTTGCCCAATAACGTCCTCAACATTTTGTTCCCCTTGTTCATTGAGTTCGATATACTCTCTGTTTAAATTTTCTTCAAACCCATCGATAATTTGCTATCTTCATAGTATTTCCGCAAATTGAAAGAGCAATTATCTCGCCGTAACATCATTTCATTCGCGTTCCTTCGATTATCGAGTTATGTTTTCGGTCTAACCCGACAGTCGGATAATAGTGAAAAGTATGCTAAACGCCTAAGAAGATTCTTAATCATCCCGTGAAAGTCCTAAAATTGGGTTAACCGTTCCGAGCTTTGAGGTTTACAATTGGAATGATAAAAAAAGTTTCCACTCACTTTTCTGCGACTGTCGGATCAAGTTTTCCGTCTGAATCAATAGTCGGAACCTAGTGAAGCCTAGAATATGCCCAAGAAAATACTGAATCTTCCCGTTAAAATCCCATCGCAATCAGATTAGCCGTTGTTGGTACGTAGGTAGCTAGGTTGTTATTATATACTGGCTGGAGCAATAAAAACTTTACATTCAAAATTATTTTTTACTTTTTAGCTTATTTTAAAATAAAAGCGTAGTTTTTTTAAACTATATTTTTTATTTTCTATTTTTTAGTCTATTATATGTCTTCCACCATTTTGTAGTGACCGTCATATTAGATTTAAAATGACGGCACACCGCTTACTGCACTATACTCGCTTTCATTTGATGCCCATACCGAAGAATAATCCGCCATTTTGTGCTGGCCACCATTTTGAATTTTGAATGACCCCACATAGCTTATTGTAATCTACTTGTCTTACCCTTTCATTTGATATCCATGTCGGGGGGTCCGGGAACACAATTGCAAAATTCGGCCGCCATCTTGGAACCGCCATGTTGATTTTTTTCCAAAAATGGTTAAATTGCATTGTCACGCGAACTTTACATATGTGCAAAATTTGAAGTTGATCGGTTATATGGAAGTGGGTAAAAATCAAGTTGCAAGGTTCAAGTTTTCGGTCTAATCTGGTAGCCGAACACGGTAATCGGGCCCGATAATCGGATCCGATAGTCGGATCCTAGTAAAAAATAGCCTAAAACATGCCCAAGAAAATACTGAATCTTCCAGTGAAAGTCCCATCGCAATCGGATAAGCCGTTTCCGAGATTAGCCCGGACAAACAGACAGACAGACATACAGACATACAGACATACAGACATACAGACATACAGACATACAGACATACAGACATACAGACAGACAAAAATTTTAAAAATACTTGATTTCGTGTTAATATCGTGTAAATAACCATATGAACTTACAAAATGACAATTATTTTGAAATCACAGACAGACACTCCAATTATATTTATATAGAAGATTACTTAACGAAGGCTTCTACGTGAAAAGTTTGTTGGATATGTTTTGTTCGTTATTGGGTTTGCTAAAACTTAGCGAAAAATCGTACCCTCGCTTTAAAGTTATACCAACAAAAGGAAATACTATTATTTTTCCATGTAATTCTGGAATAAGGTAGTTTAAGGTATGTTTAACTTATATCCAAAAAACGATCACTGTCGGTCAAATAGTGGTCTTGATTTTTTTTACGTATATTTTAATTTTTTGAAAAAAAAACCCCTTAGCTGCAAAATAGCGCCAGAAATGCGCGGCGCGTTTCAAATTCACTCTAAAAACAGCTAAATTGGTGCAATAGAAACTGAGTCCTTTTCAGATAAAACTTACATTCAAAAACTGCACACTTTTCCATTTTCTTAAATAATTTTACTCTTGACTTTCAATAAACCACAAAATACGATAACTTTTTTATCTTTATTCTGGAATGATTTAAGCGAAATTTAAAATAAAACCGCCACAACGGTTGCACGATATTAAAGTTGCCACACCTGATTTAATTTTTTCCTTTGAACTAATGTCAGAATATTTACAAAAATAGATGGGTATAGTGATTTATTTATTTCTGTCTCTTTTCGCCATAAGCCCGGAATCACTGACATTTAGATGAACCAGGGGTAGATAACCTCGTATGATTTAACATAAATACATATTTGTAATTAATGAAAAAAATCATTTTAAAAGGAAATAACATCATAATTGCATTTGTTATTTTTTTAACAACAATTTATTTTGTTTCCATTGTCCAAAAACGAATATAAAAAATTTTAATTTACAAAAGGAACTGAGGTGTTTACATGTCAGCGAAAAAAGTGGAGTGAGTGACCAACAAATTTGACAAAATTGGAATGGAAAAATGAAATTGCCTTATGAATTCTAGCAGTTCAGCTGGAAAATGATATCCCTTTTTCTTAAAATATTTCTATCTTTTTCCCACATTTGGGTTTTCTAGCAGATTTATCAGCCGAAAAAAAGTGAGTGTCATAAGGGCATAAGTCAGATTAAGGACAGATCTGATCCATGCCGTGGCGCACGAATCATTATTTTTCTGTTTCACACCTCTTTTAGTTGTTGGGTATAAGATTTTGTCAAAGATATTCTCGATGTCAGCAAATTAACAAAGAGCAATCCCTCTTTTTATCGATGATTTCTCAATGTCACTGCAAGTGTGCATATGGCCACCTCACATACATTAACCAGCCTGACTGACCTCTTGCTTTGCATGAAGTTGCTTACTAATCGATATTTTGTTTCGTATGTAGTAAACTTACTTAATAGACCAGATAACGAAAAGGTATAGAGGGAAATGTTTGGTACACAATTTTTGACTTCGAAACTTTGTTTGGACTAGTTAGGAGGTGAACATATCAAAAGGCCCCGTCCGTAGCCCTAGAGCCGGGTGGAAGGGGGGGGTGGGGGTTTGAAGGTCCCATTTTTCGGGTTTTCGCTTATATCTCGGAAACTATGCGTCCTAGCAACATGACGTTTTACTCAGTCAAGTTTATCGATATCTTGTATAGTTTTCGAGATATCTGCTCTTGAAAGTCTGTAATTTTGAAAAAAACATTTTTGCCTCACATTTGTTGCTCTTTTTGACCGGATAACTCTTCAACGATGCACCCAAAAAATTAATGTCGGCAAAAGGGTTGTAGAGCATTAAATTCTCTTCAATAACATTTATTACTTTACTATTTTGTCTATTTTCCTTCAAATGTTAAAGCAATTTCAGTGTTGAGCGTGAAATCTGAAGTTTTGCGACAACTGTCGACTAATGAATTTTTCAATTTCTGACCATTCCCAGTCAACGTATTGGCCGAAATATGCACCAATATGTACACATAGTGAGTACTGGATGTCTAAATAGCACAAATACTCTTTGTACAATATATACTTGTAGGCCCGCTGACCAGGTTCCTCACACTTAATTAAAAAAGATCTAGACCATTTTAATGTGAAAATATGTTGCTATGGCTATGTTTGAGCATATATGAGTGTCTATAAGGTATTGGGATAATTTTATAAATCACAACCATCAAATGAATACGAAGTTTATTGACATAGAAAAGTGAATTAACATAAAACATTACAACAGTAGGCACCATTGAGTCAATTTCTTGCTCTTGGAGTGGGAAGGAGCTTCATCCTCGTCTTCGTTTTCATCTTCTTTTTCTCCAATATCTTCTCCATCGGACCCCGGTAGGGAAACGGTCAGAAGATCCTTCTCTTCTTCTTCATCTTCTGAGTTAACTTGAGGGACCCCATTCAGACAGTTCCCCTGGCAATTTTGGTATGCTGGGGAACATTTGAGGCTTGCTTTTTTGCAGCCACACTTCGCGCTGGCACAGTCTTTCTTGCATCGGCAGAAAATCATTTTCAGGATATCCTGCGGTGCAGCTGCTAACTCACTGTGCACTGGGACCGGGAAATTGTTCTCAATCTTCCACCCATACATCTGAGGAGGCAGGTCATTTCCCAGCCACAGCTAAACTTGGTGGAATGTTAGGAGGGAATGCTGTTTTACTGCTCCCTCGGTGGGACGAAGACAAGAGAGACCAGGGTTGCTGGTGGCCACCGATTTCAAGATTGACTTGTACCTGTAGGCATTGAGGGAGACCTCTTTCGCCGGACCCCCATACCACCTTAAGATGCAGGTCTCACCTGCGTTTTGTACTTGAGCGGTGGTGGAGGAAGGGTCTGAAAAGACCGCTCCTGCTTTCTGGACCTCTGGCGACTTCAGATACAACTTCGCAAATGCGACCTTGCTTTTTTGAAATGCGGAAGATGTTGTGTTGCATTCAGTAAAGGCGTGCAAAAACAGCACGCTCTTGGGACGAGAAGAAGGAATCCCAAGTCCAGGCTTGATGAAAATAATGTCCTTATGCACATCAGCCTTAGCCATCAAAAGGACTATGAGATCGACAACTTCACCCACATTGCCGGCAGCTGTTGTTTTCGACATTTCCACAGCCGTATCCATGATCAGAACGTTCGCATAACTTTCTGCTTGAAGGGCCCTGATCCAAAATTACTGACTTTCAAGAACAGATATCTCGAAAACTATATAAGATATCGAAAAACTTGACTGAGTAAAACATGTAGCAAATTTAATCAGCTTTCGTTTTGTATAGAGTGGTCATGTCGCTAGGACACATAGTTTTCGAGTTATAAGCGAAAACCCGAAAAATGGGACCTTCAAACCCCCCCCCCCCACCCTCCTCCTCCTCTGGCTCAAGGGCTACGGGCGGGGACTTTTGATTTGTTCACCTCCTAACTAGTCCAAACAAAGTTACGAAGTCAAAAATTGTATTCCAAGCATTTCTCTCTATACCTCTTCTTGAGCATTCGTTGCCTGGCCTATAATACTTCTACAAGAAATCGAGAGACAACACTTTATATGTAGGTAAATTGGTGTGCAAAGTTTTTCTATGGTCAGTTTACATGTTCTAAAATCTTATTTACCGACACGATATACAGAAACAAGGTAATGTAAAAGTCTGAATATCGTTTTAGTGCGACGTCACTCAGTGCATTATGTCACTAGGTGACGTCACATTTTTCTACGATATTCGAAGCTGTCAGTCTCTTTTAGATTACCTTCTTTCTATATACCGTGATTTACCGAATCAATCAATCTGCTACTGCTGGACTATATTATAGATATCATATTGAAATTTCTCTCACTAATATTACTGTAAAAGATTAGTTGAAATTTAGTTTTACTTGCTTATATTAATAGTTGGCGTTGGTCGATATATTAATATAACAACCATTATTTTCATCTCTCCAAAAAAATGTAATTAAAAAGACCAGGAATAGATTTTCCCACTATTAACATTGTTGTAGAAAATCCAATTAATAGTTTTATCGTGCTTAAAGTGTTAAGAATTGGGTCAAAATACATACTAGATTCTCTATTGCTCTATAAATTATCTTCTTTGTGGTGATAAAACTGACCTCATGTATATTCAATAACGCATTATCATTTTGTGTTTATTTTAAATATTGATGGTAGACCACGTAACTGCATAGCTAGCCTAGAGGTGTAGTAGAGTAGACCGCATTGTTAATTCTGTGGTTTTATATTTGTACTCATATCATAACAATTAGTTTTATCATCTAAGGCAAAAAAACCATGAAAACTGAAAATTTACATTTTCTATGCGCTGTGCAAAAAAAAATCTTATAAAAATCAAATCGAACTTAAAAACCCCCTGACCCCGTCCCTCTAAAATCATAACTTTTTTCATAGATAAATTTTTTTTGCAAGGAAATAAATTAATGCAGAAAGACAAGCATCAAAATCGATAATGTCCCACTTTTAACCACTCCTTTCTAAAAAAAAATTTCAAAGGGAAGTTGTCAAATAGTGCTATGTAGATAGTTCTAAAGCTAGGTTGCCGTATAAATCCATATTTAAAATTGAAATTGAACGATGGCTGCCCCTTGGCATTTCCTGGCTGCGATTTAATAGATTTGAATCATACCGAGGACAAGGACATTCGGATTTTAACATCAGAACTGCATATCCATGAAAATTTGTTTATGGCCGATTGTGTGGTGGGTTATCTATTATTTAGGTTAATGGAACTCAATTTTATTATATTTTCCTGCAATAAATTATTGCTGGTGTTCAACTCAAGTTTTATGATAATATTGTTTGCTTCTATTTTATAGGGTTAAAAATGAACTGGTTAGAATTTGAGTATCATGAACACTGGTTATAGACCGAATATTATACTAAAGGAATACGTTTTTTACATTAGTTAGTTTAGTTATCAAAATTTCGCAACGTTGCATTGAAGAAATTCTCAACGATGTTCTAGAAAAAATGATAAAATTATAACTTCCAACTAAGTATATCGCACTTCCACTCTTGTCTATTCCTTGCAATTTTGGCACTCAACGGTTTGATTCACACCACTCACCACACTTTGGCACTCAACAGATTGATTCGATGCGGTCTCCGTCCGCAATGTAACAACACAACCGATAGGGCGAGAGTATCTGGGGAGCAGAGAATAAGCGTAAGCAGAGCAGTGTCAAAAGTGACTTCCGAAATTCCGTCCTGCTAAGCTACGTCCTCCAAACGCTGGTGGAACAAAATCACATTGCTACTAGAACAATGCAATGAAGCTCGGGTTTGATCACTAAACCATTAACACCTGTGTGTCATTGGAAATGTCGGCAAATTCAGGACTTCTATGCCTCCCGGGTCCAATCGCGCACAGAGAGCCAATGTGTGCTTTTCTTTGCTGTCACTTCTCAGGAATTAATCTGATAAGCAATGGGTTCTCTAGAAAAGACTCAACCTACGAAAATACTCAGCCTTATTATGGTTGTCACTTTCGGTGACAAATGGCAAAGTGAGACAAAAATACTCTTCAGCCTTATTGTGGTTGTCACATCACCATAGTGAGAAATGTCACTGTTATTGTCATTTTCCATATTGTGAACAGTAAATTCAGCGAGGGGAGAATTTTCAGTTAGCATTTTTGTCTCACTTAGCCATTTGTCACCGAAAGTGACAACCATAATAAGGCTGACTGGCTATAAAAAAAACACTGTGTCTCCACCCATGTAAAATGTTGCTACCTGTTCGGCGGAATGTGAAGAATTTAGTTCGATATTAGAACTTTTTAATCCCTAACTAAACGATAACAAAGGGAATCTACTGATAGTAACTCAACGCTAGGTGCATTTTTGGTCCAAAGTCGAAAGAACTCTTTCCACTCCACTCCAGGATAATACCAAGTCACATGCATCCAGAATAAAATTGCAAAGGCTGGAATAGTTTAAATGAGAAACGATGTCCTCTCCAGCATATTTGCAGGACATTCCCCCATTTGATTATTTCTTACTATACAGTCTTAAAAAGTCTGATTGAAGTCAGAACAGTAGTATTGACTATCTTACTTCTCAACGAATGATGATTTGACTTTCCTGAGAGTGGAATTACAGGAGTTTCTCAATTTGTAGTATTCACGACGAAACGACTCATTTGGGGAGCGTTCGTACGCTCTATAGGCGGATTCTTTAGCCCCACTGTTCGGCCTAGGCTTTATAAATTTGGTAAAGTGAGGAATGAACAAACGCATTCTCGCTCGTATGATTTTGGTGACACACAGAGTGGCAGAGTTTGAATTTTCACTACGAAAACACAAATCCCAGTCAGTGGCTTGGAAGACACGAATATCCGAACAATTATCTTCATTGAAATATATCTTTTTTGGAATCAAATCAGCAATCATATTCGATACATTTTATTTATATATTATTAATAATTCACAATCTTTGCATCCTTTTACCACAAGATCACAAACTTAACAAAAACAATCGTTTTGGCTACGCATATATGTGCACAATTTTATTCAGTAAACTGTAATGTACTAAAGGAAAGGTCTAAAGCGTCTGGCACACACTTAAAACACAAAAATCTGATAATCTTACAAAACCCCTAAGGGGGGCGAAAAAAAACTAAGCAGTATTTATTTATCTACACACATAATAAAATTTAGCGGGGTAAGGGGGTGTAAAAACTTCCTTCCTTACTCCATGGTGTCGGCAGCGGGTCGCAAACAAAATGCCATGAAAAGTCACGTTTTTCCCACAAAGCATCCCAATTTTTGCCTCGAGTTGAACTAGAATTCGCCTTTTTTTTTCTTCAATGCCATTCTTATGTTGTGTTGGTTAAGCGATTTTTGTCATTTTTCTTCAACACTTTTAGCCGTATACAAGCTAAAGCACGCACATAGTCGTCTCGTTGCCGTATTTGTTGCCCCTGCCTCCTTTTCTTTAAGGCTCCACATTCACCCCCTACAGATAAGGCATAAAAGTGTATGTTGTCTACTGTACGCAGTGGTGATAAGAAGATGGATTTTTGCCACCCCTCATCGTAATCTAAAGTGCTTCCATACTTATAGGATAGAAAGGACAGAGTAAAGCTGCATATACACGAGAGAACGGGAGGGGGCGGTGACTGCGGGGTGAAACAGATATAATCACATACGCATATAAACTTGTAAAACCTTTTACTTGACAAATATATTCCCTTTAGGATGTAAACATAGCATGGCTTCCAAGGGTATCGACAAACGAAATATACATAAGATATTGGATTGGGGATGATTTCTTTGGTTATGAATCCTCGGGTGATGAAGGATATTCTTCGTCTACCTCTGTTAGAAACCGCCTCATACATGCATCCATTGCCGCGCGCCGCGTTATTGTCCTAAACTGATACTTTTTTATGTTATCAAATACTTTCTCGGCTTTTCGTATGATTTATTGCTTCTGAAAGCTCAAAGCATGTGCTGCGGGGTAACAAAAAGGCCCCAAGAAAAGGTACTCCATTGACGCCTTTGCCTTTTTGGTTTCCCCCTTTTTTGGTAACTGGTATTCATGTCTTCAAAAAAAATTTTTTTAAGGATTCGACTTTTCTTCTCTTTTTCTTGGAATGAAGAACTTTTTTATTGGCCTGATTTATATTGTGATTGTTATTGTTTCAATATCAACAATATTTTTTTTTTAAAACTGAGACGTCTTGAAAAAACGAAAAATTCACTTGATGTAGCCACCCACCCCTAAAGTAGAGGGTGTTAAGATAAATCGATTTCTGATATGCTTAAAGCACAAAGGGATAAAAATTTTCGTGTGATTTATTTATCATAATGACTTTTGTGAGTCAGATGGGTTGACAAGGCTCCAATCTTCAGGTCATTAATAAAAAAAAGAGAGAGAAAGAAAAGTAACAAAAAAAAAATAACAAAATGAAAAGTTCATCCCTCCTGCAATGAATCATTTTATTTCTGTTCTCTTGATGCTACTAACAATGTGACAATATGTTGCTAATGCTGAAAGAAGAAGCGAAGCGCCCTCCAAAAAATAACATCCCCCTTTTTTTAAAAAAAAAAAAGAAGAAAACTCGAAATTTGGTTTGCCTACACCCTCTTAGTAAGTGTAGAGTATAGGCTTTCTACCCTTAAGAAAAGCTGGAAAAGAGGCACACGAAAAAGAAGTGTTAGGCAATTTCACGGTACAATTGAACAATGACTTCGCGCCCTTTCTTGAATGTGTGTGTGTGTGTCCCTTCGCTCTACATAGGATCTACGTCATTATGTTCATTGTGAATGCCTCTTCTATTCCTTACTTTCTTTTCTTGTTATTATTTTCCGCTTTTCCTATTTTAAAAGATCACTGCATGCAGAAAATTGTTTAAGGGTTGTCTTGCCCACTTTCCGGATTGTTCGTATATCTTATGTCAAAAGTGTGTTGTGACGTTGAAAATGCGATAGGATAAGGGGGGGTTGGTGATGATGGTGTTGTGAAACGAAAAGTACTGTGCGCCTGTTTGTGTAGAATGGGAATCTAAGATGATGGAAGGTGGTGCGGTTGGGCTGATCGGAGAGCACAAGAATAGGAAAGGGTAAAAAGAGACTTAGATGTTACAACAAGAGCTACTTAAGTGCTTGATTGTGTTTGATAAATGGATAAATGGAGTTAGTCAAGGGGTTACTCTTTGTATCGTATAAGGAAATCCCTTTAATCTTAGATGGATGACAGCCAGTGCCAAAATGAGTTGGTGATTCTTAGTTTTGATAAATGGAATGCCTTAGTAGTAAATTGTTGAGTAAATTTGTATTTATTATGGCAATTTTTTCTTCTTTCTCTTATTTTTGTGATTTATTTTCATGGGTTTGTTATGAGCGGATTTCTTTTGCTTTGAGTGGATTTGTTTTTTTTATTGATGAAAAGATTAAGTTTTTAAATTAAGAATCTAAACTGTAATGCTTATGGCTTTAGTAGTAAATTTATTGTTCAAAAGGTTATTTTTGATTGCAATTATCATAAAATTTCACAACATTAAACCTGTAATGTTAACCAAAATGAATCGCTATATCATTATTAAGGTTAATGCTCTAAGCCTAAGGAATCGTATTAATTCTTCACAATCGGAAGTAATTATTCTAGCCAGATAACGTGTTCATGGAAGTTTTAGAAGATATTGGTTCCACGATATTTCGAATATTTAAAGTTTTAAAAGATATTGTTCGAGTATCACACTACTTTGAAAATCTTACAATAATTTTTTTACAATATCCTCAATATAAACTAGAGCTCTACAAACTTTTAAAATTTAGAGGAAATTATTCTTTTGTGTCTTGTGTCTTCTTCTCATTACAGCTTTGTAGCTTCTTAGAGCGTCTCTTCACAATAATTGTTTCGGCGATATACTGCCAATTTGTTACTCTAAAATCCAAAATATCATTAACCCATCGCTTTCTCGACTGACCTCTTTTATTTTACAGTCTGGTACAGCGTTGAACACTTTCTTTTGCATTTGTTCTTTTTTCATTCTTATTATATGGTTCCGCCTTTATCACACACAACCGCAGTACCTACTCCTTGGACCCAATACCAAAACCGGTGTTACCACGTGCCCTTTGCGAATATTTGCTTTTAAATTTTACATACCCAAGTTTTTCTCATAGGTTTCTTAGTATTTCATAACATTCGTCACATCTTCACATATTGCCTTACTTGGCACCAGGGTTGGCATGATTAAATCACTTTGATTTAAATCATGATTTAAATCACGATTTAAATCAAGTGATGTTTTCAATAAAAATCATTGATTAAATCAAATTGTTTTATTTCTTTCCTACTTGTAACACAAATTAGAATTCTTAATTTTAGATAACTGATAGATACATACAAATGTATGTTAAAAATCACTTTGTGTTAGTAGAATTATAATATAATTAAATAAAAACACCAACTTTCCAGCTTTTTCCGTTGCTAATATGTTCCTGGTTTTAGAATGTACAAATCCAAAGGAGGAAAAGACTCTTTCCACTGATGCTGATAATAACTGCGATGGTCCCAAATAACTGTCTCAAAATTGGGTATATTTTGTTTTTCGTATCTTCATCAAAAACATATTTTTGGGACTGCCACTGCTGTAACATTTTGTAAAATTTCCTCACTCAACATTACTGGTTTGAATGGATGTGATTTGGCCTTTAATTTAATTAGTCCACTCTTCTTCAGTTAGGTGGTTTATTGTGTGACTGGGATCTAATAAACAAGCTAAAAAGTGACTAGGGGTCATCGCCTGTTCATACCGCTTTTGAAACATTGCCAGCTGTGTAATACTTATGTCAGTTTCCTCAAATTGGCCTTTTATAGGGTATCTAATGTTATGAATATTGGTTTCAATAAACTAAGAAAATCTTCAACTGATCTTTTCAAAACAATATTCTCAATTTTCTTCACAAATTTTCAGTAATTTTTGCCATTCAGAAATGTAAACTTCAAAACAATCATTCAAAGTGTTCCAGCGAACATCTTGTGGTAACACCCAGGCTTTTCCTCCTTCTTTTTTATTCAGGGCGCTTGCAACATGATTATTTCGAAAAAATTTTGACTTGAAAAACATGCTCCTTTACGGTACCCATAACTTAATCCTGCGAAAGTAAGTTTGGAAGATGGGCTGACCAACCATATGTAAAAGTGTTTTCTTTTGTTATATTTTTTCGCAATTTAGCCATGTTAGCTGCGTTATCAGTTACCACACTTCCTACTCTACAATTGTACGTAGTTTTTAAGCGCTCGATTAAGTCAATAACGAGCTCAGTTAGATAAATAAACGCACTATTTTTAGTGAATTTTAAAGGCTCAAGGAAAAAATCGAAAAAATCACGATCTTTTAGATTTTTTGTAAAAAATCAATGATTTTTGATTTTTTGCAAAAAATCGTGATTTTTTCCAACCCTGCTTGGCACTTATGCCAATATCACAGTAATATTTGCGAATCTTTATTCCTTTATTCTAGTAGTCCATAAATTGATATTTACAGATCTGAACCCAACCAAGTTTCGACATAAATCCAGTTCTATAATTTTTGTTTCCTGCTCTCGTCGCCGCAAGAATGGTAATACAAACGTGGAATACCGTGGTTTTTAAAGTATTTCTTTACTCTCCACCTTTATCCTTTACAGGAACTAAATCTGTTTTATATTAAAGTAGTTCGTTAGCATTAGTTCTTACGTTCCATGTACCAAATCTGAAGCCGTGTTTCTTTATTCATTGCCTGGTTCTGTTACCATTGGGGTCAGTCGTAACAAAGATCATCCAGGCAGGAATCAGATCATACAAAAGTTTCCCGAGTGCATCATCCGTCGAGTGTACATAAAGCCAATTCTGAAAATCATCAATTAAATGGAAATGGAAAACAAATCATCGTTTGATAAAAAGGTGATAAATGAACTTTTAATGCCACCGCTAACAGCAACAATTTTTGGTCCTTGGTAGCATCAAGGATAATTTTACTATATCCACCGCTCTTGATTTTACCTACAAGGCAGAGGTAATAACAGATAGCAAATCCATGGTTCATTTACTAGCATCTCTGATCGCCTTAAATTCTTCTTTGCCCGACACTTTTATGCCGCGCACTTATTGGACAGAATCTGGTTCAGGTCACGCTTAAGATGTTAAGGGATGGGTCGGCCATGAGTTCAACACCACCCACTAACACGGATGGAAAGGTGTTGCACTTTTAGTACTTGGTTTTGAAGGGTTTGAATTTGTCGATTCTTGCTTCCCCAATCTAGAATGAGCTCAATGTCTTTATTTATTGAGTTGGGCATTAATTAGCGATCATCAGGACAGGATCTTCTACGTGCTTCCCATGTAGGTTTTGCCAGATCTCACAACGGAGCCAATGATTGGCCAAGTATCGGTCGGCCCAGACTCGGTAATTTTTATTGGGCCACGCTTGGTACAACGCTGGCAACCGTTAATGTCATATATTTTAAAATATTGATTGAGTCCACAGTTAATGCGTATTTTGAATGTGTTGCTCTTCTACTTTTCAAGAGGGGGGGGGGGGTCTAACTAAACTATATCATATATTAAAATAAAATAGTATATTGTCTTGCTGTTTTTTGTTAAAACGTTGCCCTATAGTATACTTCTTTACATTACATACTCTCTAAACCTGAATAAGTAAAAATTCACTAATTCTCAGTGCCAAGTTTACCGTTTTAGAAGAAAATCAATGAATTTCCCCTCAAACGGTAAACTTGGCACTGAGAATTAGTGAATTTTCACTTATTCAAGTTTAGAGAGTATATATAATATTCTATTTTACCCTTTTATATAAAATATTTGATTATTGATATTTCTTACTGTATTTAACTATTATTATAATATATTATGCAATTTCATATAAAATATTTGTATAATTATTTTTTTACGTATCAACTAATTATTAATTTCAAAAAATTAAATTTTTTTTATTCTTGGCGGTCTTTACTGGCCCAGTATCGTGAGCCATTACAAGTGACCAGTATTGGGCCGAAGTTATCATCCAACAGTTTTGCTGTAATGAGCCAGTCATGCGTGGTGTTATTGCGCCATTACTGGCTAACTGGTACCCAGTACTGGTCCATTACTGGGCCAATTGTTAAACCCTACATGGGTTGTCTTGCATTTTCGTAGCCGTAAGAGTAACGTAAGGTACCGTCGTCAGCGTAGCTGAGCAGGGGGTTGGAGGGGATTGAAAGTAGGTCTATTATAAGGATAAGAAATAGAGCAGGTGATAAAATTGACCCCTGAGGGTCCCCCCAGAGATGGGGCGGGGTTTGGATTTGACGCCATCCAGTACTACTTTGATTGAACGGCTGGAAAGGAAACTCTCAATCCAATTCTTTAGTAGTGACAGGGCTTAGTGCCATACTCTATAAAAAGCCTTGGAGATATCTAGAGCAACCAGACTAGACTCACCAAATCACCAAATCTAGAAAGCTGCACTCTGCTCTGTTAGCCAAACTCCAATCTAGTGCTATTGACTTAGCTCTACAGAAATTGATTTAGAGTCTCCTTTCCGGTGGTTCATTCAAGATAATACATGGCTTCAAATTCTTACTCCACTCCATCTAAACCGGTGTCCGCCATACATCAACTCTGTGATCTGTTCTATTTCTAAATTTTACAAATGGCCTACTGTAATGTCAAATTCAATGTTTCCAAAACAAAGTACGGTCTTATTTTCAACAAATGCAATACCTCGCCATCCGAGGCTGTTAAGTGAGCTTTAAAAGGAGAATTATTTTTCGGTGTGTAGTTGTTAGCCAGCAAGTGCACGACCAACTTTGAGGACTGAGTCATTTCACATCAGAGTTTCTTTCTTTTAGCCTTTCGAGTTGTACCCCTGCAAACAATTTCTCGGCTTTTCTCGGAGGCTCGCTTTTTCGAACCATTCTCGATTCGAAAACTGCTTGCGAAAGGTACGAGAAAAGCTTCAAAACCCACCATAAAAGCTTTCCTAGTACATTAGTTTCGATATCTTGCTCCGCTTTTATTGCCTTCGAATTCGTTTACGAGTCGTTTACGAGCCCGAGTTCGAAGCAAGCTCTCGCTTTTGCGTGTCGTTCACGAATCGTTTCCGAATGTAAATGTTTGCAGGGACCCTTTCCTTTTTTCGTTAGCTCCTGACCTACACTAAAGTGTCCGCCTAATCGTTCACTCTGGTTTCTCAAATTGCAGGCTCTCTCTATCCCGTGAAGGTAAAAGTTGGAATGGAATGGGAAAGTCTGTGTGGTCAGTGAGCATATGTTGCACATCACTTTATCTCCTTGAAACACCTCATACCCACGATAAATGCAAAATTTAAAATAACTTCATCAAGTACTTTCACCAACTATACAATACTTTCCAGTATTTCTAAACAATATTTTAAATTTATTTGAAAGTCAACCCTTATCCTAAAGTCTGTCTCATTCAAAACCAATAATATTTAGTCCAGTGAAACCTTTTAATTCTACAAGCTAAAATACCACAGCATAAACAAGTTCGCTTCACTCATACGTTTACACTCCAGAAACCGGAAAGCTTCCCAAAGAGGCTATTATAAAGCCACCAGAGTTGCAAACTTTTCCTTTTCATTTTGTTTATACCGTAGAAGAAGAAGAAGAGAGAAAAAAACGGTGGAGTAGGAAAACTCAAATAAAATAGAAAACTTTCGCCTTCCAAAAAAGAAAACAAAACAAAAAAAAAGTGGTGAAGTGTGCAAAGTGAACAGTTAAAGTTTCACTTTTTCTATACAGTTTTGTTGGTACAAACACAAAAATAAAATGGAATATGTAAAAAAAACGGGAAAAACTTATTAAATCCACGATAGTCATGCACTTATTGTATGTATATGATTATAGCCTAGTGTAAACACGCCGACAAGGTTAACATACTTTTCGGTTATGTAAGTTTTCCCCGACAACTTTGGCCTAGTCAAGTTTTTTAATACCATTTTTATATTGCTTGCATCGAAAAAAAATTGTTTAAGAAAAAAATCCTTGAATAAAAATTTAAGCTTTGTTCTTTTAAAATACAAGGACCCATCGGCGGCGACTTGAGAAAAGTTTCTTTTCCGGGAAATTTTCTAAGTTTTTTTTAAACTTTTTCTTTTACTTTTTGTCCCTGGGCATGACAAAAGCCATTTAAAGACCACATCTGTAGAGGGCCGCTCGTTGTGTTGCTGCTGTATATCGGTCAATATTGACTTAAACTTTTTATACCAAAAAAAAAAGTTACTTTTATGTTTCTTTCCGTTGTATAAGGGTGAGAATATCCTTGACTGTTATATTTCGGTTTTTGGCTTCTTAATAATAACAAAAAATAATAAAAAAAATAACACAATTAAATATGTCAAGAAAATTATATGCTTTATTATTAAATTTTCTTGCAGAAATATCTAACATTTCTTATATAAAAGTAATGATCCGTTTCCTACACTCATAAACGTCTAGGCATTCCACCAGTATGAATGGATGTTTTACAAAACATTTCAAGGGGGTTGTAAAACGAAAGAATTTCATTTTCTTGTAAGAAACAAAATCATCAAAATTAAATTCCTTCATCTGGGTTTTATGGGGTTTAAAAAGGTTATGGGGATATATTTCCCGTATTCAATGACTCTTGTAATGCCTTTTAAATTCCATAGTGGTCAAGGGTTGCTATTTACAAAATACGATCTAGAATATATGTACATTATAATGTATATAATGTTTTGTAGATAGTAATTTTGGGATATAAATAGTATATTAAAAAAAATACAAGTTTGATTGATATTAAAAGATTTGATATCTTCCCCAGTAATAATATTGGTAATCGGTATAATCAATAGTGGTTTCGGTAATCTGCGGTGGATAGTCCTAATGTCATCCCATCCACTAATATCCCGAGTAAAAATTATTTATTTGGTATATTCACTTCCAAACGAAATACAGACGTTTATATTTTTAATAGAATATATACGTCCGTAACTAGTACGAATAGGCCGGTTTTACCGACCGGGCACCGAACAGACACCGAACGGACAAAACGAACGAACGAACTGGGTTTATTATGGGGAAGAGGGGGAGAGAGTACCATGGAATGGACACACAATTTGAACATATACACACCTTTCACACGGGAATACAGCAAACGAAGAAAAATATGATGGTAAATCGGTTTCTTGAGAATAGGATGGGGGGGAGATGGAGTGTACACTCCCAGCGAATTTTCCATCCAACACAAAAGAGAATTTCAAAAACCAAAACCAACAAGCAAGTAAATTTTGACGAAAAGTGGCGTGTAAAAGCCCATGTAACTCCAAAAGAGAATTGACGATTTACAGCGTGCAGTTGTTCGCCCGCTGCACTCCCGTATAAAAATACCCATATTTTCTGCGCACTTTTGAACGAATATTTTTACAGTCCCTGCGTTGTCGTTGTTGCTAGGACAAGAAAGCAGAAAATAGTCTTGTGTCGTGTAAAACCGGCGATAGTAAAAAATTGCGGCCGGTACTATTATTACTGTGTTTCCATGAGTCAGGGTACAGTTTTCGTTGAGTTTACAGAAAACTTTTTCTCTCAATTTAATTCGAGGCCATTTGTAAGACGGTTCTGGGTTGAAGTGACTGATGAATAATCCCAGCGGGAAAAATTGGGAGTGCTCCTCTGGGGAGCGTATTTTGAGCGCTCCCAAATATGGTCCCGAGGGAGCATTACTGGAGTTTTCAGAAATTTTATAAAAAGAAGAAAACGGGTGATTATCTTGTTGACCATAAAATTTGACATTAGTATAGTCATCTCGTTTGATACGGAGGACAAGCAGCTTTGGAGGTGGTTAGTATTTAGTTGGGGGCCTGCTTTGGTTAAACCACATTCGCGCTTGGAAAGGAAAAGGCAATAGCAAAAAATTAACAAAAATTAAAAGCTTTTCGGCACCGGAGCTTATTTACACATATCAGGCCTCCATGAATAGCTTTACTGTAGATATTTAAAAAAGCTCTATAATGCTCCTTTTTGTCTCCAACCAAATCGTTGCAGGAGTGCTCCTATGGGAGCTCAAAAGGAGTGCTGGCCTAGGCGGACATCTAATGTTAAAAAATATATGAAGAGGGAGCGGAAAGGGAGCACTTCATGCCTCCATGGGAGTGCTCTTTCATTTTCTTTGGAGCACTCAATTTCCCGCTAGACACATACTCAGCAAACGCATACTGAAACAAACACATATGCAAAACTTGGCTTAATCCCAGCAAACCAAACTTTCCGAATTCCTACAAGTCGAAAGGTTTTCGGAAGTAATACAACAACAAAAATTAAAGCTTTGTATGTGGCGATTAGTCGAAACTAGTTCAAAAATAATTCGGAAAACAACTTCGCAACAATGTCACAAAGAAGCCAGTAACAAATTTTCTTAAAGAAATAGGAAAGAAATCGGAACATTCTTGTCAAACTTCATCGTGAAATCGTGAGTCTTTGAGTGAAGTGCGCGAAAAGCTTTGCTAAATCTTTACTAAATTTCGTAACGAATTCGAAAAGAATTTTTGTAACGATGTCGTGTCAACCCCTTCATATATTTTTCGTTCCGAATTTGTTCAGAAATCGATTGCGAATTCGGGAGAAATATACGAATTTCCGTAACGAGTTCGGTAAGATATCTTAAAATTTGGTTTGCTGGGATCCGACTGGTTTCGTGAAGTTTACTTGAGTTGAACGAACCATGTTTGAGCACTTCTTAAAAAGCTTACAGCGCTCCCGTCCCCCTACCAGTTCTTTATACTTTTTAACATTTATGCTCCTTCAAAAGCGTTTCAGGAGCATTATAAAAAAGCTTTTTAAAAAAGAATATTCATGGACGCTTGTGGCTTTTATTTTTGTTCGCCTTTTGCAACTGTTTTTTCGTCTTTTTCCAAGCGGGAGTGTTGTTTTTCCAAGCTGGCCCCGCGTTAAGTACTAACCACGTCCCATGCTGCTTAACTTCTGTAATCGAATGTAAAACGGTCTACGGGGTATGCTAATGGCACGACTTACGGTTACTACGATAATTGCCAGTTTTGCTCTTTCTAAAAAATCGTCGATGATTCAGAGCGCTGGTTGGAGCTGTTTAGGTGACATACATATGTAAGAAGGGATTAAACGATATGTGACAATGGATGAAACGTCCATCATCCATCGTATTCTCCAGATTTATCCCTCCGACTATTACCTGTTTTAAAATTCGAAACCAATGCTCGTCGGAAAGTAATATGACGATCGCCGAAACTGAAGCTGTTTTTGAAGAGTTGGTCAAATCGTTCTATAGGAAAGGCATAAAACTTAACCAATGCATCATTCTTAAAGCAGACTATAAGTAAAGTTGATGAATAAAGTCGAATTTCACCTAAAGGTTGTTGTTTTATTTATTAGTTTTTCTACGAAATTATTGAGTGATGTGTTATAATTACTAGAAGATTCCCAAAAAGAAATATATTATAACCACTAGATGAAGATGATGGTGGGTAAGTATACATCTAGAACGTCTAAATTCAACGAATATTGAAAATAAAATGCAATCGTAAAGAATCAAACAGTTTCTGGGTTTTATCTTTGTACGTAACCTCAAATATAGGTAAGTATTATTAAAACATTGAAACAGAATTGTTACCGAGCCAAAACAATTCAGTAAAAACATCGGAGTTTATAACAATCATTCATGCTATCTATCGAACGGACGAGAAAATACACAATACAGTAAGCAGCATTATTCAGAAGCAGCATGATAGATTCATGACCTGACAAATACTAGCTACGTAAAGAAGAATGAAACTTCATCAATGGAAGATGTCTGTTTACCAAAACCATCAGCTATAATTAATCTCAATACGGGGAACCTGTTACAAGATTCCATAAATAATCAATTAACCAATTTATCAGAAAATTAATCATCTTAAATTAAGATAATTCTTTTTGATAAATAATTACCCAAAATAGCTGATAAAGACCTCTCTATCACCCACACAAAAAAAAATATAATAATACTAATAAAAAAAAGTTCGACATGACCTTTGAACAAAAGCACAAAAATTCAAGGGCTTTGAAAACTTTGGGAAGTGTATGAGAGAATAAGGAAGACAAAAAGGACAAAAACAAAAACAAAATGTACAAAGCGTTAAGCAAAAAGAGAAGGAGAAGAACACGACAAGCTGCCCTCCACCTAACTATGGTTCAATTAATTTAATTAGAGCAACTTTTAGCCGTCGCGCCCAATCAACTGCTGTACTAACCAACAAAAGAATATCCTTCAAGTCCTTCTTGCCCGCCTCGTCCTGCCATTTCTTTCCAGGCACTTTCCTGACTTCACAATCATTCGGACCTTGCCACCCACAACCCACGAACCTTAATCAATATTGCGCAATTCTTTGTGTGCTCTCATTTTTGGGTTTCACTTAATTTCCGTTCTGTAAAGAGTTTGTTGCTCAGTTGATGTTTTCCCTTCTTCAAAAGAAACATTTTCACCTTAGAGAAACGAGCTTTCGGGGTGGCATCAGGATACAGTTTCCCGCAATTCTTTTACCTAATCACAGATCACCTATTCGGAGGAGGAAGGTCCATCGTGCCACCAGCAGTGAAAGTTGTTCGTGTCCTTTGCGTAAACGAACAGTGACAGTAGACAGGAATGGACATTGTTTGTTGTTGTTATTGTTGTTGGTTTTGTTTTTCCGTGTGGTTATGGGAAAAACTTTTAGGGATACAAGAATTGATGAGAGGAATTGGTTTTTGATGCCTTTAATTTTCCTCGTATCGCTTTCCATTACCACTGAGCAGCACTAGATACGCAGGGCACCTTTCACGTATTTAATCCAACCAGCGAAGGACAAGAAAGTTAGCACAAACATAGTGACCTTTTCTCTTTCTTTTTTCTACAGTCAGGATACCCTCGGGCATATACCCTATATTCGAAACAAGTTAGTACATCGAAAAAGATATAGGTAACACGACGTGGATACTTTCCATAAAATACAGGAGGTGATGTAGGGTAATTGGATATAAAGCAGCAGAAGTGGTCGAGGAAAAAAAGGTTACAGTGTGAAAAGATTTTCGTAACAAAGAGGCAGACAACAAGTCTTTTATTTTATTTTTTATTTCTTTCTTTTTTTTATAAGGAAAAACCAGCCTTAGTCCTTTATATCAAAAAAGATAAAACTTTCACTGTCTTGCCTAATTTAATGTTCTACAAGAAGAAAGATGGAAATTATTTTCCTGGATTTAACTTTTACTCCTTTTTTTTCGCAGGACTTTGTATCAGGGCTCTCTTTGCTGTAGGTATTATGGTTTTTTTTCCTAGGGGCATGAAATAAGATTTCTTAAAAAAATGGTTTTAAACGAACAATTGAATCAAAGACTTTATCATCCCTTAGGAGAAATGAATGAAGGAAAATGAAGCAGATAATTTCCTGAACTGTCCACCCGTTTCGTTTTTTTTTCTATATTTTGTTAGTCAAAAATAAAAGAAACTTTCTTTTTTCCACTTCTTGGTTGAGCTCTGGTTAGGGACGGTTTTAAGGAAATAAATATTGTGATAAAATCTGCTCTTGAAAATGATAATCAAAAGAAAAAGGGGTATCTTAAGAGCTTTTTAGATGTTATAAAAGGAAAGATACATTTTAAGGTTAGGAAGTCTTTTTTTCTAATCTTCTTAAAAACAATGCAGCATTAGTGACAGTAAAGAGTATAACAAAGTAGGGTTAGTAAAATCTGAAGAAATTGGATTTATTTAAAAAAAAACAGCGAAAATTCTGGTTTTTAAATGTTCCTTTGTCTCTCGAATATTTTGTAGAGTGATACAACGGGTGAGAGTTTGAATTTAGCAAAAACTCAACTAATTAAAAACTACTAATCTAATCTAATTGCTCCTTTAATCCCTCATGGGACATAGGGCGGAAACAGTTGCCCTCCAGCGGACTCTGTTTTGCGCGACAGCTCTCAGCTCTGACCAGGATCTCCCGGTTGTTGCGGCCTCTGCTAATAGGGTTCTCCTCCACGTTGTTCTAGGTCTTCCGACTCGACGGGTTCCTTGCGGATTCCAGTCGAGGGCCTGTTTGGCTAGATTCTCGTTTTCGCGTCGCAAGGTGTGGCCAATCCAATTCCATTTCCTTCGCCTGATTTGGTCGTCTATCCTTTCTTGGCCGGCACGGCGCCATAGTTCTTCATTTGAAATTCTATCTTGCCAGCGGATTTTTAGGATACGACGTAGGCATCTGTTGATGAAAACTTGTAGGCGCCCTGTGATGAATTGGGTGACTTTCCATGTTTCGCAACCGTACAAAAGAACTGCCTTAACGTTGGAGTTGAACAGCCGCAATTTGGTGTTAATTGAGATCTCTGTTGACCTCCATATGTGAAACAGGCATGCATATGCGCTTCTTGCTTTATTTATTCTGGAACTGACGTCTTCTTCTGTACCGCCGTTTTCGGTAATAATACTACCGAGGTAACAGAATTTATCTACCAGTTCCACGTCACGGTTATTTAGCGCTGTTGGTTCAAGGGTGTTTGCATTTATCCGCATTTCTTTGGTTTTAGTCGGATTTAACCTTAAGCCTGCTGAACTACTTTCTGTTGCCAAATTGTTTAACATGTTTCTGAGGTCCTGGTGTCTGTGGGCCAGCAAACAGATATCATCCGCGTAGTCGAGGTCCTTAAGGCGGTCTAACAATCCCCATTGTATGCCACCTGTTCTAGTATCTAGAGCGCTGACAAGGATGTCGTTTATTACTATAAGAAATAGTAATGGCGAAAGTAGGCATCCTTGCCGTACTCCTGAGCTCACTTCAAAGCTGTCGGAGAGTTTTCCATTGTGAAGAACTCTGCATTTGGAATTGTGTTGAATTGAATTAAAAACTACACTTGATAATAAAATCATAAGTTCACTATTTTTGTACGCAAGGCTTTGAGAGTCAAGTTATAAGGGAGTTAGATATTGCAGATAGAAGCACTGACAATTATTGGTCTCTTGATTAGTCCAATGATATTGAAGTCCGTTCATATTTAGGCAGATATGCCAAATTTCAGTGCGATACTGTCTTTAGTTTTGCTTTGACAGCTGATTGTTGTTGATGTGTTGGGCATCATGTTGAGTATGGACAAAAACGACATTATTTTTTGAGAGGCAAACCGGCGAAGGAAACAAAAGAAAAGTTGGATAAATATTATGGGGGTAATGCGCCGTCAGATTACACAGTCAAATATTGGTTTCGAGAGTTTCGTGGTGGCCGAAACTCCACTACCGATCAAGTTCGCAGCGGCAGGCCCTCCGATGCGGTTACAGAGGATTGTCATGGCATACTCTTCGTGGACTACCTCGAAAAAGGAAAAACCATCGACAGCGAGTATTACTGTGCATTATTGGAGCGATTGAAGGCCGAAGACCGAAGTCAGGAAGGAGTTGATGGAGATGGAACCCTGCGTTGCAACTTTTGGATGTTGTGAGTTCGCAAATAGTGACTACGAAAGATTGTTCCACAGTCGAGTTGTTGTATTTAGGAACGAACTCTTAGACTGTACCGTGTACGAATAGGGAGGTTGTAGGCAGGGAGTATTAGCCGGCCTGGAAAAATCTTATGTTGCGACTATACAACTACCGTGGAGGTAGGAGATTGTGTATTGCGGATAATCAATCGCTCTAATAGTAGGATAAATGTCAAGGCTGCTACATTCGTACTGTTGCTCAAAGGATCGATAGTTGAGGAAATGGCGTCGTTACCGATAAGTTGGAGGGTATTTTTTTTATTTTACCTAGCCATTTTAGGGTAATTTTTAAACCTCCGTATTCTTTTGGCGATTTGGAAGATGTGGCCATTCTATCACATCGATTTGGAAGATGTGGCCATTCCACGAAGACGGATGGCGAGGTGTGGAATGTTAGAAATAAGACTAGGGTATCCAGATTCACAGAGTCTATGAAAATTTTGATTGACGTATTCTCTAGGGCAAACTAAAATATCGCAAGTGGAACGTTTTTCTTAGAAGCCGTATTATTTGTTCTTTAGGATAAGGTTTAAGATTCGAGATACTACATATAAGCCTTTTACTAATTTATCGTCCCGTATTTTTGGACAAAATAAAAATAATTGCTATTTGGCGGTAGTTGCAGGAAATGTTGGATACGAGATTCTATTAATTCGGCCTTGGATCTTCTGTCTATTATCACCTCCTCGTTGTAGATAAATGAAACGAAGGTGGTGCTAGTAAAATGTTGCATGATGGCAAGAACCAGAACGTTTTGCTACCAGTGATTGAATTAATGAGTTTACTTCTAAACTTTTTACCAAATAATGATGATTTGACTTTACTGATGTTGGATTTACAGGAATTTGTTAGTTTGAGGTACTCTCGGTGAAAGGGTTCACTCACAAAATTCTTAAAACGTTTTTTTTAACTTTTTATTGCGTCCATACATTCCCGATTAAAGTATCTGTTCTGACTAGGCTTCACAGATCTGGTGGAATGAGGACATTATTGGCTATATGAACCTTGGGACACGGATAGCGGCAAATTTGACGTTTTTGTTATAGAAACAACCTGTAAAGCGATTGGAAAAACGAATAATTGGTGTTCCTGTAATGTCAGACAGTTAGCGCAAAACTATGCTGTAGCGTTACAAAATCTTCATCACATCAGTACTAGAGACTAAATGGAACCACAGTTACATTATGCATTTGTTACACTCTCCAAAGTATCTGACCTAGTTGAATTGTGTTTGAGAATATGAATGAGCCGGTAATTTACGTTTTTAAACAAACAGAGTGACGATGGTCGCTTTCATCATACACTGCTACAAATCTTAATCAGTCGAGCATGTTAACTAATTTTATAACGGGAACCATTTTTTTTCATAAAGTTTTTCTTTTTTATAAATATTTTTGATATAAATATTATTTCCATTTGTTCCGTAATTTTTCCCATAAGAAAGGCAATCATTTTTTCCGTATAATTATTCGGTATCTATTTTAACAGTGTATGATTTATTATCTTCTTTCGTAGTGGGAACTTGAGCCTTTCATTGGGATTTTGAAATTCCCTTCTTTTATGGCGTGGGCTCTATCGGAATATATTAATTTTAAGCCAATTAAACAATAAAATCCTCTTGCTGTCTACGATAATACATTACATTTTGATTCACTAGAAAACTCGAAGGCCACGAATTGGAGCTGTTCGATTTAGCTTCCGTGTCCTCGTAAATGAGGTGTAGTTTTTAATCGGCAATGATGTGACGGAACTGTAGACTAATTTAGTATCTATTTTCGCTGCTAATGTGAATTATATTCTCCATCAATTTAAGAAGGAAATAACTTAAGTAATTGGTTTAAAGGACTAGGCCAGAGCATAACACCTTTTGGGGAGCTTCAGAATTAAAAGTACTACAACTTTTCTCCAGCATAATAGAGTACATCCCCCTGTAAACCCTACGGTTAAAAATCGCTATAAACAGGAGGAGAAGTATTTCCAAGCCATGTTGCAGCAGAGCTAGAAAGATTCTATAGGTATCTTCCTGCATATTTCTGTAGAGCTTTTTGCTCCGGAGAAACATTAAATTATTTTCCCGTTAAGAAGTCGTTTAACAGGCTTTCATATAAAGCCCAGTAGTAAATCTTGCATAAAGGCGCATTCGGAGCTATCTCTTAACGATTCGCTGCTAAAGCTAGAAGGCAATTAATCATCCAACGCCTCTTTGTATTGATCATATTCAGTCGCATTCATTCGATGATGTAGAATCTATTAGAACTGTTAACCCAATAACCAATGCTTCTGTCTGTTTTAATTATAATTGACTGGACAAAGTTAATTAAAATTATAACAAATAACAGAGGAAGATATTGGCCAAAGTCTGAAACCATTCGCCTTCTCTGTAATTTGCTCTTTTCTTTGTTATATACACCTTTCAATATTTTCATCCTTTCAATAACAGGAATGAAAAGGGAGTGACTTTTACTTTTCCCTATTTATTATTATCAACCTAACATCTTTGTGTAAAAGGTTTTATTTTTGTTATATTTGAGTTTTGCCTTTATGCAAAATTTTATCATCAAAAGTGTGCCCCGTAAATCGAGATGGAAATTGCTCGTTAATTAAGAAACAACTCAGATGCCTGCAAATTAAAATCTGTTTGAAGTCATAGTCTTTCTGTTTCAGTCTTGTTTGTTATAGATTTTGCAGTATTGTTATCTGATATTTCAAATAATAATTGCATTGTCGGTTATGACAAGGATTTTCTTTGCAACATAAATATCCGTACTATTTTGACAAACGAGTTTTTCCTAGTTTCTGGTCATAGCAGCGATTGGCATTCCAGGATTCGCATAGAGATCCAAGAAAAGCATTTTGGCATCTTGGTCGACTTAGATAGGAAAGTCTTTTGGAGATACATGGCGGACTACCCTTACAAAGTTTGATGTTCAATTCATCGCGGCGGAATTGGGTTTTCGTCTTTTCACTTGCAAACTTTTTTAATAAGGCTTCGAATAGAGTAGATTCCAAATAATCAATTCCGAATTGATTCCAGGTAATTCAGAGGTTAATCAATCTATTTCCTCTTATGACAGGTCAATGAACAACAAATACGTTATTTTTTTGTCTCGTAATCTAAATTAGAATCCATTCCGATGTATGAGAATCAATGAGCTGATTCAGTAGATTCCTCGTTGTCCAGAATGGATCTGTTGTATGTCTCACGAGAGCGAACATGACGTAGTCCAAATTTGACTGAAAGAAAGGCGTAGCCCAGTCCGTCCAATGGTTAGATATGAAAAATTGTCTGATATTAGTTTAAAAGGAACCGAGTGGACGAACCGAATCCTAATAATAGATCCGTTTAAGAAAGTGTATGGGTTGCTAACAAACTTTTGAAAATAAAGATACATTTCAAAAATAGTTAAAGTTATTACTTGTGTAGAAAAGGAAAAATGTGATGGCTTTACAGAAGAGCTTAGATGATGCAAGTATCAAATTCGTTAAAGCTAAGAATGGAGAGTGTACTTAGATTATAAGGAAGCTGGTTATGGATATATCCTATACAAAATATTCGGGCAATATGCAGTAACGTATTTTTTTTGAGAGGAAATGTCTACAATGTTGAAAATATTTATTTTTAGTGGTACTTAACAAAATTTGCGGTACTAATTGACAATGAATAAAAGGATAAATGAAAAATAACCAAATTTTGTAACACATTCAGCTAACCATGTAGTAGAAAGTGTTTGCCTGGGTACTTTCTTTAGAGAAGCACCTTCAAAATCATCTGCAGAAAATAGACACAATGAGCCCCCAGGGATTGTCGATTTTTTTTTTGGCAGATATCATACTTTGGGAAATCATAACATTTTTATTGCTTTGACTAATTGATAGAGTTTCGAGTAATACTCCATCGCAAATAGTTTAAAATATCACTCACGCCCAAAAATAAATATCGCGGCAAAGAATCAAAGCGTTCTGGAAAAAATAGCAAGCTAAAAAAAACCCCACCGTTATCATCGATAGTTGTAATGCTGACAATACAATTTTCTACCACGTTAGGAAATTTTAAACAATATTTTCATCACTCTCCAAAACCCGTATCATTGTAGATCCACTCCATTACCTATTCTATGAATACATATTGTTCAGTAAACTTTGGATTTCGAGTAAAAACCAAAAATTGTTCATAAATACATATTTGGGATGTGCATTTCTTATGCTTTGTTGGATAATAACAGTCCTATGTACGATGATCGTAGAAGGTATAAAAAAGCCCACTATACTTTTTCGTTAATTAAATAAAGTAAACATAGCAATAGCATCTATAATTTGTTTCTGAATAATCGTCGCTAAAGTGAATATAACAATTTTCTGGTCATTTTTTCCATTGCAGTATATCTTTTTTTTTACCATTTATCGAAAGTAGACGTAACAACAAGTAAGTGAGCCAAAACAGAACTCCGTAGGAAACGTAGTTTTAAGAGGAATCGCTTTTACATATTTCGCTTCTTTTTAAAAAAAAATTAAATTTAACAACAACCTCTAAATTTCTCCGTCTGAAAAAATTACTGTCTTTTTGCAACACTAGAAGCTATCTTTTGACCAAGTTTCAGCTTTATAGAAATTTTTTTGTCAAAGAAAAAAATTAAAAACCGAAAAACCGGTTTTCGGCCATTTTTTCGAACAATTTTGAGGTTAGGGTAAAAATGGTTGGTTAAGGCCCGTCCTCACTACGCGGACTTAGATTCCACGCGCTTTTGGTCTTACGGCCAGCCAAAAGCGCGCGTGATCTTTTAATTTTCTGAATCATGAGTGAGAAAAAATCAATTCTCATTTGAAACGGCGTACGCGCTTTTGAAAAGCTCATAGTGTGTGGACGCACAATGTACCTTTTTAAGCACAGCCTTTTGTCCGCGTTGTTTTGCCGCACGACCTTTACCATGGACAAAGTCGTAAAAAGTCATAAAACTCTATATGAAAAAAAAGGCAAAAGCGCGTACGACCCAAGTCCGCGTAGTGTGGTCCCACCATTAAGGTGTATAAAGCACTCCTGACGGGTAACCCTGCAAACAATTTCTCGGAGGCTCGCTTTCTCGGACCATTCTCGATTCGAAAACTGCTTGCGAAGGGTACGAGAAATAGATTCAAAACGCAAAATGGAAGCTTTCCTGGTTGATTTGTTTCTCCCAAAGCCTTCATGTTGTAGAAAAATATTGAGAGCCGATTTCCCCTGAATGGGACTTCAAATATCCAAATAACACTAACAACATAACGTCATTTCACCGGTTTGAAGTCCTATTGAGAGGAAATTTTGAGCCTTTGGTTTCTCTTCAACGATTTGTTTGGAAAGTTTGAGCTTTTGACTTGTTTTGCTCGGCGGAGTGATTTTCGGCGCAGAAGCGATTTGCTATCGATACGAGCATGCGATTCGTTATCAGCACAAGTAAGCGATTCGATCTCTTGCTCCGCTTTTATTGCCTTCGAATTCGTTAACGAGTCGTTTACGAGTCCGAGTTCGAAGCAAGCTTTCGCTTTTGCAAATCGTTCTCGAATCGTTTTCGAATCTAAATGCTTGCAGGGAATAGACGCACACCAGCTGCCGGAAGCCTCCCCCGAAAAACAAATACAACCTCGGTTTGGGCTTGGTGCATTGCACCTTACAATCAGTATAACCCAGGATGTTAGCAGTTCAAAGAAACGTGTCTCTTACAGTGTCTATACTGGACTAGAGTTTAAAAAGGGCATGCCTCATGTAGCGTATGGGCCTCATGTGGCAAATGAGAAGAATGCCGAAAGAGCTTTAGTTTTTGTTGCTGCTGTGCTTCATATTTCAGGCAATTATGTTGGTGACCGTGAAGGGTGTCAATTAGCATACTCAATAGACCGGTTCTCGTTCGATCACAAGTCGCTTTGCCCGTAGTTAGTGCTCAGTTGGGGAACCACTTGGCAAAAAGGCACTCGCGTTTAAACATATAAAGCTTTCGACACCAGCGCTGTTATTACTCACATATCCACGCAGAAATAATCAAATTTTTCAGCTCTTTTTCCCACTTGGGATCGTGAATGAGACCAGGCGTTAAATGCCCTTTATAAGGTGCTAGCCTTATCTGCACCCATCCTCCATCCAGGTCGAATACTTTTAACAAGAAAATTACTAATTTACTTACCTATATCTAAACTCAAGCTAAGCCAAAAATTTCTCGGTAATATATTTGCTACGTAATTCGCTCAGTTTTAGTCTGATTTGTCGTTGAGTTCACATGCTGAACTACAAAAAATTAAAAAAGCCTATGGGCGTGGCTCCAACTTCTCAAAATAATCGAAAATACTGAGCAGTCTTTGGAGATATATCCAATTCTACCCAAAAATAACCCATTTTCAAAAGTTTTCCCTTTTCGCGAAATTACAACTTACCATGATACAATGCCAAAAGGTATCAAACAGGTCTAATCTTATCATACAATGTTCGTTAAAGTGGAATTATATGATAACACAACTATAAAATGTCCACACCTACTAATCAAAAACCACTAAAACAGCCAAAAGTAAATATAGAAACCACAGGAAACTTTTTTCCTGCCTTTATCCATTCACCACTTAAAAGTATCTGTATCGAGCTCCATAGGTCACGCGAATTTGTAGTAAAGCCAAAATCCATGACAAATCCTCCCTCTGCATTCTTTTTCTCAAGATGCATTTCATTTTATATCCAAACCAGTCATTCAGTAAACTCATATCGTATCTCAGATCTTCTGCCAACTTCTTGTGGTCTTTTATTATTCTGAAACATCTAAAGGCTATACTTTGATACGGCGAAGGTGGTTCTCGTTCACCACAGGTAGGCAGACTATCTAAGTGTATAAGGTTGTTGTATATATATACGAGTACATATAAAGATATATAGGTATATAAGATTTCATTTTCTGAAACGTCTTCATCACAACGATTACAGACTCACGAAGTAGACAAATTGTGTTCATTTTATTATGAAACGTTTGTTAGTTTTAATTAAAGATTAAAGAGAAAACGAAGGAGTCTCGACTCGTCACGTCTGTCTTAATATCTGTGAAATATCTACCACATCACGACCAACCTTCCACCTACTCATCCTTGTACCCCGTTATAACATGCCTGCTCCTAATCGATTGCGGTATACCTCATGACTGAAACTTAAAAAAAAATAATAAAACAAAAATTGTAAGAATAAATTATAAGGCATCCAAGCCCGAAACTACTGTGCTGCTGCATCTCCTCTGATATTAACCTCGTCTGCTTCAGTTTCAAGGAAAATACAATTTTGATAAGCGCATAACCGGGATGGCTCCGAAAATGCAATTCTAGGATTCTTTGGGTAACAAGCCGTCGCCGTCATTTTCGGGTGGTTACTGCTGGTGGCGGAAATGTGGTTTCATGCAATTCGGATGAGAAATTTATGTGCAATTAAACTAGGATACCGAGGAATTTTGAGGATGAAGTGGATGGAAGATCTCTCGGCACCAGCATGTATAGCTGATGTATTTTAAATGAGGAATTTTGAAATGAGGAAATTATTTTGGATTTGATTCAAACCCATTTTGATTAGGTGTTTCTATAAAATTTTCCTAATGTTCAAGAATTTTGTTAATTATAAATTTTAATTACATATTGGGCTGGAAAGTTACGTAACACTTTGTGGGTGATGCACAACTGAAATCACAACATTCGCAATAAAAAGGTTTACCAACAACTCACCATAATCTCCAAAAACCAATATGCTTGGTTGGAGTCACAAACTTGCATACTCTTTTAAAAAAAATAGACAACAAATTTGGTATTGGCACAGCACGCAGCAATAAAGAACTGGATCAAGAGGAAAGAATTAAATGGCGTCAAATCTATACCACACGCCATCTCTGACCGAAGTTTTGATCATAAATTCGTTATTTGCTACCTTAGAAAACCCCAGATACCGATTTTCATGGAAATCGGAACACAATTGGCAAATTCATATTTGAGTGGCCATTTTGAATTTCGGTCATATTTTGGCGGCCATTTTGAATTTCGAAAACAGGGCTTCGACGTACATCATGGGAGACCCCCACGGACCTTCGTGCAAAATTTTAAAGCTCAGCGATGACTGGTAATTTTTTTTTGCAAAGATTTTCGGCAGCTTGACCCCTGTCAGCCACCCATTTTGCACCAACCTAGCTGTCGGAGACTTGGAATTTATATTAAGTAGCTTATAGTCTTCCATCCTACAAATTATCATGCGCCACATCGATGACGGTTTTTTCAATAAGAAGATGACTACTTTTACTATTCTTACCTCTGCCCTGCTGTCCTGCACCACTAAAAGTGTCGGAGAGCTCGGACACATGTATAATCCCGTTTAGTAATAGAATGAGTTTCGATCGAGTTTGCCGACATCAAAGAAGGAAGCAACTTTTCGTCTCCAGCTCTTAGACTACTAGATCATCTATCCTTTCCTATTCTACGGACTAAGCGTACTACCCGATATTATGGCACCATGACGTGAACGACATGAAACTGATAGACGTGAAAGATATTACCATCCAAATATGATTCCTACACTGCAAATGTAAAGTGTGTTGAAAAAACACACCTAAGTGTGTTGTTTTCTTGTAGTCATTTTTAATCCACTTTAAAATGCGTTGTTTCCGTAAAGTGTGTTAAACAACACACCTAAAGGTGTTGAAACAACGCAGTAGAAAAAATCTTTTTAAAATAGCATTCATGGCGGCCTGAGGATATGCAACATCCAGTCATGTGACATTTGAGGGTTCGATTTAAGCTTTTATTTTTGTTCGCCTTTTGCAATTACTTTTTCCAAGTGGTCCCCGGACTAAGAACTAAGGCTTGGCTTGCTTTACTGCTTTGCTTTGCTTTAACATATCAAATAAACCAGCCTTTTGTTATGGCACAAAACCAAATGACAAAGCGGCAAAGCCAAAGCAAAGCCAAAGAAAAGCAGAGCAAAGCTCGAAATGACCAATGTTTGATTTGTTGATGCTTTGTATGCTTTCGCGTTTGTTTAATATTTATTTTGCTTAGAGAAATAAATGTATGTAAGAGGTTTGAGAAAATTTATTTCATAAAGAAATTATATTTTTGGGAATAACATTAACTATAATTATTTAAGAGTTCAAAATTAATTTGAGACAACTATTTCTATGTCCCATTTTAACAAATTTCTCGTAAATGTTTGAACAGTTAATGCCATAAACCACATGTGCTTCTTTATCACTCTACCCAACAATATTTCAAATTTTCATCCTCTTTTTTTACAAATACAATTTCCATATGATCCTTTCTTCTTTTTATGAAATAATAATATCCATTCCAAAGGAAAAATTCCACAAAATGCATACTTCTTAACTCTTTCGTGTACTATTTCTATGTCCTGTGCAAACTGTCAAGTAACTAAAGCACAGCGTGTATTTGGGTTTGTTTTACTTTGGCTTGTTGGGCTTATTTTGCTTTGGCACGTGGTACCTGAAAATCTCACCAGGTTCAAGCAAGCCAAGCCTACATTGGGGTTTCACCTCAACCACATCCAATGCTGCTTATCTTCCGTAATCGAACGAGAACCGGCCTATTTAGTATGCTAATGGCACGATTTATGGTCATTAGGATAATTGCTAGTTTTTCTTTTTCTCACTGCAAATCTCAGATATTGGAAGTGTGTTATTTTAACACGCTTTAGTGTGTTAATGGGTGACGTCACAATAACACACTAAAGCGTGTTAAAATAACACACTTCAAAAATCAAAGATTTGCAGTGTGTACAATTTCTTAAAGCTCAAAATTTGATATTAAGAAAATGTAAGAAAACTAAATAAAATTTAACTAAAACTGACATAACTAAAAACTAATTTAATTTAATTTTTTCGTAATTTGATTTGAACAAATTTTATCAAGTTTGCAAAAATATACGGATTCTCTATTTCAATTTCCACTTCTTCATCAGGAACGATGTATAGTCCAGGGAAAAAGTTTCATATGTTAAAATTAATTAATGAAGAGAAAAAACTTAGAAGTTCTATGAATATGTTTTGAATAAATTCGCTTCAAGGGAACAGGTGAGAAAAAGTTAATAATTGTAACGGATGGTTTTTACTTTTTAGGTGCGATGTTTTTTTTTTTGGAAGACATAAAATCGTATGTAATAGGGCTTAAAAATGAGTTTTGGACAATTGAAATCGGTCAACAACTTTTTTGTAAAAGAAAAATTAAAAGCAGTGAAATATGGCAATTTTTCAGGAGCAGGAACTGCAATTATCGTAGAAACTTGTTTCAGGGCTTAAATTGTGGCCTATCTACAATTCATCAAAAAATAAGAAGAACTTTTCGCGTTTCCATATAATGTATGAGTTTCCAGCCTTTTTGCCCAGGTTCGAACGAAATTAGCCAAAGCATACTCATTATAACTCCTACGACATTTCTCTTAATTATAGCGTTAGAAATTTTATGCCAAATCATCGTAGGGTAAAAATTTTTTTTTAATTTGTAAGTTATGTTGCAGTGTTATTTGTTTTGGGCATATGAAATACTTCGTTACATTATTTAAAATGCCCATTTTGGGAATTTGAAAATTGAAATTTTCTATTTTTTTCAAATTCCTAAAATGGGTATTTTAAACAAAGTAACGAAGTATTGCGTATGTTCGCAAGAAAGTACATAAAAAAACCCTACAATTTAAAAAAAAATTTTACCCTACGATAATTTGGCATAAAATGACGGCAATTTTAATGTTTTTCGAAAAGTTAAAATTGTTGCCGTAAAAATCAAATTTTGTTTTTGAAATTTCAACCACGTATTTATAGTATTAAAATACACATTTTCTTAAATTTTTATGAAAATCCTACTATTTTCCCGTTATTTATTGCATTTTTAGTAAAAAAAAAACAAATTTCATACATTTTGGTTTTTTGAGGTTAGGATTCATTTTTAAAGTATTTATACCAAATCAGTTCGATATTCGATTCATTCACAAGTATTTTTCAGCTTTTTTTATTTTTCTACGACCAACAGAACTGGAGAAATTAAAAAAATAGTGTAGCAACGCACTCGAAATGCATCCAAAATCCACATTTATGCAATTTTCTCGTGCAGCCCAGTCCCGATTTTGCAGAAATTTTTTTTCGCTTTATCTTAACATATGTAAAGAAAAAAAAGAAAAAATCCAACTTCCCAACTACATCATAACTTTGCTTTTTTTGTGTTTAATTTCCCTCTACTAAAATTATTTTACCCACCAAAAAGTGTGTTGTATTTTCATAGCTCAAAAGTGTGTTGTTACTCCAAAAGCGTGTTCATAAATGTTAAGTGAGTGGTTTCAACGCACTTATGTGTGTTGTTTAGATTTCAGGTCATAATTCACGACTTATTTTTAACACAGTAAAAAGTGTGTTATAATTTTAACACGGAAGAGCGTGTCAATTGCAAGATAAACTGTGTTAAAACAACACAGTTTTTCTTGACAACACAATTAGGTGTGTTGAATAATACACTTTGGTGCGTTAAACAACACATTTTGTGTGTTAAAAACCCCAATTCAGTGTGTTGCAACTTTTACAGTGTAAGCTTAGAATTCCACATAAAAAAAGTCTTTTTCGATACTACAAGCTCCATCTATTTAATTTTCTAAGGACCCTCGTACTTGAAATGTGATGAATAAAGTTGTCTCCGCAGACACTCTCCTCAATGAGTAGCATTTCCTAACAACGTCACAAAAGAAGAACTGTCCTTTATCCTCGTCTCCATCCACCTTCCTCGTCTTTCACCCTAACCGAAAAAATGTAATCTGTTGCACAAAATATTTGGGCAGGAATCCCTTAAAAGTCCCAAACCGTCAAAAGGATAAAGCTGTTGTCCCAACTACTATCCCTGAACAGAACCCCCACCCATCATTCCTTAAATAACGTGGATAAATTATACAATATTATGTAGGAATAATGCCATTCTGCACCCCCACCAAATCGTTTACGTCGCAGAATGGATACATAGAAAAATCTGCTGAAGTTTCCATTATTGATTTGCTAAACGTAATTTAATTGAATGGGAAACTTTTATATGCGTACGTAAAGCAGCCTTCAAGTTCACACACAGCCTCGATTTTGTACATATAAGAGCATAACAGCATAAACATAAAATCCTTGAGCTGCTAAACTCTTACGCGTAATAGAAAGTCGCATTCGGCAGGTGTGGAAGGTGTGTAGAGAACACAAAGGCGAGACAGAAAAGGCGATATACGACGCTCAACAATAACGCAAGAGCGCGGCATCAGGAACTTACATAAATCTCCTTATCCTATCAAGATATCTGTTTTGAAGATATGTAATCAGAAAATTATCCCTGACATTCCCCGTATGTTGTTGTGCTCGATCCAAGTCTAGGGCAATCACACACGAACGATAAAGTTGCAAGTGCCTAAACCTGACATAATCAGCCTTTTACAACTGCCATCACAATCCGCAAGTGAATCTGTCAGGATTCTAGTCTTTAAGGTAAATCTAAGAAGTTTATTTTACATTCATCTCAGTCACTTAGAGGAGACACTCACGACAACGGTGCGGGATACATCCCCGGGTGGGTTCCTGGTGTTGAACCTTTCCTCTTTAATTACAAGAAGTTTGCAAAACACTTGAACCTTTTTCTTTGGTAATGAAAATGCCTTTACAGAAAGGTAGACAAGTCAAGTAGCAAAGGTGAACAAAAACAACGATGGGAGAAAGACAGAAGGCAGATGAAGTATTTCTTCCCTTAGCCACGATCTCTGGGCTGCGGTGTGAAATTGTGGGCTAGTGCTGTCGATGGGAGAATGGCAGGATGTGAAGGCATTTCTTTTATTTTTGTGTGAAATCATCGATGGATTATATGACTATGGTTGGTAAATAAGAAGAAGGGAAAATTCTTGGCATAATATCCCACGGCTAATGAGCTTTCTGTTATACCACGCAGAGTGGCAAGTGCTTCATTATGTGGGTGCTGGGGTGATACCAAAAATAGCATTAGTTAATGGATTCATTTTTTTGTTGCTTCCCTACCCTCCCTCCCTCTCTCTCTCTCTCTCTCTCTCACTCGGTTTCCTTCATTTACTACGACTTTTACTGGTGGCGTTTTTCGGGGGTTAAGAAACTCTAGATAAGTAGGTCAGTCAGGGATTCTTAAGTGAGTTGTGAGTATACATTAACGTCTCGTGGTAAATGGTTGAAGAAGCTGGTTGCGTATATTAATATTCTTGGGAGTTCTTGTGATTATTTTCAGGCATCTCTGATGTCTCTTATGAGCGGAGAGTGATAATTCAAAAATTTTTGTGTGCATTTTCTCCCCCCACACCCCCTTTCGGATAAATTGAAAGATATTAATTAAGTATATGATAAGGATGTATTATAAGAGAAGAAATTACGATAATACGATTTGAGAATTAATATGAAGCCATTACTAAGAGTTTATGACGAAGCGAGAGAAAGAAACGGATATCGTTGATAGCAGGAATGAATTTCAAAATTAATTATTGATTATTTAGGGCACGTTTTTCATCTATATGTTTTAGCTCTCTATATATATACGCACGTATATAATGAAATATATACACGGATATAAATTCTTAGTAATCACTCATCATTAGGGATAAAATATGTTGAGAAAGAAGAAATATAGAGAAAACATGGCATTTCTATAGAATTCGGAGCTGAAATTTTTTTTTTAACAACTTCTAAAGACTTTCTTTCATTGGTGTTAAAGCAAAAATAATACATTAAATATTTTATGCATTGACAGAACTGAAGCCTTACATTTTTTTTGTGCCTTTGTTTAGTAGGATTTCATAACAAAATTTCTTTAATATAGATCAAGTAACAAAATATGTCTGAAATTCTGGGGAAAATAAAATAGAAAAAAAAACATGTCGTATTATGTTTTTTTGTATGTAAAGCAGACGCAATATACATTTCAATATCTATTATTATTTTAAATATCAGAGCCTATACCTAGAATTGATTTTAAACAATAATATTTTTATTCGCTTAAGCTTGAATCTATCCACACGTTGTTGCATGGATAAAGAAATCTGAAAAAAAATATAAAATCATAAAAATTAGGGTTTTTCGGTCTAATGAAAAACGACCAAAAAATAACAAAAAATGATATTTGCCAAATAAAATGTGTTTTTATGATATAGTCTCCTCGAAATTCATTTTCATTGCACTTGCCTCATTTTTCTCCAGACTTGCGATTGTTTCGCAAAAGTCATTTTATTCAAGGTTAATAAAGAAGGCCATAAATGAAGCAAATCGTAGTGCAACCCATAACTCTACCGCTTATATTTAACGGCCGTAAACATTATCGAGGAATTCTTTTAACCGATAGTCAAGGAATTATCCTTACCGGCAATCGGTGATATGTTTAAAATGGTGAAACATCAAATCCTGTAAACATGAGAAGTTTGAGGTTTGGCAATTCTTTTCTAGTGATATGCGATTCTGTATCGATTTTTTCTTGTAAAAAAATCGGGGTTTTCCGATTCTTTTCCAGCCGATACGATTTTCGATAATCGATTCTTTTTTAGAGAATCGTAATCATCAATTGCACCTTACTTCTCACTATACTGGTGTTTCCGTCTTAAATGCTAATCCGTTAAGGGTTGATTCCTGGGTATATTTGGAGAAAAAAAATTGTTCTACAGGATGGGGCTATCGGACTTATCTACTGAGGCACCATAGTAAAAATGTGCACTACGCAATTGTTCGCTATGCATGCTAGCTGTGGCGCCGTGCGTGCTAGTGCGTACCTGATGCATGCTAGCTGCGGGCGAGTTTTATTTTTACTCGGGCACAGGTTGTTTAAGAAAAGTCGTTTGAAGCATTTTTTAATTTACTTAAACCCTAATTACTCCTCAACTATTTATCGTAGAGCAACGTAATTAGGCTAATTTTTTAGAAAAATGTACATTCTTTAATGTATGATATCAATATCATAAACCTCAGTCGAATATGTTAGTTCAAAGTCAAAATTTTGTTTTTTTAACTAAAATTTCAACTAAAACCACCTTTTTTTCCAAAAAATACTAAGTTAACGTAGAATTTTTTTCCAAAATTAGAAAGCTTGGAGTATTTCCTATGAATAATGTTAAAAAAATTTTTATGCTACGGCCTTTACTTTTGAAGTTATAAGTAATTTTGATGTTAAAATTGGCTCTATTTCGTACCTTTTTAGTACCTTTTCACCTAAGCTTTGTCGAAAAGTACCAAATAAACACCAAACCTGCCTGGATGCCTTTATATTTTATAACAATGAATTATTTATTTAAATGTCTTTATTTTTTATAATATAGTGAATTATTTATTTTAATTTGGCAATGAAATTCGTTTTTTTTCTTTTGTTAAATTTAATAATAATTTTATCAAATAAATGTAATTTTTCTTTAAATATTGTACTCGATTTTTTAAGACCAATTTATTGAAAAATCGATTTCATTAAAACAAAAATCGATTTTATTTTTTGAAAATCGCACATCACTATTATTTTCTAATATTTTGGAAAATCACTGGGAATTTTGTCTACCTTGTGCATAAAAATGTATCCCTCGCTTTTACTTATATGTCAATGTAAAGCTCAATCTTAAAGTAAAGCTTAAACTCAGAATAAAGCTCACTCCAATATTGTTATTGCTTGTCGGTATAGAAAATAAGAGCTTTCAGGACCACGTACGAAACCATAACTTGACATCTCCAAACACGCAATTGTTGTTGTAATTTAACAAAAAAGCTTTCAGATTACGCTTTCGAAGTACCGGGTTTCGGCATTTTACTCATGAAAAAGTTAGTGTTAAATTATCACATTACCCCCTTAAGGCCCGTCCTCACTACGCGGACTTAGAATCCACGCGCTTTTGGTCGTACGGCCAGCCATTAGTCGTACGGCCAGCAATTATCTTTTAATTTTCTGAGTCATGAGTGAGAAAAAATCAATTCTCATTTGAAACGGCGTACGCGCTTTTGAAAAGCTCATAGTGTGTGGACGCACAATGTACCTTTTTAACCACAGCCTTTTGTCCGCGTTGTTTGGCCGCACGGCCTTTACCATGGACAAAGTCGTAAAAAAGTCGTAAAAAAGTCATAAAACTCTATATGAAAAAAAAAGGCAAAAGCGCGTACGACCCAAGACCGCGTAGTGTGGCCACACCATTATTGGATTTTATACGGAGTGAACTACTACGAACTAGTGGAAGAGGCTGCAGCGTTTTCTCCGAAATTTAATAAAACTCTTTTCTGCAATATAACAAAACTCTTTTGTCAAATTAAAGAACTCTTTTTAAAATTAAATGTTCCACATGTATTATTTTATGTGGCATGGTCATGGTCAAGCTAAGGAATTTGTACCACTAGTCCGTCATGTATATTAAATTTTCATGAGTTCTAATGGTTGTTAGTGGCAAGCGATCGATGTTCACTAATAAAACAGAACTGTATGCTTTCTAAAGTAAAATTTCATCCATCCAACACCACAGCCGAGTTGGGGAAATAAAACTGAATTTCAGAAGAATTTCTTCTCGGAACTTATTACGAAGGAAGCAATTGATGCTCTTTCTGATTCTAGGAAAAACGGAGATGGCCAAATTAATTTGCAGTTCTTTGTGCTGCCCGATTCATCCAGCGGTAAACAAAATGTCATTTATTGGATGGCCTCGGTAAGTACGTGCTGGGGCTCGACTAGCGTGTCAGAGTTTGGGTAAGGAAGGTCAGCACAAAGTCTAGAAATAACAAGTCTTTCATCTTTATACAAAATTTTCCCCCGTTAATTGTGTGCGTGCATATACGAACATCACTGCTGAGCACAACTCAACGCATACATCGTGAACTCGGCTAGACAAAGCCAGATTCTCTCTCTTCGCTCAAGTATGCAGAACAGAAAAGGAAGGAAATTGAATCAGTTGTTTTTTATAAATCGAATCATTCGCACCAATACATCAAGTTCAACTCCATATAAAATCATAAAATCTTCCGCCCGCTAGATGTGTGCGAGCGTGTATAAAAATCTTGCATTACCTCTCTGATAGCCTGACATCGTCATTTGAAGAATTTGTGCATATATGTAGCTGTTGGCCTTTCACTCATTAACCATATGAAGATGAAAGACTTGTTAATATCTAGACTTTGGGTCAGCATAGCCGGGCTACTAGGAGCATAAGAAGTAGGGAAATAAAAATACACTACACTCCCTAACATAGGAAATGGTAGAAGGGTTGTCTGATCACATGCCATCGAAATTTAACTTCAAAAGGTGGTACGATCTCCAGCTTATCGCCAGAGAAGACTGGACAAATTTCCAGTCTGACACGAACGATGACATATTTTTATGCAGAGATATACTTCTGAATGTCTAATTCTGGAAAGTATCTTCAAGGTCTGCCTAGCAATGCAGACGAACCAAAGCCACTATAATCCTGTTATCAGATAGCCAAGTGGCTAGAGAGGTTCTAAACGTAAAAGAACGTCGAGATCTTCTTCTCTTTAGCCCGAAGGTATAACATCACTCTTCGGTGGATTTCGAGTCCCAACAACAAGGGCAATTAAGAGAGATGAATTGGCCAAACTAGGAGTATTAATTCGCACTTTTTGAGAATATCTAGAGGACTCGGTTTGTTTCAATATATAACATCAAGCGCAAGATTGTAAAAACTGGGTTGCCTTAACTACACCAAGCTGAATCGTATCAATCATCACACGACGCTGACCATGCGACCTGATCGAAATCCTGTACAATTCTTACTGCCGCGGTTAGAAAGAATAAGCCAAAGAAGCAACCAAATATTTTTTTTGCATTTGTACGGCTCTGGCTAGAATCGGAAATCGTGTATTTGGAAACTTTTTATTATAGCGTTGGGGAAGGCCTCCGAGCCTTGCAGAGGAACATAGCCTATTTAGCTCAGCTCCGTATCTCTCCACTTCACCATAGACTCTTCTTTTATAGAGGCTTTGCTATCTATGGAAATTCCAATGCTAGGCGCATACCTTTATAGGTTCAATGTTCATTGCCTGGCAAGCCTTCGACAGCACTTCCGCTTGAAAGATACTAGCGTGCTTCGGGAGGTGCCAGGATAGTGAACTCTTAGTGGTCTCTAGATAAGCCCCTACCCGACACCCTCTAACGTGTTGGAGCCGGCGGTGAATATTCATCAGAACGTCTCCGTTTCTCCACTATCTTCTTGAGGATATTTCGACAGAGAAGGCCTTGCTGATGGTCAATCTAGCAGAAGGTAGTCTATTATTGTAGAGACCATATCCTCAGGTAGCAAGTTCAAGATGTTGCTATGTATGGTTTCGAGGACCCGGCATCAATCCGTCTGGCTAGTTTTTGATGTGAAGGTCGGGAGGGGCAGTAGAGGCAAGAAAACATCAAGAGGGTTCGTAGGGCATGTTTTCATGACGCCTCTTGTTCCTATTGTTGCCGTCCTCTGGACCCTTCCCCTATTGCTGCCGTCCTCTGGAAATATATTTTTGGTCGTCCATAAAATCAAAGCTATTTCTCTCTAAGTTTACAATTGACAAGAGAACACCCAACATTCCTCGAAAAAAACACAACTTTCAAATATTTTCTCGCTCTGCATGACTTCAACTTTTCTATAAACATACATACACCTAGAAGCTTAGAGTTCTATAGTAGTAATTAACAACATCCGCTTCTTTTCATGTAGGTACATCATATCTAGGTACACACATCAAAAGTAAAATTGTTCTCCCTCATATAATTCACTCTATTTTCACAGAAAACTTCAACAGGCCAACACTCCGCCGAAAAAAAGCAAGTAAATATAATTTCTGAGACCACTTTCGTTACGGTGACTAATTCCTGAAGGAGGCGTCTTCAACAGTTTCTTGAAATTCATTGAACCGACCGACAAAAAAGGTGTGTTCTACATCTGTAAGACGAAAACTATCAACACATTGGGAAATTTCTTTTATAACTTTTCCGGCCATTCCCCCATCTTAAACTGCCCATGCTAGAACACAGCACGCTATTAACTAACCACACAAGAAAAAAATCTTGAAGAAACTTGAAAAAGCATAGACGAAAACCTTCACTGAAGATCACTTGTCACGCCTCCTTTTCGCTAGCGAGTGAAGTGCATTTGAGCTTCCGCGGTTGTGCTTCTTTTTCTTTACTTTTGTTATTTTTTTGTTGGCGTTAATTCTATTGCGTTGGATAAAATTACGAGAATGTGCGAGCGCATCATGGACGGCTTGATTGAGGGAATTCGCATGTGATTTCTAGATTGATGGGTTGAGCGCGCCTTGGCAAAAAGTCAAGAAGGAAAGAAGACGTATCAAGACCGTCCAACAACTTCTGGGGAAGATTTGCTCTCAAGAAGAACATGGTTGAAATTCTCAATGTGTGGAGCTGCTATTCATTACTTGGGCTCTGGCCTTTCGGGTTTTTGCGGGTAATTCATTATGTTGCAGACACGCGGTTTGTCAGTTCGCGGTGACATAGTGCTGCTGAATTTTTGTTTCCTCTTATATGAGGATAAAATTGTGATAAATTCTTTAAAATGATTCAAAAGCTACCGAATAAAAAACCCAGCCACAGATGATGCAGCAAATTTATTGGCTTATGCTCGCAAAGCTGGGGACAATTATCACCATTTAAACAGGCAAATATATGTTTGTCCTTTGACCTGAAACAAGAGATTTATGTTATTGAAATGTGTTGAACGAAGCGATAGTGCTGAACATTTTTCAAATGAAAAAACGAACTGAATGCAGCCGAATTCCCGCTGAACAGATAAGCTTAGTACAAATGAATGTATGGTTTTTAATGCAACAGAGCTATTTTTTTTTGGTTTGAGCGGTAGAACTTGTTTATGCTGCTTCTTGTAATTTATCTTGCCTATTCATCATGGTTTGTACAACAAAAAATCCGTTCTGCTGTAAAACTTAAATTAGAGAGTTTTCAACAACCCTTTCAGTGTTCCATATGTATACGGAGCGATTAATTGTGTCCTCAATCCAAACAAAGCAAACCCCGATCAAAGTTATATCCTGAAGGCGGCGATGAAAAATATCTAAAACTCAATCCGACACCTCTGCGTAATTATGTAAGTTGAGGATGCCAAATGTGCCAAATCAGGTACAAATTTTCGGAACAATGTTCAAATCAATCAATATTCATAATTTCACAATCACATCAACTGCATCTTTGTTAACCGGGTGTAGAAGAATGTGTGATCCGAGATTCGCGAATGCCAGGAATCACGTACAATACCCCACAGATCCACCCGAATACGGTGGTCAGCACTTATGGAAGTGCGATCTTAATCTCCAAGCTAATATCAACTGTTCTAAAGGAGAGGATAGGTTCTTAGGATTAGACCTGTCGCTTCCAAATAAGGTTGGCGTGAGGTTAATAGGCTCACCGGGCTTTTACGGAACGAGCAACAAATCGAATAAGAAGACGGCAAATGTGACGCCGAAAATCTTTTAACGATTTAAAAATATCGTATTTTCTACAGAGCTCCAGCAGCAAAGGCACTCTTCTAATAATAATACTGACAATCAACCAAGCTATGCGATAGACGGGAATAGCATATTGCTGATTATGACGTAAATAAACAGCTATCATACAAGATACGTCGGACCAGTTTTGTGGTCAGCACAAGGACGGAACCTACCGTTATCGGTTTTCTAGGGTTAAAGGAAACAACTACGTTATCTTCGCGTGCGAAGCAAATATAAAAATTTATATAAGCTTCATAAACGTTTACGCATCTACAGAAGTACTCCAATAATAGTCCAGTAAATCTGTCGAAATAATCGCGTTTTTTTGCAAAAACGATTAACAGGCTACAAAGGTATGTAAAAAATAGGAAATTTTCCGTAGAATTCAATGAACTATTTTTAAAACAAATGACGCGCTTGCGTCCTTTTCAAAATGGCGCCCAAAGTTAGCGAAAAACAGTTTTTTACGTTTAAAAAAGAAACTTGGTGTTGTACAAAAAAAATTGAATGGCAAAGTTGTGTAACTCTTTAATACGGATCGAACTGCCGTGGTCCGGTCTCAAAATATTGCAAACTCAATTAGTAATTGCAAAAAAACCGCTAAAAATCGCTATTTTTTGAAATACCTGTAGCTCCGTGAAAAGACGATATTTTTTAACGAACCACGGTGAAAGGGTAGTTCAATGTAAGTCGAATAAGAGCGTTTTTACAGATTTGCAAAATATTGCAAGATTTTTGCAAAATTCGATTTTTTCGAAAAAAACGCGTTTTTTTCAATGTCCAATAGCTCATACAGGCCATCATATTTTTACACCCTACCGGTACCAAAATTTTCTTTAACAGTTGCGCTTACATGTGCAATTAATGCGCATATCAAAAAATGATCCCTAATATGTGCAAAATTAGTCAAAAAACCATGAATATATTTGTGATTTTTAATTACATTGGAATGCCATCATTGCCAATCGAAAGCTGACATTTTTCTACAAATTTACAAAAAAAAAATTTTGCTCTCCGACCTTCTTGAGCCGAGATAATTTTTGTTTTTGAAAAAAATCGTGTGGCGCCATCTTTTGAGATAAGTCGCTGAAATTTGCAGGGGTCACTGCTGAATACTTATATTTTCAATAAAAAATTCCCGCAACTTTATCGGCCGTTGCTGAGCATTGTAAAATCAATTAAACTCGCAGCTCTATGCTGCGGCTCGCATTAGCTGGCGCTATAGTCCGGTCAAAATAGACGAAAAAAGCCCAAGATGGGTGATAATTCGGAAGTTGCTGAAAATCGAGCCCTTACAAATATCATTATAAATAAAATGTTGAATCCCCCATCGATCGGTCGGTGCCAAATATTTTTATTCAAGGTCAAAAGGTCAAAATATCAGTTTTTGGCAAATATCTGCTAAACGGTAAGTTTTATCACAAAAAAGTTTCCACAAAGTTTGTAGATTATGCGATTATCCACAAAAATAGATATACATTTTCCTGTACAAATTGCCATTCATGAGATATCGCCGTTTTAAAGATTTAAAATACTCATATGCACTCATTCGCGACTTGTATAGGCATCAGACGTTCAATAAATCCTTTCTACGTGGCTAATATTATCAGGGGTGATTTCTGGTAGTCCAACAAAGGACTTATTGAACGTCTGATGCCTATACAAGTCGCGAATGAGTGCATATGAGTATTTTAAATCTTTAAAACGGCGATATCTCATGAATGGCAATTTGTACAGGAAAATGTATATCTATTTTTGTGGATAATCGCATAATCTACAAACTTTGTGGAAACTTTTTTGTGATAAAACTTACCGTTTAGCAGATATTTGCCAAAAACTGATATTTTGACCTTTTGACCTTGAATAAAAATATTTGGCACCGACCGATCGATGGGGGATTCAACATTTTATTTATAATGATATTTGTAAGGGCTCAATTTTCAGCAACTTCCGAATTATCACCCATCTTGAGCTTTTTTCGTCTATTTTGACCGGACTATAGCGCCAGCTAATGCGCGCCGCAGCATAGAGCTGCGAGTTTAATTGATTTTACAATGCTCAGCAACGGCCGATAAAGTTGCGGGAATTTTTTATTGAAAATATAAGTATTCAGCAGTGACCCCTGCAAATTTCAGCGACTTATCTCAAAAGATGGCGCCACACGATTTTTTTCAAAAACAAAAATTATATCGGCTCAAGAAGGTCGGAGAGCAAAATTTTTTTTTTGTAAATTTGTAGAAAAATGTCAGCTTTCGATTGGCAATGATGGCATTTCAATGTAATTAAATATCACAAATATATTCATGGTTTTTTGGGGTATAAAAAAATATCGATTTTTTGACTAATTTTGCACATATTAGGGATCATTTTTTGATATGCGCATTAATTGCACATGTAAGCGCAACTGTCAAAGAAAATTTTGGTACCGGTAGGGTGTAAAAATATGATGGCCTGTATGAGCTATTGGACATTGAAAAAAACGCGTTTTTTTCGAAAAAATCGAATTTTGCAAAAATCTTGCAATATTTTGCAAATCTGTAAAAACGCTCTTATTTGACTTACATTGAACTACGCTTTCACCGTGGTTCGTTAAAAAATATCGTCTTTTCACGGAGCTACAGGTATTTCAAAAAATAGCGATTTTTAGCGGTTTTTTTGCAATTACTAATTGAGTTTGCAATATTTTGAGACCGGACCACGGCAGTTCGATCCGTATTGAAGAGTTACACAACTTTGCCATTAAATTTTTTTTGTACAACACCAAGTTTCTTTTTTAAACGTAAAAAACTGTTTTTCGCTAACTTTGGGCGCCATTTTGAAAAGGACGCAAGCGCGTCATTTGTTTTAAAAATAGTTCATTGAATTCTACGGAAAATTTCCTATTTTTTATATACCTTTTTAGCCTGTTAATAGTTTTTGTAGGTAAAAACCCTCACTTACTGGACTATAAATAAGTACTTTTTCTTTGCGAAAAATATCGCACGCGATTTTTTTTTACCAAATGATTTTTTATATTTTTATAAGCTTAAATTCAAAATGGCATCATCCCCACCCTCTTGCTAAACTTACAGTGAAGAGAAACGCGTTTAATTCGATATCTCAGAAACTATGCATTTTACGACAAAAATGTGTATAATCTTTTTTGTAGATAAATAAGTGATTTAACTTTTTTATTTAGAAAGTTTTTTTGTAAAGTCAATATGTACTGAGCTATGGTGCTTCAAACTTTACATATCACTTTCTTTTCACTATATTTCGGTAATGGTTAATTCTACATGAAAAAACCCTTCGTAAGACTTATAGAACACACGATTATCTAAGCTAATATTTCACGAGTTATAGCGCTTGAAGTGTCGAAAAACGTAAATTCAAAAGTGCTTCTTTTTAATTACAAGTTTTATTGTAAAACTGATTTTAAGGTTTTTGTGCGCAATTTTATTGCCTACATTTTTTGGAAAAGAGTTTGTGCGCCAAAGAATTTTCTCAATTATTTGGCCAAGTAAGTTGAGGCTAGAACAAGCGGAAATATAGAGAAGGAAAGAAACGCCAGGAATAATAGGAGCTAGATAAAAGCTGATCCATTCCCGAGACGCTATGCTGAAAATCCAGTCCCGCGGAAAGAATGGAAGACCAGGAGGAGTTTTTAGTGGGTTCAAATCCCACATAACCAGCATGCAGGGAAATAGAAACAAATCTACCAAAGATCCCCGGGGCGACGGACAAAAAGAACTTTCTGAGATAGTCATTAACTAGGTACGTACTTCAGGTATATGTTGTAAAAAAACAATCCTGGTTGGAGTTTGAACGTTAAAATACTTCGGAAGCTCATATATAGGCTTTATGTTAACACTCACAATTTAGACAAGTTCTCGAAAAGGCAGCAAGTAAGAACCTGGACGACTTGAGTACCAAGTTAACGGGAAAATATATTCAAAAAGTTATACCTAAATCCTGAAGGAGTCACTCGCAGAATTAAAGGTTCCACCAATATCTAACAATATTTTTACACTGCCGCCATCTAGCTAAGAAGAATCGAAGCAATAAAACGCCTCAAATACAACAAGACCTTGGGTGCATCATATACATACATCCCTAGGAAGCTGCTCAAATATGGAAGGTCTACAGTAGAGATGCAACGAATAGTGATTTGGCCGAATACCGAATACCGAATATTCGGCCAGGCTCTCGGCCGAAGCGCCGAATATTCGGCGGCCGAATGTTCGGCAAGAAAATCATGATTTTATTGTTTTTGCTGTTGCTTTTCCGAGGAAATTTTGCCTCTTTCGGGGTTTTATTGCCTTTCTCGCTAAGTGACCCAATTTTTGAGGAAAGACACATTAAAATCTATGACAATTTGTATTTCTTTCACTAACACATTCAATCAATTCATGGATTTAAATCGTCTGATTTAGTTCATATAACCTCGTTCTACTTTTCTCGAGCGTGGCAGGATACGACCTGTCTCATTACGGCAGCGACGGGGCGAGCATATTTGTTTCATTTGCGACTAGATCACGTCACGATACGCTCATTATTGTGTAACTAAAGCTATCAACAAATGCTGAAAAACTTGTTTTTATTCATCACAACTTACCGTTGATAAATTTTCTGTATTAAAGTTTTATAATTTGTAAATAAAATACATATAATTTTGAGTGATGTGTGCGTTTCTATTATGATTTGGTATTCGGTATTCGGCCGAATAATGTGGATTATTCGGCCGAATACCGAATAATAAAAAAAGTGGCCGAATAGGCCGAATACCGAATAGCAGCCGAATATTCGTGGCATCTCTAGTCTACAGTGCATCAGCAAACAAACAAATCTTACGCTGACAAAAGGCTGTTCAGACCAATCAACATCTATAATAGACTCCTCATTCTGGATGAGGTGACGGTCCTAATCAACCAGTCTTTGAAGAAAATGATCTCAAAGTCGCGTGTGATATCAAGAAGCACAATCGCTCACAGCTTTACCCAAATATTGGTTTACGCAGACAAATTCGACACCTTTTGAGGAGATACTTTCACTCACATTGAGCGGGAGGGAAGAAAGCGGGCACTGCCCATAAAAACAAAACAAAATACATCTGCGACATCATGATCCCTTAATCAAGATAGTGAAGTATGATTTTAAAGAAATGCAATCCTTCAACCACCTTGGGTCAATAGAAGCAGTCGACAACGGCACGAAACATACGAGTATTATAGTCCTGTTAAGTCGGTGCAAATCCAAACGTCTAATCATTTCATCTAAACCGCTGTTGTATAAGATAAGGGTCCTACCAGTATTCGCATATTCGCATTTGGGTGCTCACTTGAAGGGACTCTGATCTATTAGCCATGTTTGACAGGCAAATATTTCGGAGAACATGTGGGGCGGAGATTTTCGAGTCTCATCGGAGTATAACATTTTCCACAAACAAAAATATGGATTGAAAATCTGAACAACAGCTTATATTTAAAATCCACTAATTCATGAACTATTCAGATCAATTGTCCGACACATTACATGATTATATACGTGCCTTTAAGTACAAAATTTCTAACCTGACTGTGACTTGAATATTTTTTTGTGTAATTTAATTATAAAATATTCTTCCAAAAGAGATTAATATAGATACAAAACTGTGTGCCATTAGGGAGTCATGAACCTAAATGAATACTATTGTCCCTTATTTATAAAACATGCATATATGTCACGGACAAATCAACCGTAATTAGCCTAATTAGGACAATTGTAATTTAAGTTGTTGTTTCATTTATATTAAAAGGACGATTGTATACTGAGACGTATAGAGTCGTCAAGTGAGTCCAAGCCCTTTGATATAAATTATAATAAAATTGCGTTCAAATTTTTAGCGAAAAAATTTATATTTAACCATTAAATTTAATACTTACTTCCACACAAATAATGATGATATTAAAACAACTAGAACTAGAAGTAAGGAGAACACAGCTATCATTGCCGAAGTCTGAAGTGACGGACTACTGTGAAAACTAGCATCGAGGATCTGAAAGTAAAAAAAAATTGTTATTAAAAAGAAATAAAAAAACAAAATGTTCTTTAAAAAATAAATTTAGGAAAAACAATACTTTCGACAAAATTCAAGATTTAAGTGATATTTTCAGCATTTCTCTCGGCTTTATCCAAGCAATTTCTCTCTTAACAGATTCCTCTTACATGAATCCCCAATACTTAAGTTTTGTGGGTTAAGTTTAAAAGTTCGGAAAAGTACCCTATCATCCTGTTATCTTGTATCAAACGGATAAATGCACCACAATCCGATGGCAACAACTTTTCGCCATTATAGAAAAATAAAAGTTTAAGAAAAAGAAAAAAAAATCGAAGAAAAAAGAAAATAAAAAAGTAAAAATAAAATACGGAAAAAAAACGAAATTTCTTGAGACTTCCACAGAATGTGACAGAAGGAAGTAAAGGTGATGATACAAGAACGAAGCTACAGAATTTGTGTCGTTCATGAAATGCCAGGAAATCATTTATATTTCTTCTTTCCTATTTTTCTGCGTGGTACGAAGTAAAGTTTTATCATTATTATACTGGAATGGGATTTCGAATGTGTTACTTTAGTGCTTATCTTGGCACATTGACAGGTTGTAAGATTTTCGGAAAGTTAACAAATTTTTATAGGAGTTATGACGAAATCAAAAAAATAAAATGTATTTTTCGATATTTATAATCGGAAATGGAAGTTACTTGTTGGTGAATTTAATAAAATTTAAATTGAATAAGATGTCTTGGGCTCATTCAGCAACTAGTAGTAGTAGTAGTAGACCGAGAGCCAACCGCTGAAAACCCTATGTTATCGGGAAGAAGAAAACAAAACCTATTGTAAGTAACATTAGAGATAGGAGAATACTTTAGGCGTGGTGTGCCTAATCTAAAGTGTGGCCTAATGTGAGAAATTAGGTAATATTAGTGGTGGTTATCGACAAGAAGGATATTTTTCTTTTAAATTGAAGTATACACCTACTAATTACTAAAACGCATGGTGTGCCGCGCCCTGGGTGTGGTCTAACCCCTGGCAGACCAGAATTTATACAATTTTTTTGTATGAAAAATGATTAAAATCGCGATATCTCCTGAACGGTCATTCGTAGAGAAAAAAGTGTAGAGCTTTTTGTAGAGAATCACAATATCTATATTTCTTGCGTTGACTATTTTGCAATAGCACTTACCGTTTAGGAAGTATTTGCGAAAAACCATTTTAGCGACCTTTGACCTTGAATAGCTTTTTTGGGCCAACGACAAGAAGGATAATTTTTTTTTTTAAATTTAAGTTTAAACCTTATATTTACTAAAACTCTGTGGCCTAACCTGGTGATTTTAGATTATATAGGTTTTCTCCATGGTTTTGGAGAGGTAAGAAGTAATCGCATTGCGCAGTAGTTGGGGGGGGGGGCTGAATATGTATTATAAAGTACTAGCTGGGACCCGGTGCGCCTATGCTGCAACCATAAGCCAATAGTGGTAATCAGGTGATATGAATTTTAATATACAGTAGGAGAGTTTGAAAAAGGCAATTTTTTGGTATTTTTGATTCCAAATAACAAAATGTGAAGCTATTAGGGATCTGACATTTTGTAGCCCAGTCACTTTATACAAAAAAAAGGCCAACCTCTAATCTCAGACGTCATGGCTCATGTATAAAGTGACTGGGCTATTTGATCGAGACAATAAAAACCATCCATTGTTCTCCTGTTACAGCTATTGTCAAAGTCATGGTCATATCGCCATAATAATTGTTCGAATCTGCCGCGGCATGCCGGGTTACAGATTCCACAGATTGTTCAATTATATTTAGCAAATTCAAATTATTCTCTGGATCCGCCAACAAATTACGCGCACACACTTTAATTTTTGAGAAAATGTTTTCAATTGGGTTTAACTTAGGAGATTAAGGTAGAAGAAAAATTATAAAGTACGTCCCGATTCAGCAATTTTATCACGCACCATTTGCGTTTTCTGTATTTTTGCGTTGTCTAAAACCAACCATGCTCTCTTGATGTTAGACTCAGATTATTTAAGAAAAAGTTGTTCAAGAAAAGATGTAAAAATGTTTGTATTACTGTTGAGTTTGCAACTACTCCTTTATAATAAAACCCCGTGTATATTAATGGCATCAATCAGACAAATGTTTCGTCTTACTATGTTAAACCTTATATGTTGCTTATTACAGGAGTTTTAATATATTCAATTTAAACTTTAAAAAATTGAATTTGAGTTTGAAAAAATTGAATTTAAACTTCAAAAAATTGATTTTGGGCTCAAAAAAATTGAATTTGTACTTTAATAAATTGAGTTTGAACCTTACAAAATTTAATTTGACTTCTAAAAAATTGAATTTCATTTTAAAAATTTTAATTTGAACTCGATAAAATTGAATTTGGTTTGAAACGAATTTAATTTGGTGTTTAAAAAATCGAATTTGAACTTAAAAACCTATATCTAGATAGCCAAACTCTGGAGAAGTATGGCAGTGGGGAGAATTTACCTAGAGATTTATTCAAAGGAGAAGCACATTTCTTTAGGGTATTATCGGATATACTGTGAGATCCAATATATTTATTGACGTCAACCTCTTTGAGGCACCTATAAACCTCGCCAGTCTTTAATAAGACTTCTTTAGCGTGATTTAAAACGAATGAAAACATGGCACTCATGTTCAAGAAAAATGTATTATTCGGCATATACTATTATATGCTGAATGCAATTGTTGCATATAATACCATTATCTACTAAACAAATTAAAAGAAACTCCCAGATTTTTGTAATCATGAATATATAATATTAAACAATTTTAACAGCTCTTTTGATAATGAGATTAACATTTACTTTATTATTTGCAAAACCCTTCCTAATTAAAAAAATGTTTTTATTTTTGCAAAGAGAAATTTTAAAAAATATTCATTAGATATTGTATTTTTAGTAAATTCAAATTCTAATCGAATGTAAATGTAATGCGTGGTCGTATCTGTGCCGTAATACTTCTGCCTTGGGACGGCTCGACAATTATTCATAAGACAAGAAAAAAAACAAATCTACATTAGACGCTCTTAGACAGCAACAAATTTTATTATTTTGACTTAAAGCACACAATAAATATATTTTTTGTGCTAAGCAAAGAAAAAAGTTTTTTTTTGCAGCTTTATGATATTAGAATTGGATTGTTTTTTCATTACCGACACCTACACATTTTCAGGGTATATCAAGTTAAAGCAAATCAAACATCTTAGTCATTGTGATATTAAAAATATCTTTACACTGAACGTTTTAAACTTCCATTTTCATTGTCATAAAAATTCTTTAATAATAGAACAAATTATGCTATGATACATGAAAAATTGTAATTTTGCTAAATTAAAAGGCACAACTGTATTACAATTTTCGTTGAAAAAATATTTACAATATTAAAAATTCCATTAAATTTCTTTAAAAAAAATAAGAAAACATTTTTAATTTTAAACTGTCTTAAAATTCCTTAATAAATTGACTATCAAATAATCAAATAATTTATTTCTTTTTTAAACAGAATGGTATGAAAGGGTTATACATACAGTATTACTGAAACGAAAAAAAAATAAATATGTATGTACATATCCAAATATGTATAACCTTCAGATTTTCCATCGAAAATAGCAATCAATATCCTTAAGCATCTTTGAACAAAACAATGCCGAACCGCACAAAAATCGATCAAAACAACCTCTCTCAATATTTCCATTACTTATCATTGCTTATCTTTCCATCCAACCCTTAAATACGGTCAACCTCCAGAAAACTGTAAACAAACTTTAACATTCTTTATGGTAAACGCTAATCCAAAGGACATGAAAAGGAACAGAAGAAAAAAAAGCCTAAAGGGAAGCTAAGCCTCACGAACAACAATATTCCACCACCACGACACAATCAAAAAAAAAGAAGAAAAAAATATCCGGGAGACGAAGGATTCAACCACACAACCAACACAACAGCCACAAAGAAGAAGAAAAAGTATGGGAAAAACGTAAAAAGGAAGTTTTCCAGCTCCTTAAGATTATCAGCCGTTGGTTGACTGGCCAGCTCCAGTGGCTTTGGATACACATATAAGAAAGATACACCCGAAGCTCCGTCCAGGGCTAAAGAAATAGAGAAAGAATCCTAGTTTACGGAAAATCCTTAACATGATTCGTTCCACTTACCAAGGACTTTGTTAGAGAATCATCCCGACATCAATCAGGCACTCAAACTTGTGAAAACATGGTAGCCTTGTCAGACAGTTAGACAGGATTCAGGAGCAATCATGATGTAAGGATGTAAAGGATGACAAGGTAAACATATACTGGAAAATTTATTTAAAACGAAATCAATAAAATGGAAACTGCCAGAAAGGAGACAGCAAAAAATGCAACTCGAGGGTTTTTTTTTATGTTTTCATGGGACTGAATTCGTTTCGAGAGAAGTCCTTGAAAGTTTTGGGACATTCGAAAAAGTTGATTACAGTTTTACAATCGAGTGGTTTTTAACCAGTTTTTCAATAAATTGCTTTAAAATCACTTATTTATGTGGGGAATTTAACGGACGAAGGAAGATGGTGAATAAAGTTCGTCTGGGATTTTTGCCATAAAAAAGTTGTCAGGACATCGACAAAAATAGGTCAAATATGTGATGGGAAAATATCCGATGAGACGTAAAAAATTTCAGAGTGAGTGTTTGATAGGGAAGTCAACTACAAAAATATGGAAAATGATGACCAACGAGTAAATATAATTTTTTTCTAAACGTAAATCATTATCCAATTATTAGCGCTACACTGGCAAGTACTCGCTGCACCTGATGAAACGATAGCGCGAGCAAAATGGGTGGATTTCCTATTACAAGGTCAATAGTGATCACATGGACCTCACCAGATGGCAGTCGCATAACCATATTGTGCATAATCTAGTTTATATTAGGCATGGTTGTAGTATAATTGATGTAAAAAGTTACCGAGGAGCAAATGAGGACACCGATCACTACCTACTTCGTAAGGACGGAGAAACTACCCAGCGGGAAATTGAGTGCTCCAAAGACAATTAAAGAGTACTCCCATGGAACCATGGAGTGCTCTCTTTCCGCTCCCCCTTCATATATTTTTTAACATTAGATGTCCGCCTAGGCTATCACTCTTTTTGAGCTCCCATAGGAGCACTCCTTCAACGATTTGGTTGGACACAAAAAGGAGCATTATAGAGCTTTTTTAAATATCAACAGTAGAGCTATTCATGGAGGCCTGATATGTGAATAAGCTCCGGTGCCGAAAAGCTTTTAATTTCTGTTCATTTTTTGCAATTGCCCTTTCCTTTGCAAGCGCGAGTGTGGTTTCACCAAAGCAGGCCCCCAACTAAATACTAGCTACGTCCAAAGCTGGTTGTCCTCCATATCAAACGAGAGCCGGTCCATTGACTATGCTGATATCACATTTTATGGCCAACAAGATCATCGCCCGTTTTCTTCTTTCTATAAAATTTCTGAAAACTCCAGTAATGCTCCCTCGGGACCATATTTGGGAGCGCTCAAAATTAGCTCCCCAGAGAAGCACTCCCAATTTTTCCCGGTGGGTAACAACAAGTCATAAAAGATACAGCATTGATCGTATAAAGAAAAATTTAAATATTAAGCAACAAAGCAAAGAGTATAAGAATAAGAACAGAAAAGTTTGCAGAAATGATGAAAGGATCTGGAAGTGGAAAGTAATTGGAATTTAATGCCGAATTCGATAAGAGAACATTACAGAGCAAAATAACAATGCATTATAGTCCAAGAGCCCATGTCCGCCAGACCTACGTCATTTTCTTAAAGCTGATATTTCGTATATACATAGTGTGATACGCAGTTAAGAACGTATGGAAACTCGCTAGCCCGGAGAATGGGTCCTTTTGTAAATAGAGGGGTTGTGGGTAAAAAAGGGGTTAAAATTGAACATACTTAATGTCTGTTGCAGCGTATGTATGTTCTAGTTTTTTAAATTTTTTAATGTATTTTAATTTTTTGAAAAAAATCCCCTTAGCTGCAAAATAGCGCCAGAAATGCTCGGCGCGTTTCAAATTCGCTCGAAAAACAGTTAAATTGGTGCAATAGAAACTGAGTCCGTTTTCGAGTGAATTTGAAACGCGCCGAGTATTTCCGGAGTTAATGATATTTTGCAATTTTTTCAAAAAAATAAAAACTAAAAAAAAATTAAAAAACAGCAATTTTATGATTGGATATTGCAAAGTGAGTCTTAAAACATACGTAAAAAAATCAGGACCAATATGGGAGCTTTTTTCTTTGGCGCTGCAACAAATTTAATTTTTTAAAATCACTTAATTGCAAAATCCATTACGCAAAAACTGTTTGACCGACAGTGATCATGTTTTGGATATAAGTTAAACATACCTTAAACTACCTAATTCCAGATTAACATTGAAAAGTAATGGTATTTTCTTTTGTTGATATAACTTTAAAATGAGGGTACCATTTTTCGCAGTTTTCGGTATTTTACAATGCAAAAATTCAAATTTCAAAAATCAAACTTACGCTAAGTTTTAGCAAATCCAATAACGAACAAAACATGTCTAAGAAACTTTTCGCGTAGAAGCCTTCGTTAAGAAATATTTATCAAGAAAGGTCAAAAAACAGGGAATTTTTCGTGAATTTTTCAGAGTTTGAGTTCCCATAAATTTTCCAGGCCTTTTCATGTTTGCGTACCCCCTAGATATTGTTGGGCATGCCATTCCTGATCAATTCCACCAAAAAAGTCCGTTACATCACGCCAAAACCACTGGAAACGCTCCAGCGCCTGGACTATTAGGTATGTACATATTTTTTATTATTAAGAAAACAAATGAAAAAATGCAATTGTGCTTGAAAATATAGGTGCATAGGTACTTAATAATTAAATAATTTTAAGTAAGAAAGATCCCAGCGGTAATAATTGGGAGCGCTGCTCAGGGTAGCTGATTTTGAGCTCATTGGAGTTTTTAGAAATTTTATAGAACGAGCAAAACTGACAATTATCTTAGTGACCATAAATCGTGCCATTAGCAATAACTCAATAGCTCAATAGACCGGTTCTCGTTCGATTACAGAAGTTAAGCAGCATTGGACGTGGTTAATACTTAGTGCGGAGCCCGCTTGGAAAAACGACACTCGCCCTTGGAAAAAAAAACAAAAAAACAATAATTGCAAAAGGCAATTTGACCATTTTAAAAAAAAATCAAAATGGCGGTTCTTATATGGCAGCCGATTTTTGCAATAGGCAAAATTTATTTCAATTTATTTAGCGCTGTTAGCAAACTTATTTGTGTTTTTGGCTTAGCTAGAATGTAGCACAGCTTCTAACTGTCAAAAGGTGTTGACGTTTACTTGTGAATTTTTGTTGTAAGCAAATAATTTAGTAATATTTTAATACAGCATGAAGATATTTGTTATTAATTTTTTTTGCTTGTTATTATTTATAAAATGAGAAATGTTATAATTTTTGGTTGTTATTAGTTGTAAAATGAGAACTGTCAAATGGTATGCTAGTAACGGTGTTAAGTTAACAGCGATAATTTAACAGAGTTAAAGTAACTTGGGCACTCGCCCTATAGTAGAATACAATTAGCTGTGTGGCGTCATTCTAAATTCAAAATGGCGGCCAAAACCGAATGGCGGAAGACATAATAGACTAAAAAGCAGAAAATATAACTTATCAACTTAAAATTTTGCACATATGCATCGGAAGAATTTTGCAATGATGTTCCCCGACCCCGCGACTTGAGTATCAAATGAAAGAGTATGACAAGTAGAATAGAATTAGTTGTGTTGCTCCATTCCAAATTCAAACTGGCAGCCAACACAAAATAGCGGATTACTGTTTTCTTTAAGCCTAGTACGGTGATCGGGCAAAGTTTTACCTCGTCATTTTTATCATTTTCCCAATTTTGCCCAAGTGTAGAGTGGTGGAGAATAGTCGAAAGTTTTTTCTTTACGTAATTTGTCTTTTCATTATAAAACAAATAAATATTCCTCTTCAATTTTAAACAAATTTTAACTACTTCATTCGACTTTTTAATCCAACTGTCCAACTTTTTGCCAACAAAAAATGACCAGATAATTTCTGGAGGCAAAACTTTGACAAGTAAAAGTCTCCACAATTAGAAAATCCATCTACTAGAAAATCTTGAAAGTATGCTTAGTAAGGCAAATTTTTGCCCGAACAGCGTACTGCTTTGCGCTGTCAAAATTTTGCCGTGCTTGAGGCTTTTTACATGCATTTTAAAGGGATGGCAAAATTTTGCCTGATCACCGTACTAGGCTTTACAACCCGCTCGGTGTGGAAATCAAATGAAAGGGTATGACGAGAAGAATGCAGTGGCGGCCGCCAAAAAATGACGGAAGACATATAATAGACTAAAAAGTAGAAAATAAAAAATAAATAGTTTAAAAAAACTAAAAAATACGCTTTTATTTTAAAATGAACTAAAAAGTTAAAAATAATTTCGAATATAAAGTTTTTATTACTCCAGCCATGGATATGGAAAAGGTAGATCAAAATCAAGCTCAGAATGAAATGAATGGTTATTGGTAAAATTTATAAACATAACTAACTTAAATATAAAAAGCGTAGGGCGTTAACGAAAAGTTCCAGTATAAATAAAATAAGAATATAGGTAAAGAGCGTTCCACCTGCGAGCGTCTGAGAACATTCTCTTCTGCCCAAATTCTGTTTGCATAACAAAAGTTTTGTAACAAATGCAGATATAAAACTTTTAGTTTTGAGAAAATTTAATTGATCACCTTGTAACTTTATTTCATCAAATTTGGCGAATAAGTCAGTCAAACAAGCTATTTGCATTTCGATATCGTCAGCGCCGCGTGGTCACGCGTATGGACCACTTTGGGAATTACTGGTCTAGAGGATCGTATGGTCTTCATGTGAAGGGCACGACAGTGGTTTGTGGTCAGTATAGGACAACGAATTTGCTCCCTTGGTGGGTCCTTACAACCCAGGCTTTTGTTCATCGTGCTGTTCGTTTTAGCTTCTGTACAGATTGTGAAGTTTGAATGAAACGGCAGACGGAATGTCTGTGCAAACTTTGTCCAGCAGCTTTCCTTTATTTCATAGATACGATTCTATGGGAAAAAGTTCGCGCGAACAAAGATTCTGTCGTGTAAACGGGCCATAAGAAAAGTATTTAATGGCTGCATATATTGGGAGAAGTTCGCCAACAAATGCTGAGTCCTTCCGTTCTGTTGGGGGCAAATTTTTTTAAAAAAAACTAGAGGTCGCCACCGGTGACCGTTGAATTGTACCAATACGCCTCCGATTGCATAGAGCTGTCAGTCGTTAGGCTGAACTTTGCATCCTCGATTAGATGTTTCAGTAGTATTGCTTCGAGGTTGCTTCGTATTGCCATCGAGGTTTTCACCTGGTATGCTGCCTAAAATTCTGCTGGCCAGACAGAGGGGAGTGTTTACTGTGTTCATGTGAATGGGGTGTGCTCACGATGGAAAGGAGTTGGTTTCCTCGCTTATTATGCCTATTGGTTTGACAGGAGATAGGGTAAGAAATATATGCGAAGAGAGAACACAAGGTAGAAGAAATGTTATCTAGATGGGATAAATGATAAAGCGATGGAAGTTGCCGCGGAGTAGATGCGAGCTATGGGTTCCCGGTACCGAGTGGAAAAGAATAGGCTTTAGGGTATGAGGAGCTAAGAGGGTGGTAGAGGAAATGGCACGGGACGTTTGAATTCTATTTTAGAAAATTGGAAATACTGACTACGTAAGCCCGTTCCACAATCTAGCTGTTCTGTTTAGAAACGAATACCTCGTCTGCAGCGGGTGCGAAAAGGAGTGTTGTATGCAAGGGATTGAACTGTGCGAGTTATTCTCTGCCGTGCAAAAAGGCAATTGATCTATATACGTTGATATGAAAATGGCTTTGTATGCAATTTTTGATATAGTTATCGTTAAACAATCAGACTGAAACTTATCACTTTGGACATTTTTTTTACTTGGCAGTGCAAGGCTCAGGAATCACCCTTTGTACTACCAGTCCGTTATGTCGTTTGTCACTTCACAGTGCAATATCCAGCAGCAAGCTTAGTTCAGGAGCGGAATAGGTTACGGGTTATGAGGGTCCGGGGGAGATTTGAACGGGCTTTTACATTTCTAATGCTGTTTAATTGGTCAAAGAAGGGGCAAATACCGCCATTGCCGATTCGTTTAAGGACCATTTGTTAAACGTCTTGGTTCTTCAATCCCGAGAAGAGATCGATATGCCACAATACTTTGGATTAAGGATAAGAGAAATCTTTGATTCGAAATATACGTCCAAGTTAAGCAATCAAACAGTACGAGTATGAACCACGATATATAAACAAAAATACAACATTGAATTCTTTTTTGTCTTGGTTTTGTTTTCGAGCAATGTTATCTTTGGTATTTCTTTATTAAAAATTTTACATCCAAAATTCAAATCTTCACACTTAAAAACGAGTAAAATATTAATAGGGTCACACTTTTATAGATGCTGTGTGTCAATTTAGCAACGAAAAGCACTACGGTTACACAAAACGTTACGAAATAAATTCAACCCAATAAAAAATTTATTAATAATTACAGCATTAACTACCAACAATTCTATATATAAAAATGGGTAAGAAAGTCCAAAAAATCCTTCATGCATGATTTTCCTTAAAACGAACTCAATAAGCCATGACAAGAAAAAGCATGAAATATAAAAGAAAATACCAAAAAAAAAAATTTCAGATTCTTTTATCCAGGTCGTAAGGAGACATAAAATATATTCCTCTAGTGGCGTACGTCGTTCCCATATTTTAGTTGACAAGGGCAGGGGGATATAACGGGGGGCCACACAACTACTATCACTATTGGGGCTATAAAGTCAGGTCATAGTCGGAATCCTCTTGAGACATGAGTAGCGTACAAAAGAAAATGCATATCCAAGTAAACGACCATATACAGAAGAATTCGTCCATTTTTATGTTATCCAGCAATGAGAAAAATGTAACGAATGTCGGGCGGGGTATATTCTGGGACTTTTTACTACGCACAAGGATTTAAGGATTTGCAGCAATCATAAAACACAAGCCCGGGTTAAATCAAATTATTCTTAAGAAACAATTCTAATTTTGTTAAGCAACAACATTCACAACATTCACACACATATACACCGAAGCTCATTTTTATAACACAAGAATTCTTATCAACTAATCTTGAAACAGTGATGATCTGTTCAACTTTTTTTGTATCCGTGAATTTTTAAATATAAAATCCTTTTCTTTCACTCTAATAGCATTAACCAGCAACTGGCGAACACAAAAGGGGGTGAAGTCAAAAAGCACTCTCTGGGGGTCTGGTGAGGGACTTATGCAAATACCCCACACCTCCCCATCTTCTATTATACAATAATCCTTACTTTACCAGAAGAAATATCTATGATTCAGTACAAAAAATTTTAAACAGAGAGAAAACAGAGGAGAAAGCAGCAAAAAGTATAAAACCCATTTTTGCATGGTTACTTAGCTGGTATTTATCTAAAGCTTTAAGGTTGGTTATCCATGGTGAACCCCTCAATAATTTCATCCTGATAAAAATGTATATTTGTCTGAGTGTGGCTTGGGTAAGGATAATCTAAGTTCTGTGGATGAGAGTTTAAAAAGTGTGGAGGAAGGAGAAACCCAAAGCAAAAAAAACAGAAAAGAAAAAAACCGAACAAGGATCCTCCGTTTCTCAACATCTGGTGGTTCAGTTGGTGTCCTCTTAATTTAACAGAATTTAGGTCCTTTCTTTTCTTATTCCGCATAAAACTGTTTCTTATGAATAGGACGAGTTCTTTCTTTTCTTGCTCTTGAAAGGAGAACAAATTAAAAATTTAATTTTGGAATTTCAAGATGCAGAGATTTTGTGGGTTTGTGCCTCTAGTATCTTCTGGTATCATCTTCTTCCTGGGCTTGCTCCTTGCCCCGTGAATCGATCAAATGCAGGTTTTTAATCCAATCAGATTTTCTGTGCACAAGTGTCGTGCAATATCCGCCTCTTCTCCACCACCCATCCTACGAGCCTTTTAACCCTCACTTCAAACAACTATTAGACTCGAGCCCTTTTCATCTAATTAAAGCTTTCAAAAGGAGTTTCCTCGTCTTTGCACAATCTTTTTTTTCGCCCTTGTCCATCTATAACGTACTCACTTATCTCTTTTTTTTATTGCATCAAAACTCTGTGTATCGTCAGCAGTTCCACCCTCATACAACCCCTCTGTTAGTCTAGTACAGAAAGCTACTCGTACTTATTATACCCACTCTGTGTACCATATCGAGTAACCACCGGCCATATGTTGTTGCTGAACCAGTTGGTCACTATCGTGTCTTATTCGTCTTCCATTTCTAGTCGCTTGGAAAAATATTCTGGCTTCAACTTTTATCGCTGCACACCTCTATCAATGCCCATAAAAGGGGCAGAAAAAAAACAGGGAGAAGGGATTGTTTTTACTTTGTGCTTTTTTTCCTCCTTTTTATCATACATATAGTAAAACTCCCTTAGGTTAGTGCTGTTCTTCGTTCAAGTGATGAGGGAGGGATTCGTTTTTTTCATATTATCAGTAGTAAAGTTTTTTTTATTTTGCTTCACAAGAAGAAGGACGACAGGTTTTCTGGATGTTAAGCATTAAATTAAATAAAGAGGAATTAAGATGGATAACAGCTTGTCCCAGAGGGGAATGATTTAATTTAAGGAACAGGACAGAAAAAGGCAATCTTTTATTGCCTTTAAGAGTGAATTTATTAACCCACAAATGCGGACCCGTTTACTTTTGGTAACATTTTCTGCTGTTGGAGATAAGAGAATGCGAACTTTGTCCTATAATGGCTATAATGGCCTTTAAGTATAGAATCAATTTTTTGGCATATTTTTACCCTTGTAAATGTTGCAGGAGGAAAGGTTAACTCTGTTCTGTACAATCGGTGAACTTTTTATGGAAAATATGTGTTATCCAATGGTATTTTGACATACAAAGAATATTGCGACATATTTTTCATAATATTTTATATATGTAAAGAGACAATTGTTCAATTGTGAAATTGTGAATAGTCTCACAATTGAACAAAAATTCGAATACGATCCGTTTCGTGAAAGAGCTGGGAACTAGTAAACTCATATATTGAAACGAGCATCATGAACCATAAAATAACTCGAAGCAATTAGCTTTTTAGGAAACATCACATTGTAGGAAAGATCAGGAAAACGACAATGGCGTTCTACCAGGGTAGGAAAGTATGTGGGCTAGAGTGAAATACATCACCGAGGAGGTAAGAATTGTAGACATATGAGATGATGGTGAGGCTGGTCATAACTCGGCTGTGTAACAATCTTCCGCCGTCAGTATTTCCGAACGCGTATAAAATCGCAGAATTCAAATGTAAGGTTCATCGACCGCACCCTCATTGAGGTGACTCTAGAAAGAGGGACGAAAAGGAATGAATCCCAGGCGAGCAGTTATAAACTTATGACTACAGAATGTTAGAGACGTAATAATAATAAAAAAAATATTGTTGGGGAAAGATTTAAAAACGGAACATGTTGAAAGAGTGAATTAAATAATGTAATGATATGACATCGTCAACTATACAGGGTGTTCCCGACTAAGATGCTAATCCGTTAAGAAATGGTTCCTGGGTATATTTGGAGAAAAAAATTGTTCTACAGAATGGGGCTATCGGACCTATCCACTGAGATACAGGGTGTTTAAGAAAAGACGTTTGAGCCATTTTTTAATTTACTTAAGGGGTAACACCACTGTAGGATTTTGAAAAAATGGAATTTTTGTTTTTTGGCTTGAAATATACTTCAGGATAACAAAAACAATGTGCAGTTGGTCCTATAACAGAAAAATAATTTTGAAGGATTTAATTTTCGATTTTCCCCGGCGCCTCGGAGCGCGCGTTGGTCCGACTTATTGCTTGTATATTGCGTTTACCAGTCGAAATAATAAGTGCTGCTATAGCAAAAAGGTTATTTGGGTTCCCCAGGTGTCCACCAGGGTGCGCTACAAAATAATAAACGTATTTTACAGTACATCGCACAGTGAAGGTAAAATACAATTTTCAAAGATTAGAGTACTTTCAAAACTTTAAGCGCGATTATCTGGAAACCATGTTTTTCGAACTGGGTGGACGGATTACTCGAAGACTGTTGCATGGATCGGTTTGAAATTTTGACATTAGCTTCACAATTGCATTCTTTACAAAAGTACGTAGCCGTTTTTTGATTCGTTGTAAAAAAAAATTTTTATAAACAATTTACTGCTCATTTTTTTGCCGAAAATCAATTTTTTTTTCATAAGTGCGCCATTTTTACAAAAATCAGTTAAAAAAAAAAATCCTACGTACTTTTATGGGCAAGGTCAAATAGATTAGGAAACTATTTGGATTTTGTTCCAGGTCTTCAACTTTCGGAGAAATCCGTCCACCCGTGGAGGCCCTTAACAAAAAGGCGATTTCGAAAAACGACTGTGGCGCCACCATTTTGTAACAAAAAGTCAATAAAAAAAATTTTTTTTTACACTTGAATACATGTTTGATCAATCGCCTGAAAAGAATTTCGATCCCTTTTTCCATACCTTTTAAATTAATTCCCAAAATTTGGCCTTTTTTCGCACCTTTACAGTGGTGTTACCCCTTAAACTTTAATTACTCCTCAACCATTTATCGTACAGCAACGTAAGTAGGCTCAGTTTTTAGAGAAATTTTGATAACAATATCATCAACCTCACTCACTGCGTTAAGAAAATATGTTAGTTCAAAGTCGAAACTTTGTTTTTTTTTAAACTAAAATTTCAACTAAAACCACCTTTTTCTCCAAAAAAAACCTAATTAACCCATAATTTTTTTTCCAAAAATGGAAAGCTTGGACAATTTCCTATCAATAATATCCGGACAATTTTTATGCTACGGCCTTTACTTTTGAAGTTATTAGCAGGTTTGATGTTAAAATAGGCCTCATTTAATTCTTATTTGGTACTTTTCGACAAAGCTTAGGTGAAAAAGTACTAAAAAGCTACGAAATAGAGCCCATTATCGCATCAAAATTCGTAGAGCGAATGCTGAAAAATAGAGCAGTGATGAAAATATATAAGGGAATCATAATTGGTGACAGACCAGCAGGACGACCGAGGAAAAGATGGTTCGAAGTCGTAGAAGCAGACGCTGCACACTTATTCGGCCCACGAAATTGGAGGACTCGAGCCTGTGAGCGAGAAGGTTGGAGGAGAAAACTGAAGGAGGTCAAGGCTCGATTTGGGTTGTAGTGCCATTGAACTGAACTGAAATGAGAATAATGTATTCCGTATTTTAAAGGTATTATCCTTATCATTTTAAAAAGACGAGACAAGACAAGACGAGATTAGGATGGGCGAGATCCGCCGAGAGTCGAGACGAGACTCGAAAGGGTCGAGACTTACCGAGGTCGAGACTCGAGTTAGGGCCGCGGCTAGGCACTTTCCCGCCTAGTGCACATCCGCCGATGCCGCTTCGCTCGCTAATTAAATAATTTTTCTTTCTATTTGGCAAAGTCAACTAAGTCATTTATTAGTACAGTTCCTTTCTTACTTCAGAATCGAGAGGGATTGCGTTTCAATGTTGCAATGCAGACGCCACTCTCAACATTCATTTCATTTTGCTTCACACACCAGAGAATTTTACGCTGCTGTCTGTTGCTGGAGCTCGAAAAAAAGTTGCCATGCTCTAGCCAGCTACATGGCTGCAACATTTAAATATTTTACTTGGATCGCTTTCGGCAAAATGGAACACGTTTCGCCTATTCGACTAGGCATCTGCATTTTACTTATCTGTGCTTATATCTTTTTATTGGAATGAATTGTAATGCAAAAGGTTGTCGTTATACCTTCGACCCTAGGACCTCGCAATTAATTGAAGAGATGTTTCGAAAGTATACGTTACGCATTCGAAAGATAATGTACCGAATCGACTCTAAAAGGTTTCTATTCCCTACTGGGTTGTTTTTGAGTCGCCTTTCGTTCATCGATGGTTTATTGTGTACTGTACATGCTTCATGTGCTAATTAATTATTAGTAATCTATTGAGTGTTGTGCTTGATGTTTGTCTTCTTGTTGTTTATCGTCGCCGCTCATTTGAATTTTTTGCGCTCATCGGCAAAAATGCCTTGTCTTTTGGCGGCTGTCGTCGTTTATAAAATATATTGTAAACAACAGTGCAAATGCACAGTCTGCACTTTTGGGTGCCGCGGCACTAACGAGTCTTAAAAATCTGGTCTCGTCTCGGTCTCGTGATGCTCTAGTGCAAAGGGCAAATGACCTATATGCAAAAGCTCGATTCGATAAAAACGAAAGTTTTCAAAATTACTTCAACCGAAGCAAATAAAGTAGGTATATTTTCAAAGTGATAACTTGTAATTAAAAATTAAAATCAGTCTGAAAAATTTTTAAGAATCACCACTCGTACCTCATCCAAGGTAGAAATAGTAACCTCCATTCAAGACATGGGCAATGGTAAAGCTGCTGGAAAAGATGGCATCCCGCCAGAATTGTTGAAAGGCGATTCAAGCACAACCTCACAGCAAATGCGCTACAACCAATCCTGGAAATAGCATGGAACATCTGCACCTTTGCGGAGGATTGGACAGAAGGTATCTGCAAAAAAATGGAGACTTAACAATATGCGACAACTGGACGACATCTGTCTATTATCTACTCTGGGCAAAATCTTGTCCCACATATTATTATCAAGGATAAGAGAGGGAGTAGACCGAACGCTAAGAAGACTGCCTTAAAAAAAATACAATTGATAAAAGCTCTATACAACAATGCAGAGTTCTCCAGAATGGAAAATTATCCGACAACTTTGAAGTGAGCTCAGGAGTACAACAAGGATGCTTACTTTCGCCATTGTTCTTTCTTATAGTAATAAACGACATCTTGTCAGCGCTCTAGACAGTAAAACGGGTTGCAAACAATAGGGGATTGCTAGATCGCCTTCGAATTTCAAATGAAGAGCTATGGCGCCGTGCCGGTCAAGAAAGGATAGACGGCGAAATTAGGCGAATGGAATTGGATTGGCCACACCTTGTGACGCGAAAACGAAAATCTAGCCAAACAGTTCAATTACTACGTATACATGATGAGTTGAATAGTTGAGTTGAGGTTGAGTTGATTTTCCGACAATCGACAAAATTCGACAAAAATCACAAACAAAACACAGAGATGCTGCTGTCAACTAAATCCAACCACTCAACTACTGAACTTTCGTCTATATACATAATTTCAACTTAACCCAGGTAGCAGAGCTGAGTCGAGTTCAGTCGACCCTATCTCAACTCGACTCGCGTCTACATGCATTTGGACTTGGGTTCAACCTGGGTTCAACTCATCATGTATACGTAGAACTTGACTGGAATCAGCAAGAAACAAGTCGAGTTGAAAGACCAAGAGCAATGTGGAGGAGAACCTTATTAGCTGAGGCCGCAACAGCTGGGAAATCCTGTATGGAGTTGAGAAAACAGAGCCAGCTGGGGCCAATGGTTCGCCCTATGTTCCACGGCAGAGTAAAGGAGCAGAAGAAAAAAAGCGTAAAACCCCATGGTCAACAGGTAGCAACTATTTATACAACTCAAAACTCCCACCAAAAAAAATGTTTAATTAAATGGATAACATACAATCTATAAGTATTTACCTTCTTATTAAACCACTTCCTTTAATCCACCCTAAAAATTGTGGCATTCTAACAAAATTTCCCTCGGTCACAGGAAACAAAAAAAAACACGCACACAAAATACACTGTCACAAGATTTTATCCTCAATTTCATAGTAGAACGTAAATTTTTAAAATTTCTTACATAAAACATTCATCCACAAAATTTACTTTTCCTCATTCCTGGAACACGATGCCACATTTCAACCTTCAGAAATGATGTAACAAGCGAAATGTTTTTCATTAAAACCAACCCAGAACTCAAGATTTTGACTGGGGATGGTTTGGTTAAGTCATAAGCGTATAGTATTTTCCTTGTAAAATTGTTACTCTGTACCCGTGTCGTATCCACCCCTGCTTAAGGGTGGGTTTTCTCCAGTATCCCTTTTTGGAGTTTGTGCACATGTCTGTGGAATGAAATATTAAATTTCTAATTAAATCCCTTATATTCGTGTTGTGTGCACATGTACATATTATAAGCATGTGGTTGTAAATGTTGGGCCCTATCTTTACTTTTTGATTGAATGTGTGTGTGTGGGTACGTGGGGGGTAGAAGAGAAGAAGGAAGCGAAGAAAAAAATAAAAATAAATGAAGAGTGAATAACCTACACTTTGGGTATCAAAAAGCCGGTAAAGTGGATTTAAGGTTATGTACTTATATGTCGTCCTTCCTTTTTGGCTGCTATATAGAGGTCTCAATTTCATATTTTTCGTGATTTTCCCTAGAGTTTGGTCCTTAAATCACAACAAACCCAAAGCAATTCACCTCAATTTTCGTCCTGGTTTTACTCGGTCGAAATGTTTGCATTTAAGTATGCCATTGAAAATTTTATATTTTTTTTTTAAGAAAAATAAGTCAAGTCAAGAAAATTAAGGATTTCTAATTAAAGATTGCAAAAAACATTCATCATTTCCCAAAGGACGAAACGATGTTTACTTCAATTTAAAAGAAGGACGAGGGTAAAAAAAATATCCGTTTTTTTTCAACAACATTTTTCAAGGAGAAATGGTGATTAAGTGAAGAAGGTCTTAAGTGGTTTACTTAGAAGTGGAAATTATTTGATTCCTCAAATCCAGTTGAAAAAATTGTATGTACAATCAAAAAGAGAAAATCCTTTCTGCCTGTTTTTCTGTTCAGGCTATCATCCGCCTTCGGTTTTATGATTATTACGTCTTACTTGAAATAATGTCCTGTCCGTTAACGTTTCTTTTTTCAGCTCCAATTTCCTGATAGAAAAACATTGAAAGAATTTTATATCCCTCGCCAACCACCCCCTTGTTCCGCCATTGAACCATCCACTTCGTCCCTCTTGACGCTTGGCATCAGGCCGTCAGGCATTCCCCATAACAACATAATATCCAGACGGTAGAGTCCAGCGTCAGTCAAGAGCCAGTCAGTCTGACTGATTTTGACTGACAAGGCAACCTCAGGATATATACACATATAAACAGGATCCACGAATAGAAATGCGGGATCCGGGGATGGTAGAGTGGAACTTAGGCGGTGGCTCAAGGACTATGGACGGCTGGCTGACGCTGACTGGCAGCCAAAGAAACAAGCAAGGATAGCAATCATAGCTCATCTCTGAAGAGTCTTTTACTTGATTACAGTCGAATACCGTATGGCGTATGGTTGGCATAGTATAGCATGGTTGCTTCTTAGCGTAATGGCGGATGGTTGATACTTTAATGAAATGTTGTGCTCCAGATGGGATAATGAATGTTAGTGCGTCTTTTATATACATTTTCACAAGAATGTAAACAATGATATTATCCCACACTGTAATACAATCGCTGTGTATTGAGAAATTTTGTTGTTGTTGTTGTTTTTGTTTTGATTCTTGCTCCTGTTTATACCGCAGGACACTCAGGATATAGGTATGTTTACACAGGCACAAAAATTGTACCTCATAAAAATGACGATGATGCTGCTGATGATGATGATGAGCATGTCAGCAGATGGTTTAAGTCAAGAAAATCAAATTTTCTTTGAAAAATCGCTTCAGATGCGAAAAAGCATTTTTTTTTGTTCTACTTTTTCTTAAGAAAAATTTATAGAAGTTAATTTTAATTTTTTGCAATTTTTCTTTTAAGATGGCCATCATTTAAGGTTCCTTTAATGTTGAAATTTTTATGATGGAATTTAAGAATGTAAGACTGGATTAAAAAAAATTAAATTAATGTGGGGAAAAAAAGTTAGAAATGGAGGAGCGATGAGGATTGCGGTGGTGGTTATGAGGCGGCTTGAAATCTTTAAGAAATATGGAGTGGTTTGAAAAATTTAAATCTGAGTAAATTTAAAAGAAATGTTAACTTTAATAAATTTTCAAGATATGCCTGTAACGAAAACTGGAGTAATTACAGACTCGAGTGTCGTTCACTAGAAGAAAACAAAAAATGTTTAATCAAAACGTTTTTTGTTAATTTTGAATATGAGTTTTGGTGATGAATGGTCTAGCTTAGCTTAATTTAGGTCGTACTGGAATTATTTTTTGAAATTTGAGTAAGTTTTTTCAAGTGGGCAGATGAATCAGGTATATCGATCATACGTGCACACCAGTAATACAACCAAATTAAACAAGGACGTGATATGGTTTAACCCATGACTATTTCCTGTAAAATTTCAAAGGATTAAATTATTGAAAGTATCTTCTAAAGCAGGGTTGGCCAACCCGCGGCCCTTCGCAGGAAATTGTGCGGCCTGCGAGATTCAACAAGATTTAACAAAATATTTTGTGCTAGAAGGTTCCAACATGTGAAAAAGAAAAAAAGGGCCAGGCATGAGCTATGATTAAAATCATTCTGCCATAGAGAATTAGCTCTTGTGGTGCACCGGGTGACCGTGTTGATGGACAAAAATCCAAGTATTGCTTTCTCGGTAACTATCTTGCCAGCGGATTTTTAGGATGAAAACTTAAAAGCGGTTGTGATGGATTGGGTGACTTTCTATCTTTCGCAAACATACAACATAATTGCCTTAACATTGGAGTTGAACAGCCGCAATTTGGCGTTAGTTAAGATCTCCGTCGATCTCCATATGATTTATTTATTCTGATAATGACGACTTCTTCTAATCCGCCATTTTCAGTAATAATGTTAATGAGGTAACAGAATTAATCTACCACTTCCAAGTCACCATTAATCAGCACTGTGCGTTCAATGGTGTTTGCATTTATCCGCATTTCTTTAGTTTTACTCGGATTTAACCTTAAGCCTGCTGAACTACTTTCTGCTGCTAAATTGTTTAACATATTTTTGATGTCCTGAATGTGAAAAACCATTTTTCAAGCATCAGATTCAAAACTTAATTTTTATGTTATAAAAGAAAAGTTTTGTAAACTGAGATGTCTGGGACAAAAAGTTTTGAAACTTGATTCAATTATCAACTGCGAATCGTTTCTTTTCGAAAATGGAATTTAGGAAAAACCAATATCGCGTCACCTTATCTGACGAAAACCTGCAACACCAATTACATTACATTTCGCCTAGTTTCTTTAAAATGCCCAGTTGTAGCACGCTTTAATCATACCCATCCCCAAGTTCCTTTCTCAGTCCTATCAGTATTCTTACATTTCTGGCTCATAGCTACTAACAGTCTAAGATACGTAGAAGAGCGACCTTCACCGATCGAGTAACCGAATGAAATTGTTTTTCATGATAGATAATATGCTAACAAAAGTAACGGTGATGGGTTGCTTAACGAAATATGTTCAAGGCTATATTTAATAGGCGTTTTTTCCCCATTTTCCGCCTTTTTCTCTATTTTGAGGAGAAACTATGCATTTTGGTGAAAATATCAAAAGAACATAGTTGTAGAGCATAAAATTTCCTACAAATTTCATCTTCAGTGTTTTTTCGAATTCCGCATAATTTCGCCGCTATCGGCCGTTTTAGTAGAGGGAAATTGTCATATGATAGTGATGTAGTTGGGAAGTTGGATTTTTTTGTTTTTTTTCTTTACATTTGTTAAGATAAAGCGAAAAAAAACTTTCTGCAAAATCGGTCCTGTGCGGTTTCTCTAGTTCTGTTGGTCGTAAAAAAATAAAAAAAAAATGGAAAATACTCGTGAATGAATAGACTGTCGAACTGATTCAGTATAAATACTTTAAAAATGAATCCTAACCTCAAAAAACCAACAACAATTGGCAGTTTTCGAACAATTTTAAAATTGCCGCCATTTTATGCCAAATCATCGTACGGTAAAATTTTGGTTTTTGTAGGTTTTTTCATGTACTTTCTTGTGAGCATAAGCAATACTTCGTTACTTTATTGAAAATGTCTATTTTAGGACTTTGAAAAAAGTAAAAAATCTCAATTTTTCAATTTTTTGCCTTTTTTTCATAGTTGGCAAGTGCTTTTCATAGTTGGCAAAAGGCACATATCAAAAAAATCAATGCTTTGTTATGAGACAAAACCAAATGCCAATCTGAAAAGCTCTGAAAACCTCACCAAGTTCAAGCAAGCAAGCGTACATTGGGGTTCCACCTTCAGGCCGGCCATATACCAAAGCTGCATATGCTCATATGCAGTTTTTCCTCACTTTTTTCTGGGAGAATTATGTAGAAAAGCGGCATGTGACGATTTGTTCCATATAAAAACGACGAAAATCTGCATATGCTGCTTTGGTATACGGCCGATATTCGCAACTCTCTTGATAAACTTGACATTTGCTGTCTATTGCTGCTTGGCTTCTCAAAAGCTTTCGATAACGTCAATCACGCCCTGCTTCTAAGAAAACGGGTGGAAGCACGTAAGTTGTTTCAATCGACCTCTCCATACAAAAATTCTGAATTTTTGTATGGAGAGGTCGATTGAAACAACTTAGTGCTACCACCCGGCCTCACAAGCGCCTTTTTCTCTTTCTGCTCTTAAAGTTTTGCAAAGCTTCTTATCTAACCGCTCTCAAAAGGTTAAACTAGGTGGCTAGAGTACCTCATGAGCCCTACTCCACGCTGGCGTCCCCCAAGGCTCCATTCTTGGGCCACTTTTATTCAGTATTTTTATTAACGATATTCTAAGATTCATATGTATGCAGACGATGTGCAGCTTTATTTCCCTACGCCAAGAGATTAGATACATACTCATAATGTGTGTGGAGAAGCTTGTTGTTGACTTGCGTCATGTATCCTTCTGGTCGACATTAAATTTACTGCAGCTCCTACGAAATCCCATTGTATATTTGTTAAATGCTCAGAGTTCTTTCTTTGTCTTCGCAGCACAGCCTTGGAACCCTCTCCCTAAATTATATTAAATTAAATTTGAATCACCCAATATATCACCCCGGCCCGCGGGATCATAAGGCATTTTCAAAATGGCCCGCGATATCATTTGGGTTGGCCACCCATGTTCTAAAGGAAAGAATTGGTTATTGTTTTTCAATGGTTGGAGATCAATGGTGTGGAGGGGGCGTGGGGGACTGAACAAAAATGCATTTTTTTAACGGTAAAATGTTTAATGGTACGAAGTGTCTTTTTTAAAAACAGAAGAAGTGTTAAATGTGCAAAATCTGGGTTTCATTTTTCAACACTTAAACAACACTAGAAAAATAAAACACGTAACAAATTTTAACATAAACACAAACGGTAATTTTAACCGAAGCACAAAAAGGTAGAAGTGTTTAAAAGTAACACAATTATTCGTCAATTAAACCCTTGGTATAGTAAACACACTTAGTTATGATAAACACTTGAAACGTTTTATGATATTAATTCATGCCTTTACCAAAAGAAGCTACTTATACAATTATGACGTGACTCATATTACCGGCAATCATGTTGGTGAGTGCAAAGGGTGCCATTTAACATGCTCAATAGACCGGTTATAGTTCAATCCCGGAGGTTAAGCATCTTGGAAGTTGTTAGTACTAAGTTGGGGGACCACTGGATAAAACGACAATCGCGTTTGGAAGGACGAAAAGGCAATTGCAAAGGGTGAACCAGAATATAAAGCTTTTGACACTGCCGCGTTTATAGTATTACTCACATACCGCACCGAAATTTTTTAAATTTTCCACTCAGGATCGGGTAGCAATAATTTTTCATCACGGGGGATTGTGGCAGACCTCATAGGGGCGCCCTAGCTGCATGTACTCCACCAAAAAAGCAAAAATATTAACTGTATTTTTAAATAGTACGTGCAAGTAGTTATCTTTTGGCTTTATTAGAATGAAAACTAAAAAAGGTAAAAAACACCGCTTTTCCTTAGAAATGAAGATTTCAAAAAGTAGATATGCATGTAGATTTACTGGATACCTGCATCAAGTTGCATATTACGATACAAAGTACCAAATAGAAAGAAGATAAAACCGAAACGACTAAAATGTTCACGAGCAAACGAGCTAACGCATACTGTGCCACACAAAGTATAAAAGCACATTCCAATCTGTTGCTCTATTCCTGTTAAAGTAATATCAATGTTTAAAAAAAAGGATTCTGCATTTAATAAAATTTTTGAGATAACATACAAGAGATTTCATAAATATAACGAAAACCTATATAAATATTCTCAAACATGTCTGTGCATATTTTCGAATTTACGATCTCTATATCTTCTGAACACCGTCAGCATCATCATCAAATTATGCCACTGGCTTGAAAAAGCATTTTCCTAACCATTCTCATACCTTCATTTTAGCTTAATGAAAACTTTTTAGGTTCCCCTCCTCCTAAAATCTAGGATACAGCTGACTACGTTATTATGCACGAACGTGCATGCAGCATATCTATGCTGTGAAGTTTATTCCATTACAGTGAACTAGTTTCGAGGAAATGAACATAAAGTCCTGCTCCTCTCATACCGTATAAAATCGAATAACAGCAACAAAACAAATGGTGTATTCAGAATTGTTTGTTTTTAGTTTTAGTTTTAGATTTTCATTGCAGACTGCCCGCAAGAGAGAAAAATTCCAGTAGTAGGTAAGTATATTTATTTGAGAGCAACACGTAGAACGACATTGAAATTACGCAGAGCCTGCAGAATATAACCGGCCGCATATTTCGCTACAAGAAGAGCGATATACGAAATGGAAGGGAGGAGAAAATAGAAAAGAAATTGTTAACATAGTAACCATCGAAAGCTTCAGTAAGTCGAGGGAGAAACTCGTACAAAAATAGCTCCACCCGAGGACATGCATTATTAAGAAGACTGAAGGTCGTCATACCGGTTTTTTTGAGATGTATGGGCGGTATCTATTTATATTGAAAATTCACTTATGTTGATACAGCAATGCAATCTATGTATAGCCTCGATCAATACGCCCTTATTATTTGAAAACAAAATAGTAATAATAAAGCGAATACATCCCTGCCGAACAATTAAGCATGGGAAGACCAGCCCTATCGAATGCATAAGTAAAATTTTACGTAGGATAGGAGTAGAGACAGATGGTTAGAGAGGGAGAATTATCAGCTGTACCCACCAAAAAGCGGCGGATGATGTGAAGACAGATTTGTGCAATCTTTGTTGAAAAATACCATTTAGGTTTCAGATAATAAAAGTTAAGCATGGTAATAGGAAGACTATGCAAAAGCGACGACAGTGGATAGCAAATAATATGACAACATTATTAAAGGATTTGGGTAACGGCAATAAAGCGAACGGTGATCTCTCAATCACTATGTTTAACCATACCTTAGATATGTGTATGGAGTTGAAGCTCGGCTAGCAAAAAAGGGTAGGTAACTGACAAAAAGGTCACTTCTAAGTTGTAAGCAGGAAAAGGGAAGATTTTTTCAATGAATGAAATATTTTTCTGTTTCCTCTTTTCTTTTTTGGTGAGGTACTCAGAGCAGGCGCTTGGGGTCTTTGCGCCCGGTGCAGTATGCATATTGCGCCCCATCGCTCCAGCGAAGTATAAATGACTCAGGGATTTTCTCTCAGTTTGCGAATTTTTCTCCTGAATCTTTACTTCTGATACTCGAAGACGAAGGTATATTCCTTCACTTTTTGAGTAAAATCTCGAGTCAAATTTTATGAAAATCTCGAAGCCGAAATTTAGCTTTTTTTTGCATTAGAAAGTACACGGACAGAAATTGGGTAAATTTGTGTAATTTCTTGCGCCCGCGGAATTTTATCAATAAAATAAAATCGTGGCAATAAAAATGAATTCGTTTAATAGATAAAAATGAAGTCAGGGGAACACTTTTTCAATTTAAACTTTTTTTTTTCAAATCTTAATTTCCGAAATTTCGCCCCATCCAATTACGCACGGTGCAAGTGCACCATTCGCACCTATGAAAGCGCCGCTGAAAGATTACGTTGGCAGTCCCAAACCAATTTAGGCTTGGCCCTATAGACCTTATCGCCGTGATTGCCGCGTAGATTCGGAATGATTAAATTATGTTTAATATTGTCTCTTCTTCTATTTGAAACCTTTGAAGAGATTGATCAGAGCATGATACATCTGAAGAAAATAAAAGTTACGAAACACCCTCAACATTTCTGTGATTGTAGTCCCGTAGCGCTCTGGTTTGTCAGTACTGTTCTAATTTCAAATCATATAGAGAAAGTTGTTTGATAAGTTTAAAGCTGAAGATCCTGATAAAAGTAGTCATTTTAAAAATCTTTCATAAAACAGATTTCATACATTTGTTTATCTTTAATTTTATTACATTCAATCTCTACTAAATTATAACAGCTTAAATAATTTCAGTGAAATTTTCATCTCTGAAACTCGATAGGAATTAAAAGTGATATCTGCACTGGCATTCATTCTTTAATTTTGTTTTATAAAAGTCTCAAAAAACGTTTAAGTTAAACTCCTTGGACATATTACACGTCTCGTAAAACATCTCTTATTAAAAAATACAAAATCACAATTTTGACTCGCTCATAAATTTAATATTGTGATGATTTGTGCGGCATCTATCAGAAATGGGAACAAACTATTATTTGTAACTGTTTAGTTAGAATTTGAACAAACGATTTGTAAAGCCCCTTTTTCCTAGGACAATTTTCGTTGCGAAAAAAAAATCGTTGCGAAAAAAATCGAAAATTTCGCACCTTCAGTGCGAGAAATCATTCTTTTTCGTTGCGAAAAAAAGAATGGATTCAACCATTCTTTTTCGCAACGAGATATTTTTCGTTGCGAAATATTGTAAAGTTGGCTGTAAAATTTCTATATATGTGTTTTACTTTTTATTGTTTGAGTTTTCGTCATGGTTACGTTTTGTTTACTTGACTAAATCTCGTTGCGAGAATTGAATTCGTAGGAACATAACTCAAAAAAATCGCACAACAGACTGCGAAATTTTTTTCGCAACGATTTTTTTTTCGCAACGAAAATTGTCCTAGGAAAAAGGGGCAACGGTTTATGGGTCACATCAAATAAACCAATTTTTAATTAATTTTGGACCTCATGGACTTCAAATCACCTAATTTTTTTATATTTATTCTTCTGGTGGAAACTAAGAAAAAACCAAATTTTCAGATTGTTTGGACTTTTAATTTTTTAGTTATAAATTTTCAAAAAATCGAAAATCGCAACATTTTGACAAATTTTGAAATCTTTAAATTGCTCTAGATTAAAAACTATTTAACATAGAAAGCTGAAACTTACACCAATTTCTTCTGATTTAATAAGGCTTTAATTTGATATACAACAAAGTATTATTAACAAGAATAAAACTTTTTCCGCCATTTTGAAAACACCCCTCCCAATTTTTTTGTGTAGAAATAGCCCTTACGGTAAGCACATTTACTTTATTAATAGAAGCAACCTCTAAAACGATTATAATATCTGCGCTGTGGCTAATACTGTTAAGCTGCCCATTAACCCTCGCTTCCTGTCTGGGGTCTTTTTTGACCCCAAGTTCCATTCAATGCTTAATACAAAAGAATTTTTTTTACCAATATGGCCCACTCTTGTTGACTTTTAAGTTGCATGATTAATCTTTAATTTCCGAAATTTTCGAGGATCCAGGACGGATCGTTATTTATTTATTAGCAATTAATTACGCGTGGGGTCAAAATTGACCCCAGACAGGTTACATGTTTTTTTTTTGCCTGCTTTCCCGGAAACAATAAATTGCATCATCACGTACAATGTATTGCATCATCTCGGAAACGACTACATCATAGTGTACAGTGTGCTGCATAACTTTGGAAGCCTCAAAGTAGATAGTGCATTTTGTTTGTTTTGTTTGTATTTAGTGTTTGTTTTGTTTGTATTTAGTGTTTGTTTTGTTTGTTTGGTTGAATTTTGGCATACAAAATGGCAAGCACAAGTCGTCAAGGTGCATTGGACAGCGATGAAGTCCTAGAAATGCTAAATTTATCTGAGGAAGATGACGCCAGTGACGGAAGTGACGCAGAAGAGGACATTATACTCTCGAATAGTGAGGACGAGGATGATTCAGGGAATTCGGATGAAGAAAACGACGATCAGACTGCCGCATACATCAGCAAGGATGGCATGATAAATTGGAGCCCTCAGCCACCTGTCGTTCGAAGGCAACCATCGCGGAACGTAATAAAGTTTTCACCCGGCCTTCCGGCGAATATGCAAATTGAGTCAAAAGTGGATTCCTTCCGAAAGTTCTTTACCGACGATATGTTGGACCTCGTCATCGAATACACCAATCAGCGTGCATCTTATCTGAAAAAGGATCATGAATACTTTACCCGCTGGACTAACATCGACAGAACGGAACTTCTTGCATTCCTTGGACTGCTGTTGGTGTATGGAGTGGAAAAGGGTCGAGGAAAGATCCTTCGTGAATTCTGGTCAGAAGAGTATGGTTTCTCCATCTTCAGGGCAACAATGAGTCGAGCCAGATTCGAAGACATATTACGAAGTCTACGATTCGACAACAAAGAAACACGACAAGCAAGAAAGGACGCTTCAGGCAACAAGGCAGAGGCAATTCTGGAGTTACTCGATAAGTTTGCGAACCAATGCCGAGAATCTTATATTCCATCTTCAAACATCACTGTGGATGAGCATCTCTGTACTTTCCGAGGACGATGTGGGTTCAAGGTCTATATTCCTTCGAAGCCAGGAAAGTACGGAATTAAATTCTGGGCTGCCGTTGATTGTGAAAATCAGTACTTGGTAAACCTGCAAATTTATCCCGGAAAAATTGGAAACCAGCGAGAACAAAACCAAGGCAAGCGTGTAGTGCTGGATTTAGTCGAACACCTAGCAGGCACTGGAAGAAACATAACGACAGACAACTTTTTCACAAGTTTTTCCCTTGCGCAAGAACTGCTTCAAAAGAACATGACATTGGTTGGTACAATGAGGAAAAACCGCACTGAGCTACCAAAGGAAATGCTGCCGTCAAAGGGAAGAGGAGAGCTTTCTACCGTTTTCGCTTACGCTAAGAAAACTCTGATTGCATCTTATGTGCAGAAAAAAAACAAAGCTGTAATTTTGCTCTCCACCCAACACAACACGTTTGACATATCCACCGAGGATCACAAGAAACCCGAAGTCATATTGTTCTACAATTCAACAAAGTCAGGAGTAGATACTGTCGACCAAATGGCACGGATTTATTCTGCAAAACGCGGCACGAGAAGATGGCCACTCGCAGTGTTCTTCGACATTGTGGACTTCGCTGGCATAAACGCATACAAGTTGTTTGCAGAAATAGACCCTACCTACAAAGGGAAAAATTCAAGGCGAACGTTCTTGAAGCAGCTTTCCAAGGAACTAGTATGTCCTGAGATCGCCCGTCGACTGCTACGGCCTCAATGTAAGACCGAGAAAATTCTGCGAGCTGTGCGCGATATCGGCTTCAATCATTTGATCACTGCGGCACAACCACAAAATCGGGGCAACAAGCGAGGAAGATGTGGAAGATGTTCCAGGAAATCCGACAAAAAAACAATGCAAACCTGCATGAAGTGTAAGGTGTTTGTTTGCAAAGAGCATTCTGTGACAGAGGTATTGTGCCTGGATTGCACTGAAAATTCGTTGTAGAGAGCGAGTGAACTGAACACATTTGTACTGCTATGCAAGAAGCAAATTTAGAATTTATTTATGTATGATAAACGAAAATAAAACATTTTAATTTTACTGTATGTTTTGACTGTAAACTCGCTGTATACCATAAACACATACATCGCATATATATATCTATATATATGTATACATATGTATATATATGTATACATATGTATATATAGTATATACATATATACTTCTACTATATAAGTTATACATATAGAACTGATATGCGCGCATGTAACAATAGTTTTGCCTTAAAAAATGGCTTGGGGTCAAAAAAGACCCCAGCCAGCGTTAATGTATTTTAAAAGCAGACAGGAAGCGAGGGTTAAGGAAAAGAAGCAGCGACAATAGTATCTCTCTTGCAACTGCCGCCCAATAGTTAGTAGTCATTTCTCCAAATTTAAGACCATAATAAATACTAATTTCAAGTAAGGAAAACTTTCCACAGAGATTTATAAAATTGATAGGGAAATAAAGCGTGGTAATGTAAGCCAGTTTCGTGCTATTCGATAAATTTAAGGTTTTCTCTAAGAAAAACCCAAGCGAAGTATCACTTGAGTAAAATTACTGAATAATTTAGAACACACTTTAATTCTCAATTGCCATTCGCCATTTCTGCTACGAGCTGGGAATATAAAATTTGACAATAATGCCAAAAAACGGCTCGGCTCTAAATTCGTACAAATTTAAAATTCTATTTCTCGATTGTCCAAAACACTCAAATAACGTGTCATCATCATACTGAACACCAGTTACCTAGAAACCCAAAAGCAAATAATACACAATCTTCTACTGCGAACAAACAAGAATTTTTTTTTGCAGCACATGTAAACCATTCCAGACGCACCCCACACCCAGATACTCCATAGATACCCAAAGAAGACGAGTCCTACCTCTACAGAAGTATGTATATTCGCATCCAAAGCTTTGGTTTCGGTTTGTAGCCATCGGATGGGTATATATGGTAAATAGGGCAGAGTATAGAGCCCAAACCAAGAAAAAGGAATCTTGATGTAAAAAGGATTCTGTCCATTTCAACTATATAAAGGAAGGATTACGGGGCTCTAGGATATTTGTAGACACAGAACGAAAAAAATGTATATAAAAATAGAAAAGAAAGGAAATCCTTGCACCAGGGACAAGGAGTACGAATTCAAGTCCGTGGGACTTCAGGAGTAGCTCAAAGTGTGTTATGTTGTCTCCTATTGTTAACCCGAAAGCTCCTTTCTACCCCAACAAGTTCAGAATTCCAGGAAGGAGGAACAGAGCAGGAGAAAAATATACAGACACCTCATATAAAATGTGCTGCTCGTCGTTGAGTATAACAAGGGTCACAAGACCACTTCAAAGTTGATTAAGAGGACATGTGAGGACTTTTCAATTTTGATAATCGTTTTCATGGCTTGAAGTGGTTCGTTTCTGTTTTCCCTTTTGTTGTTGGGCGTGTGTTGGTTGTGCCCACACAAGGATTTCGGTTCATTTTTGCCTACGGGAAGAGACATAGAGTGGGGGAGGGTATTTTTCCCCTTCATATTCAATAGAGTTCATTTTTTTTTGTGTGTAGAAAATAAAATTCACAGAATATTTTTACATAATGAAATGAGTTTCGTTAATGGATTTGACAGATCTGTTGAGAGCTTAAATCACTTTTTTCCTGTGTTTTGTACGTGTCGAAAGGACATGTGGTTGGTGACATGTTTGCCATGCTCTTATTATATGTACATACAAGAATAAGCCGTAGTTTTTATGTATTATTTCTTTATTTGTTGATTGGAGGTCTAACAACATCTGGTGTGGGTGTAAGTTCATTCTGAGAACATTTATTTGTGTTAAGTCTAGTTTGCTCCAAATGAGATTCATTCGTTTTTTGTTGGTTTGAGCCACTTAAGGTTTTAGCCCCTCAACTGATATTCCTCAAAAATATGTTTTTTAATTTAGTATAGACCCGACATAAGAAATACTTAAAATGAATAAGTACATGTTGACATTAAAAGGCGTTTGACAATTTTTTTTCCACAGAATCAATTAGAACTTTGATATAGTTCAAAAATATATTTTCGCTTCGTAAAAGAATTATATTGGATCTTTAGTAATAAAATAACCTTAAAGAAAGGAATCGCATCAGTTGTTTGAACAAGAATAATTGTTGATAACACGCATGTAACTCACTCACTCAAACATATCACAAAAATTTAGATTTACATTTTTACTTCTAAAAAGTCAGATATAAGAGGAACCATTTAACAAAGGCGAGCTCAATGTCGAAAATGTACAATTGAAAATTGCATGGTTTACAATTTTGCATTGATTGAAAATTATTAGGTACTATTTTTCTTTCTCTCTTTCAATTGTGTGTTTAGATGTGAGTTGAGAACACCAACCATAAACGCCACCTCATAGTTTATTAATATATTAATATTCTGACAGGGCAGTGTTCGCTCAATTATCAATTATTAGAATAGGGCTGCTAGTTGTTCGCAGCTGTCGGTTTTGCGGGGCAGATCCCGAAACTGCGGAGGACTTTCTGTGCGACTACGAGGCTACAGCGAGGAAATTGAGTCTCCTCCCTCGTGACTTCCCTGCTTCCAGGGAGATTTAGGACATGAATCCCTTTTCATTCATGATACTTCATTTTGTCGCCTTCAATTTAGGTTTCATCGAGTGGAATAGAACTATAGCAGATTCAATACTCTATACAGTTTTCGCAGAGTGACCTCCATAGTCTCTTCAGCAAGTTTTCTTGTCAGACCTCAGTTGAATCGTAACAAAACTAACTAATAATTTTAGCTTCGGGATGAGGAAAAAGTCACACGGACCATATCAGGCTAACTTAGTACCTAGTAGTTAGCCTGATATGTCATTTGTCGAGTTTTTGGCCAAAACTCTAGTACAGCGATGGCCTTGTGCGACGGTACATTAATATGGTGTAAAATCCGCGAATTTTACTTCCATAAGTCAGGCCATTCTTACCGGATATTTCCGCGCAAAGGCTCCGTGACACCCAAATATAAGCACCACTTTCTTGATTTTGTAGATATTTTCGTGGTTCGTAGTTAGTTGAAGGTCGACCAGAACGAGGAAAATTAACTACCACTTCTCGGTTCTCTTTGGATGATTTACAATTCATATGCCTGCACGTCTTCCCGTAGGTCTTCTGCAGTATATTCAGTGATTCGGCACACAAATTGGGTTTGAAATACAAAATTAATGCTTCTGTGAGTAACTTGCGTCAGGTGATACCTAAATTTTACGTGGTAGATCGGTTCATCGTTATCGGCTTCCGGGAAACTTTTTTAGCAATATTTTTATGCGCGCTTTTCAAATAATAAATTTTGCACAATGCAAAATACACAGCTAAATTCAATCCTCGGCTTCCTTCAGTTTTTTGTTCCAACTATTTGGCTCCGCAACTGGCAGCTAGTTTCTTACCTGCATCAGCCTTATACTATCTTCGCTACTTCTTCCCTTCTGGCATTAAATTCAGAACTTTTTTCGGCATCCTTGAATCATTCATCTTTAGGCAGGACCGGCCCAGCGTAAATGCAGTATTCTTCATGCATTTTTTAGCGTAGTGTAGAAAATAGTGTCAATCTTGACAAAACGGTTCTTGTATTATATACCACGAAACGAACATAGTCGGAATTAACAAAAAAGACCCTTGCAGATTACCAATGTGAGCTTGATGAACTAGGCATTCTTAATCGGGGCACCTATGTTTGAGTACTCCTGGATCAAAGCCTCAAAAATAATAAAAATTAGAACGCCTAGGCGAGACAGAGATGGAGAACTGTTTTCATCGGTCCGAAACCAACTATTGGGCACCCGCCAGTTTAATGAAGAAGGTCTTAGGCCGGGCGCCCACTAAAGTAGTGTGGCAGTGGCGTGGTTTTGGCCTGAAATGTGGAAACAAACTGGTACGGCAGTTGAATGGTGGCGGAGTGGTATTCAAATTATTAAGCGCGCATCTAAATGGCCAGCAGCGTATCGCGTAAGTCATTCAACATAATCTTATTACTAACGAGAAGTGGCATCCGCTGCCACTTACCATTCAAAAGTTAAACTTCTCGGAGACTAGTGGCAATCAAGTGATGCCACGCCACTTGCCAGATGCCACACCATCGTCACTCCACTTCAATGTGCGCTACTTCATTTGATTATACGGCGATAAATTTTTCCACTTGCCATTAGACCGCCATGTCACTGACACGCCACTACCATACCACTTTAGTGGGCGCCCGGCCTTAAACGTCAAACTGTGATATAATAAACCAAAGGCCGGAGTTTCACACCTAGTATGATCAAATCTAAGTGATTTCTACTTGTGCCGTTTCGTGAAGCGACCAGAGAACTGTATAGACGCAGTAGGAGGATACCAGGACCCTGAAAGATTTGATTACCGAGCACAATCATCAACATATAGACTTTGTTTCGGGGAGGATGCGTCCGCCATTAACATTTTCGCCGCTGTCTGGCGAAAGCAAGGAGCACGGTCTCATTGTTTTTGTGCTAAGTTGCTTGATTAGGCAAATCTAAGTCTTATTTAAAAAAAGATAGAAAGAAGGCAGTATATTCTTCGGCATCCATACGTGACTAGTGTCCCGTAATTTTTTAGATTCTTATTTTGATATTGTTTTTAATGGCAGCAGTAAGAAATGCATTCTATTTACATTGTTTATTCTTCTTTCTACATCGATTGGGATACTACCTGTGGTTAGTTAAATGGATTTCCCCAATCGAAATTATAGATCCTCAGGTAGTATATGGTTTCAAATTCTTCTTTTCGCTGCTAACTAAATTAAAATCTTCAGTTTGTCTTTATTCGCTAAGTTATAACAGTGATTTTGCAATGCAATTTATGTATGTCATCGACATATCCTGCCAACTGTTACGATTTATCGAGAATATCGTGGGTGCAGCTCAACGACCTTCTATAAGCATTGTCCAACTTGCAAAGACTTCGTCAGCTATTGTATATTCTTATTGTACACTTTTGTAATTTTTCATCGTCATTTTCATTAATTTCACTATTTTTATGTTGCTTTTTAGCTCTAAACGTTGTCGTATACAATTTGTCCCTGTTGTTGATACACCTTTTATGTTGCATTTCCAGCATTTTCGGACGAGCTACCGTTCTGAAAACAGTTGGTTCATTGATGACCTATTTTGGTCATTGTTGATCTCAATATTAACTGGTGAAGCTATGTAAGATTGTTCCGATTGATTTGCCTTTTCGGTAGATAAGTTGGTTTATATAGAGATAGACAGATAGAAGATAGAGAGTTTTCTCAATAGTTTTCAGGAGAAAGTAGCTGGAGATTTAAATAAACATTTTAGTCGTTTTCCAATCTTTGGTATAAAAACCAAATTGACAAGCTTTAAAGATGCTGGTTACGTGTGGTAGCAATCGTCAATTTCCTGATGTAGTTGAGCACGGAAGATACTATTACCTCCAGGTATTTTAATGGTTTTGAATGTCAATTTCAGGTACGAAAGCAGAGAAGTCACATTTAGAAAGAAAAAAGTCAGAATTAAACAAGTTTTAAATACGTCACAAACATGCAATATCAGAAATTGTTTACGCAAATCTCGTCTTGCTAAACTTTCATCATTACCCCATCATTCTATTGCAACCTTTCTTCTCCAGATGATATACAGTTCGTTGCCGCGTGTATTCTAAAAGTATGTGGGTATAAAATCAATGAAGTAAAGAGTTTATTTAGGGCGATGGGATATATTCCTAACCTACAGTGACTCTGTCACATTTCTGTTCAATTTAGCATACATGTATCAGTTTTTCGTTTGTCTTTCCGTAAGTAAAAGAATTTCAATCCAACCACAACATTTCAACCCCCCATAATCTTCTCGTCAATATTGGTAACATGTGTTTCTTTTTATGTTTAATTTTTTGTTTACAAACAAAACTAAAAATGACGCACTTTGATCTTAAAAATTTATATCATCAAATTAAAATGCATAAACATACATTATCTCTTTTCTCAAACTAAGCGGAAATGAGCGTAAAACCACGAATAACCAACATCTCAGGTCAATGTTCTTTAATTTGAATCATCGCTCATCATCAGCTCAATACAAAAGTAAACAAAGTAAACTCAGGCCACCAGGAAATCAACTATTTCTTCTTCTTCTTCTTTTTCATCTCTCCTTATATCAATACACAATACTCCTTACAAGAGTTTACCATATTGTTTACACAAAACTGATGCCGCTAGTTCCCAGACCGCATGACGATGACGATATGATAATGATGATAAACTTAAGACACACTTCGAGGAAAACAAAAGAAGTAAAATAAAAAATAAGAACAGAACAAGAAGAAGAAAACAGAATTCTTTTAAGTAAACTTGTAACAACCAAGAAATTAAGTAAACAAATTTTCGTGGAAAGAGCCTCTACAGACTCCTTAAATGGAGGCCCCCGTTGCCAGTAGTAGCTGGGGAGTTTTCTGCTGTAAATACATTAAACTGTTTGATAGACTCGTAAAGTATAAAATGAACGTGCTTTATCTTATCTCCGATTCCGAATAAGCAAACGTTGCGTTCGGGATTATTTGGAGGGAAAAAAGCGGAAAGCATTAGTAAATATTTAATTTTGTGTCTCAGGAATATTCTTTACTTTTTTGCTTTATTTTTATGGTTTTTTTGGGGGATTCAAAGTTTTCGGGCGGAAAACACTTTTAAAGGTGTTAGCTGTATCTTGATGGAGTTGCTGATTGTTTGTATCAGAATAAGTTTGTTCAGGAAGTGGAGATACACTTGGTTTCACAATCGCATATACATAGTTGAAAACAGTAAGGTGTAAGTGGACATGATACCATTGGGAACTTGGCGGAGAGCAAAGAAGCATTGATGAAATTCATTCTCTGTTGTAAAGCTACGAGAACACAGGTGAGGTGGAAAAGACTAAGCAATATTCTGCGCTCTATACTACTGGGATTGATAGATGGGCCATCTGCCTACATGACATTAAAACTGAATCAGTTGCAGATTCCACCATAGGAGGTGCAGAACCCACCATAGAGAAATGTGTAAACTTACAGCCTGGCTATCATCGTTCTAAATCGGAGTCGTATATAGACGCTACAGTTTTCTCACCGGCGCACAGTGAAAAACGAAACGAAACGAAAAACCTCAAAAAAAAAGTTCGAATTAAATGTTTTGTTTCTGTAGGTTGTCAACTTGGATGTTCGTACTGTAAAAATCCATCGTAATAACCGTTAAAACCTTTTACCCTGGGAGCCAGCGTCGAGTCAAATACGCCAGTCTTTGTGTCGCGATAGCATGTGTCGTTTGATGGACGGTGAAAGTAACACAGTTAAACATAAATTACTATATTTTTTTTTTACATAAATTAAAATGGACATTGCTGCAGGAGGAATATAGATTGATTCCAGATAAATAATTATTAATAATAGCAAAAATAGATAATTTGGTTAAGAATAATTATTTATGTAAAATTTAACAATAAATTAGAATTTTTCAAACTATACATAAGTTAGGAAAAAGTGATATATACCGCAATATCCTGTCTAATTTCTTATACAGTTTTGAAGCAAACACTATAACGTTTCATTTTCTGAAAGCAACAGCTGCGCATATTTGCGCCCTTCCTGTATGTCACTACTCAAACAGTGGTACTAGAAATCAAGTTAAGAATCCAGAATATAAATTAATAACAAAATATTTTTAAAACGTACAAAAGCGACTCCAAAAACTTCTATTTACAAAGGTTTTTGGGGTCGCTGCTTGCGAATATTATAGTGAAATTGCAAAATTCAAAATGGCGGACAAAACTTGCATAATTTAACGAAATTTAATCAAAACAGTATAGTATATAATGAGGTGGATTTTATATTTAGGCATTTCTAATGGAATCAATTTTTTCTATTGAAGGTTCTCAAGATAAACAAGTTCAGCTATCCAGGAACGTGCTGATAAAAGATAATTTAAATATTGAACTATCAAATGCTGATACCCGATTGCAAGAACCTATATTGCAGAAGCCTGGATTTGAAATTATGATTTCTTCCAACAATAAAGCAAATTTGAGCAGACTGCTTCATCAATACAGGACCAGGTATAATGAAGCACAGTGAAAAGAAGCCAGATTCTTATCAACAAAATTTATTATTTAAATTATTTAATAAAGACTGGCTTTCAAGCACAATAGCTTTCCGGGTACCGGCAAATTCTTCAAAGACACCAAATAAAGGAGGTCGTCTTCAAACAGATTTCGAAAAAATAAGAGAAAGATCGAAACGCAGACGTACTGAGAACATTTTTTGCCACAAGTACGGCGAATTGGTGATGAATGTACTCATTTTGTTATTCTAAAAAAATCATTTTATGTTGAGAACAAAAAACCTTTGTTGATTTTGTCCGAAATATTGGTCCGCCATTTTGTTTTTTGGCATTTTAATTCAAGATTACTAGTCGGTATGCTGATGATACCCGAATTAATTCATTTTTACTTATAAACACCACCATTTTATATTAAAAATACAAACTTTTAATGGTTTTGTCCGCCATATTGGTCCGCCATTTTGCTTTTTTGGCATTTTAGTTCAAGATGCTTATAAACGCGAATTAGCTCATTTTTACTTATAAACACCATCACTTTATGTTAAAAATACAAACTTTTGATGAGTTTTCGGCCAGTTTTCTTCAACTAAAGCTTGCCTTCGTCCGGACGGCTGACGGTCTTTTCCGTTAATGAAGTATGTTCAAAATAAGCCTATCTTTACTGCGATGTTCGCCATATGGATTGCTCCCACACTCGCATAAAAAAATAGTATCAACTATCGTTTACTGTAATGTTTCGCTAACTATAGCACATTTAAAGTTATGACTTCAAACAGGCGTGAAAAATCATTTGCAATTTCCCGTTTATCACCTCATACTGCTCCCGAGGAAAATTGCTTTTGTAAAAGTATATGATCTAACGACTTTCTTCTCTATTAAATGATCATAAACTAAAAAAATTTCATTCGGATCAATAGCCTTGACGTTACTAATTCATAGGATAAGAAGGATAAACCAGCAGCAAACATTTTTCTTTACGAGGATTTACTTTGACCGCAGCCTAAACAAACTTTTTCCAGTGATTACATCGACGAGCATAAAACGAAATTTCATCGCTTCGTTGACAATTTCGACTTGCCAGTTTCGTTTTAGCTCCGCTACCAAGGACCTCCCCACCAAAAAATACTTACACATAGTCAATATATATTTTACAAAGTAAGAAAATCTTAAGCTGATTTCTGACACCACGCTTTTACCGTATATATACCGAACGACACAGAGAGTGTGTTGTTTTGTATCCTCTTACGGATAAGGCTGCTGGACGCGCATTCTAAAAATTTGCAAGGATCACGTTTTATGCCGCCATCAGTTTCTTATACCTATCCCAGTATCCTTTTATGAAACGATAAAATATTCTACCTTTTCATCTCGAGGGACTTTGTTTATATTACCAGAACGGGGGTGGAGTGATTTTGTATGGGGGGAAATTGGTCGGTTTAATGCATTTTTCCCACCTTCCTGAAATTTTATATCCTTCAAACAATAAGGAATGAAATGAAAAGACAAGACCCCACCTCTGTGAAGGGTGCGGAAGAGAAAATGTCTTTTGTGTGTACTTTTGTCATTTCACCTGTTTTTGGTGGTACTAAATTTACCGGCCCCCATTCCCCCATTACAGCTTCACAACTCTAAAAAGCACAATAAACAAAATCCAGGATGGGCCGACTTTTAGAGTCGGGAAAAAAGGAAAACGAAAGGAACTCGGTCTTATTCTTCTCCTTTTTATGTTTGAAGACTATGTCAGGAATTAGGGTCGTATATTTAGGAGACGATAAAACTCAGTAAAAGTGCCAATGTGTTAGCATAAAATCGATTTTAGCAACATTCCATCCTATAAGGACATCCGCAAAAATCAGGACCAAACTCAAATCAACTGTGTACACAAGTAAAGTCCGATGACAGCCAAACAAAACTCCTCGAAACACATCCCCTATTCTTCTTTCTCTCTCGCCTGCCGGTCTGGCTGTCTCTCGACGTATATCCTGTGCCTATCCTACTTTTGTGAAGGTTTTCATCTTAGAAAATAAGTTTTCGGGCATGACCAAAATTTGATGGGATTTCCGGTTTATGGGGCCCTTGAGTTTTAAACGACACACTTTGTTGCAGTAACCTAATCTTGTTTTAAAGCAATTTCCAGTGAAAATTTACTGTTCCTTGTGGATAACTTTGATAGGAAAATGAAAGTTTTTTAAGACAGCCTAGGATAATTTCAGGGAGAGGAGAGGATTCGGCACGAATCGCATAAGCAAAGCCCTCAGTTAGGTTCAGAGGTGTAAGAAAATTTGAGAGAATATTTCGATTTTATCTTTGTATTGCGTAAAGGGCTTTTTGAAATTTTCTCTTGGTAATAATTTTCCTTTTGAGCAGAGAGGAATATTGAGAAAGTTTCCCTAAAAGGGATACTTGTTAACGATTTTATTGATGGTGAACGATACCAATTACTAGCATGTTATCGATATGCTGTTGATGGGAAATTTTGTTATCAAACAAACTTTGTGTGCGGACTTTACTTTCAAATATGCATGATTGTGTTTCAGAAGCGAATGCTTTTAATCTCAAACTTTTGATAAGACTTTTTTTCGTTGCAAAATTTATTATAAGCGGTTTGATTTTAACTATGAGATGGACGTGTATAAAATTTAAGGTAAAACTTTTTAAGAATTTTAAGCGCACGTTTGTAAATTTGATTGGTAATTTTTATGATAAAAATTGATATTCTTGGGATGTTTCATTTTGCTTATGAAATTTTAATAATATCTCGCAGGTTTAAAAACAAAAATTGAATTGATACCAGGGCAGCCAAACTCGCATAATGAACCACCCGATTTTCCGTACATTTTTCAGGAATTTGCAGGCCTAATATTTATTATTTGGAAAGCATATGTTCATTCGTTCCTTTTTCTTTCACACGTATTGGTAATTTATCATCTAGGTTAATTGGAAGCGTGTGGGAGGAAAATTTAAGAACATAACCATCATAAACGTTCACGCACCTACAGAAAAGTCCCCGGATGATGAAAAGGTAGATTTTTTCGAAGTAGTTGAACGTGAAGTTGTTACCTGCCCCTGGTTTTATGTAAAAATCATCTTGGGGATTTCGTAAACAAACAAAACGCGTAATATTCCGTTTAAATATCAAACAGCTGTAAATTAAAAACTATCAAAGCACCGCAGCGGCGTTCGCAAATAACCATTTCCCAAATTGAAGCTACGCATGCTGTGATTCGCAGTGTTCGCTCTTCTCATTGGGCGCACTGCTATACGGAAACACAAAGTTTATTTGATCTGTTAAGGCGAGCACTGAAAGCGTAGCAACCGTGCCGTTCATTGGGCCCGCACCTTACAGCCACCTGACTATCTCCTGAAGGAGCCACTCGACGGCCGCCACCTTTCGGGTGGTACGGGACGGTACGAACGTATACCAAAGGGGCAAACCTCGACTCGGATCACTATCTTGGGGGTATGGTGTTCCGAGAGGGCAGTCTTCTTCTACTTCTTCTTTGACGGCTCTACAGCTTGGATCCGGTCCTGGCCTCTCACAACTGTTCTCTCCATCGGTCCCAATTATGACCCGATGTTATCCAGTTTGGCATCCCTAAGCTCTGGGCGCCCTGGTCTACGCCATCCTTGCAGCGGAGGTAGGGCCTCCCTCGCTGTAGCAGATCTTACCGTAGAGAACGCATTACCACGCAGAAAAGCTTTGTATCCGCGAATAGGATTCGAATCAGCACAGCTACACTACGCAATGAAATGGCCAGAAACAACTACGGCAATGCGAATACGCGATCAGTGACTGAAGAGTAATTCTTGCAGACGAGATGCCGGGCGTCGAAGAGAGTTGGACACACCTTAAGAATGCTGCTTACCGAACAATGCAAGTATATATTTCACACCATACCGGCGCACAGTGGTTCAGAAAGCATGAAAACCTGGACAAAAGTCAAACATCCATTGGATTTACAGAAATATTTGTAAATAAGGGTTTTTGATGTCTCTGAATTCGTAGTTGATAATAAAATTTGAAAATTCAAAATGGCGGATCCAAAATGGCGGACTGATTTGGAAAAAGTCGATGGATTTACATGAATATTTGTATACAGGGGTTTTCGGGATGACGTAATTCGAATTTGATATCAAATTCTGAAAATTCAAAATGGCGGATGTAAAATGGCGGACTACTTTTGAAAAAACTGGATAAAGTTGCATGTCATAAAAATTACAGGGGCAATCCGGGGCAATAGTTCTTCATATGTCCCGTTACAGGACCTTATAATGTACAATTTAAGATCAACAATTAGGCGGATGAAGACGGATGAAAAAATATATACATCGCCAAATTTAAATATCTTGAACAAATAATCACATTTACAGGTCCCCGTTTAGACTAAGTTTATATGGACTATTAACAAATATTTGATCACATATACGTTTAATCATATTAAAGATAACTTGATTAACGTCATAGCGCAGTCGTCAGAGCCAAATTTAGACCGAAAGCTCGCACAAAATGTGATCTCGCTGAAAATTGGGACTTAGGTACTTTTTTGGGTGTAGAAAACGATAAAAAAATCTTTGCTGCTCTAAAGTGTATGCTAAGTTCACAATTTCGAAAACAAATTCGAAAATTTGGTTTTTGCTTTATATATCGAAAAATAAAAAAAAATCGAAAAAAAAATCGCTGTATTTGAATATAAAAATGGCGTCGAATGAATGCTGTAAGAAAAAATGAATATTTTACAACATAAATTTTATTAAGCAGAGACAATGTTTATCTTTTTAGTTATTTTTACATCAAAAATAATTGTCTAGTGATGATAAATGTACAAGGATTTTTTTTTCGTACGCCTCTATTAATATATATCTTAAATTTGATAAACATGAATGAGAATTTTGCAAATTATAACTTCCGTTCAAGTTTTCTATGAGAAAGAAAACAAAAAATTAAAAACTAATGGCTTCCTTAGAAAGCTTAGAGTGTCCTCTTTAAAATGTTTTTTTTATTTTTATTTTTGCGCCCATTTTAGGCAAGGATACTTCAGTTTTTCCCCGAACGCCTCGCTAGAAAATTTGAATTCAGCTTTTTGGCGCGCTTAGATTTTTCGAATTTGTTTCTTATTTTTAAAATTTTTTTATAATAATAAAACAATTTTTTTTAAAATAAGTTATAATATAGATTTTAGTAAAATTTTCTGCTCTTTCACGTGGCGCTATTAGTTTTTCGATTTTTTTTTATTTTTCGATATATAAAGCAAAAACCAAATTTTCGAATTTTTTTTCGAAATTGTGAACTTAGCATACACTTTAGAGCAGCAAAGATTTTTTTATCGTTTTCTACACCCAAAAAAGTACCTAAGTCCCAATTTTCAGCGAGATCACATTTTGTGCGAGGTCAAAGTCTCTGACAACTGGGCTATCGCCCATTCCGAAATTTGTAAAAATATTTCATACAAATCACTAAAGCCAAACGTTCACTATCAAGTAAAATGCACTCACTGTAACCTACGTTTACACAATGAAGCGATCGCTCGAATTCAAACAAGTGGTAAACGAAAGCTACAAAAGACACGCACGTTAGCGACTCCATTTCGGATGCTCCATAGCCCCCTCTACAAGATTTAACAGTACTAAAAACGAAAAAAGGACTTTCTTTTTTCGATTTTTGTTCAGGCTTTCATGCCTTCTGAACCACTGCGGCGCCACACGATGAGGCGAACGTTGATTCGAATATTGGCCAAATCAAAGACAAAAGTATGCCTCTAAACAGGAAACTCTGAAGGCAGTATCAGATCCAAAGCAACTAAGCAGAACCGTCGGCATAGAATTGCTTCTATTGGCTTACGATGGTCACGTGACAAGAAAAGCAGAAGAGAGTTCTGCCGCTGCTTTTTCATCTCAAATCCTAATTTTGCTGCTTTGCAAAGTAGAATTTTTTGTCATTTCAAACATTTATTATTATTAAAGAATTATTTACAAAGAATTTTCTGTCAAATAAAAATTCTGTCGTTGCTGCTGCTTTACTTGGATCTGATTCAGCAGGCAGAATTCTGCTTCTGCTTCTGCCGCTGCTCAAAAACTTGGATCTGATACAGCCTTGACTTTTGATATTGGACGCTCGTAGTTCGACCGTCGACAACATGATGCGTCCTATGTATTCATGACACGTTTGAAGAAGATCACTACTCTAAGATAGTTAAACATTACTATACTCTAAAATAGTTAAAAAGTGGAAGCCCTTGCCCTGACACTGTAATAACCGGTGGGAAATCGACCAGCACTAATTGTGGAAAGAGCGCCATGGACGATCGGACCATGATGAAAAATGCCTGTAATGCTCTACTTCAAGCTGTTTTTAACTTTGGCGTCTCACAACACGACTAGAGAATTGTTGAGGTGCAGTAGACCGGATGTCAGTACTTTGGCTGGTTTCGTTCGGAAAGACTGACAGTGGAAGATTGTTCCAGAGTCGAGTAGTTCTGTCATGCGAAGGAGACTAGTCTTGTGTTGTGCGAGAAATATTATGGTAGAAACAGCAGTGCAAGCATCTGGGTGAAAATCCTTGGGTCGTTAGATCTACGCAGTCAACTGAAACAGAAGGAAGAGAGCTGCAGATTTGACTACCGACAAGACAGTATTTCTTTCTGAAAGCATCGAATTTGACACGATTCCTGTGGCTCCAATCAAGAAAGAGTTCGATGATCGTACTGAATAAATTATACATGACGCAATGAGCAGAGAGACAAGATAAACTCGAGAAAAGACAAAATGGGACTGCAGTGTCGGATAAAGTAAGGTATTCGAAGCGAACAGATATATTAATAAATTTTCCTTGGATTTGCTCTGTTATGATCTCATCTTTAATTTAATTAAGGGATTGAAGACGAAATGAAATTATTGCTAATGGTAGTAACCAACGTCCGGAAGTTTTTACTGGTAAAAGCAGCAATGTAGACCTTACTTCTCAGCTTGTCATTAAATGATGATTTTACTTTCCTGATGATGTATTTAGAGTAAGGTATTCCCAAAGAAGTCGGGCATCATTTGAGTACCATTTTAATATTTCAATAAAATTGTGAACGTTGAGATCACCCGCAAGAATAAATTCGCACACGTGTGGCGCGATAGGAATTCGGTGATACGGTCTGAGATAGAATAAAATTCTAATGCTAAAATTTTTCATAATTACAATTAGGAGTTCTGTATAGAAAACTGACTAAAGAATATGATTAAAATCAGAAGATATATTATTCCATATCTTCTGAAAGGCTATGTTTTTTACAATATAAATGTGGGATAGAGAGAGAGAGTGTGTGCACTAAGATGTACACAGCCACCTCACATAAATCTACGTTAGAAATTTGTCTCGTCCCTGTAGAAATTACAAAATGTATGCATGTTTTTATAAGTGTACATTAAGCCACTAATGCCCTAAAATAAGTACAAAGCAGATGATATGAGGTGACCGGCATTCGGATCAGAAGAAATGGCAAAAACCCAGAAGCGAAGTTACTCAATAATTCTGTTAAATGGCAAATCATATTCAAAATTTATTTATAGTATTCAGATTACAATTTATGGTTTTGAATAAAAAAGGTTAAACAATCTATAAACCTATATACAAAATATGACTGCAAAATTTAAAATAAAATCCTTTAGTAAAACTATTTTGTTTATTCATTAATTAATTTAATTTATTCATTAATTAATAATAATTAATAAAAGTAAACCACAACTTACCGGTATCGCTTCGCACATGTTATTATTATTATTAATACTATTATCACTAATTTTATTATAATAAAAATCACTATTTGTATTGATATTTTCCTCTTCGGAACATTTTGTTAATTCCTGCATAAATGGGGGTCGCGGTGGTGGTGGTATCAGAAATTTTGGTGGTGGTCCTGGTCCACCACATTCATCACATTCAATGTCGTCATCAAACATTTCCCACATTAATAAATTTTGTTTCGGATCTATTTTGACGATTTCCCTTTTACCAATTTACCACAAATATTTAATTAAATTTAGTTATATCAAATAAATTCCTTTTCGCGTTTTGTTATTCTTACTTGATTTTTTTTAAATAACATTCGTGTTTCGTTTTAATGTTAATAAAAGCAAAGCAAAGAAGTTTAATTTAAGGGTAAAAAATAATAATTATGAAAATATTAATAAAATTATTGAAGAAGTTCCGAGTTCTCTTCATGGTTTCTTTAAAATTGTTTTTTTTAACAATTTTTTAATTATTTGATTTAAGATGAATATGCATATTTATTATTTGAATTGTTGGTCTTTTGTTGTGTTGAAGCTGGAGTTGAGGATCTGAAATGAAAAGAAAAAAATATATTTTAGCCTTTTCGACGCTTTTAATATTTTTAATTTAATGAATTTTTTTCATATAGCAAATTATGTAGTACTGAATTTTAGTTTGGTAATTCATAATGTACATCGATTATGTTCAATTATATTGGCCCTTTGATAGAAAGAGTCTGCAACTATTTTATATAAGCTCACACCAGCTAAATTTAGATTTTTAAAGGTAAACGAGGTGGCTCTAGGTGTATTCATAGTTATAGAAAGGGCCTTTAACAGCATCTATAAATGCATGGAGCGCGCGGCTCCATTATGCAGGGAATAAACACCTCAGAGGTAAAAAGTTTTGTCTCCATGTTGAGAAGCTCAGTACTAACAGCTAAACTTGGAGATTTGTTAATATCAGTGACAACTTCCAAGTTCACTAAGTTAATGACGAGCTGCTTACGAAGCTATGCGGCAACAACATTTTTGCGAAAAAAAACCCTAAAAATTGTGATTTTGGCGATTTTATGGGTGATCAAAACATTTTAGAACGACGGGACCCCGACTTTCGTGATCAGCGCCCCAAAAAAACAAAGTTCTTAGTCTCAATGCGTGGGGCATTCCGAGCGTCATACCCCACGTTTTAAATTGACTATTTGCTGGTGCCAAAATTTTGTATGAAGCGAAACATCTGTGTTACAGATAGTTAAGTCTGTGGTATGAGGCTTGAAATTATAGACTTGTAATAGAAAATTGTTTCGAGAGAAATCTGAAAATATTTTTACATTTTTACTACTCTAATTTCTACTACTACTACTACTACTACTACTAAAGCCTGGTACAGACTATGCCAGTATTTTAGTAGAGTGGCGAGTAATTTACTTACCACTAAACGTCTTAAAACGTATTAGTAGCTAAAAAGTTTCCGAACACAGTGCATTAGTAAGTAAAGTGTCAGAATGAACAGACGACAAGATAACAAGGTAAAAATTAATAAATTAATAATTTACCTCTTCCACAACCATTTCTTTCATTTTTGAGGCAATCGGCAAGGCATCGCGCCCTGGAACGAGCTGCTTATTAACTTCCTAGTTTATACGGAAGTTCTTGCAATCGGTCCGAAAATCGAAATCGTAATTTTCAAGGTATTTTCATTTTTCAAGGTGCCAATAGCATTTTATGCAAAAAGTTCAGAAGTATGTTTGTGTGTGTCTGTGTGTGCGTACGTATGCCTTAATTTTTTCCTGCACAATATCGCACGAATCATACAAGATATCGACTTCGTTGAGCTGTCGTTGGAAGCGTATTAACGGAAGTATGATTTGAAAAGATTTTCATAAAATTCGGCCAAACGGTTTTATTGTTTAAACGACGTACGTGATTTTTGGATCTGCATGATATCGCGCAAACCAAAAATGATATCGTCTTCTTTGAGGTGCCGATCGAAGCATATGAACGAAAATATGCTCTGAAAAAAATTTCATAACACTCAGTCGAGCCCTTTTATCAGCATTCATCATACTGGGAAGTTGATTGGTGTGAACCGAAAGGGTCAAAACCACAACCCAATTAGTTTTTTGCAAGACCCGCGATGTATATAGAATCTCAAAGAACTATACGTTAATAAATCCACTGGCCGATAATATACCCCCAATTCAGCGCTTTATTTCTGACCGCCAAAAGAGCTTAATGCCTAGGATAGGAGATAAAAATATTTTCTTCCACCAGCAGCCACGGCTATAATCTAGAAGTCCTATATTCAGCCCGCCCAATTACAAATCATTTATCTGAGCTGGCGCCTCGAAACCCGCCTTAGCGTGTCCGGACAATGTGCAAAACCGCGCCATCCAAATCATCGGAGATTACAGCAATGAATCATATGAATGCATTGACTTTTTGAGCCACCGCAGGAATATAGCAGGCTTGTCAAAGTTGTAACGCTATTACCATAGCCACGGATTTTTCGCGAAACACAAGACTAGCTCGCTCGGCTCGTTCTCACACCTTGCAATCCTCTTTTCGAGCACACTAACGTCTAGATGCTCATTTAAAAATGGAGCAATGCGGTTGTGGAACAATCTTCCACAATCTGTTTTTCCAATCTTGTACATCATCCAAGAGTTCAAAAGTAAGGTTCATAGCCATCTACTCCAACACCCCCAGACCTCCCATAAACTATCGTATTCTCTTGTATCCATCAAAGTAAGCTTACTACTACTTATTGCCCATGACCTGAACAACAGACAGACTGGTAGTACAAAGGGTAACTCCTAAGGTTGGGGTTTTCCACATAATAAAAAAACACCTAAACGAACGAAAGAAATGACTTGACCTGTGGCATCTTTACAAGCAACAATCAAGCAGCGAGAATTTTAACGTAACTTAAAGTAGGTATTCACGAATAAAAATGTTTAACACTTTACAAGTGAAACTTTCTTGAAAGAAGAAGAGAGCGTTCATAATTACACTGTAATTATTTCATGTTGATTATTCACTATATTTTTATAACCATATGAATGTAACACTATACCTAGTACCAACATGTGAAATATCACAGTTTTTAGCTATCCCCACATTTTTAGTTATACCACCATTTTGATGGTTCTATTAGTTTAAAACCAAATATTGGACTTACGAATAAACATACCATGTCAGTTCCTATCCATTCAGGCTTTATTATACTTCGCAGTATGCACTATAATACTTATCTATAGCAAACGTTTTTCCTAGAGACTTAAAAATTTTGTCAGTTTCTGTTTGTTACTTTTATTTCTCACCTATACGTCCCCAAATTTCTGTATAAAAAAGAAACCTATGAATGTTATATCTGCACAAGGGAAACAATGTTATTTATTTATAGATCCGTTGCTACTAAAAAAAATTCTCGCTTAACTCCAAAAAAAAAATACAAAATAGAAATCTTGTTAGTGCCATCGAATCCAAACATTCGCCCACAATTTCAATACTTTAGGGACATAAAAAATATCATCCCCTCCAATCCAATATTGCACACCTCTCACATGTCGCATTACCAATATATATTTTTTTTCTACACTTAATAAAAACGCATGCGTCTAGTGCGATGCCGACCCACACTGCTGGGATAGACTTTTGTCAGTCTATGTCCTTTTTTAGGACACTCATCTTTCATCTAGCTGGCAGTGAAATGTGCCTAGCGAACGTGAGATGAATTCTAAATTTTGGATTAAACAAAAGGAAGCAAAACAGAAGAAAAAAAACAAGAGCAAAACATTCGATGAAGAGTGAAGCAGCATAGCAGCAGCATCATTGTTATGGCAGTGAGCATCATCAGCATTGCTTACGATTATTGAGGAGTCCTTGATGGTGTGTGGTACTTGGCTACAAGGATCATCAGCGAAAGCAGGCACGAAAGGGAAAAATGGATAAAAAAGAAGGAATTTTGTAACAATTTTACTGTTCATTTGATTTTTGCGGACATACTCTCACCACCCCCTCTCCATACTGGCCTTACAAGCTGAGCTGAGTAGGGGAAGGATGATAAATTTTGAAGGATACGTTCAGGATGGAAGATATCAAGAAAACTTGTGGATAAAGCATGATTTTAGGCACAGGATGCTGGTGGTGGCTTGTGGATATAAACGATGGCGGTTATATTTTAGATTATGTTTATGTCAGAGAAGTTCATTCAGATAAAAAATGGTAACAAAATCAACATCTTGATTAAACCAGCGGCTTTGATTAGGATGAGGGAATGAAGTTTATCAGTATCTATCACTTTGAAGTTTATTGCTGTTTTGTATGTGAAGTAATTTTCTGTGAGAGATAATAAACAACCGTATAAAAAATATATTTGTTATTTTTAGGATAATATGGAAAAATATAAAGAAGACTCTCAATTTTAATACTATTGAGGGCCCTTAGTACATATGCTGGCACTCATGTTTTTTTATTTTTTTATTCCTATCTGCACAAATATTTTTAAAAGCCATTCTTAATATGACTTATAGTAAGCGAAACCTCATTCGTTTTTATTTTACTCAGCTGACGATCATGTGTGTGCGCTGTATGAGCTTAATTCGTGCGTTATTCACTTTTATTATGTCAAAAACCCAACCTTACTAATTACCCTTTGAACTACCAGTCTGTCATGTAGTTCAGGTCATGCTGCAATGTACAGTATTAAGCTTAGTTTGAAGGATAGAAGAGAATAGGAAAGCTTAGACGACGTGTGGGGGGGGGTGCTCGAGTAGATGTCGGTGAACCTTACCTTTGAATTCTAAGATGTCGTACGAGTTCGGAGATCCTCAGAAGGCAAACCACTTGTCATCTTGAAACAACTTCTCCAAAACAAAGAGGTTAGGTTTTAAGGCATCGCATCCCAGGGGTCTGTGGTTCGATTCCACGCATCGTCATGGTACTTACTTCCTTACTTACCTCCGCGTACTCTTCTTCCATCTCCTGTAAATACAATAGGCAAGGAAACCATCCCCTGTTCGGTTATCGACGTCGACGTTTTATCGCGTTCGGAGTCAGTGGAATAAATCGCATGTTGGCGTTGCCAGTCTTATAGTTCTTTTCTCTGCGTTCTTTTCTCTGCTATCTTTCCAATTCGGTATTTCATTCTTTGATAGAACCGTTGACGGCACAAAGTACGTACGCCCCTGTCTTTCGCATAAAAAAACTAATTTTGGTTCGATCTCGACTATCACTGTTGAAGATGTAAACATGAAACTTTGTCAGCACGACTCTGAACACGTCTTTACCACTTCTTACAAACAATCATTTGAATTTCCCAGTTACTTCCAACTTCGCTTAATTCTTTTAAATGACAAATTGTTTGAGTCTAACACAATTTGTATACCTTTTCAAGGCTAATGTTACATGAGTTTGAATTCAGACTCGGATTTCAATTTTCGGTGTCACATGAATCTGAATATTTCATATACCGTAGCTTGGAGGCCAGTGTTGTGCGAAATGTTGTATAAAGTAGATGAACATTTAGTTTCTTAATTTCTGTTTAATAAGTCGGAATGAACTATTTTCCAGACTTTCTTTGCTTTCAATTAATGAATTTAATTTTTTTCGGTCACTCTTTAGTATAACCTTACAGTCGCACGCCTTTTGTTTATCTGAAAAATTCAGACTCATCTGACATGGCGCGAAAAGAATACATGTAACAGAACATGTTAAAGCGAATTTTTATTCCAATTGTGAAAAAATCAGACTACATTCATTTCTGTGCACTTTTACGAGAAAACTAAAAGTCTGAATTTTGGATAGGAAAGGATTTATGATAAATCCTAGGGCGAAGCTTTAGGATACCCATTGCACAATGCTCTCCGCGCAGTTCCCCAAGTTCTTTGTTGATAGGCGAATCAAGAGAGGAAGGGCAGGGTGACTTCGGAATATCATTCCATAGGAACGAAATGTACTTTTTGTGTAGTTATTGCGTTTATCCCCCAGCGTTCCGATGACCTTTAAATTTTTGTATGTTGTATTATTCGTCATCGTGAACAACACTATATGTTGGGCACGGAAAACAAAGCTAAGTAGGCATAGTTTTTAATGTTGAAAATGACAATAATTAGCTCTATTTTGAATCGACGATTTCTTGAAAATTGATAAATTTAGGGGAGGAAACTGAACTTGGCTCATTTTTCAATGCCTCTCCAGTACCAAATTTCAATGGCTTTGATTTCAACTAACTATTTCGCGCACTTTCATTCGTCGATCACTCAAAACAATGTCATGGATTTTGTCAACAATTTCGGACGAAGTCACTTCGATTAGACGTCCCGAACGATGTTCATCATCGTCAATGTACCACGTGGACGTCACGTTCCAACTTATTTACCCAAAATAAATAAAAGTGATTAAGAGATGTAAGATACTCTTACATACTTTACCTTTTCTTTAATACACAAAAGTTTGTTGCTTTAATTGACTACGAAAAAGAAACCATGTAATGAATAAAGCTACCTACTTACCAACATTAACAACAAATGGGAAAAAAATAAAAGCAGCATAAAGGAGGCAGCAAAAGAGACACTAGGCTGAACCCAGACAGACCAGAACCTGAAGGTTTGAAGACTTTAGATCCGCAATTGAAGAAAGAAACCAGAGCCACCAAGAATAAGGATGGAAGTCTTCAAGCTAAAAAGAAGATCTGCAGGCAAGCTGTACAGACTAGTGCTGCACCCGAGACGAGACGTGACCTCCAGATTAAAAATCGATACGAGACCGAGACTACCATTCGAGATCTCGCGAGACATCTCGAGGTCTCGAAATCAAATCGTTATTTTGAAATCGTATCGACACCAACTATTTCAGTATCTTCACGCTGCGCTCTTTGACGAGCACAACATTCGGCACCAATACATGACTTGAGCAGGCTGCGGAGACAAGGCGAAGAGTACGGATTCAATAAGCATTTAAATGCAGAGTCCGTTCCAAAACAGAAGAGATATTTTACTGTCATTTCATTTCATTTCAACGCATTTAAAATGAAATGTGTTGAAATGAAATGAAATGACTGCAAAATACATCTTCTCTATTCGAACGGACTCTACGTAAATGTAACTCTACATTGATCCCCTCTACCCCGCCCTGGTGCCACTGCAAAAGGCAGTTTTACGTGTCTACGTCTGGGAAGTGACTAGCATGGAAATATAAGGAATATTTGTATACAATTTCATTAATATGGCACATATTGATATTTCTCGAAATACAGAAGACTGAGCAATTTGTATTATTGACAGTGAAATTCGAGACTTTTCGAGACGAGACGAGACTTTTCGAGACGAGACGAGACTTTTCGAGACGAGATCGAGACCTGCAAATACCCATTTTTTCGAGACCGAGACGAGACTGGGCCAAATCTCGTCTCGTCTCGTGTGCAGCACTAGTACAGACAGAAGTGAGAATATCTAAACAGGAGGATCCTACAGATATAGGAAGACTTGAACCTGGGAAAAGAATATAGATGGGCAGCGAACAACTTACTGGTGAAAGAAAAGATCGGAAATGCAGTAACAGAAGAGTTCGTAGTACGACAAGGTCTTAGACAAGGGAATGGGCTGACGCCAATGCTTTTCAACCTCACCCTCGAATTGGTGATAAGGAAAACGTCAGTTCAAAGAAGTGCGTCAATAGCAACGCATTATGTACAATTACTTGGATAGGCAGATGACATGAACACTGTGGAAGGCCATTTTGGCACGAAAAGAAGTTTATGTCGAAATGAAAGAGGCGGCAAAGGACATCAACGAAGAAAAAACAAACGCGATGCAACAGTCTAGAGCTGGAAAAACTAAAATCGGAAGAAACTTTTGTTCATAATACAAGCGCCATCTCTTTAATTTTTTTAGGAATACGACCGTCGTATAAATCCAAATTGACCAGCGGAGATGCAGGGCCAAACTAAAGATCCTCCGCAAAAAACGCACAACATTACATGTCGCCCAAAAATAATAATAAATAAAAAAATATATACGCAGTAATACCTAATTAATAAGTCAGGATCTTCTTCGTAGCACACATTAAAGTAAACCACAACGTGAAGTGATACGTCAACAAAATGAACCCACAAATCGGCTTATGTAAAAGGAACAAGGGATCAAATTAAAACCTCCTTCATGGCAAATTTCTTTTGACAACACACAAATATCATATTTAACGACAAGCTTTTCATCCAGCTTAATTTTCATCTTCTGTTTGCCTTCTCTAACCCAGTTGATTTCCCTGAGAATCTCATTAGGAATTCAAATTGTTTTCGTTAAACATTTTTTTTCCAAAGCATTATCCTAGAAAATTTCATACACCCACGAGAAGGGCTTTTCTACAACTGCTTCCTTAGAGCAACGTTAATTGTCTTCCTCAGGTTTTTTGTTGCTATTTTACTTTCTGATACTGATTGACTTGCAAAGACTTGACAGCAAACCAGATTAGATATACGCGTATATCCATTTGGGTAATGTAATACGGCTGGATGTGTAGTTGGCCAGTAGATTAGGTCTTAGGTAATTAGGAAATTAGTTCAGCTACACAAGAAAACTTGAACCCACAAGGGTCATGACATTTGTTCTTGTCTGGGGCAAGGCGAGTTTTTGCCTGATTTTAAGCCTTATCCGTTGTGTGATAAGACAATAATGACTTGGAGAGTAGACGAAATATTTCTTGCCTTACTTTTCTGATTGCTGCTACATTGTGTTTCTTATATTTTTTTCTTTTTTTTTTGGGTTTTTTGGTTTGGTGGCCTTATTTTAGTATGTAGGATTTCGACTTTTAAGGGCATTAACGTAAATTGAGTTTCTGTCTATATATGAGACCAATTAGTCATGATGAAAGGTTATCAGATAACCTTTAGGCGAAGTTTATAACACTGCCGCCTGTCAAGTATGGCTTCTGTTATTCGAGACGGTATACAACAACCAACAACACATTGTTTTGCTTTAAAATTCTTTTTTGTTCTGATTTCTTTCTTATTAAAACGTAAATTGTTGAGAATATTCACAGAGAAATTATCGGTGTCGTATCAGATTTCTACTTATATTATAAAATAAAATCTGCAAAAGTATGAATACTATTTTTAAAGAGAATGCGATAAATTTCAAAGGATTTTAGTGAATTTTGCTGTTTTAAAACGACAGAATAAATATCTGGACAACAAACGCTTTCATCTCAGTCATATAAATATTTGTGTAATTTCTCTTTTGTGATGACAATAACTTGAATAAGTAAACAAATGTCGTCTACAAACAAAACTGGTCTGACTAAACAACTTTCAAAAAAAAATTTGTAGTGATGGTTGTCGCTCACCTTTCAAAGTTACATATTTTCCCTGAAGATAGGTTAAAAAGCAAAGTTCATAAACCAAATAAAGTATCATTTTACACGATTTCTTGTGATTCGAAAGAAATTGATAAGTGGAGAAGATATACTCGTTTATAAACAATTAACATAAGTACAAATTTTAATGTGTAATTATATTGAGTAGTTGGAAAAAGTTGATTTATTTTGATAAACAGCCGACGCTAATACATTTCTGAGGTACCTACTATCGTTGGAATTGATCTTATTCCTTTGTTATTTAAGAGTTGACAATTCTAGCTTCATAACAAAAGCTCTTCGGTTAAGATTTGAATTTATAACAACAATTTGAAGATGGCAGATCAAACTGTGAAATTTCGCTATATATTTTACTTCCGCAAAGGGGAAAACGAGCGCCTAATGTGTGCAAAGTTCACAGCGCTAACGGTGATAATGCTCAAATAGAAAGAACGTTAGTGCCAACGATAGTCAACAAAATATCCTGGTGATGTTTTTGATCTCAATGGCACACTTCGACTCAAGGGAGTTCACGCAGGTCGATAATGACAAAATTAAGACATTAATCGAGGCAAACATACGCAAAGCATTGCAGAAATATTGCACACCTTTATGGCAGATATTAACGATCACCTGAAGAAACCTTGGATATGTTAGCAGGCTCGATATTTGCACTTCTCGTGAACTGCAAGCATATCCATTTGGCGATGTGAGTATATAAACAACTGCGATATTTTTATTACAGTTTTTTTACTTTAACTTCACCCTTTTGCAAATCAAATTAATTCTTTTGCAAATTAAATTCACCTTTTTGCAAATTAAATTCATCCTTTTACAAATCAAATTCACCTGTTTCAAATTTTTCATTAGTATTATTAAAAACAACAAAAAATAATTTTAATTAGTCAGGAATCAAAAAAATTAATATAATTAACATAAATAGTTACATAATAATGAATAAATGTATGACAGTATGCAGATAACAATTCAAATATAATAATTCAATATACTTACATATATTATGTACATAATCCAGTCTATTAGCCTCGACACACGCACGTATTATGACGAAAATTCATCATTTATTACGAATATGGACCTCATTAATTAGGAAAATCGATTTTACAAGCATCGCAATTTATAACAACGCGACTTCAAGTTTTCATCAACAGATGCTTACGTCGTATCCTACAAACCCACTGGCCAGATAGAATTACAAATGAAGAGCTAGGGCTCCGTACCGGACAAGAAGGGATTGATGAAGAAATCAGTCGAAGGAAATGGAATTGGATTGGCCAGACCTCGCGACGCGGAAACGAAAACCTAGCCAAACAGGCCCTTGACGGAAATCTGCAAGGAACCAGTCGAGTTGGAAGACCTAGAACAATCTGGAGGAGAACCCTCTTAGAAGAAGGCGCAACAACTGGGATATCCTGGACGTAGCTAAGACCCGGGCAATTGTTTCCGCCCTATGTCCTACAAAGGAATAAAGGAGCAGAAGTATATTTTTTAAATTCCTACCAAGAACCGAAACAATCAGTTCCGATTTGTGTATCCAGTAAATAGTGCGAACGAACCGATTATCCAGAATCGTTCTTCTATGTACATATATTAGAGCTAAGCTCAGGAATCAAACTCAGGAAATACTCGCAGGATAAGATTGTTCCACAGTAAGTCTCGCAAGAGCGAGAAGGGCAGCTGTTCCGGCTGTCTGGTGTTGCAGGTATAAGATTGCCCTGTAAGCGATATAGTGGTACAATTTTGTAATCGCTGCTACATTTTTAAGGGGATTTAATGGGTCGATGGTGAACCAAATGGCATCATCGACGATCAGTTTGAGGGTCCTTCATTGCGCTTTATCTATCCATACCAGGGTGGGTTTTAAAAGAAAGGCTTAATGTAAGATTTGTATATTACGGTCCCAGCCCGAATAGCATTTAAACGGAGCATGCCTCATGCAGCGTGTGCGCCCCACGTGGCAAATAAGGGCAGGCCGAAAAAGGGAATTCCGCGTCAATTCTCCATGAGGACCCCTTGACGCAAATGAGGGGCTTGTCAAAAGAGGGGTTTCTCCTCATGAGCACCACACAAAATCAGCGATACTTATCAGTTTCTCATAAGGGCCCTATGAGGCAAACCTCATTTCAAATGCAATGGGACAATCCCAACGTCTGCCTTACCTTTGTGGAAAGCTTTTTACCCATAGGCTTTAGTTTTACTCATATAAAGCTTTAGTTTTTCTTTGCCTTGTTTTATATTCGTTCGGTTACAGAGGTCAAGCAGCATTGGACGTGATTAGTACACAGTTGGGGGACCGCTTGGTAAAACGACACTGGCGTTTAAAAATATAAAGCTTTTGATACCGCCGCAGTTAATACTCACATAGTAATCAAATTTATCAGTCTCTTTTTTCCACTCGAGATCTGGTAGCAGTGATTTTTCCTCACGGAGGCCAAATGGGGCATTCCTTCTGGGGCAAGGTGTTAGATGCTCTTTGGGCAATCTACATAAGGCAGTGGGGCTACCCTCATTGGGGTGCAGATAGGGCCCAAAATGCTAATAGAAAGCAACTGGTTAAAGTAGGAATGTGCATCTCTTAAAAAACTTAGACATTTGAATGCTTGTTTCTAGGTGTCTGGAATATGTGTTCGTTCTATTGTGGATCCTTAGTCAAAGTTATGCTTAGATGTTGTGATCGGTAATTAATTATGCATTAATTATTCGACGGGAAGAAGCTCTGAATCCATTGACAAATACGTTTTATGTCCTATTTTGGCCAATTCTAAGTCACGGTTTACAGTTACAGTGGTATAACATATATACGCACGTGCATGTTCGTTAGATACACACGTCGATCTACCTCTATTATAATTCCGGCTTAATATCGCACTCGTTGTGGAGTGGTTTGTGGGTTGATTCTAGTTATTCCATATGACTTTTATTGATATAATAATGCAATTGCTTTTGAGCAATAGGACAGCGAAGAATTCAAGACGAGCAGAGATGCTAAAAAATTAGCTTTGTATGTGCTTTCTGTTACAACTTTACCCTGTAAATAAAGGTAGGCGTTATGGATGAAGTGAAATTGTTCTCGAGTAATTAAAGTCGAAAATTTTTTAAAGCCAGCGGTAGCAATGAAGATCGCAGCATGAGCAATGTTACCATCCAAGTAGTTCCACATTCCTGATTTTTCAGCATATATGTACATATCATATACATCACATAAATTTCTCGAAATAGCTTGATCGCCAAACTAAATAAACACATTGCTTCAAGCGTTATATGTCATGTAACGTCGACCTGTTAGAACATCATCTCCCCCGAGTAAAAATAAAATTCGCCTGTTCTTAACCTGAACTAGGCACGCACGGCGTCAAAACGCCGGTATGGCACCCAAATGAAGCAAATGATACGACTGAGTAAAAATTCTACATTTCCAAATGCAGCCCGCTACAGGCACGTGGCGAAACACGGTGCGTTCACACTTTTTAGACTAAATGGAGCTTTAAGAAATTGTATAGAGCGGCGAAAACGGCAATTATGTTGATAACAATAAAGGGTGTCTTTAGCGATTAGCATACTCAATAGACCGGTTCTCATTCGATTGCGTAGGTCAAGTAGCATTGGACTTGATTAGTATTTAGTTGGGGACCGCTTGGAAAAACCACACTTCATATCTGTAACAGAGGCGTGCATAACTACCTCTGACGGGCGCATTTTTAGCTGTTTGTGTGGCAGGGGCATTTGTTCGCTATGCATGATAGTTGCGGGCGCATATATGTATGCCTTTAACAAAATTAACCAACTAAATTTTTACTTGAGGCTTCATATACTACATGTCTACGAAGCAGTATTTTATAATGGTTCTGTAGAGTTCGCCATTGACGGTGACATTAAGGCCGGGTTCATCTTTAAAAATGTTTGGTCCAATAGGTACCTCCAGCTCATAAAACACATTAAACAACACGTTTTCTGGTTGTAATGGATTTTAATTCTATTCGCGGCAAAACAGACAATTATGCTTGTTGAAGCTCATATATTTTGGTTGAAAAAATATTACGATGAAATAACCTTAAACAATGATCATAACTAAAAAAATTCCATAACATGAACCGGCAAATACAAGTTGGTTGCGTATGGTCCCAGATCGGGCGGTTTTGAATCTTCCTCGATACTTTGCTCAGCAATAGCAAAATATTTTCATCAGTAATTTCTTTTTTACAAGCTTTATATTAACTTCGTTTTCTGTGTGGGACAAATCTATGGTACATCCAATTTTATGGTACATCCAATATGGCGGCCACCATTAAATGGCGAATATTTTTCTGTGCGGGACAAATCTTGCGATCGATTTTTCGACTACTTCACGATATCCGGTGTGCTTAAATTTGGCACACACTTTTGGTTCTGAAGACAATGCAATATAGCATATTCAATTTTATGGTACATCCAATATGGCGGCCACCATACAATGGCGGATATTTCTGGGTGGAATCTTGCGTGCAATTTTTCGTCAACTTCGCGATATCCGGGATGCTCAAATTTGGCACAAACCTTTGGTTTTGAAGACAATGCAATATAGTATATTCAATTCTATGGTACATCCAATATGGCGGCCACCTTAAAATGGTGGATTATCTTTTTCTTTATCAACCCCCCGACATGGGTATCAAATGAAAGAGTATGACGAGTAGAATACAATAAGCTATGTGACGTCATTTTAAATCCAATATGGCGGCCACCACAAAGTGACGGATTCCCAATTTTTACACTTATACATTTTAAATCCAATAAATGGAGCATGAGACTAAAAAGTAGAAAATAAAAAAACAATAAAAAAAACTTTTTAAAAACAAGCTTTTATTAGATAAACTAAAAAATATTAAATAATAAATAAGTTTTTAAATATGAGGTAAACTAAAAAGTATAAAATATTTTTTTTAATCCACCAGTATATAACTACAACTAAAAGCTTGGGCGCTCAGTTTACAAATTTTTCAGATATTATAACAAAAATGCAAAATAATATTATGATTTAACTAATAAATACGGATACAATCTGATAAAGCGCCCCCAAGCTTTTACTTGTAGTTACATACAGGTGGATTAAAACAAATTATTTTATACTTTTTAGTTCACCTTAACGCATATTTAAAAACTTATTTATTATTTAATATTTTTTAGTTTATCTAATAAAAGCTTGTTCATTCACAGGATGGGCTAAGTAGCGTATACTTACATAGATTAAGTAGTATAAACGAGTTGCGAAGTTTGTCCTTCACCGAATTATTTCTTTAGGTTACCGATTATTTTGAGTTTAAAATGAAATCAACGTCCTGTAAATGTAATAGAACCAGAATTTTCATAATAAATTTGCACGATTTGCTACCGTATTATGAAATGGCACTGGATAAAAATAACCTCTCAACTTGGATGCGTTATAATTAACTGGGGTTAAAGCTGCCTCGATTAGATATTCTATCATGTATTTCGTATATATCTCTTAACATTTCACATTGAATATTTCAAATATTTGCAATTTTGCACAATACAAGTTTTACGAGAAAAGATATCCTCTGACTTTAAAGCCTTTTGTCAAGCCAAAATACTGGGCAACAGCTGTATGTAACCTCGTTTGTTTAAAATAAATTTTCTCGCATTTCTTTCAATAAGCAAGGATATCGGGTTATGTGAAGACACATCTACCTTAACCCACCAAGGAATTGGGTTCTGTATTATGTAACAACTTCTCTGCGGCAGAACAAGGCCTCTCCTTCTCAATTATACAAACCCAATTTTCTATAACAAACATATCTTTCTTTATAATATTAAACCATTTTATTTTCGAGTTGTTTACATGCCGTCTACGCAAACAATATCCTTTTTTTGTAATTTAAGTGTAGTATCAATATTTTCGGGGTTAACTTACCAATAAGACCGCATGGCTTTTATATGAATATAATTCTCTAGAGATATTCTGTTTATATGTACGTCTAGATTGTACAAAATCTGATTTTGTTCTTAGCAAACACAAACACACAGGAAAAAAGTATCCCCCATGATTCCCGCACAGGGAATAAAGTTTTTGAAAAACACAAAACAATGTCAGGACACCAGCAAGGCGGAAAAATTGCATTTTAATAAAAAACAAACAGAATTCCTGCCGCTGCCAGTCATCGTAGCTGAAAGGAAGTAAACAAAACATGAAACAAAATGCTTTAGATAACCAGAAACATCCTTTACTTTCTATATCCGAATCAGACCCAAACCCCTTTTCTGTCTCGGTTAAAACTTGGAACTACTGCAAAAAAAAGTTCTTTGACGTGGGGTGAAAAGTTCTACGAAGGGGTGAATCTCCATTACTTTAAATGAAAAAAAAATCCGGAGTCATTTTCTTTATTTGCAAGCGAAATTAATCCGTTGAGCAAATTTCTGGAATTTCATAAAACCGGGATTGGAGCCGGGGCCTTCGTCCTTCGTCATCCTCTTCAGATTGTAACAATTCACAACATATAGCAAAGCACTGCGCTTTGGTGTATTTTAGAGGAACGTTGTATATATCGGGGATATCCGTCCGTTTGTTGGTAAGTTTAACTATGGTACCAAAACAGGACAAGGGTTTAACATTTCTGTGCGGATGAGGCGATGGAAATTGAAGTCCCCCAATCCCTTAGCAAATATTGTGATGATGTGATGGCTGCTAGCAATGACGACGGGCTACGATGATGATGATGATACCAAAGGCGGCAGGGCCAACGAGAGACCAGCCATGTTACGATGATTATGATGACTATGAAAACTGTGACGATACCAACGATATTATGATGATATCATTATGTCCACAAGATATTCTCGCATTGTGCTCTCATAATCCAGACTGCACCAAAGTTAAAGTTTCGGCCGGGGCTAATCTTGTCTCTGGCACATATTTACACATGGGAGATACGCATCCTTACAGTAGAATAGGATTCAGTCGGTGTATGTCTCTCTCTAGGATGCGATACTTCCGCTGTTAATTATTATTATTGCCCTCTTTATGGACTTACTTTTGTTACTAACTGTGTTGACCGAGCCGATATTGTCATATGTTTTCATTTATTCCGTTAGGACAAGGATACTGGACAGAAGGACAAACATTTATGGTAGAGTTGAAAATGGTTGGTTGGGTTTGGTATGTTGCTAATACGATTTTGGGTAAATGAATTTAAAGTTTGTTTTGGTAAATTTAAAGGATTTTCGTTCTGATTTCATTTGCAGATAAAGATTGAAGTTCAGAAACATTCTGTTTTTTATGCACTTTTAAATCAGTTATTGTGAAAATTTATAAGAGACAACATAACCACTTTGGAAGGAATTTTCTTTACATTATATAAAGCTTAAAGTGTGAGCTTTAAGAATTGGTGGCAGTCAACTCTACGACGGCTATCAAGAATTAAAAACAAAAATATATCAGGAATTAAGAACACAATAAATATTCTCAGGACGAATTTCTGAAACAAATTAGAATACTTATGAATAAAACGAGTTACAAAAAGTATTGTTGACAGTTTAGTAAAAAAAGATCGCACCGATACTGCAAGGGAGATCTCGATTCTCGATCTATGATAAATGTTATTTAGTATCCAAATACAATCCAGATGAACTGTGTCGACAAATTGGGAATTGTGTTGTCGAATTTGACTAAGAATTACACAGAATAAAGTAAACAATAATAACAGCGAATAAACTTGTGCCTCGAAATTATAATTTAATGTTTTTTGATGTTCCGGGGCCGCATGCAATCTGGCTGACACTTTAAGACTTGTTTGCCATTCACATTGGACTGGTCGAGATGGTAAAAATGATCAATATCTCTTTCAGGACACTCAAAAAAGGCAGTATTTAAGTCCCACCATACCAGGAAAACATTCAAACATAGGATGTATTATCATTTAGACGTATTTTTTCGCCGCTTGGTGTTAGTTTATTGTCTTGGGTCAAAAAAAGCTATGGGCCAGCAACTGTATATACGTTATCTAGGCGTTCTGATGTACCCGAGTAAAAACAGTTTAATTGCTTAATTTTTTGAATAGCCTATACGCGCCCGCAACTAGCATGCATACAAATTCGCTTGCCACACTGCCACTCCAGATATGAAAATCTAAATATGGACCGGCTTGGAGTATGCACGCCCCTGTTACAGATATGAATGTATTCGTAATCGACTATGTCGACTAACGTCGTTTTACCAAGCGGTCCCCCAACTAAGTACTAACCACGTCCAACGCTGCTTGACTTCAGCAATCAAACGAAAACCGGTCTATTGAGTATGGTAATGACACCTTTTATATAGTCACCAATATAATTGCCAGTTTTTTTCGCCCTATATAATTTTTAAAGACCCAATTTTGCCTTTAATCTAAAAAAGTGTGAACGTACCGTGCTTGTTGCGGCTGCATTTGAAAAGTATAATTTTTAGTCAGGCGTAACGTGCCTGTTTTGGGTGACATTCAGGCGTTTTGACGCTGTCCGTGCTTGTTGCAGGCGAAGAACGGTCGAGCCTTATTTTTACTCAGGCGTACCGTGACTGTTTCATGCTAAGTGCGGGCGAATGTTATTTTTACTTAGGCGTGCCGTGCCTGTTTCGGGCGCCATGCAGGCGTTTTGACGTCGTGCGTACTTGTTGCAGGCGAAGAATCGGCAAGTCTTATTTTTACTCAGGCGTACCGTGCTTGTTTTAGGTTTCATGCAGGCGTTTTAATAGCATAATAACAAAAAAGAATGTAATTTATTATAAGCAATTGATAGCTGCATACATCTTGTAAGTGATCTGATAATCTGTATTGATATCCATAAGTAATACAATACAGTTTTGGCTTGTCTATGTGTTGTTTGCCACACCTCCTAATTGAACCTTTTTTGTTCTCTGTAAATCTTTCCCGTCGTATGTAAGCCCGTCATTGTACACAAACAAAATTATTTTGCATATAAAATTTTAAATTTACTCCAAAGTTTTGACAAAAGTTATCATAAAGCGCTAATATAGCATGACGAAGTTTTGTTTAAAATGCAAAGACAAAAGTTTTAATATTTAATTATTTTTCTCATAGATATCTCTCCCCAAACCCCATCCGGCCAAGAAAAACTTCTATCTATTCTACCTTAGGTGAGGATTTACTTACTTCATCCTTAAGAAAGACTTTCTTCAACTATACACAAACAATTTCCATACTAAGAAAGTTGACAGAAAAGTGTAAAAAGTAAATTAAGTGCACGTCGCGACAGCCAGACACACTCGTAATTGAGAACTACTATGCCTTGTCGCTGAGCTAATTACATTAGTACCAAGTTCAGAGCCCAGAAACAGAGCAGCATAGCCTGGCATCCTATAAAATGGAGGAGGAAACTTCTGAATAGAAAAGTGTGTAAACTTCCACTCTCTAGTCGCAATCGTAGATAGGTATAGTTCGTCAGGATGAGATGAGATTGGTCTACAACACTTCGTTCATCTCTGGCTACTTACTTTATCCTTTTCATTTTCATTTTTATTATTCCCTCTTTTCTACAAATGAATTTTCTTTTCTTTTCAAAGTGGAAATTAGTTTCCCTTTTTTTTATTTAATTCCTCTTTGGGTTTCTTCACAAACACATAAAAACCATGTTTTATCCTTTAAAATTTCCGCATAAGATCTTCCCTTCAGCTTTAAGAGTCAAAGGAGGAAAAAATAAAGTAAAATTTAGCTTTAGTATTATCCTATAAAATACAAGGAGTTACGAAAACTCGGAAAGCGGGAAAAATTCTGAGAAAAAAAAGATCATTTTGAAAAAAAGTTCATTCAATGGAAATTTTGTTTGGTGCCAGATGTTGCCGCAGCCGCAACTACAGCACGGATTAGAGGAAAATCTTAAAATATGGAATAGAAGAGACACTTTCTGCCTCCCAAGAAGCTCGGTGGCTTCTTTTTATTGCCCGTTTCTATCTCACCCCGCGCCCGGTGTCTTGGTTAAAGTTATATGCGAATTATAATTTTAAATTTTTTTTAAAGCCATACCTAGGCGCTTCCTACGGTTGCGGTGGATACATTTAGTAGAACCTTTTAAGTTTATTAAGTGAACCAAGGAAGTATTTCGCTTCGTGTAGAGGAATTTAAGGAAATAATGCGAATAAATATTTGTTGGATACACATTTTTTACGTTAATACTCGGAAAAGAAATTCCCATTAGAGTTTTTTTGTTGGTTCATTGGAAGATTAGAGAATTGTATATAATAGTCATGGAATTTATAATACAATTGCTGATGAAGTTAATTTGCAAAATAATGGATTTCTTTCGAAGATATACATATCTTTCTATAACCAAAGCATTTTATAATAGAACGTATTTCACACGTCTAACAAATTTCAATCTTCACCTTTAGTGAAAATCAAATAACCTATTCAGATCTGAGTTTTTTTAGCTGGAACTTCTTAAAGTTTGGGGATTCGCCATTGAGACAGTGCTTACACAAGTGGTTCCTAATTTCAAATGTGGTTAAAAAGACCAAACAAAACAATCACTCTCAGTAGATTTATGCATGAAATTGGTTATTCTGTATTTAAATTTTGTCGGGATTATAGTCCAGTCAAATGGTAGTTTTGACGTAACATAATTGCGGAAGTTTTTTTCTCAACTGTTCTTTATGTTTTTTGGGGTGCTGAATCTGAATTTCAAGTTTGCTGCCTTGTAGGAAGTCGGCTTCACAACGAAAAACGCAAAAAACCTCAATTTTTCCCACTTTTCTCAGTATTTCGCTTATATCTCGAAAACTATGCGTTTTTCGAACATGACTACTATATAAAAAATTAAAGATGACAAAATTTCCTACAAAATGCACTAGTCAACTTTGATTTTCTGATGTGTAGTTTTCGCGCAAAGCGCGCTGAAAAACAGTGATTTTTTGGCCTTTCTGCAAAAACGTAAAAAACGCCCACTTCCACCCCTACAATTTCCTACAAGACACGTCTCTAATATTCAATTTTCCCATCAGGGGGAAGGAGCAAAGCGAAAATTACTAGAAATGCCTTCTGCGACAAAAGTATGTTTGATGAAAACATAAACAAATTATAATTAAAACATACATATTAAGTACATTTTTTTTACGTGGGAGTGGTGAGAATCTACATCGGTCTAGCAGCAGGGAATGTGTGCGACCGCCAATCTAAGGCTTCCATGCCTACGACAGGAGACACCGCTGGGGATAGTGTCAGATTCCTACTAACTAAACTCACCCACCGTTTTTTGCATGACGTTCAAGTCCAAACCGGTAAGAGCCGTAAAGGCATTACTTCAGCCTGGCGTCATCAGCATGACCCTTAAAAACCATGCAGCAAAATATTACATGAATTAATAACTTCTGTCGCCTCAGCGGCTTCAGGCAGTGATTCTGCAAGGAGCTCGTCCAGGTCGTCTTCCTCTTCTATATCGAAATTATCGTCCATGTTGAAGCACGATCCTTCACATTGAAGGCACAGTTTCATGCACAACAGTCCTGCTAGCCTACACCCACACCGGCTTAAGCAACCTGTCTTGCATTTGCAAGATATAAGCTGTAGAAGCTTCTCGGGAGCCGGTGGTTTCAGTATGGTAATGGGAACCAACCCATTTTTTGTCAACTTCCACCCCGACTATTCTGGATCCAAGATGTTTCCGATCCATTGCTGCACCTGATGGTAAACTCTGAAGGCGTGTTGTTGAGCAGTAGTTTTATGGGGACGTCTGGTAGACGTGTTTGCTGATTCGTTCTAGGCTGATATCACGTATTGCTTACACCTCAGCGTGTAAAATTGCTCAGCAGCGACTGTTATTTTCTTTGAATGGGCTGAACGATCAGTGAATTTAGTAGTGAAAGTAACTATAGTGGTTGAATAACGCGGACGTAGAGTGGCACGAAAAATATACACTGGGGTGAGTTTGGAGACCTATCATTTTGGCCAGAAGATCAACATTTTCTCCTCACAATTGCGATACTCTTGTGAGCGATTCTACTTTCATTTGCATTTTGTCATCAGCTGGTGATTAGTCTATCCTTGTATTGGGCATACGATAGAAAAATTACTTGTGAAACTCTTGGTGTCATGGTGCTGCTAAACTGTATCTCCACGGATAACTTTTCCGTGGATCTCCTCAAGGGCTCCATGGATCCGAGTACCCATCTGTCCTCCGATCGCCGTGGCATTGGCGTAGCCTGTCATATTATTTTCAGTGCTGTTGACTCCGTAGATGATAGCTCAGAATGTTGTTTTTTTAAGGTACTTCTTTGGTTACCTCCTGCATAACAACAATCCATCTAGAATTTCCTGGAAGATTTTTAAATTTGCTACACAGCTACAGCAGGAATAGCACTGATGGAACGATGGTCTTAGTATGAGGGATGATGCGGCTAAAGCCTGAACCAGATATGACGTGCCGGACCGTAGCCGTACGTACCGTAACGTACGAACATGAGTGTTTATATGGCACCGACCTAAATTGACTTAGTGAACTTGCCGAATGTTCGTTAAATTCTCGAATGGTACGTACCGTACGTACGGGTGCCGTAAGAATGGCACAAAACCTTAGCATCCGTTAGCTATTTAGAAAATCTGTTCACATTTTAACAATTTTTTAATAAATTTGAAGCAGTAAATGACATAAAAGAGATAAAGGAGATATTGAAGGCCTTCTAGATTGTTTAACTAAGAAACTATGACATATGCACAACAAAAATTCAAAGCTTCTCATTTTGTTTATTTCGCAATTTTTTTTTCCGAACACTTCTAAGTTGTTTGTACTCCGTCCACAACTTAAATAAATCAATTAAATCACTTAAATCTTTATTTATTCTCTGCATTTTCACTTTTCACTGCGGTGTCACTGGTCACTTTACACTTTCATTTAGGGCTATCTGTCAAAGTGCCGTAACTGAGCTCAAATTCGTTCAGTTTTCTTACGGTTCGGCACGTCATATCTGGTTCAGGCTTAAGCCGACTTCGTTTTTCTTTTCAAAATGTTTCAGTGTTGTAGCTCTTAAGCTTCCAACGATTTCTGCGATCGTGGTACATCGTTCAGCCGTGCAACATTTTGACCCCAACAGCATTTTTTGGAGTGACACATCGGATTCCCCCATTGTGTGGAAAGTGTTTCGTCCGAGTTTGAATGTTGAAATCGGCGTTGTCATAGACCCTCTGGCAAGCTTGTTGGTGAACAATCAAGGAAGGGCACATAATTGACGACACTTCAAATCGAGGTGCTTCATTGTACCACGAACAAACCCCCATGGAAGATAGGACATCTATCAATTTGCGAGAACTATATGGAGATCGGGGCAAGGGGAAGAGTTCATTTAGGCGCAGAAGGCATTTTTTGTAATTGCTCCCTCCCCCTGATGTGAAAATTGACACGTCTTGTAGGAAATTTAATGTATTTTCACGTGGTATAAGGGTTTTTGTCCATAAGGTGTATTATTTTTAATGTTGTGGGGGTGGAAGTGAGCGTTTTTTACGTTTTTGCAGAAAGGCCAAAAAATCACTGTTTTTCAGCGCGCTTTGCACCAAAACTGCACGTCAGAAAATCAAAGATGACTAGTACATTTTGTATGAAATTTTGTCATCTTTAATTTTTTATATAGTAGTCATGTTCGAAAAACGCATAGTTTTCGAGATATAAGCAAAATACTGAAAAAAGTGGGAAAAAATTGAGGTTTTTTGCGTTTTTCGTTGTGAAGCCGACTTCCTACAAGGCAGCAAACTTGAAATTCGGATTCAGCACCCCAAAAAACATAAAGAACCGTTGAGAAAAAAACTTCCGCAATTATGTTACGAAACCATCAGTTTTTTACACCGATTGACTGGACTAATTAATATGTCATAATTGTCAGGACAACTAATCCTTTTAGCAGCAGATTTAGCACTAATCCTTTGAAACCCCAATCAATTAAACAATAAACTTAGTTCAAAGCACAATTATAGGAATATGTAGTTATAGGAATGCGCAAATGGAGTCCAGGAGATGAAGAAAACCACCATGGATAATGTGCTTTAACTCTTAAATTTTGTACAAATTCGCGATGTTTGATTGACAAACGAGACGAAAGGTTGTAATAGTGAAAAGACTAGACTAGCCCGGGTTGCGGAAAAATAATTACAGAGAAAATAAGAAGATTTAAATTTCAATGAGTGAGAGTATGATTGAATCAGTGCAATTCTCCATATTCCATCACATTAAAAAAATTTCTAAAACAACACGAATTGCATCAAAAACGAGACATTTGTAACTTTGGTATTTATAATTTGTAAAATCCCGCGATTTTTTTTTTGTGATAGTACGTACTACTAAGTACTACTAAGCAGAGGAATAACCATTTGCACTAAGAGTCCTTCATTTCATTGTTCATGTTATAGCGCAATATCTAGTAACAAGCTTAGCTTGAACGAGGCAACAGGGTTTAAGCTATATATCAGGAGATCGCGATGGAGCCTGCATTTGGACTATTGGATTTCCCATATGTCATCACTGTATCGCGCAGATCCTCAATTGAACCTGTCATTTCGAAAAGGCCACGAGTCATACTTTTTTAAAATATCACTTTTTGCGTTATTGAAGTGTTTTTCATATTTCCTGTAAAAACGGTCCGTTTTTATGTACCACAAGTCAATTTATAAAGCAATCAAAAATTAAAGTCTATATGAAAAGGGCAGGGATCCTGTACTTATGTCCCTTTCAAGTGAAACGGAAAGCAGCTGTCAGATGTCACATATCTTCACTTTATCTGTTACGAAAATGGAGAATCGCGAGCTTGCTGCATATGCTTGAAAATCTAGAAAAAAAATGTCTGGCGTAAAACATTGGAAACTAAACATCTTAATATATAAAAACTACGTGTCACAATGTTTGTAAACGCTAATCTCCGAAACCGCCCAACAGATTTAAATGAAAATTTGGGAATGTGTAGGGTTGGTTCCAGATTGAAAGATAGGTCCAGATAAGTGAAGGTGTTGTCGAAATATAGAGAATTTCAATGTTTCACGGATTATATTTAAGTTGGCGGGGCGAAAAAATATTTAAATTTAATTGTCATGAAGCCCCCATCCACGGTCAAACAAACCATCAAATTTGTGGCCAACATCGAAAAAATTCTAAGTGTGCGTGTATAAAATACAAGTTTTCGAAGTTGGCCGCTGTTTGAAGAAAATATTCGTCTGGTTTAATATTTCCTTCAAACAGCTTAAATGTGTGTGTGCATTTTTATGTGTGCCATGTAAAACATATGAAAGTTCGTTTTGTTTACAGGAATTATCGCTCGGGATGTTTGAAGAAAGTTTTCCTCGTTGATGGCCAACAAATGTCAAAGCATAAATGTGTGCGCTGTTTGTCGAAAATTGGTTTGATGATTTCTTTGACCGTGGATGGGGGCCTATGTACATATAAAAAACCGTTGCCTTAAAAAACACTGCGATTTTTACGAGTGACAACGTATGAATTAGGCACTACTCACACGGCGACACTCAAATCTCGGATACTCGGCGACTGGGATACGGAGAATTGGAGACTCGAGACTGTAGTTGCTCGTCATCCTCACACGGTCGCGACTGAAATTGCAAGTTTCCTATCAACATACCTCAGTTTTTTTATTCAGTGCACTTTGCAAAATGTCTAGTGACAGTAGTAGTGAAGACGCAATATTGTTATTACCGCCGCAGAAAGAGAGCATTGAGAAAATTCTGGGTACATCCTTATATCGAAAGGAACGTAAATTGTAGACTATTTGTTGCTGCAAAAGAATTGCAGGAATGTGATACTAAATTCCTTGCATTCTATAGGATGCGAAAGAACACTTACCAAAAACTTACGCAGCTCATCACTCCTTCCATTCGATGTACGAACACCAACATGAGGGAATGTGTGAGCCCGGAGGAAAGAGTTCTGATAACATTGAGGTTAAATCTTTTCTGGAATAGCCTTTTAACTTAAAGTTGAATAAAACTGGTACATCTTGAAAACGGTCAACGTGTATATTTCACTGAAGAAAATGCTCCCCAACGAGCTTTCCAGCCACCAAAAACTACACTTACTTAATTTTTCACACTGTGCCAAAAACCTGATATTTTCGGACAATTCGCAACAACATTGTTATATACCGACGTCCCTCGCTATTATACATGGAACAAATCAGGTAAAAAATGGAAGCCACGGAGACAAGGCGAACCACATCCAACTATCGCACGCATATTGAAAGCAAAGGCATTGGGACGACTTTACACAGTACATCCAAAACAACGTGAATGTTTCTTTTTGCGTTTGTTGTTGCTGAATGTTCCAGGACCAACGTCTTTCGAATTTTTACGAACAGTCAATGGTCAAATAAGTACTCAATACATTTCAAGATGCATGTCGCGAGTTGCAATTGCTGGAAGACGACAATCATTGGGATCTGACACTTACTGATGCAGCATTTGCATCCACGCCGAATAACATTCGTCAACTGTTCGCAATTATATTGCCGATATGATACCCAACAAAACCATCGGTTTTGTGGGAAAAATACAAGACTGAAGACATACTTTGCAGAATTAGACAAACAAACCAATATCCAAACTCTCGAACTTTTATAGGAATAATTGGTTTTTCGGTAATGGTTATACATATTTGTTGAAGAGTTGAATTTTGAAGATTTGGATTAATTTTAAATGTCTTAAGGTTGGGTGCAGCGAGTCGGAAAGGCATCATCTTTGTTTATTTACGCGCCGGAAAACAAAACCTTTTGGAATTGCTTTTTCCAACTATAAAATATTTGTTTCATTTTTCGATTTTGTTTTATTGTTCTCGAAAAATTTTGTTATTGCAGATAGAGTTAAATTAAAAAAGCTATAGAAAATGGCCCTCGAATTTCGAGTGCTGGATGCTGCTATTTGCATTAATTTTAAATCTTTTAACGTTCATGATTTTAACAGAATACAACGGCAATTTTGGTCATAGTTCAAATAAATGTATTTTGAATCTAATGACTCCAAATTTTATAGGAATAGTTGGTTTTTCGTTAATGGTTAAGAAGGGTTTAATTTTAAAGGTTTGGATTGATTTTAAATATTTAAACGTTGGGTGTAGCGCGGCGCACCGGCCCCAGCTATCCAAAATACAGAAAGTAAGCGGTTCATTGAGACACTTCATCTGTGTATGAAAATTCATATCTCGAAAAATGCCATGTCAATGGATGGTTTTTATTGTCTCGATCAAAATCTCAGATCCCTAATAGTTTCACATTTGGTATTTGGAGTCGAAAATACCAAAAAAAATGCCTTTTTCAAACTCTCCTACTGTATATCAAAATTCATATCACCTGATTACTACTATTGGCTAATGGGGGCTGCATAGGCGCGCCGGGTCCCAACTAGTTCTCTATATGTCTCTAAACCGGAACTCACAATTTTAACAGATTTCCAATAGGACATACCCTTGTTAAATTGAATAGGTTATACATATATATAGCCGCTAATATCCTTTCCTTAATAAAATGTCTAATGATAACTCACTGAAGACAGTTGTAGTTTAATTCATGTCCTGCGTTATCACCGTGAATCCATTAATAAGTACTTAACAATTGTTTTGCTTTTAGAAATTGCGTAACAATTAAGGGAGCGTCGTTTTACATTTCGTAATTAGTTGCGAAATTGATAAAATTGTCTAGTGCAATTAGGAATTCCTACAATTTTAATGCAGCAATTAGATGTTAACTACAATAAATAGTGCATAGTTAGGCAGGTATTAGTTAAGAGAATTGCGTTTCATTACAACATTACTAAAATACCCGGAAGTGGTTAGACCCTTTTCCTTAATCACAATTAGATGAGTTGACAAATTTAGAATTTTACTCAGGTAGCATGTAAAATGGCATGAAAGGTATTGAAAAGTAACTGTAATAACCTTGCGTGCTTTATGTCACGCTATGGTAATGTAATATGGATTTTTTGTTATCATCAATGATTATTTCAACTTTCAGGAATAAATGTGCTATACTTAGTTATAATTAAATGCATTGCAATTTTCTCAATAAAAATACGTTATGATACCTTAAATTTGCGCAAACTGATCTACAATTTCAATTAGATTACACTCGACTGCCACCCTATCGACTACCATGGGGCATTGGAATAAACGAAGAGTTTAAAGAAATGTATTAGGAAATAAATATAGTTTCATACATAAGATTGAATCTACTGCGATGGGTCGGACACGTTGTACGAGCTTCTAAAGAAAGAATGATAGTCAGGATTTTCAATAGTATACCACCAGGAAAAAGAGGCGAAGGACGACCAAGAAATAGGTGAATGGAAGACGTGCTAAACGATATATACGGAAACTTCGTATAACAAATAGGAGAGAGCTAACAAGACGTAGAGGCGACTGGAAGGAGGGACTTCAACAGGGCCGAGTCCTATAAGGACTGTAGCGCCATTTAAGAAGAAGAAGTAAAACTTACAAAACCCTGACTGAATACGCACAATTACACTTAATTAAAAAGGAATTTATTGGCACTATTTTTCTTCTTCCTTGTTTTTGCCCTTCCAGTATATGTATATCAAATAGTTGGAGTGTTTTATGAAGTGCAAAGGATAAGGCACAACATCTTATAGAGCCGTTTTGATTAAATTTCTATGTTTTCTTATAGTTTTTAATGCATTTTCATGTCAATGCAGAACAAATAAGCTGTTTTAAAATAATGTAAATTTTAACTTTATTAAGATAAGATTTGAAACATTACAAAAATGCGACATTCTAAGGAAAATGTAACTCCTTTTCTCTATCACTAGAAATTTCTCTAAAGGATGAAGCAAAACGTCTCTATTAACACATTGTGTGATAAGCTGATTTTGGTATAAATGCTCATAGTAGTAACCAATAGAACATAATTTATAACTGTTTAGTTGGTACCCTAAAAATAACTTTTATACATATTACTTATAAAGCACTCAACGTGATGATTAGTTAGCAGGCAATAAAATGTCACACATACGAGTGTTATAAATGGTGTGCCCTCACGTTTTTTAAACATTTACCGCGTATGATCGCGTCATACACCTAAGACGATTATTTCCTTGAATTGAATTTTATTCATAAATTCTGCAATCTTTTGTTTTGAATTGAGTTGTATTGAGGATGAATTAAATGAAAACGGCAATGAGCAAGTAGACGATGATGAATTTATGCCTGTTGTGCATGACTAGACAGAATATATATGGACAAGCAAAAATTTTCGCCTTCTTCATTGGGCCACACAATTTACAAGAACTTTTGGAAATCATGACGACTTATTGTAGATGAGGTGAAGTGATAAATTACATTTTCACCAAAACGAATAAATTCTCCGAATGAACTATGAGTCCAAATGTAATAACTCATCATACGAGGATCACTAAATGGATTCCAATAGATGCATAAAAAATGGGAATGATGACTAGTAAAGCGTCCTACTCTTGCATATTATTAGTCAAATCAAGTCAGGGTAATATTATGCCTCGGAATTTATTTCAAATTTTAAGGAACGAAATAATCAAATCGACGATCGCCTTTAGAAAACTTCAGAACTTAGTTGATATGAGAGAAAATAAATTGAAGGAGTTATATTATTCCGGTGGAGATTGATGAAGCCATAGTGCGATCAACATAAAATCTTATCTTACAGGTACTTATATATACTAAACAACGTCACCATTGTGGTATTAAGTTTGTCGCACTATTCTCAGTTCATGGGAATTAATAATTTATTCTGGAGGAAAGTGAAATTGAATTAGCAAACAACAAATGCTTCAAACCTACTGGAATTCTTCTTAATGAAGATAGAATCCTTTATGTCGGTAACTTTTAAGTATGTTATGATTTATCAAAAGCTTCCATTTTTGACACAGTATGAACTATTTACTTAATTAAAAGCTATTCCCAAAGAAGTTATTCTTAAACGAAATCATTTCTCGAGACAATTCAAAAAGAATTCGTGTCTTAAAATGGAAAGCAATTCGTGATGTTCGCCTTCTTTCGACAAAAAACAGGCGACATCGTGGTTGCAACAAACAACTTTCAGGTGGAAACACAAGCATGCCACAGTATACTGCGAATACTGTTAGAATACAGAATTTATCATTATTTCAGAAAATACGAAAATCTAGAAAAACTACAGCAAAACCAATTGCAACTCTGGCTAAACATACGAATTCGAGGGATTTCTTAAGAAATCTATTAATATCTGTCATTGTATGTAAAACACCTATTGTTGAAGGCTTAGAAAAAGTTGGTTGGTGAATTTGTGGTTGCAGGCTTAGTAGTAGGTAGTATTTGTTTTTTAGGCTTTGGCGCTGGAATAGGTAGTAGAGATTTTGGGGTTGTATTTGAATTAGGGGTTCTAGTTGTTGCCTTTTGAGTTGTAAGTAGGTACTTAATAATGTCAAATTGCAAAACCGTTAATAGCCCGAAGTATGGTATACCTTTACTTAAGATGTTGGGTTTTTCTATTGTTGTTCTTTGTGTTGGCACTGTCAGTTTTGGGGTAGGTGCAAATTACGCTTTTGGAGCAGCCTTTTCATTCGAATTTTCAGATCTAGCTGAATCATCATATATAACATTACGAATCTGCAGTCTTTGACGATTTTTAACTTTAGGTTGATATTTATTAATTAGAGAACCTATCAACAATGAATCTTCAAGCTCTAAGGCTGGTCCCACACTGCAGCAGATTCGGCCGAATTTTTTACGGCCGTATTTGGCCGAATTTTTTACGTCCGTATTCAACCGAATTTCAACTTTAAATTCGGCCGAAATTTAAGGGTTAGTTTTCATCTTAAATGTTTATTGTTTCATCTGAAATGGTCACACATATAAATATATCCTAAATAAAATAAAAGGAAGATTAATAAACATTTTTATGGGAGTGCATTTCCATTATGAACTTTTCGGTATCTATTTCGGAAGAATAATCAAACAAATCTGATCGGAGTAAACCTACGGACGTCAACGACCGAAAACAACGTGTGTAATGTGCGAATGAGAATAGTAAAATAATTGAATCGGCTGCAGTGTGAGAACAGCCTAACACATAAAAAACAAATCTCACTGATTTATCAGTCCAAATCATATTTCAACACAAATTAATCAAGGAAGATTGTTGTTAGCTTTGGGTTTAGGCCAGTAACAATTTCAAAATGCCCAACTGCATGAAGAATATTTCAGAAATGCTTTGATTGCATAAACCTTGAAGACATTTCAAGTAAGAAGAATATACGAAAATACGGATTCGAAGCCCTAACGTAAGCAACATCTTCGATAGTAAAATCAAATGCCGAATCTGTCCGGTATATATTTCAGCGCTTATCAAGAGAACACAATTAAATGTTTCAACTTTTCGCTGAATTTTTCCATTAAAGCTTTGATATGGAGAAATTTCTTTCCATTTGAGATGTCAACTTGCCAATCTCCTTAGTATCCATCTGAGACAATTACATTGTTATAAATGGTGTCAAAGGCCATACCAAGGGGACGGCCACATTTTTCTTCCTGATATACACCTTCACACCCTGGTCCAAACTTAGCAATATGAGTAATATGATCAGCAGTTTTTTTATAAGTTCTCCACCATGTAATTATTTCATTGCTCCTGGATATAAGGCATTCTGGACCATACACTATTGCCTCAAGGAACAGTGATTATTGAGGTCCAAAGACCCATTCAGTTTCCAAGGTGGTGTTATCTCAAATTTCTTTAGGGGAAAGTGATTCTTTGAAGGCAGACCCAGCGACAGAACATTTATAAGAAATACTTAACACCAGCAAATTAGTTTTCTGCATTTGTGTTACTTTGAGCACTTCAGCTAGAATAACTATAATTACAGTTAAAATATTGTTTCTTGTACGAGGTTTAATAAGACACCTTTAGATAGTCTTGAACGGAATTTGTTCAAATTTCTGAAATTGTATTTTAATGCCACTGGCCACGTTTAGTTCATCATATCGGCGCATTGATTCACTCAGTCTGGTCCACTTTATTATAAGCTATGGCTTTAATACACTGAAATTTGGCATAAAATTAAATGGCTCCTCATATTGCACAACCCATCTAAATCTTTGCAAAGGTTTATAATTATCTAGAAAGCCTGGTATCGAACTAATATTGCAAAATAATGTAGCATTTAACAATAAAGAAGCTCAAATTCGTTGATTAATAAGTTTAGCTAGCGTAAAGCCTGCTAAATCTGAAGAGAATGCACGGTTCACGGATAAAAAATATCTTCTTATAACTAGAAGAGCTAATGAATATGAAACGGACACGTACAAAATGTGACAGTTATGTAAGAATATTAGAAAGAAGAAGGACGTGAAGCATCAAGAAAACTAGCTTAAGTAATTGGCTTGTATATACGTCAGATATGCCTAAACTGCCTTAATTTAAATCACAAATCAAAAACTATAAGTATTTGTGAGGATTTTAATTAAATAACAAGATAAGATAACATAAGTTAAAAAATGAAATTTTAAAACTTTGTGTTGAAGTTCTTCTTCACCCCGGAGACTACTGATTAATGAAAATAAGTGATTATGTTTTAATGCAATTTTACCCATAAGTGAAATATGCATTTTCTGTAGTTGCCATTACATGTATGACATGACGGACCGCGAAAGGCTACTGTCATACCATACAAACAGAATAACGTAGTTCTCAATGGATTAACTCATAGAGCGGGTGTACAACTCAAGACTAAACTGTATTCGTAGTATGAAAACTGATATAGCAGAGATAAACATAACAAAATAATATTGAACGTAAACAATTTCAAACAACCCTTTTTTTTTAAACTCCCACTCGAAAACGATAAAATTTCTTATCATTACCCAAAACATAAATATTTTCTCTAAACTCACGTGAATTATCCTTGCTGACAACTAATCCATGTCCAGTTGAAAATCATCGAGAAAACTTATTTTCTTTTTGTTTTAATCTCGCACAAAATTTCACTTTTAAATAATTTTTCCCTTTGTAATTTTTTTATATTATTTACTTTTTTTTAAATAATTATAACTGAACACAAAATAAAATCACTTAACAATAGATGAAATGAAATGAAATATTTTTTTTTTTCGTTTTAAATATTTTGAGACGAAGAAGACGGAAAGGAGTATAAAGGATATCACTTAAAAATCAAAACAAACAACAAAATTCACAGCCTATTTTCATAAATAAACATAAAAACACAAAACTGATATCAAATGAACAAAATGAACACAAAATTAAAAAGATTGGAAACGAACTTAAAAAAATTATTTATCTTTTAAATTTTAGATTTTTAAAACCATTTTTCAATTTTTTTATTCTTTCACTTTTTTAATTAATGCGGAAAAATATTTCCATTTTTTTTTTGTTTTATTTGAGATTATTTATGGGATTTGTTATCGTTAAAGTGCGTAACGATTTCTAGGAAGGATCACTTTCCTTCCCGATTGTTTTTTTGTATTTTTCGTACTTCAATTCGAATGCAGTAAATTTTTTTCTCAAAAAACGTCAGATTTTCTTTTTATTAAAAATCGTTTTCTTTAAAGAAAATTTAAGATTGAACAAACTCAAGTTTCACAAAAAATGCTCAACACTCATTGGAAAATTTTCTTATCTGTCAAAAATACCGCGAGAATCACTCAATTTTTGGGCCAGAAACTGTTAACTTCGCTTCGATAGTTTCAATTCCACTCAAAAACTATTCGCGTACTATACAGGTGAGAAACCACCCACCTCATATCTAGCCGCAATAAATTAGTTTTTGGCTGCCGTTTCGTCCTTTAAAGGGAAAAAAGTAACACACTGACACTTCGCGGATTTTTTCACTCCATCACCGGTGAATTGTTGGCGCAGCGATCGCAAAACACCGTCCACTCCGAACGGTTTCTAGTCACACACTGAAGTTGCTCGGTGGGTGACTTGCAGCAAAAGCTGCCAGACAACGGAGACGTCGGCTGCCGCAGCCACACAGCCGCTGGCTCATTTTGGGCTGCATGGACGAGGAAAGAAGAAGAAAACATAGACGTGAACCGCACTATACCCACAAAGACAATACACCCACACACGCGCATGCAATCAACCAAAATCGTATTACCGCAGAAAATGATGGAAGCAGAAAGGAAGAAGCCTGGAACCCACACAGCAGCAGCGATGCCGGCTCAGTTCATTCCTGTTAATTTTGGTCCTTTAACCCTTGTTTGTGCAGAAAGCTGACGCGCTCCCGTGTGTTTGTTAACCAACACAAGGACACTCTAGCTGTTCCAGGAGTCGTCGCCGGTGTTGGAAGTGAAAATATATTTCATGTTGCTAGTGGAAGAAATGAATTTTTGTATGGGCAACATAATTGGATGTAAAAATGTTACTGAAACATTTCAGTTCTGTTTCAATGTTGCAGGGAAAATTTAAGGTGAAAAATGTCGAACTTTTAGATTCATTCAAGGAAATTACCGAGAAAACAGCTGACTTTTTTCCTGGAATTGCTTTACTGTTTGGCAAAGGAGAAAGGCTAAATTGAAATATTCTGTCACCTTCTTCTGTGGTTTAAGGTTTTCCGCAGTGATAATGCCGCCTTCACAATTTATTTTCATACTTCCTAGTCACAGGTAGATGATTTCTAATAAGAGCACTTCATACATGTAAAGAATAACTGGGCCAACCTATCCTTCCTTCCTATGGCTCTACATCCCATATCGAGCCTTGGCCTTCTCTAAAAATCGTAATACGATGTCCGCATCGTCAGCATATTCTAATGGTTGAATTGCTTTGTTCTTCTAATAATCCATCCTAGCGTCAATTTAAATAGCTTGGGAGCCCGAGTAAGGCCCTCCGCACACGAGTCGACGGATTTGCAATCCCGGTTGCGTACACAACTGTTTAGTGACCTTGCCTGTGTACGCAACTGGGAACCCAGCAAACCAAACTTTCCGAATTCCTACAAGTCGAAAGATTTTCGGAAGCAATGCAACAACAAAAACTAAAGCTTTGTATGTGGCGATTAGCCGAAACTAATTCAAAAATAATTCGGAAAACAGCTTCGCAACAATTACCAAGTAGTCCGCTCAAATTAGGAAAAATTAAAGAAATTTTTCCCACAGCTATGAGACCGGTGCCAAATGAAGGATTTCGGTCGTCTAAACCTGATTTTCACAACCCGCAGTTCGAAAAAAGGGTTGTTTTTTAGAAATATACAAATACATGATGGTTTTCGCCTTTTTTTCTATTTTGAGGAGAAACTATGCATTTTGGTGAAAATAAAAATAGAGAAAAGTTGTAGGCCGTAAAATTACCTACAAATTTTGTCTGAACTGTTTTTTTGAATTCCGTGTAGTTTCGCCGCTAGAGGCCGTTTTGCGCCTTTTTAGATTTTGCGCCAAAATTATGATTTTGTATGAAAAATTAAATGAGATCAAAGTAGTAGTTGCAGTTTTTCAAAGGCTTTTCTTTGGTCGCTTTGAATCTGGAAAAGGCGCAAAACGGCCTCTATCCGCGAAACTACACGGAATTCAAAAAAACAGTGAAGACAAAATTTGTAGGTAATTTTACGGCCTACAACTTTGCCCTATTGATATTTTCACCAAAATGCATAGTTTCTCCTCAAAATAGAAAAAAAGGCGAAAACCATCATGTATTTGTATATTTCTCAAAAACAACCCTTTTTTCGAACTGCGGGTTGTGAAAATCATGTTTAGACGACCGAAATCCTTCATTTGGCACCGGTCTCATAGCTGTGGGAAAAACTTCTGAAAAACAGCGCTTTTTTGACTAATTTGAACGGACTAAAGTTTATAGCAGCAAAATTAAATCGATTTATCTTAAAGTTACGCCAAAATTTGGAATTAAAGTATAAACGGATATTTAATACGCAATCGATTTCAACTTACATTCTTATAACTTTTAGTACGTTTACATGCCTACTTGAAGTAGTTTTCAAGTAACAAAATATGCATGTAAACTCGTCCTGACTTCAAGTTTACTTGAGTCAAGTAAATCACAAAAATTTGTTTGATTGACTTGAAAAAACTCATGTAAACGCTACTTGAATACTTGAAATTTTGCATGTGATTTTTTTTCTTGGAACAAGAAGAAGATAAAAACTGTAGTGAATGTATACTTTTGATACAATCTTTTTAAGGTTATTTATGTTATAATAAGGAGCTAGTTTCTGTTATAATAAGAAATGTCAAATGTCAGCTCAAGAAAATTTCCAGACATTTTGAAGTCAAGTAAGTGAACCGAAAACGCAACTTGAGTTTCAAGTAAATTTCAAGTCATCAAGTAAATCATGTAAACGTAATGTTTGGCTTAAGCCGAAAAATTTCGGTTTAAGCCATAATTCGAATTATCCCGTTTATATGACAAAAAATTTTGGATGATCCATAATGCCGGGTTTTCACTAGTAGAATTAGTGGTAGAGTATACTGGTCGAGTACTAACTATCCTGTGAACTCACCTAATGAAAACTCGGTTATAGTAGAGTAGAGTGGGATAGCACCGTGGTAAAGTTACTCTACCGCTTAAAAGTAGGCCAGTTACTCTACCACTAATACTACTAGTAGTGAAAACCCGGCATAATTCGAATTATTTTTGGAGTAGCTATAAACTAGGTAAATGTCACGAAGAAGCCGGTAACAAATGGTGAAGTGAAGTGCGCAAGTGCATTTGTGAATTTATTTTATAAGTAACTAGTTGGGATCCGGCGCGCCTATGCTGCTCCCATAAGCCAATAGTAGTAATCAGGTGATATGAATTTTAATATACAGTAGGAGAGTTTGAAAAAGGCAATTTTTTGGTATTTTTGATTCCAAATAAAAAAATGTGAAACTATTAGGGATCTGACATTTTGCTGCACCCAACGTTTAAACATTTAAAATCAACCAAACCTTAAAAATTCAACTCTTCTTAACCATTAAAGAAAAACTTTAATAGTTGGAAAAAGCAATGCCAAAAAACCAACTTTTATTTTGTCTTATATTGCGAAATTGTGTTCGTCAAAACATGTGAAATTAATGCAAATATTGAAAATCAAACTATTCGCAATATCTAAGGAAAGAACCAATCCTTATTTCTGTAAAATTTGGAGACATTAGATTCAATATGCTTTCATATTAAGTGTGACCAAAATTACCTATGTATGTATTCTTTTGCAAAACTTGCTGGTAAACTATGTTTTTGGTTTTGTTTTCCGGCGCGTAAATAAACAAAAATGATACCTTTCCGGCTCGCTGCCACCCAACCTTAAGACATTTAAAATTAATCCAAATCTTCAAAATTCAACTCTTCAACAAATATTTATAACCATTAACGAAAAACCAATTATTCCTATAAAAGTTCGAGAGTTTGGATATTGGTTTGTTTGCCTAATTCTGCGAAGTTTGTCTTCAGTCATGCCGTTCTTGTATTCATATAATTGTATTCGTTCTTGTCGTCAATATAATTGCGAACAGTTGACGAATGTTATTCGGCGTGGATGCAAATGATGAATCAGTAAGTTTCAGATCCCAATGATTGTCGTCTTCCAGCAATTTCAACTCGCGACATGCATCTTGAAATGTATTGAATATTTGACCACTGACTGTTTGTAAAAATTCGAAAGACGTTGGTACATTCAGCAACAACAAACGCAAAAAGAAACATTCACGTTGTTTTGGATGTACTGTGTAAAGTCGTCCCAATGTCTTTGCTTGCAATACGCGTGCGATAGTTGGATGTCGTTCGCCTTGTCTACGTAGCTTCCATTTTTTACCTGATTTGTTCCATGTATAATAGCGAGGGACGTCGGTATTTAACAATGTTTTTGCGAATTGTCCGAAAATATCAGGTTTTTGGCACAGTGTGAAAAATTCAGTAAGTGTAGTTTTTGGTGGCTTGAAAACTCCTTGGAGAGCATTTTCTTCAGTGAAATATACACGTTGCCGTTTTCAAGATGTACCGCAATCTGAGGCGTAATGCAAAAACTCGACATTTATATATTTCCTTATTAACACTTTATTTAATCGAACCAATTAAAAGCTTTTACGTAATTTTCGGTGGAAGTATATAAAGAACAATGGATGCTGGTATTTTAGAGGTTTCCCAATGTTCAAAAATATTTTTATTTTGTATATAAATTATATGTTTCTTAACTGGTGTGTTTTTGCGTGCTCCGGTAGTTATAGTATACAGTCCATAGTACATAGTATATAGTACACAGTACACAGTACAGTGCAACTGTACACACTGTACATACTGTACACACTGTACACTCAGTACACTCAATACACAAATTCATACGTTGTCACTCGTAAAAATCAGAGTGCTTTTTTAAAGCTAACGGTTTTTTATATGTACATGACAATTAAAATTAATTATTTTTTCGCCCCGCCAACTTAAATATAATCAGTGAAACATTCAAATTCTCTATATTTCGAGAACAGCTTCACTTATCTGGACCAAAACTATCCTATCTCTCAATCCGGAACCAACACTACACATTCCCAAATTTTTATTTAAATCTGTGGGGCGGTTTCGGAGATTAGCGTGAACAAAGCTTGTGACACGTAGTTTTTATATATTAAGATTTTAATTTGAGTGTTTTTGAATTATAATAAAATAAATATATTAATTAATGGAGTCCATGTCTTTTCTTATTTTATTTTAAGGATTTTAAAGCAAAAAAGACTATGCATTTGAAGCTTTTATTAGGGGTAAAAAGCTTTGCTAAATTATTACTAAATTTCGTAACGATTTCGAAAAGAATTTCTTTAACGAAGTCATGTCAACAGTGGCGTAGCTACGTGACCAGGGGCCCCGGTGCAAAAAAAGTTGGGGCCCTATCTAAACTGGTTAGGTTTTATTTTATCGAGTAAAAAACATAAATACATTGTATAAGGTGCAAACCTACTTCATCATCAGCTCTTTATCGCCCACTGCAGGGCATAGCTTAACTTGCTAAATGTAACGTAGTAGATACACAAGTTTACAAATTTTTCCTTAATTGCGGATACCTCGACAAAGCTTAGGCGAAAAAAAGTACTAAAAAGCATAAAATAAGATCAATTTTAACATCAAAATTGCTTATAACTTCAAAAGTAAAGGCCGTAGCATAAAAATTGTCTGGACATTACTCATAGGAAATACTCCAAGCTTTCTAATTTTGGAAAAAAAATATTAGTTATTTTTTGGAGAAAAGGGTAGTTGAAGTTGATGTTTTTGTTAAAAACACAATTTTTTTGGCGTTGATGGCTCATAACTCTGGAACTTGGTAGGATAGAACGTTAACTTTAACAGGTTTAGATAGGTGGGAGTATTCTGCGTAAAAAATTGTATTTTTTAAGTTAGCTTGTGTCTTGGTTCTCGAGAATCTGCCAGTAATTGTAAAAGCCGTTTTGCTAATATCTCGATAACGGTTCTTTGGAAAAATAAATTAGGGTCATTTTCTTTTTCAGCGACCTCAAATTAGGCTAAAAAACACTTTTCCTATTAGGTACCCGCAATTAAGAAAAAATTTGTAAACTGTGAATAGTTGCAAAAGTGATGGGAATTGTATAAAAAAAACTTCCGTAAGGTCGCATTCTAGCACTCCATATAAAGTCATTATTATCTCACATATGTGATTGGTGAACAGTTCATGTCTGGGTCAATTCAGGTAGAACTAGGTGGAAAATATTAAGAAATTGAGGAGAAAAATTGAAGCCTATTATATCAGAATATTTATTTTGGAATAGATCACACTTTTGTAATAAAGTTGCGTCATCTACAACTGGTAAAATTTTGGTGAAAGAAAACTGAATATTTGACAGACTTTACTCATACCAGTAAAACGTGTATTTAATTGAGCTATTAGTGTGTCTCGTCAGGCCTACCACAAGGGGGGAAACTGGGATGAATTGCCCAGGCCCCAGGTCAGAGGGAACCCGAAAATATATCGAAAGCCAAAAAGTTAAAACCATTACATTCCTGCGTTCTAAACGTCAAGCATGCAGTAGCCTAAAGGTCAAACCCCAATGAACGCTTTGCTTGCTTTGTTGCCATTTGGGGTTTAACTTTAAGACCTGTTCCATTTTAGGCTGCACTATGTAACTTTAGGTCTATTTTACTCAGGCCAGTTCCAAGGTTTCCGGTTTCTCCGGTACACGGCACCACCTACCCCTCCTATAGCTACGCCACTACGTGTCAACCTCTTCATATAATTTTCTTTCCGAATTTGTTCAGAAATCGATTGCGCATTCGTGTAAAATATACGAATTTCCGTAACTAATTCATAAATATATCTTAAAACTTGTTTTGCTGGGAATCCACACACGAGCCGACAGAAACTGGTCGCGTGGGACTGTTCTTGCCGGTCGCAAGCGATTTCAGTTGCGCGGTTGCACTTCATCTGAACTACTTGACAGACAGCCTCGTCGTAGTGTTATATCTCCTGAAACAAGTGAATCCCACTAAATCAAAGGCTGTCAGTACCAGACTACCAGGTGAACAAGTAGGCGTACCGCTCTCTAGGTGAATACCGGACCTAATCAGAACTTTGTTACCCTAATATTAACTGGTTTAGCCGGCGAAATGATTTATTATAGCTGTCTAACTGTAGGTCTAACTGTTGACCCGTTGATCCATGTCCTGGCTCCGTAGTCCAAGTCTTGCTACAATAGCACAGTAGTACTGGTCGTATTAGTGTTTTGTAGAGTAGGAGTTTCTGTTTTATGTGCACAAATCTTGAGTGCATGTGTATTTGCTTTTGTGCATAAAAGGCTCTATTAGCCTTCTTTCTACTTTCTTCTTCTCTCTTTACATTCCTCTTGTCATAGCCTTCCGTTAGCACTGCCCCCTCCACCAAGCGCATGTCATCGGTTGGTTGATTGGATTCAACTCGTTTCAGGAGGCATAACACTCCAGCGAGTTGTTTCTCGTTGCCCCGATGCCAGAGTCGCGATAGAAATGGTTGGGGTTAGGTGGTTGCGGTACTTCTCTCTTCCCCTTCACTATCTATCGACCAGAGCTTGCTGTTCGACATTGCACTCTATACGAAGAAAATAGATTACCGACAAAACTGGTGTGCGTAGGACCACCCGATGGAAGTGAAAACTTCTATGGCCATTCTGTATTTCCAATTCAATCTTAATATTACAGGAGGATAAGGCTTAATAAATTTTGTCTATGAATGTTCCATCGCGCATTTGAAATATTTTTTTGGTGGACTTGGAAACACATTTTACTAGACAAGTTGTTCTTATTTAATTATACAGTCGTTATACAGGTTTTTATGCATTTTACTTTTTACAAAATTCTGGTGAAGTGAATTGTTATACATACCATATTGCCAGCGCATTTTGAATTTTCTAATATTGACAAGAAATTCATTATTTCCGACCTTAAACACCTCCAAAGAGCGATTTTCGGTGAAATCGAATCGTAATTGCCAAAATCGTACCGCCATATTGGCGCCGCCATTTTGAATTTTCAAATTTTGAGCACAGAATCATCATTTGTGGCCCTAAAAACCCCCGGATGCCGATTTTCAATGGATTAAGAATACATTTGCCAAAATAGTCCGCCATATTGGCACCGCCATATTGGCACCGCCATTTTGAATTTTAAAATTTTGACCATAGAATCGTCATTTGTGGCCTTAAAAACTTCTCGATACCGATTTTGAATGGATCCAGAACACATTTGCAAAATTCATCCGACATATTGGCGCCGCCATTTTTAATTTTCAAATTTTGAGCACAGAATCGTCATTTGTGGCGCTAAAAACCCCGGATACCGATTTTCAATGGATTCAGAACACATTTGCCAAAATAGTCCGCCATATTGGCACCGCCATTTTGAATTTTCAAATTTTTACCATAGAATCGCCATTCGTGGCCTTAAAAACCCCCCGATACCGATTTTGAATGGATTCAGAACACATTTGCAAAATTAATCCGCCATATTGGCGCCGCCATTTTTAATTTTCAAATTTTGAGCACAGAATCGTTATTTGTAGCCCTAAAAACCCCGGATACCGATTTTCAATGGATTCAGAATACATTTGCCAAAATAATCCGCCATATTGGCGCCGCAATTTGGAATTTTCAAATTTTGACCACAGATTCGTCATTCGCGCTCATAAAAACCTCTCGATACCGATTTTCAATATAATCGGAACCCATTTTGACCGCCATCTTGGAACCGCCTTCTTGACTTTTTTACAAAGTTGTCTGATTGCATTGTCATGAGAACTCAATGTGTGTGCAAAGTTTCATACAAATCGGTTTAGTAGAAGTAGTTAAAAAAGCTGTCGCAAGATTTGAACCAAAGAAACAAACAAACAAGCAAATATACGAGGTCAAGCTAAATAAAACCATTAAAAAATACATAATAATCATAATACATAATCAAACATAAGAATATATAATACATAGTAATACAGTATAAAAATACATAACACTTAATACAAACTAAAACCCCCAAAGGCAAATTTTTTCTCACATGGTATGGTAGCGTGACGCGAGTTTTTAGTTTAGCCCAACGTGCCTATAGAAGTTTTCACTTCAAAAAGTATTCCTCTAGTTATCCTTTTCGTTTCTTTGTTTTTTTTTTTTGGAATTGGAAACCCAATGTAGACTGTGCTATCGACTACTTCTAGGTTGTGTTCGTCAATAGTTATATTTCTTCCCATTCCAAATCTTAAGCTCTGGACTGTTGCACCACTTTTGTTTTTTCTTCGTTGATGTTCAGGCCTATGTTCTTTGCCGCGTCTTTTAGTTCGGCATAAGCTTCTTTTGCTGCTTCTTTCCCTACATGTTCACGTCATCTGCATTTCCAATAGTTTGTTGCTATTGACACATTTCTCTGCCCTGAAGTTTTCCTGCCTTATCACCCAGTCCATCGCTTTGTTTAACACCTTGTCATTATGAGAAGCTGCTTTGTAATTGATTTGGTAAAACAAGGAGATGCCTATAAGTTTGGCGTGATTAAAGAACTACATGTAGTTGCATTTTAAATCCTTTACTTATTTCAATAAAGGTGTTTTCTAAATTGTTCTGTTGCTCTTTAATTTACCAATTTCTGATCTATCTCAAAAACGGATATTTTCACCTCTGCCGTAGTATTTCTGATGTTTTTTTAGAATAAAGTTAATGCAAGTGGAAACAAGTGAAACTCTCTGCGAAACACAAAATGTATTGTCGAAAGATTTAATCTTGGAAAATGTGATTGCTCCGTAATGAGTCTGCTGGATGCTATACAAATTCCAATTGCATCCGTCTACCCGAAAAAACTATATAAAAGTTTCATGTCAAGATAAGAAGAATGTCTAACAACTTGTCTGTGAAAAAATGCAAGGTACGCCGGCCCTGCTGTCAGTTAGGAGCGTGAAAAAGGACTTATTTTGCCCGCTTTAAATATTTATAGCTTTGTCAAAATATGTTTCCAGCAACTTGCCTTGTGTATTGGCCTTGATATTGAAATAAGAAGATGTATCACATACAACCACATCTACGCAGGATGAACCTTTGTTTTTCTGTATAAGATATCCTCGAAAAACATTGGAAGTATCTGGAAGTGAAATGAATCCTGCAATATCTAAAAAATTAGCTCATTTCTTAGTCAGCACGAAGAGACAAATTGAAGAGAAGCAAAGAGAAATCAAACCAATACCAAAGCAAACCTTTGCACATGATCTTTCCAAAAGGACTCAACATACATCCAAATAAATTGCAGCCAGAAATGCGCTTTGAAATGCACGTACATATATACGTATAGGTTTACACTTACCTTCACCCACACAGGGCCCAAAAGGATTCGCTCTTCGCAAGTTAATCAAGAAAAACAAATCCTTGAGTCCTTCTTACCCCGAACACATCCTGCACAGTCCCGGAGGGTGTTAGTTACTCACACAATTGCAGCCTGACTGGCTGTGACCTGAGTTTTTATGGCCTTTGGCTCGGTTTATCCTGTCCTGGCCATCCTGGTCGAGTCCTTTTGTTTCCATATTCCAAGCCCTTTTTTGAGCATTCAAGGGATTGTGATGAACGAGCGAAAGAACGGATGACACTTACCTCACCAGAACAGGTACGAATGGATCCGTAACGCTGGACTAAATACTCGCAACACGATGAAAGTGCGTAGTTGGAGCCATTTTGGTCATTAGTTTTTAGGGAAATTTAAAACTTTACACCCCCAACAAGCCCCCTTTAGTTAGTTCAAATGGCTGCCCCTGTGGGACGGGGTGGGTGGCCATAGGTGAGATTTCATATTAAATACTCATAACGGTGCGTAGTGCTGTGCTAATTGCGGTGCATAATCCTCTTTCAAAATCTACTGTTTACTTACTATAACGGGGATTTAGGATACGAATTTGCCTTAGGCAAAATACAAAATGTGCGCTGCTTTGAAAAGATTTTTCGGTAATGACAGGATATAAAAAAGGATGGAATAGTGGTGAAAAGCCGGTTTAACTTTCAGGATATAGAATTTTCAGGATGGTTATTTTTTTCTCTCTCTCGGGGAGGAAATCCTGTGTAATTTTATTCAAGTTTAATGCAATTTTTTTTACTTTTACCAGAAAATACACACTGAAGCTTTGGTGCGGCCGGCATTAAGGATATATCCGAGGAAGAGGAGTGTAATTTATGATGATACTTACTTATGAAAATGTGCGTGCGTGTGTGAGTGTTTGCATGGACGTAGATGAATATATATACCGGAGAGCAGGCAGCTGCTAAGAAGATTATACCGGACATACATTTTGGGAAGGGATCTCTCATATGGAGAAACGTGTGCCGCAAAATTAGCGGTTTTAATAGGATCAGCACTGAAATATGACAATAGTACCGCAATCTGACGGCTTATTAAAACTGAGGTCATTATGGAAATGTAAAATATTAATTTTACCCTAGGGAGAGAGGCAGCGAATGGAGACAGGAGATTAACATTAGGTTTGGAAGGATTAAAAACTTCGTTTTGTTTCTTTATTATTTTTGTTTCATTTAGTTTAATTGCGACATGATTTTTTTTTGAAAGTAATTCTTGAAGTTTTGGCTACAATCTCAAATGAAATTATTATGGGGTGTAGGTTAAACAAGTATGGGTATTGTTTTAACTACTAAAAAGGGAACCATAGTTGCAGATTAGTCTTTTGCTAATTTAAGCTAATAGGCTAGTGCCGATAGTTTTTTGGAAAAAAAATTAATAGCAGGGAAGGACCAGCAATGAAATGTCGTTAAGGTTTTATAACTAAAAGAAAAAAAAAATTTAAACTCGAAAAAAAAGGAAATGGTAAAATGGGGATGCTATTTAGGGGTTGAAAACGATTTTTTGCGATTTGCGGTGAAACATGACCTCCTAGTGAAAAATGTTTAATACAAAAGTTGCAGGTTATAAAAAGATCTAAAACTTTTGTATTTAACATATTTTGACATAACCTCAAATTTTCCAATAAAATGGCGGAAAATCGATTTTTCAGTTTTTAAATGTTTTCTCCCGTAAAAATAATTCAATTTACATGAAAATTTGTAAGAGTATACCTTGTATTGCGTTAAATAAGCATGATTTTTTTTTGTTTGGAAAACGGATAGTTTCCCAAAAAATAACATTTTTCGAAAAACATACCCTCTTGCATGGACAACTTTATTGATCAACTTTAGGAATCGCCCCTTGTCCATCATGTTGTTCAGGTCATGGTGCAATGTGTAGTAGTAAGCTTTATTTGAAGGATAGAAGAGAATAGGGTAAGTTAGGGGTCTGGGGAGTGCTTGAGTAGATGTCGGTGATTATGGTATATAAACGAATTATCCTTGAGATGATAGAATGTGATGAATTGAATGTGAAGCAATTTTGATGTTAAAAGTTAATTTATTATTTTTCGACATAATTCCATGGGAAAAGGTACTTACTACGAATAAAGGAAATTTCCATATCAAAATTGCTTATATCTTCAAAAGTAAAGGCAGTTACAAAAAAATCATTTGGATATATTTCATAGGAAATATTGAAAGTTTTCTAATTTTGGAAAAAAAATTTAGTTTAACTACCTTACATATAATATGTATGTTATGTACAGATAGTCACATACAATTTTTTCAGGTGACTGGGTATACCTTAATGCTCAACTTCTCCGACCATAGGGTGGTCGCCATGTATATTAGGAATGATGTGGCTTTGCAGAAGGTATACAAGGTATACAGATTTCAATCATATTTGTATTAAAATAATTCTTCGTTGCCATATCATATTCTTCTGTTTTCTGTATAGAGTCCCCAATATCAGTAATGAAGCCCCAACTTTAGGCTTGATTGCTAATTTCGAACGAATATCCGGATTTTTATCTTCCCACCGGGTGAGTGTGAAATCATTGTTGCGGGTGGTAATATACATTAGCTAAAATACTCTAATAGCAACAGTGTTTCTGGCAAAGACGCAGACATTAATAATTTACACCACATTGTGAATCGTGCATCGCGAATCCAAGTCGTTGAAGGCCATGGAACCCATGTCCTTGGCCTATTTCTTACATCTCATCCAACACGGTACTCTGTCGAGGTTGGCTGAACCCTTGGTAACTCGGACCACTGCCTAGTCAGCGCTAATTTCCCATACCTATCTTCTACCCCAACCAACACAGTTCCCAAACGAACTGTCTGGCATTATCGGAAATCCGCTGATTGGGATTCGTGCTTCCGTGGTGCCTGAGCGAATTATGCCGCTCTCTGTTATTTCCAAAATCATACGGCCAGGAATGCGTTTGTTCATTCCTCTTACTAACAAATCTATAAAGCCTAGGCGGAATAGATAGATTAACGGGGAATGTATGAAAGCAATTAAAGCTAAGGGGAAGTAAGAAGTAAGATACTAAATACAAGCGTAGGCTGCGAAAACTTCTGGTCGTTGGTAACTTCCATCAAGAAGAATTTTACATCTTCCACAACACCTCCTTTAATTTATGAGAAAGAGGTGATAACAGAAAGCAAATCAAAGGCCGATTTATTCGCATCTCTGTTCACCACAAATTCCTCTTCACCCGAAACTGATATGTCACCCTCCGTTCTCGAGTACAACGACAACTTAATGGACGGTGTTTTCTTCAGGACTCGCGAAGTGAATAAATGTCTCAAAGCTCTCGACGTCAATAAATTCACTGGTCTTGACAATATTCTCCCTATGGTACTTAAGAAATGTCCCTCAACTTGGGTTAAACCCCTACTTTTTGCACCGTCATACTTCTTCGGAGATTATCCTAACTCTTGGAAACTAGCTCATGTCCAGCCCATACCGGAAAAAGGTGAAGCCAACAACTATTCAAACTGCCGCCCATTAGCAATAATCTCTGTCCTCTCCAATATCATGAAAACAATAATCAATAGAAAGCTGATGCACTATCTTGAATCTAAGCAAATCCTACGGGTTCACACCGAAAAGATCCACTGGCGAGCTTCTCGTGGGCCTGACTGAGCATCTCAACCAAAGCATTCATTGCTTTGGCGTTTCTGGTCTTATTGCTCTAGATATTTCCAAGCCTTTTGACAGAGTATGGCACTCCACCCTGCGGCCTAAACTCCTAGTTATTGGCATCGACTCAGTTCTAGGGAACTGGATTAAGATCTTTCTTTCTGGTCATTCAATCATGGGAATGGCGTCGAATTTAATCCCCAATCCATCTCTACCGGCGTTTCCCAAGGGTCGATTCCTTCACGTGCTCTCTTTCTAATATTTATAAAGGATCTGCTCCTAATCCCCTCCAATCCACTACACAGTTTCGCCTATGACGGTATCCTGCGTTACTCCTACGCCTTCGACAACATAAGACAAGGAAGTGCCAGACCTCGTTCTGGATTGGGTACGCAAGAATCGTGTCGAATTTAACGCAACTAAAAGAAAGTAGTTATTGTCTTATTTCCACCTGCACCGTCCTTTCCTCTATCTCAGTGGGCACAGAGAATCTAACGGCTGACCCATCACCTAACATCCTATGCATATTCCAAATCTCCAAACCAGCATATCAATGCCTGGGATTTCTCAAGAGATGCAAGTTCCCCCTCCAGCCAGCTGTTATGGCTACAATATACAAGTTCTACATTGGACCCGCCTTGAATACAACTCGTATAGGTGTGCAGGCGCCCTAAAAACCACCTTGGCATTGTTGGATAAGGTGCAAAACCGCGCCATCAAACGCATTCACGATAGCATCCTCTGCTCCTCGATAGACTCTTTAAGACACCCTAGAATGTAGCAGCCTTCTCTAAATTTTATCACTACTATCGAAGCAACTGCTCTATGAAATCAAGAACCTCCTGCCTACTGTGGAACTGTCTTCCGAAATCGGTGTTTCCGAACTTTTATATATAACATCTCATAGTTCAAATTCAAGGTTCGATTCAATTTTCACTTTGTATTTGAGATGTAAAAAGGCCTTAAACGTCCCTAAACAATCCTTAATTGAGGCAGAAAAATGCATAATATGTGCAAAGAGTTTATATGAAAATTATTTACGACTGCGATAAATTTGCAATTAGCTTGAATTCGGCCTTGAATGCAAATTGTACTCAGAACTCGATTCCACCTTATAAGTAATGATATGAGTAAATCTACGCGGTCAAAATCAAAAATATCGAATTCTGGTATGAGTAGAATCGGAGTGTTATGCCTCCTGAAACAAGTGAATCCCGGTAATCAGCCAACAAAGGCTGTGACGCAGGCAGTACCAGACTACTAGGTGAATAAAGAGGTACACCGTCCCCTAGATGAAGACCCGACCTAAGCCGAACTTTGGTACCCTATTATTAACGGGATAAGCCGGCGTTGCGGGATACATTATTAGGGCTACCATTAATGGGATGAGTTTCAAATAATTTTATCAATTTTTCTTAAATGCTAGAATAATGCAAAAAACATGCAACCATGTTTAAAAGTGTGCAGTGGAGCTGGCATTTTCGCGACCTTTGATCTTCCGTGCCCGGCCTGTTGGCCAGTTCCCGGCCAGTTGGCTTTATGGACTTTTGAGAAATTATTTGTGACGCCAAAATAAAGAGAATCCCGCTAGAAAATGTTCAGTTGTCTTTTTTTGCATTAAGTGACTCGGATATTAGTCGTAGAATGATTAGCTCAATAATCTGGTCAGTCTCCAGAAATGTATAGCAGAATTTTTTATTTTTTGTTATTTGGAAGACTAGAGCTCAGGGAAAGCCCTTTGTAATGTCGACAATCTATTTATTTCGTGGGAAAGGCGAAGAACCGTGGTGCTACCGGGATTCGAACCCGGGATCTCTGGGGTGGTAGCCAGACTCCTTACTCCCTAGACTACCGAGCCCTGAAAGGATTAAAAATAGCCCTGTATGTTTACTCCACACGGGATCCCGAGATTTGAGACGTTTTGAAGTATTTGCATGAGAGGGAGTGAGAGAGAAATAGCAAAATTTGTGCCCGCGGGATTCCGTGTGGCGTAAACATACAGAGCTAGTATCTGCTACCTTAACAGGTACCAGCTGATGTACTCGTTGAAGAAGTGAACTTCCCACTATTATATAGAGCAACTGCAGAGGAGAGAAGCAAAGTGATCTTTGTGGGGTGATAAGCTTGTCAACGGTTCCATTGTTGAGTGAAATATCGGAAAAGCAGAAAGATAGTCAACAGCTCTAGGCAAAAAGATAGTAAAGAGAAGAGTGAAAAAACTTCCAACGCCAATACGTGGTTTTATTTCACCCTGTCCTATCCAATTCTATCGCGACAGAGCGCTGGCTTCGGTGATCGAACAGGCGATGGCTTCCTTGCATTATGTTTACAGGTAATAGCAGAAGATCTTAGGGATGCCAAACTGGATGACATCGGCTCAGAATCGGGCCGGTGGAGAGAACAGTTGCGAGAGGCCAGGACCGGTTCCCGGTTGTAGAGCGGTTAAAGAAGAAGAAGATGGCAGAAGAAATTGCAGAGAATTGCTGTAGAGATATAAAACAAAGAAGAAAGAATGTCCCGTAGATGGAACATGTGGACAGGCGAAGCACCATACCGCGGAGTGGAGTCGAATCACGGAGTTCTGTGATGATAGTCGGGCGTCTTAACCCTTAGGATATACAGAAGCCTATAGTGTGCAACTTTCGGACAGCGAAATTTTCGACGAATTTAAGTCCAGGGTCAAGATCGACGAAACAGAGTTTTAAATATTTTAGTCTGGGTGATGGTTAAATATTATTGAGCTAGATCTGGACGTAAGTCCGGCAAGCAGTGCCGTAGCTACTCTGTTTCGCGTGGGGGGGGGGGGTCAAAGAAATTTTACTAAATGTAACGTCTATTTTAAAAAATTTTGATATTCGACAGTACAGTCGGTAGTACAGAAAATTATGGGTGCGTTCACGGACAAAGCTGGCAACAAGCGCCTTGAGACTTGCAGCTTGCTCCAAGCGCCTACAAGAACTTATCTATTTCACGGTAAACGCTGGAAAAAATGACAGACATCTCGTCAAGTGACGATGAGCTGTTTTTAATTGAAAATGTAGTGTTGAAACTATTACGAAAAAGGCAACGTGTGCATGAAATTAACCTCGAAAGAAGGAGATTAGGTGAATCCCACCATCTATTTTCTCCATTGAAATCCGGTAGTTCGATTTTTCTCTTTTGTGAGAATGAAGTTGAGCACGTTTAACTACGTTCTCTCAAAAGTCAAAGATTTATTAACGAAGAACTGGGGAAATTTGTACAAGCAACCAATATATCCGGAAGAGTGCAATTTATTTTATTTGTAATTTTAATCTTGTCCCTTGAGCTTAGGGATGCCAAACTGGATGAATCTTGTCCCATATGGCCCTTCTTTGAAATATAGGTACAACTAATTAATTCTTCGGCATCTACCATTTCTACACTACTACAATACACTACTAGCCATATACACATTGTTGTCCGCCAGCTTAATAAGCGCTGGAAATAATGTTTCACTCATTCTTGTTTGCCGGTCGAAACTTGCAGCAATCACTTGCATGTCGGTAAAAGTTTTTTCTGTGAACGCACACACTTGAAACAATGGAGACTTTTACTCGCGCCTGTAAGCGCTTGTCGGCGATTGTTTGCCAGCGCTTGAAACAAGCTTTGTACGTAAACGCACCCTATTAGAATAGAATGAAGTACAAACTCTCAACAATATACACACTCACACATCATCTGATTTGCGTACGATATCCTACACACTACACAATCTTCGATGCGCACTCATTTTAGTTTTTTCTCAGAATTTCAGAGAATTGTTAAAAAATCCTTTTGAAAATGGGTCATTCCACTTTTTTATGGCCTTTTTAAAGCGACGCCTTCTAGTGTACTATCAAAATTGCGTCATCATTCTAAGAAAATAGTAAAAAATATATGGAAAAAAAGAGTGCGCATTCCAGGATTGTGTAATGGCGGTGTGCAAAGATTGAGTCAAGACGATTTGAAGCGAAAGATTCCGTATTTTCACTGCCTGAGCCATCAATTTCATTTGGTCATAATCAAGGCCAATTTCTTGACCAGGTTTGATATTTAGCTGTCAATCATCTTTGATTATGAATGTCTACTGTGGTTAATGCAAACATTTTCAGTCGCCACAAACAATTGAACCAGTAACAAAAGCATTGTAAGGTCGAGCGATGGGATACAAAAATTCGATGGCACTCATTAGAGCCGTTTATACAACGATCGAAAAAATGAGAACAGAAGATATTTTCAAGAAATACTACTCGGAAGCAACAAAAGTTTTCAAGAAATTACACCCTAGAGCAGTGATTCTCAACCTTTTTTTTGTTGCGGTACACTTTTAATAATTTCATAATTTGGCGCCACACTAAAAATAAATAGTTTAAAAGAATTTTACTTACCTATAATACAGTAGTAGTAGTAAAATAGTACAGCATATATAATTTAAATAATGTTCGACATAATTATATAAATCTACCAAAAAAAGATTGCCGGTAAAGCGTTACGTTTGATTCGGCTCCGCAGAATAATTGAAACGGCATAACAATAATGCCGATGATGCGCTGTAATGGTTGCGGCATAACTCATTAGATATATTTTTCCTGTCCAATAAATTGCTGTATAAACGTACATACAAAATAATCTTTATTATTTGCATTTCTAAAATTTGGCGGCACACTTCAAGAATTTGGCGGCACACAAAAGTGCCGCGGCACAGTGGTTGAGAATCACTGCCCTAGAGAATCGGCTCACGCTTCAAGGCGCCCTTGCCCAATTCGAAATCGACGCCAATCAACAATGCTAAAGGATTCTGTTGTCGAATAAACTCTGCGAGAACGAAACAAATCGTCCGTCAGCCTGAAATCGGGGGAAATTCTGAATGGGGTTTTTTTAGGGGCTTTAAATTTTTAGGGGTATTTTTAGGGGGATTTTTACGATGCTCCGAAATATTTGAAACAGTTTTACGATAATTTAAATAGGTCATTTCTATTAGCTTTTTATTCGAATTCTGATTGGTCGTTGGCGGTAATTTGCATAGGCTGAACCAAAACGAGGCGTAACGTGATACGAACATGACCCCGGTTTTCGACGACCAACATTTCCGGCCACAGAAATGGAAATTATTGCCCGTTATGGCCGCACCATTTTCGGCATTATTCCCCTAAAATATTGCCAAGGCAACGATTGCCTAGGTCAGGGGTGACGAACCTATGGTACGCGTGGCACGTTTGAAAAATTTGTTCGTACGCGAAAATTCGTTGTGCAGCGTTTAGGTTAGCAGATGCACGCCAGGGTATTACGCGAAAAACATCGAGGCAGCATTTCTATAATACGCTTAATATGAAAGTGCGATTGTTAATGCGATTCCAAGCCATCTTGAAGCTTACTTGAAGCGTACCTCAAGAACAAATGTAAACGCAAGCAGCTCGACTGGAGTCGATGAAAAAGATTTTTCTGATCGGCTCGAGTGCTTGTTATGTATAAACCGGGCTTGAAAGCTTGAGTGATCAATATGGGTTCAGTCGTTGTCCATCAATAGCTCAAGAACTCAAGCTCATTTCCAGCCAATATGTCGCTTCAAGTAGGCAGAGCATATACGCGCTCGAGTTCCTGAGTATTTCAAGCTTTCGAGTTCTCAAGCTGTCATGGGAACGGACTACGTTATTGTTTCTAGAAGAGAAGTGGGGCGCTTAAACAAGGACTGAAAATAAACAAACAAGCCGTCGCCTCATAGCCTGACTTGATAATAATAAAATATTCCTTCCTCTTTTAAATCTCCTCTCATTCAGTAAACACGCCTCTGCACTCTTATTCAATATTTTATATTACCAATAGCTTGACACATCAGCAATTTTATAAAAAATTGGCACGCATACTGAAAAAGGTTCGCCAACCCTGGCCTAGGTACTGCATTCGGAAATTTTTTAAATCAAGATGGCGAAAAATGAAAATATGCAAAAGGAACTTTTGTTATTTTGGTTTAAAGCAGATTATATTATTAATTTAGTCATCCACAACACAATAGCTGCGATTCCTTGGCATTGGTAAAGTTAAACTACCCTTGCTACATATACATTTTTTCTTTAATAATGATTTTAGGGGATTTTAGGGGTATTTAGACCTGTCTTTATGGGTAAATAATTTTACGAGTTGGTAACCCTTAGTAGATGAAATGGATTTGAAAAAGCTGCAGCCTTTGACCAAATGCCCTTGGCCACAGTCTGCCAAGCGTGGGCGTTAGTGTGGAAAGAACAGTTGGGTAGAATTTGGCCGGAGTTGAAAAGACAAGGTAAGACAGTCAATCTTGTGCAAATTTCGGCATAGTAGTGCATGGACGGTTACCTTCTCAGAGCTTGGGTTTCGATTCCATTGTCCTACGTCCTCCCACTTCTCCAAAATCATGGAATCATTCGTACTTTGGCTTCCTTATTTAAGGAAATTCTCGTCCGCTCTCTTGCCATTGCCTGTAAGCATAAGCGAGGTAGCCATCTACTGTTTGATTGCCGAAGCCAATGTTCTGTCGGCATAGCATTAAATGGAGACAAGTGAAGTAAACCCAAGTATTGACGTTGGCATTCCCTTTCTTATTCTTGCTATTCAACATTGCATTCCAATATAAAATCGTCGACATTACAAACGGAATATCAACACAAGCCTCTTCCAAATAACTGAATATGTTCTGCAAGTCCAAAAAAGTTGATAATAAAAAAAATGTTATACAAAAATGGTTGATCATTTTTTACCTATCAATATTCTTTTATAAACTAAGTCATCATATAGGAAGGACATTTTTACACTGATAACATCTACTTTTTGTTCACATGAGAACATAATGTTATGATGATGCCTAAAGCTTGAGATGATTCAAAGTCTTTCATTTCACCTTGACTACATATCTTCTTTACTAGCAAAGATTTACTTTTGTCCTATCCAAAACATATGGTGCCATTCGAATATTGCAGAAAGTGGCCAGAAAGGAATTAGATTTGTTTTCGTTTGCAATAATTTAGCAGCCCTTCAACAAAACCCTAAAATGCAAAGCCCCATTGACAGAAAGCAAAATACCTAAACTAATCAATGCCGTAATACAATATGAACGCCTTTAAAGTTCCAGCACCTGGCGAAAAATTTCCATTTTTTAAAATAGGAAAACTTTAAAAGCGCATGTTCGAATTTTCATTTCTCTTCTTCACTGCAGAAAGGGAGAACGAATTCTGGGACAAGGAGGCAAGTTTTTTTCTCTGCTTTAAATACCTTAATGTACAGAGAATGCCACCTGAAAATCGAATGACAAGGAAAAAAAAACAAATGTATATTTACCTGGCGAAAACTGCAATCCCTTAATTTATCATCACTAAAAGAAGCATCCCACCATTTGAGATTCGTTGAAAGTAGTAGAAGTTGTTGCACCCCTAGAAATTTGTACAAACTGTGAGCCACAAAAGTATGAATGCCCCACAATAAATTCATATTTTCTGCATTTAAGTAACTTTCTCCCCATTTTTATGGTAGTCTTTATGGGGGTGTGAGGTGCATTTGGAATTGGTGTTGCGCTGTGGACCAGTCGTCACCAATGGGACCTATGAATATGGAATAGTAGAACTTAACCCCAAGTGGTCCGGTGCAGGGTCGCCTCTAAAAACATTTCATAATTAGTTTTATAGAACGAGTTTTAATTAAGTTTATTTATTTCAATGGAACCGAGCTGCAAGAAAAGCAGAGAGCACTGTGGCGCGGTGGGCGCTGCGAGGAAGAATGGCGGCACAATGCAACTCTCAAGGAAATTAATTTCCACGTGGCAGAAGGAAGTCTCAACTTGGACTTCATTTTGCAGGATTTGTTATCCACAATATGACCAGATGCTGACTTTAGATATTTTTTACGAGTTCAAGATTTAACAATGTTTACTGACAAAATCCAAATTGTATCAGCTTTTGTTGCTGCTGTTGTTGGATTTGGATGATGCTGTGTATTTTTTATAACATCCCCCCAGTCATTATAAGTCCGCCTTGCCGCAGCAGTTTTTTGTGAGCATTTTACGGCCCCCAGTAGGCTTTTCTTTGATGTATACCTATCTTCGGGAAAATGGCACTTTTAGTTTACTTAAGTCATAAAACTTTAATGTCAAGACGTTATCTAGGTCGAAAGCAATTAAAAAAAATTTTCGCTTTATTTTTTTCCTAAAGTAAAGAAACTTTTTTAATGTCAAAAGAAAGATATCGGAAGAGGTTTTTCAAATGAACAAAAAAAGTGAAGAAGATGGTTTTGTGAAATCTATGGGCATTAAAATGACATCGAGGAAAGGATTTTTGTAATGATTCATTGCAGGACAAGAAAAATATTGATCATTACTTTACGGTCTGCTTAGGAATTGAGTTGTGGAGAATAGTTAAGGTGTGTTTATGATATCCAATGCCTCAACAATGTTTTAATTTTAAAGACAAAGAATTATTTCGTATCTTTCCGACCACATATGAAACGATATCTCCTTAAAAAGTTTCAAGAATCGAGCAATACGAGTTATTTTGGCACTCTGTTACCCTCTGTTTTATATCGATTTAAAACAATAAGATAACAACGAAGAATTGATCAACAGCAAGGATTTAGCACATTGTAACTATATCGAACTATTGAGCCACCTAAAAAGATACGTGGCATCCCAGTCTGGGCTAAACCAGCACGGTGTGCGGGCGTATGGGCTCGCTAGCCGCTTTCATACAGGCATAACAAACACAAAAACACATAGTCGAATCGGGCCCAAAATAAACAATAAAACTATAAAAAATTTCATAAAAAAATCTGTATCATGTTTAACTTGAAGTGAAAGTGAAAAAACAATAAAATTACTATAAATAAAAATTTATAAAAAAAACTGATTATAAATTGAAAGTGAAAGTGTTATCAACACCCGCAACAACAGTGGATTAGACGGACAGTCGAAAAAGGGGTGTTTTCGTAATCACCGACCCAAAAAAACATATAGGGAAAGTTTTTCAAAACGGTTTTATGTTTCCACACAAACACTCGATTTGAATGGACTAATAGTAAAATTTCCCCCGACAAAACTGTAACTTTTGACCCTTTATGCCGTCTTTGTTCCACCGCCTCAACGGTATGGTTGTTTTTCCGCTATTAGAATAGTACGAACTATCATTCCTGGAAATTTGAGCAGAATTCAAATGAGTAAACATTTACATTTATACCCCATTTTCAGAAATTTAAGGGTGTTCACCCCACCGCTACCCTTTAGTCATACCGGTCATTCCTTCCTTGGGACGACCTATACTAAAACTTCATATTTTCAGCTGTATTAAAATGGGTATGTTGTCGAGAAAATAATTTTTAACTTGAAAAAAAGTAGAAAAAACTGATCGAAAACCGTGAATTTCTGTATTTTTTCGTAATTTTTTTTTCGAAATCCACTTTTTTTGATAAAACTCCATTTTCAATGTCAAAAATGAATTATTAATACAAAGAAAATTGAGTTTTATGAAAAAAAGTGGAATTTTTAGAGAAAAAAATTACGAAAATACACAAAAATTCACGAATTTCGATCCGTTTTTTTCCATTTTTTTCAAGTTTAAAATTTTTTTCATGTTCGCCATTATATAAAGTGCATAAAAAAGCCTAGATTCAAAATAAAAAAGAACCTCATACGATGCGATGCACGAAAGTTCTTGGCCAATCAATTCAAAGTCAATTTTTGAGACTTGTTTAGATAGTTTAACTTGAAATTAAAACCAGTATTATTTGTGAAAATTTAATCAAATTTCACATAAAACATCCGAAGTCATAATCAAAAAACCAACAGTTTTTTCAGTTTTAATTTTTTTTGATGTTATGTGTGCAGATAAAAATTTCATATTGTAACCGCTGATAGCCAATATCATAACAAACAACCTCAATTACACTGCTACCTTAGTCATGAAAATAGGTCATAGGATTACAAAAATACAGGGTGATATGTAAAACTCTAAAAAAACTTCAAAACGCTCTAGATGCTAAACCGTGACGATTCCCCCCCCCAACCCATACGATTTTTTGTTCGTCTATCCATAACCTATCCACAGCCGGCCGCTTTGACCCTCCTCATGATACTCCCTGTATTTAGAAAGAACGACCAGAATGGTAGATTTTTCACAAAATTGCCGATAACTTGCGTAGCGGCGGTTGCTGGAGGTAGAAAATGTCCATGTCGTATCGTATTCGATGTAACTAATATATTACAAAAAAAATTTTTTGAAACTGGAAGCAATTCCTTATGATTTACTTGTGTGACTCCACTATAATACGAAATACTTGGGATCTCTCTCCAACACCTCGAACGGAGCTTCGACGATCTAGTTAACTCTATTTTTGAATTCCTTTACAAATTCACCTGCGTTGACATTTTCGTGCTTGTCAACGAAGAATTCCACTGGCAAAAGCGCAAGGATGTTCCAAGAAACAACTCTGCAGCGGTTGCTCGTATGTCTGGCTTAACTGTTTTTTGTTTGGTAGCACATAATTGCTGCCTTTAGGGGCCAAATACACGCGCGCTCCAACCGACCACGCCATGCTAAAACAACAATAATTTGTACGCATTCGAAATTTCGTTTTGGCGTGGCGTGGTCGAATGGAGCGCTCGTGTATTTGGCAGTTTAGAGCTCTGTGGACTCTTTCAATCATTCAGTCGCTTACTAACCTGGTCGTTGTCTTTATCCCTGGATGGGCCAGAAGGTGTAGTTTTTTATGACTAATTGTCGGAGTGGTTCAGGACGTAAGGTAGAATTTTGTCTTGACTGATGTTGTAGTAGACTTTCAACGAACTATTGGGAACAGCAAACTCCTTGAGCAGCAAGGACGAGCTGCCCTTTTGGACTCGTAACAAATTCCTTAATTCGTCGTCATATGATTGGACATCTGTAAATTTCTTGAAATCTATTGTCTCTCTTGTTACATTTAGTTCCTCAATTAGGGATAATAGATCTGCTCAATGTATCAATTGGCCGATGAAGTGGAGCTCTCGAAGTTGACGTGGTGATCCTTTTTAGGATTTTTGTTTAAAAGCGAAGGTAAGCGGTTGTGGTCCGTAAATGTACTAAATTCTCGTCCTTCCAAAAGATGCCTGAAGTGCTTCACTCGCTGATGCATCGCCAGAAGTTCTCTATCATACCTCCTGTAATTCTTTTCAGTGATTGTGAGCTTCCGAAAAAGGCCTAAAGGTGTTGCAACTCTATCCACAACTTGTTTTACGGTTGCACGTATGTGGCTTTAGTAAGAAGTTAGAAAACCTTTTGGATTCTTTGCCTTTTATGCTCCATTTACACTGACGCTGCCTGTCGACACATACGTATTTCACACTTCTTTCTCTACTTAAACTACGGGCATGACAACTAGTCCATCTCGACACATTTTGGTGATAAAAAGTTGATCTTATGTACACAAAAGTCATATGGTTTCAGAACATCTCAAAATATTCGATTCTGACTGGGTTGTAAACTGTATTGTATTTGTTTTCCCGGTGATTATATATTTGCAATGCAAAAACAACATGTAAGGGAGGCACAACATTGCGGTAGGATTGTCACAACAGGCCCAACAAACATCCTACTATGTATTTCAAAGAAAAAATAACGAAGTTAATGTCTTATTATCCGTATAAACTCTAATATTCGAGCGATTTTTTCTTATTCCACACATAGAGGGAAGACCGCAACTATGCCAAATAAAACTAGTTTAACTACAGAGCGCAGCCAATTTTATTTGTGTAGATTAAATTAAATGTTCCACGAAAACAAAACTAAGAAAACGGAAAATAAAAGTAAGAAAAAGCACAAGCCCAATTGTCAGAGACTTTGACCTCTCACAATATGTCTCGCTGAAAATTGGGACTTAGGTACTTTTTTTGATGTAGAAAACGATAAAAAAACTTTGCTGCGCTAAAGTGTATGCTAAGTTTACAATATCGAAAACAAATTCGAAAATTTGGTTCTTGCGTTATATATCGAAAAATAAAAAAAATTTCGAAAAACTAATAGCGCCAAGAGCGGAAAATTTTACTAAAATCTATATTATAACTTATTTTAAAAAACATTGTTTTATTATTATAAAAAAATTTTAAAAATAGAAACAAATTCGAAAAATCTAAGCTTATAACGTTTCGTACAGACTAATCAAAAAAAATTCAAAAAAACCTGTTTTGAGTGATTTTTTTGCCAAAAAGTGATATTTCCGGGGGCCATGTTTTTTTGTGATTCCGAAATTGTTTTCTTAAAAAGTCCCAAGGAATCTGCGGACCAATTTTCAGTCATTTTGGAATTTTGTCTCCTTAAATTGCTAATTTCCCCGGACTATAGTGTGTATGTTTGAGTTGTCACTTGTTTGGGTAGGTGTGAAAAATGTTTCCTTGAGGTCTCCCATCCCGTTCGATCTACATATAAAAACCGGTTTGCTCGTCACATTTGGGTATTTGAGACATATGAAATTCACGATGAGAGTGTCATCTGAAAATATTGTTGAGGTTTTGGAGCTATCGACTACGCAATAAAACATACTTTTCACAAATCATGCAAAGGCAGGCAAAAGTGTGTCAGCTGTGAGGGAGAAATTTTGAAAAACAAGAACAACAATGTTTGCCGAAAATCTATAGTTCAGAAATTCTGCAATCAATAGTTTTAATAGGATCATCTTGACTAGTCATACTCAGTCCTATAAATCTGTTATTTTAAAAATCCCCTGCTTAATACTCGACTTGATATTAATATAGATAGAGAAAGAAAAGGCGATTTTCTAATTGCCCTACAAATCAGTAATCGAACAAATATTAACTTACAAAAGGACCAAAAGAATCCAAAGTCCAGTAGCTGCATACATGAGAAAGCAAAAAATGTCCTGTATCACATCCATGTGTCTTTCAGCACAAGATTAATGGCCAAGACCTAATTACAGTCAGTCAGTCCGACAGACTGTTTGGGTATATCTCATAGGCGTGGTCTGGGTTGATGAGATGTGAAGGACATTGACTAACATATGTGTAGTGGCAGGATAACAAAAACGTGGGAGCTAAGCTACTTGCAACTTAACAAAATATCATACATTCGAGTGCTGTTGTTGTTTTGGTGGTATGCTGCTAGCTATATCTACAGTTGTTGTTGTTGTTGTTGGTGTGTTGCTATTCGTGTAGACAGTTAAGGACTTTCAGAGTTGATAAGGAGTCTCAAAGTTCATTTGTCCTACGTAAGGATATTTAATTAAAGATGACACATACATACCCATGTGCGGTTTAATACATACGCAATGATATTATGGGGGTATGTGTTAACCATACAAAATATAATGCGGTTTGGTTTTTGGGGGGACTTCGTTGGGGTTCAGTTTCTCTTCTCTTTAATGATGATAGTGGTTAGATGGTTCATTGGTTACCTTTGTTAGATTTTCATTTTCTCATGTTACTGATGTGCTCAATCAAGGATGTGATTGAGGTCAAGTGATAAGAAATGAGGTATTCAACCGTGATTTGTGTGGTTTTGTAGGACAGAATTGTAATTTGTAATTTTCATAATTGAAGTACGAGGGAAGATTTCTGTTAAGATAAAGCGGATCCAATTAAGGCGGATTAGAGTTAGTTGAAAAAAATTGGTATGAAATTTAATTGTATCTTTTCATTGCGACCCGAGTAAAAATAAAAAAAGGGCCTTATAAAGGGCGAACACTGGCCGCTTGGCTTTGTAAGGGGCATATGATGGCCGTAGAGTTTTTAACCATTTTTAATGGGAGCACATACGGCCTTACGACGGCCAAATTTGACCAAAAGATTTAAAAGGCCAAGTACTGAGCTGTAGAAACGGGCATTCGACGGGAAATTTGAGCCAAAAAAAGACTCTGCACCAAATGTATTGTTGAATGTGTTTTATGGGAACTTCATCATTTTCGTTATGTACAATGGTTCTTTAGATTTATCCTACTTAAAGATATCGATGCAAAAGAGAAACGAGTTCGCCAGTCGTCGGTTTGTTGTATGTGAAGTGTGTAGTGCGTGTTGATTTATGTTTTAGTGGGAAATTTTGTTATTTAATGGGTTGAAAAAAAACACAACCGGAAAAAATCAAACATTTAATTGCAGTGAAATATATTTTCTTATAGGAGGGCGAATATCCACTGTACCACCGTTGTATACCTACCCGTAATAGCAACCATACGGCCGCCGTACCACCATCGTATGGCCGTTATTGGAACTGTAAGGCCGTTGTTTCACCGTCAATCGCCCCTGTACGGCCCTACTGTCCTGCAACGAGCCTTCTGTTAACCGCCAGATGGGCGAGGACTATGTTTCAATCACAGTCGGCATTTGCCCGTTCTAAGGCCATCATTTATTTTTACTCGGGGAGAAAGTTAAGTGGTTTAAGCCGTAAATGTCAAAACAAACCTAGGAAACATATTTCAACGTAGATAGTAAATGATTTATAAAAACTTTGTACTTCAACTTTTTGTCATTCATTACCAGCAACTCCAAGCGGTTTTAATAGAAGAATCCCGCCATTGAGTACCCACAAAAGTGAAAGTCATAGTTGTATTTTACTGCTTCATACGGAGGTGATTAAGAAAAATAATGTCATAATAAGAAATTAATCCTCCTCTCCTTCTGTCTGATTTTTTTATTTTGAACATATTGAATAATATCTTTTTGTTTCAGGACCTTTTTTTTTGTAATTGGTTGAGATGAACCACCTTTCGGTATATTGTCTAAATAGAGCCTAAATATATGCTAATTTGTCAAAAAAATTCACGTATTTTGTGTGGTTTTATGAACCTTTGCAGTTGCCTTTTTCATAACACAGGTCTGCGATGAAAAAGTTTTTTGAATATGTTTACATGATTTATATAGATTTTTGGCTACTGAATCAGAATATGAACTCCGTTTTTACGTATCACGTGCTGATTTTTTTTATTCATACATACATACGAATATATAGTACATGTTGATTTTACTTTTAGAAAGACTCTATTAAGGGGGTCTTCTAGTTACGCGGTTTGAAAAAATCGATTTTTTTCGTTGCATTTTTCGAATATAGAGGATATGAGAAATACGCCATATAAACGATTTCGCGAAAAACACATTCCTTCTTGGGTATTCGGAGCCCGAAACATAGCTAGTCCAGTAAAATGGTGCAAAAAAAATGGCCATCTGAACATTTTATGTAAACAGCAATTTTTTTTAATTTGTAGGGGGGTTGGTTGGGAGTATAAAACCGAGTTTTCGCGATCCGGAGGCGTGTCCTTCGGCCGCCATCTTGTTTTCAGTGTGAAAATTGCCTTTTTTAAACTTTGTGGTAAGACTTCCACCAGTAATTTTCATCAGATTTGACCAATTTTTTTTTCACTTCTTCATAAAACCCCTCTCTATAAATCTCCGAGTACGATTTTTGAAATATTGTTTCGTTCCATTTTTACACCCTCCAACAGGTCAAAAAACGTGGTCGAAAAACCAACCTTTTACAAAAAATCGTATAATTTGAAAAATATTGAAAATGAAAAAAATCGTACTTAGTCCAGTCAAATTAGGGTCTCACCTCGGAATGAGAGGTAATAAGCTGAAAATTTGTATGAAACTTTGTTTTGCCATTCTAAACTATGTGTCAAAAGTCTCATAAAATCTCTTGTCCGCGTCTTGAGATATTAGAGGTCAAAGGTCACCAAAATCAGTTTTTCGGAAATATCTCGTAAATTATCGGCTTTACGTAAATTTTGGTTAAGTAAAGTTTGTTCATTAGATAAATCAGCATAAAAGTGTCCTATACCGAATTTACGTAGAACCAATAGTTTTCGAGATAAAGGGCTGAGAAGGCTTGGCATTGTGCTGCATTCGTTTCCGCACCACCTCTGAGATAGAATGCAAGGGGCGTTTTTTACATGGTGTTCCCGTAGGCAAAATCCATGGGTTACAAGTTATGATCAAATTTTTTGATTATCTCTCTATCTCTTCTATTTTCACTTCTTCCATATTGTCATCTTCATCTACAATTATCTCGGAAGAAAATAATGAAATGTGGTCGGCGTCATCATCGTTGAACTTATATTCAACGGTTGTATCCTCGGACATACTATGGAAACACGACGGGCCCCGACAAAAGCCATACGCTACGAAACATAGCAATCTTCCTTTTTTGCATTCACTTGATACATGCAGGGGCGGCGCTTTCATAGGTGCGAGTGGTGCACTCGCACCGGGCGCTATTGGACGGGGGCGCAGTTTCAGATATTAAGTTTTAAAAATAAAATTAAAATTTTCAAAAAAAAAAAATTGAAAGTGTTCCTGTGACTTTATTTTCATATATTCATATTTTCATGGAATCCATATTTATTATCACGATTTAGTTTTCTAGTTTATTTTCCCGATAAAATATTCTCTATTTCAGGCGCAAGAAATTAACAAATTTATCCAATTTCTATCCCAGTGCTTTCTCATGCAAGAAAATTTTACTTCCCCTCGTACAGGCACACCCGAGATTATCGCTTCGAGATTTTCATATAATTTCTGCCCACAGTTTTTACCCGAAAAGATTTTACTCAATCAGAAGTAAAAATTCAGGAGAAATATGAAATATCCACCAAATGAGAGAAAAATCTTTCATTCAACTCTCGTTCTCTAATTTAAACTTGAGATGTAAATACTAATTAAGCAATGGAATGAGCGAGACGAACCTCAAAATAATCTCATTTTCACCACGCTGGAGCACTTTTTAAAAATTTTGTAAAATGCACCATATCAAGTCACACAAAGGAAAAAATTGTTCCGATGGCTCTGGATTGCGTATTGCTGTTTACTGTGATTGATGTAAACTGTAGGGCGCTGTGGGTGCACTTTTAAATCTTGTTCCAAGATTTGTTAAAAGAGGTAAATGAACGAAATGAGAGGAGCAAAATCCCTTGTGGTGAGAATCGCTCTTTTTTGTTTGTTCTTTGCTCTTTTTTGTTTGTTCCCTTATTATCTAACAAATTAATATGTAGACTTTTTTCGCGTTATTATGGTGCAATTTAAAGTTTTGTGCCTGTTTAGAATTTTTTTTTCTCTGGGAGAATTTATGAAGAGTAAATTAGGTGAAATATTTTTATTAGTTTCCAAACTTTGAAAGTGGTGCAGTGCAAGTTATCTTAATAATATTTAAAATAATATATAGTTTTTTTTAATAATATTTAGTGATAAATTTTTAAAATATACGTAGATAATATAAATATTTGCATTTTGGTGTTAATTTGTTTATTTTTTATTTTTATTTACCGATAAAACGATAAATATTTTACTGTGCCGTGAATTGTGAAAATGTTACCGTGCAAACGTAAGTTATCGGGGTGCGAATTTCGAAAAAAACGTAAGTTTATTGAAAATTTAAATAAAAGGCAGTCAGGTGCGATTGTCCAATTTATATCTAAAGATGTAGTTGAAGGTAGTCAGGTAAATTCTCAAAATATTTCCCTGCCTTCGAATGATCCAAATTTTCACGAACGCCATTCTGAAACTGTTTCGTTAGGAGTAGTACAAGAATTTACAGGTGTAGAGTTCAATTTATTAAGTTTGAATTTTGATGACCCGGGTTCATGGCCAATATTAAATGATTTTATTATTCAAGAAATTGTTAAACAGGGTCCAAAACAAATTTCACATATAGAATTCCCCATTACGAACAAGAGAAAATTTAACCCAAAGTATTACACTAGGTCAATGCAAAATGGTGAAATAGTTAATAGATCTTGGTTGGTTTATTCAATTTCTAAAAATTCCATTTTTTGCTTTTGTTGTAAACTTTTTTCAAAATTAAAAGAAAATAGTTCACTTTCTAGTTCGGGATATAATGATTGGAATCATATAGGAAGGCTAGTGAAAGAACATGACAACAGTTTAAGCCATATGGAAACTTTTAAATGTTGGAAGGAACTAGAATTAAGACTGAGGGTTAATAAGACAGTAGATTCTTCGTTGCAAAAAGAAATATCTAAGGAAGTTCAGCACTGGCGAGAGGTTTTAAGGCGACTTATAATATGCGTACAGTTTCTTGCGGAGCAGTCATTAGCTTTTAGAGGGCGGTCTGATGTTTTATATGAAAGAAATAATGGCAACTTTCTGAAACTTGTAGAATCCATTAGCAAATTTGATATAGTTTTATCGGAGCATTTACGTAGGATATCTAATAGGGAAACCCAAAATAAATATTTGAGTAAGGATATTCAGAATGAATTAATAGATATTATATCGAGCGCAGTTAGACGAAATATTTTAGATATGGTTAAAGCAGCAAAATATTATTCTATTATTGTAGATTGCACCCCAGATGTTAGTCGTCAAGAGCAGCTAACTTTAATTATTAGGATTTTAAATAAAAAAGGTAATCATTTCGAAATAAAGGAGTTCTTTTTAGGGTTTTTAGCGACATTGGATTCTACGGGGGCAGGGCTGACTGAATTAGTTTTAGATGAGTTAAATAAATTAGGTCTTTCTTTAAGTGACTGTAGGGGGCAGGGTTATGATAACGGATCGAATATGAAAGGTAGACATTCTGGAATGCAAGCACGCATCCGATCCATAGAGCCTAGAGCATTTTTTGTTCCTTGCGCGTCGCACTCAACAAACCTAGTTATTTCAGATGCTGCACATTGTTCTTTAGACGCAATTTCTTGTTTTGATACTATTCAAAATTTATATGTTTATTTCTCCAGTTCGGTTAAAAGATGGGATGTTTTGAAAAAACATGTAAAATTATTAACTCTTAAGCCGCTTAGTGATACCAGGTGGGAGAGTAGAATAGACGCCTTAAAACCACTAGTTCGTCAATTAGATGACGTCTACGAGGCGCTGGTAGAACTCGCTCAGGAAGGGGAATCCGTATCGAAACATACAGCAGAATCTTTAGGAAATAAAATTACTGAGTTTAAGTTCATTTGCTCTATAGTAATCTGGTATGATATTTTAGAAAAAATAAATATAGCCAGTAAATACTTGCAAAGCCCAAATGTATGTTTATCTGCTGCAGTTGATATTTTAAACTCCACAAAAGGCTTTTTGATAGATTTGCGATCAGAAGCAAAATTTCAGGAATTTATCGAAAAAGCAAAGCAAATTGCTACCAAATTAGAAGTGCCTTGTGTATTTCCAGCTTCTTCGTCCTTGCGATCCAGACGAAAGAGGCCTCTTTTTTCATATGAGGGAATAGATGAAGTAATTGTAGAACCCGTGGAAAGGTTTAGAGTAGAATTTTATTTTAAAATTTTAGATCAGGCAATTAACTCTATTACTGAAAGGTTTGAGCAATTAAATACCCATAATGATATTTTTAGGATTTTATATGATATACATAGTTTACGTTCTCATTCCCTAGTGACAATTAAAGAAAGCTGTCAAAATATGGGAAAAGCTTTAAGTGCTCATGGTAGGTCAGATATTAGTAGCTCAGATTTATTTGACGAATTACGAATGCTTGCTACGTTAGTAAAGGAAAATAGTTACCCCATTGATGTGCTAGACTACATTTTTCAAAATAATTTAGATACCCTGTTTCCAAATGTAGTAATTTCTTTAAAAATTCTTCTCACATTACCTGTGACCGTAGCATCCGGCGAACGTAGTTTCTCAAAACTGAAGTTATTAAAAAATTTCTTAAGATCCACAATGGGGCAAGAAAGGTTAACGGGATTAGCAACAATTTCAATTGAAAGCGACCTTGTTGAAAATTTGGATACTTCTAATATAATTGAAGAATTCGCTAAAATTAAAGCGCGTCGCGAGAACTTCACGGCCCAGTGAAATAAAAAATTAATTTTATTTAATTTAAATGTACTTAATGCTTTAATAATTATTGTTTGGAATACGCTTGATTTCGTAACTTTTATTTTAATCGAATGCTTATTTTATTGTGCAATTTATTAGTTAGTAAAAGGAATTCGGGTTGTATTTTAAATATATGCATGGCTTTGGAATAGTAGATTATTTTAATATAGTTTGCTCGAATTTCTTTCGAGGATTAGGCCTACCGGGGAACCTCGCTAAAAAATACGCATCTGATGTCTTACCTCCTGGGTGATGTGGAAAAGGGCAAATCAGCATATATATACTTATAATATATACACCTTGTTTTGCCAATTTATTGTTGTATTAACCTTAGGAAAGACTTCTACGCAAACTATTTCTCCCATCCACAGAGTATTTGTGTCCTTTTCCATTCTCCTTCACTGCGATCAAAAAATTGAGTGCTGATGGGGCGCAATATGGCATACTGCACCGGGCGCAAAAAAACCACGCGCCGCCCCTGGATACATGTACCTCTGACAACTGCCAACTGGAGATTTTCGACCGGGATTCTCTTTATTTTGGAGTCACAAATAATTTCTCAAAAGTCCATAAAGCCAACTGACCGGCTACTCAAGTTTCGGAGGTTCAAAGGTACATGCATCAAGTGAATGCAGAAAAGTAGGATTGCCATGTTTCGTAGCGTATGGCTCTTGTCGAGGCCAGTCGTGTCTCAATTCGATGTCCTAGGATACAACCATTGAACCTGAGTTGAATGATTATAACGCCGACAACATTTCGTTATTTTCCTCTGAGATGAGTGCTGAAGAAGATGACAATATGCAAGAAGTGTAAATAGAAGAGATAGAGAGATAATCAAGAAATTTTATCATAACTTGTAACCCATGGATTATGCCTACTGGAACACCATGTAAAAAACGCCCCTTGCATTCTACCTCAGAGGTGGTGCGAAAACGAATGCAGCACGATGCCAAGACTTCTCAGCCCTCTATCTCGAAAACTATTGGTTCTACGTAAATTCGGTATAGGACACTTTTATGCAGATTTATCTAATGAACTAACTTTACTTAACCAAAATTTACGTAAAGCCGATAATTTACGAGATATTTCCGAAAAACTGATTTTGGTGACCTTTGACCTCTAATATCTCAAGACGCGGACACGAGATTTTATGAGACTTTTGACACATAATTTAGAATGCCAAAACAAAGATTCATACAAATTTTCAGCTTATTACCTCTCATTCCGAGGTTGACCCCTTTTTTTGCCTTATTTGACTGGACTAACTCGGAGATTTATAGCGAACGTAACACTGAATATGATTTCATTTTATTTTTCTCATTTCGGACAACTTGCGGGGTGGATGTCATACCACAAAGTTGACTCGGACACTTTCGTCAGTACCAGGTTTGACCACTTCTCAAGGGTGCAGGATTCGACACAGGCCTTTAGAATTTCTCATTTTGCAAGTTTAAACATGTATAAAAATAATAAAAAAAACAATTATTCAATTATCTTGTACAGTTTCCTCAAAATTAATTCCCAAAAATAGGCTGAAATTCCGGGCGCGTAACTAGAAGACCGCCTTAAAATAATTAAATATTTTTATCCTTTACTTCCCGTTCCTAGTAAAAATAAAAAACGGCCTTATAAAGGGCGAACACCGGCCGCTTGGCTTTTAAGGGGCATATGATGGCCGTAGAGTTTTTAACCATTTTTAATGGGAGCACATACGGCCTTACGACGGCCAAATTTGACCAAAAGATTTAAAAGGCCAAGTACTGAGCTGTAGAAACGGGCATTTGACCGCAAATTTGGGCCAAAAAAAGAATCTGCACCAAATTTATTGTTGAATGTGTTTTATGGGAACTTCATCATTTTCGTTATGTATGTGGCAGCACCAAAAGTATTGTGGCAGCACATGAAAGCTAAGCCAAGTTTACCAAGAAACATTCGACTTGTCACCGGCGATGGACGCAAAAACGACGCGCATTGAATTTAAAAGCGTATTTATTATTGTTATTCATAATTAGAAGTTTTGTATAGTTTTATATAAAGAAATTATCTTTGTTTATTAAAGTGTAAAATCTAATATCTTTTTCATTTCGGGCATTTCCTACCTCTAGTGTTTATATCCGCATCCACAGCCATAAATGGTGACCCCGAAAACCACGCCGCGAATAACCTAAAAACGGCGTGTGCAAAAAACAAAAATTTGTTTAGTGGCTCGATTAGGACGAAAAAATTCTTCAGTATAAAAAACAGCAGCATGGAGGATAACAAGGATGAAAAACCCAACGATATAGACGAGGAGAAAACATCGCAAATAACTCGCGTTGCCACCAAGATACCACCATTCTGGTACGAACACCCGAAAATCTGGTTCGCCCAAATAGAGGCGCAATTTTCAGTTGGTGGCATCAAAACCGACTTGGCCAAATTCAACACCGTCGTAAGCGCCATAGAATCCAAAATTTTGGCGCAAATTTCGGAAGCCATTTTGTCACCACCCGACCAAGGAAAATATGACAATTTAAAAAGCATCATCCTGGAACGTTTTGGGGACAGCGAGCAAAGGAAAATAAAGAAACTGCTATCTGAAGTCGATTTAGGGGATAAGAAACCTTCAGCGCTCCTAAACGAATTACGTGATTTAGGCGGAACGCAGATCAACAGCGAATTTTTAAAATCTCTTTGGCTTCAAAGACTTCCAAATCAGGTACGAGCAATATTACAGGCATCTAACGAAGATCTTTCAGGTTTAGCAAAGTTAGCCGATCGTATATTAGAAATAGGAGATTTCCAGTGTTCAGTAGTGACTCAACAGGGAATACCGCCCACAGAGAGTGACACTTCATTGCTTCGGCACGAAATTTCACAGTTGACCAAAAAGGTCCAACAGCTCCTAGTACAAACAGACATGAAGCGCCCACGTAGCAGGTCAACAAGTCGAAACAGAGCCGAGATGTCAAAATGTTGGTATCACTATAGATTTGGCGAAAAGGCGAAAAAATGTAAACAACCATGCTTATACAACAACAGCAGTACTACACAAAAAAACTAAAAAAAGGCCGGCCACCTGATACCTACCGAGGTGGACCAGCCAATCAAATTTGTAGGTTATTCATTAGGGACAACAACGATAAAACAAAATTCTTGATCGACACAGGCGCCGATATTTCCGTTTTACCAGCCACGACATTACAAAAGAGAGTTGCTTCACAACACCCATCAACAGCATTCCAACTTTATGCCGCAAATGGGACACCCATTAGAACATACGGAAAAAAAGTACTCCGTCTAAATATTGGACTACGTAGGTCATATACATGGACTTTTGTTATAGCAGACGTGGAAAACCCAATAATAGGTTTAGATTTTTTGACGGCTCACGACCTTTTAGTAGATCCACGCAGGGCTACCTTGATAGATAAGCAAACAAAATTGGAAATAAAAGGCGTCGCAGCAAATCACAACATCCATAGTATTTTCACATTTAACAGAGAGGACGTTTTCTCCAAAATAATCACCGAATTCAAGGACATAACTATCTTGAACAGTAACAAAGCGGCACAACACACAAAGGTACTACATTACATACAAACAAACGGTACTCCAGTTTCAGCCCGTCCCAGAAGATTGACTCCGGAAAAATTTAAAGCCGCAAAAGAGGAAATTAGATTCTTAATGGAAAAAGGAATATGTCAACCGTCGAAAAGTCCTTGGGCAAGCCCATTACATCTAGTAATGAAACCAAACGGACAATGGCGACCATGTGGCGATTATAGAGCACTAAATGCCAAAACAGTACCCGATAGGTACCCGTTACCATTCATCAATGACATGACTTCAATTTTAATAGGAAAAACATTATTTTCAAAAATAGATCTCCAAAAGGCGTACCACCAAATTCCAATAGCTCCGGAAGACATTCCTAAAACCGCTATAACAACTCCATTCGGATTGTACGAATTCCGATTTATGACATTCGGATTAAGAAACGCCGCACAGACTTTCCAGAGATACATCCAACAGATCTTCTTAGGCATGGATTTCATATTCCCATACGTAGATGATTTACTAATTGCATCATCTAACATAAAGGAACACGAGGAGCACCTATATATCGTCTTCAAAAAATTAAGAGAGTATGGTTTAACAATAAACGTTTCCAAATGTGAATTAGGAAAGGAAAAAATAAATTTCTTAGGACATACAGTCACCGCTACTGGTATCAAACCGCCTAAGGAAAAAGTTGAAGCAATCCTTCATTTTCAAAAGCCAGAGCAAGCGTGTCAACTAAAAAGATTCCTAGCAATGATAAATTTTTACAGAAAGTTCATCCCTCACGCTGTCGAGAACCAGATGTTACTTCAGAAATTAATATCCGGCAATAAAAAAAATGACAAATCAGTCATAAAGTGGACGACTGAAGCCGAACAAGCTTTCATCAAATGCAAGGACCAATTAGCGGACGCTACAATGTTAGCATATCCAATTCCGGAAGCTAAATTATTTTTATTCGTGGATGCGTCAAACCGAGCATTAGGAGCCGCATTACATCAGTTAGTTAAAAATGAACTACAACCATTAGGTTTCTACTCAGAGAAACTGACCAAACCACAACTTCGGTATAGCACATACGACAGGGAACTGACGGCAGCATACCAAGGAGTTAAGCATTTTCGGCACGACATCGAAGGACGTACAACTACAATAATGACGGACCACAAGCCGCTCATTTTTGCCTTCAATCAGAATCCAGATAAAGCCTCTCCACGACAATCACGCCAGTTGGATTACATAGGACAATATACCACCGATATGCAACATGTAAAAGGAGAAGATAATTGCGTAGCCGACCTGTTATCAAGAATAAATTCACTTGACACAAACAGTAACATCATAGAATTCAACAAACTTGCACAGGATCAAAAACAAGATCCGGAGTTACAAAAGCTTTTAAACAATAGCCAAGCTACTTCACTCCGATTGCAACCTTTCCACGTCCCGGAAACAACTGCGAAACTATATTGTGATACCTCTCGCAGAAAAATTCGTCCGTGGATACCAGAAGGACACAGAAAAGAAGTCATCAATAAGCTTCACAACCTGTCACATCCAGGATATAAAGCAACAAAACGGTTAGTTGCGGAACGTTTCGTATGGAACCACATGTCAAGGACAATCAAACCAATAGTACAAAATTGCATCCAATGTCAAAGAGTCAAAACACAACGCCATACAAAAACTATTCCCGCTACATACCCGCTCATCGATAAAAGGTTTGAACATCTTAACGTCGACATAGTCGGTCCACTCCCGTCATCCGAAGGATTTCGCTATATATTGACAATGATAGACCGATTTAGCAGATGGCCGGAGGCTATTCCTTTGATGGACATTTCAGCCGAAGCAGTAGCAAAGTCATTCATTACGGGATGGATATCAAGATATGGAGTACCGGCCAGAGTCACTACCGATATGGGACGCCAATTCACTTCTAACATATTCAAAGAAGTGACGAGAGTATTGGGAATCAAACACATCACGACAACGCCCTATCATCCTCAGGGAAATGGATTGGTGGAAAGATGGCATCGAACGTTAAAGGCTGCCTTAAAAGCTCACAACAGTACCGACTGGACAAACACACTACCTTACGTAATGTTAGGGTTACGCTCCACTTATAAAGAGGACATATCAGCAACCGCGGCAGAAATGGTTTATGGATGCCCGTTAACATTACCTGGAGAATTCGTAAAGGATTCACACAAAAAATCAATGGACGAGACGGAGTTTGTCAAAGATTTAAGAAGAAGAATGACCGATCTGCGCCCTCAACAGACATCACATCATGCTACAGCGAGACCATTCGTGCATCCAGCCCTAGAGCACAGCACACACGTGTTTATAAGGAACGACAAGGTCCGCGCACCTCTAGAATTACCATACGATGGACCCTATAGAATAATTAAACGCTATGAAAAATGTTTTGAGGTCGACATAAATGGACGAAATTCACGAGTATCCATAGATCGTGTCAAACCAGCATTTTTGGAAAGCGAAAACCCGATGAAGGCCCCAGAAAAACAGGATACACAGATTGAACCTAAGGAGCCGCCTCATCTCAAACCAGCATTAAAAAGCACCGCGACAAAAGCAGGAAGAACTATAAGGCTTCCAGTACGTTTCAGATGATTTCTCCACAGGGGGGAGTATTGTGGCAGCACCAAAAGTATTGTGGCAGCACATGAAAGCTAAGCCAAGTTTACCAAGAAACATTCGACTTGTCACCGGCGATGGACGCAAAAACGACGCGCATTGAATTTAAAAGCGTATTTATTATTGTTATTCATAATTAGAAGTTTTGTATAGTTTTATATAAAGAAATTATCTTTGTTTATTAAAGTGTAAAATCTAATATCTTTTTCATTTCGGGCATTTCCTACCTCTAGTGTTTATATCCGCATCCACAGCCATATGTACAATGGTTCTTTCGATTTATCCTACTTAAAGATATCGATGCACAAGAGAAACGAGCTCGCCAGTCGTCGGTTTGTTGTACGTGAAGTGTGTGGTGCGTGTTGATTTATATTTTAATGGGAAATTTTGTTATTTAACGGCTTGAAAAAAAACACAACCGAAAAAAAATCAAACATTTAATTGCAGTGAAATGTATTTTCTTATAGGAGGGCGAATATCCACATTGCTGCCGCTGTACCACCGTCGTATACCCGTAATAGCAGCCATACGGCCGCCGTACCACCGTCGTATGGCCGTTATTGGAACTCTAAGGCCGTTGTTTCACCGTCAATCGCCCCCTGTACGGCCGTACTGTCCGGCAACGAGCCTTCTGTTAACCGCCAGATGGCCGAGGACTATGTTTCAATCACAGTCGGCATTTGCCCGTTCTAAGGCCATCATTTATTTTTACTCGGGGTGGATCCATCTCGTGATTGACGTTGGAGGGTTAAAAAAAGTTAAAATTGCTGCGATGTAGGTTCTGTTAAGGCTAAATAACTGTTAAATACTAGTGGCAGAAATTTTGGAATAATTTGCACCCTCCCCAAGTCCAAGCCATCCCTAGCTGAAGTTGCCATTTCATCCCCACACCCCAGCAAATGGTCAAAAATTTCTGCCAAGTATTTCACGAACTAGGACTACCTCCAGTGCGGCGGGAGGTCATATAAGCCCTTTGGCGCGCCATTTTAATGCCACAGCTCATGTAGGTATGTTAGGTTTTGTGGATGTTTACCGACTTTGGTGGATGTCTGTGGCGTTTATAAGGCGCCATAGCCGTAGTCTCAAATCCTCTTTTAAGGCTTTCAGAACTGGCTAGTGTGTACCAAAGTCAGTCTAGATATTAACAAGTCCTTTATCTTCATATGGTTAATGAGTGAAAGCTGAACGAACAGTTATATGCACAAATTCTTTAAATGATGCCAGGCTATCAGAGAGAGAATGCAACATTTTTATACACGCTCGCACACAACTATCCGCATGAAGATTTTATGATGTTACATGCGGATAAACTTTACGCATTGGTGCATATTTACTATTTATGAAAAAAAACAGCTGATTCAATTTTCCTTCCATTTCTGTTCTGCATACTTTATCGAAGAGAGAGAATCTGGCTTTGTCTTGCCGAATTCATGATGTTGTGCTCAGCAGTGATGTACGTATATGCACGCACACAACTAACGGCGGGAAAATTTTGTATGAAGATGAAAGGCTTGTTATTTCTAGACTTTGGTGTGTACTGTCTGGCTTTGGCTAGAGCCGGGTGTGTACATCAATGCCACGACAACAAACTTCGCTGGGTAACGTGGTGCTCTATAGGCCAATGTACAGGTGGTAGTCAAAAATATATTTTTTTGTTCCTGAGAAGCTAAGTTGTCGGATTTCTCTGTTAGTGGCCTCTAGGAGAACCCTGCCCCGACAGCCTCTAAAGCTGCTGACACGCGAGCTTGCGGTGCGGGCATTGGCTTCGTAGCATGTAGCGACTTTGCACTGTCACATAGTTGCGTTCCGACTGTGACATAACCTAAAACTCAAAAAGGAATAGCAAATACACCTAAGCCTGTTTTTACACGGTCTTTTTTTACACGATTTGGAAATAACACGGTCGACAAAAATAAACTTGGACCGAATAAAACATTCTCCTTATATGTATCATTTTTTTTATGTTCCTAATAGTCTAAGATACGTAGAAGAGCGACCTTCACCGATCGAGTAACCGAATGAAATTTTTTTTCATGATAAATAATATGCTAACAAAAGTAACGGTGATGGGTTGCCTAACAAAATATGTTCAAGGCTATATTTAATAGGCGTTTTTTCGCCATTTTCCGCCTTTTTCTCTATTTTGAGGAGAAACTATGCATTTTGGTGAAAATATCAAAAGAGCAAAGCTGTAAAGCATAAAATTTCCTACAAATTTTGTCTTCACAGTTTTTTCGAATTCCGCATAGTTTTGCCGCCAGCGGCCGTTTTGCACCTTTTTTTAGATTTCTACGGATCCTGTACTATAAGTATACTACTTTTTTATATTCCTTGAATATGTGAATTTTTTTATTTAAAAATTGTTTTTAATTTCTTAAAAACTTAATTTTTTTTATTATACGCTTTATATTAGCTTAACCTGTATGTTGTATGTTGTATGCTGTATGTTGTATGTTGTATGTTTCATGTAAACAAATCTTGCAACTTGATTTTGACCCACTTTCATGTAACGGATCAACATGAAATTTTGCACATATGTATAGTTCGCGTGACAATGCAACTGACCATTTTGTAAAAAAATCAAGATGGCGGTTCCAAGATGGCGGCCGAATTTTGCAATTTTGCTTCCCGACCCCCGACATGGGCATCAAATGAAAGAGTATGGCAAGTAGAATACAATTAGCTATGTGGCGTCATTCAAAATTCAAAATGGCGGCCAACACAAAATGGCGGGTTACCTTTTTCTGTACAACCCACTCGGTATGGTATCAAATGAAAGGGTGTGAAAATTAGAATAGGTACTATGAATTGTGTGGCGTCATTCCACAAATTTCGGCCAACACAAAATGGCGGTTTCTCTTTTTCTTTACAGCGCCCTCGGTATGAGTATTAAATGAAAGTGTATGACGAGTATAGTACAGTAAGCTGTGTGAAGTCATTTTAAATCTAATATGGCTGTTATTACACAATGGTGGAAGACATATAATAGACTAAAAAGTAGAAAATAAAAAATATAGTTTAAAAAAACTAAAAAATACGCTTTTATTTTAAAAAGAACTAAAAAGTAAAAAATAATTTTGAATGTAAAGTTTTTATTGCTCTAGCCAGTATATGGAACCTACCTACCTTTCGAAATGTAAAAAAGCGTGGGACTCTTTACCTATATTCTTAGCGCCCAGGTAAACTTAAGTCCGCACACAGGCGATTTTTAAGATACGGCAACTAAAAAAGCCAACACGTTCTATTTTAACGGCGAGTAAATTTTTCATTGATTAAACTATTTAATCGCCCATAACAAAAGTCGCTAGTGCGCGGCCGGCCTTAATAAATTTTATTTCAAAACTTGCCAAAAAAGGTAAGTTTTTGGAATGCTATTGCTTTTTTCTACTGCCAGATCAACGTTTTTTATGGGTCATCTACTAGATTTTTCTATTTCATGCTTTACCTTACTTCAGGTTCTGGTACTAGTTAGTTTTATGGTGTGTTCTATCACTTCGTAATCGGGCAAAGAATAAAAGCCGCGAAATTACAAGCTTTAGTAAACTACAGTTAATGTAGTGTTTTTAGTTGAGCTTGAGATTCTTGAGAATTTTACAAAACAGTGGCTTCAATGAAAAATTTTGTTAGTACTCCCTTTATGACCTAAATACTCCCCTGAAAAGACGAACTTTACTCCTCTCAGAAATGACAACACGGCAGCTGGCAGCACTGATACACATATTTCTATTCTATTCGATTTCCCATACCGCAAGTCTGCGTGTCGTCCGCGTGTAGATATGTCAGCAGCTTAAAGGTAGAAACAGAATGGCACGGCGACCGTGGCGGAGTCCGCCGCTCAGAGAGTTTCCCATACATTTAATTTGTCCGCGTCGCCTGGGGAGAAATTAAATGTATGGGAAACTCTCTGAGCGGCGGACTCCGCCACGGTCGCCGTGCCATTCTGTTTCTACCTTAAATGTTTTGGAGCCGGTGCGGTGAATATTCGTTTTCAGGACTGCTTTTTAGAATTTCATAAAAATTGTCTCTCATCATTTTTCACGAAAATTCAAAAAAAAAGTGGCCAATAAGCTCTTTTTTATCTATTCGTTGTAATAAGGCTTTTGAAATAGAAAATTCCATGGAAAGGCTCAGGTTTGCCAAAGAAGACTTCTTTGATAGACTATATGAAAACCACATTGATGGAACACGTTTTTTGGTAGAAAAGAAAGCATGCAATTCGGGAGGAAAACATGCAACTTTTTTTTTCTCAAATAAAAATTACTTTGTGGATGAAATTTTAGGACTGTTCAAGGCACCAGACGTGGAGCCATATTCCTAGAAAGAGTGCACATGACAGGGGTATACTAAACCAATATTTCCTGTGTAATTTCACAATTACTGGTATTAATTGAAAGAACGTATTGCGAGTTTTGCTGGAACTATGCATCTAATATTTCCAAGGATATATTTATCAATAAAATAATCAGGGACGTGTCGTATACAGTATTGTTTCCATGATTTAGGAAAAGCGTATTTTCATTAGAATCCGAAAAACCCTTGTTCGGTTCAAACTGAACATATTTTGTTCCAATATCTAAGGACCACAACTGCCCTAAAATTTTTGTTTATATTCTGTACTTAGAACAATTAATTAAAAAGGCTTAATGAATTTAGGGGTCTATTCATCATCATATTTACTATAGTATAAGCGGTTCGACGTTCTTGTGGCCACTGCTAAAACTTCGTAGAATAATATAGTGTGGTTGCTGTTTTTGTTGACCATATTTTGTGATGGTTTCCCATATACTAAGCGAAAACCTATTATGCTTTTGGTCATTTCGAGAAGCTGGAAAGAAAGTGTAAAGAGTCCGGTTTCCCAATTCATATTATGTATTTGTAACTTTCTAGTTCTAATGATTTGTTCTAAGTTCCGAAAATGCGAGTTAACATTTTCAACATATTCTTATATTTTATGGAAGCTAGAGTTATTTTCCCTATTATTGAAGTAAACTATGGATCACAATAGTACTGGTGTAAAAATAATGATTAAGATTTCCTTATGGTGGCAATAAACAAATTTTATTAGGTAAATTCGGTTTAAGCATTTTGTTACCCCAAAAATGTTAAAAAAAATAGTATTATAACAAAGGTGGTCAAGTCCTAAGAAACGCCAAAGGTTCATCCGATCTAAGTAACCCGCATTTGTATCCCGCACAACATCTATTGACGTAGCTGCGGGAAGAAGAACGAGAGAGAAACACTTATTCACTTCCTGTGAAAAAGCTCGGTTCTAGCCAAAGCCAGCACATGCATGAAGCATTTTCGTTCTGGAGACTTAAGGTCCGGTTACACGCAACGATCTGCTTGTGCCAATTGGCTTGCGCAAGCCAATTTGCGCAAGTGAATCGTTGCGTGTAAACGCAAATTTTTGGCTTGCGCAGGCCAAAAAGTTTGCCTTGTGCAAAATATGTGTTCTTAGAAAATCGGCTTGAGGTTGGTGTTTTGGCATGAGCGTGACTGGTTCATTTTCACTCATTTTATTTGAACCGATTGACTTGCGCCAGTCAATTTGTACAAATAAATCGTTGTGTGTAAACCGATTCATGTTCACTCAGTTTATTTGCACCAATTGACTTGCGCCAGTCAATTTGCACAAGCAGATCGTTGCGTGTAACCGGACCTTTAAAAGACATCTCCAGACTAGGTGCCGGGGCAAGTTGCCTGAACTCCACAGAATGGTTTTAAAGGTCCACCAAAGTTGGTTAAACAACAAACTAGCCTTACTGCCGGGCCCAATGAATCCGTCAACGTGATTTTCCATATAAATTGTTCTTGCTTTTGCTGGTGCCAGAGACTTGGATTTAACTTTAATTTTGCCGGTCTACCCCTCCACGAACAAAAGCTCTCTCATTTTTCCGCTCATTTTTTGATGAATTAAACAAGAAAGCTTTTACATTTATGTTGCTACTAGCAACCCGTCCACAATTTTCTTGAGTAGAAAGTGCGGAAAAATGTATTTGATGAAGAAAAAAATTTTAAACAAGTACTTTTTTTCATTAAAATCAAAACAAACACAAAATGACGGCCCCTATTCTCATAGTCACCTCACTTTTTTTCTCACCTCACATTTTTTGTCACGTCACTTTTAAAGTGGTATTCTCATAGTCGAGTGACAAGGAAAAATTTAATGAGAGAAAATGTGACAAATTTAGGTATGGTATTCTCGAAGTCATTTTTTGTAGCAAATGTCACTGAAAATTGTCATTTTTTATCACTTGGAATTTGTAGGTGACGCTACAATTTTTTTAAAATGGATAGTGACAAAGGATAAGAAATATGTTTATAGAAATACCGTCACTTTTTCTACAACAGGCGACTACGAGAATACGAAATTGGTTTGTCACATTTTCTAATGGGTGACGTGACTATGGGAATAGGGGCCGACATTTCTCAACGAAAAGATACGCTGACGGTTAGCTATAGATATTTTCAAACTCCGTGCAATATCGCGCAGGCTGGGGTAAAAAGCACTTAAAATTTTTTAAAAGCTTTAAAAGTTCCTCCTCAAATCATTTGCTGTCATTTAATCAGTCGCGGTGCGTATTGCTAAAGGGAGATGTATTTTTCCTGCGGGTTAATGATTCCGTCTTACGTCTTTTTTTATATATTTTTTTATTTTCAGGTTTTTGCGTTTTTCACATTTGCTACAGAAATAATTTGTAGCAATTTCTATTAAAAAATGCGCAATTTGTGTTTTTACACGAGTGCCCCAAAAAAGGTGTAGGTTAGGTGTTTAGGTTTCATGCGTGTATGTATGTACGTTGCTTTGTACCACCACAACTTCTAAACCGAGTCCGAGTAACATAGGCAAGAATCATTTTTAAAATAACAATATGGCGGAAGTTAGACGCAATTTACGTCACACTCGATTTTTTTTTTGATTTGGCTAGATAGAGCTGCTCTAGATCTAGGCTCTAAAATTTTTGCCAAGGGGCAGGATTATGTCGCGCTCAGTCGCGTCAGGAATTTAGAAGGTCTAGCTATTAGCTATTTGGATCCTAATCTATCGGCGTGTCTAAATTTAGCCGGAATAAATCAAACTTCGGTAACTTTACTTTTGCATTAAAACTGTATCTCAATAGTTGTGAGTCCTATAATAATGAGAAGTAATATAAAATCACTTAATAAAAACTACATTGGTTTACGTAATAAAAAACAGGTTTGGTAATAAAAAACAAAATAATTCAAAAATCCAAAAAACCCGACGCCCCTGTGACAAAAAATGAACTAAAATGTCAAAAACAAGTTTTAAGTACTAATGTAAGACAGAAACAAGATATAGAAGACATTGTTCTCTTAGTATAGTCAATAGCTGCGATCCATTGGGCGATTTTTTCTACTCGCAAGTACTTGCGAGTACATCACCAATGGAATACGATTTTCAACAATTACCAGTAAAATGTATCTGCCCAAAAACAACAGCAAGGGGAGCTATCGTATATGTATAATATGTATTTTTGCAGTCGGGATACAGATGTTACAGAATAACTAATTAAAACGGTACCCCGACTCGAAGTTCTTATTTTTCTTACATTCATGCAAGCTTTGTCGAGTTCTCTTGCCCGACCCAGTTATTCGATACCTAAGATCAAGGGCACTACACAACTATTTAGCCGCCGCCCGTAGTGCAATTTTACCCTTTAAACCTCAAAGCTGTGTACCATTGGCCTTTAAACTTCAACCTGTAAAACTCCATAATGTTGACAATATTCAAAAGTGAATGATTCGCGGTGTTCATGAAAAACCACAAGAGCACAAACAAACCCTTCCTCAAAATATTTTAAACTACCTCAAAATCAATTTATGGACAATTATTTTGCAATAGAAATCAGATTAAGTTTCTAAATCATTTTAATGGCGAACATTTTAGTGTAAACATCCGGCTGACCGCCTCAGCACAAACTATTATGTCACCCCATTGATCCTGTTAAAATTCACATAAGGTTGAGTATTATTTTAACCTTTTAAAGTTTAATAACAGAATTTTCATGACGTTGTCACCATGACAGGACGGTAAATTGCTGCATATAACTAATATTGCCGTAAACCGTGGTAAGGGTGAAAGTTAGGAAAATGTATCGTTGGTATCACTGGTCAGCATCACTACTCTACTCTATCGCAGTCATCACTCTTATAATGAAATTGTAATTAATATGAATATATGTAGATCGAAAATTGGTGAAAAGTTGAAGAAGAAAAATGTTTCCGAATAAAAATTATAAAAAAATGAATACAGGTTTTAAGGTGGTAATTTTTCATGTGTTGGAATCGTACAACGTAAAATATTATTGACAATGTAATTGAAATCTTACCTAAATCTAAGGTGACCAACTATTTTTTGTACAAAAGGAGTACGAATGGAGTTTCGTTGGATATAGTGATTGGGGTTGTGAAAAAAACTGAGTCTTCACCCGATTATATTTTTTTAAAACGACGTAAAAATTATAGTACACTAGTTCTGCACAAGTTCTTATGTAACGCTTTGAAAGAACGCTATCAAAGGTGTGGGAAATTTTTTCAAACTTAAAAAATACGAGCGAAGCGAGTCATATAATGGTAAAATGCGTTCGTTCTATTGCTAGAGTCAAAGCAAGCCAATGTAAATAATGTTTGTCATTATTATTTCCACATCAATTGACATGGGACTAGAAGCTGTATTAAGGGCATTTGATAAAATGTGCGCAATACAATCAATTCCCACAATATTTCTCTTGAACAGATTTCGTGTGTAGATTTTAAACACCTCTTCGGTTACGTCCACCAAAATTCGTATTATCTGCCGATAACGGTAAAATTTTTGAATTCACGGTATTTTCTGATATAACACGAAACACGTAATTTCATAAAAATATTAACAAGTTTCTCCTTCAATAGAAAGGAAATTTAAAATCTTAAGACGAATGCCACTTTTAATAATAATAATTTTATTTCTTTGTGGTCCGACGCATCTGATAGAATAGATACAAATGATACGGATCCCAAATCATCTAATAGTATTGTTGGGGCTGGGCTCGAAGGACCAATATAAAACGTGATGAGATGTGTTGGAAATAATTTATTGATATAACTATATATACTTATAATAATGACCAACGCTGACTGGTTACGTTAAATTACAGGAGAAAACTGAACTTTTATTTTACAAAATGCCAGACTTTTTTTTATCGTATACGCCGACTCAACTAAATTACATTTATTTATTTTATAAAATTCAAGGTGACCTTGCACAGTGCGTTTGCCCATTTGTTTAGGGCTCGAACATCCTCCGCCGCCTTGATATATTGCTGATATATCGAAATTCCTGGGGTTGAGTCTTGGTTGCGTCAAGTACATACATGTCAGGCGCGGATTCAAGGGGGGGTCACGGGGGTCATGACCCCCCCCAAAAGCAGTACCGCGGCCAGACAATTGGAGACCCTGTGCAAAAATTCAGCGTGAGGCCTCAGAGAGTCCAAAAAATTTTTATCACTCGCTTCGCTCGCAGATTTTCCTTCATAGAGACCTGTCACCAAGACAGAATTATAGCCCATATGCTGAATTGCGTGGCCCATTCAATGAAGTGAAAATGCAAATAATAAATTCAAAAAAATTGTTCCGCTCGCGGGGCACCAACAACGCGGGGCCCTGTGCAATTGCACACCCTGCACATATGCCAGCTGCGGCACTATCCAAAAGCGCTTGCTGTTTAAAAAACAAAATTGACCCAACTAAAAAATCAAAAAATAACCAAGCGACCAAAATTGACTTTTTTGCAAATTAAAAAATGACCTTCAGGGTCAACAAAAGATTGATCTATACTCTTTCTTTATGTTTTGATTTGCAAACTCTGAAGTACTCACAAGAAAGGGCGCGTCTTCATCAAAAACACATTAGGGCACGTTTTCGTAGGGCGTTTGTTTCTAATCCACATAAAATTCGGTTAGTTTTGTTCGTTTTGTTAATTTAATTTTTTCAGCCACTTTTAATTCCGTGACCCCCCCAAAAAAAAATTCTAGATCCGCTCCTGATACATGTGCGCGCATGGAGCTAAGAAATTTTCAATTAGTAATTAGTTTTTATTATAGAAAATATTATTATTTTTTTGTTATTATTTTTTATATTATACACTTCCATTTAGTTCATGTCAAACCCAATTTTATATTAATTTTGCGAGATATTATTTTCCGGGATTGGTAACAATGCGATATTTGTAATGGTTCTTTTTAAAGTTCCAAATTTAGTTTTTATTGCCACCACCCTAACCATTCCATCATCTCCGGGAAACATCTCTTCAATTCTGCCAAGCAACCATTGTGTGGGTGGAAGACTCTCATTCTTAATTAATACAAGGTTTCCAATTTGTACATTCTTCTGTGGTTTTGTACATTTCACATACACCACTTTGTTTAACAATGCGCTTAACAATGCCCATTTTCCAGGACACTGGAAGACGGCAGGGTGTACCCAATACCCAAGAAGGGTAAAGATAAAAGTAACCCTGCTAATCTTCGGTCAATAAGTCTTCTTCCGAATATCAGCAAAGTGTTTGAAATAGTGATCAATAGATCATTATCCAAATGGGTTGAGGAAAAAAATATAATTCCCGATAACCAATTCGGATTCCGGGCAGAGCATGACACTATTCATGCCGTTCGAAATTGGTATCAGACATACACTGGAACTTCATGAAAGGTCAGTGTACCGGAGCATGCCTGATCGATTTTGAAAAGGCATTCGATACAGTATGGATCGAAGGTCTTCTCTACAAACTGGTCAGGCACGGCATGACCGGACCTCAGCTATACACGATTTTTAATATGATTTCCAAGAAGAAGTTCGTGGACAAATGTGGCAACTTCACATCAACTAGGGTTTTTGACATTAAAAATGATCTGCAACAGGGTGCGGTAAATTCGCCGCTCTTATTTAATATCTTCATGAGTGACCTAACAAGTTCACTCCGCTTCGCACTAGCGTACGCGGATGACCTGATTGTGTACAGGACGGGGCCGAAGATTGAAGTGATCCAGACGCTACTGCAACTTGACTTCGAGACAATCGAACGCTATAGTGATGATTGGAAGTTGAAAGTCAATTTTAGCAAATGCGAATCGATCCTTTTCCAGACGCCTCTAAACAGAGCTTCTCGCGATGTGCGGAGGAACTGGAAAACCTTCAAAATTTCGAATAATGCTGGGCAAGCATTAGAAAAGAAATTGGAAGTGAAATATCTTGGGCTTTGGCTGGACCAATACTTATATTTCAATAGAAATGCAAGTGCTGCTGTGGCCAAGGCAAACAAGGCGTTTCACATGACCAAAAGGCTTTTTTATAGCAGACACCTAAGCCCACGGGTGAAGGTGATCTGCTATCAAGCCTTGGTCAGACCGATTTTAACTTATGGATGCCCAGTATGGTTCAACATATCCCCCTTTTCTATGGAAAAGCTTCGGGTTTTCGAAAGAGAATGCTTAAGAGCGTGCTTAAGCTTGTATCGAACACCCGAATCAGGCTTCACTAAGTATCACGCCAACAATCTTCTCTATGATAAGGCATTTGTTAATAGGATCGACAACTTCGTAATCAATTTGATTCGAAGCCACATTGCTAGAGCGATGGAGAGCGACAATCCTCTCATTCGGGGAGCGTTCTACCCGAACACAAGATACCACAAAACAGCTTGTGAACGCGGCTTTATTCCTCCAGAGGCATTTGTCTACCTGGATTCAAAAAGATTGGTCCAAGATAGATGGGGGTGCCTCTCTTCTACCACATGTATCGCAGGGCATCTGACAAGCGATACATTTTTAGCGAACAAGATATGAATGCTCAGGATCTCTTGAGGTTCAGTACAAGAATTTCAGAGAGAGATAAAAGAGATGCCTCCAAGGCCAGCCCTTTGTACTGGTGGTTGGAGGACGAATAATTGTTGCGTATTCGCCCTAAATACTCTAGACATAGACTAGTTTATCTTGTAATTTAGTTTTAATGACTAGCTTAGGGCTTAAGTAAGATCTAGCTCTAGTTTTTACCTAGAATGTAATACTTTTTAGATTTAAGTAAGCTTAGATTAAGGATGTGAGCTTCCACGAGCTTTTGTTATTTTTCGCAATTCGAGCTCGTGGAAGCTCGTCGCCTGGACGGGGGTCACCCGAGACGTTTTCTTCTCCGCTGCTCCCGCCCAGATAGTCTTTAGGGGTAAGTTAGGAGATTAAGTAGAATAAGATAGTTTTAAGATTTTTTTTTATATAAAATGAACATAGTTTCTAAGTTTTTTTCAAATTTTTCTTAGAGGTAACATTATAATGATTTTTTTTATATTAAAATAAAATGAAAAAAATAGAGAATATTTAGCCGAAAGGCATATAGGCTAGTGCCAAAGCGGATTTTAATGAGGAAAAAAAATAAATTAATAGCAGGGAGGGACCGGCAATGAAATGTCGTTAAGGTCATAACTAAACGAAAAAAACATTTTTAAACTCGAAAAAAGGGGAAATGGTAAAATGGGGATGCTATTTAGGGGTTAAAAACGATTTTTTGAGATTTGCGGTGAAACATGACCTCCTAGTGGAAAACGTTTAATACAAAAGTTGTAGATAATAAAAAGATCTAAAACTTTTGTATTTAACATATTTTTATATAACCTCAAATTTCGAAGAAAATGGCGGAAAATCGATTTTTCAGTTTTTAATTTTTTTCTCCCGTAAAAATAATTCAATTTACATGAAAATTTGTAAGAGTATACCTTGTGTTGCGTTAAATAAGCATGATTTTTTTTTGTTTGAAAAACGGATAGTTTCCCAGAAATTAACATTTTTCGAAAAAAATACCCTTATCTTGCACGGACAACTTTATTAATGTTTTTTTCGAATTTTGATATTCAATAAGTGCTCATCTAACCATTGAAACGTCTAGTTTGAAATGGTCTATACATTTGGAAACTTTATTTTCATTTAACCGCTTAAAATTAAGAAAAACCGAACACCTGATTTTTCGAATCACGTACATTTTCGATTTTTTCAATTTTTTTCAAATTTTTTTATTTTTTCTGTTAATGAGGGGGATTAAATTGTAATGACAGAACTTAGTGTCATATAATATTACTTACATTAAATAAATTTTAATTTAATTACAGAAAGTGTGGAAAAACCATCCTGAAAACTTTAAATAAATAAGAAATAAGAAATAGTCTATTATAACTAGCTTGAGATTTTCGATGAATGTGAGCGGCTCACAGTGGGCTAGATAAGGAAAAAAGTGGACAAAATATAATGAGCTGTCCCGTACATTCGAAATTTAGGTTTCAGGGGTTTTTCACATCGCTGATCACGAATCCGTAACGGTTTAGCCGCTAGGGCGTTTTGAAGTTTTTTTTGCTATAGTTTTACATATCACCCTGTATTTGTATAACCGTATAACCTATTTTCATGAGGTATCAGTACACGCAGAATACTCCTACCTATCTAAAACTGTAAAAGTGGCGGTTCCACCTTACCAACTTCCAGAGTTATGAGTTGTCAAAGTCAAAATTTTGGGTTTTTTAACTAAAATTTCAACTTCAACTACCTTTTTCTCCAAAAAATACAAATTGGAAAGCTTGAAGTATTTCCTATGAATAATGTCGAGATAATTTTTATGCTACGGCCTTTATTTTGAAGTTACAAGCAATTTTGGAGTTCAAATTGGCCTTATTTGGTACTTTTTTAGTACTTTTTCACCAATTTTAACATCGTATAAAATATGAATTGGCAAGTCTTGGCACCCAAATCTTTCGAATTCTCATTGCATAAAGTATTTCCTACGAAACCACCTTAAAACTATCTCGGGGGTTAGTGGGGGTTAAACTATTTTTTCAGTTTAAGGTCAATGAAGTTTTTAAAAAAAAAATTTTTTTCGTGGTTTTTGATCGTTCTTTTACATTAGCATGGATTATTATTTAATAACGGCAAAACACATAGAAATATTCTACATACCTTCAATATCACCCTCCATTGAACGGAATTAATATTACAGACTTAAATACAAACTTATTGGTAATTTAGTTAAGAAATGTTTTTCGCGGCGAAGACACGCAAATGCAGATATGTCGAAAGTACCTAACTTCGGAATGCCTTGGAGCCGCAGGCTTTAAAGCTACTCGCCCCATCTTTCGGTAAAACATGAAGGGGATCCCCCTCTTTAAGATACTTCCTAGAAAAAGGCATTTAAAAACAATTTTTTTTTTGAATTTTGTCCACTTTTTTTAGAATCTAGCCCACTGTGCGGCTGTTAATTTTTCCATTATCTTGCATTTGTGGTCAAATCTTTGTTTGCTCGACCGAACCAAACTGCTTTTCATACAAATCATTTGGATCATCTTTTTTGGAAATAATACGGTCATATTGTCAATCCATAATTTTTAAATTAATTAAAATAAATAATGTATAAAAAATCTCCCAAAACCATATTGAGTATGATGCTGTAAAAATTTTATTACGAAACTGGAAACATTTACCTAGTCACGGCGTAATTCAATTCAAACGAAATTGTTATTTTATTTCTTATTTATTTAAAATTTTCAGGATGGTTTTGCCACTCTTTATGTAATTAAATTTATTTGAGTTCTATCATTACAATTTAATCCCCCTCATTAACAGAAAAAATTAAAAAATTTGAAAAAAATTGAAAAAATCGAGAAATATGTACGTGTTTCGAAAAATCAGGTGTTCGGTTTTTCTTAATTTTAAGCGGTTTAATGAAAATAAAGTTTCCAAATGTATAGACCATTTCAAATTAGACGTTTCAATGGTTAGATGAGCACTTATTGAATATCAAAATTCGAAAAAAACATCAATAAAGTTGTCCGTGCAAGATAAGGGTATTTTTTTCGAAAAATGTTAATTTCTGGGAAACTATCCGTTTTTCAAACAAAAAAAAATCATGCTTATTTAACGCAACACAAGGTATACTCTTACAAATTTTCATGTAAATTGAATTATTTTTACGGGAGAAAAAAATTAAAAACTGAAAAATCGATTTTCCGCCATTTTCTTCGAAATTTGAGGTTATATAAAAATATGTTAAATACAAAAGTTTTAGATCTTTTTATTATCTACAACTTTTGTATTAAACGTTTTCCACTAGGAGGTCATGTTTCACCGCAAATCGCAAAAAATCGTTTTTAACCCCTAAATAGCATCCCCATTTTACCATTTCCCCTTTTTTCGAGTTTAAAAATGTTTTTTTCGTTTAGTTATGACCTTAACGACATTTCATTGCTGGTCCCTCCCTGCTATTAATTTTTTTTTCCAAAAAACTATCGGCACTAGCCTAATAGGTTAATTTAAAATATAGATTAATTTAGAGTGCCTGCTGAGGGCCAGTAAGTTAGTTAGATTAGAATAGGCTAAAATAATTAACTTTAAGCATTAGTTAAATTTATATTAAGATAGATGGTAAGGAAATAAATAAATGCTTTTTTAAAACTAAAAACTTGTCCATTTCGGTCGTTCCTGTAGTCGTGACAAATATTCTCGTGACCATCTTTTCCACAACTGTTGCACTATTTGCTGCAAATATTGCCATCGAGTTAATGTGTGTTGGTTGAGATCTAGATAGTTAGGTTTCGGAGGCGCTAGAATACATTCTCCTATTAAAAAATGTCCTGGGGTCAACACAGAAAGGTCAGTAACGTCATTCGACATTGGATATAACGCCCTAGAATTCAGGCACGCTTCAATTTGAGTTAGCACTGTCATGAGCTCCTCGAAGGTTAGTGACGTTTCGCTTATTACACGTCGCAAATGATGCTTCAAAGATTTAACGCCGGCCTCCCTTAATCCCCCAAAATGGGGCAAGACTGGTGAGATGAAATACCACTTAATCCCCCTCATTAGCACGAAGGTAGCTGCTTCTTCTGGCGCCTTTTGAATTATATGTTTCAGTTCGTTCTGCATGATTCGATTTGCCCCTATGAAGTTGGTGCCGCAATGTGAATATATATCTGGACAGAGTCCTCTTCTTGACGTAAACCTTTTTAACGCAGCTAGGAATGCTTGAACGTAGCATATAAAGTATTATCCAATATTTTATACGTTAAACTGCAGCCTTACGCAGAAGCAGCTCTGGGAAACTATCAAAGCGGTTTCCGCCCCGGAAGATCCACCACAGACCATATTTTCACCCTTAGGCAGGTCCTGGAAAAGGCAAATGAATTTAATATTACCATACATTCGCTATTCATAGACTTCAGAAACGCCTATGATAAAATAAAACATGAAGAATTATATAAAGCTATGGAGTATTTAAGATTTCCCAAACACCTCGTAGATTTGACCAAAATGACAATGAAAGAGGTCATATGCAGAATAAGAATTGAAGGAGAGCTGTCAGAACCATTCAACGCCACAGTAGGACTAAGACAAGGAGATGCCCTGTCGTGCTTACTATTTAACGTAGCTATGGAAAAAGTGATAAGAGACGCAGGAATTAACACCGCGGGCAGTATTTTCAACAAGTCGGTACAACTGTTGGCATACGCTGACGACATCGTAATACTAGCCAGATCCAGCATAGCAATGAAAGAAGCCTTCATATTGCTAGAAAGAGCAGCAAAGAAATTCGGACTAGCAATTAATGAAGAGAAAACGAAATATATGTGCATCTCTAAAAGACGGAATGATCGCCAGAATATGACAATTGATACATATAACATCGAAGGTGTAAAAGAATTTATATACTTAGGGACGCAAATCTCAAAAGATAACG